>OX637506.1:7916195-9176567 GCA_951799955.1 Apamea anceps
AGCAAACATTTACAATCATAATCACAGAACAGATAAAAGAGGTTTTATCTGTTCTGTGATCATAATCGAGATTTGAATAATATTTTTATGCTAAGTAATTCTATTGCTCATTTTATATAATTTCAAAGCTAGTATTTTAGTTGTCAAAACATTCCTATTTTGTGGGGTTATAAAATAAAATAGAAAAACAGAAACTCAGTCAAGATCTCAATGTTGTATTTTTCTCTTTTTTCTAGACTAGTCCTTATATAGCTTGAGGTGCGACCGTGCACAGCTACTAGACTGATGTAAATACGCATCGACATTGTTTGTTATTATGAGCGATTGTAGATGGAGTCTAGTAAAGACTGCAACGATGTTCAGCGCTGATAATAACCCAAATCTATTCAATTAGAAGAGATAACCGAGTGTGTCAAGTCATCGAGTGCTAACGGTGTGCCTGGCTGACGGACCATAGACTGAATTCAACCCGACGACGTAGTAAGAGTGGCGTGATCACTTCACGCGATTCATTAGGTACATTTCGCTCGTGAATCGGGTGAAGTGATAAGATCACGCCGCGCTTGCGCGTTAGGCACTGCCATTTCCAAGAAGTGAACTTGTTTTTTTTTTGCTGTCATTGATGACCATGTACATATTATTATTAAGTCTGTTCGTATTCGAGTTCAGTGACAATAATTAGTTCCTAATTATTTTAATGCTTTTAGACATTTTATTGTCTAAATCCACTGTCTTTTATCTGCCTAGCCTTTTCCCAACTATGTTGAGGTCGGCTTCCAGTCTAACCGGATGCAGCTGAATACCAGTATTTTACATGGAGCGACTGCCTATCTGACCTCCAGAACCCAGTTACTGGGTAATACGATATCCCTTGGTAAGAAGAGCCCGAAAGTCTGACAACCAATGTCAGACTTTCGGGCTTCTGACTACCCGTAACGACTGTCAAAGATCCACGAATAACAGGCGGGACCAACGGCTTAACGTGCTTTCCGAGGCACGGAGGGGTCTCGGTATGTAAAGATGGTCACCCATCCACAGACCAACCGCGGCAAGCGTAGCTTAACCTGACCGATCGACCTATGCGGCTGTTATTATTTAGCCACGGGCCCCTCCTCTAAATCCACTGTCTTTGTACATCTAAAAAGTTAATTTTATCAGCCTACAATGCCTACATTTGGTTTTCAACAAACTGATATTACACTAGCCGTATAGTTCGGAAGCGCCTCCGATTGGTCCCTAACACACGAACCTCCGTCGGCATGTGCGTTAGTTATGACAATTTTATTGATAAAAGGCTCCTTTCATAATTAGGCGCACAAGTTTAATTTACTTACATTATTCAACTCTGTAAATGCGATAATCGCCATTTTCATGAGTGGTGGTTGAGGCTAAAAAACATCAAAATTGGGGATTTCGAACATCCACACCCCACTACAGGGGCAGTGAATAATACATCACTTAATTATTTGACGAATTCATCCATTGTTCAAATTAAATAAGTAGTGGTAATGAAGTGTTTTGCAGTTTTGATATTCAAAGTCGAAGTTTCGCGCCAATCTTGCGTGTTTACATTATATCTTTTCACAAATATCACACACACTCACATAGATACGATTTAAAATGTGTCAAATGTAATTAAAAATGTTTTAAACAACAAGAAAGTGCCCATCTCGTAACGTCTTAAACAAACACAAGTTCAATAATACGCAATATTCATTACCACTAGGTACTCAATTCGTGTTCAAAATCGCAGAGTTCGCCGGACGCCGAGTCGCCGACCCAGGGGGGGGACAGTTCCCTATATTTGGCTTGGATCAAAAGATGGTGGCTCCATCTACATTTTGTTTCTAAAACTTTAGGTTTAGTTAATACAACATCTCAAAAGATGTCACTATAATAAAAAATCATTATTTTAAATTTTATGACATATTTACCGTAAAAATATTTATTTTACATTTTATTATTTAATTGAGCATATTTTAATATTTTTACACATGAAAATAAGACATTATTTATGTACTGTTATTTTTTTAACTGGCAACTATCAAAAGAAGAATTGTCAATTCCCAAATAGTACTCTAAGATACCCGCAAAATGGTAGCTACTCTCTGCCTATGCGCATGTTTGTAGATCTTTTTCATTTTTCGTTTGTATTTCGGTTGTGAAATCTTCCAGAAATTGCGTCGAGTTGAGCTTTAAGTTCCTCCGCTTTCTTTGGTGACTTCGGCCCGTAATACGTGTTGAATTGTGTTCAACAAATTCGCGAAAGGACGCTTTGTGTTGTTAAGTTTTATCAACATTTCTTTTGAAAATGCCTAAGTTATGTTCATTTGGCTGTGCTCCCAGTGGTAAGTTTAATATATATCACAACGTCATCATCATCATGTTTAACATCATCGGATTTTTTTTTTAAATCCGTATTGAAAAGAAATAAATAAAAGGCAACCATTAGTGGCAGTAAATAATAGAGATAATACTAGTTCTTGACTTGCACTGTACATGGTCTTTTCCTAATCGGATTAGCTTCCAGGTTAAAGATGCAGGTTGATTAATTGAATTTAAGTAAAAAAAAAACATGGAGCATTGGTTTGACCACTGCAAATAATGGGTTGCAGTGGTCAAATATTAGATAAGGAACATGAATATTTTAGATTCTGAACAGAAGAAGAAGAATCTAACAGCTGTAAAAGATTTAATGCTTTGAGTATACCTTTTAAATACTGTGGTAGCGGTTAACAATGGTACATCTTAAGTATTCAAGGTTTGCGTAATATATCGCACATCTATGGATTTTCATGGAAGGCACAACAATAATTGTTGAAAGCTAAGACAACAACTATTTAAATAGCCTACAGCTCTTTTATCTTTCCAATTTCAGATGTCCCAATGCATCGTTTTCCAAATGCTGAGAAGTTCCCTGAGCGTCTTAAGGCTTGGGTAAATCTTGTTGGTGGAAAACTAGAAACAGCAGTTGATTATGCGTATTACCAAACAAAGTTGGTTTGCGACATTCATTTTACTGCGAGAGATAGAAACCGTAATAACCGGTTAAATGCATTGGCAGTTCCATCACTTCATTTACATGGTTAGTATGACAATTCTTTTATACTTAGAATCTGTATACTGAAACTTTTAGCTATTGCTACTATTATATTGAACTTATGTACCTAATAATATTATAATATTATGGTCTCTGACATACAGAAATGAAATATGCATGGTCAAGTAGTCAGTTGTAAACGTACATAAATCACCCTTACTATGAAATAAAGGCTCTTTGAAAGTACTTAATAATAATAATTGTAACCATACCAACCTATATATTATATGTATTGTATTGTTGTATATTATATATGTATTGTATATACAACCTTAGTAATTTTTTTCACACCTTGGGTTACATTATCGAAGTTTTCATTCGGATCCCTAACTTTTTTTAAATATTCTATTGCCTATGTTCATCAGGGATAATGTAGTATTCTAATGGTGAAAGGATTTTTCCAATCGGTCCACTAGTTTCTGAGCCTATTCAATTCAAACAAACAAAATCTTTTCTCTTTATAATATTATTATAGTGTAGACTAGCTCTGCCCCGCAACATCATTTGTATGGAAGTTACCACATTTTGCTGTCTGTTTGTGTATGTGAGTTTAAATGTTTGTAAACGCACCCATGATACAGGAGAAATTCCCTAGGTGGGGCAACGTTATAAACAAAACAAAAATTATTATTGAGATTAGCCGGAATGAACAGACAAAAAAAAATTAAATAATTGCTTTTTCGTTATAAGTGTTGTATATATGTACTTACATAATTATGCATTTAGTAAAAAGCTGTTATTTTGACATTACAAACAGACACTTCAATTTTATTTATGTGCATAGATTTCATCAATTTATAGACTTCTTAATAAGACTTAAATCACAAAGGCGATTTAGAAAATGACTCTTTTTTTACCAGAAACTGTTTATCACATTGTAATTCTGTTAAAACACGTTTTTTATAGTTATTTTTATAAATAATAACTTTTCAGGAATCAGGTAGGCCAAACAAATATGAAAAACAATATTTTATTATTCTTAATTTTTTTTTTTGTTGTGTTTACAGGAACATCGGCCAGGGAACCTGCTAATAGACTTGTCAGTCAACCTTCTGATTTACATGCTACAAATGCAGGTAAAGATCTTAAGTCAGTTTTTGATAAAGCGACTTCTGTCCTAATATGAACTGTATGTAGCTGTATAATAATTTTGCAAGAGATGGGCTAAAATAAAAATAAAATAATGTTATAACCACAACATTGTAGAAGCCCTGCTCGTTTCGTATACATAGTTAATGCTATATTTAACTAGCGGCCTGGCCCTGCTTCGCTCGGATTCGATCTAGTGATGATGACATCTCAAAACATCGGTGTTTTTGTGCTATATCTAAGTTAAATATGAATGTATTATACACCAAAACCTTCTAGAATAAATTCTCTAAATTATGGTAAAAACCACTAAAATCTGTTTTATACGTGAAATTATTTTTTATTGTGATTTCAGGCACATCAGCCAGGGAACCTGATATTATTCATGTCAGTCAACCTTCCAATTTACATTCTACAAATACAGGTAAAGATTAGTCACTTTTGCTAAAGCGATTTCTTTCCAAATAAAAACAGTAGCAGTGCTTCCCTTTGAAAAATGGCACAGTCAGTATTCTATAGACATATTAAAGATATGTACTCCGGCTTACCTCTTACAAAAATTTACCCTTTGCTACTGATCAGTAGGTACCTATATAATAATTTTGCATCATTGTAGGCCTGCTGAAGTCAGTTCTTACACATATTGATAATATACACGTATTTAGTACAGTACAGTAGGTAAACCAAATTTATTAGGGAACTTGCTTATGAAATTTCTATGAATTATCCATTACTATGTTTCAGCCACAATTCATGGCACTGCCAATGCATCTGCAGTAATGATGGATCACAACTACAGCAAGGCTAGTGGATCTTTAAGAAAAACAATTAGAATGGGTAAATGTTATTTTCTTATAGCAAGTTTCAAAATAATATTACTTATATTAGGTACTTACCTACTTATGAAATAATATAATTATCTAAGATTTTTTTTCTAGGTTCTACTAATAGTTCACCGACATATAATTATGTCGGAGTGAAAGCCCTTTCTACAAAAGTTAAACAACTGCGGTCCGAGATAAGTCGTTTGCGGAAGAGAGGCCTGTCTTTCAAGTCAAGACTGGCAAATGCTGCTAAATTATCCCAAGTCGCTGCATTCCAACAAGTTGTGAAAAATTTGAAAACACCTGCCCAGCTATTTCTCCATATGCAATTGCAATCCGCAAAAAAATCCAAAGGTAGACGGTTTACTATGGATGAAAAAATCCTTGCACTGTCTATGTATAAGAAAAGTCCAAAGGCCTATTCTTTACTTTATAAGTACTTTACATTACCTTCGACAAAGGCAATGAAACGTTTGCTAAGTCAAATCAAACTGTGTCCTGGCATAAATCCCATTGTATTCAATAAAATTAAGAAAACTGTACTCGAAAAAGATACTGCTGATCGTTTGTGCAGTCTAATGTTTGACGAAATGTCTCTGACACCTCAAATATTTTATAACAAGCAGAAAGATGCATTTGAGGGTTTTGCCACCACCAAAGACACCAAATTTGCCGACCACGCTCTCGTTTTCATGGTGAAAGGTTTAAAACATAATTTTAAACAGCCAGTAGCATATTATTTTACCAATGCCCTACAAAAAGTAGAGCTTAAAACACTCATAAAATGTGTAGCATTAGAGGTGCAAAAATCGGGATTAATTATTATTAACACTGTTTGTGATCAGAGCTCCGTAAATGTAGGGGCAATAACAGATTTAATTAATGACACGAGAGCGAGGTATTTGCGGCTAGGCAAAGAGTGGCGCCATGATTTTTTCAGGGTAAATGGTCAGAAGATCATACCGTTGTTCGATGCTCCTCATTTAATTAAAGGAATAAGAAATAATTTACTCACTAAGGATATGGCGTACACCTCTAATAATAAAAATAATATTGTTAAGTGGGACTATTATCAGCAGGTGTATGCTGCAGATAAATCCAAAGGGGAGCTACGACTGCTAAATAAAATAACAGAAGAGCACATTGTCCCTGAAAAAATTAATAAAATGAGGGTGAAGTCCGCAACCCAAATTTTTAGCCACAGTTTCGCTGTGGTAACAGACCACTTAATAGCTAGAGGAGATTTGCCCGAAGAATGCCAACAATTAATAGACATTACATTATTACTAGACAATTTGTTTGACACATTAAATGTTAGTAGTTTTGCAATACCCAATGGTAAAATTTATAAAGGGCCAATTAGAAGGCACTCACCTCACCACCAACTATGGCTAAAATCAAAGGAAATATTAAAAACTGTGAAATTTATTCAAAAAAAGGTTACTGGTAATAAAGTACGATTTGTGGAAACTACTATACCATCTGTAAAGAATTTAATTAAAACTATTGAAGGCATGGAAGCAATTTGCAACGTGTTGTTTGATAAGTATGGTTACGATGCAATATTAACACGTAATTTTAATCAGGACCCTGTAGAAAACTTTTTTGGGAACATCAGAAGCTATGGAGCAAGAAATAATGCCCCAAATACAATATCATTTGAAGGGGCATTTAAAGCACTTCTATTAAACAATTATAATACACCTCATTCCAAAAGGGCAAATTGCGAAGAGGACACCAACAAGTGCCTACAAACTCTTAGTTTTTACGTCACTGATAAACCTGATGCAACTGATGTTCCCGAGGAAGACAAAATTAATTTTACTGAGGATGTATTAATTGATTACTCCAAAGAGCCCGATGCTGGTCAAAGAAATTATGTATGTGGTTGGGTCCTGACTAAGTGTTTAAAAAATGTTGTGAAATCGTGTAAACATTGCAGACAAGACCTTTTAGATAAGAATAATGAAAATATTAATAATAATAGTTTTATAAAAGCTAAAGAATATAATAATAAAAAATGGTTATGTTATCCAAATGAGCTATTGCAAAATTATTTCCATGACCTGCAAAATATGACAGAATCTTTTTTAAAAAAACGTGTTCCTAAACAAAATGTACGTGGAACAATTAATTCGTTTGCAGATGTTTTAGTGGATACCCCTTTTAATTGTACTATTCACAAAGAAAAATTAAAAGAGTATTTCTTTAATTTAACAGTAAGTGTCATACTACATAGTTGGTGTAGATCCATTAATCGTATTTTAACGGGAAAGATTACCTATAATGGAGAAGATGAAACAAAATTAACAGCACAGTTGTATTATGATAAGCATAAACATTATAAAAATAAAAAATAAAAATGACTAAAACATTAGACAATGGTTTTATTACTTTTGATATGCGCTTGCACCAACGAATATTCCAGCCAGTACCTACACTGCCGTTTTAATTAAAAAGGTCACAACTAACATTTTTCATGGAATTGAGTTATATATATATATCTGGAATTAGGAAAAAAAGCCTATCCGGATATATATATAACTCAAATTCCGTGGAAAATGTTAGTTGTGACCTTTTTAATTAAAACAGCAGTACAATATATCACTTTATATAGCTAGCTATAGACTGGTTAGTTTGGATACAATTTGTAGATGGCGCCACTGCGCTGGATTGCATAAAAATGGCGCAAGAGGGCACTCTTTACCCGGTATCTTATAGTACTCTTTGCGCCGACCATTATTATTATTTTTTTTTTATTGTGTTGATGTGCGAAAGCGAAACGATTATTATGCCAAACGATTTTTTTTATTTCAATCGATTCGAGGAATTAATATGACGAATTTCAGAAATCGATTCTTACAAATTGAAATAAACTTATTTTAAGCATTATATACTAATCTATTAAAAGCATTACACATAGATTGTATCCCGTAAACATAATAAAACCCGTATTTTTGATGCTAGTAACCCTTATATGAACAAGTAGTTCGTGGCACTGGCAACCCTACGCCGAAGTGATGTTGCCATGGGTTACGAGCATCGCGTGAAGGGAGATTTTGTACATTCCGAACTACGCTGTAATCAATTTGTGCGTGCTCACACCTCTTCCGAATTAGCGTGTCATGTAGCGTGTGATAAGGATGTCCCGTGAATCGAAAAAGATGAAGTCTTATGAGTGAGCGCTGTCAACGGTTGTGATCTAATCGGATCTAAATCGGAAGGGAAATTATATATTGTTGAAGTGAGCGCTGTGGGCGATGATGGCCTAATTCGGAATAACCTAAATCTCCCGCCGCGCAAGCGCGTTAGGCACTGCCATTTCCAAGAAGTGAACTTGTTTTTTTTTTTTTTGCTGTCAGTTGATGACATGTACATATTATTAATATGTCTGTTCGTATTCGAGTTCAGTGACAATAATTAGTTCCTAATTATTTTAATGCTTTTAGACATTTTACTGTCTAAATAAACTGTCTTTGTACATTTAAAAAGTTAATTTATCAACCTACATTTGGTTTTCAACAAACGGATATTACTTATCCGTATAGTTCGGATTCGGAAGCGCCTCCGATTGGACCCTAACACACGAACCTCCGCGGGCATGTGCGTTAGTTAGACAGTTGATAAAAAGCTCATATGTTAACGCCATTATAAATCTTTCATAACTAAGTGCACAAGTTTATTAATTTACATAGACAATATTCAACTCTGTAAATGCGATAATCGCCATTTTGATGACAGTGGTGGTTGAGGCTAAAAAACATCAAAATTAGGGATTTCGAACATCCACACCCCACTACAGGGGCAGTGAATAATACATCATATAATTATTTGACGAATTCATCCATTGTTCAAATTAAATAAGTAGTGGTAATGAAGTGTTTTGATATTCAAAGTCGAAGTTTCGCGCCAATCGTGCGTGTTTACATTTTTTACTTTTCACAAATATCACACACACTCATATAGATACGATTTAACATGTGTCAAATGTAATTTAAAATATTATAAACAACAAGAAAGTGCCTATCTCTTAGCGTCATAAAAAAACACAAGTCCAATAACACGTAATATTCATTACCACTACTCAATTTGTGTCCAAAATCGCAGAGTTCGCCGGCCAATTGGCCATTATTGTTTTTTTTTTTTTATTGCTATGATGTGCGAAAACGAAACGATTATTATGCCAAACGATTTTTTTTATTTCAAGCGATTCGAGTAATTAATATGATGAATTTTAGAAATCGATTCTTACAAATTGAAATAAATACCAATCTAATCTAATAAAAGCATTGTTTATAATGGTGATTTAAGGCGGAAACACATTATTAAAACGTGACGCGACCCGATGAAACGCGATGCGTGTTGAGTCGAATCAAATGTATTGTTTTCTATAGACCAGAGTCACACTATGAACATCCGACGCGACGCCATGCGCGCACACGCCACTCGATCCAGACGTGCCAGGTCGGTGTGTTGCCCATGGTGGGGGTAAACACGCCATCCGACGCGGCGCGCGCGTTATGTTTCTAGACAACACCCAACGCCACGCGTAAGCCGTTCGAGAACTGTCACAGAGCAATTATATGCGTTCCCTATTCTTCAAACTGTCAAACGGAGTTTATGCTAATTTAATATTATTTTTTGTATTTATTTAGCGAAATGACCGACGAACAATTAATTAAGTCCATACGATTCCACTGCTGTTAGCTAACTGGATTCAGAATTTGCTAGTATGTCGTGACGTCGCGTGTTGGTAATGTGCACGGTGCATATCGGGTGTCGACACGTTGCGTCGCGTCGCGTTTTTAACCCCCCCGACGCAAAAATGACGGCGTGTTATAATTTTGACGTGTCTCTCTCTCTCTGTGTGTGTGTGTGTGTGTGTATGTCTGTCTGTGGCATCGTAGCTCCCGAACGGATGAACCGATTTTGATTTTGTTTTTTTTTTGTTTGAAAGGAGAATTTGTCAGGAGTGTTCAGTTCAGTTGTGTTGGAGTGTCAGCTATGTTTGATGAAAATCGGTCCAAGATGGCCGCCGCCACAAAATGGCGGATTACATATTTTTTTACAACTCCCTCAATATGGGTATCAAATGAAAGGGCTTGATTAGTAGAATACTATACACTATGATAAATTTCAAATCCAAGATGGCCGCCACAACAAAATGGCGAATTAAAAAAACCTGACTAAATACAAAATTACCAGAATCTTAAAACGCAAGAAAATAAAAGAAAAGAAATAATAACGAGTCCCTACAAAAAGCATGAAATAAAAAATTAAATAAAAAATTTAAAAACCTCCGACTGCGTGAAACCCTATATAAAGAAAAAAATAACCTTGAAATTATGACCCTACGTAAGTACGTATGAAATTTTTTGATTAAATATTGTCCTGTCGGGGGGTTTTAACAATGTGTTTCCGCCTTAAATCACCATTATAAACAATGCTTTTATTAGATTAGATTGGTATTTATTTCAATTTGTAAGAATCGATTTCTAAAATTCATCATATTAATTACTCGAATCGATTGAAATAAAAAAAATCGTTTGGCATAATAATCGTTTCGCTTTCGCGCATCACACATAAAAATAAAAATAAAAACAATAATAGTCGGCGAACTCTGCGATTTTGAACGTAAATTGAGTACCTAGTGGTAATGAATATTACGTGTTATTGGACTTGTGTTTGTTTATGACGCTAAGAGATAGGCACTTTCTTGTTGTTTATAATATTTTAAATTACATTTAAATTACAGACATAGGAGAATTTAGACAATAAAATGTCTAAAAGCATTACAATAATTAGGAACTAATTATTGTCACTGAACTCGAATACGAACAGACATAATAATAATATGTACATGGTCATCAATTGACAGCAAAAAAAAAAAAAACAAGTTCACTTCTTGGAAATGGCAGTGCCTAACGCGCTTGCGCGGCGGGAGATTTAGGTTATTCCGAATTAGGCCATCATCGCCCACAGCGCTCACTTCAACAATATATAATTTCCCTTCCGATTTAGATCCGATTAGATCACAACCGTTGACAGCGCTCACTCATAAGACTTCATCTTTTTCGATTCACGGGACATCCTTATCACACGCTACATGACACGCTAATTCGGAAGAGGTGTGAGCACGCACAAATTGATTACAGCGTAGTTCGGAATGTACAAAATCTCCCTTCACGCGATGCTCGTAACCCATGGCAACATCACTTCGGCGTAGGGTTGCCAGTGCCACGAACTACTTGTTCATATAAGGGTTACTAGCATCAAAAATACGGGTTTTATTATGTTTACGGGATACAATCTATGTGTAATGCTTTTATTAGATTAGTATATAATGCTTAAAATAAGTTTATTTCAATTTGTAAGAATCGATTTCTGAAATTCGTCATATTAATTCCTCGAATAGATTGATACAAAAAAAAATCGTTTGGCATAATAATCGTTTCGCTTTCGCACATCAACACAATAAAAAAAAAACAATAATGGTCGGCGAACTCTGCGATTTTGAACACGAATTGAGTTGAGTACAATGAGTACCTAGTGGTAATGAAAATTGTATTATTGAACTTGTGTTTGTTTAAGACGTTACGAGATGGGCACTTTCTTGTTGTTTAAAACATTTTTAATTACATTTGACACATTTTAAATCGTATCTATGTGAGTGTGTGTGATATTTGTGAAAAGATATAATGTAAACACGCAAGATTGGCGCGAAACTTCGACTTTGAATATCAAAACTGCAAAACACTTCATTACCACTACTTATTTAATTTGAACAATGGATGAATTCGTCAAATAATTAAGTGATGTATTATTCACTGCCCCTGTAGTGGGGTGTGGATGTTCGAAATCCCCAATTTTGATGTTTTTTAGCCTCAACCACCACTCATGAAAATGGCGATTATCGCATTTACAGAGTTGATTAATGTAAGTAAATTAAACTTGTGCGCCTAATTATGAAAGGAGCCTTTTATCAATAAAATTGTCATAACTAACGCACATGCCGACGGAGGTTCGTGTGTTAGGGACCAATCGGAGGCGCTTCCGAACTATACGGCTAGTGTAATATCAGTTTGTTGAAAACCAAATGTAGGCATTGTAGGCTGATAAAATTAACTTTTTAGATGTACAAAGACAGTGGATTTAGAGGAGGGGCCCGTGGCTAAATAATAACAGCCGCATAGGTCGATCGGTCAGGTTAAGCTACTCTTGCCGCGGTTGGTCTGTGGATGGGTGACCATCTTTACATACCGAGACCCCTCCGTGCCTCGGAAAGCACATTAAGCCGTTGGTCCCGGCTGTTATTCGTGGATCTTTGACAGTCGTTACGGGTAGTCAGAAGCCCGAAAGTCTGACAACCAGTCTTAGCAAGGGGTATCGTATTACTTACCCAGTAACTGGGTTCTGGAGGTCAGATAGGCAGTCGCTCCATGTAAAATACTGGTATTCAGCTGCATCCGGTTAGACTGGAAGCCGACCCCAACATAGTTGGGAAAAGGCTAGGCAGATAAAAGACAGTGGATTTAGACAATAAAATGTCTAAAAGCATTAAAATAATTAGGAACTAATTTATGTCACTGAACTCGAATACGAACAGACTTAATAATAATATGTACATGGTCATCAATGACAGCAAAAAAAAAAAACAAGTTCACTTCTTGGAAATGGCAGTGCCTAACGCGCAAGCGTGGCGTGATCTTATCACTTCACCCGATTCACGAGCGAAATGTCATGAATCGCGTGAAGTGATCACGCCACTCTTACTACGTCGTCGGGTTGAATTCAGTCTGGTCCGTCAGCCAGGCACACCGTTAGCACTCGATGACTTGACACACTCGGTTATCTCTTCTAATTGAATAGATTTGGGTTATTATCAGCGCTGAACATCGTTGCAGTCTTTACTAGACTCCATCTACAATCGCTCATAATAACAAACAATGTCGATGCGTATTTACATCAGTCTAGTAGCTGTGCACGGTCGCACTTCAAGCTATATAAGGACTAGTCTAGAAAAAAAGAGAAAAATACAACATTGAGATCTTGACTGAGTTTCTGTTTTTCTATTTTATTTTATAACCCCACAAAATAGGAACGTTTTGACTACTAAAATACTAGTTTTGAAATTATATAAAATGAGCAATAGAATTAGCATAAAAATATTATAAAAATCTCGATTATGATTGTAAATGTATGCTTGGTCAATCCCTAGTATCAGGTGGAATGACACTGACACTTCACTCCACGCTCACTTCACTTGAGATTTCACGGTGATATGGTTACAGAATCGCACTGCAGTACACCATCTTAACTCGTGCTATCGAAACAATAAAAACACGGATTCTTTTTTTAATATTTATTGATTAGAGACATTCACACATCAACATTAAGTTTCAATAATTGGATTAACATAATTCCCTATTATAATTATCATACAAATTCCACATTGCATAATGAGCAAATAAGTTAATTTCCTTGAATTACATAAAAGAAAATCCTTAAAACAAACATAACTACTACTGGAAAATGTTTGGAAGTGATATTAGTTCTAACAGGAATGATACATGATATTAATTTCGAAATGTTGGCTGAATTTAATATCTGTTTGGGGACACATCACATGAAAACCCAATTGGAACTAGAAAATCATTTTTAGGGGAAATTCATTTATATAAATAAGCAATTGTTACTTACAATTTTCTACTAATATCATATTTAAGACACCTCTAAGTATTGTGTTGAGTCTTGTTGCTGGTGTTAATAATTATGTAAATTAAACTATCAACGTTCATATGATGAGATCGTTTGACAGTTTACGAAGTAATTACAGTGCACGCACGCAATATTACAGAATTTCAGACAATCTAGTTTGCACTTGATATGGAATGTCTCACTCACGTTTACAGTTTATATATATGGAGAACTTCTCCCAATCGTGCAGTGTGTGTCACATTTAATTTCATAAAAAATGTATAAAATTACAAAAATGATCTTGAAATCATATGTTTATTGGACACATAGTATTAGAAAATGACCTTATTATTGTATAGTAATATCAAACCTTATAAGTCATCTAATTGTATTTACGAATGAGGTTGAAACCAATATACTAATGGCGGTTGATAATAACCACACCGCCTTTACTAACTCGTTACACATACTACAATTCTAAATAGAACAATATAATCATGTCTGTATAAGTTTATAAATTGTATAGTAATCACAAACTTGGCCACTGAATATCAATTTTAAACGATAAATCCATCCTCATCCTCATCCATTAAATTTAGATTCAACAACCACACGCTACTTTACGAAAAATGCCTAAACATGTTCATAATCTTACTGTATCATCTTACACATAGGAGCAACTTTCCGTCAATTACTAAATGAATTAAAATTTTATGAGCTTGCATTACAGAGAGCTGCTGACAGATTAATTTTATACAACTTAATATAAACTAGAAATAAAACACAATGAATATACCATAAACTAATGAGATTTCATATTCCCTCATACTTAACAATTTACAAGTTACTTCAAACTTCAATTTGATAATTAACATATGTATGTTTTACGAGTAAATGAAATCGGTGTTCATATATACATAATAAAATAATGTTTCAAATTATATTTACTAAACTGATGACACTGATCATCATTGACGGGTCTACGTATCGTATTCAATAAGAGAGAGAACTATCCGTGTACTATAACAATGTTTCTGATACAGTACATTGTAGTACACAATGTATACAGTCCAATTATACCAGTCGAATGGGATGTGATTTGCGTCGGCCAAAACTTAGAACACATTTTTAATTAAAGTCAATTTCATTAAAATCAATAAATAAACGAAATAGGTTTTAAAATGGCCTTATTTTGAAGATTTTCAAGGAGGCTTCCCTGATTTTATTTTACAACATGTTTTAGATGATTGAAAAGATGTTTAAAATCTCTAACGCTTGAGGTATGAGCAAAATACCTTCTAAAAACACGACACCTAAATTAACTGCCGTCGCATTGTATAGAAAAACGGATTTTTAGGATTAAGAAAAGACAATCAAAAGAATTACAAGTAATAATTTATCTGAGCAAGAGCTGCGAGAGTAAGAACGACATGGAGAGCTATTATTTAAGAGCGAGCGACACGCGACAACGTCAAACTTATACCCCTGTAATAATGGCACCAACTTATCGCACCGTATACTGTCTAGATATAACTTTGTTAATGTAATATAATTATAAAACTCGATTCTAGCGAATAAAATGTATAAAATCTTAATTTTATAGAAGCAAAGCACGCTAAACTTATAGTATAATCATTCTATACGAAACGTCACATCTGAACTGAAAACCACATTATTGACAATGTAAATTATTGACCGAACTTAGTTCGACAATACACCACAGTACTAAATCGAAATAAATTAAAGGCTCATTTTAGACACAGTTACGTGTCGCGGACGATGGGTTGCGATCTTCTGTGGTGTTTAGTTGGTCACCGCCACGTCGCCCGTCGTCTCCTGCAACTAAATATTAAACGTGACATTAATATACGCCAAATTCAACATCAATTAATTTTCATATTGGTCTTAAAATACATGTTTTACTGTACCATTTCCGTTTTGATTTCTGGCACATCTGGGACATCCGGGATCAATTCTGCCAATTTGTCACTTACGGGGAGGGGTTCCTGTAATAATATTTTTGTTGTCAGTACATTTTACAGTAAATTTTCGCACCTACTAAAGTTCAATCATAATAATTATGTACAAATAAAATTAGTATTACAAACAAGCATTGAACACAACAAATTATTATGATACACAATGGGCAATAGGTACTAATGCATATTTAATTACTGGAAAGAAACAAGGCGATAAGACAAAAATGTGACACAATGAGATCATTCTACTACACAATGTTATAGTAGCATTGTTACCTTCTCTTCGTATTTCAATAAAGTTAATAAATTTAACTGAGCTAATGAGCAAAGAGAGTGTTGTTCGAGCGTTCAATCACAATTTTAGAGTGATACAAGGGATGTTCTATGGACATAATTATCAAACATCACTGGGCAATATTAAAAAAAGCGCTAATTTTACTTCTTAAGGCTTAAGATAATACATATTGAAAATTAATGTCTAAGTGATACTATTAGTTTAGTGAAGACAAGAAAAAAATAGCTTAGATATACATAAATTAGTCTTATGATTGAGACATAACATAACTCTCATACATGATCTTTTTTGAGGAATTCCTTTATCGGCAATAATTTTACGTTTGTTTTGAAGTCGTTAAAAGAGGCATTCCGTTTAGGTCACCAATTTGAATATCACCATAGTGTTCCACATTGCGCGCGCACCCACATTTGCAATAGTAATAGTAGTTAGAGTGGGGGCATTAAGTATTGAAAAACATTGATAGAAATTTTAAGTGTTTGTTAATCACAATGTTTTGGTGTGTAGGAATGTTTTTGTTTTTCACAATCAGTCTTTCGACGAAATTATTTTTTACCTCTACGTCAAAAGTAATGTTGACGGCACGGTTGGCGCAGTGGTTAAGCGATTGACTGCTGCGTTGCGTGTCGCGGGTTCGATTCCCGCACGGAACAAATATTTGTATGACCTAAAAGTAGTTGTTGTGCAAATGTTTGTAAACGCACCCACGATACAGGACGAATTCTTAGAGTGGGGCAACGTTTTTTTTTTTAAAAAAAAAGAAAGAATGTACACTTCAAACAAAAAATGAAGCAGCTCGCATTCAGTTACAATTAGACAATACTGTTACGAGCTTCGGGTTCGTGACAATAAAAATGCCGATAAAAATCACCCAAAAGTTACACTTTAATTAATCAACACTAACAACAATTCAAAACACACTAGTCACTAATTATAAAACACAATCGCTCTTAAGTCGCACTTGAAGATCGCTTTCGATGTATTCACTCGTGTCGCAAAACCAAGTCTGATTGCCCGCGGCTATTCCCGGCCTTATATAGTGCCGCAGATAGTTCCAGAACCTTCTATTGTAGAACCGTCTAGAATGTTCGAGTACATACCGGCCCCGACTGACTACATGTCGATAGTTCTAGTAAGTTCTAGCTTCGTCATATCTACTCGTCAATAGATGGCGCTGACGGATGGCGTGACTATTAGTTCTACTATTCCATAATAGATGGCGCCAGTTAGTTCTGCCGATCCACAATAGATGTCGCCAGTGGTAACTAATGTCACCGTGTATCAGGCATTAATTGTGGCGCGTAACACTGCCCCCTCCTAAGACATGCTCGTCCCGAGCATTATCGGCTCCATAATAACGCGCCAATCGATCCACATGGACGATCTTAGGAGTACCTCTTGCACCTTTCCGTATCCGGTAGGTTACGTCATTGATCTTTGTCACAATCCGGTACGGTCCATCCCATTTAGCTTGAAGCTTAGGAGATTTCCCTTTGCTGCGCACTGGATTGTGCAACCACACTAGTGAACCTTCGTCAAACCCTTTACTGTTCATTTTGCGGTCATAACGGGTTTTCATCTTTTCAGACATTTGCTGACCCGATTGTCTGACGTGCTCACAAATGTCATTCATTTTATTCCGCAAGTTATTCGCATAATCCGTTATACTGCATGGGGCATCAGGTGGTATTCCGGTGATCAGGTCTGCAGGCAGCCGTAATTCTCTTCCAAAGTTTGCGAAGGCTGGTGTCACCGATGTACTTTCGTGAACAGCGCTTCGATATGACAACAAAAACGGTTGTATGTGCTTGTCCCAATCTCGTTGTCGATTTTCCATAACTTTTGCTAGGTACCTCTCCAGTGTCTGATTAAATCGTTCCACCATTCCATCCGATTGTGGGTGGTAAGAAGTTGTTCTTGTTTTATGAGTACCCATAACTCGACAAGTTTCCTGGAATATTTGGGACTCAAAATTCCTTCCTTGATCACTGTGAATCTCTAGTGGAACTCCAAAACGACAGAAGACTTCATAAACTAATTTATCTGCAACTGTCGAAGCTTCTTGGTTTGGAATGGCGAAGACTTCCGGCCACTTAGTGAAGTAATCCATCACAACCATGAAATACTTGTTGCCACTTTCACTTTCCGGAAACGGCCCCGCAACGTCGAGGGCTATCCTCTCCCATGGTGCGCCAACATTGTACAATTTCAATGCACCTCTACTACGAGTCTGAGGTCCCTTTACAGCTGCACAACTTGTACATTTGCGACACCAGTCCTCAACATCGTCCCGACAGTGGACCCAGTAAAACCGTTCTCGTATCTTCAGTAGAGTCCGTTTTACTCCCAGATGACCTCCTGAACATCCATTATGGTACAGCTGTAGAACATTCGGTACTTGAGCTTTAGGGACAACCATTTGCAAATGACAGCTATCTCCCCGAGCATTTTCCCATTTTCGGCACAGGACTCCATCCTGAATCACCAAGCTGTCCCATTGGGCCCAATAGCTTTTCGTGATCGAACTCATCGCTGAGACGTCGCTCCACTTGGGCTTAGGAGCTCTGGCCTTCATCCACTCCAGAATCGGCTTGATGTCTGAATCTTCCTGCTGTGCACGTTGTAGGCTGTCCTTCCACTCGATGCTGAGGTCTGTCTTGAGCATCCTCACAGGTACGACTTCTTTACTCTCTTGCCTAGTACAATGCTTGCAGTCTTCAGGACAAGGTCTTCTTGACAATGCATCTGCGTTGCCATGAGATTTTCCGCTGCGATGTTCGACCACGAAGTCGTATTCCTGCAGAAGTTCAATCCATCTCGCAACTTGTCCTTCTGGATTTTTGAACTGCAATAGCCATTTCAGTGCAGCATGGTCGGTTCGTAACTGGAATTTCCGACCCAGAAGATATTTGCTAAAGTGCTGCAATGACTTTACCACAGCAAGCAGTTCTCGTCTCGTAACACAATAGTTCCTTTCAGGTTTCGACAATGACTTGCTGAAGTACGCTATCACAAATTCTTGATCGCCATTCCGCTGGGACAACACACCGCCAAGTCCTATGTCGCTTGCGTCTGTGTCAACTATAAATTCCTTGCCCGCATCAGGGTACCCCAAAATAGGTGTTTTGCACAGACGGTCCTTTAGCTCCTGGAATGCGATGTCGCAACTTCCATCCCAGCTGAAATGTCGCTTTTCCTCGGTTAGCTTATGCAGGGGTTTGGCTATATCTGCAAAGTTCTTGACAAATCGCCGATAGTAGGAGCACAAACCCAGAAATGCTCTGACCTGCGTCTTGTCTTTTGGAATTGGCCAATCCTTGACAGCGGCGATTTTCTCCGGATCCGTGCGGATACCTTCTTCAGACACTACATATCCCAAAAAGCTAACTTGTCGTTTGAATAGTGAACACTTCTTTGGACTTAACTTGAGGTTGGCACTCTGGATCTTCATGAGCACGCGTTCCAGGTTTTGAAGATGTTCTTCAAACGTACGGCCTACGATGATGATGTCATCCAAGTAGACCAGACAGGCATCGCCAATTAGCCCGGTAAGTACAAGTTCCATCAACCTTTCAAACGTTGCCGGAGCATTGCACAATCCAAACGGCATAACTTTAAATTGCCACAGACCCTTTCCTGTCGAGAATGCAGTTTTCTCCTTGTCCTTAGGATCAATTTCAACTTGCCAGTAGCCACTTTTCAGGTCCAGCGTGCTAAACCACTTTACGCCAGTAAGCATGTCCAGCGTGTCATCGATTCTTGGCAAAGGATAGCTGTCCTTCTTGGTGACGTCGTTCAAACGACGATAGTCAACACAAAACCTCATGCTGCCGTCCTTCTTTCTTACCAGCACTACAGGTGAACACCATGGGCTAGATGAAGGTTCAATAACACCATCCTTCACCATCCCCTCAATCATGGTTTCCACTTCCTTTTCACGTGCAACCGGCAATCTCCTTGGCCGCTGACGGATAGGCAATTCATCTCCTGTGTTTATTTTGTGTTGAACTAAGCCAGTCCTGCCGATGTCAGCATCGTTTGACGAGAAAACATCGGCATACTTGAGTAACATTTTCTTCGCCTTGACCATTTCATTTTGGGACAGAGCGCTGCGGCAGTCTTCTAAAAGTGTGGTCACTCTTGTTTGTGCATCCTTGCTGAGGGTCCCAGTCGATAGATGTTGGCATCGACGCAACCAATCCACTTCCTCGCAAGTACCAACTAGTGTGCCTTTTTCTATAATCTGTTCCTGATCACAAAGGTTCAGCACACGTACCCCTGAGATGTCGGTGGCTCTGACCAAAGTTCGTGCCACTTTCCATGGAAGGTCATCGTCTACCCTTTCCACGAGTACACAACGTTGAGTTTTCCCAGGATTCCGAGGAAGACTAACCGGCACAATCGTTTCCGATCTCGGCGGAAGAACAATCTTCTTAAGGCTGTACACGTTCCCTGGTAACGCCCCTTCCACGAAAAGTTCCTCTTGTCCACATTTCAAAACACCTTGCTTGACGTCAATTTCGCAACAATTCTTCCTCATAAAGTCAAGGCCCAGGATGCAATCGTCCATTATATCAGCCACGATGACATTATGCAGGTAGATTCTGTTGCCTAGCTTCAACCCTATCTTCTTCTCTCCATGGACGGGTATGCGCTGACCGGTGGCTGTTACCAAATTAATGTGTTCTCGGTTGTATGCGGAGTCCCCAAGGGACCGTCTTATCAGTTGGGAACTGACGACCGTGCGAGAGGCTCCAGTATCTATGGTCAGCTTACACGGCGTTCCGTTGACCTCGCCCTTGATGATTAGGCTGTTCCCGTCTTGGGTTTGTGTGATCGAACCCTTGGGGCTCTTTGAACATCAGCCAGCACCCGCCCCGCAGTCCTGGCTATTACTCGTTTCCCTGCTGTTGGTTCTGGGCGGTGCTATTAGCTGCACTGCCCTCTGGAGATCGGCCGTCTTCTTTTTCTGCAGTTCGCTTGGGGCAACTGGATCGAAGGTGGCCCCTTTCCCCACAGCCGTAGCACCTAGGGCTGTACCCTTTACTGCGGTCGCGAACTGTAGCCGCTGCAACCTCCCTGACCCGATGGGAACGATGATCCTGTCGCACGGCTTCCACCTCCAGTGCATGGGCCAAGGCGTCCTTAAGCGTCCCGTGGTGCCCGAGCCTCACAGCAGCTCTAACTTCAAGGTCGCGGATGCCGTCGATGAATGCCTGCACCAGGTTCCCATCAATAAGCGCAGGTACGGACTGGTAAGCTTTACGCACCAGCTTCTCCACTTCAAGGGCCCACTGCTGCAGGTTCTCATTACTGCGTTGCACGCGATCCTTGAGCTGCGCACGAAACACGTGTTCCAGGTGAGCATCGCCATACCGAGCCTCCAATGCCTCAAGGAGCTGCTCGTAAGTCACTTCCTTACCGAGAGCTTCCAGAACAGTTAAGGCCTGGTCGCGCAGGCCTAGGGTGAGGGCAGTCATAGCCTGACTATTATTCCAACCATTCGCCTTTATGACAGCCTCAAACTGGATTTTGTAGGCCGACCAGGAAGAAGTTCCGTCGAACGGTGGCACTTTGAATCCACGTAGCGAAGGTGTTGTAGCTACGGGAGCTGCGATTCCATCCCCAAGTTTAAGGTAATCCAGCGTTTTCTTTACGTCAGCCATCACGGTTTTCTTCACGTCAGCCACCACGTTGTCAACCCGATCATTCACTTGGTCGATCCGGATTTCAGCTTCCGTCAGGCGGTTGTCACACTGAGCAACCTTATCCTTCATCTCCTTCATGTCTTTCCCGAAGGTAGCGTGAAGATCCTTCATAAGGAGCATCTGCTCTTCCTGGCGGCGCGCTTGCTCCTCCTGGCGGCGTGCTTGCTCCTCCTTATCGTGTTGGAGCTGTTCTTCCAACCGACGAGCCTGTTCCTCCTGTCGGCGAGCCTGTTCCTCCTTGTCCCGCTGGAGCTGTTCTTCCAACCGACGAGCCTGTTCCTCCTGTCGGCGAGCCTGTTCCTCCTGTCGGCGGGCCTGTTCCTCCTTGTCCCGCTGGAGCTGTTCTTCCAACCGACGAGCCTGTTCCTCCTGTCGGCGGGACTGCTCCTGCAGCATCATCATCAGAGCAGCAAAGTCTGGTGCTGATGATGCTGGACCTGCTGCGGACGGGTCGGCCTCCGTGGTTGGTAGCTGGCCCTCCGACCTCTGCGGCGCAGCTCCACCAAAACGCCTCTGGTCCGTCTCCTGTTGGCGTTGACTCCGGGTACGGATACCCTCCGTGTCGTCTTTAGGTAAAATCGGCATGATTTTAATCCCACTTCTGACACCAATTGTTACGAGCTTCGGGTTCGTGACAATAAAAATGCCGATAAAAATCACCCAAAAGTTACACTTTAATTAATCAACACTAACAACAATTCAAAACACACTAGTCACTAATTATAAAACACAATCGCTCTTAAGTCGCACTTGAAGATCGCTTTCGATGTATTCACTCGTGTCGCAAAACCAAGTCTGATTGCCCGCGGCTATTCCCGGCCTTATATAGTGCCGCAGATAGTTCCAGAACCTTCTATTGTAGAACCGTCTAGAATGTTCGAGTACATACCGGCCCCGACTGACTACATGTCGATAGTTCTAGTAAGTTCTAGCTTCGTCATATCTACTCGTCAATAGATGGCGCTGACGGATGGCGTGACTATTAGTTCTACTATTCCATAATAGATGGCGCCAGTTAGTTCTGCCGATCCACAATAGATGTCGCCAGTGGTAACTAATGTCACCGTGTATCAGGCATTAATTGTGGCGCGTAACAATACAATCCCGAGCATGTTTTTCAATCCCAGGATTACGGGATTTTTTAAGCGTAATCCCGGGATTAGACTATGTGGTTTCTAATTGGGCTCAAATGGAGTCTCTCTTTCATCTGAGGTAGGGCTATCTTGCAAATAATTATGTTCTTTATAAAGCACATCACAGACCGATAAATTGACACCATGTGCGAGACACAGTTTATCATAACATTCGGTCCATCGGTTACAATAGCCTCGATGCCAGTTTCCAGGGAAATATCAATTTTACTTAGACGCTCTTTCAATATACGAAGATAATTTTCAGCTGCCATACTTCCATAAATAGGAACAAGTCCTAAGTTCCAAAATTTTTTATATGAATGAATGTTGACAGCCATGTATCGTTTATTGAAAGTTGAAGTCCACTCGTCGAAAGAAAGACTACCTGCACTTTTGAAATGTTTCAATTCTGCAGTTACCTTAGGAGTATTGTATTGAAGTATTCCGAGTGGGGAAGTCCCTTCTAAGTTCTACGACAAACATATGTGTCAGTCCAAGCGAAAAGGGTCCAGTGCGCGGCATTTAGTTTCCGAGATATAAGAGGTTTTGTAAAGTTGGGTATAAAAATTGCATTTCGCGATTTTAATTGGTTATAAATAAATGCTCAATTATCTACAATTTCATATAGTAAATGACTATATACGATGTTTCTAAGTACCAGAAACTTTATGAAAAAAGTTTACTAAAAAGGTACCAGTGGGTGGCATGTCGATATTCTGGGAATAAAATACGTTTCAATACCCCGTACTGATCACTTCTAATAATTTAATTATATTTTAAGATTAAAATGTTGAAACTACGTGTAAAAGGTCCCTTAAAGCGGGGAACTCCCTGCTACTATGCAACTACTAAGGGGATTTACTTTGCTTCACTTCGACATAGCGGGGATTTCCCTGATCGTTTTTTGCTACCTACGTGTCCTATAAATAGATCTGCCTGTGATGCAATAATTTATTTGTCATTTGACACCGGAAAGGAAACAATATCCGACAGTCTTTGTGTAAATATAGCAGTTTTTATTATCTTAGCTGTTTTAAATTGAGTGAGTGAAAAGTGCGCATAAAAATGAATAAAGGTAAGTCTTTACGTTGTCTATTATATCTACTAATACTATGTTTGTTGTTACGTGTTGTGTTATGTATCGAATAAGCTCCAAAAGTACTGAACCGATTTTGAAAATTCTTTCTCCAATATAAAGCTGCATTATTCAGTCATAGGCTATAATATTATTAACGTTATTACGCTTAGCGGGGCCGAGGTCGAAAAGCTAGTTCTATAAACCGGGGTATCGGAATGTTACGGAGTTCTTGTGTGTATCTACAGCTGTTACCTACTTTTCATATTTAGACCTCGACAGGGGCGAAGCCTCCTACAGACAGCAGTCGTCTTTAAATTCGATTTTTTATGGATTTTAGAGATTTAGAGATTTATGGATTAAGCGTAGATTACGTTACGTTCCTACTTATTTATTACATTTTAAAAGAGAGCAGCTTTAATCATAATAATTCGGCTGCATCCACATAGACTGAAAACTGACCGCGACAAAGTTGATAGGCTAATGAATCTCAATTAGTCATAATTTCATCCCATTTATACTAAATTCAAATTTGTTTTTAGGTAACATAATTATTGAAGATTCAACCGAAGGTTCCAGCTCTAGTGATGAATCTAAGCATTCTGATGGACCTGTACCACTTTCTATGGAGGTGGAAGTAAACACACTACCTGTTTTGGCCTCGACCGCAACAACGCCGGATTTACCAACAGAAGAAGAAACCGTTGCACCTTATTCAGGTACTTACAACTTAGAAAATAATTTCACAGAGTCGACATCTGAGATGGATGAAACGGATCAGTATTATGAAAAAAGCACTAATACAGAAGCAATCAGTGAAGATGAAATACATGAGTGTTATGATTTTGCTAAAATAGTTAGCCGAGCCTTGTGTAAAATCAAAAAAGATCGACGTGATCATTGTATGCATGCAATAGTACATATTCTTTATGACTACAGCAAGGACTCTAATACCAATTAAGAAGTTGTGTTAGGTACCTATGTCATAGACATAGTATGAAAAAATGACCTGTGTAGTATGTATATTTCAACTATTTGTTTTCAGAGTTTAGCTATTCAGCGTCTGTAGAACATGAAGACTATGAAAATTTTAATTTAGAGTTCAAAAGTCAACGGGGTACAGAATTATCGTGTGACATCGAATTTAGTGCTTGTGAGCCGCTCGAAGAGCGGCAAATTGGTAATATTTTACTAGATGATGATCCTTTAATTCTAGACGATGTAACTCAGGCCTCATTCTTAGATACTGGCTGTGGATGTAATAATAATTGTGTGTCCAAATTTCAAAAAGATGTAATATTAAGTAGTAGGTTAGATTGTATCGAATTAAATTCACGTTGTAATGAAGGAGTCAATCATCATCACTTGGTCTTGAAAGGAGCTTTAAATGCTCTCTTACGTACAAGTGAAAATACATTACATTCAAAAAACAGAAACTTGCAACGAAAAGAATACACGGTAAAGTATTTCTTTCGAGGTGTTTCAGTATGCAAGATTTTTTTCCAATATGTATATGCCACTGGTTTGAAAAGGTTAAAAAATGTAAAAAAGAACTTTCTGGACAGCGGTGTTGCTCCAAAGGTCCACGGGTCACGTAAACGACCTTACAATTGTATTAATTTGCAAACTAGATCAGACGCAATCACTTTTATAAGACAGTTTGCTAATGAAAACGGTTTAGTATTGCCGGGCCGATTACCAGGCCACCAATTTAAATCTGATTTAATAATTTTACCTTGTAGTATGTCTAAAGCGTATGTGTACAACAAATATTTGGAAACTATAGCTTTACTCGATAAAACTCCTATTAGTAGAAGTAGTTGGTATGATCTTTGGGAAGATTTTTGTCCATATGTCGTTATACAGAAACCGAAAACAGATCTATGTGCAACTTGTCAGAAAAACGTGACCACGTTGGGACGAATGGGTGGTTTAGATGAAAAGGAAAAAATACAGCTTGTAGAAAAGTCGAGGCAGCACCTTGATTTAGTGCAAAATGAACGAAAATATTATAACAATGTAATCAAAGTTGCGACTGATTCAATAACGGACTCTACTCTTATTCTTGGACCTCATGAACCATGTTCTTATGATGGCGTCATGCATTACTCTTTTGATTTTGCCCAACAGGTGCATTTGCCGCACAGTTCACAACAAATTGGGCCACTGTATTTCTTGACAGGATTTAAAGTCAGTTTATTTGGTGTTGCTGCAGAGCCTTTGAGAAAGTTCGTTTTGTACGTAATTCCTGAACCCTGTGCTACTGGGAAAGGAGCTAATGTAATAATTTCAATGCTACATCATTTTTTCGAAAATTTTGGTATAGGCGAAAAAGATGTTGTTTGTCATGCAGATAATTGTGCTGGACAAAATAAAAATAACTATGTCATGCAATATGCAACATGGCGAGTTTTAACAGGCAGACACCGAAGTTTCCGTATATCTTTCCTTCCCGTGGGTCATACGAAGTTTGCACCCGACATGTATTTCGGTCTATTCAAAAAAAGTTTTAGAAAATGGGAATGCAATAACTTAAAGGATATTCTTGCAGCTGCTGTTCAAGCTTGTCCGAAAACAAAATCTATAGTAGCTGTTCTAACTGGTGATGAGAAAGGAGAAACTTTTGTGAAAACTTACGACTGGGCCAATTTTTTTCAACCTGATTGTGTAACTATTAACCAACTTCTGCATTTTAGTCATTTTGAAACAAATGAAGATAATAGAGGGCACATGTTATGTTACAAAAAATATACTGACAGTCAACCAACTGTATCAAAGGTTTTGAACCCGAATAAAGTATACGGTTTTCCTTTAGAAAAATCCCCTGCAGGCATGACGTACGAAAGAAAATCGTATCTTTATAATAAGATTCGTGAATTTGTACGTGAAGAATCTAAAGACATTTTATGCCCGAAACCCATTCCAAATGTTGATGTTGACCACAACTCTGTCCCAACAACATCTGTCGAGTACTCTTTTCAGAAACCATCAATTGAAAAGAGTATTCGACAAAAACCAACATGTTCGTACTGCAAACAGGTTGGTCATAGGAATCAGGTGCGAGGAGGAATTTATTTTTGTCCAAAACGTAAGTTGGAGTCCCAAATAGAATAAGTTTTATTTTTATGTTTGTATTGGCTTTTTTCAAATATTATTGCAACAGAATAATGATTATTTTAGCCACTGGTACCTTTTATGACATTACATAAAAGGTACCAGTGGCTAAAATAATCATTATTCTGTTGCAGTAATGTTTGAAAAAAGCCTGTCTTGTTATTTTGTTAGTTCCTAAATAGAGTAAGAATACTTAATTTTAGTTTTTTATTGTTAATTACTATCGCAATAACTAACTTTTTATTAAATATCGGCAAGTGGACCTTTTTTACTAGACTGTGTATCCTTCTTTTATTTTGATAATAATTGTTTTAGTTTTGATGTCAAAAGTATAATTATAAGTTGATTCTATGGAAAACATATCAATCTACAATAATGAATAAAAATCTACGTAACAAGCAAGTAAAAGTGTGTTTTTTTTTCACTCAAACTTTCAAAATGCTTTTTCTCAAATCAAGCTTTTTCAGAATTTCAACTTCAAATGTCTGATAAAAAAAAACGTGTGCTACTTTTTGATTATTTTTTCAATCCATACTATCAATTGACTATTCTAGATACCGAATCCAGTCTTAACTCAATACCCCACTACTGGACCCTTTATGCCTGGACTGACACATATTATTAGGACTGTACCTGTGTAGTGTATGTATAGTAGGTACGTATAGTACGACGGCGTATCTAAGGGTTAGTTTTTTTTGTTATGTAATAAATGCTATTAATATAATCTAGGCAAGGTTATTGTCAAGGCGCAACGGACTACGAAATACAAACTAGACTTGTTTGTGGCAATCCCGAAAATCCCGAGATTAGCCAAATAGAGTCCCGGGATTTTCGGGGTCAGGAAACGGTCGGGATCCCGAATCTCAGGATTGTATTTTCTAGCTACAATTCATCATCATCATCATTCTCCTGCCCTTATCCCAATTTATTTGGAGTCAGTTATAAACACAATTCATATTTATTTTATTACTAAAATCACCGTTTTGGTGAATACCCAACAAAAAGTACTAGGCTTCATGAATTCAAGGTGGTATTTATCCTCAGTGTTATCAAATAAAAGCCCGTAAGCATTTTTCTGTAGGCGAGTGAAAGATGCAGGGTGCCGAAATCCAGCATATCGTTGGAGCGGTTCACTAATGGATCCATTTTTACTTATGATTCATTTTGTGTTTCAGTTCGAGTGAAAGATGACGAATGAAAGGCAAAAATGAACGAAAACTGTTGAAATGTTTGAGTCTGATATCAGCTTAACTAGCACTTCCACCGTGGGTGCGCAATGTGGACTAATACTTATGGGTGGTAATCCAGTGGGGGTATTTAAATTGGTGATCTAAACGGAATGCCTCGTTAAAAACTGTAGGTAAAGGTGCTAAAAAAGAATCTTGGAATCCAAATACGATTACGAAGGTACTTAATTGATTGAATTGATACACTGCGTGCTGAAATTCATGGACAATAAATAAACGTTAATTAAAAATCTTAATATTTATGATTATACTAGATTAGATAGACTTCTATTTACTTCTTGATCATGGTGAAAACAGTGTTACACAAAAGTTATAGACATTAGATTGCCAAAATAGGTATGTAAACTGAAAAATAGTAGCATAATAAAAAACCGTAGGGTGAAGCCACAATGATTTGTGTGTCGAAATAGCGCTATCCTAAATAGTGCGATCCGGTTGAAACTAGAGTTTTTCCGATCCATGAAGAAGATCATCTAGGATATGAACGAGGACAACAGCTAGTTAGCTACATCATCATTAAATAATGATGTCGAGATTTTATGATAGAATATGGTTCTATCATAAAATCTATTCAACAAAGTTCGATGAATTATAAATTACACATGTCTCGGCGCGCAACAGTATCTGTCCCTTTTCCTTTTTCTGACCATCTTCATGAAATCTCTTCCAAAATGTATCGTTCGATGGTACGTCGCTTGGTTCCATATGTAGATTTCATTCTTACTCCTCTCAACCTTAACTTATTTATCAGTATGACAACGAATAAGCTAACGAGCAAGATTGAGCGTTCCATAACATTTGCAAATCCATATTCCAAAAAACAATGACGAAATTGGTAGCAGCGGCGGGCGTTAATGGTTTTATAAAAGCGCAGACATAATACTTGCAGACGCATACACAAACTGTTGATAACACTAACGAGTAACGACTTTAACCGAGCGGCTAATCAGATGCGCCCTATAATATAACAAGGCTCGTTCTCTTTTAGCAGAAGAATGTGTTTATCACAAAGGACACGTCATCTTACTAGGAATCCATTAGTGTAAAGTGTACCGTTGCCAGCAGCGCCTCTGTGGCTACCCTTGGCAACGGAAGTTTTCTAATATTCTGTTTTATGTGGATAACATGGTCGTCGGTCTAAACTGAAAACATTGGCCTTAGAACATTGACATATTCTGACTATAAGAACTGTCTGTTCACAAAAATATTGTACTACAACAATTAATCTTTCACGCGCCAAAGGATAGGTACCGCTTTGCGGGTCGGCGCTTCAATAACGTAGACGCTGCTTGCGACGTTCTAGCTAGTGAGATATATTATGCCTATTAATGTGCAGAAGCAAGTGTTAGTAGTTTTATAATGCAAACTAAAATAAGTTCAAAACTTGCAACAAGTAGAACCTAAAACATCATTAATTAAATTACATAAATGATAACGTAACGATCGATTATCAGAATCAAATTAATAGGACTAAACAATAAAAATGTGTTAGCACTAAATAAAGCCTACTTTACGTCACCATGCTAGTATATTAATACGTATCCATATCTCAGTTTCAAGCTTATAGGGAGGGGAAAGGACAGGAATGCAGCCACAGGCTGTATTCATTACTGTGTCAAATCGATCACACTTAATATTTTCTCCTGGTTATTAACGGTTCACTCATGCTGGTAAAAATATGCACATGAAACTAAATACGAGATCTGTTAACGGGGAAACTCAAACGGTTCTTATATTACAGAACTAATTCCACTACAAAACAAGAGGTTCCGGTCAGTATTCACCTTTGGCGTGTCCGCCGGCTCGGGCTCGGCGGGCTCGGCGCAGTCCGAGCGGCACAGCTCGCCGGGCGGCAGCGGGAAGGACTCGGACGCGTCATTGCTCGCCGCGCCCGCTGCCGGGGCCGACTCGTTGGCCTCCGACAGAGACGGCGGCAACGAGTCATCGGGAGTCGTCGCCGTCCTCACAGGTTCTATGTTATTAATTTCCTTGGAGTCAATCGGTGGCATTATTTTAGATGTATCCTTTTCTTCCTCGATATTACCATTACACTCTCTTGTTTCAATTAGGTTACCGAGTGAGTCTTTGGACTTAGCCTTAATATTTTGTTCAGAGATGATGCTATCGACCTCGTTTTCGGGAGCAGCCATTTTCTCGGTATCAGATACGTGATTAGAAACTACCACAATCTCTCTTGTTTCGTGAATCGTAACTTGGGTATTATCGACGTTTTCTTCGACTATATTGTTCTCGGTGCTTATAACATCAACATCATCGCATATCGGAGATGGAGGAGACGGTAAATCCTCAGTAGCATTTGAATCATTCTTATCCTCTAGTGCTTCCAAGTCCTCGGATGAAGGTGCAGGAATTTCAATATCGGTATTTTCTGATATGTCTGTGTTTTCTTGTTTGATTATTGTTACTGATTCTTCAACAATTATACTATCAGTTTTTACACTTTCGACTTTAGGAGCACCCTCTAACGGGACAGCATCGTCTAATGTTTTCTCAGTGTCAGATCCAGCTTCATTTTGAGCAATAGGAACTGAATTTTCTTCGGTATCTTCTTTGACGGGAGAGGGAAGTTCGTTACTAACAGTTTGGGTGTTGGTTAATTCGTTTTCGGACTGAGGGGGAAATTCATGTAGTTTATCATTTGCAATTGGATCAGAAGTTGGTGGTGGAATTGCGTTATCAGCGGTGTTAGCTAGCGAAGCGTCTGTCGATTCTGGTGCCATTGTGGTGGCAGCAAAGGATGCCACAGAAGAAGGAGGAGGATTCGCGGGAAGTGGTGGAGGCGTGGAATCTATCAAAGGCATTTGTTCAACACAAACCTCTTTTATGACGGAAATTTCAGGTACAATCTCTGTCGTTACAGCGGTGGGTTCTTCTACGCTCTCATCAATTTTCTCATCCTTGACAATTTCCTTGGCAGGTTCTTCTAAGGAAAGCCCATTGACAGGTAACTGTTCCGGCTGTGTTTCAGGCTGAGGCTCAGGCCTGTCGATGTTAGGGCTGGGAGCGGCTGGCTCTTCGGCTACAGGGCTTTCGTCCTTCGGAGACTCAGGCGTGGTGCTTCCATTAGTGATCGGTTCTGTCACGGGGGTTTCTGGCGTTTTCTCCTCTTTAACTTCGCTTTCAGTCTTGGCTTCTTCTGCTGATTCGGCAACAGCAGGTTCGGGAGCGACTTCGGCCGCCTACAAAAAACAAACATGAAATTAAGAATAATGAAACTATAACACAAATAAATAAAATATTTTGCAGATATTTTTTGAATCGTGGATTGGTGATTGGAACCTTATCATTTTTATATTTCTAACGCAAATTATAATAACCCAATTATTAGTACCTTATCATCGGCCATGGCTACAAGAACGACGTTAAGCCGGGCAAATCTGCACTGAGACTGAAGGGAGACTTACAAGTGCATTATTATTTATATAGTATTGTATTCTGTAACGGAAGATTGGCTCACATTTTTAAATACATAGTCTCCCTTCATTGCTCATGATCAAAGGCATATTATATTGCACACAGCTAGGGTTGTGCAAATTCAGTTTAAAATTGGTTATTAAATTCAGATAATCTCTTGGACAAATGAAGCGCATTTGTGAAAAGAAGATACAGTTAAAATCTGCTTTTAAAAAAGTATGTTTAATTAATATATTCCTACTCAGGTCAGAATAACATGTGTAGACTGATTTTTCTGATGATTTAACTAAAATGAAAAATCCTGGTTCCACTTTTGGGCAAAGGTCACAAAGTAAATTTCATACTTATTTATCTAAGTGGGTTTTATTTAACAATGTGCAATATTCAATTATAATCCAAAAGGTGGTCCAATGTATCAATGAAGTCGAAATGTGACTTCATTGATACATTGGAGCCCTTTTGATTAATTACACATTTACACCGTTAAATATTGATCGTTTTAATCCTTAAAACTACGGGAACAACCCTGAAATCGTGAAAAAAAAATCAGTTGATCCATACACTATGTCGAGTTATGCGAATATGGATCTATGGAGCAACGGATTTTTTATTAAAACGATCAAAATTTAACGGTGTATATTTGTAATTATTTTATTAACAATAGAAAGAAAAGAAAGAATAAGAAATGTTTATTTGGCAGTGCCGTATGCATGGAACATATACGATGACGATAATGATGAATGATGTTCGGCATATTTTATTTCATTTTGCAGCTATATTCAACCGCAGGGCTGTGGCAAATAATAAAACGACACCAGTCTGCAAGGCCGTCTTTGCTTACTGATGTAGAAAGATACAACTTAGGTAGCAGTAAGTTTGCTCACTCAATATTAATATTTATTAATTAGAATATTTTGATCACGGAAGTAAAATAATACAAAAGTGGTAGTTATTTAACTTTAATCTCAAATTTGAAGCCACCAACTGCATCAGAATGCTTAAAAACTGAGCTTGTTGTAAACTTTTTTGCAGTGCGGTGCAGTCGGGTTTTTATTTTTTTTTTTCTCTACCTTTTAGTGTTGTATTTTTGGATCGTCTCCTCAAGGCTTTTATTTTCATTTTTTTTTTTCGTGATATTACTTATTGACGCCTAATATCATTTATTAAAATCCATCCAGCCGTTAGGATGCTTCTAGGGTACATGGAACCTATAAGTACAGAGAAGATATGTGTGAAAAACCTAACCCTGTGCTGTCGTGCAGTCGGGTAAAAAGAAGGGGGTTAAATATAATGACCACCATAATTTTATGGTGGTCATTATATTTAACCCCATTTGAAATGCAAGAACTAAGGGTATCAAAGCAGTTGCTTTGATACCCTTAGTTCTTGCACTTCAAATTGTATTCGAACACCAAATGTAGTAAATGATCACTAAATCTTAGCGAGCAAATTAATGCGCTATTTCTGCCTAAATAAACCACTATGATTGCTGATTGCCATAAAATGTAGGTTTATTACCAAATAAAGTATTCTGATGCCATATTAAGTTGTCTCCGGTTTGCTGCAAAGTAGATAGAGAAGGTTTATTTAAAAAAAAAATGGTTAGGTTAAAAGCGTGACCTCCTACGCACGAGCCGAACGAGCGAAGCGAGCGGTGCCGCGGTGCCACGGCAGCGGCCGGCGAGTGCCAGAAACGACTAGATTGTATAGAAAATAAATATGGAAAAAAGAGATTATTTTTTGCAGGCTGTCGAGAACCGAACTGATTTATTTAGAGTCATTTTGCTTAAATAGGATAGCGAGATGTTAAAACTTTTGTTATAAGTTTACATTATATGTTACTATCTATCTGGTGGGGTAAGTTAAACATAAGTCAAAAAGAAGTCCGATTCGTAAAATGTCGGCCGTTTTACGAATCGGTCATTCTGCGATGCGCAATGGTGCGGGTTAAATACAAAATAGCGAAAAAAAAAACTGAATGACTAGCTAAGTAGCTGCCTAGCTAGTCTTTATTCATGTCGCGCAGGTCAAAATATAAGCCGGAGTTTATCAAAACTTTATAAAATTATAACATAATATTCCGTTAAATAATAAAGTCCCAACAATAGATTTCCGAGCGGATGTGATTGATTGTGATTCATTGTCGTGGAGTGATGTATCTTTGGGGGCACCAGTCACGGTTGTTTATGCAGACATAGTATCGCTTTATCCGCCATGTAACGGTAAAGTATGCGACGGTAAAAATGAGTCACTAAATGCCTTACAATCACAACCATGGGCACCTGGCTATGGTAATGATTTTCCGCTCTGAAACACCGGTCGTTCATTTCAGCTCTCTATTTTGACAGTTAATTAGACTCATCCGTTTTATATGTTGAATTCAATTCATGTTAAGCACATATTAAACAGTTCCGCGACTGACAGCAGTCAACGCATAAACCTAAATCGATATTAAATAGATTCAAAATTACCATGATTATATTCTACAAAAAAAATCCCAAACGACAGGTGTGGAAGATATACATAATCGTTTTTGTGGAAAGTCGTATACCCTGCGTATATTCCAATCAATTATTTAATTTACTAATAAATATACTGGGGGCAAATTAACCGGGCCTTTGCTTACTATGAGGAGTGCTTTAACTCCGGCTAAATGGCATGTCTAGAATTAGATTGTACTGAATTTTATTAGCAACAGATGATGTAAGGGCGGCCCTTGCAAGATTATAATTGAAACGTGTGCTCGCGGTCGCGTTTCTTCCTTGTCAACCACTTAAAATACTGGTTGCAACGTGGCTGAACTGCCAAAATGAAAAGCATTGCGATCGATTGACATTTATGTGTGTTACGAAATTATCCCGCAGTTGTTCGTGTCCAAGATCGATATCGGCAAAATCATATGTATTAATAATATAGTTTAGTTTTTTGTTAGTTTTATTAGGAGTCAGGAAAACTAAATGATTTGTTTTTCTTCGTCTTGGTCGCTGCTTATCAGTCATCGTCAGGCCAAGATTCCTCAAAATACTATTGTAATAACACAACTTTGATGTACGCGAATCACAGAGATATAATGCTGTGAGCTCTTCAAGGTATCGTGTGACCGACCGGAGCGGCGGCGGACGCCAATAATTTGCATGACAATAAATAACGGACTGTACAGATGCACTACTAGTGTCATATAAAACATCATACGTGGTTGCTATCACAGGTTGAACGCCCTTTCTTGGCACCGATTGGAGTCACAAATACATATGTACTGGCTTTATGTATTTTGTTATCTAGGTCTTATAATAAAAAGTCCAACGAAATAATGGAATATTTTTTTCAAAATAAACGTGTACAGAGGACTCATCGATACTGAAACTTCAAATTAGTATACCTGTTTTTCAACTTGGTATGGAATTTTAGTGAAACTTGACATAGTGATCGATTATTATATTTAGGGGCAATAATTATAGCATGCTTCACCACTTCCGGATAAGTTCAAGTTAACTTATGTGATGGATAACCGAACCGCTTTATGTTTAATTTTTGGATTTATCTAGTTGATACTGCCTATCTGGAAACCGTGAAACAGGCCCGAAGATATTTTTTATAACCGAAAAACAACACCCACACACACCCCATTATTCTTTTATTCAACGAAGGCGCATTTTTGGAATAAACTAGCACCGATCGGTGTAGTGATGACGCAAGGACGGGGCATTAGGAAACGAGTTTGTGGAGTTTGCAAGTGCAAAATAAAATTAGCAGTCCTGGGCAGGTTTTGTGGCGCTACACGTGGGCGAGTAGCTCCGGAGTCCGGACGGGTTGCGAGACTGAAACGTAGGAGGTCGGCAAACAGCTTTTCCTTCTACTTACTTACCTACTAGCTTTAGATGTTTTTTTTTTTAAACTAAAGTTACCTAACAATGATTTACTTAATTGTTCATTCATATTATTATAACTATTGTATATTCTCAGCACATAGTCATCATTTGCAGAGTTGCGACAGGTACATACATATTTATCCCTTATAAACAATTTACCTAATTAAATAAAAAGTTGGCGAAGTATTTTAATTAGTTTTGTGTTGTGTCGGTTAAATCTGTAACAAGATGCTACACCGCGTGAACAATGCATCGTATTCTGAACGGCTGTAGGTATCAAAACTGACTACTGGTAAAGGAAACATAATGAACTTATAGAGCTCAGATTGCATGTTTATTGAATGACGTCGGTGGCAGCGGCGCAGACTTGTCCACAGCATGGTCCATCCGTTGTATTTTCATAATACGATGACTGAATAGTGCATTGACATAACAAGGGATGGGTCAGTTTTCTTTACTGACAAGCTATTATGTGAAAAAATGTGATTTCAATAATACATAATAAGTATTGAAATCACATTTTTTCATTGTATAGTTATATACAAAGGGTAAAAAAGACCCATCACGAAGCCGTCCCTTATGCATTCTAAACATCAAACTAAATAACTTTGTGCAAAAATAATTGCTAAGACAAAACTTATATTTTTGGTGTAAAAATTCGCTGTTTGGTAGTACGCAATGTAACGCATGTAAAACATTGTTTTTGGAAAAAAAAACGTCAAACAAGTTCAACAAGCTTCCCAGGTGTGGTTCAGTACAAAATATTATCATAATAACGGGAAGAACAAGTAACTTACGGCTTCGTTATGGGCATTTTTACAACCGATGTTTATGATTATTTGTAAGGTATTACTATAATATCTTCTTAAAAACCGCGTTCCTCTCATAAATTAGTTATTTTACTATTACTACTTAGCAATTCTCAACGACTTTGACCGCAACCAACACATATTGATCAAGAAACAGACAGCGTAATAACCCCCGCCTGCACTAAAACCCGTTATATGGCAAGTAGAAAGCCCACGTGTGGTTGATCCGATCAAGCCTGGCCGAGGTCCGCACCCTAGTGCCTTAGCGTGTAGTCGCTTAGTTTATAAGTTTTATGGCCTCGTTGCAGGCCTTTAATAAGGCATTCACAGCCTAGGTTAAGGTTAGGTTAAGCAGTCGACAACCTCTTAGGTTGAACGGGGAGATGCCATACCCGAAAAAAAAGACCACGTGTGGTTGTTTATAGTCTTGCCCCCTAGAATATCTCTGTAAGTACGTAGCGAAATTTCAAACCGGCCAAGTGCGTGTCGGACTACGCACAGTGAAGGGTTCCGTAGTTGGGATGAATATTTAGGTACGCCGACCGCAAAAATAAAATGTATTTCATAGTAATTAAAATTATTAACGTGGTTATAACTGAAAATATCTCAAAAACTATTGACTTAATAGCGTCACTTTCAGAAACATATTTTTTTTAATTATGGTGTCCAACCATAACACTCCACACGGTAATGTTCCCCGGTCGATCCTCTTGGCTTTTCATCATAATAATTATTAACTAGCGGCCCGTCCCGGCTTCGCACGGGTGGACATAAGATTTTTTTTATATTTTTACAATAAATATAGCCTATTTTTACAATAAATATAGCCTATGTCACTCAGGGTGAATGTAGCTTTCCAATGGTGAAAGAATTTTTGAAATCGGCACAGTAGTTTTTGAGTTTATTCATTAAAAACATACACACAAAAATACAAATCTTTCCTCTTTATAATATTAGTATAGATTAATGTAGGTTTCTTTTATTTTATGTTTAGCTCATATTTCGAATTTATTTTTTACCTTCTAATGAAGGTAAAAAATAAATTCGTGCAGATATTTTAGTGTTTGGAGCGTTAAAAAGTATGGCGTGTAAACTATCTCCGTAACAAAACCATCAATGTTGTGGAAGTGTCTGAAAGTTAGGTTGTGTTATCATAATAATATGGATTCACTAGGTACTACATAATAGAGGGACTTGGCGTCACAGAAGTCAATGAATTAAAACTATCACTAATAGAGCGATATCGCCGACGACAATGGCGGCTCACGTTTGGTTAGCACGGATATAGCTACACTTTGAATTATAATGCGCATTGTTCCTCGCGCTGCGCCAGTTTGGGTGCAATGCACTACGGCGCAATAGTTACTTGTCATAGAAATCGTTGGTTTCTAATAGTCTGACCGCAAGGTCGCATCGCAAACAGAAAAATATTACATATTTGCACCATGTTTTATTGATTTCATCGGCAGCAATAACAAGTTTGTATTTCATAGTATTTCTCAAAGAAACTGAACTACACGACATACATTATCTTCTTCAACAGAGTTTTCGTTGAAAATGTGTTTAAGTTTTACCAACTTTTCTATTAAACGGCGGATTATTCCATCCTTTAATTGAAAAGTTAGAGGGTCATTTCTTGCAACTTTAGATGCGCGATCTCATCAACTATTGTCTAGAATAGAAGTAACTTGAAACCATCATAATCTTCTTAATTATGGGATTCAACATCCCTCGGTGTCGTGGACGGGGATGGCCACCAATTTTTTTTTTTTCGTAATTTTACCTGTCCATTGTGTAGCTGTATATTTAATACATTCGTTCCAAATTAAATTTTCGCTCCGTTTTTGCCATTGGGCTACGAGACTCTAAAACGACCTGTTTTAGGGTTCCGTTGCCAAATGGCATAAAACGGAACCCTTATAGATTTGTCAAGTCTGTCTGTCTGTCCGTAAGTCACAGCCACTTTTTTCCGAAACTATAAGAGCTATGCTGTTGAAACTTGGTAAGTAGATGTATTCTGTGAATCGCATTAAGATTTTCACACAAAAATAGAAAAAAAAACAATGAATTTTGGGGGTTCCCCATACTTAGAACTGAAACTCAAAAATTTTTTTTCATCAAACCCATAAGTGTGGGGTATCTATCTATGGATAGGTCTTCAAAAATGATATTGAGGTTTCTAATATCATTTTTTTCTAAACTGAATAGTTTGCGCGAGAGACTCTTCCAAAGTGGTAAAATGTGTCCCCCCCCCCCGTAATTTCTAAATAAGAGAATAATAAAACTAAAAAAAAATAATGATGTACATTACCATGTAAACTTCCACCGAAAATTGGTTTGAACGAGATCTCGTAAGAAGGTTTTTTTTAATACGTCATAAGTCGTAAACCGCAGTTTACCTTTCATTAAATCAACTCATGATTTATTTTTATAGATAATGGTACGGAACCCTTCGTGCGCGAGTCCGACTCGCACTTGGCCGGTTTTTTTTAACTTGTTTTTATATATTGTTATTATTAGTTTCTTTTACATTTTCAGGTTTAGGTTTAAGTTTTTATTTTACTCTTTTCGGTATTGTGTTGTTGAAATAATTAGCTTGAGCTTCAGTCGTATTAGTTTTATTTGCAAATAGGGGTCATCACGTTTATATAACAGTTTACTTGGATGTAGATCACTGAGTGATATATACAAATCATCGACTATGTTGACCAACTGAGGGGCTCATACATACGCCATGTTCATGACCACTTTTCTACCCGTAGGTAGATACGTCACTCGAGTTTATAACGACTTCCTGTGTTTTATGGCTGTGCCTTAAAAGGTGTTATTTTAACCGTGCAGAGTGAGAACCTTCGGATTAAAATGTTATATCTCAGTGCCAACGCTCTCCGTTCCCGGTCTACATACAGATAGTCCTTCAAATCATCCGTTAAAATAAATGTCCACGATATTGTAAAAAAAAAAAATACCAACAAAAAGATAGGAAATAAGATTTTGCCACCACATGATGAGTCAACTCTATTTACTGACAAACATCTGGCTTTTTGGTTAGCTTTTTTATTTTCTATCGTAGTATGCCACACATTTATCGAAGACTAATCGAGCGAAGTTGGGGGTATAGCTAGTCTATTCACATTATTTTTGGCTCATAATAAGTCATTGACCTTATGCTGTGTGAAATTTTAAGGATATGTGAAATCGCGCACACACATGCGTTCGAACTGGTACGAGGCCTTTGAATCCACAACGTGTTAGCCCGTATCGTACACATTATCATCACCCGTCAACTATAATTAAAAAAACGAGCGGATTGTTATGTATAACAACAGCTAACAAGTAACAATGAATTATGTAGATATCATTTAAAAATAGAAAAAAAAATGGTTATAAGTAAATACTCAACTCAATTTACCCCCGACTTTTCTGAAATCAAAAACTAGTGAACAAATACCTCCATACAAACCCAAACTTAAAACTCATGTAAAGTACCTAGGTTAGCAAGTGATCATGCATAATTATGTATGAGCCTCTCAGTCGGGTCAAAATACTTGATGGTTTGGTTTGTATATCACTATCCTTGATCTAGATCCAAGGAAACAGATAAACAAACCAAAAACTAAATTACGAAACGTTTTTTGTTTGTTTAATTATCCTCAACTAAAGTTTTCACTTTCAGGTGCTGAGCAGAAGATGGTCCATTTTTCCACACGGTGGGACGTATGGAAATCTGTGCAAATAACGCACACGGAGGAAAAAACAACCGTGCCGTGTCGATGCTTGCCGGATGATGTCTCTCGCGGACAAAATGACCGCCGTTTGCGGAGCGCCTCACAGTGCGCTGCAGCTTAAAATTGTTACTACTATTTCATAGCTTATCCAAATTTCCACCCGTGTTCATCTTTCAGAAGCGTTTTGAGGTTATTTAACTAGTTTTTGGCTTATAAGCCCATACTTCACGGCAAATACCTCCCTTCTTCTCTAAGGACCAGTCTTATGGACTGCGAATTAAAGGACAAAGTTTGTAGTTGAAAAAGTATTCTCCCATATAATGCATTCCAACTAAGAATAAGGATGACCGTGCACCATATTGGCAAAACAACGCCTCGTTAACTTATTTTGGAGCAAAGTCAGTGAGATATAACAAAAACAGATAATAACAAATTGAATAACAACGTTTTTTTTTTAATGCTGTTCCTGTTCACCCTTGCTTTATATCCTTTGCAATCCCTCCTTTTCAAGTTACAGTTGACAGATCAAGGTCATTGACGCTCCTATTCTTGTTGGAATATATTTGTAATCGCAAAAATGATTTTCGGACTTTTTCCTTTGCTTGTGCTGTGAGACCTTGCTTTTTGCCAAATTACACGATTTAGGTCTAAGGGAAGTACCCTATTATAATACCTACCCTATTTATTTTGAGGTTTTAGATTAGGTTTTGATTAATTTGCGACTGTCAAAATATGCGCCATAAATGACCGTGTTTTTTTGATACAGTTGACTTAGAAAAGTTTTTTTTTATACAGTTTTCAAGAAAGGGGAAGTCAAAAGCTTCGCTCACTCCTGCATTATCTTAGTCTTAATAAAATCAATGCCGCCACCCGCGTCAGATATCTATATTGTCAATCAGCGTAGACAACCAAAGTTAATTTTTCGTTTGATATTCTTCAGTTATTTAACATCACTAGGCTCGGGCAAATAGAAAAAAAGTCAAAAAGAACATTAATCAAAAACGTAGTAACAGCACGGGTAGGAGATGCGATGCAACGGGATGGGTCGGGAACAAGAAATTTCACGTGAACGAAGTCGCGGGCAGAAGCTAGTAATTTTTATAAATGAACATAATGTTTTAAAGTATAAGTTACAAAATGCAATTAAAACTTTGCTTATAAGTTGGACAAAATTTTGCTTGTTCTTCTTTTCATCTCACTATTTCTTTTTGTCAGAAACTGGTATCTCTCAAACTGTCAAGTTTCTGAATACGATTAAATGTCTCAAGTATACAATTTTGTATTTTCTTATTGCTTAATTATTTTACTAATTATTTCTCAACAAGGAGCTTTCTTTGTCGTTAGGCATAATACTTAAATATGAAAAACTCACGTTTCCAAGAGCGTTTGGACGATCCTTATTGTGGTCAGGACCGCAATCAATATGAAATGTCTAAAGAAACGAATACATACCTCCTCTGGCACTTTCTCTGATTCACCATTTGTTTTGGGTTCCTCATCTTTTTGCTTCTTCTCTTGTTTCGGTTTGTCTTTTCTGCTGAAACTGATCGATCTGAGCGACCATTTCTTCTTGACCTGCCCATGACATGCTCGGTTAAGATAAATAGTAAATAGGCACACACATGCAATCAAAACTCAACACTAGTTAGATGTTGGCAACTAAATACAACAAATTCTTTAAATGAAAGCACCTTTTCCTTCTTGGGTTTCTTGCCGTCTTCAGGCGTAGGTGCGGACTCTCCGTTCTCTACTTTTGGCTCACTTTCTCCGTTTGTAAGGGGAGCCGCCTCTTTTTCCTCTTCATTTACTTTTGCTTCTTTCTCTGTGGTAGCATCTTTTTCGTTTTCTGGAGTGCCGCTGTCAATGTCCTTTTGTTTTTCCTAGAATCAAATATACAAGACACATAAATCAAACGTATATACAATGCTACATACACAGAGCAATAAGAATAAAGAGGAGAAAATATTCTCTAAAAACCGGCTAAGTACGTATCGAACCACGCACAGCGGAGGGTTTCGTAGTTGGGATGAATATTTACGAATGCGCAGTATGCATTTTATCTACCACAAAATTAGGTTTGGATTTCATAGATTTTCTCGAAGAACCTATGAACGACAGTGATTTCTGCGGTTATAACGGAAAATTACGAATCATTTAGAAATATTATAATATGGGATCCAACGATACTCCACATGCTTAAATATTTTATAGGTTACATGTGCCAGCCATGATTATTTTTTTCGTAATTTCACTACAACATTGTTAGAGAATACGCCGGTTTCCAATTTTCATCGATATAGTGCTCCGAGTGACGAAATGACGAAATTATAAGGGTTCCGTATTTGCCTTGTGGCTACAGAAACCTAAAAATGACTAAATATTATTGACTGGTTATAGGGGTGGGTACATGTTTGAAACACACAATTAATCGGAATCGGTGTCATTTTGACAGTTCAACAACATTCATTGCGTTATTTACCTGTTGAGCAGATAAATTTTTCGAACTTATGAAGCAATGGATTAGGAATTTGCTTCAAAATGATTCAGATTACTATTGATTGTGTGTTACGCAATTAGGATGCTGTTTATGAAAAATTAATTACCGTTGGTTCGTGTATGTGCGCGTCTCCATTGAGCTGTGGCTTGAGCGCGTCGGCGTCCGCGAGCTGCTCAACTCTGCCTTCACCACCGGCACCCGCAGCAGCTACTTCACCAGCACCCTCCGCCTCCTTGCCGCTTATGTCCACCGAGCGCTTGCTCTGCTTAGCACCCATGCTTATTGATGGCCTATTTGAACACAAAACAATACATTAGATACAATAAAATTGGATGTCAAAGTATACGTGTTGCTATAATAAAATAACGGTATTCTTTCGACGCCAAACGCAAGTTAAAGGAGATGTGCTTTTACCGGATTCATGCGTGTTGTAAATATGTAAGGAACACGACCCAACTGTCTACGACACACGTAAGCAGGAATTTGGCAGATTGGGTCTTCATATAGCTCGCGCTACCTGAGTGTGCACAGTCTGTGCGCCGCGCTTATCGGCTCCTAATCCTAAGCTGACAGCGAAAAAAGTGCCAGCCCGCGCCGCTGACGGTATCTTGTGGGTCTCAGGAGGCCTTATAATTGTTAAATTGTTTACTATACAAATCCAGCCATACTTATGGTTTTCAGTTGACTCTTTGTTGTGAATTTTCGTTGTGGTACCCTCATACATAATTCGTACTAATATTATAAATGCGAAAGTTTCACGCATTAACCACTGAACCGATCGTTATGAGAACGTACTACCGAGGTAAAAAATAAAGGTCCTCCCATGGCAATCCTATGTCCTAACCCAGACCATAGTCTAACTGTGCCAAATTTCATGGAAATTCGTTCAGCCGCTAAGGCGTGAAACGGCAACAGACAGTTTGTGTAGATGATAACCATCACCAAACAACATCGCCCCAGCCACGACGCTGTTTCCAGGCAACATAGACCCGTATTAAAGAACCTCACTCAATACTCAAGCATTAATTAAAACTAGTTTAAAGCTATTTGATAGGTTGGAATTAGTTTTAAGTAACGCTTGAGTCTTGAGTGAGGTTCCGTAATACGGGCGTATCCACCGATCAACTACCTATTTATTACCAACCGGGTTCGGTAAACTACATCAATTCCAACACCCAATGAATCAATCAATCATGATATCTGCTTTGTGACTGCATTAAAGGAGGGTCCTCCTTCATACTCAACCAATTTATATTTGTACATAACTTTTAAGGAAAAGAACGTGGGTACTTAAATGTTTATTCAATTCCGTTCAGCCATTATAATGTGATGAGCCGGGTTACAAACACGCATAACTGCTAAAATTTATAAATTAGCGTTTTGCTATTTTTGGAAGACCATGCCGGTTTGTGTATATTTCCATTTATTGTTTAGACTTTATGGTACCTTATTAACGTTAACGTGCGTCCGCGCGTCCGTCTGTGGATGCCCAATTTGTAGTACCACTCACAAATTGAGTGCTTTGATTTGAATACTTTAACCAGAAATTCTAATTTTAATTCACCGATGTTTTTCATATGGCAATTGTATATTCATAATTTATAACCTCAATTTTCATCAGTGATTTTTCAATTACAATTAATTAAACAATAATTGTTGAAAGTGGTGAAATATAAAGTTGAAATCTTTCTAAATACAGATGAATGTGTTACTAAATGTCTTTCCACTTACTAATTACCTAATCAGAACCCTGATTAGGTAATTGTTTTCACTTTAATTAGACACTTATGAGACATTAGGAATTTGAAATTTCCCATGGAGCTTGAAGTTAATAGAACATAATAAATCGTTTCGATAACCAAAAGTGATGAAATATTTTCTGAAAAATTATTTGGGTTCAGTTCGACGGTTCGACATCCTAGAAGGATACAGGGTCAACTTTTTTAACAGGGATCACTGTGAGAGTCAGTTATGCCAACCTTTGTAGTTAGTTGAAGATAGAACGATTTGATGTTAAAATTAAGGACCGTATTTTTTTTTTTTAACCGTGACTGACCAAAATAGGCCTTTTAGGTGTGATGATCTAAAAATAAATTATCCAAACAATATTTCTGTACGGTAGGTAGGTACTCGTAGATATGTAGATACACGAGCTATAAAAATAAATAACTCAGGTACGAGGAGGAACCAAATTGGAATACAAAGCACGTCAGTGGGTCACGGCGCTGGGAACACGCTTAAAATAAATTTAAACTGTGGCCCAAAATAGCGCCCAACGAAAGTGCACCGAGATGCATGCATCACTAATTGACTAGCGATTCTAGTAGTAACGCAGCGTTGACTGAACGGACACTAAAAAATGTTTAAGTAAGCGTCTATTTGCGAATGATGAATAATAAATTAATGATTCAGTAAAGAAATGTAAATAAACGCTACACTACAGATGATTCACGGGGACCCGTTACGAGTAAGCGTAAGATACCTACTGCACAGTAAATCATTAGTTTTTAACTGTTGGCTTGTACAAAGTTTACTTAAAAAAATAAATATTAGTGTTTTAACTTTTAAGGCTAATTATGTTTTACCTTACTGCCTCGTTTTTATGTAAAGTTACGTTACGCACTGTACTCACAAGCCCGGAAGCACACTACTGCCACTGCGTTTAAAATGAAACTGTGAGTGAAACAACCCGCGAATGGATATTGTTCACATTGATCATTAGCAGTGGACCGAATTCCTAGCGCATCGTCGCCTTTATCGTTCATTATCCCACTCGTTACACTCAATACAAATATAAATAGCAGTGACATTAGTCACGCAGGCAGGACTCGATGCTTATCTCTGCGCAAACATTCTCTACGACACAAAAATAGCTATAGCAAGGGCAATGATACCTACTTAATACTTACAAGTTACAATATTAAGTTAAGAATGTTCTTATGTCTGAACAATAATGGGTCGATTCTATTACTTTGAAGTAGATTGAATTAAATTAACCGTACATCAATCGATGCTACGATAAAAAGTAACCTAAAGTGGGCCCCAGCACCAGTATGCTATTGTGCTTATGTAGTAACAAGCAACTAGCAATTACACATACTGTAATATCCTTTGTCCTTGATCGTACAGCGAACGGTGCGCGAAGAGCGTCCGTCATGTCATGATGGGGAGTTATTTCAAATCGGTTCACGCGTTTAGGTTATTGACCCAGCGTATGCTTCCCCCTCTCCAACATTGGGATTTTTTAGCCTTTAACCAGTCAACCAAAGCGTATTATTGTCATCAGTGATACAATAGGAGGCACTTTAAAGTAGGGATGGTTAAATTTTGAGTGGATAAAAGCAAGTTATTGGCGACCTTGACTGTGGTGCGTTCAAGGTTAACGGCTGAGTTGGTACGAAAGTTTAAATTAAAATTCGTTAATTTTAAATTTAGTTTCTTACCCATAACAACTGCACGACGCACAACCTGTATAGTAATTATAATATCTTGGTAGACTTTGTCGTCGCATGATCGTAGAACTAAGCACAAGATTAATAGTGTGTCTCAGTATTTCGGGAAATCACTCTTGTGATTTCAATTTTATTTGTATTTAATTTTTGTTACTGTATCGCTTGCAAAAGCTATTCGTTTAAATAAAAGCATTTCTCGTTTTATTTTCCTAACTTGAATGGACTGACGTTACAGATAGGCAATCCCTCCATGTAAAATTCTGGAAATCAGCCGCATCCGGTTAGACTGGAAACCGACTCTAACATAGGGAAAGGGGTAAGCAGACTGATGGAACGGACTGATATTAATTAGTAAATCACTGAGCTAATCTTTAGTAGATGCCCCGATCATGTACCTACGTTCATAGCAAATAATTAAAAACATCAAAATCCAAGGGTGATTACAAGTGTTCTTGCTCGTCGTGTTACGGAACCCTCAGTGTAAGAGTAAGGATCGCAATTCGTCTTGAAAAAGAAAAATGTTGAAGCATAGGTGTTAAGTAATTTTGAATTCTATTACATTGGAAATAGGTAGCTGTACTGGCACTTGGCGCTAAAATTCAGCAACTAATCATCAAGTCCCATAAAGCCCGCATGGTAAGACTGGTTAAAGTCATATGTATGTAGCAGTTAGATTGCCAGTATTAGTCACTTGTCCAATACTGGCAACCTCACTGCTACTGTTATTGAACAGGCGTTAAACCTGAAAAATTAAAACCTCGTGTAAAACAATGAAAACTTAATAAAGAAGAGGAAGTACTAATGCCTATAATACAATTACATGCAAGTAGTGCAAACAACCAAGAACCGCATACCCCCGTACAGAACACGTGCACGGCCAATAGAAAATCGATAGCAGCGGTCAGTTGTGGATAAAAACCACAAGTAACTCAGCACCCGTCATAATAATATGACTAACAGACAGAATAAATTAAGTTACAAATCAATTTCAATATGTATGTCTTATGCATGGTGCAAGAGACGAAACTGTAGTCAAGGTAGCAGCGTTGCTAACTAGATACAAAGACGTTTTTTAAACATCCTGTCAAGCTCAATTGCAGACTTCGCAAACTAATTTGTTTAGGCTGGTTATAACATAATAATTTGATTATGAGCCCTTGCAGCTTTAGGCATTGGCACACAAACCATGCTGTCTAACTTCTACCTAAACAGCGTGTATCAGAAAGGTGAGGTACAGATCATCAAAATGAACACTTTGTCCATGGGACCAACATCGTAATCGCGAAAAAATATCAAGCGTCCCAGACATTTGGGTAGAGTAGTTGAAATTTTGAATAGGATAGCTGATTTTTTTTTTCTGATGTTGGTCCCATGAAGAAGGTATATCATTTTGATGGTCTGTACCACATCCTTAAATTTGACAACACCTTTTTCACCACACACAGACACGGGTTACGTAGTTGGGATGAATATTTACGCATGCACAGTATTGAGTTTATGGACCGCAAAAATAAGTTTGTAAGTTTGTATTTCATTACCAATACCCAACACGCTTACGTACATTGATATTTTTTATCCCTCTGTTAATATGTATGGGGAGATAATTATTATTTTTGTAATTTTACTACACCAGTGTTTAGCAGTGCACAGAATACGGCTTCTTTTAATTTTTTTATCCAGATATAAATAGTCTCTGAGTAAAACAGCTGTGTAACTTCCGCACATGAGTAATGTATACGGTAATGTAACGGTGTAACGGTTCAGTTTTTGCCATTTGGCTACGGAACCCTAAAAAATCCTGAAGTCCAGAGTCAGCGTTACAAACCAAACGAGGAGCCAAGTCGCAATTTTAGAATCGGCGAAGCGAATTTTTTGATAACGTGCGCTATAAATTTTACTCGGGAGACTTAGCACTAAACTGATGAAAATTGGAAAGAAAGAGTATTTATTCACCGCTAAACTATGGCCACGGTAATATTATTATTACCGTGCTATGGCGTAGTGAAATAAGGCGTGGCACATTAACTTCGTTTTAGGATATAATTAAGCTTTGACAGCTTGCCATTTATTTCTAAATTGTAATTTTGTATACCTATTTGAAAGTACGCCATTTAACAGCAAAACATGTGCAAAGTGCCTATTTTTACCTTTTTACAAAGCAAGCAAAGTGCCTATTTTTACCCCTATGATTAACAAATAAAAACTTTGACTTGACTTTGTAACCGAGGGATAAAAAAATCAATGAACAAGCGTGTGCGGTATCTTTGGACCCCAATATCAAAAAGATGTTGACGTTTCTTAGTTATTATTAAGTCAACAGTTTGAGATATTATTTTCGGTTACAACCGCAGAAATAAAATTTTCATGCTAATACCCCGACTACGGAACTCTTCTCTGTGCGTGATCCGACACGCACTCGGCCAGTTTTTCGCTTTGTTTTAGTAAAAGTATTATCATGATGACATGAACTCCATAATCATTACACTGCTGCAAGGATCGTTTGGTGCTGGAAAGACGTTACGGAGGCGCTGTTGGTGGACAGAAATGTGTTGAAAAAACCAGATAGATTAAGTTTTATTTTGTTTTAGTCTACATAAATAGAAAACTAGCTGACGCGGCGAACGTCGTACTGCTATATATATATTTTTTTTCTTTTAATTTTCTTCTATAAAAACCACAAGGTTTTTTTTATTATTGTCAGGACAACCTGACAATAGCAAAAATAAAAGAATTATCCAATTTGGTGTAGTCGATTGGAAGTTATGCGCGTACATACATTTCGGTGATTCATTTTTATTTATACATATAGATAGATATAAGAAGAAGTTAGATAGATAGATGTAACTATAGGATGCAAGAGCTCGAAAAGTTTTGCAACTCGCCTTGGTCAGGAATTCACGATAGATTTTTTTTAATGACAATATGTAACAAAATTTTGATGAAAGCTGCGAGGGGGTGCGAGACCCCTCTGACCTCGATGTCGTAGGCGAGGGCCCACGTTGGCTACGCCTTACATCGCTTCTGCTCTCTGTAGTAAATTTTTCAATGATAGGTACCCCATGTAGGTACATGGAACGTATCTGGATAAACCCCACCCCCATTAAGACACCATTAAATTTATGCTAACGTACACATTGCCATCAAAGTTTTTGAGGTTCTTTTCACTGACGAATTACACATTATTATTTGGGATAAGATTTTATCAGCTTCAAAGGTATTACACTGGTGGGGGGCTAATGGGCAGGTTAACCTGGGTACCAATTATAATTCAACAGGATTTATTAAAGTATGTACTGGATTATTCATGAGGTGGAAATTGACGCTTTTTACTTATAATAATTCAGCTAAACCAACAACTGCACAGTTCAATGCAGTCGCGATACACAAAGGGAACGTATTAAGTACCTACTTATTTGAAAGGCCATCTCGTTTATTCTCCGCTAAGTTTAGGCACAACACATACCACGTAACATGATATAAAATGGTAGATAACCAGTAAGTAAACAAAAATACAAATTAAAAGAAAGTCGTAAGCTCAGGATGTAGACCTACCTCATTCACATACAGGCACCCTTGTTTTTACAGTTTCTAGTGTCTCCCCAGTTACTCACGATGATGATTCATCGTTCCGTTGTTATTCACAAAGAACGTGCATATTTACCGGAAAACGTTTTAAATGTAGGTACCTACTTAAATCAGTTCAAACAAGTGAATCATTCTCAATAGGAGGAAAATACACAATAAATCTGGAGTAAAATACTCAAATTAATGAATTGAGGCTTTAGTAGGTATTTCAATTCAACTTTACGGGCACCATACCACCCTTGTGTGCATTCAATACTCATTCTGAAATTCAAGAATAGGTAACGAGCCTTCTACCGTATTGTCCTAAAAAATTGTATTTCCGATAACTTGGCACAGTGCATTCATGAAACTTTAGAAAGATTTATTTCGAAAGTACCCCGATCAGTACTTGCACCAATACTGCTTACCGATGCTGCAATTCTAGAGCAACCGGCTTGCTAAGACTTAATGTATTTAATGTTCGTATTTGTAGATACAAATACGAATATTATGACAAAAACTAATATTAAATCAAGGATTACCTTAAGGCTTATCAATCCGAAATATATTAACAAAAGAATTTACACTGAAATACGTAAAATATTCACTTCCAGCACTCACAGCTCAACACAATATGGCGGCAGGATGAAATCCCCACTTCGAAAATAATAATTCAAAATTTTAACTTGCCAGCGATTGGTTGCCGCATTCAAGACGCTTCACTGCAACCAACCTCATGAAAATGGAGTATACCCCGTGTACCAACTTAACGACTCAACATTTCAATGGAGTGATATTCTATTCGGGCGCATTCAACAAAAAGTTGCCATACTGTTATAAACTTATAATAGTCAAGTCTAGTGAACAGAGTGAACGCAAGTGCTAAATTAAAGTATTGATCGAGCTAACGAGTTGTTGAGGAACCCAAAAACAAAATAAAGAAAGACATTTTAACTCATTGAGAGGCTGGCTTATAATGTGGCTGTCTTCAGTCACTGGTGATTCACTGCCGATTTCAAAATCTTACATACACACACTGATTTAGTCAGCCGATTGGTCGTTAGAAAGGTAAAAATCCCTGTGGACGTGATATTTTGAAATCGCCAGTGAGTGTACACACACACCACACATACAGCAGAAAGTTGTATTGATCACTTTAAAAACCATAATTCGGAAAATACATATTTTTTAAAGAGGGCGAATTATAGTTTGACCTGCAAATTGCAAAAATTTTAAGAGAATTCAAATTTCGCGGGCTGGCCTGTCGCCTTTTTAAAGAAGTTCCTTAGAAGTACAAATCTGTGCCACTACAACGATCTTTTGGCGCTTGAATAAAGTTGACAGTGGGACGCTATCACTGACCTATAATATACTGTGTGCTGGACTATACCCTGTCTATTAGGTTAACCATTTTTTGACGGCTGTCTTAGAACGTACACATACATAATCCAGATTACGTAAAAGTTAACTTTAAAATGCGTAATAAAATAAATATATAAACTGCCTCTTATATATGGCTTCTTACAGACATTATAATACCGTACGCGTATCAATGTATTGCGTTTTGCTACAATCACTAGTTCCATCTGTCAAAAATGGTTTACCTAATAGACAGGGTCTAAGGGCTGTTTTTTCTAACGCCAGATAATTTAATAATTTTTGACAGTTCTTCCATACAAAATCAGTCAGACATCAATTTGGTTACACGAATAAAAATTATCTATCGATTTTGAAATCAGGCCTAATTATACTATATGAAATGACAGTTCCGTTGTTTTTTGTGCCAATTCAAAGCGCCCAGCTCGAGCGTCTCAGAAACTAAAATTGACACATTGCCGCAAATGGCCGTCGTTTTGTTTTGGTACATACGTCCGTGATGATTTAGGTCTAAATTGTTTTTTTTTTTTGTGTTTACTACGAGATAAAAGTTAGAACATTTTTATCATGACTTCATGAGAGTATGCACATCTTGTAAAACTCGCTATCAAAAACATTAATTCCGCAGACGCTCACGTTGCTGTCAGCGCCAAAATGGCGAAAAACAAATGTCTTCATTTTGGCATCGATATGATGAAGTCCAGAGAACTTGTTTACTATAGGTCAGTGGACGCTATTGTTAAAGATTTGCATGATTATAGATAGTTACGTTTTGTAATTTGAAGGGATTCCAAAGCCCTCTAATTAGACATAACATTTCTCTATGCTTTTTCTTTTGTAGAGTAGAAGTAGAACCGAGCTAAAATTTAGTCTATGGTGTACTAAGCATTGATGTCGCGTTGCCCTTGACTCCCTCTAACTAATTACTGTTTTTAAAAGTTATTTGCTTAAAATTTACTCAAATTGTTTATCTCGACTTTGCTTTCTTCCATAAAAACGTTTTAGAGAGTGATTTCTGTGGTTACTAAACTGGTGTGTTCTTTAATTTGTGTAGCGTCACCTGACTGAGCTCATTGTCATTTCCCGCCATTGTGGCCTGTGAATTTATCCTAATTAAGATTTTCCTGTGCGTATCCCTCGAAATTTAGATGAGTACTAAGTAATAAGTGTACCTAAGTAATGTCATTACACGGTAATGACGTTTGTTTGCTAGAAGTGGAAGATTATAACTTGTACGAAGAAGAGGCGTCTGATCACGCTTTGCCCAGGTATGGATAACCGGCGTGGTCGCCGAATTTTTACTCGTTCGCCCTCATTCATGCATAACAATGATATGTGCATCAATTTTGATGCAAAATAGTTATTATCTTTCGATTTCACTGTAAATTTGTGAATTCGCGGGCCATATGATGACGCTCACGCCCCGTGCCGGCCTGTAGTCAGCTGTTGGGCCGCCATGTTTGGTCAAATCGAATAGGCGTAGTAGGCGCCTCTACCTAACGCAAATGTACTATAAACATATGTACACTAGCGTAAATACAGTCATTCATGTATTAATATAAACAGTCATTGTAAATATTATTTTGGAAAATTATTACACCCTAGCAATATGTTATATGAGAATATATATTTCGTACTATTAGTATGTCTATTAAAATAGACTCTTGTGAAACAATAACAGGAGTTGATGAGTTTTATAGCTAATAGGTACATTTTTTTAATAAGTACTTGTAACATGTCTATAGCAGGTTGGATTGTTTACATACTTTTTGGTATGTTTATTAGTCTTTAGCCAGGACAAGACACCAATAGGAAAAGTCACAATTGCACAGGGACTGAATTTAAAGACATATTACTGTATAAATACTAAAAATAGGAGTAGAACTTGAACAATTGGCATGAAGTATATTGAAATACTTAATTTCTCATGTTTTCACAGTGACAAGCATCCAGGTTCTGGAAGAAAGACAATGGAAGCAGAAAAACGGATACGAAGAGAAATTGCTAATAGCAATGAACGTAGACGAATGCAGAGCATCAATGCCGGCTTTCAGGCATTGCGGACCCTGCTACCTCGTCATGAGGGAGAAAAGCTTAGCAAAGTATGTATAACTTAAATACTTTTTTAATAATAAATACTTGTATTTTTAATAATGGTGGTGAATTATGAGTACAAGGTTGCAGTCAAAACATGGTAAGAGGCTGTGGACATGGGAATTTTTGATTCATTTCCTAGGTTGCCAAGTTCTCAGTAGTGTTATATGTGGCAAATCTCAGGGAAATTTGGTATTTAGTGCCATTTTGTATGATTTCCTTCTAAAGCACTGTTTTGTGTATGTTTCACAAACCGTGAAAGTGCCATGTCAACTATTGGATTTAACTGAACACCTGTTCTTTGTAAAACAATTACTGAAGGGTGATTTACCCTGTTTCTACATACAGATGGTATAACAATCATCTCTTTGTTGTGCTAGTTGTTATACAAAATAACAACAACCAGTAAGAATTGGTATGAGATTTGTAAACAAATAATTTGGCACAGGCTTTCAGTAAATGGAGATAATCCTTACAGCAGTTTCTTAGTTAGTTTTTCTAGTTAGTTTAGTTTTAGTTTCTCAGGTGCATCCACACCAAAGCTACTTTTTGCGAAGCAACTTTGCAGTACTTGTTAAAAGTAAGGGCAACAACAGGTGACAAAAAGTTATTTATTAAACTTACTAAAAGCTTATGTTGCAAAAGATGGCTCTAAAAAGTAACTTAGGTGTGGATGCTTCTTAGTATTAAGTACACAATATCCCTGACTTAAGTGAGAAAGTATGTTTTTATTTTATAAAAGCAATTATCATATTTTTATAAATATTTTACAGGCTGCAATACTACAGCAGACAGCTGAATATATTTACAACTTGGAACAAGAAAAAACAAGACTTCTATCTCAGAATTGTCAGCTGAAGAGATTACTCAACCAACATGAAGGTGGGGAAATACCCCTGAAGAAAAGAAAAGGTGAAATTCTTACTCATATCCCAGCCATAATTCCTGATTCTACTGAGGATACCATAACCAACTCTAGATCGCCCGAGCCAGTGGCTGTGATTGCTGTGACAAGTGTTTCACAGAAAAAAGAATCAGAAAGCAGTGAATTACGTGTTCAACTGGAACGTGAACGGAGACTACGGCGGCACTTGGAAGAGCGCCTCCATTCTGTTGAAGCTCAGGTTTATCCTAACAATACGCATGAACTAGCTCGTCCTGTTATTCATTTTGAACAAACAGATGTTGCTGCTGAATGTAAGCTTGAAAGTGAGGAAGTAGAGGCCCCACCTGTGGAACCTGCAGTTGTTGCTGCGCCACTACTAGAAGCTGCCATTAAAGCTGAGCCTCGCGTTGAAGTTGAGGTTCTTCCTGACGCAGCCCATGACGCGCCATCGCGTTTGTATCTCGCAAGCACTAGTCGACAGAACCTGGAAACTATTGTGGAGGCCATTCGTCATCTTGAGGGGGATCATTTGTTCCGCGAGGAGTCAGGGGATGCGCCTCTGGCACTCACAAAGAAAGCGGAACTGCCGCCGCCGCCGAGACCGGGTGTGATAGTTGTGAAGCATTCGTGATCGCGTTAAACGCGTTTATTTATGACTTTAAGCTCGTAAATTCGCTTCCGCTTAGCGAGCACTCCTGACCCTCCTCGAATATAGTTTTAAATTTTTAGTTTTTTAATTATCTTTTCCAAAGTGACGAATCGATAAGTCTGCGTCTTTGTTTATTTTTTTATTACGCATTGAAGTCGAATCGATAAGTGGTATAGAATTAGCTGGATGCGTTGTCGCGTATGCCGATCGGCGCTGTGCTTAGTTTAGTCTCAAATGTAATTATATTAATGTTTAAATTTTATGTTAATTTGGCTTTTTGCAGCATGTGTTGATGGAAAGAGGATTGACTGACTTATGTAAGATTAGATGACGAAGGATAATAGTACACCATGCCGCGTGCCAATGTTATTTTATTTCTTTAGACAAGTTTTTGGAAAAAAAGTGTGTGTTTGAGTAAATTAGTTAAATTCAAATCAATTTTCCAGTTATTGCCATAGTAAATTGAATGAGATTCATGGAGGCTTACAGTTGCATCATGGACACTGGACTGTTCTTTAGTGGAAAGCATTTGGCTTGTGTAGAAAATTAACCCTGCATTCTGCTAGTCTAGCATTTTACATTTATTATCACAGCAGGGATTAAATTTGTTACTATTAGCTTGTCTGGCTTTTGGCAGAATGCAGGTTATGCAGGCATGCGGTATTATCAAGTCTTTGACTATGCAGTTGTTAAAAAATTTAATTTAAAAATCTTTTCTATGTTAATTGATGTATGTAAAGTCACATGATATAAATGTAGTAGGTGAATAGTTTAATAATGGTGTTTCGGATAGTCACTAAATTTGACTCTCACCAACTATTTGTTGGTGTGCCATTTAAATTAACAAACAATTTCTTGAGGCAAGATACTCAGAATGCAAAATAACAGTGACAAATCACTATGATATTTAATTAAAACGTTGATATAGAATCTATAATAATTATAATGTATTGACTAATATTTATCCAGTGTTGCTGCTTTTTTGTTCATGTTAGAATGCCCAGTGTAATGTGTATTTTGTATGTGACTTTAGTAAATTATAGGCGCTTCATGCTGCCGTCGCTAAATTATAGATACAGAAATTTTAGAGCATTCCATGTTGTTGAATTCTCATTAAAGAGTGATTCTGCATGAGACATTGTTGATTGGAACATGAGTTAATGATGTTATTGTATTCAATTTAACTGATTAGTGTAATTATGTATTGCTTCATATAAGCATTCTTTAATTGAAACTCTACTTTTAGGTCTTAATCAGTTAGGATTTATGTAATAGATAGTGTAGTTGACAACAAGTGACAAGGTGTTACTGAACACAGCCCATTCTATAGCCCAGTTGATTTAATAAATATGATGTTTTATTAAAGAACTATAATGTATATCATGTCACAAGTGAGATAAAATATATTCTACATAAAAGCACTTAATCTAAATAGCTCAGATTTTTTAACACAAAAAAGATTGAAAATAAAGTATTTATTCAATCAAGTTATTGATATTGGAATTACAATTACTAGAATATTCTACCAAATAGGTGACGATTTAATCTACCTTTGGGATAAAATTATAGTGAATTATCATGTTCCACTGTTTTACTTTATAAGAGTTAAGGTTCACAGTTCTTACATTTTCCTGTGACTTAAGTAATATAATTCTATCCAGTGATTAATTAATGTTCGCTTTAATGTGCTGTCATTTTTGTTAAATATGTAAAACGCCGTGCTCTTTTGTTAATATTTTTCATATAAATTTTGAATGTATTTTAAGTTTGACTCAGCAACAGAGTGGATTAACAAGTACAACGCTTTGCAGACGTCATAATGCTATGGTCTTGTCCATGGAACCATATGAATTTTTAAGACTGATCATTTATTCATTAATAAGTTACGCTAGTTCAAGTCACCATATTATAGAATAACGTGTGTGTGTGTCACGTTTATGTAGCTATTTATATGTATGTATGTTGTGATATTGTAGTCCAAAATTGTGTTGTGGACCTGACAGCCTTACAGAGATCCCTACACTGTTAACATTTAGCAATAATAATGTCAATCATACATTATGGTACTTATGACTAGTAAAATTTATGTGTAGGTAAGTTTCCATTACGAAAATATAAATATATTTATACACAAGAGATCTCTCTAACTCTGTCAGGTTACTTAGTGTTGTGGTGTGTATCAAGTGTTTTCTGTGTATGTATTTAAATAGGACTTTGTTTATCATACAGAACATAGGGCTCTAAACATGAAATTACAGATGTTTCAAAACTGATTGCTATGCTAAATAATCAAATCAATGTTAGTAAATTATTATTCAAACAATATTTTGACTTGACCAACAACAGATTTTACTGGGTAAAAATGACAAATTCAGGGCTGATTTCTCAATCGGCAGATATTTTTTATTCGTGGAATAAAATTGACGTCTGACAGATTTTGTATGGAAGAATTGTAAAAAATTCAAAATTATTCCTCTGATAAAATTATCTGGTGTTGGAAAAATCAGCCCATAAAATGATTAATTTCGTGTTTAGTGTAGCCCTAGTTTTATACATACTACTATCAGTTCCCGACGCTTACTTCGCACTCTGTTTCTGAGTCCGTAGTTGTAAGGAGTTGTCTGCCTACCGCCTTTACATTATGTCAGTATAGGATAATTAACAATGTAACATAACGGACTTGGTTATACTATTAGTGTAGTCAATAGTAATAAGAGATTTTAAGTCAAAGAAGCAAGTTAAATTGTTTAAAATGTGTTATTATTTATGTCTTAAAGTATTAAAATGGTTATTTCTTATTAATTAGTTTGTAAATGATGATCGTCTGTACATTTAATCGACCACTTTTCTTTGTATATTTCGCTAAAAACCAATAAAACATAAATACTTGAAATATTTACCACATTTTTTTCTTTATTATTACAATGCATGCATTTTTTTTGTAAAAAGTTTAAAGACTGACTCATCACGACAGTCATTTACTTGAAATGCACAACATACAATGGTCTGCTATATTTAATTATGAGTAATCTCAAGGATCGCATTTGAATTGTCACCGTCATTCAGTTTTTAATCTTATTTTTATAAGGACAATAAGTTGCATAATATTTGTACCAACTTTGTTTGTGTGAAAGATGTTGATAAATGATGGTTCATCATTTGCATTAGCAATGTTACTATTTTGTCGTATCTCATAGATAGGATTTAATGAATGTGCCATGTTTTATTGGTTTTCAGCACATTCAATGTGAATATTTCCATTTTCTACACTCTATCGCATTTTATTGTAATGGATATAAGTGGGCGTTATTTTAAACAATATACAGACTAAAACAATTGTATTTGTGCAATTGTATTAGAAGTAAGTCTAACTGACTACTTTCGCTCACATATTATGTTTAAAATAATTCATCTTTAAGCATAACCTTATAATAATGTTCTTCAATTAATTCATTTGGTAAAACATAATTATAATACCTACTTAAATATTGTTTATAATAATTTAAGTCTGGAATAAAATTCGTACTCGTAATTCTCACAGTTTAAATTGCATTTATCCTTAGACGTTTGTTTTATTGAGCTTCTGGATTTCAGATTAGCGAGTCGAGAATTTAGTGATAGGGTGAATATATATACAGGATAATTTTTTATTCAGTGCGTAAATTTTTACAGGGTGTTCTACCCATGAATATGAACAACATTCACTATGGGACCATCTCTGAAATCACGAAAAAAAAATCAGCAGATTCATACATTTTGGTCGAGTAGGTATTGAACTTTTATAAGAAACAGCTGATTTTTTTTTTGTGATTTCAGATATGGTCCCATAGTGAAAGTTGTTCATATTCATGGGTAGAACACCCTGTGAAAATTTACGCACTGAATAAAAAATTATCCTGTATATATATATATTTTAATTCAAATATTACTGTAATTTATCCATTACGTTGATCAAGGCCTCTATGGATTAATAACTGGTTTATTAATCGAAAAAAATTGAAGAGGCTTTAGTATCTTAAAGGTTTCATTCGTTTTTAATTACACTATCTAATATTTGAACATCTCACCCTCTCACTAATAAGCTTATGTTCCTATACATATAATTATGGTACCTATAATATTACAGTTAATATAATGATAAAGTGTAGAAAATAATGCATGGATGTTTCCATTTTGATATGAAATTGATAGAAATATTTCCTCTGATTTTAATTGTACCACATTTGACCTATATTTACCAATATTTATAAAAGATTGATATTATAGCGTTTCATTTAATCTCCCAACATAAATTCAATAATTAAGTTACCTACACTTTAGTCACATAAATATTAGTCGTGAGTGGTTATTATATGGCTGGTCACCAAAGCAGAAATGAAGCATAACTTTACCCCGCGTCCTAACCAAGCTCAAATACGCGATCGAATTGGAACTTCTTGAGAAACCGATTAATGTCCCTTGTGGTCGATTTCCCTCATATAAATATTTTTCAGCAACATACAACACTGTATCATCAAAAAAATCGGCCTACCTGCAGTTTTAGCGCAAATCACGTTTTTTCTTTAGCGAAACAAATCAAAATGGTTTTATTATATTTTTAATTTAACTTGTTTATTTACACCAACTTTAGCACAATATAAACATAAAAAAATTATTTAAAAAAAATGAAATTTGATTATAAAAAAATCAGTGTTTTTGATTAATCTTAAACCGCTCTAATTTTTTTTTTCAGTTTAATGTGAGAGAGTGGTCCCCCTCTTGCTCGAATCGTCATTCGAGCAAGAGGGGGACCACTCTCTTATCACTAAAACGGCGAATGCAGGCCGTCGCCTGCATTCGCCGTTTTAGTGATTAATCCAGGTTATGATGGACTCTTGAAGGATTCGGTTCCATTCTTCCCTGATAGCGGTTTCCAGGTCTCCTAAGGATGTAGGGGCTGGATTACGGGCTCTAAACTTTGGTTTTAGGGTGTCCCACATAATTATGCTCTATAGGGTTAAGATCAGGGCTTCTCGCTGGCCACGACATAACCCGAAGGACTGCCTTTTAAGTCCAAAAAAAAAAAACCAGTTAAATAATAAGTTTGAAATTGCCGTTTTATTGTAATAGGTACTTCGAATTGGCATAGAACCAAGTTAGAAAATGTGCAACATTCGATTATCGACTTTCAGTTGTTTTTTTTTATTCAGCTTAGACAAGAAAGGGATACTTCGAAAATTCGAGTTATTTTTGAATACGAGTTCTAACGCGGCAGAAACAGCTCGCAATATCAATGTTGCGTTTGGAGAGGGGACTGCTAATGACCACCGACTGACTCACCGTGCGATTTTGGTTTGAACGCTTTCGTGATGGAAACTTTGATTTAAAGAACGAACCACGTGGAAGACCGCCCACACAAGTGAATAACAATGAATTGAAAGAGATGGTGGAAGCCGATCCGAGCCAAACTACCCAGTAATTAGCGGCATAGTTTAACGTTACCTCACCAACAATATTGACTCATTTGCGTCAAATTAAGCAAATAAAAAAATATGAGAAATGGGTGCCTCATGATTTGATAAGAGATGGTGGTAGGCCCCCAGAAAGCAACGCGTGTTGAAACTTGTGTTGCCTTGTTGAATCGATACAGAAATGAAGGAATATTGGATCGAATTGTGACGTGATAAAAAGTGGATTCTTTACGATAACCGTAAGCGAAAAATGCAATGGCTGACCCCAGGTCAAACGTCGCAAAAGTGTCCTAAAGCAAAGCTTACCAGTGGCCCTGATTCCCTTGTTCACAAACTAAACTAAATTTAAGTTCTGTGCATCTTTTTCTTTCTATTTCATTAAGAAAAGGATAGAAGATAAAATATTAGTTTACTCCTGTCAAATTAAGAGACCTACACCATAGACAGATTAGACGTGATTAAAAACATGGCTGCTAAAAATACGTCAATTTACGTCAGGCGCTGACTAGTTTGACAGGACTAAACTAATATTTATCTTCTGTCCTTTTCTAAATTAAATAAAAAGAAAAAGATGCATTGAACTTAAATTTAGTTTAGTTTGTGAACAAGGGAATCGGCGCCAATAAAAAGGTAATGGTAACTGTTTGGTGGTCTCAGCATGGTGTTATTCACTATAGCTTTCTCCGATCTGGTCTAGCAATAACGGCAGATGTGTACTGTGCCGAACTCCGAACAATGATAGCAAAACTAGCAGTGAAACCGCCCCGACTCATGAATCGATCTTCACCATTATTGGTCCATGATAACGCGGAACCTCATACAGCACGAGAAACCGTTTTAACTCTACAGGAACTGCAATTAGAAACCATTCGTCACCCTCCGTATTCGCCAGACCTTGCTCCAACGGACATCGTACGAACAACATGTGCTTAGAAACTGTCTTGCGTTCCGTTTCTTTGAGTTGTGTGCCTACAGTGTGTGATTCGCTAGTGTGACTACTTGTTCGTAAATTATAATCTGATTTGAACTGCAAACCGTTTTTCTATTGCGCTATAACCAACACTACCCATAGTACGCCCACAGTAATTAAAATATGCCTGATGTTAATAAGAGACAGACATACCTTCTCCGATATATATTGTATAACAAGTAATAACAACACAACCAGCGGTCATTCACCCCTAAGGAAAAAACATCAAATCGTTTATATTTTATCGTGTTTAGATATCGGTACCCATCACGTCTGCAGTTTCGCTAGCTAATTTAATTTGGCCCTGTAGATGTAAGCCCTTGCTTATTTTCACATTTACTGCTGCTAGGTCAACGGGAAGTACCTACATTAAAAACAACATCATGCCTTGTTTCCCCATACAGTATGTCAGGGATCACCAATTACTTATGTTGGGGGTCCGTTTACAAAAATTATGTGACTATCGCGGTTCGTTTGCTAGGAAGTAGTAGCCAAGATTAAAAATATGAAGTAAGATATAAAACGAAAAGAAACAGATTTTTAGTTTACCTATATTAATCGATCGTGTTAGTTTGTTCCTTAATTTATTATTATAGGTAGGTATTTTGTACCGACCTTTTTTGTTCAAATGTTTATCAGTGGAAACTTGTAGATGGCCTTCAAATGCATATTGTTTAAGGGCTGATTTCTCCATCGCCAGATAAGTTTTATTCGAGGAATAAAATTGACGTTTGACTGTTTTTGTATGAAATAACTGTCGAAATTTAAAAATTATTCCTCGAATAAAGTTATCAGATGATTGAAAAATCAGCCCTAAGAACATTTTATGTTTTATATTAGCTGTAAGTTTCCGAATAGAATAAAATAAACTAAAATTCAACATTTTTATTTTTATTTAAGTTTTAGTTCCCACAAAATAGGTTGGTGCGGCGCGCGCAACGGTCTGAATGTGGACCGCGGTCCGCCATTTGACCCCTGCAGTATGGTCATAGTATAAATGTTTCAAGTGTTCAAGTCCCATGGAGAAAGTAAGTAAAGAAGTAAAAACTTGAAAAGTGAGATAGGTAGGTAGGTGACCCATCTCTTGATTGCGTTGTCTTAAATTTGAAGCTAGAATTTTGCCCGTCGTAAGGCATTGCAGACCTTAATATTTCAACTTGATAACTATCCGTTCGTGTGAAAAAGAGTCTTGACAAGCGGTCAACAAAGTGATCCTACATGGGTTCCGTAGTGAAACCAGGAACCCTTATAGTTTTTGAGAAATTTTCTTTCAACCGCAGAAATAACTTTGTTTTTTATTAGTTTTTCGAATACCTAATAGGTACTATGAAATACAAACTTATTTTTGCGGTCGATAAAATCAATAATTAACTACTTACATTTTCATCCCAACTACTAAATCCCCCACTGTGCGTGATCCGACACGCACTTATCCGGTTTTTTTAGGTACAGAGTACAGACAAAGATATAAATCGATGGGTACAAAACCCTAAAAATATGTATTATGTAGGAAATACCTAAGTCTAAGTGAAGGCTCACTTAGACTTATTTCCTATATAGGTATACATATTTTAACTTTTAACCCTAGCTTAGTCAGGCAGCTAAGCTAGGGTTAAAAGTTAAAGATAAAACTGGCCTTTTGTTTGGCCTCCATGAACTAAAATGATTCATTTTGGTCCCACACTTGTAGGTACAAGGTTAGTTGCTCTGAGAGTTGATCTGCCGAGTAGACGTGTATTGTGTTTGTGCTTATTTTAAAAGTTTATTTAATTCTGTTAACGGCCAAGTGAGTACTTAATACCTAATTTCCTTCGTATAATTATTTTAATTAGGTAAAAAAAAAATACTTTAGGATATTTATTTCGTTAATGAGTCTGTATTGTGTATTGTAAAAGGCTTTTTACAATACACAATGCATAGTTATTGCATTTAAGCCATCAATTTACCTGTTCGGTACCTACCTAGGTACATCAATCCCCGCTAGTTCAACACACAAATTTCGTTAATTATACTTATAACGAATCACTTTTACTCATATTATGTAGATAGGTATTTAAAACTTTTTATTCAGTATGGGTGTTTGATCACTTTAAACACTTTGTTTACTCGATCGATAACTTGACATTGACGAAAATTACGAATCTACAATAAAGCGTGTCTTGGAATAGATAACAGTGCATTACGGTAGGTAGGTAGCAAATTCGTAATATTATAATAAAAATATGTAATATCGAAATACATTTTTTCTATAGACATAGGTAGTATTTTAGCCAAGACTCACTTATTATTTTATTACTTACAATATGAATTTGCGATATATTCGCCAAAAATGTAAACAAATACGAGTTTATGGAAAAAATAACTTTATTTCCTACAAAATAAAGTTCTGTTTACGCTAGAACTTAAAACATTTTTAAAAAATTTTCAATAGTCACTCTGAAATCAACTTAATTCCCATTGAAATTAAATTGATATTTGTTTAACTTGAAATAACGTCAATTTGAAACATAAATAAAATTTGAATATAGATAGGTTATTTTTTTTTTGTTTAGCCTACCTATACCTACCATATATGGCAACGCCCGGCCCGCGGGCCTGGATCCTATCCGCGAAATATTTTAAAATCGCACGTAAAAGAAAGACTAGCATTCTTCCGGATAGATTCAAACCTAACGCGTCAAAACTGATACTTTCACCATAGGTATTGTCCACTGTTTGTTTTGAGCACCACGCTTTTTTATATAAGATTGCGGTGTCTAAAAGCATTGAATAACTAAATGTTGTAAGCCACAATTTTATCGCATCTCACTCGTCTAATGTCTACCTTTTGGCCCGTGACTTCATTAATGTTCTAAGGTTTGGCCCGCAACTTTCCAAAGGTTGTCCATCCCTGGCCTATACCATAGAAACATATGTTTTATATCTACAGCCTATACTGCTGGGCAAAGGCCTCCCCCAAGTGCTTCCAGTTACCTACGTACAGACGCCAGCACAACAAGCTACTACAATCTGTCAGATTTCTTTAATAGATTTTCAACTTTATCGCCAAAGTATTAAGGTTCAAGGTTAAATGGGAAAATTTGACAGTTTCGGGTAACTTGACCTGCTGGCGTCTGTACATAAAACTCTCACTGTGGTACCACAATGTCAGAGTGGTCCACTTCATTCTTTAAATTCTTTTCAAGAGCTTTTGGCTGAATTTTGAAAGTTTCTGATCACATTATTTACACTGAATTAGTTCTACTGAATCCATCTGATGATAGTAGGTAGTAGTATAGTGCAACAGAGATGGATGTATCGCGACTAGGGTTCCCATTCCCATCCTTCCGAACATATCCTGCTTTTTGGCGGGTTTTTTACTTGTCTGAATACAGTTACTGAGCATTTAGTCAACTAGCCAACGAGGATTAATAATCGCTTGAAAACCGGAAGATTTTGAGAATCTCTCCACTGTATTGAAATAAAGTTTTTTCGTATAGATACCACGAAAGAAAAAATTCTAGCGATTTGTATCTAGTTAATTAAGTAATGGCTATAAATAGGTTGGTAACAGATTGATGGTATTCGGTATTCCCCTTGCCCATAAAGCGGAAGTTAGGTTTTTAAGATAACATGCCGATGCCTACTAGATACCTAGTTACTTACTTAATATAATCAGCCTATGATGTTATATGATGATATTTTCAGCTACGGCCTCCTCTCTGTGAGATGCTAGGCCGAATCTTGCACGCGGGTACAGTGCAGATTCCCACCCACCTCTAGCACACAAGCACCACCCTAATTGCGTAATCCTACACTACCAATCATAATCTGTACCTATCGTTTTGAATGATATTGCTAATCCATTGCTCCATATTATGTTCGAAAAATTTGCCTGCTCAACAAATGAATGTTGTTGAACTGTCAAAATGAAAGCTATTCCTACTGCTAGTGTGTCACGCAATTTATGTAGGCCATGTAGAGCCTGAATGTGGTACAATAGCTGTTGAAGGGCTTTACTATTACACTTAACCCTGTACAGTAGCGTATTTGAAAGAGCAGGTAATACCTACGGTACAATAGCCATACCTACTACGGTACCTAACTATAACCGCCGAAGTAGATACAAAGGCGTACGTATTAAAGAATTATTTCATGGGCCTTTTATGTAAAGTAGAGAATGTAGAGATGTTATAAATATTTTTTTATGGCACTATTTTTTATGAAATCGAATGAATGACTTTTGTGGGTAAACGTGTTCGAATGGAGTGAATAGTTTCTTTTAAATCGCTTTACGAGCTTTATTGCCTTTTTCAAAGCCAAAAAAGGTAGGTAAAAAAAATTTGAGCCCCGTAAATGAACCACCCTAAGTATTTTCCATTAGAAGAGCTGCATACCAAAACTTTTTTTGTTCTTGCGATCTTAAATATTGCTTGTCGAATTATATCTGTGCAATTATTTTATTTTCAGAAAATTATGGGTCGAGCGTGGATCTTTTTAGCTTTAACAACACTCTGTATTCAATGGTCTGGACAAGCAACAGTAGATGTTAAGACAGAAGATGTTAAGACAGTAGATGTTGTGACAGTAGATGTCGATACAGTATTAAGGTTTGTAAATTTTATGCTAATAAATTTAGGGAGGTAAGTATACTTATATCAATCACAAATACAAAAAAAAATACAAAGATGACTCTACTGAATTAATAACTAAAAGCAATCCCCGCGACGACTTGAACAATATAAATTCATTCTTTGCAAGCATGGGCAAAAATCTTGCTGAAAAAATATCACCAGCAATCATCGATTCCCTGAGATACACACTAAAAACTCATTCACACAATCTTTTGTTTTACTTCCCACCGATATAACTGAGGTTGAACAAATCATCCAAGGCAAAAACAACTGAGCGGTTGGTCGCGACAACATCCCAGCTTTCTTCCTAAAGCGATATAGAGAGATTGTGCTTCCACCTTTGACTTATATTTGCTTGAATTTTCAACTGGCGCCTTCCCAAACTCATTGAAACTTGCCGAAATTCACCCTATTCATAAGCGGCTATGAATTTCGGCAAGTGCTGGGGGACAGGGGCTGTGTCAATAACTTTAGACCTACATATTTCCATTTTGCCAACGGTATCCAAGATTCTGGGAAGGTTAATAAATAAACGATTAACGTCCAGGAGCTGGTGAACTTTGTTTCCACAAATCTCGATGGTAAACAAAAAGTGCTGGCGATCTTTCTGGACTTAGCAAGTCTCTGCCCCACTCCTCGTCAAGAAACTGTAGGGGTTTGGAGTGAGAGGCACGCAACTTACATAAATTATTTTCTGATTACCTCACAAATCGCATGCAGAGAGTAAGGGTTGGTGATATGTGCATTGATGATCTTGACATCACGTATGGAGTACCACAGGGTAGTGTCTTGGCCCCAATTATTTTTGACGTATATCAACGACCTTTGTAGCCTCAAATTGCATGGTGGCGGGATCATCATATTTGCGGATGCCACAGCTTTGCTTTTTCACGCGGACTCACGGGAAGAAGTCTTTTCAAATGCTCAGCTTGGTTTTGACATGGTCGCAGAGTGGTTAAAAAATAACAAACTCATTCTTAACGTATCTAAATCGATGTATATTCCCTTTAACATGAAAAATCACGCGATCCCATTCTATATAAATCTTTCAATAACATCACACACTTGCTTTTTCCTGCAAGACAGTCCTTGCTCATGTCCTACCCTAAAAAAAAACGGCTGTTATCAAATATTTGAGTATTCAGATTGATGATCGTTTTAGTTTTGAGCCGCAAATAGACGCACTTACAGCAAGAACGCGAAAATTGACATATGTTTTCAAGAATCTACGCCATGTGGCGGAAACTAAGACCAATGACACTATACTATGCACTAGATTAGTCAATCTTATCGTATTGCATAACGGCATGGGGCGTAGCCCCAAAAACATCCTTGTTGAGGTTGGAGAGAGCTCAGAGAGCTGTTCTTAAAGTTAGTCGTAAACTTCCCTTTCTCTTTCCAACGAAAGAACTTTACCAACAGTGCAAAGTAATGACAGTTCGCCAATTATTCATTTTAAGCGCCATAATTCGTAGGAATACTCAAATTCCATACAATCCTGTCGAAGTTCTTACCAAGAGACGCAAACACAGTCTGTAAATCAAGGTCCTTCAAAACCAGATTTAGCCGTAGATCGACGTCAATTTTAGATTGACAAATTATTTTAGTTGTCTTTGACATATCTCAGGACCCTGGGGTCCCGGGCCTTTGATAGGCGTACTAGGGGCCAAAGCCAACTTGCAGAGGCCCTTTACACAATTCAAAATGATGAGGAGGCACCAACCGTCAATTATCCCTGTATGCACCATGCAAGTGCACCCAGTGACAATCCCCGGTTGGTGCAGGACTATTGCAGAACATGGAAACAAAATATACTGGGCTATGGGTTTGGGTGGCTATAGTGGATCGGTTACCTTGAACTATGGAAAGTCTATGTCCCCTGCCTGACCAATGATAATTATAATATTCACAAAGGGGGTGACTTGCACACTCAATAATGGGCCCCCGAAAACAGTCGCTAGCACATAGTGTCGGAGCGACAAGGGGGCAACATGTCCTGTCCTGAGGTGCTTATAAGGAGTGGAGAGGTATTCCACGGCTATCAGGACAATCCCGGAAGTACGGTCAAGATCCCTACCAACATCTTACTGAAATACTTCCTTCCTCCGAGCACGTTTGCTCTTGCGAATCTCCACTCAAGCCAGCCAATAAAGGCAAGAATGAGGTGGGAGCTCTGTTCCTCGTCAGTGTTCACTCCAGCCGGCTAATAAAGGCAAGCCAGAGGTGAGGAACAAGACTTCTCCCGGGAGATAGGGTCCATGGGGTCGCTACTGCCCAACAGCTCGCCACATGTTGCCCTGCGGGTTCCTGTGTATCTCTTGGTCTGGCTCCTCACCCTAGACCTGATCCAGCAAAGTAACTCTCTCTTCCGTCACAGACCTAGAGTTTAGAGCGCGCAAGCCCCACCACGACATCAACGTAGAGATACGGCGATTATTATTATTATATTATTAATCTATAGCTGCTTTTCTTGGACTTAGCCCGGTTCTAAGTGAGCGAGAATTATCACAGAGCTCCTTAGAACTGCGTAGAACAGATTTACTAATTTGTAACCTATTTTTCAGCACGACAATGCCAACTATCGAAAAAAAAAACGTAATAGCAAATGCTATAAATAATTTTGGTTACAAATTACTGGTGAAAATGATGAACGAAAAGAAAAATGATAACATTATAGTCTCACCAACAGGCGTAGCTGGTAAGAAAATATAATTATTATAACAATTATTAAACCTTCCTAGTCCTAAACCAGATTCCGTTGTACGAGGCATGGACGTAGGTATAAATATAGATAGACACCTACGTCCATGCTACGAGCTGACGGTGCAGCTACAGCTAAGTACATCAAGTTTGAGACTGAATGCCTAAGAGTTACATTGATTGTCTTCCTGGAAGAGTAGTAATGGAACTTTGGTTTAACGTTCGTCAAATGTGTCTCGTGCGGTCACTTTTCTCGGGACTTGTGATGGCTGTGGCGAGTTGGTGACCGTGGCGACATACTTAGTTCACAACTACATAGGTACATCGTTCTGCCGAAAGCTACGGTTTATGAGAAGAGCGTTTACATATTAAATAAAACGTACGTCATGCAAATCTGTAATTTTTACCAGAATTTGACATTCATCATAGCCGCATGTGACGGCCACCGCTCTTCTTGGAAAGCGTAGCTTAACTGTAAAACCCCAATACAGTTTCTTTGTTCTCACCGACACACACGGTCAAAGATATCGACCAAACATAATGCTTCATGGAGGCAATCTAGAGACAATAGATCGCAACGTACGGTAACTTGGGTCAGTACTCTGAGACAATGGACAGATGAAAATATAGGTGGATGTCAATTTGCACGCATGTAGCAATACATCATATTGTACGGTTGCGCAGGCGGGTAAACTTTCATAATGCCTCGTTGGTCTAGTGGTCGCTAGCGCTACTTCCGAGTGTAAGATCCCGGTTCGATTCTCAGGTGGTCGCGCAAAGTGCAATTTAGTTTATCCATTAGAAGTTGTGCTCCGTTTATGGTAACAGGCTCACCTACTATTACATGGTACTTAAACATAACTGGCGAAATGTGGGTGTAATGTAACTACTACTATTACCTACACCTCTGCCAATCCTTCGGGGATAACAAGCGTGATGTTATTCTATTTATGTTTTAGGTCTGCTTGCCATGACTCTACTCGGAAGTGTCGGGACAACGCATAATGAAATCGCCGAGACCCTCGGTTTTTCCCAAGGTAAACATTAGTTGCGTAAAGTTTGCTTACGTTCAGTACATGTTGGGTTTTTATTTTCAAATGTGAAGATTGTGAAGGTGTGAATTTCATCTAACTAGTCACATAAATGATGCTATAAGCCCATGTCTAATTTAGTTTATAAATTGTTACAAATGCTGTTACAAGCAATTCTACCATGACTCGTTAAAAATAAAATGTTTTATTGCTCATTTTATGTTACCTTTTAAACTCCAACAGATATTTTACAAAACCGCAAAAGCCACGAACAGTTCGGGGAACTTCTGCAGGCTTTAAATACTAACTTTTCATCGAAAACCCTGTACGCCGATGCGATGTTCGTGGATGCGCACGCCCCGTTACGTGAGTTGTATCGCAACTATCTATATGACGTCTACCGGGGGGAGGTACTCAGTGCCAACTTTAACGAAACTGAAGAAACTAAAAATACGATTAATGAGTAAGTTTAAAAATAGATTTATTTACCGTCTCAACTAGCACTTAGCTGATTTTTACTTTACTTCACTAGGTACCCAGTAAACCAGCTAACGTTTGAGTGTAAAAATGTCCAACAGTCCACTATACTTGATGAAATGATGACTTATAAAAAAATATTTACCTACTTACTTAACCCAATGACCATAATTTTTTTTATCATGCTATTTTCAGATGGGTGAATAATCACACGGAAGGACATATAGAGCAATTCTTAAAACAACCCCTTCCTATCCATACCAAAGCGGTTTTGTTAAGTGCACTATACTTTAGTGGCCAGTGGGAACAGCCTTTTGTACCAGAATACACAGCAAAGTAAGTAACTTCTGAAATATCGCTCCTTTATTTACCTACCTATAAAAACTCTGCGTTTGCCAATCATTTGCCAAACGTGTAAACAAATATGAGTTATTAATAAAATAACTTTAATTCCTACACAATAAAGTTAAGTTTACGATACAAAATCAAACATTTTTAATGCTAGTCACTCTGAAATTAACTTAATTGCTACAGAAATAAAGTTGATATTTGTTTAACTTGTAATAACATCAGTTGGCAACGTAAGTTTGAATAGATCTTAGGGCCGACATACACGGACCGCTCGAGCAGTTAGCGATTGATTAACATAGACGGACCGCTCTTGCAGTCATAGTCAACAGCTTGAATTGATAACTGCTGGAGCAGTTGATACCAACTGATATTCATTCAAATCAGGTAACTGCGCGAGAGCAGTCGACAGCTCGAGCAGTCAGTGTATGCCTGGCGACTGCTTGACCGCACGACCGCCCGAAGCAGTTGCAACTGCTCGAGCGGTTTCGTGTATGTGTGTACGTAGAAGACTGTAGTTCACTGTGCAGTCAGTCGCAGCTTGAAGCAGTCCATCCTGACTGCTTCAAGCAGTCCGTGTATGTCGGCCCTTTCATGTCTTATACATATGGTTTCAGCTATTTCACGTTGACAATGTTTTAAATTGACACAAAATTATTCGATAGAAAGATAGGAACACTGCTTTTCAGTATTTCATGTAGTTTAGAAATTGTGTACCTACCTATAAGTTTATAGATAGGTACCTACCTATTTTTATCATTTTATTTTTTGCTGGAAAGTTTTTTTTATAACTCCAGCCTTATACGACTTTTGTCACTGGACTCTCCCATATGACTTTTTTAGGGTTTCGAAGCCAAATGGCAAAAGCGGAATCCTAAAAATTTCGTCCTGTCCGACCGTCCGCGTCCGTCTGAATGTCACAGCCCTTTTATTTAGAGTCTATTGGCACTATATCGATGAAAAGACAATGACCAAAATGTGTTTATAGAGCAATGGATTTCTTGGCGGCCATTAATGAAAGTTGAAATATTTGGTACCTACATTAGAAAATTAATAACGAACTATTGTATTACGGTAATTCATATTCAGTCCGAACTAAGATAATTCAGTTTCGAGTGAATTTTGAGACGGCACATTAGTGCTAAATCCGAAAACAGTATCCTGTATTATTAATTTATTACACTTAGCAATAGTGTATCTGGTAGAGATCAAATTCTGCGAATAAATGTAATTATAGTATGTGTCAACATATTTTTTTCAGAATTTTATTATTTTTATTTTTACGTGATAAACTTGCGTATGATAAAACAACATCGCAGTTGGCCTTTCCCGTCTTATCAGATGCGACTGAACCACTACTGACTACTCTATACGAAACACAACAGCAGTTGACCTCTGCAACTTTGTTTCTGATGCTACCTACTATGCTTAGTTCATCTAAATCATTTGTCTAGCCTTTTCCCAACTATGTTAGGGTCCACTTCCAGTCTAACCGGATGCATCTGAATACCAGTATTTTACATGGAGCGACTGCCTATCTGACCTCCTCAACCAAGTTACTGGGTAATACGATACCTGGGTAAGACTGGTTGTCAGTGTTTCGGGCTTCTGACTTCCCGTAACGACTGTCAAAGATCCACGAATGACAGCCGGGACCAACATCTTAACGTGCTTTCCGAGGCACGGAGGGGTCTCGGTATGTAAAGATGGTCACCTATCCACAGACCAACCGCGGCAAGCGTAGCTTAACCTGATCAATTGACCTGTGCGGCTGTTATTATTTAGCCACGTGATCTAAACGCAGGGTTTTATTTGATTGAGATTTTTACTCGGAAATCCTCAGTATGGCTAGAATAGCGCCAAGTCAAAAGCAAAAAGTTAGGATTAGGAGCTTGCTAAGGTAACCTTGAACTTACGAAGGCGATTCTCCAACACCACAATAATAAATACAGTTCGCTCACAGTTATTTTACCTCTGGTTTTGCATCACTGTCCAAATCATATTGATCTTTATTCTCATTCCAATAAGGATGCTGTTTAGTTGCTGCCATTGACAGGTCTCTCAAAAGCATTGTGATCTTTATTATTGTTATAATAAGGTTGCTGTTAGGATGCTGCTGTCAGATGTAAAATAGTTGTGAAGGGACTGTAGTAATTAAATTATAATGACAGGTTTTGTGTAACTCGTTAATTTGTAACGTGTTCCAGGATGTCATTCAAAAGACCAACAGATGAAGTCATGGCTGATCTAATGTTGAACTTCGGTGAATTTCGGTATTTATTTTCTGAGAAACATGGTACGTGTTCGTCTTGTATTCATTATATTAATGTGTCTAATGATTGCCTACGTTAACCGTTCGGGGTCGTGGCTTTACTAAACTAACGACCGTTTTTGTTCACAGATTTGCACATAATAGCATTGCCATATAATGACAGTGAAACAACTATGTACGCTTTGAAACCTAGGTTCCCTAACAAATTGACATTATTAGAGCTTATGGAAAAGATAGACTATGAGCATATTGACGACATAATAAACCAGATGAACCCTAAAAAATGTGTTGTACGGTTCCCTAAAATGGAAATTAAGAGTTCCACCAATTTGGAGAATACTTTGAAAGCTATTGGGATTAAATCCATGTTCATACCAGGAGAAGCAAACTTCGCTCTTATGATAAATAGCAATACGGTTGTGAATAAGACTGAAGAGGAAACAATTATAAAACTTAGGGGTGGAGAAGCTGAATCAAGAGGAGATAGGGACTTGTTAGACAGCCTCCCTAATCCAGGAATTCATGTAGACTCCATATTGCATGATGTTAAGCTAACTATAAATGGTATGTGAAATAATATTTTTGTATAATATTATATGCAAGCATAGCGCAAAAGAGAGGAGGCCTATACTAAGCAATGGGTGGAACAAGGCTGCCGGTGATGATGACGCATAGCACACAGAGACATAACAGGGAGATAGTAGATGACATTCAGCAATCGTGAAAACGCGACAGAGAGACCGAGAGCGCCTAATGTGGCGAGCTAAAACTGACTTGTACAACCCGCAAGAGTCAACTTGAGATCCGAGCGGCCCGTCCCAACCCCCGCGCTGTTACCGCTCTCGCCATCGACGCCTCAGTACCGCACGCTTACGTCATCCGAGCGAAATCTCAAGATAACTCTTACGGGTTGTGTAGTTAACAGAATAAAACAATATTATTTATCCATTTACAAGTTCTGTCAGCACACAACCTCTATTTACATAGTGTCACCAAACAGGTTTGACTCCACTCCTGAGATGAGAATAATTGTGATTATGCTTATTTACACGATCCAAGCGAAAATAAATAGCCACTTCAATTATTGGAACGTTTAACAGTAAAAAATGTTTGTTTTAGAATATGGGACCGAGGCAGTGGCGGCTACGGGCGCAATATTAGCACGTTCAGCTGAACAATTCTATGCAGACTCACCATTTTATATCTTTATAAGAAATGAAAGGACTAAACTTGTGACTTTTAGCGCCGCTATATTTGATCCAAAAAATTGAATACTTAAAGCAAAATAGTTTTAAAATATAGTAACCCTACTGCATCAAATGCATTATTATTTAGTAAATAATCTAATATTTGTTGATGTTGTAATGTAAGTTTGTAATAGAATAAGAAAAATGTGTACGCTATGAAATAAACTTTATATTATACATACATTTACAACTAAGAGTATTGGATATTATAATATTTTGTTATAGTTTTTATCTTAATACACTATACTTAATTGTTTATCTGTTATTCTTCAATCTTTCTATTTGTTCATTGAGAGTCTGTTTCCATTGTTCTTCAGAGATGCTCTGAGCCCACTCTGGAATTGAGGCCTGGGGCAAAGCAAAGTTTTCCATAGCTCTCATGACCTAAAAACAAAAATAAAATTTGGCATTTATAATAATAAAAATAAAAAAATTAAATCGTACTTTGTGAGAAATATTACAGTTACAGTTTTTGTATACACAAAATACTTTTGCTGCTTATACACTGAAGCAGGGAAATTACATAAAAGTTTTGCTGAATTAGTCTCACCTGTTGCGCTCGCTCATTGTCCATCTGTATATCATCTGTATGCCTTGGTGCACTCCAAACTTCTCTACTAAGAACATTTTCCATTGTTTCTATATTTGGGACATCGCCTGAAGGTGTTTCAGGATTCTACATAAAAGAAAACAGGCTTTATTGTTTATATTAATCCACTTATATTTCTGCTAACAAATAATTTTCCTGGCATGATCTTGTTTAATAGCTTGATTTGGCCAATAAGCTCTGGGCAAAATCTATACTAATATACAATAGCTATACATCTGTTATTCAGATGAGTAATATACTGTAAGTACTTACAGTGTGATTAAAATCTCACCAGGTTCAGGCCCATAAATATAACAATCATTACTATATTAACCAGTTTCATTTCAATGCACCTACCTCTGCATCATCATCGCTATCGTGTTCTGAAAGTGCCTGTTCTGGACCTTGAGCCAACGGCTCGTACCCGAAGTATTCATGTTCCTCGTCACTGTCGTCGCCCTGATTACCGTTCATTATCAATTCGTTTCTAGGGGGCGGGACCAGCTCGTGAGGATTGTTCTCAGGAGGATCAGGACCGTCACACACCATATTCTTGTATTATTTAACTGAAGTATATATTATTTACACTTAATTACAGTCATAGGTACTCGACATTTGAGGAATTATAACGGTAGATATCAGAAATTCAGAAACAGATTTTTCCAACTTTAGTTTGAGTGTAGTAATTCGTTTTGAGATTTAATTGGTAAAGGAAATGGGTTCCACGTTTTTATGTTCGGTAGCTTTTTAGTATATTTACAACAATTTACCCAAGTTTTAAGAAATTTAATTAGAACAGAAGAAACGGCGAAAATATGGAAAGCAAGAAAGGAGATGTATGAGTATGACCACAGAACACTGAACAGTGGCGGGTGTGTGACAATGACAGTTTTTGACTGTTGCGTGCGGTTGACATTTGACTACTTGATACAGCCCAAAAAAAAAAATATTACCACTTGAGAGATTTTTCATTCATAGCATTGATATTCAGTATTATTGTTTGGTATTATTTGTTGGGTATCGGTTATTCGGTACTGTTATTCAGAATACTGTTTGTTACTGTTATCACAAGAATGTATTGGCTCCTGAATAATTATTTTTAGTCGTAACGGCAAAAAAAACAGGAAACATGCAAAGGTTTCCTATTTGTGTCCGTCCTAAGAACTATTTGACAGGTCCCAAAGTGAAAGTTAAAAAAGTAGTTATGATTCACGAACGATAGGTCCAAAATCAAAATCTTTTATTGTATTTGGCTCCACTGTACTTCATGACCCGCGCGACAGCAGCTTCAAATTTTTGTAGCGTATTGTCTTTTTATAGAACGCTTTTGCAAATTTTCACAGCCAGTAAACGCCTAGGTATTTTTCGAAAATTTTGTTTTCCTAAAGTTTAAAAAAATGCAACTTATGTAGGTATGTATGTACATACAGTCTTTTCACAGTTATTTTACCTCTGACAGCAGCAACCCAACGGCAACTATAATGTAACAAAATTAAAGCTAATTGTGATTATGACAGACTTGTCAGTAGCGGAGCAGCAATCCAACAGCAACCTTATTATAAAGAATATAAAGACCACTATGATTTGACAGTGCAAATGCAAAATCACACACATACATCTCGACTTGTAAACAGCCAATGAGTACTTGGGAAGAGCGAGTGAAGCGAGCTTGAGACTTGGGGCACCTTCGCTCGGACAGGTTAGGTTCGAAAGGGATGGCGAGTGGCTCACGAAGAAGGGTTCCATCGATTACACCTTTTAAATGATTACTTATACAAATTTGGACCTGCCACGTGATCTTCCCCACCCTTAATGGTCTTGGTCTTACTAGAGACTTCTATCTCACCAATTCCCGAAGAAAACTTTGGCAATGTTTTTCTAGGCACCTATGGCTTTGGGTTTTTGAAAAAAAGTACACTGAGCGAAAATGAAGTAGAACAACGGAGCGATGGGATGCGACGCGATGGGTCGGGGGCCGAATTGCCGAAATACATGCGGACGAAGTTGCGGGCAGAAGTTAATCAAACAGAAGCTGCAGCTGAAGCACGTTGAGTTTTGTTCCCTTATAATGTGGTCATAATAATTGATACTCTTACAAATTCCTAAATAATAGCAATTATTATATTTTAGTATTAGCTTGTAAAATAAATTTGACATGACCAATTTGAGTACGAAAAACAAACAGATAAACTAGTAGTGAGTTATTTTATTTATTAGCAGATTTAAAGTGTTCGGTAGTGGACTTCACTGCAGTGCGTAATCATTGCCAAGGGCGGCAAGGCAAGGGTTGATCATGACGTCTCCAGTGGAAGTGGGTAAGATAAATTAATATTGTCTATGCCTATTGTTGTTGACTTGTTGTCTTGCTTGTCAGTTGTCAGTTGTCACTGCTGTATTGTCTGACGCTTTTGTTTGACACTAAACTAAATTAAAAATATTTTTCAAGGCAAAAAAATATTGTAAAAATAAAAAACATATATATTTTGACCACATTATTTTTTATTTTAATTGCAATAGGATATTCATGGCTTATAATCTTCTTGCTGCGACTTAATTTTCCTATAACCATGGCTTGGCGAAGTCATGGGGTAAGCAATGCTGATATGATCCGAAACTTACGAGGTATGTATTTTTTGTTTTTAAATACTATTAGTTACAGTTACTTTTGTTATTATATTTATTTCCATGCTTAGATACATGCTTATTTTCAAATAGAAAATTGAGTTATTCTATCATCTTCCTCTTGGAGTCAGATGAGTACCCGTTTTTTTTGCGTTCAAATTATTACTTTGTGTTCTAAGTCGTGAAACTTTTCTATTTCTCTCTATCTACTTGCATTAATGCTGTTATAGTAACGTTTTAAAACATAGTTGCAAAATTCAGTATTTATTGACATTCATAAAATATTATGATTATGTGTGCTATGTAACTTGCTTATCTTGATTTAACAGGTTGTTACTGCAATCGTTTATTGCTCAAATAAGTAGTATGCACCCATAGTTTGTAATAATATATTTAAATAATCATATTTTATATATTAATGTTTCACAGCCAATGGCATCATTAAATCTGATGCTGTAGCAAATGCCATGTTATCTGTTGACCGAAAAAACTACTGCCCCTATGCACCATACCATGATTCTCCACAATCTATTGGATACTCGGCCACCATCAGTGCCCCACACATGGTAAAGTGTTTATTGTATGTACACACAGCTACACGTCAAGCTATACAAAACCAGTTTGTCTTGGCCTCACTTTTTATGATATTTTCTCACAATGAACGGTCAGCCAATACTGGTTTTGCATAGCTTGATGTGTAGCCATGTGTACTAGTATAATTTTATAAAAACATGTCTTTGAGCTTTTATTAATAATTTTAATTTTAGCATGCCCATGCATTAGAAAGGCTAAAGAAACAACTAATCCCAGGAGAGACAGCATTGGATGTAGGATCTGGGTCCGGATATCTGACAGCTTGTATGGCTATGATGGTAGGGGCGGATGGACGAGTTGTTGGTATAGACCACATAAAAGAGCTTGTAACATTAGCCGTCAAAAACATCCAGACAGATAACCCAGAACTGCTCACTTCTGAAAGGATAAAATTAATTGGTAAGTTTTGTAGAAGTAACATTACTGGGTGGTAAGTATTCCTAAATGACAATAGTGTAAGCCAGAGCAAATAAGAGCATCCAACACTTTTTTTAAGATTTTATGGTCTTATCAGACTTCTCTTTTAGCATTTTGCTACTTTATCAATGCTGTATCGCGTTTTAGCGACTCTCACGTACGATTCTCGACTCCACGTACGATTCTCGACTCTGCGTTCAGTTAAATAAAATTGCGCGATTTAGCTATCGCTCATCGCTCAAATTGATGTTGTATCTTTCGGTTCAGCAAAATCGCATTAAAGATTATTAATCTTCTTAACAACTACATCCCTGTTGGCATTTGAATCGATGGGTTTATATTTTTCGACTAGCCTGTTGTAGGCAGCATTGTTTTTTTCTCGATCATGGTAATCCTTGGATTTATTCTTCCAAAGGCAAGGTTCGCTTCTGTAGCTCTCTGTGAACTCTTGCAGTTGTTCGCGGTGTCCACCTTTTTCTTCTTCCGTCATTTTGCAGAGAGCGATCAGCACGTGCGCACACAAGCGAGCTCCGTGAAATACTGGCGTGAACTGAGCGATCGCCATCCACACGCGACGATAAAACTGTGCAAACGCAATCGACAACGATTTATCTAATAGAAATTGCGACTGCCACCGATGAACGATAATCTGCAACGATTTATCATACACACGATCGATAAATCTGCGCAAATCAGTTTGCACTAATCGCTACGATATATCGTTACGTGTGTAGCCGGCATTAGCTAGTATCGCTCATCGCTCAAGTTGATGTGAAATGATTTTATTTTGTAAGTAGGTTTGTAGAAACACTTTTACACGTCAATCATATTCTAAAACTAGAAAAAATAAAAACATTCAATATGTAAAAATTGACAGCGGCTTAATCCCAAGCCTTTTTATTCTCGATATAATCCTTAACTTAACTTAATGAATGATTTGAATTTATTAAGGCTTAGATCTTGAAAAGGGCTTGGAACTTTATTATAAAAGCGTATAGCGCAAGGCTCAAGAAAATACATAGGTGGCTCGTTGGCATAACAAATTCGTGTTTGTTCCTAGTATTTATATCATGGTTATCACTGTATTTTTTAAACAATTTTATATTTTTATGGGCATATTTTTCTAACAGCGTATGCTGCGGATCTTAGCTTTTTTTAAAAATTTGTCTATATGCGAACCCCACTGAAGCTTAGCATCCAAAGTTACGCCCAAGAATACTGTGCTGTCATCAGAATTCAATTCTTCGCACTTTATTTACACATTCGTTTTCACCTGCCTAACGTGATGTAGCGTGAACTTAATGCATTTGGTATTTTTCTCGTTTAGAAGTAAATTATTAACATTGAACCAGTGGACTTAGATTGCGTTCACGCACGATTCTCGAGTCTACGTTCGATTCAGGAAAAGGCGCGATTTAGATAGGCGACTAATGCCCGTCTTCACTATTTGCAGGCCACCTAAATGTAATGCCTAAATATTATTGCACTGGATTTTCAACAGTGTGCGTTTAAATGTCGCCTAGTGTTAGTGAGATGCTAAAAGTAGTAAGACTGCTCAGTAAGGCCCTACAACGTTAAAATAGTGTTAAAATGTGTGTGTAATAAAGTACCTATTTAAAATATATATATATGGTTGTTATTTTTTACTTTGGTGCCTTATAATAAGGTTTAAAGGATTTCTGAGACATGTACTTACTCCACTTTCCATACAGCCTGCTTCAAACTTTATGGCGGCATTGAACATGAGGCGAGTCGCTTCCCAGTAACGAATTCACCCGTCAGCGAGGGTGAGGAGTGTGTTACTGCGTAGCGAGTAGCTCACTTCAGAGCCGCCACAGAGTTTGAATCGGGCTGTAACAGGGGCCGATCGAATCTCTTGGTAGTCAGAAAATTGCCGTGTCCGGCGAAGTCCACAAGTCCACATAAATACTAATGTCGACCACTTCGAAAGTGAAGTCATATCTATTCATCTATTCTTTTTTTTTTGAACATGCCATTGACTATATAGTCAATCTGAACTTTCTTTAATTTTATAGTTGGTGATGGACGTCTGGGATATCCTTCTAGTGGACCATATAATGCTATCCACGTTGGAGCTGCTGCCCCCACTCTGCCACAAGCCGTAAGTAGAAAATGGTTATTTTTAGCCATTTTACTTGATTTACATGACGTAATTTTGCTCAAAATGGGTCTGGACAAATTTTGATGGCGTTAAAATGAAATAACATGTCGTGGGTAAGTATCTGCCTACTCAGTTCAGTTAAAAATAATGTGATTTAAATTTAAAAGTATCTGACATCAGCACCCTAATTGCGTAACACACAATCAATCGGAATCGGTTTCATTTTGACATCGGCTTCAGTTCAACAACATTCATTGCGATAATTAGGTACGTGTTGAGCAGACAAATTTTTCGAACTTATGAAGCAATGGATTAGCAATTTGCTTCAAAATGATTCAGATTGATCGTGTGTTACGCAATTAGGATGCTGTTTGGCAGCATAAAAATCTGACAGTATAATATTTCGAATTTTCTTCTATATCGGAATCAGTGCCGCTCACATTGCAAAAATATGGACATCCCACCGGATGCATAAATATCTGACAATATTGTCCAATCAGTTCTTGTCCCACTGCAGGGCAAAGGCCTCTTCACATATAGGCACGCAGTCGAACTTAATGCAGTAGGTAGGCAAAAATAAAAAAAAAGTCAAATTGTTTTGTGCATTGGTTCTACCTATAGAAAAACGGAAGTAAACACTAACTCACGCCGTCTACCCATGGAGGTAGATATAAACTACCTAACGCCACCTACTACAATCCTTTTGATCTTTAAAAACCAAGATTATGTCTGAACTTTAAGAGACTGTGACTTCTGAGTTTGTTTCGGCCTTGCTTCTCAGACTAGTCAGATCGGAAACGCCGACCTCGTCTAGTTTTAAAATATGATTGACGTGTAAAAGTGTTTAAACCAAACCAAACCTACTTATAAAATAAAATTATTTATCATTAAAATAACTTGAAATCTTGTTTCTATATTTCTGAAATATGAGACATTGCTTTATAGAAGAAAACAGCTAGAAACATTAACTGTCAGATATTTATTCTGCCAAAGTGATTTCCGATATTTATCCGATGTTTATTGATCGCTGACAGTGAAATGTCACATGTTTTTACAATATGAGTGGCACTGATCGCGATATAGAAGAAAACGGTTCGAAACATTAACCGTCAGCTTTTTTCCTGCCAAAGTGATTTCAGATATTTTTGATCATAACGAGTCATCACATTCTCCTAAACTGAACCGAGTAGGCAAATATTTATTTAATATAATTTGCAGATACACATTGCAAATATATGAGAAACACCTTTCTGATACATGCTCTATTTTAACTTCTCTTAATTTCTCGGCAGATAGTTTTGTGTTTTTAGATGTCATTTGTGCTGCTACTTGTTTATGCAGGCTCCACAGATGATCACATATATATTTAGGTACTGCCTTTTTAACAGATATTAATAAACAAATAGTCAAACTCAAACTCAAATCATTTATTTCAATTAAACCATTTCAGGCACTTTTGAATTGTCAAAATTAAATTGTCGGTCAGTTAGTCAGAAGAAGTTGAAGCTAGTTGCCCATTCCAAAACGTAGATCACTGTGGAGAAGAACGGGCAAGAAACTCCACGGACATTTTTTTAAATCAAGATATTATTACAAAATCCTGGGTACATTATTCTTATTGCTTCTATATGTGAGAACAATGTAAAAAACTAAACAATATAAAATTCAAAATAAGCCCTGGCAGTTAAGAGATGACCAGTCTCAACCGACGGCGCCCGTTCACGAACATGACGCGTGGATCAGCACCATCCAGCTCAACCATTTCGTAGGGAACCGAATGATCCAACACACGCGCCACCACCAGTGAGACATTTAAGTGAGCATGACATATTCTTAACTGCCATGCTCTGTCTAGTCAACATCAAAATATCGTAAAAAAAGAAACGAATCCATGGTTCTTACATTTACAAAATTTTAAAAATGCTTCTAAATTATACAAAACTATTTTTTGCAAATTATTTAAAAGATGACAAAAAAGGAAAAAGTATATTAAGAATTAAAACTTGAATGAATAAAATATACATTAAGTTCGTAATGTCAAAACATTAAAAAAAAAAAAACAAAAAGGGGAAGCATCTCTTCCAAATATTGAAATTGTGATCAACTAGTGTGCCCAAGTGCCTGTGGAGCAGGACCAGCATTAAGCCAAGCATTTTTATCTACGATATACTCATCTAATTTATAATATGCCTGTCTACATAGTGTGCGTTTAATGCATGTTTTAAATTTCTTCTCATTTAGTTGAAGAATGTAGTAAAATCAGATACTATTACCGATCTGTCTATGGTAATCTATCTATTCATGCTCGTGATTGTACAGTAACTGTACTGTAGGTACATTATTGTACAGACGCCAGCAGGTCAAGCTACCTGAAACTGTCAAATTTTCCCAATCAACCTTGAACCTTAATTTTATAGCGATAAAGTTGAAAATCTATTAAATAAATTTGACAGATTATAGTAGTTTGATGTGCTGGCGTCTGTACCTAAGGAGGTAAAATTATGTCACACAAAGAATATTATGTCTATTGTTGCATGATTTTTGAATTATCTTTTTTCCAGTTAGTCGATCAACTAAAACCTGGCGGCAGGCTTATTGTACCCGTAGGACCAGAGGGTGGGGAACAACATCTTACGCAGGTATTTAGTACAGTATTTTGATATATTTTGGTATTACCTATACCTACTATGGAGACCTTTGCTCGGCAGTGCAACAACAGTCTGAAATTACTGGTAGATTCCATATGGATATATCAGTGATCTCAAGCACAAAAAGGTTACCCAAATTCACCCGTTTCTTTCGTGTAGAGATTTAAAAAGAATTCGTCTTTTTATTTTAAGGTTGACAAGGCAGCTGACGGTACGACTACCGTCAAGAAACTAATGAGTGTCATCTACGTACCCCTGACCGACAAGGATCACCAATATCGTGAGTGATGATATGTATGTGATTCATATTAGTTGACAATTCTCATTTCTATTCTGTTAAAATATCTTATTTTCTCTTATTGACATCATGCTTTCTATTTCTATTGTGCAGTAAAGCTGAGCAGAAAGCGGCTGGCTAATTACGAAGTTAAATTCTTGAGCAACGAAATAATGATAATTTTAATTAGATTAACTTTGGTCTCCTATGATCATCAGTGATAGGAATAGGTAGTGCCTATTTGCCTAAACTTCGAAGAACAGAGACAAGAAACGGAGACTTCCTTAGGACTAAATTTTTTCCGGGACATGTGTCCAGAAATTCGGGACAACCACTATATTGACTAGATAACGCAAGTCTCATCGTCTGTATAGAAACCAAGCGTGCCATTATTTTTCTACCTACTGTGACGTCACATGAGCGATTTAGTGATGGGAACTCCCTGTCCGCGAGTAAACGATTCAAAACGATCCGCTTTTCGCCTCGCTCGTCCGCCAGTACTCTTTGGATCGAGAGGTCGCGTGCGCGCACCCCTCCGCTTGCATGTTATTGTTTAAGTTCGCCGCTCTTCAAGTTACACGATGTATCCTCATTTGACGTAGACGGCTGGTGAATGTCCTGTAACACGAAATTAACTATTAAATAATCCTAATATCAGCGTCAAGTCGTCCACATTTTCCGACCCGTTACATTTAGAATGAAACGAGTACCTACTAATCGATTTTTGCAAGATAACAGTGATAATTTAACTTTGGGATCACTTGGAAATCTGTAAATATAATTAATAATATTCTAAACAAAATCACTAAATTGAAACATTGCAGTAAAAAAAAATTACATGTCACAAAATACCCAACGCAAACATTATCATTCCTCTGTTTCCAAAATCGATTAGAATCGAGAACAAACTGTGTGTACAACACTATTTGCTTTATTTGACAGAAAAATGAGAATAGCTACTGTACCACGAAGCTGAGCGATAAGTGAAAATATCGATCATTTTGATTTTCATTGCGTGTTTTAACAGACAAGTCCTATATACTACCTTGTAACTAAAAACGGCAATGTATCATGAATTATTCGATACACACTCAGTTGCATAATGTTCATTGTACGACCACGATGAACACAAAATAATTGAATTTTCAATAAAAAACACATAATTTAATAACAAAATGACTTACCGCTGAAAGGAAACGTTTCCACTGTCTCGTCCCACTTTTTGTGTAGTTTTTACAGCTCAATACCGCACAATTTGGCATTTTTTAGTTTTTGTTTGACGTCTGGCATCAAGAACGTTCGAGCGCGGACTGATTAGAAATGACGCTGAAGGAAGTAAATTTTACTCCCTTTTTACACGCGAAGTACATACACTTGCGTCGTCTAGCCAATATAAGTCTGTGGGGACAACACATTTAATAATAATAATAATAATTCATTTATTTCAGATAATAATAATCCATACAATACATTAAATTATATTAAAATCAATTGGTACGTACGTAGACCACAGACACTGAAATAGAATTAAAATCAATTTAAACAATACTAACATTACATTAAATTAAATAATTTACAGTAAAATCAAAATCAAAAATTGTGTTAGTATATATAATATGACGTACACAATGTGTTAGTGAGTGAGTGAAAAATTTAGTCCTAAGGAAGTCTCCGTTTCTTGCCTCTGTTCTTTGAAGTTTAGGCAAATAGGCACTACCTATTCCTATCACTGATGATCATTGATAGCTTTATTGTTACTCAACACATTAAATACTATTTTTACAAGCCAACACTAAAATATATATTATATAATATACAAGTATTTATTCATTGATTACTTCCCTATACTGTACTTAATTATCGGCGTTCTGACCGAGTGAATCAGACCGAGGGGATCAGTGCTATTTTTGAAAATTTGTAAATAAAGCGCCATGCAGCGACCGTCGAAAAGCCAGTATTGCTTCTGGGTTTACAGTGATTTCAGGACTAATATAATAAAAGACGAAATCTGCACGTTTATATTGGATATCTTCTTCTTCGTGTCGCTAGCACGATTGTATTTTAAATCTTGTTTTCTCAAAACTTTGCCACTTCCACAGCGCATGGCAACCCTGAGGTCACTTTAAAAGCATGTTTTGGGACATAGAGGGCAGGATAGAAGGTGGAGCATGGCTTGTGACATAGCTCTACAATCGCACTCTATACTACCTCTTTCACCCTACTTTTTATAAATATTGTTTATAAAAAAAATTAGACAGCGATCGCGAGACGAACAGTGCCTGGTGTCAATATGGGGATTATGCATGCTATCAAGAATATGTATTTTGTAGATAACCTTATGAAGTAGGCATTATAATAAAGTCGCATTCAATTGAGCAGAAAAAAAAGTAAACAGTCCTGAAGGTTTGCATTACATTCTCAATGGAAAGTACCTAATCACTTCTTATTATTTAGTGTAGATGTTCAATGTGTAATAATGACAATGACATAAACCCAGTTTTGATCAAAGTCGGTTCTTAATCAAAATCAGGTTTTATATGTATATTGGACTTGTTTAATCTTAAACCCTAACCTTCTAACCTGACTTCTTCTTCCAATGGGTCACGAAAGGCTTAGGTGCACTAAACCCCGGTCCCTGACATTAGGTTTCTACCACTAATCTATGCTGTCAGTCTAATAACCAAAGTATCGCATCGAACGCCAAATAGATGGCTAATATTGATTTTACTGTAGCTGCCAAATTAACATGCAATGTGTGTGCAATGTACTTTTATTATAGTTTATATAAATTACTGTTCTTTTCAGGTATGATGGGCAAGATTTTGAATTTATTTAAAAAGAAACCTTGACTGGTTACAGATTTTTTTTCTGCTTCAATACATCGATTACTCATTATTTAGCCATGATAGTTTTTTTTACCCATTTCGTAAATATTTAATTTATTTTCTATGTGGAGATTAAGAAGGCAAGCTGTCTTTTGCAGGGTTTTCAAAATGCCAAATGATTTGATAACACTGAGTTGTTCAGCTGAAAGTTCAACCAAACAATGGTTTGGCTGGTTCTCATCTTGGAATCTTCAAGCCACAATAATTTGTAACGACTAATCTGTATTTATTTAACTACATATTTGAAACTTTTGAAAGCAACATTTTTGTAACTTTGTTATAGGTACTTGGCGTTGATATTATTTACCAGTGTGACCATTTTATTATTGACCATAAGTCTACCTTGACATTCTATGGTAGTGAACTAGATTATAATAAAAAAATATTATAATCCTTAATAATTTATTGTAATAATCACAATATTGTTTAATAAATTATTGTATGTTTAAAAAATAAATGATTAGCTAGACTATCAAACTACTATTTTCTTTTATTTTGGAATGGTTTCCCAAGAAATTTCTTTTTTCCATATGATTTTTCATCTTTATTGGCATCTACAGGCCGAGGCTTGACATGTAATATGGAGTGCAAAGTGACTGCTTCATTCTTGTTTTCTATTATTGCTTCTAGCTCATCCTGTAAAAATAACTCTTGTCAATAACTGACACAGAAGAAATCTTTTAGTAAATACCTACTTGTATTATATTATATAAGCACACCTGAGTAAGTGTTATTAGATGATCCAGCGATATGCCTCTATCCATAATCCTTGCGATGTTCTTAGAGCTGACTCCGGGAAGTTTTTGCACAAAGTCATGAACCTGAGTGTTATATCGCTCATAATACATATCTTCGGCCGTATTATCACTACTAAGCGCAAGAGCCTCTTCTACGTCAGGATTTTTCCTACCTTGCTGCAACACAATAAACATAAACGGGATTTATTTTTTTCTGGGGATTCATAACAAAACTAAGTACACATCGAAAATAATTCTTTTAGTACTGATTTTTCAATAGTCAGATAGTTTTTATTTGAGGAATAAATATTGCGGTTTGACAGCTTTTGTATAGAAATTATGTCAAACGTTATGTGGTATGTGTGTTGTATATTTATTCTTCAGATATAAGGCCGACTATTGAAAAATCAGGCCTTAGACAGGCTGTTCTGGCATTCAAGAAATCTCATAACTGTCGTTTGTATAAGGCGATTCGGAGATTAATTTATAAGGATGAGTAACAGCGTTGCTTGAGTCCGGTTATCACTGCTTACACCAATCGTTTCGTAAAAGATACTGGTGTCCATCCCACTTAATGTCGAAGACTGAATTGATGTCAGTCAGTTTATAAATATAATAATACTAACCTTTAGTTCGTAGAACAACTCAGCAGTAGCGTAAGGACTAGGGGACCACACTAGTTTCAAACGAGGAAAGTGTATTGTCAGAAGCTGTAGCTTTTGTTGTATGTCTGCTCCAGATAAGTCAGTTGACACCACAAAGTGACCCTGAAGAAATAGGAAGTACAGAAATATCACCTAGTGGTACACACTTGATTGTATTATTTCTGAAAATATTGAGGAAAAATAAATAATTGTTACCTGCAGATTAAAAGGTTTGTTCTGATCGAATTCAATTAGTAGAATGGGCTGAGTATAGTTTCGACACATTTGAGTGCATTGGGTATAGAGTCGGCCCGAGTTCAGAGATCCGATCAAATCTGAAATGGATTTCCTTTCAACACAGATGTCGGGGGTGAGAATGTAGTCACCAATCTGAAAAACAAGTATGCCATGTATTCCCCAGCACTTTGGTCTATCAAAGCTTGTTAGCATATCACATGGGAAATTCCCGTATTTTAAGAACGTTCGCATTCTAATCTCAGTCTAAATCTGTCAAAAATACCTATTTTCATACATTTTTGACATTGATTATTTTCTATTTTTCTCATGAAAACGAGATTGCGACTTGATTTGAATGTTTTTAATTACGGGAATTAGCCTTCAAATCACTGCCATTATTAATTTATCAAATTTTGTAATGTAGAAAACACTTATTCTGGTAAGTAATGGGTGGCCAACGACAGAACCAGAGGCAGCAGGTGCGCTGCCATATCCGGGATGTCCGTTGGTTGACCCTCGGACCACAAAGAGACGTATAATAAAAAATATGACATACTAGCTGCGCCCTGCGGTTTCACCCGCATACGTTTCGACCCCGTGTGAAAATCGGGATAAAAAGTACCTAAGTAAAGCCTATGTGTAAATTCAGGGTGACAGCTACGTCCATACCAAATTTCATCAAAATTGGTCCAGCTGTTTGAGCGTGAAGAAGTAACAAACATATAAACACACACACACACACTCACTCACAAACTTTCGCCTTTATAATATTAGTGTGATTCTCACGGCTATTGTGACTGGTTCGATATTGATTCCTTTCTTGTGAAGTAATGCTGGCAGATCTGACCGAAATTCTCTCATGTCTACGATAACGACGGGCTTTTCTTTTTGCTGGTTTTGCCCACCTGTAAAACAAATGAATGTTAAACTTGTACAGTATTTTTATCTCACGAAGCGACGCGTGCTTTACATGTGCTAACCAAATGTCCAAACACGCTGTGAATACGTAAGTAGTGTGGAGACGAGTAGCATCAACACACATATTTCTGACTACGCCATTGTTTCGGACGGTACCTAGAGCTTCTGCGCACGCATTCACAGCGTGTTCGTAAACTTGGTTACCACGAGTAAAGCACGCATGGCTTCGTGAGATAAAAATACTATAAGGTTCAGTAGTAGTAGGGCCTTATACTTTCAGTATAAGTGAGAAGTTTAACAACAATGATTTATATTAATTTTCTATATGAACATCTTATGGGGTCTATGGGCATTGTGTGAAGTCGAACTGTGGGTGACGGGTGATAGTGTTAGACAAATTATTTACCAGCTTTCCGAGAGTCTGTGGCGTTGTCTTCGTATTCTACATTCAGATTAAAATATTCTTCTGTTTTGCCATCCTGATATGATGGCACTACCATGACCTGGGGACATCAACAAAGTAATAAAGAGCACCATAAAAATACGGTATAGCGGGCACATCCGGCGAGGCATAGCGCAGCGTGGTTGTTACTGCCACACAAATATTTAACTCTTAGTAGATACTTTAGTTGAAACAGCTGAAAATAAATCAAATTTCCATTAGCAAAAACTGCACCAAAGCGGACAGGCGCGCGTCTTGGATTAGACTTTTATTTTAATTTTAAGACCACGCTATCGCATTAGGTACAACCTGTAATGATAGTAGTTGGAGGTTTTTAATAAATAAATAAATAAATTTTCGACTTTATTTTTAAGAACTTAATTTTCATATTTGTTGCGTTGCGCCTCACCAATTATGTATGTAGAGCAGAACTTACACTCTTTGTTTGAATCAACAGCTCAAACGCTTGTTTCTCTCTCTTCAGTGCAGTAAGGTAGGCTTGTTCCTCTACTGTATTATTATGTATTACAAAATAAACTTTAGTTGTGGACTCTTCACTTTTTTTCCGACATTCAAACAGTTCTATCTGTCTAACGGCCGCCACGTCACAGTGATATAAAATCACATATTCCGGACGCAACGTTTCTAATGTTCGCTCCAGAGAAAAGTTACAACTGCTTTCTTTGAATGTTCGAATGCAAATAATAGGTTGCTCGATTTCTAGTTGGGTGAAATCTAAATTATCCATCTGAAAATGGTAACATAAATATTTTATTGGTTCATATGTATTTTTTTTTTTTGTTTGTCCTTATGTCATAATAATATAGGGAGAGGGGGAGGAAAGCTACCATTGTCTTCATGGCGTTACCCTTTCACTTTCTTAGCTTAAAACAATATGAATAGGTACAGACCCCAGCAGGTCAAGCTATCCGAAACTGTCAAACTTTCCCATTCAACCATGAACCTTAATGCTTTAGCGATAAAGTTGAAAATCTATTAAAGAAATTTGACAGATTGTAGTACGAGTAGCTTGATGTGCTGGCGTCTGTACTTACATTCTTAGATTTTTTCTTAATCATTCATGTAAACAGTTACGTTACACGGGTGGGGGGGGGGGGGGGGGGGTTTGTCAACGTCAGTCTGAATGTGCAAGAGGATAATAAAGTGAAAAGATCCATTTGTAGATATTTATTACCTGAGACATTGGCTCGAACATACTTTCTTCATGCGACACAGACTCTTTAGATTGTATAAACGATTGCGATAAAGTTAACAGGTAATTCGATTTCGTTTCATCTTCATTGATTTCATCTTTATTATCACAGTCTTTACCTTCAGGTTTTTTACCTTTTTCATTATTTGTTTCCTCTTTTGGTTCAGGTTTCTTTAGTTTAGTGTATTTAGATGATACTGTATTTATAGTGAGGTCTCTTCTAAATGCCATATAAAATAGATATTTATTAGAGCCCATAGTAAGATAGTGATGTAATTGGGAACAGGTTCTATTATCTTGACAAAGGACTAATATTTTAGTATTCTTCAGGGTTGCACCTTCCGTTTTCTTTATTTCATCTGGTATTTCTTTCAATAGTAGGTCACTAAGGCATTTCCATTTAGGACATGGCTCTGGATCAAATTCTAAAAAATAATAAAACTATGTTCATGTCCAACATGTCCACTATTAAACCAACTTATTAATTTTTTAGCGTATTGATGGAAATATGGAATACTCAATACTCAGTTCAGCTAAATTCCAAATTTAATGTTTGGTATCTAGACGATGGCACCTTGGGTGGCGAAGTAGAAACTGTTTTAAACGACCTAAGTTTCCTAAAAAATGAACTACATTCCATTGGCCTTGATCTCAACCTTTCGAAATGTGAACTATATTTAGCGGACAGTACTGACAGACAACTGACACTTCCCAAAATTGTTGGAAAAAGCTCTCTTCGTCTCCTAGGGGCTCCAATCTTTGAAAATTCCTTTTCCGAATTTATTGAGGAAAAAATACAAAATTTCAACGTTTCGGAAAGATTGTTCCAAATTAATATGCATTCGGCCATCACCTTAATTCGTTACTGCTGTTTCGGCCCTAAATTAACTTATTTTCTTCGCGCTTCTCATTTATGGAATCATACTCACCTTTTAGACCAAATGGATCAAATTATCAGGCATACATTAACTTCGATTTTAAATGTGGCCTTGGAGGACCGAGCTTGGGCACAAGCTACTCTTCCCATTCGTTTGGGAGGCCTCGGCGTCCGCAAAATTTCTAGTATTAGTTTACCGGCTTTCATATCCTCGGTCCACGGCACTGAGAATTTAATCAGGAAAATCCTAGCCTCCACACTGATTAATTTTGATGTGCCCTGCTTCACCGAGGCTATGGATGCCTGGAGACTCGCTTGCCCGAACTCAGATCTACCCGATAATCCATTTTCCCAGAGACGGTGGGATGAGCCGCTCTGCAATGTAGTTCAGGATAATTTACTTAACACGTCTGTTACTACTGCAGAGCGTGCGCGGCTGCTGGCTGTGGGTAAATGGGAGTCGGGTCTGTGGCTTCATGCACTTCCGTCGTCGAACATAGGCATTTTGCTCGACGACAATAATTTCCGCCTCGCTGCTTCCTTACGACTAGGAGCACCATGTTGTTCTCCCCATCGCTGTCACTGTGGCGAAGTTGTCAACAGCCTCGGACACCACGGCCTGTCTTGCAGCCGAAGTGCGGGTCGCTTAGCGCGGCACGTAAACATTAACGACATCATTCGACGAGCTCTTGTCACCGTCGGCGTTCCAGCTGTATTAGAACCCAATGCATTGGCACGCGACGATGGCAAGAGACCGGACGGCATGTCTTTATTTCCATGGAAGGTGGGTAGGCCTTTAGTGTGGGATGCAACTTGTGTCGATACTCTTGCGCCATCCCATCTTCCAGGGTCAGCGTGTTGCGCTGGTGCTGCTGCTGCGGCTGCAGAAAACCTCAAGCGGCGTAAATATAATAACCTCATTAATAATTATATTTTCGAGCCGTTTGGGGTTGAAACCCTCGGGCCGTGGGGTCCAAGTGCGCATGGTCTTTTTAAGGAAATTTCGAAAAGACTGGTTGACACTTGCCATGACCCAAGGGCTGGCTTTTACCTTGGCCTAGGCTAAGCATTGCCATACAACGTGGCAATGCCGCCAGTGTCTTGGGTACATTACCAGTCGACAGCGATGGCGATGAATTTTTCGACGCTATATTTTAGTTTGTAAATAGTTTTATTTAATTTAGGATATTATTTTGTTATTTTAGTGTTATCTTGTAAATAAAAACATTTAGTTGCGAATATAATTATGAACTGCTATTTATGAAACAAATAAGCAATATTTATTACCTTGTTTAGGATTAAATACTCTCCCTCTGGCTAGTCGGAATAATTGCTCAGCTGACTCCAAGAGAATCCAACCAGAATTAAGTTTAGCATATTCCGGAGTACTGTATTTACTTACTAAGGCATGGAATGAAACGGCATCGTCATGGAGCATGTTTCTATAAAAGGTAAAATGTTTTGATAAAATATTGGAATTAAATTTTTAGGAAAAGAGGCTCTGCGTCGACCAATGAGCAGAGTATAGCAGGGGGGATTTTTAGGTGATATTGAAAGAATAATCTACCTTCTTTTCAGTTCTATAAGTGCAAGTTTGTAAAACATTGTTGCAAACTAAAGCGCGAGTTCGTACTAGTTTGCACTTTAACATTATGATATTGAGGTATATTTTAAACTGTCCAAAAATTGGTTCTAATGATTATTTCTGCAGGCAACTGTAGGTATTAATAATAATAATAATAAAAATCATTTATTTGGAACAAAAACAAGTACAGTAAGTGGACAGATATGAAACGATGATAGCTGCAAAAGTTAAAAACTGTGGCGCAGCTACCAACGCCCGACTCCAAGTGAGAGGTTAAACTGTTCCAGACTAGTACATAACAAGTGTTATTAAACAAAAACAGGTAAAGACGAGAGAAAATAAAAATTAAAAATATAGAAATAATACAAATAAAAAGAAAACAAAATTAATTGTGTGCCGTGTGTAACAGTGTTAGTTGTGGGTGAATATGAGGTGTTGTATGAGAGTGAGGATGGGTAAGTAAGTAAGGCGAGTGGGTGTAGGAGTGTGAGTGTAGATGTACATACGTGTGTGGCGAAAGTGTCTGTTTATAGAGATGTTAAACTTCCACAAGTTTTTCAGTTTCATCATACGTGAGTGATCTTAGCCAAGTGTCGAGCTTTTTCTTGCATTTGTGCCTGGTATCCGAATAGATATCAATGTTTTTATTTATTTTGTTGTACAATTTAGAGCTTATGTAATTAAAGTGGCGACGTGTTGCAACAGTTGTACGAGGCTCTATTTTACAAATACGATCAGAACGACGTCTGTTGCTGTATAAGTCTGTATCATATTTGAGTTGTGAATGTTTGCGGAGGACGGTCAGAGAGATGAATAGCTGACGGACAGTCAGGACCTGGCAGAGGGAGTAAAGTGAGGTGGTAGGAAAACGGATTGGTTTCTTCGCAAGGACTTTTAAAACAGCTCTTTGCGCCCTTTCTGTCCGCAACATCGCCGTTTTATGAGCCCCACCCCAGGCCGTCAAGCAATATCCCAGAACTGACTGTGCAAGGGCAAAATAGACAGCCATCAAACTCCCAAAATCCATTACAGGTCTAAGTTTTTTAAAAGTATATAGGAGCTTCCTAAGACGGGTCACAACTGCACCAATTTGTTTCTGCCATTTAAGGTGACTATCAATTTCAACGCCAAGATATTTAATGGTCTGCGTGCATTCTAATTCTGGGCAGTCACAGATCATCCCAGGACCAGGGTTTGAACAGGTGTGGGCGTGAAGTGAGAGAGGCGTAGGCGGTTGACCTGACTTGTTAATGGAGAAACAAATGAATTTTGTTTTATTGACATTCAGTGTTAAAAGGTTTGTAGCTAGCCATTTCATGACAATTTTTAGCACCAGCTCAGCATTGATACGGGTTTCGTTCCAAGTGCGGCCATGGATTATCAGAGCTGTGTCATCTGCATAAGCAAGTATCTTGCAGTTGGGGAGGAGTAACTGACAAAGCTCGTTTACATAAATTAAGAAGAGGCTCGGACCAAGTACGCTACCCTGGGGTACACCAAAGGCAATTGGCTCTTTCTTGCTTAAATGATCTCCAACTTTTACGTATTGCCCACGACCTGTCAAGTAAGTTCTGAAGATTTCCTGCGCAGTACCACGTATACCAATGTCTTCTAGTTTTGAGAGAAGTAGGGGAACAGAAACAGTGTCGAACGCTTTGGATAAATCTAGGAAGATTGCTAGTGTTTTTTGTTTATTTTCAAAATTATTAAAGATAGAATTCGTAAGTTTTAACACAGCATCCTCTGTAGATTTACCACTTCTGAAGCCAAATTGATTATTTGCTAGAATGTTAAATTTAGTAAGAAATTTTGTTAGTCTAGTGTTAATTACTTTTTCAAATATTTTAGATATTGCGGTAAGTACTGATATTGGTCTATAATTAGATACACTGTCTCTGTCCCCAGACTTGTAAATTGGGTGGACGACCGCGGTTTTCAGTATGTCAGGAAAAATACCTGATGAGAGGCACAAGTTAAAAACGTGAGCAAGCACAGGGACAATAGTGAGTCTAGTTGCTTTGATAATTGAGGTGGGGATACCGTCAATACCAACAGCACATTTGTCCTTTAAGCCAAGGATGATGTTATCTAGCTCGGCACCATCGACACTGTATAGAGCCATTGAATGTAAAGAGGAGGGCTTGGGGGTACCCGTCTTGTCAGTGTTGTGCTGGCTAGATGTTAGGTTTGTATGAGGTTCAGGTAGCTGGATTTTAGATGCCAAAAGTTTGCCTACATTAGCAAAATAGTGATTTACCATGTCCACAGACTGAGAGGGATTGTCGCAGCATTTTAAAAGCTCTGAAGATGAAGTAATAACATTATTTAAGTTTCCTAACTGTTTGATAAGAGCCCATGTAGCTTTAGGGTTGTTTTTAGCTTTCTGGAATTCAGCGCGCTCGTATTCACGTTTAACTTTTTTTAGAAGATTATTACAAAAATTACGGTATCGATAGAGGACTAACTTGTGGGTTTCATCTTCTGGATGTTTTAAGAACTTACGGTACAATTTGTCTCTATGCCGTATGCACTTCAATAGGCCTGGAGTAATCCAAGGCTTAATAATGCGTCGTCTACTTGGGGTTACTGATGAGTGAGAGTGAGACTTAATGGCTTAATGGCTTATTCTAGACTGAACTAACTTCTTCCGTAAGAAATCATAAGAAACTAGATCAAAACCCTTAGACAGGTCCATAAAAAAAAATCATAAACAATGTCCTGTGCTACAACACACACAATACTACTGCCTTTCTTACACTGTCATACTCCTCAGTACTTTCAGGTCCTGGATATATTCCTTTGTTCTTGTACTCAACTGATGCCAAACACAGTCTAGCTGTGATTGGAGAATTTTGTGAAACTTTTTTGTAATACAATTTTCTGTTGTTATTTCCTGAAATAAATAAAAAGGTGATTAATTGTTGTTGGATCCAGAATATTTGATTGCTTGTGACCACAAAATTGCAGACAAAAAGTTCAAGTTAATTTGGCATACAAAAAATTATTTGTTAGGGACCTACAACACTAACAACTTTGTCACTTTATGTGTGCAGGATTTTTAATTACCTGCATATCCAGTGTCCGGTTGATGCTCTTGAGTTGTTTCACTGTGTAGTTTATAATGTCCAGCAAGCAGGTCTGAATATAGCTCATGTTGGTAGTCAGAGGTACCTGCAACTCCACCACTTGTGCCTGTCTACTCTTGAGACTCTTGATAATTGAACCATGGAACCTTTGTAAGTGAATATGAGAATATTACTGTCTTATTACAAAACCAGTTCTAACTATAGTCCAAGCTCTGAACTTCGAACCAGTTGTTGAACATGGATTAAAAACATATTTTTGAAGCCAACTAATTAAATAAATATATAAACTTACCTTGGCCATAAACATAATTCTGTAACAAATAATGCCCTCATAACTTTCTCCACTTGATTGTAACCAAATGTAAATGATATTGGAGAATTTGAGAATGCCTTCACAAAACCAGTCTGGAAGAAATGAAATATTTTATGGTCAATGACGAGCTTGACTCATACCAAAAGTAATTGTGTGGATACAGGAGAGTGAGGCCTTTCTCCTGCTGTAGGACAATACAGGCTATGTTAGATTAAATTAGATAAATGCAATTTAGAAAATAATTCATCAGAAACAATTCATTAAATTAATTACCTTATTACTCTGTCTATAGAGTCTCAGTGCGAATGCTTCTTGACATGACTCCAAAACTGTATGTGCTCTCAAAACAATAATACCAGTTATTTGTGTTATGGGGACTCGGTTTTTGAGCAAGTCTACTACTAATATGCGAGTCGAAACAAAGTGTATTCCACCCTCTAAATATGCTTTTTGTCTGCAATAACAATACATATTTTGATTTGAACAGTTTCTTTGGTAAAAACAATTTTATTTAATATTTCTTCAATTCAATTGCCAGTACAACAGTGTAGTATTAATTTGCGATCATCTGCGAATCTGCATTTCACCTGTTATTTCACTCTTGGAGATAGTCCCAGCTGTAGTTCCTGGCTACAACATCATCTGCACAAGGTGCCAAAATTATTTGAAAAAACTTTTTTACAACAAAAAACAACCGACTTCCAAAAAACTTTGTAGTGCTTTTTTTTCAGTTGGTTATTTTTTTTTTGTAAAAAGGTTTTTATTTTTCACTTTTTAATTGTACCTACCCCACACAAATTCATTTAACACTACTGTAAATATCAATTACAGGAAATTATTAAAACATCATCCATATAAAGTAATATAAACTAAATGAAAAAGATTGTTATTGAAACTAACTCAAAAAGTACCCAAGCAAAGTCAATCAAGTTTATATGGGACCACCCCTGAGGCATACTTTATCCATTTAAAAAAGAATTTTGCAAATCCATCTAATTATGACGAATTATGCCCAAACATAAAAAAAAACCATGCGAATTGAGAACCTTCTCCTTTTTTTGAAATTGGTTAATAAAGTAGACATAAAAATGATTAAATGTAGTTTGGGCTCTATAACTAATATTTTAAATAATGCTATTACCTCTCTGCACCAACATTAGGTAAAGCTGATAGGCCAAATTTCTTAGTAAAATATTTTTCTTCTTGATCACCACTGTTCAACACAAACACCAAATGTGCAGGGTCTTTATATAACCACAACATATTTGATACTATGTTGTTGTAATTGATTCCTCTGGAAATACATAAGTATATATATATATATATTTAAAAAAAATAGTATATATTAAAAAAAAATAGTCAGGTACATAATACTGGGTTTTCATTGGTGTTGATATTTAAAAGAACTCTCACTAAATAATGGGATTATTGTATATAACTAGGCAGAAGAAGATTAGGCACCTACACAGTAAGTTTGGTTTACATGGTATGTACAGACGCCAGCACATCAAGCTACTACAAGCTGTCAAATTTCTTTAATAGATTTTCAACTTTATCGCTGAAGCATTACAGTTCAAGGTTGATTGGGAAAATTTGTCAGTTTCGGGTAGCTTGACCTGCTGGCGTCTGTACTTTAAAAATAATACTTTATCTTATTGTCATCTGGACATGTAAAAACTTGCTTCACATTTTTAGTAAGTACCTGTCTACTTTTTGGAACGAAGTTCCTTATCGCGGGTTGCGAAAGGGGGCTAGACGGAAAAAATTTAGACCAAAAGTTGGAACAACACTTTTTTTTTTTTTGTAATAAAATTTTATTACAATTCCTTCACTAATTAATCGAAAGGAACTTCGTTCCCATCCGGGTGTCCCTTGATACCTCTCAAGTTTTTTTTTTTTTTTAAGAAAAAGAAATTAGAAATTAGCTGTCTTTGAGGGTTTTATTTTAAATATTTGATTCTACAAATAGGTACTTGCTGTTTTTAAACTAGACCACCACCACTGTTTTTAAGTAATTTTTATACAATAATGTATGTAGCTTTTAGCAACATTACATAGTTCTTTAGTTAGTGTGAAGCTAAAGTTGTTTTTGAAGTACTTACTTTGCCATAATAACAAGAGCATCTTTTTCAAAAGAATCAATAAATATCTGTTTTTCAAAAGATAATAAAGAATATTTCATTTCGATAATATCATCTTGGCCTTCTTCAGCATCGGCAATATCTTTATTTGATTCCATTCTAGTAAGTACAGCTTGCTACACAGCACACTGTACCAATTGAACCACACTAATACTGAATTCCAAATTATAGGAAATAATTATTGCAAATAATAGAATTATCTCAACAAAAATAATTCGTAGGTACAAATTCAATTTCAAACGCCTTATTTTCCGACAGTAGATGTCAAATTTTTAATTGTCAAGTAAATGCCAATATGATTATTGCCATTTGTCAAAATGTTGATAGGTACATACGTGATTCGTCGCTCTCCAATGTATCGTTAATTTCAATAAAGCTGCGCCGTTATGTTTTACCACGTGCGGAAAGCTCAAAACCGCAAAGGACATTTACTAAAGAAAGACAGATTGTAGTAGCTTGATGTGCTGGCGTGTCAAAAACATGTCGCATCAAACAATCGCCAGTAAAATGCTCAATGTCTGGGTCAAACCAGGCTAGTTTTTGAAGCTAGGTTATCAAACAAGTAATATCCTGGTTTATTACTGTTTACACGATGCTAGGAATTTTAAGCCTGCAAGTAGTATTGCAGTGACTTAAATGATCAGATTGGATACTTATTTTGCCGGTCACAAGAAGCTAAAAATTGCAGATGCAAAGAACGTTTCTTACTTTGTTAGTTATTTTTCTAATAATTACAAGGACACTTATGGTACGCTGCGTTTGTATTATCTTCTGCTTCTTCGTTCATCGTTGTGCGGATGATTGCAATATTTAATTAAAATTAGCGTAGACCGGCTTGATACGACATTGATGGTTTGAGAAGACATTTCATTCGTGCTGCACTTGAGCAGCCATTATTTAGTGGAATGCTTTAGAGAACATACTACATAATTCCGTGGTGGAATGGTTGGCTTGAGAAAACTGTTAAACCTATGCTACACTACTCGCGTAGTTTCATCGACGAAGTACTGTCGAAATTCACCAAAGTCCGAAGTACGTGACTACACACTCTTGCTAAGAATTACGAGACGCTTCGAGTTCTTTGACTCGGGCGCAAAAACGGACAACGACTGGAAGTCGCCCGATGCGAGCCGAGGTTGCACGAAGCGAAGCGAAGTGCCCTTCTACAGCTTGGCAAAAAAGTCGTGAAAATAATGGTGGCGCCACTATCGTGCATGTTGTAACCCTATATAGTACGACTAAAACGGGTTTGATACTTAGTTTTTTTTTGAAAATTAATGTGAATATTGGCGGGTTTTATGAAAACAAGAACAGCTCTGAAACGTTTGTTCAGCCACTGCCTAGAACGATAACATTTGCAGTTATTTAATTTAATTAATTAAAAATAAAATTATTAGGTTTTTCAAAATACTTTGATGTCAACTAATCCCACATTATGTGAGACAATTTTATGTTTTACAAAACCTGGAGTCTTGCAAAACACTTGGCACCTTGTCCTTCTATCGCAATTCGCCATAGAGTACTGATGCATTTATTTTTTTATTTATTTAACCATTTATGTACACACATATGAGTCATTCATTGTAATAGTGAATTATCTCCTTGTAACTGAATTTTGAAATGGCGAGCTTTTTGCGAATTAAAGTGTAGGAAAAAAGAAATAAGCATTCACTCACTGTTTTATATTTTATATTGTTTAATACAAATCAAAGATATAATAAATTGAAGTAACTTAGAAAATAAAAAAAAACTAATATAATAAAACTGAACTTAAACTTTTTTTCTGGAGTTACACCACTATTACAATGAACGACACATATATAAACAGACATTGGAAAACAGAACAGAAAAAATAGGTACAGAGGTGATGCTTATTTCTTAAGAAATCTCTTCCAGCATACCTGAGATAGGACAATAAATACAGAGATGTAGACAGCGTGTGATAGAGCAAAGGAAACAAACAATAATACATAGAATCAAAAATAAACAATTCACTTAAAAACTAAACAAATATTACGAGAATATATACATACAAATAAACATACATAAATACTTCTAAAATAAAATAACTATAGCTATTTTTGTTGTGATTTATGCAGTATTAACAAAAAGTATCAAAATTATACGAACGCGCTGCATTAGAATGTGTTTTGTAAACATAACCTCAAATTCGTGAATGTACATTTCAATAATTGTATGAAAGGTTTATAATAGATATTGCACCTTGAAATACACATATTAGATCTAATTACACGTATAAAATATAATTCTACCTGTCATTTTAGCGGTTCTTTAGACACATCGTTGAGATAGGATAAAATTTGTCCGGCATCGAGTTCCGCCAAACATCTCACGTATACTTTATAAATTGTCGCTCTTGCGGAGCTGCGAATAACAGATCTGTTCATTATGAACACAGTGGGTCACCAGTATCACCACGATAAAGCAAATAAATAAATAATAAACACGAGAAACAGTCACCGATTACAAGAAATGACAGAATATGTACCTTACTCGACAAGGCAGAGCGAGTGTTGCCAATTATTAAATATTTTAGTTCCGTTTCAGGACTTTCTTGCCAAACTGTACACTATCGTATTTGTTGGAAGGTCGTGATGCTGTCCATGTTTCTCTATGACATATTTTTGAATTTGTTTTCTAGAGATTCTAAGTGATTGATGTACGGTGTCATTTCTAAGATTTTTAATCTGTTTTTTCTCTTACACAAAATAAACACAATGTTTATAACATTCACGTATTAATTTATTTCAAACCACCAAATATCCCTATCAGTGGTAGCAGAGCGTGGTTGGATAATTAGTGGCAAATGGAATAAAACCGTAAGTAAATGAGAAAATAAATTTTAAAAAAATGAGCTCAAGTCGAAGCATAGAACCGCTGACAAAATCGAATTACGATACCTGGTGCTTACAAGCACAGGCGATTCTCATAAGATACGATCTATGGGAGTACGCTAGTGGTGGAAAAACGTTAGCGGCAACTGCGACTGCCGAAGAAAAGAGTGCATTCCTAAAGGAAGACTTAAAGGCAAGGTCAGAGCTACTTCTACTTATATCTCCACCAGAACTTAAACAAATTAAAGGATGTAACACGTCCAAAGAGGTATGGGATAAACTAAAATCTGTACATCAGAGTTCAGGACCCGCGAGAAAGGCTACGCTATTAAAGCAACTAGTATTGAAGAAAATGACTTCACAAGAAGATATAAGAGACCATCTCAGTAATTTTATGGACGTAGTGGGTAAATTAGAAGATATGGATGTCAAAATTCATCCAGAATTATTAAGCATTATGATGTTATACAGTTTACCTACAAATTTTGATAGCTTCAGAACGGCAATTGAGTCGAGAGATGCTCTACCAAGTCCTGACATTTTAAAAGTTAAAATCATAGAAGAATACGAAGCAAGAAGGCAAAGCGAAACAAGCGAACCACAGACTTCAGAAGCATTCTATGCCAAGACAAAGAAAAGGGTACAATATTGTAAAAATTGTAAGAAGAAAGGCCATTCCACAGAATCTTGTTGGTCAAAGAAGAGACCAAATAACTCTAATAAAACTAAAGGTCAAGAAGAGACGCATAATATCTGTTTAACAACAGGAACGTCAAAAACTAAAAGCAATTTATGGTGTCTAGATAGTGGTTGTACATCACATATGACGGGTGACAAAAGTATACTCTGTAACTTAATCCCTGCATCTGACACTCTAAGACTAGCTTCAGAGAACCATTCGACCGAAGTTAAAGGGAAAGGAAACGCAGAACTCTATATAAAAGATTGGAAACATACTATAATTGACACATTATATGTGCCTGATTTGTCAAACAACTTGATGTCAGTAAGTAAAATTACAGATCATGGCTATAAAGTTTTATTTGAAAAGGAACAAGCCAGTATCATAAAAGACGGAACAGTTTACTTAAAAGCTAGTAGAAGAAATGGACTATACTTCATTGAATTCGATGAGCTGGAAGAGACAGCAAATTACACGCCCAGTGCTGAAGGCGAAATTATGAAATGGCACAAGAAATTAGGTCATGTCAATGAAAGAGATCTAAAGGAAATGGTTAAAAAAAAAATGATGCGAGGACTCGGTTTTAATGAAAAAACTTTGGGTACCTGTGAGACTTGTATCAAGGGTAAATTTACCACTCTACCATTCCAAAGCCATGAACATATAATCTCTACCAAAGTGCTGCAGATAATTCACAGTGACGTATGTGGCCCTTTTGAGCATAAATCAATGGGAGGATCAAAGTATTTCGTTACATTTATTGACGACTATACAAGATACTGCTGTGTTTACTTCTTAAAAGAAAAGAGCGAAGTTATTGAAAAATTCAAGGAGTATAAAAACTATGTTGAACTGTTTCATAAGAAGAAAATTGAAAACCTTCAGTCTGACAATGGAGGCGAATATAGGTCGAAAGCGTTTGATAAATTCCTGAAAGATAACGGCATAAGCCGAAGACTATCTGCACCCTATACACCGCAGCAAAATGGCATGAGTGAAAGAAAAAATCGGTCGCTGATGGATAAAGCAAGATGTCTGATGATAGATTCTAACATTCCTGCAAATCTATGGGCAGAAGCAGTGAACACTGCAAACTATTTGACAAATAGAAGCCCAGCAAAAGCTCTCAAAGGAAACTCCCCATATGAGAAGTGGGTAGGAAGAACCCCATCGGGAAATCACCTACACGTGTTTGGAAACAGAGCCTTTGTAATGAACAAAAACCGAAAAGGAAAACTCTTTGCCAAAGCGACAGAAGGAGTATTTTTGGGATATGCAAACAAAGCTAAAGGTTTTAGAATCTACATACCGGAAAAGAATGACGTTGTTATCAGCAGAGACGTAAAAGTAATCGAAAAGATGCATTATGGCGATACTCCTGCTGAGAAAAACGAAGACTTAACTCTAGAACCAGAAACAGAATCAATCGAGATTGAAATACCTGAAATTAAAAACAAAATGAATAATAAATTATTTTTTCAGGAACCTACTAATCTTTCTTCTTCCAGCTCCAGTCAAGATCCAGTTGACCCACCTCTCTCAAGTGAAAGACCACAAAGAGAAGTGAGACCACCAGCATGGACCAAAGATTACGAGTTAAGTCGTTGCGTGACTATGTTTACATCAGATAGTAATGATGTCTATGACTGTTCATTTCTTACATATCAAGATGCAGTGACGGGCACCGACAGACAAAATTGGGAGAAGGCGATACAGTCCGAAATGGATTCACTACAGAAAAATAACACCTGGGTATTAGTTGACAGGTCAGAAGCCAAAGGACACAAAATTTTGTCGAACAAATGGGTATTTCGGATTAAAGATGACGGTACATACAAGGCCAGATTAGTCGTACGTGGCTGCGAGCAGAAAGGAAACCTGGATTTTGAAGACGTATATAGCCCAGTAGTAGGTCAATCTGCCTTAAAAACTTTATTAGCCGTTGCCGCATCCAAATCTTACTACTTCATGACATTTGACGTCAAGACAGCATTCTTGTACGGAGAGTTGACAGATGAAGTTTATATGAAACTACCTGTTGGCTATAAAACTAATTGCAATACTACTGAAGTAGTTTGCCGGCTGAAAAAGTCGTTGTATGGCTTAAAGCAAGCTCCATTAACATGGAATAAAACTTTTACCCAAGCGATGTTTGATTTGGGGTTCAAGACGATAAAAACCGATCGATGCGTTTTCATAAACGAAGGTAAGTCTATAATAATCGGATTATTTGTCGATGACGGTCTTATCATAGGAAAAGATAAGAAAAAGATCGAAGTTATTTTGAAGAAACTTGAAACAAAATTTGAAATGAAAAAGAATCAAAATCCAAGTACCTATCTGGGTATGGAAATAAGAAACTCAAAAGAAGGAATAATTCTTACTCAGAGATCTTATATAAATGACGTACTGGAAAAATATAATATGAAAAATGCCAAACCTTGTGACACGCCCGCAAGTAGCGATTTAAAGTCGATACAGGAAACTGTCCAGGAGAAGGAATATCCCTATAGGGAGGCAGTGGGAAGTTTACTGTATCTGTCTACCAGAACTAGACCAGACATCGCACAAGCGGTCAATCAAGTTAGCAGGAAGGTCGAAAATCCCACTAGAGAAGATGTCAAAAAACTTAAGAAAATATTCAAATATTTGGTGGGAACCAAAGATAAAGGCATTTTGTTCAAACGAAACACACCGATAGAGAATATCGATGCTTATAGCGACTCGGACTATGCTGGAGATCCATTGACGCGAAGAAGCACTTCTGGCTCCGTGCTTATGATAGCTGATGGACCAATCGCATGGGCATCTAAGAGACAGCCTATAGTGGCATTATCATCGACTGAAGCCGAGTACATAGCTGCAGCAGACTGTTGCAAAGAGGCATTGCATCTGAAATCTCTGTTGAAGGAAATAATCGATGTGGATATAAAAATAAATTTGCATGTTGATAACCAAAGTTCGATTCAACTCGTAAAATCGGGATCCTTCAACAAAAGGTCGAAGCACATAGATGTGCGATACCATTTTATACACGAACACTTCGTGAACGGACTGATCAATATCAGCTACTGTCCAACAGAGATACAGTTGGCTGACGTAATGACAAAACCACTGTCAAAAGTAAAGTTCGAAAGACACTGTGCAAGATTAATGCATATATAGAGACGTGTTTTCAGCAACATGAACGAACATCAGGAGAAGGTGTTGGAAGGTCGTGATGCTGTCCATGTTTCTCTATGACATATTTTTGAATTTGTTTTCTAGAGATTCTAAGTGATTGATGTACGGTGTCATTTCTAAGATTTTTAATCTGTTTTTTCTCTTACACAAAATAAACACAATGTTTATAACATTCACGTATTAATTTATTTCAAACCACCAAATATCCCTATCAGTATTCGCTCAACTTCGACCAACTTCGCGAGTAGTGTAGTGCAGGCTTTACTTCGATCAACTTCTCGAGTAGTGTAGTGCAGGCCTTACGTCTCTCACACGCTTTGAGTAGGCCGGCTTAAGCCTGTCACAGACGTAGCTATAATATATATATTAATATATCGAGATATATATTAAAGTATAGCAAGCTACCACACGCGGGAGCTATACCATAATATATATTTTGCCCTCTCTCGGTCTGCGATCCTTCTTGCAAGCGCACGGTTTTAAATGCCAAAATATACCCAGATATATGTATATGTCGACATATTTTGGTGACGTCATAGAAATATATATTATAGCTGCGTGTGCGGTCACTCGAAAATTTATATAGAAAATATGTTGTAATATGCCTTGCTATGATTCATATTAACATATATCATAGCTACGTCTGTGACAGGCTTTATGATTTTGATACCAGCGCAGCGAGTTGACGTCACCATTGGCAACACTCGCAGCGGAAACGGAAAAGCAGGACGCCATCACAGAGTACGCCGAGTCGCCCGCCCGACATTCTTCGCAAATCGCTGCGTCAGCTAGCCGCAGAAGTCGCGTACGCGTTGTCTTTTATTGAATTTTGTATAATCGGAAAAGTTTAATCCATCTGTATTAACAGCATAATAGGTAAGCTTTGCGTGTTTTATTATACTTACCACGTCTTTTGTATTCCTGGTATCCATGGCTTGCACGACTTCACAAGACACTTTCTTTCCATTAGGTATGCATATGCAAGCCATGAATCAATTCGGGAATAGAGGATTTGGCGGCCCACCGCAGCCGCAGAGACAAGGCCGTCGTGGTAATAACCGAGGTGGTTTTCGCAATTCAAGATTTGATCATAATACGCAGCAGAGGAATCAGAACCACGGTCAAGGCGGTCAACGGCCTAATGAGGTAGATTCTCAAATTTTATCAAGATAGTCTAATAATTTGATAGATAATGTTGTTAGTATTTACCAGTTGTACTTGGTTCACTAACCCAGCCAAGATATTCTGAAATTAAGCGACTTCCAAGAAAATTACCATTTCGGTGACGACGCCATTTTGTGTTTGCTTGGTGGTCTGGCTGGGTTATTGATTACCTACGCTACGAAGGCGAAACCGAAACGTCGTAATTTTAGCCCCTAAGGTTCTAAAACTCGTAGAAACTGTAATATTGCCTTACTAGTAATATTTTAAGGTATTTAAATGGGGAGTTTATAATTATTCCTCTATCTATATTCAGAGGGATAAATTTCTTTCAAGTCTGTCTGACCTACTTTACCGAATAGAACACGTAGATAGATAGAGAAGTTTGCTTTTTAAAACTGTATAGCACATCTTTATACTATTTTGTTATTGTATTTGATGCATTTCGAAAGTAGATAAATTTTAGGCAACATGTTTTTTTAGCCAAAGCCCACTCCAATTGTTGAAAAGCCTCAACAAACACCTCAACAACAAAATCAGCCTCAGACTAAACCTCAACAACAACAAGCAGCTAAAACTGAAGTTCAGCAGGCACCCCAACAACAGGCTCAGCAACCTAAACCTCAGCCTCCACAGCAGGCACAACAGAAGCCACAGCAGGCACAGCAGAAGCCACAGCAGCCACAGCAACAACAACAGCAACAGAAACCTGTCCCTGTTGCTCAAGCAAAGATTGAGTCTAAGGATCATGTTGATAAATCAGTAAATGTTGAGCAAAAGAACCAACATCCTAATCAGAACCAGCATTCTAATCAAAACCAACATTCCAATCTAAACCAACATTCTAACCAAAATCAACAGAGGGTAAGTTACACCAACTTTTACACAAAAATTATTATTCACCATTTTCAGTGCAAACTAACAGGTTGTTATTCCTCAGAATCTCAATGGCAATTTTGGAGGTAACAAGCAGGGTGGATGGGGAGGCCCAGGTGGTCCTGGAAACAAGCAAGGTGGTCCTGGCAACTTTGGTCAGGGTATCAAACCATTTGGACCCAAATCAGTTGGTGGCCCTGGAGGACCTCCTCGGAACCAACAGCGCCCTAACAACATGCGTGGACCTCAGCAGGATGGAGGAAAACCAGTCCAGAGGGAGGTTAGTACTTGGTGGAGAAATTGGCTCTTAGTGCATTGTGTAGTAGCCCAACTAGTATTATATTAAGTATTGACCTCGTAAAAGTGAAAAATTTTGGTCTTTATTTAAACAAATCAATTAAAAACAAGACAGCCGCCTTATAATGGTTAACTGTACATAAGACAGTAAAGTTGTGGACAAAGTTTTACTGACCTTATTGCTTTGTACTGATCAAATTGCTACTATCATATCATAACAATAGAGGAATGAATTGGTTGGACATCAGTTATAAATTCAATAAATGGGCTACAATGTTTATGTTCATGTAAGTTTTATAAATTAAGTTTACTAAGACTTAATATTAATTATTGCAGGAACAGATGCTAGCTAACAAGCTTAAGGAATTGATGGGACCTTTGACAGATATACCCACAATTGATCAATCTGAAGTCAAGTTCAATGGAAGAAGTCGTTTGTACATTGGAAATCTCACTGGTGATGCTACTGAAGATGAGATTACTAGTCTGTTTGCTCCCTTCGGTGAAACAGCAGAATTATTTATTAACAAAGAGAAGAACTTTGGATTCATTAAAATGGTAAACCTTGTTATAAATTGCAATTTCAGATTGTAATTAGCTTTTCTGTTATTTTGGACATCTTTAAAGTATTTTGTGAATTATGGCAACACACTATATAACTTCTATGTCTCTTTTCCATAGGATTACAGAGTTAATGCTGAAAGAGCAAAGAGGGAATTAGATGGTAAAAATAGAAGCGGAAGAACACTAAGAGTAAGATTTGCTCCTCATAATAGTGCCGTCAGAGTGAAGAATCTGCCCCCATTTGTGTCAAACGAACTTTTGTATCGTGCTTTTGAGATTTTCGGGAAAATTGAGAGGGCTTATGTGAAGGTAGATGAGCGAGGGAAAACGCTTGGCGAAGGAGTAGTCGAATTCGCACGAAAACCTAGTGCTTTGGCTGCTATCCGTAATTGCACTGAGAAGTGTTTCTTCTTGACTTCGTAAGTTTGTTATTCCTTTATAGAAATATTATAATGAATGCTGCTATAAAATGAATAAGTATTGACTGTGATGTTATTTTACACTTTAGATCACTTCGTCCGGTTATTGTGGAAAGTTTCGAGGAGCCTGATGAGTTTGATGGTTACCCTGAAAAAAATTTGCCCAAAAAACATCCTGAATTCCTAAGGGCGCGTGAGCTGGGACCGCGCTTTTCTGAGCTGAGCAGTTTTGAGCATGAGTATGGCACAAGGTGGAAGCAACTGCATGAGCTTCACCGCCAGAAGGAAGAGGCTCTAAAGAAGGAATTATCTTCCGAAGAAGAAAAACTAGAAGCACAGATGGAGTATGCCAAGTGAGTTAAATATTTATTTTGTAAGTTACTAATGGCTGATTTTTCCAACGCCAGATAATTTTATCAGAGCAATAATTTTGAATTTTTGACAGTTCTTCCATACAAAAACTGTCAAACGTCAATTTTATTCCTTGAGTAAAAGTTATCTGGCAATGGAATAATCAGCCCTAAGTTGATATAATTTCATTGTTTCTTTAAGAATATGTATCGACTTCTGTATTCATTGGTAACAATGAATTAAATTCTGTGTTCTGTCAGGTATGAGCATGAGACTGAGCTACTCCGCGAACAGTTGCGCCAGCGCGAGCAGGACCGCGAACGACAGAAGCGCAGCTGGGAGATGGCCGAGCGTGCGGCCGACGAGCGGCGCGAGACCGACCGCGTGCAGCTGCTGCGCCAGGAGGAGGAACTGTCGCAGCGCATGCGTCTGCAGGACGACGAACTGCGCCGCCGCCAGCAGGAGAACACACTCTTTGTACAGGTCGGCATCATTCTGTATCGCCTTTCCTTATTTATTTGTGGTCGCCGCAGCATGTCTTCCTCTCCTACACTATATTTTCTTCGTCTCAAACCCTATTGTTTTATATGTATAACATTCCATACGCAAAATACGCGCATTGACGTGGAGTTGCGCACACCAGCCTGTATTTCGTATGTATAACATTGTGTGTATGTTATTTAAAGGTTTACATATGGGTGTTACACCCATACGTAAATTTGACACCAAATCATATTTCAAATTGACTTGCGATAAAACTAATAAATAACATTTATAATTTTTTAACAGGCACAACGTCTGAACTCCATGTTGGACCGCCAAGAGCAAGGCATGTTTGACCAGCAGCAACCAATGGTGAGTAATGCATTTTATTTATAGTCTGGCATCTCAGGCTACTGGGGTAGACAGAGAAATCTCTTTGTCCAGTGATGTGTATACATTTTTAAATGATTAAAATGCCACTTGTTTATCTTATGACTCAAGTAAACAACACTTTGCTTTTAAAGGGAAGCAAATTTTTCTAAAAAAAAAAAATGTTTTTTGAATATATGAACAAACATTGTTCTTTCGATACCTATACATATCAAATTATTAATATTACGACCGAAAACAAGGAACTCGGGTTCTATCGATTTTTTATGGCTTCTTCCATGTTATGAACCTAATTTCAATGTGAATTAACTGAAAATACTTTTATATTGGCGTACAATATAATGTACCGCTAACCTGTATTTTTGCTTTATGACACGTATATTATTTGGAAAACGCTCAACTGCGGGGGGTGAGCTGAGAGCTTGGCATATCGAAGTTTTTGCATTCCGTTCCATGTCTCATTATGAGAACATGTGCAAATGTCACGTAAAACAATAATCTTCTGTATCTAGGAATTAACATGATTAGGTAATTCTGATTATTAAGTTTTACAATCTTATTTACCAGTATTTACTAAGGAACAAATTTTTCGCGATTTCTCATGCTTTCAATTTTACTTAGATGTTGTGTTTCTACATTCAAAATATTCAAACTTTTCGACGATTGAGGAATGGAATAGGGAACAGTAGAGCATTATTTGTTTCGTCTTATGTATGCTCTCCCAGACCTGTTTGAACAAGTATTCTTTTGAAGACGCCTATTGTAAACATCTATGTAACTATGAAAGCATGTATTATACCTCAGAGGATTACTTTATTTATGCCTTAAAAATTAGATGAAGGGGCAAGTGTTTTTGCCGATACTTGCCAGGTTTTAAAATATTTCAGAAACTGCGTTATATGTTCATTAGCGACTCGCTCCTGCTTCGCACGTTTGCGCAATGTAATGATGTGGCGACATGTCAAAACATTGACATCTCTGTGTTGTGTCTAAGTTAAATATGAATGTACTGTTCAGATAAACCTTTCAGAATAAATTTTCTAGTCTAAAGGGTGGTGAAAACCACATCATAATTCTTTGTGTACAGGCCTACCGTTTAACTGTGACGGTGCTGAAGGTACCTGCGCCGTGTGGGAGGGGTATGGACGCCCGTCGGGCGAATGACAGCTCTTTCGACGTCACCACATCCCTCTCGCATCGCGCAGCTACACCAGGCACCGATTCGGTTAAGCGGTAGGCGTGTGGTGTTTAGGAGAATTAAGCGGACACACAGACAGGCACCAAAAGCGACTTTGTTTTAAACAATTTATAGATTATACAACTACTTCTACTACAAAGGTCTACTTGCACCACAAATGATACATTTAGCGCTAAACATTTATTTTAAATCATCATTCGGTATTTCGGTTTCTGTCAACTTCAAACTCTTGGGAGAAAAATAGCAATGCTTTAATTTGTTTAGCTCTAAATTGTGATTTTGTGGTGTTGTAGTGAATTTTTCGCTTCCGTCTGGAACAATCAGTTTACTAGGACGCCCTATAACTTTGCAGGGTGGGCTTTACTTTTAAAACAAAACATGAATTTATTAGCGTAGCCGATAAATTCAATTTACCCTCATCTATTGAAAGCTTCATTAATACAAATATGTGCATTGCAACTACAACATTTTCATGATTGTTGTTGTGATTGGTATTTCGTTGAACAGTATTTGACAAGATAACACTGGGCTACCTTAAAGGTACGTTCCGGTAGGCCGCTTAGTCGTGTGTGAAAATCGCGTTGCGGCCATTGTAATGTAGGTACGAATACACTATAGGCATAGTATAAAGAGAGGAAGTAGGCTATCTCCGGCACAATCCGCGACATAATTGCCTACTGTCTTAAGGTTGTCACTTTTTGTTAAATTTTAATTCAGTGCCAATAAATGGGCAAGGGTCGGGATGTTGTATTTTTTTCTTGTATTGTCTGGGTACCTAAACGATGATGAAACCTTTCACGATGAAAGAAAGAGCGACGGGCCAGCAGACGGGCGGCGCGGGGCGGTGATGAGCACGAGTAAACGGTAGGTTACTGATAGTACTGTCACCAATTCATTAGTTTAAAGCCCGGCCCTTGCCAAAGATAACACATATCTCTGTATAACTAATTCAGTGATCATTAGTCAATAAAGTTCAACAATGGTTTTCCTAACAAACACAGAAATTTATTCAAGATTCATAGCAGTATTATTTATAAAAAAAAAACAACGTAAAACAACATAAAAAAACTAACGCCTGTCTCTTAGACTATAATCAAATTTTTATTCTGCTGTTATGATTCGAACTTTGCTCTATTTATCTGATTCACAATTAGTCAATTACTTATTTTTTAAGTACGATTTTATAACTGTAAGTAGGTACTTAGTTACTATACCTACAATAGGTACTGAGAAATCGGCATGATGACAAAGCAATAGCGGCAAATCAATTATACGTTCTCCTGCGATTATCACACATTTTTCATTCATTTAGCGGTGCCGAAAAGCCGTGACGCGCGAACCTCGTGCGATGTTAGCCCCGTCTGGCGCGCTGCGAAACCCGCCGAGATTTGTGTAAGTGTGCGTGCGGCGACGCATAGATACTTTGGCGCACACATACAAGCCGCGCGCGGTGCGTTTGTATGAAGATAACGTACTTCCTCTCTTTATACTATGCTATAGGGCCCATGGGCCCTATGCATACTTGTGGAAGACACCGCAGAGCACTTTAAATTTATCGCAAGTACATTTATTTAAACCACTTAGGTCGCATTCCACCAAACTTTTGTACATAGAATAAGTCTTATACTGAGAATAAATTTTGAATTTTTGACAGTTTTTTCATATTAGAACTGTCAGATGTCAATTTTATTCCACGGATACAATTTATCTGACCTTGGCAAAATCAGCCCTAAGTCGAAATTCAGTCGAATTAGATACATATACTAATGCTTGAAGAGAAAAGTGTACCGCAAAGCTCCTTGATAATTAGTCCTAAGTCATTCTGCAAGCTTAGAAATATACATTACTTGTTTTACATTAAGCTAAGTATAATATACCAGTAAGAGTGCATAGCTCCGCTATAGAGTACATATAACAACGCTTGCCGCGTCAGTAACCATGGGGTTGAACAAAACAAAAAAGTGGCGCAATTTCATTATCATTTTACCAAAAGTTGCGTATGTGTTTCTGATCTTCCTGAAACATTATAGAAGCCAGATTAATAAAACTATAGTTGCAGTAAGATTGCGATAGGAAACAGTTAAACGGCTCCCGATAGACTCATATCGCACGGAAAATTAAAACCACCATGTTAGAATCGTATTACGATTGGAACGTGACCAACCCTTCACATGTATCTTCAGCGAAGCTGAAAATTGTTTATTTAATACTTAAAACATTTTTAATAAATTACCATGAGACAGGAGTATTGTTGTGGTCTCCATACACCGAAAGAAAGTACTTACCTACTATTTTTACTAACCAATTGATTTGTTCTCGGAATGTTTGGTCCCTAGTAAATACTTAGAATTAGCTAAAATTTATGACTTGAATGCTTAAATAATGAATCCTTTGGGTTCATCAAACGTGTGAAACTTGCACTGGTTTACAATCATCAATCCGGTACATATACTTGGTTATTATTTTATCATTCTTCTTATTATTCTTTTAGTGAAATTCTATTCGAAAGTATTATGATTGCTTACTTAGGATGGAGGCTTCAGAGACCAGTACGACATGCCACGAGGGAATTATGATGACATGCCGCCAAACCGCGGTTGGGAAGGACCGCGCCAAATGGACGATTACCCTAACAAACGTCGTCGTTTCTAAAGCAGCTCTAATGAGCCCATAGTGTGTAATTTTACGTTGTTTCTGACTATGAAGCATTTTATTTGATTTTCGTGGTCGTTGGTCGGGTACGAATAAGGGGTATTTGTATGGGTACATAGAGTCCGAATAAAATCGTGTTTTTCATAATCTGTACTTGACAGATTTTTTAAGTGATTTGATTACATGAATTGGTCTAACAGGAGAAGTTCGTTAAGGTGATCTCGAGCCTTGTTGTACCTTTTTAAATCGTTTTGTTGGTATCGCCAAATTATGAACCCCTTATTTGTCCTAACTAAAGACTTTTAATTGGCACTACGGCCGTTAGCATTGTATCGCGTAAATAAATTAATTACATTTTAAAATAATTACTTTAGAAATTATGAAAGATAGAGAAATTTACTTATTAAGTTAATAGCTATGAGGTATGTTTTTTTTACCGTTATGACATGATACGGCATTATGAATTTTGATGGCAATTCCTGCATATAGAGATTAATCGGCGTTTCTACAAAAAATAACATGCTGCTGAAAAACTGACTCCACTAGCTTTAAGTGTCTACACCTCATAATATACACAAAATTCAATCATATTATTAGTACATATTAACTTATGTTAACATTCCTGATTCTGCATTACACCACTGCAAAACATTAGTATTTTAAACCTTCTGAAGCGCACTTATTTTAGTGTCATTAATTTAGTATAATAGATCATTATAATAATTGCTTTATTTTAAGTCCAGTTTAACGAACATTTCTGAAGTAGTATTTTATCTTGACCTATAAAGGGGACTATCCTAATAACAATTATTTATTCCATTTCCTGTATTTCGTTGCTACTCTTGGAAAATGATATTTGTATATCTATCTATTTCTTATTAGTCTTATTATTTGGACGCATCACAGGCTAAGTATCTAAAGAGAACTTGCCTTTATAACTGTTCTAATATTTTTTTAAATATCTATTGGAATTACTTACATCCGCAAGTAAAAAAAAAAAAAACAATGGGCCGTTAGCTAATGTATCTGGATTTCTGGATACATTGAACTTACTAAGCTTAAATAGGAACGAATGTGGAAAATGTATCAAATTAAATACTTGTCTGAAGCTAAATGAAAAAGTATTGAATTGAAATATTTTCAGCATTCGGAAGTACTTATTTAAGTTTGTAAGCGCCGCCACAATAAACTACAATAATAAAGTGGTGTCCCATAAGTTACATTAATTTTAATGCTTCACTAGATGACGTTTCCCTTGTGCGGGGTGTAAGTCATTAATTTTATGTTAATTTCAATTTTGTGCATAGTGAATTGAGTGTGAAAAGATTATTTAAATAGTTCGTAACTTAGTTATTTTTTACATCGTAAATAAACAACCTATTTAAGAAATTAATTTTGGATTCTTATTTCTAGAAAACCCATTTTCAATGTAAAAAGTCGTCGATCATTTCGCCTAATTGGATTCTTACTTCTAGAAAACCCATTTTCAATGTAAAAAGTTGTCGATCATTTCGCCTAATACTAACACTGGTAATAGGTTTCATCAAAATAAATTTCATCATTATCAATAATACCACACACCTATAATAATGCCGTAGGAACGCGTTATCTAGTATATTCACTGGAAATCGCAATCGTTACATTACTTTTAATAGTAATTCTCGCTAGTCAAGTATTTGCCCTCGCAGTTTTCAGTAAATAAATACGGATGACGTGATCCTTCGATACATTTTTAAAGTACATGCTCCTAGTGTAAATATGCCTTCTCTGTATAAGAAGTGGCTTTAACCATCAACCCGGGACATTACAGCAAAAAAAAAAGCGGCGTAGACACCACGCGTTTGTAGCCGAGTGCTACGGAAGTAACCACCTATTGTCTGTTCCATATTAAGCATCTGATGAAAGTGTAAACAAACCCTGTTCAGGTTAAATGCTAACGCAAACACTCGCTAAAGGGAATTAGTAGAACATATGAATTTAAGAGGGTTTCAAGTTAATATTGCACCACTTTTTCCAACAATAAAATTATTGTTTGTATACCTTTATTAAATTGTAATTGCAAAATTACCGACGAAAATCCATTTGTTAACATTTTCTTCAGATACTTTTCGAACAGCCCAAAGGTGGGGTCTGGATGACGCGGAAACTACGCTGAAGTACGCTGAAACTTTTTTGTGGACTACTATTTTCACAAGTACCTACCTATCTTTCGTAGTAGTATAGGAGATTGCTTTTCAAGCTATTATTAGTCCGCACCGAGACAATAATTTCAGTATGATTGTCATCAAACCAATATTATGTATGCTAGATTAAGTGTCTGTAAGTTGTTAACTCATCACGACTAAACTGCTGAACCGATCGTTATTAAATTTGTCAAAGAGGTGACTGGGACCTGAAGAAATGCATAGTCGCCTATAGGGTACTTTGCATCGGGAATATTTGTGAGTCCATGCAGCCGTAATTCTTTTTTTAAATGTGTGCTATACTGACAAATACTAATATACATATGTACTAACATTTTATTAAAATAACTTGTATATAATTTCGTTTCCCAATTGTGAAAAGGCTTTATACAATTAAATCATCCAACTCTTTTAATGACTACGACCTAATGACATTATAAGATATGAGTTCTGAGTAGATCCAAAAGTTTTTTTGCGAATATCCAGGGCCTCAAGTCTGCTATTACAATAGTGTCAGAATGGTGGAACATTGATTTCATAATTGTTGATTTTGACAAGTTTGGTAATCTACTAACATAATGGCGTCATTATGACTTTCCAGTGGTCAACCACTGACACTCCATTGAAAGAAATGGCATAGAATGGTAATCTCGTACATAATGATAAATGAATGACTGACTTACATAAAACACTTGACTTGTATAAAACACTAATAAATAATATGTAAAAATATATATAAATTAAATCTGGCATAAATAAAGCGGTGGTAGTTTTTCGAAAATCATTTCTATTAACGGGTTTTATAATAATGGCAATACGACAATGTCATTATGACACAATTCTATTACGAGACCATTGACCGACCAATGATCGCCATTAGGAATTTAGCAGATTACGAACTTTAAGCAAAATGACAATGGGATGGGAATGGGATCGTGTTGGAATGACGAATTTATAAAAATAGCAGACTTGGGCCCCAGATGTTATGATAATAGTTCGTATTGTCACAAAATTTTATTTTACGTTTATAATACGGTCTTTTGCAATTCGGCGCGTGTGTTGGATCATTAAGTTCCCTTCAAAATGGTTGAGCTCTATGCTGATCCCATGCGTCGTGTTCGTGAACAGGCGCAGTAGCGTAGTAGGCGCGGCAGTAGGGACAGGCCATCTCTTAGCTGCCACGGCTTATTTTAATTTAATTTTTGAATTGTTTTATCTTTTTTATTACGGACGTTTTTAACGTTCGGCATCGTTCTCATATGTATGATTTCAACATAAATGATGTATCCAATATTTTGGTGCTGTTAACGTTGCGTATCGGTATCGCTATGAGCAGACATTATCACCCAGAAGAGTAAGCATTTTTATTAACCTACCAATGACGTGGGGTGAAATACACCCCAACTCAAACTAGCATGCGTGACATTAAAGTTACTAACACTAGTGTATTTTCCTTCTAGATGACCAATGGATAATATAACCAAAAAAAAAAAAAAACTAATAATGTGTAGTTTAGCTGGTTAAGGCTATATTTATATCGGAATGTTCACACAATGTCGTAGAATTGAACATTCGCTCTTTTTGGGGTTCCGTACGATAAACTGCCTGAGAAAAAGGGCCTTGACAGAACGGACTCCGTTCTGTCAAGACCCTTTATCTCAGGAACCCGTGGAGGTATCGACTTAAAAGTTGTTATCAAATACTCCGATCTACGATCCCTTAGAGCTGTAAAAAAAACAACCTAAGTCAACGCAAACTAAAACAGTGAATTTGAAGTAATATCACAAAAAATATAAGTTTTGCAATTACAAACTTACGTTTACAGTAAGTTGAGCATGAGCGGTGATTTAAAACGATGTATGAGAATTTTTTTTTTTTCAACTGCTAAGTTAAGTTACTTTAATCCGGAATTGGAAATTCGGGCGGCCGAACACAGCTACGAGTCCTACTGTCATTTGTCTGGATTTTTCACTCAATTGAGTAATGCATGTAAATATAGCGAAGTCCTCTACAGGAGTGCCCACAGGCGAGGAGTGACTGAATGTTCACTACGTGCTTGGAAGATCAATTTTCTTTAAAAAAAAAAAAAAAAATCAAATATTGTAAGAAGAATGAAAAAATGTATCAGTGTTTATTTATCTGTTCACTATTTTGTTAAGTTACCTGCTTATTTTCTGTTTAGACATTACGGATCTAACGGCTTTAGCCAATCTTGTGTCGCACGTTACATACAGGTGCTCTTGTGTTTCATTTTTAAGTTATTTGTTTCCGTAATCATTTTAATCTTCTATCATTTCAAATTATAATTTATTATCATCAATCTTCAAATCATCGTCATTCTTTTGCCCCTTCTCCCAATTTGTTTGGGTCGGCGCAACATGTTTTTTTTCCACTTCTCTATTAGTCGTCACCTCGGTAGGCGCCTAGGCCTTTTCTAGCCATCTCAATTTTCGAATCAGAAAAGAAAAATCATAAAAAAAGAAAACTTAGTATTTAACAAACTATTACTATTTCTTACCAAACTGGTGGTATTAGTATCAATGCAACGCAATCTCAACAGTTACAAACGACTTGCAAAACTTTTCAAGTTCCATGTTCAGCATCAAGGAACCTAATAAACTTGCACCTCCACAGAACTTGGCATTCATTACATTAATTCTTTTATCTGTGAACCGACAATGCTGTACTCCCTTTGTACCGAGAGAACGGGGCTCACGTTGTTTCCCTTTTATGTTTTTGGTGGGATATCTGGGTCGCCTCATTTTACACTTCGTGAGATTTAGTATCATGGCGTAATGTAAGGATATACGTGCTGAGCTGCGGGGAGAACAAGCTGCAGGTAGCGTTTGAATAAGGACGATTATTAGAGAGGGGGGGAGGGGGTGTTCTGACAAAGTTAATAAATGCACTGCTTTGCAATAGGATGCTTTGGCGCCGATCAGATATTGCCCTTACAGGTATAGTGAAAAGAGGATGGCGGAGATTCACCTTGTCTATTAACATGTAAAACTTCAGTGTGTTTATAACAGCTTGCTGTAGTAGTAGAGCTACTGTTTTATTTCACATTGACAGCGCTAGTTTTCTTCTGGGTCTTGTTTTGTATTATTTTCCTAGTTTTTATGTACAACATTACATTACAATGCAATCTTGTTACGTTGGGAAATTCTATAATTTATTACTTTTGGTTTATGTTCGTTCAAAAGAAAATTAGCACTGAAGGATTTTGAGTATGTTTAAGATTATTGGTAAGTACATTGAATGTAATGGCTAATGTGCATGTTTGTTGAGTTTAACATATAAATATTTTCCATATTTTGTGAATGCAGTTCATGATTTATGTTTAAAAACTTCTAGAGCAATATGGTAAAAATATCGCTTGTTAGCCATAACATTTTAAAAACAATAACTGTCTTAAAATATAAGTCAGTTCAATAGATATTAGACAAATTAGAAGAGCTCGGTCAGTAAAACACATTCGCGTCGTGAAGATCCGACATATATGATCATCTTCAGGTTGCGCAATGAAGTTGCAGATATAAAGCTGGCATCAGGTATCGTAAAAATGAATTACTTTCCGATATAATATTAGTACTTTTGTAGGTATGGTACCAACATACTAGATCTAAGGTGACACCACCTACACATCTGATGAAAGAAAACATAATGGGGAATATTGACTTAGCGGTCTAAGATGTTCTTGCTGCACTGTGACAGGCAAAGAATTATACGGGGTTAAAATTTTCTCATTAACAGCTCGGAGTCTAGATTTGTGCTCTGTTAATGGACGCATAGGCTCGGCCCGTATTTATTCCATATGACTAAAATAACTGAAAAAATGTAGGTGTACTACACCTCTGTCTGCCTACTCCTTCGGGGAATATAGGCGGGATATTATTACGTCATACGGGGGTGATCTTTCGTACACGCTAGTTGACACAGACTTATTAACAACTGAACTAAATAGGGGTCAAAGCCCAATGGCTTATTCGGGAACTGCCAAAGAGTGCGTGTCACAAGTTTTATACACCTACTACTGTTACAAATATTAAGCTTACTTGGAGAGGTTAAGTAAATATTAGTCGTCTTCAGAATTTGACCTGACAGTTTTTAAAAGAAATCATACTTTATAATTTATTAAAATGTTAGTAGATTAAGAAAATCGCACTAAATAGCCATTTTCTTTGATTTGCTACATGTGCTTCTTTTTTCCAGGATTAACATTGTATCTACTTTAAAAATATCTTAACCACATCACTATTGGCTCTATAACAATTTCTCCCAGCCTTTATGATTCTTCATCACCGGCAAATGAAAAATTGGTCAGCAAAATGACTTATGGATGCGGAGACTAGACTATCAAGTCAACTCGTACCTATAGATGAGTGACTCATTCATAGGCATGTTGCTGTTGACTGGACCAAATTAGTTCCGACTCGGCGACGAAGCAAGCCAGAGAAGTCTTATTGACAAAACGACGGAATGTAAATGACGGTAGTGATTTTTTTTGCAGATTTTTGAGCTAAAGATTCCTACAGAATGTACTTATAAATGATGTGCCTTTTTTGTTTTTGTTGAAAAGATGAAAAAGTCTAAATACTAGCGTGTTCCTTGCCTTTGGTCAACCCGTATTGGTCGTGCTCCGTGCTGTTTGGTTAAGCGAAGTGCTGCGCTGTTTGAATTTCGTACCAATTAGGGAATCCAGACTTCCCAATGATGCCAACACTAAGCTGCTGCCCCATATACGCTATTAAAAAAAATAATCCCGTAACACATTTACAACAATATTTGTAAAAAAGGGAACATAACCAACCTAGTGTTCCCACTGCTGGGACACAGGCCTCTATGCGATAGAATGGGCCCGTAATCCGCTTCGCTGCCATTAGTACCAGTAACAGTTCCATGATGGAACTACTAATGTTTATTTTAAGCACTAGTTCCATTTTAAAAGAATCTGAAAATAATGGAACTAATGTTGATTTTGTTATCACTAGATCCATATTATTGTTTTAGGCAATTGTGAAATTTTTTAGGGGTGTAAAAACACAGAGGTAAAAACACTTAGTTTTTTATAATAATTTTATTCAATAAAATCAACATACTTATTTTTCATTTATGATTCGGATTCAGTATGGATTTGAAATAATCATCTTTGTAAAGGATGGAAAGTAAATGCCAGGATACCCGATATCTCAGATCTCCGATAGTTCTGTAGCAGATTAGTTCTATACTTCAATCATGTCGCATCATCGTATAAAATATGTAAGAGCTGCAATAAATTTGTCTCGTTTTTATTGACATTTGTAATAATATTATGATGCCAGCCTTCAAGGACATTATTTGTCCTATGTATCTCACTATAAACACACCATAATTTTTTGTACATCTGGTTTCATCCAAAACTTGAAGAAATATTTTTTAAATTTATTAAATTCATCGTGTTCGGGCCTTTCCTGTTGTATATATTGTATTTTAATTATAGCGAATATTTGTACATTAATAATATGATATGTTTTAATTACAATTACTATGTCATTATTAATTTGCTTGACATTACTGGCATAATTTATTAGTTCAGATTTTATCTAATGTGTAACGAAATTGACTATCTATCTATATTCTCAATGACAATGTAACTTAATAAGAATAATTGTGTCATAATGTTCCTAATATATTTGCACACCTTACATGTAAAGTAATTCATTCGCAAAAAGTAAATGTTTGCTGATTCAATTCGATCACTATCACTACATACCTATTATAAAACAAAATAAAGGTAGTAAAAATAAATATTTGTTGATTTTATTGAATAAAATTATTATAAAATAATAATGTCTAATAATAATAAGTGTTTTTACACCCTTAAAAAAAATCACAAGTGCCTAAAATAATAATGCGGAATTTGTGATAGCAAAATCAACATTAGTTCCATTATTTTCACTGTTTTAAAATGGAACTAGTGATTAATAAACATCAGTGGTTCCATCATGGAACTGTTAATGGCAAAGTGGCAACGAAGCCGTAATCGTAAACGCGGGCCCAGTGCGGGTTGGTAATGTCTTAGAATTTTTGGTTCTAGGACTTGCCGGTTTCCTCACGTTTTCATTCACCGTTTTGAGTGTTAGAAAAGGCAATCCTAGTCCTAACCCCTACAACGGGTTGGTTCTTGGTTTCCGACAACATTTGAAAGTCTATAAACATAAAACACCTCTCCGTTTGTCGGGTTTTAAAAACGAATAACGTGAGGATGCAAAAAAATTGTCGAGTTACATCGATTCGATTAGATTATGTACATCTTACTCATGAAATAAACGACGACTTCCATCTATTTAATTATTTTAAACCCATCTATTATATTATTCAAAAATAAACCCTTCATTGATGGTAAAATAAATTTACCGTCAATAGTGGCAGTGGTCTTCAGTGGCTCATATTTCTACTGGTACTCTGATTAATTGAATCGGAATACAGGCAATACTTGGCTATTGCAGCAATTGCAACCCAGAGAATAAAGTATTAATAAAATTCAAACATGGTTTTTATCTTCTTCGAAATCACAATTCGTTTCTGAACGCATTCTTTCTTCCCTTTCCAAATTGATTTTAAAAAGGGAGTTTTTGGGCGAGATTCTTTCATGCAATGGTATGTATCGGATGTAATGGATAAAATTCAAAGGTTCGGTCTAATATAAACTTTTATGATTTCGTTATTTTATCCATCTTTTTTGGTCACTTCAACGTTTCACGTCATCATTAGTGTTGGAACATGTTGTTTTTAACTGGAAAGAACGCAGTATGGGCTATATACCTAGTCAGCTGCAGTTCTGTTCTCAAACCTTTTTGTCATTAGGCTTGTGAATTTGATTGTTTTTGGACTCCTCAATGTTCTTTCTTAACCATTAGCGCACTTACCTCCTAACCGTAGTTGCTGACTTGATGCGTGTTAAACGCATTTTTCTCGTCTCCTTTTCGAGGAAAGTTAATCGGAAAATGTGCAACATCATTCACTTCTTTACTAACAGTGTAATAAATGATTAACTGGCGATGTCTTCCCTTTCGAGGTAAAAATATTTAACAGCTTACTATAACGATGTCCTAAAGGATTTATGATTTTTTGAAAATATTGGTTACTACGTACCAGAGGGTTCTTCTATAGTAGTTTGCCTGCACTGCTTAATATTTTTTCCTCAGTATAAATTAGCAGTTCTAATTTAACATTGAAAAGGAGGAGGAATACACGAAGAGCTGAATAAGAAACCACATTTGCTTCATCGAAGACATCTAGTATATCTCTATCTGAAACTGCGGAAATCTCTGAGTAACTAACTGGTAAGTTATGAACTAAATGCAACACGTCTTCATAAATAACCGGAATTAGATTTAAATAATTTGTGTGCTGTATTTAGAGCACTGTTAGAAATAAGTTGCAGAATAATTATCAATAATTATGTTAACGCAGAATTGAGGAAACTATTCTGGAAATTATCCGCGCTCAGTTACCGGCGAAATCTGGTATAAAATATACTCATTTTTTACATCTTTGCTCAAGGAATGACTTACCCAATAACCTTAGAAAGAACCCCAGTCATTTCTTTATTTCTGAATCGGTGCTGGCGCACAGATAAAAAATACCGTATAAACTCAAAAAAGATTAACGAGTCGCTTTTTAAATAGGAGGGTCATGCTAACCAAAAGAGATACGAGGATTATCTCTACAATGTGCATAATATCGGTTTTAATACGTTAGCGGTAGCAGATATATCGTTTTTGAGAAATGACAACATTTTTACCCAAATATGCGAGTCTAAAGTATACTACAATAACAAATTTCACTTAATGCTACTTACACAATATACCTGCTTGATAAGCTTTTTCAACATACATACCTGGATGACCTTATCTCATATCCGATTTTAAATCTTTCATTCATGAATAACGAATGAATGCCTAAATAGAGTAAGATAGAATGAAATACCATTTTCAAAGCGAGATTTTATCACAGGAAATGAAGAAAATTTTGTATTTTTATCAAACATTAGCTCAATTGCAGTGCATCATTTTATTATTTACTGCGGCGACTCTTTTCCGAATATTATATCGTATTATTAGTGCTAAGGAAATTAAATTGCGGCTCAAATATTTCCATTTATGGTTTTATAAACTGTTGAATACAAGGGATATGCATGATCTGTAGCTTAACTTGAAAACACTTAGGTATCAGTTAATAACCAGATCCATAAATATTTCACATTTATTTTTAATCTTTTTAAACCAATAGACTACGCGCACTATTATTTACTTTCATAAGAAAGCATGATTGGGGTTGGATGCGTACTACAACACTGAAAAGAAACATGGAAATCCTTCTGCTACTACTATGCGATCCACCCACTCATTTAGATTTGAAGAAATAATAATATAGTACCAGATTTCCCTTTATTGGTATTTAATATCACCAAGGAAGGAGAGAACTGATCTAATACTACTCAATGACATCTGCGGTTGACGTATTTTTTTTCACAGATTCTTGTATACCTATCTGCCATATTTACCTTTTAACAACCTTGTGACAGCACAATACTTGTGTTACTGAACTTTATTCTATCCTGATGCTAAAAAAGAAAAATAAACTACAATCTATTATTTTGATTGAACAAATACTGCATTAATAATTTAATTAACTAGATTCAGAAAATTCCTACTTTTTATAATATAATGATATTCTACTTGTTGTACAGTCAGCATAAAAAATACCTCTGAATTTGAAGATATAATTTAAGATCTAACTTTAGTTCAATTAACCTCCAGTTTTTGTTTTCTATTTAACTTGTAATAGAGAGTAATAAGTTGCAAAGTTTTTTACATTCTTTTATCTATTTTTAAACTTGATATTAATTACTTAAAATGCTGACTGTAATACCTTCCAGTACAAATTGTATTTTACATATAGTATATATCTAATTAGACGCTAATTTTGTTGTTATTATGTTCACAGGTTTCAGTTTTTAGCTAGACCAGCCGTGGTATTTAATCAGGTAACTATTAAATCTGTATATTTTCCATTAATATACTGTCCCTGCAGTTAAAGTTTTTGCAAATAATATTTTTTATTGTTATAATCAGATTAAATTCCAGTTTTAGGGATTTGTTGGTCATTTTTATTACCTTAGTATGAAAATTAAGTAAAGAACCGTTAATTGTATCAAAATTATCTCCTTTCAAAATACCTGGCGTCTCGGAAGGTCGTATGACCAATGCGTTTTATTCTTTGTTTTCAGATGGCCAGGATTGAAGCCTTGACAACAATTTGTATGTGACTGGATGATTTGTGCAAGGTGCGTATTGAAATTGTGATATTACTAATAATATTTGAGTTTTTATATTTGAGTTTTTATTTAAAAATATGATGATTCATTCATTTTTGTCTTCTTTTCCCGACTGATGCATACTGAAGCATAACCATTGTAATCTGATGACATTTGAAGAAAAAGTCGTTACATATGTAATTTTGTTATAAAATAATGTTAACACTATACAATTATAGATGTTGTTGGAACCTGTAATGACTTCTTTTTCAATGATTTATATTTAACTATATTTATTAAAATCTGATGCACATGCAACGCTTATAATGTTATTTTTTCACAGTGCACAGAACTGTCGGCGGCTCCCCGGCGTTTACCGTCCGAGGAAAATATCTATCTCTATCATATAATGGAATGTAGGTAATATTGATGTTTCACTATATTAAGATTTTTCATTTATTTTTATTGATTCAATGATGATTATTTTTTTTTGTCTTCTTTTCCCGACTGAGGCATAATGAAGTATACTTAATGATTATTTACTGACGTAATTACTTTTCGTTGGAATTAATTCGTTCCGTTTTTCCTTATATTGAGGCTATTTTTCTTTTTTTTTACAGATTTCAATGAAGAAAAGGACTTGAGAAAAACAAACACTTTATTAATTACCATTTATTCAATGATTCCTTTTTGCCGAATAAGCATAATATTTTGTTACCTACCTATGTATCTACGCAATACGCCCATTCTTTATTTATAGGTACTTCTTAGTTCCAAAACAATTAGATCTGAAATAATTAATTAATTTTTCCCGTATTTTAATAATGAGAAGTATTTATACATAAAGAAAGGAAAGTATTACTTGTTTTGCTGTAGTTTCTATTAGTCTATTATTTAAACTATAATATACATTAGAATCTCATAAAATTTTTGTTTTATTCTCTTACATTTTTCGACGAACTCGATGGAGCTATAATTCTGTTATTTTACACACAAGCAATATGCGTCGACGACAAAAGCAACTGCAGCCGTCGACGTGTGTCGGCGACAGCCGTCAAAGCATGTCGGCGACAGCCGTCAAAGCATGTCGGCGACAGCCGTCTAAAGCATATCGGCGACAGCTTTTAACGCGCTCCTATCGTATCGACGCGTTTCGCTCGTGTGTATGTACACTACTGGAACGAATTAGTGCAACTCTTCTGATTTCGATTTTCAAACAATGGCAATGAAGATTAGAATCTTCTACTTACTAGTGGAGTCCCATTTAATAGCTCTTATGATACCACAGGAATGCCTAGCTTGGGTGCTCAGGGTAATATAGCTTACTGATGAAAAGAAGAATGAATCCAACGATGATTTGTTTCGAATGTCAAGTCATAAATGTGTGATCATATTTAAGGATTACAGACCATCAAACTGAACACCTCCATGGGACTCATCGTTATCGCGAAAAAATAATCTGCCATGGACAAAGTGGTTCAGTGGCCTGTGTACCACACATTTCTGACACACGCTGAGAGGGCAGGGCGGGCGTCTTCCGGTTTTCCGAAAAAGTGACATATGAACCGGACGATCGCGTATTCGCGCGACTTCTCGTATTCTACATTCATCTATTAGAACGCGGGCTAGAAAGGTAGGTAATTTTTCTATAAACTGTCAGGATCAGAATTTGATGCTGTCATAATAAAAAGGGACCAGGGCCTATGTTATAAATTTAACACATTATGACCCCCGTATTTCCCGATGGGTTGGGCAGAGGTGTACCCATAGTATATCCACATTTCGCGACAGTTACGATTAAGTACTATCAAAGTAAATACGAGCCTATAAATTTACCATATCTCTATTTCGTAAAATTTTGGCCAGTCTTCTTATGGCAACCATGACCTCCCGATTTATGTGCGTGTGAACTGAGGGACCACACTTGGAATTCGCGAAATGAAAATCCTAGGATTTAGTAGTAGACTTAAAACAATTGTAGAATGAATCTGGGAATTTGTAAATAAATATATTAAAAACTACGACCCATAAAGTCAACAAAATAACAGACCACAAAGCATTAAAGATAAAAAAAAATATAACGAATGAACTGTGGTCCCTCAGTCCACATAACAACGATAAATATTTTAGTGAATATTACTGAATAAAATTAATAAAACCGTTCTTTTTCTACATAAAGTTTTAGTAAAAATCTTAAAACATTTTGTAAAAAATGTCTGTTATTTTGTAAATATCTTTACAAATTCTTTACTAAATGTCTGTATTCACAAAACCTTCTTTTTTAAGATACTTTCCGTGATCTGGCTGATCGTCTGTGAGAACTGAGGGACCACACTTTATGGGTCGTAGTTTTTAATATATTTATTTACAAATTCCCAGATTCATTCTACAATTGTTTTAAGTCTACTACTAAATCCTAGCATTTTCATTTCGCGAATTCCAAGTGCGGTCCCTCAGTTCACACGCACATGCCGATTTCAGATTTAGTTACTTCGTCAAATGATAGTAAGGGTCTGGTTCTAGTCTTCTCCGCGAGCAAATTGAGGTTCGCCATTCGTGTAAAGATAGTAGTCTCCTCTAATGTTTGTTGAAACAGGGTAGCCCATATTAACAGAGTTTTCTTTACAATCGCCATTTTCAAATGCCTTCCAATTTTCACATGGATATGCTACAAAAGGAATTTTGGAGTCTATAGATTCGGCAAAAAATAGCGTTGAACGTCCATGACTACAACCCTCTGAAAATGAAAAATAATAAATTAATAATAGGTATTGTTTCATAAATGATTTATAGACAGATCCGCTTCTATACATTCTAGTGGCTGGACTTGATTCATTTCTATTGTTCTTCGATAAGATATGCATTTACGTACCTATAACTTTTTTTACGTCTAAATAAAAACCCAGAATTTATTTCAAGGAGGGGCACATGGGCCAGACAGGTAAGACTGGTCCCATATCTATGTACAGACGCCTGCAGGTCAAGCTACCCGAAACTGTCAAATTTTCCCGATCAACCTTGAACACTTAATGCTTTAGCGATAAAGTTGAAAATCTATTAAAGAAATTTGACAGATTGTAGTAGCTTGATGTGCTGGCGTCTGTACCACTCTATTGCACACTATCCTGTTTTAGGGATTCATTTTTTTCAATGATATAGTTAAGAATAACTACAAAAAAGAACGACGACTTGAGTACACCCCGCAAAGAGTATAATAATAATACGGGAGAAGAGAGCCCTCTTGTGCCATTTCGAAGCATCCAGATTCGAAACGCCATCTGCATTTCTTAACTGGAACTAAGGCTCTATAGGTGGCTATAGATAGGCATGAATGTATGTGTACCTACGTACGTATAGATCAGTAAGTTTGGTTTATAAGTGATCATTCAAATTTTTTTAGCTGTTGTAGTCATATGTTGATCAATATGCGACTGGCGAATAATAATAATGATACATTTACTAAATTACAATAATTAAAATTTGAATAATATAATATCATAATAATATAATAATATCCCTGGACATTTCACACAGCGCCATCTAGTCCCAAGCTAAGCAACCTAATGCTTGTGTTATGGTAACAAGATGGCTGATAAACTACTTATATACATTTTTTTTTTTTTGTAAATACATACATATTATAGATAGAAAAACACCCAGACTCGGAACAAATACATGTAGGTCATACAAATATTTGTTCCGTGCGGGAATCGAACCCGCGACACGCAGCGCAGCAGTCAATCGCTTAACCACTGCGCCAACCGTGCCGTCAAATGTGAATGATGGTGATTCAGAAGTAAAAGTGTCCTAATATAAATTGACCGCATATTGATCAACATATAACGCAACAACAGCTAAGAAAATTTGAATGATCACATACATCAAACGCTAAATTTCGCCAGAATTGGCAGTAACACAATAATGAACCATTTTGCTTTAATTTATTGTAATTTGTAACCGTGTAACGGCTAAGAGTATATTAATAAACGGTACCGGCGACCATAGACTATACACTTATAAACTGAGACCGGCGACCATATTGTGTGATGTTGCCAGAATATGTCACACAATAAGGATTTCCGTGACACAGTTGCAATAATTGATGATGCCGGTCAGAAATGAAATACATATAATAATGTAATAATCTTGATGTAAAATGTTATAATTATTGTTTTAAATTATAGAGAACTCTTGTATTTGATTTTCTTATTTGCATTTAAGTTGGTATCACAGAGACATCTATCGATGATTATTAAACTAATAGCTTCTTCGTTAACAAAAGTAGATGGCGACTCTATCTTTACTAAAGTTGTGCATGTTCTAACTGTCTCCCCCCTAACACCCCGTCTCGGATAGGAAGATTTTCTTTTGACCATAGATACAGAAATAAACGAGTTACCTACTTTATCGATATCGGTACCTAGTAAAGTTTATGAATTTTTAAGAGTACTTTTGGCTGCAAGAGCGGCCGAAGCGAGATCTATAATTTTAGTAGGTACCCCACCGAATTGGTCTGGTTAGTTTTTTTTTTACCATTCATAGTAGGCACCTATTAGATAATAATTATATGAGTTGAAGAAAACTGTCATAAACTTTGGAAGCGCAAGGCCCTTCAAACCGCGCCTTTTTTTTTGTATTTTATGATATACTGAAATCCTCACGCCGACTGGAGCTCTAGGCCGGTGCATTGTTGGCTTAGCAGACCTCTGAGCCCGAGTAAGAACTGACTGTACCACTATGAAACTTAGTATTCACGCCATTGTTGCTGAAGATGTAGTAGGTACTTCTTCAGCGTGCATCATTGAAGCAATTTCTTGATGCATAATTATTCAGGCCAGTCCTTTCGGACGATTCGATTTTATTTTACTCACGCATGTGCAAAATCAAAAGTCATTATTCAAATTGGGCTGTGAGAATCAGCACTTTTCGAACGTCAACATTACAAAAGACAGTCCCTCAAAAACGCCCGCCCTACACCACTTCCTAGTGCTTTCGCTGGGAAGAAGTGGCGCAACAAACTCTTCAGCAGCACAGCTGTCTGTTCAGTTGGAAAATACTTTATTGTATATAGTACTAGGTATGTAGGTAAGTAATTAAAATTAGAAGACACAGAACATTAAACTAAATTATATGCTACGTGTCAGCTAGCCACGCCAATATACCAACAAATATAATAAAAACTGTACTCAAGCTAATAAAAATAAATAATTAAATTTAAAAATGTAAATAAAAACTTGCTACCTAAATAAAAGCTTCTAGACATAAAGGGCGTGACAGCTTACATAGGTATTTATTATGCACTAGCTTCTGCCAGCGGCTTCGCCCGCGTGGATGTCGGAAATTATGCCACGGGAACGTGCTAACAGGATAAAATGTATGTGCTTCCCCAGGATGCCATCTATTTCGCGGGCCCTTTGTGGCTAATTACAATAGAAAACCAATTGTGTCTCATTAGTGGTGATTAAGAGGGTACCTATATGATATCTTTACCTAAGTACCTACCTAATTAAAAAAAAATAACCTACCTAAATAAACCTATTTCTGATGATAACTAATCTAAACTCAATAAATAAGCAAAATCCCTAAAAACGAATATCTATACGGATGACTAATCCTACCTAACAGTATTATAAAATAACCTACGGTCACTACGTACATACGGCTACACGTCAAGCTATACAAAACCAGTTTGTCTTGGCCTCACTTTGTATGATATTTTCTCACAATAAACGGTCAGCCAATACTGGTTTTGCATAGCTTTATGTGTAGCCGTGTGTAAACTAACAAATATACTACCTATACTATAAAATTAAAATCTATACCTACGACTTATAAAATTAAACCTAAATAACTCTAAAAACTAAAAGGAATAAAAAGGTCGCACAGATAATACTGCGGGTGACGTAACCTACGACAAACTTATTATTTGCGGTTGGTACAGTAATCGGTCTAGGGATCGAACCGCAAAATTAAGTTTGTTTTTTATTGTATATACTTTTCCGGGATAAAAAGTACCCAGTGTGGTGCCCAGGATATTAAAGAATAATTATACCAAGTTTCATCGTAATCGAACCGGTAGTTTTTGCGTGATGCCTGAACAAACAGACAGACAGACAGACCGACAGACAGACAAAAATTTTTGTAATCACATTTTTGGGCTCGGTGTCGGTCTAGTAACACCCCCTGCCATTTATTTTTTTGATATTTTCAATGTACAGAATTTTCACTTCTACAGATTTATTATAAGTATAGAATAGATATAGATTGGGTTCTGTTCACATAGCTGTCACTTGAAGTCACAAATGATAAACTAAGACCATCGAAGTAAAATAAATAATTAAGTTATTAGTAATACTCGTAACAACAATAAAACCATGGTCAGCAAGACAACCAGTCACCACAAGCGGCACCCGTTCACGAGCATAACGCAAAGATCAGCCATTACCCCCCTCGCCATATTTGCTAATGACCTCTAGTGTAACGCCTTTCAAGGAATACGTCGAGTTTCCCTGTCACCCTGTAATAAGATGTTGGCGAAGATGAATTGTCCCTACTGAAGTTTGGCATCTAGGTACTGTTATTCCTAGAAAAACTGCCGCGCCTACAGTTTCAAGCGCCTCTTTATCTAAGACGATGTTGGGTCCTAGATTTCTATTACACATTTCGTTTTCTTGGCATTGAGAACTAAGTTATTTGACGTAAACCAATCTGTAACTATTGAGAGTGCAGTTTGATTCCGCCCTTGTAGATACCTAATATTGTCAATTAGTTCTTACCTATAACTTGTTGCGCCCCTTCACAGCCAGGCTGCCTCGCTCGCCCGTTGTTTGGGTAAAAATCAGCATGACCATAGCTTCTCCGGTACCCGTAAACTCCACCACAGGAATGGATAATGTCTACAAACTCGGCATCACTTTTTTCTAGACGGTAATCAGGTGCCATCAAGGGAAGCTCGAAGAGAGGTCGAGCGGGATCTAGCCCTGCGAGTAGGCAACCATGTGTTGTATTAGACAATTTGGGTTATCAAATATACCTACTTATATAACTAAACTGATTATACAAAGGTAGCTTACAGTACTTAATGTAGGCCTGCCCTAAAGAGTTTTGTAAGTATATTTATAAAAATGTCTCTGCCCTCCCCTAAACGAATGTGATAGTTAAGTATTATGTGGGTATCTTGGTACTACTCACCTGTGATTCTATGTATTCTTTGGTTTGAAAATAATGCTGTATATCCCATGACATGTGAACCTAAACTGTGTCCTATTAAATGCATAACTTTTCCGTCCACTTGATAGGTTCTTGCAATAGAGTCTAACAGTGTTGCTGTTTTCTTCCCCACATATCTAGTACTAAATGCTGACCATGGATAAGCCGGGTTTTTAGCTAATTCGCTCCAATCAACAGTAATGATGTTGAAATCATATTTTCTCAAGAAAGCATCCTTTATTTCCTGAAGCCATTCCGTCTTCTCATGAGAGAACCATCCATGCGTCACAACCTTAATGTCGTTAGACGAGTTAAAGTATTGGCTTGTGAATAGTTGATTATCTTCGGGAATTTCCAACTGCTCTGCTTCAGTGTTTCGTCTACAACAGAAATATTAGGACAGCTGTTACCTACGCCTTCAGTTTTGTGTTGAGCTACACGATTACTGACAAATGCGTGCACTGACCGGACAGGCCCTCTCTTATCTGTGCGGTTCTTTCCCCAAAAGACCAGACACTAATCTACATGGTCCACACATGGTTGACCAAGATTATGTCTGGACTTTAAAAGAGACTGTGACCTATGACTTTGTGTCAGTGTTTCGTCTCAGTCTCAGAGTAGTCGAAAAGGAAACGCCGACCTCATCTAGTTTTTAAAATATGTTTGACGTGTAAAAGTGTTAGTACAAACTAACTTACCTACTGAAATAAAATCATTTAACATTTACAATGCATATTTCAACTCATAACCTGCCGGCTGTCATCGTTATTCCAATCGTAACAATCAGGGCATCGGAAGTTTATGATAAACGTTGCTCACCTGGTGTACAAGTAAAAGTAGGCGTCCCCAAAAATCATTCCACGCGTTTCCTGCGGTAGAGTAGAGAAGTTCATGGTGTGGGTGTTGCCTTCGTCATCGTAGAAGTATATCCATTCGTCTCCGTATTCGGGACCTTGTTCATTCTCATACGGGAGAGCAGTTGTGTAGGAGACTGTAACTTATATAGAAATATAAAAAAAAACATAATTTCAATGTAACGTGTAGGTGTTGAGTGAGGCGGTATTTTATATATTCGTGCAGATATTGACGTCATACCTAGTAGATACAAGGCAACGACCAAAACCATGTATCATAGCAATAAGGCCCAAACCGGTAATATGTGTGCAGTAAGGGGTTTATTTATTATTTATATGATTAGCGACTGTTTCACCATAATTTTTTGACGTTTGAACGTCACTTAACTTTCAAGTAACGTTTAGGTATAAATAAACCCCTAAATGCCGGAATTGCATGCAGCTTCGCTGTGGCTGGGGTCCTTTTCTATCTGTCCAGCCTTTTGGGGTTGGCTTTCTAGTCTAACCGGATGCAGCTGAAGAAAACCAGTATTTTACATTGAGCGACTGCCTATCTGCCTCTATAACGCAGTTGCTGGACAACACTGGTAAGAGTTGTTGTTAGACTTTTGGACTACCCGTAACGACTGCCAAAGATCTACGAATGACAGCCGGGACCAACGGCTTAACGTGCTTTCCGAGACACGGATTGGGTCTCGATACTGCCGATCGATTCTGTAAAAACCTCACCGTGAAAAGTTAGGTGAAGTGAGCTTAGAGTGAGCTGTCAATAGTGTCAATCCCTAATATTAGTTGGAATGACAGGTCACTCCACGCTCACTTTACCTGAGTTTTCACGGTGAGATGGTTACAGAATCGCACTGCTGTAATGGGTGGTCGCCGTCTGAACCCGTGTGACTATTTTCATTTAACCACGTGCTGAGGGCCCATTTCTGCAATTTAATAAATAGACAATTGTCACAAGCTGCACAAAGTTTGATACATTTTTTCTGCCTCTGGACAACTTATTTTATCTTTCCGCAGTCGGTCGATAAAGGGTTCATAACGCTCGAATTTATGAAAAAATAAATATTTACCTAATAAGCACTTGTATATAATGAAAAGTCTGGAAATCATTTTGTCGACGTCTATGCGGTGGCAACAAGTCATCGACTAATTTAGGATACTCTTTTAACTATCCAGGAAATGTGTGTGTATTTTTCTTATCAAAGGGCATGTTTTGCATTTTTTTATCACTTAGGCCTACTCATTACTTATTCCATGTAGTTCTAGTCTGAACATGTAGTTCCAGTCTCAGTCAGTATAAAATTACAGTAAAAAAATGAAACGGAAATCAATTTTTCCTGGCTTCTCGGGAATCTGAAGTACAGACGCCAGCACATCAAGCTACTCGAAACTGTAAAATTTTCCCAATCAGCATACCTATATTTGGAATCTAAAAATATTTGGATACCGAACATAGCATACGTGGTATGTTCGGTATCCAAAGTACTGAGAGCTGTAAGCCACTTTTTACAAAGCATAAAATCCTCACACTGCCTTCACTTTATATTTTAGAAATCGCCTTGTATGTAAGAAGTAACCCCCATTTTTTTCCTCGAATATCGGTCCTTGTAATACGAAATCGCCGGGTTAATAGTAAACTTCGTGTTCAGCCAGCTAAGACAGCACTACTGTATAAAAGCGTTGTATGCAGAGCCCCGATAATTTATAACAATATCCCTATCTGTGTAAAAAAAACTAAATTCAGACCAGTTTAAGAAAACATTTAAAAAAATACTGACAGGAAAACCCTACTATAATGTCAATGAATTTTTAAATGACAAATCGCTCTGATATATTGACTGAATTTATTGTACCTATTTGTTTTGAATAGCATAAATATTTATCAATTGTTTTTTTTATTTTTATTTTGTTTTTAATCTAATATTAATGTAATTGATATTTATTTTTAAATTATTTAACGTTGTAATTTTTTTTTTTTTGTCTTATGGTCTTCCGACCTAATTTGTACACCAGCCATGGTCAAACATGTTGTGCCAAAGAATATCCTGTAACACCTATAATAAACATCATAAAATGTATATTATCTACCCATGTTTTTGCAAATAAATTAATCTGAATCTGAATCAGCATTGAACCTAATACTTTAGCAATAAAGTTGAAAATATATTAAAGAAATTTGACAGATTGTAGTAGCTTGATGTGCTGACGTCTGTACAACATACCTAATGTCTTGTAATTTTTGTAAGTAGGTGAATACGAGTATAGCCCAACTCAACTCCACCTTCATTAGCTTAGGTATTAAAAATTAGGTAAATTTGATGCCAAATTAAAACACAAAATTTTCTTTTAATTTGGCATCAAATTGACCTATTTTAATACCAAGAACTTCATGCAGTTTTAGCACCCCGCCTCGGATAGGATAGATGTTTTTTTGACTATAGATACAGAAATAAGAGTTACTTTGTCGACATAGGTAGTAGTTAGTGGTAGATGGTAGTGGTAGTTTAAGAATTGTGAGACGATATGCTAGCCTGAAATCCTTTCGCCGACTCTAGGCTGGTGCATTGTTGGCTTAGCAAACCTCTGTGCCCAAGTACGAACTGACTGCACCACTTTGAATATTAGTAGTTACGCCACTTTTGCTGAAGATGTAGTAGGTACTTCTTCAGTGTTCTTCATTGAAGCAATGTCTTGATGGATATGCATTCAGGCCAGTTCCTTCAGACGGTTCGATTTTATTTGCCTTTGGCTCCCCTCTGGATCCGCCCTAGTGGAAAGGAACCCTTCGTGTCCGACTCGCATTTCGCCGGTTTTTTAATCTGTGATATTCAAATAGCCGAAATATTACTTAGGTACCTACCTACTAAACATCACGTTGGGAGCTTGACAATAATAGTAATTGTAACAGATAGGTGGGTACCTAGAGTTGGTAGCTGTGTATTTCTTACTTTAAACTGTGCTCTCTACAAGTATTTACCTATTTCTGCTTCTTAGTGGTATTCCTGCCGTGTTTTGCTGTTTTAGGGGAATAATTAGGGGACCCTTACCGGCACGAGAAGGGGCGGCGACGCCACTCCCTGTTTAAAATTACAACTTTTCTTGGGTATAATTGGCCTTAAATAAAATTACTCACCTATCTTCTATATAAATAAAAATGAATCACCGAAATGTATGTACGCGCATAACTTCCGATCGAATGCACCAAATGGATAATTCTTTTTTTTGTGTTTGTCAGGACAAAGTTTGTATACACAATTGGACCCGGTAGGTGGCGCTGCTTTTTCGGACAGGACGACGTCTGCCGGGTCCGCTAGTTTAATATATAAGGGTTCCTTTATATCCCCACCTCTCTTAATTTATTGTGTGATTACCTACCCCAGACACTGACAACAATCCATGGCACAAGGTTAAAGGCACACTCCTCTTTTTTCGAAAATGAAAGATGTCCTCAATAGGCAGTGTTAGAGAATAAGTCTTTATTTCTTTTTAAACTAGATAAGATACACTATATATATTGATATATAAATTTCCTTGCTAAACTACATACATAGGCACTCAAAATTAACAAAAAAAAAAACTGAGACTTTCAACCCCGGTCTCCCCTAATCACTGAGAAATCCGGTGTAGGACTCCTCGTTTCTTTAGACGATTAAAAAACGTGTTATGTTGTTATTGTGTGTGGCTTGTACCTACGCTCCTAGCAAGATTGTCCTCCCTTTTCCGATTCCGTGTAGTTGACCTACAGCACAAGACTGTGCTACAGTTTATTTCTTGCGAAAATGCAGCTTCAGGTAAAAATAATACAAACAATATAATCATAGCAACGTTATTGTATTTTTATTTTTTTGAATTGAATCCTTTTAGTGCTTACACAGTAAACACATGATCTCAACACTTATAACTAAAAATATTCTATAAATGAAAATGGATATTTACTCGAGTTATAAAAATGTTGCTTGTGCATATTTTGTTTTCAATCGAGGCAAACTTATTGTGGATTCATTGGAGTAACAGTTAAAGTGCTCATTGATATTTTGAAGATTCGAGTATTTTATAATATCACTTATTGTGCTGAGATATTGTGCATTATGCCTTAAGTTTTTAAGATTTGGGTGCCCTGTTTCACCGCAATACATTCTGCCAATGTGCAATAAGTTCGTTTACTTACTTTCCTTTATACAAACTGATACATACGATTTAGTTACATTAATCTAAAATATTGCTATCTTTTTCATTTTAGTCTAGAAATTGTCGAATGATGTTTGGGCTATTTTATTCAGCAATGCTTTACTTCTTAGCCTTCACTTAGGTTTATGAAATAATTGGACGATACAAGTTGAGTGTGTAGACCGTTGAAGAAATGCAAGTGCTTCGACAGTGGCTAACTTCAGTGTACTCTGACATCGACAGAATTCAGACAAATAGGAGGCAGTCATATCCAAATTATCTGTAAAGGTTAAAATAAGTGAAAATGCGATTTTTAATGAAAATTTTAGTATGTAAAGGAAGGATAATTTTATAATGGAAAAGACTAGATATCACATGGTTTGAGCTATATGTATATATTACTCTTGTTTCTTACTCTTGTACGTACAATTATAATAAATTTGTCAAAATAATACCTAAGTAGGTACATACGTTGTGAACAGCTCACTTTAATTGAATTTCAAGTCTTGGTGGTTGTTACAATGATCGCATTTAAATATAATTTCAGTTAAACGAGTGATTTAGGCATTATAATATAAAACCTACGGAACCTACTCGAATGTAGTCGTGCACCTACGTATTGTGTGCGATATATCTGTGGTCGCTTTATATCACCCGCCGAATGACATGAAATCAATAAAACAAATATTTACAATTCTATAAGTATTATACTAAAAGATCAAACTTTAAAAACAGGACTATTATTTTTAGTTTCGTGATATGCCCGCCACGGTCAATAAAACAACAAGAATTACGAGTTAGGCACCTGCACTACTGCTGGCCACACGGCCACAACGTAAGCTTGCCCAAGAATTATATCTGTTTGCAATAAGTACTCTACTTTTGTCTCGATTCACGAATGGCAAAGTATCAATTTCTATACCAAATATTACCAAAGCATAATAAATTCGCATTAAACAATCGTGATTCCGAAATTTACCGATAATATTTCTTACAGTTGGTCAGTCGAAAATATTGAGCATATACATACATAATTATTTTAACATATTATAATTTATTTATATTGAACAGTGGATAATTTATTGCACAAATTGTCGATCCTAATATTCTAAGTGTATGCTATGGCGGAAGTTACTTAGAGAACAAGTAAAAAAAACAAAACAAGGGTCTATTGTGTCGTTATACGTAGCTTAACTCTACACCGTCATCAGCAGTGAACTAATGATGCGCTTGTTCGCTGTCCTTGACGTAACAATACACAGTGCGGACGACAGGGCGTGTCGAGTTCGAGCTGGGCGCGGGCGACGTACGGCGCGTGGGGGCGCCGACCACTCGCGCGCAGCCCTGCGCGACACGCCGCGTGCCTCCTGACGCAACGCGCCGTATTCCTCCGTATCAGACGCTTCCATGCACGCACATATATAACTACACCTTATCATACCTACCTATCTATTTGTTATGAGTAATTTATTCCAATTTCTTTAAAGCGTACATTTTTATACTTATTTATAGGAGGTCCTTAACTCGATATCCGAATAAAAAAAGTTCTGCGTTACAAACAATAGGTATAAAAAGTGCGACGTGCATGCAAGGAAATATCTAAGAGCACATTTGACACAATAAGTAAACCTAATAACGAACATAATACTAAACAGTCTTGGTTTTGACTGGTCAACTACATAGGTGGGATTACTCAAGGAACCGATAAGTAAATTATCATTATTCTTGTGAAATAACAAACACAATAATTGTTATCTCTTAGTGAATTGTAGAAAAAGGTTAAAAAAATTACATACAAAATTCTTTAAAAAAATCTTACTCAATGAGTGAAGTTCAAAACAATTGACTGAACCTTTGCGATTACTTTGGGCATTGACACATCAAGTCGCATCGTCATATCAGGTAAGTCATCATCAGCCACACAACAATAAAAAAGTAAGTTAGTCATCAATATAAAGAATACTTAATATAAACGTGGGAAGTTCCTAAGTCGGCAGTGTCTAATGGCGACAGTGTCGAGTGCCTCACAAGTAGTCACAAGCACTGGCAAACAGTTCTTCAGAACCTCAATCATACCACACCACACCTAAATAAATAAATGTATATAATATCTAATATGTTTTTACATATGTACAGTTGTTCCTTTTAAATTATTGTAACTACATAAATAAAAATAAATTTGTACTTGTAAAATAATAATTCATTTAAAAATGTCAAACAAAACTGAGTTTACACGTTTTGTATCAATCTAAATTATTTCTAAAATCTACTTAATGATTATTTTGTTGTATATTATAAACGAGCAGTCGGGACTGGCGCCCGAATGCGTAGGAGGCGCCCGTCTGTGGCACCCGACTGAAGACCGGCTGTGGCGCCCGACTGGGACGCCCTGACACCTGTGCGCGGGCGCAGCCAAGCGTCGTACTGCTCGCGCACTCGACCACCAATCGCGGCTGCTCTTTTAGTAAATCGTTATTCGTAATTAGTTACAATAATAACTACAATATAATGTTGGTATGAGCGGTGTCGTGGATGCTTCCCCGCTCATACCTAAAGCGTTAAGGTGAACGTCTCTCGCACTGGCTGCTCGCCGGGCACACGCCCACATCACTTTAAATATAAAACAATACTTTGATCTGTATATGGCACATTCTGTTCATAGTAATCACTTTTAGCAGTACCTAACGGTAATCGTATGTATATTTAAATAGAATCAAAATGGAAGTGCCTGTGTTTTGTCGCTATAGGTCTCATTTTGCCACGTTTATTTAATGAAGTGTACGCGTCGTCGTGCGTGAGGTTACTCCGAACAATTAATTGACATATTTATTTTATTAGATAGGAAAGCAGACAGTGCGAGCATGAAACGCCACAGCATCCACTTTTATACGTACATTATTACAGTCGCAAATATTCTTGTGCGACTTAAGTCATCATTTTCTAAGTATCTAGTATTTATAATATCGGTTACTGGCGGCGTGGTCGTAACGCCAGTCACCTGGTGGGATCTTTTAACACTACATAAACAGTGAACGTATCAAATCAATATCTACTTCCGAATAGCCCCCGTTTTGTGGATTCTCGGGCTCTATTAAATGATGCATTTTTACCGACATTCGAAACCGATTGTCGGCCATCGTTCGTGCCCGATATTGAATAATTTATGCTCAAGCTAAAGTGTTATACAAATAATAATGATTTACTTGCAGAAGTAAAATTCTGAATGTTAATATTACTTCACCAAATCTAGCTATGTAAAAGATGAAGCGCAGATCTATAAAACAGAGAGGGTCGGTGGGGAATAAAGAGACCATTTAGAGCTAGTAGCTCGAAATGATCGGTATCGCGACGGTCAGCAGACAGTCTCGGCGGGCGCGGGTGGCGAGTGCGCCAGGGCAGCCAACGGCGACAGCGGAGACAGCGGCGACAGCGGAGACAGCGGCGACAGCGGCGACAGCGGTGGCGGCGGCGCCAGCGGTTCCGGCGAGCGACGCCGCAGCGCCTGGCGCTTGCGGAACTCGAGGAACTCCTCCTTCATGGCGCGAACTCGAGCTTCTACGTCGTCGCGGGACGGGCGCGCGCGAGTCCGTTCCGGCGTCGATGGTGTCGGAGTGCGCGTGGCGCGGTCCCACTCGTAGTGCACGTCTACCGAGCCCGCGTCGCCCACTTCGCCGGAGCCGGGCCGCGGCGGCGGCGCCGGCGGCGGCGGCCGGTACGGCGGCGGCCGCCACTCGGCTAGGCTGCCCGTGCGGCTGCTACGATTGTGTTGCGAGGACGAAGCGTTTTTGCTGCCGAATCCACTGGATGATGACCGACTTTCGGGCGAGGCTTCGTGGGGAGGCGGCGGCAAATCCGCGACGGCTCGCGGGCGAGCGTGCCGCGGCAGAGGCCGTGCGCGCGGTCTGGCGAGAGGCCCGGAGGTGGCGCGCGTCGGGTCGTGAGCGCTTTGTCGCAGCGATCTCAGGCGGAAGGGAGACGGAGGCGTCGGGAACGAGCCGTCGGCCGAGCTCGGGAAGGGCACGGAACTGAGGTCGGACACGTGGAGCGGCGACCAGGGCGTCCAGGCGGCCGCCCACGGAGGCCACGGCGGCCACGGCGGCCAGTGCAGCGCCAGCGCCGGCGACGAGGCGCGGAACAGCGGCGGCGCGGCGGACGGCCGCAGGGGCGCGCGCAGGCGCGGGAGGAAGCCGCCGTCGTCGGACGAGGAGGGCGCGGGCGAGGGCGTGGGCGACGCGGGCGGCGCGGCCGACACGCGCCGCACCGACACCCAGTACCGCGCCTCGCCGCCGCAGCGCGACGCCGGCCACACCCAGTTTGCAGTAAACCGTAAACACTGCACTATACTCGATATTCCGCGTTCTCTAAATCTGTATGAACACAACGAATATGTTAGCTAGGTATACCTTAATTACATATAAACGTCTTGAAAGTGCATCAGTGTGTTTCTATAGGTCCTTTGACCAATAAAATACACGATATGACAAAATATTAATCAGCTTAATATGTAGGTACAACTGACCTGATTTCCTGTTAAAGCAGCGTGAATGTAGTGAAAAAAGTTAGAGTTGTTCAAAAGGACCAAAAAAGATAAAATTAAGTAAGTACCTAAATAGACACTAGTACATAAGAACTTACTTCTTAAAAGGCACTTGAGTGCTATCTGCGGCGCGGAGGTCTGTCAGTCGCGCGGCTACCATGTTGTATGCTGCAATCGGATAATTTCTGAACATTAACGTAGTGGAGTGACGCTCCGCCCCGACCCAGCCACGGCCGCCGCCCGCCACCCTCGCTATGTACCACCACCACCACCCACCATATTGTCAACCAAAACACAACAAGCACTGGAATGGACTCCTAGATGTTACTGTTAGGGATTCGTTTCATCACGATCTCGGAAATGATCAGTAGTCGTGTTACTGTTACTATCTATAGTCATCAAATTTTCAAGCTTAAATTGATCCTAGAAAAGGTAAAGAGATTCGCAGCCTTTAGAGTGCAGGTACGGAGCATCGGTGGTTCTTTCCAGTGCGTTCTTATGACGATGAAACTATGCAATGATGACGTGACTTGATGATGACTACAAGCAGAATATGGATTCCCATCATTCTCACAATTGCAATGAATTTGTTACCCAACATGCGGACCAATATTTGCTGCGCGAAGTTGAATGGGCTTACGTGCTTATATTTTATAATGGTGATTATTGTTGATGAAGGATTTATGAGCGAAAGTTTTATTACATACAAACCTCTTACGTTCAATCTTTATCATGATCTCTGTAGTAGGTATCTATGCCCACGAGAAAATAAATTCACGTAGAACAGTTATATCTGATAGCAGTCTATCGTATCTGTGCAGCAAGATTACTCTAGCGAGCTAGGGCATCATTCGTCTCTTAAAGTTTACGTAGATTCGGTTCGCGATTTCTCTAGCCCTACTGCTTTATCTTGGACTACTTGTTTTACGTACGTTTAACGAGTAGTTAGTTACCTTCAACTTATTTTTAGGGCAAAAAATGCATTATTTACATAAACCTAACGCATGCAAAAAGCTTACAAAGGAAACGCCAATGTATGAGTGAATTAAGCAGATAATATACGAACGAATATGTAATTTGCCGACAATATGGTAAGTTATGTAAGGAAGTCTACCAGTCTTCAACGAACGCGTTATCTATGTAAAGAGCTTACGGAACTTGTGTTGTTTATAATAATGAATTGCTAGTTACTGACAATATTTTCGTTGCAAAATTGCAGCGACCGAGACGGTATGACATTTTTAGTCCATTGAACTGAAAGGTAATCAGTTATGTCTCAGGGCTGTCGGTTGTGTTATTTTATGTTCAAACCATCATAGAAATGTTAATTTTGTTCTATGATCTGATTAAAATATGAAGTAGGTACTTAAGTATTAGAAATTCTTAACTATTTTCCAGTCTGTGGAAACAGATGTTTTGACATGACGCTACGAGTTTATTTAAGTATGTTTGATCGTTTTATGCTTGCAGTATGCAAGACGACACAGTTCGTTTTATCCGTCAAAGTTGAAGAATTATTATGGTATTAGTAAGTTCCATAAAAGCTAGCACGTCTAAGGAGGCAAGATCGCGGGATAACTAGCGCCGGCAGCGGACTAGCGGCCGCTCGTGTGACGAGTCTCACCTTTCTCCTGCTTACGACGTTTACGTTTGTTGCAGATCTTGACGGCGCACACCGAAAGGATGATGGCCACGATGAAGAACAGGATCCCGCCCACCACGCCCGCCGTGATCGCTTTGTGCTTCACGCGCGCCGGCACCGGGAACTTCACCTCCTCGGAGCTCTCGTAGCTCGTGGCCGAGTTAGCCAGCACTCGGAAGTAGTACGTACGACCACCGACTAGGTTTTTAACTGAAATTTTTCGTTAAGGTTGCTGTGATGAACATTGTATTTTGTTGTGATCTGATTCTGTTTATTAGTACACAGCTGATACTTACATGTATGTTAAGTTAGTGCGTAAGTTAAGGAAGAAAGACTGGGAACTCGATCTCTATGTTTAAACACATTTTGATGAACTAAGCTAGCTGGAACCAGGCGATTCTAGGTGATCTAGGTATCTTTAGTCACAAAATTAAAACAAAAACTCATTTTGGAAATAAAATGATGATCTCAAATTAGATACTGTAGATAATACAAAGTATTGTTAAATGTCAGAATCCGGGTCTAATTAATCGTAGCTCAAAAGTCAATACCTACCTTACATTATTTGGCCTATTGTGTTACCTGTGCTTATTTTAGAAAAATATTAAACGGCTAATCATTTTTGTGCGTAGGCTGAGTTTTATTTAATTGGAGGGCAAACCACGTACCTACCTACTACATAATAAATCTAGAAAGTCTCGTAAATTTGACAGGAAAAAACCTAAATAAGTAGGTAGGTATCATAAATATTGTTAGCACAGGGCAGCTTGTTTATCGTAATTTACCCAAGTAGCTGGTCTCCTCGGGTCGTATCTGCCCTCGGTTGAGAGTCTTCCACTGCGCATCAGTTCGGTACTTGATGGTGTAGTACTGCACCAGGTGCGCGCGCTCCAGCGGCGCTTGCCACGTGATGAGGAACCCGTTGTGCACCTCCGTCACCGTCAGGTTGCGGGGAGGACCAGATTTCGGACCTATGTTAAGAGAATACTATAGTTTTGTGATCCTGTGAGCCTAGGTTACCAGAGAAAAAAGTGATGTTGTGGATGATAAAACGAAACTTGATACAAAATAATGTCATGTTATACCTATGTGGCGCTATAGTCACTAATTTAATAAATGTAAGTAAATATGTATTAAAATAAACCGAGTTGTAAAAATAATTATTTATCTACGCTATTATACTTTATACTAATGCAAAATTAATCTTCTCGTTAAAATAATAAGCAAATTATTCAGTGAGAAATTAGAATAGAGATAAGGTTTGAACATGCAACAGTTTTAAAATAAATACAGAACAAAATACAAACAACACACGATTAAAACATCATAAACCATGCAGTAACTACACACGTCAACACAGAGTCAGGTCTAGGTACAGACTAAGATGCATCTAAATGAGTCTACTTGAAACAAAATATCTAACTACCTACATGGATGATTGTTACATGAGATGAGATGAAGTGATAGAGTTAGTGATTGACTGTGCAACATTTGTGGGTATATACCAGAGCCTTCGGGTGCGTTTTGGAATATTTTTTCGTCTACAGGCCCCGCCGGGGTGGGTGCCGCCTTCGGTTTGGCGCCTACATCTACAAAAAGCATCTTAAGTTAAACAACCCACCTCCAATCCAACCAGACCTTGTAACTGGAAACTTTCCTCAATATATCTATTAGTCAGTTTGAACATAATCTTATCCCTGTTGACATAAAAGTTAACAAGCAATCCAGAACCCATACCTGTTGTGCACACGGATAAATAATATTTTTTTAATAACATAGTGTAAAACTACGATTATTTCATATTACCATGTTATAATACACACTGTAAAGTCCCGCCACACATAGAAATCAATTACATTGAGCACTTACCAAGAGTTCTTATTGTAATAGCTTTACTCATCATTCCTTCTCCTATCGTATTCTTGCTGTTCACTTGAAACTCGTACGTCGTACCAGGCTGGAGCCGATTTATTGTGACCTGTGTACAAAGAACAAGTTTTATTGGTCCTTCTTTGATAGGCACCAACGAAGCTAAAAAACGTTCAGAGTATATTAATTAGTCCTATTTGAAAATTTGACAAAAGCAAACATAGCTATAACCCTGTTTTTCTTCTTTGAAATCGTTTCATCAATGTTGGTTGTCAAGGACCCTAACCGAAATTGTCTCGAATAAAGTTTACATACCTTGCGATAACATTTTATCCGACTATGCAAAGATCATTAATCATTTTGGTCCTTCGAGCCAAAAGTTCCGCGCTACTCGACGCTACGGCGTAGACCCTCTACGAGCGACGCTATGAAATGTTTTTCGAATACTTTTGGTAAAATTACGTCAGCTACGCTCATTTTGAGTTTAGCACATCGTTAAACAACTTATATTAGACTTTTTTATCCTTTACTTCGTCTGATAAATGATTTTATTTCTGTAAGTAGGTTTGTAAAAACATTTAACACGTCAATAATACATGCACATGCATGGTATTAATAAAATTGTATTTTGTAGCAGTTGTCATGCTGCTACTGGTTTTCGTGGTTCAAGAGTTATAAGTACAGTCAATGCCACATCAGAAGTATCACTAGACATTGACAGTACCTTTATGTCGTAGTAGTAAGTGTGTTTTTAGGGTTCCGTAGCCAAATGGCAACGGAACCCTTATGGATTCGTCATGTCTGTCTGTCTGTCTGTCTGTCTGTCTGTCTGTCTGTCTGTCTGTCTGTCCGTCCGTATGTCACAGCCGCTTTTTTCCGAAACTATAAGAGCTATACTGTTGAAACTTGGTAAGTAGATGTATTCTGTGAACCGCATTAAGATTTTCACACAAAAATAGAAAAAAAACAATAAATTTTGGGGGTCCCCATACTTAGAACTGAAACTCAAAATTTTTTTTTTCTTTGAACCCTTACGTGTGGGGTATCTATGGATAGGTCTTCAAAAATGATATTGAGGTTTCTAATATCATTTCTTTCTAAACTGAATAGTTTGCGCGAGAGACACTTCCAAAGTGGTAAAATGTGTGTCCCCCCCCCTGTAACTTCTAAAATAAGAGAATGATAAAACTAAAAAAAATATATGATGTACATTACCATATAAACTTCCACCGAAAATTGGTTTGAACGAGATCTAGTGAGTAGTTTTTTTTTAATACGTCATAAATCGTAACGTAACGGAACCCTTCATGGGCGAGTCCGACTCGCACTTGTTTACAGTTTACCACTGATGTGCGATTGACTGTAGTAGTGTGTTGAAAATTGTTTTTCGACGAAAATTCTAGACAAAAACAATTTTACTTAAGTTTAATCTTTTAAAATTATGTGTAACATTTTTGAAATCAATTTTATTTTTACACCACATTGGACTTTTTTGTTTCAAGACTACTTATTGACGCCTAGAATCCGCTATCTTAATGTTATAAAAACAAAACCCAGCTTATAATCATTGCACGACCTAGATAAGTCAATAGACGCCTCCTATCTCTCTCTCGTCGTTAGGATGCTTCGAGGGTATAATGAATCCTATATACAAAATGACAGATCAACATAACCCTGTTTTTGCACGACAGTGCAATCGGGTAAAAAACTACGAATACTCACAGAAGTAGCACCAGATGGCGTAACTGGAACCTTAGTCCACTCTGAGAAGCCGGCCTCCCTGTACCAGATGGTGTAGTCTTGCTTGTAGTCGGGCCCGCCAGCGTACCCCGGCTGCCAGCGCAGCGTCACTTGGAACTCCGTCGCCGTGCCCGACACGTTGTACGGCGCGTGCGGCTGTGTTCCCTCGATCACTAGCTGCGTGTCCGCTACTATTGTTGCCACCTGAAGAGGGCATTTAGTAGTTAGTGTTGTTGTGAAACGAATACACTGCTGGGCAGTTTGTTGTGCTACTTCTTCTTCCCAGCTTAATCACTGGGAAGTGGAGAAGTGAAGAGCCTTATGTAATTTTGACGTTCAAAAAGTGCTGATAGAGTGTCGTCTCGTATAATAGCATGATGAAAAATATACTTTACACCGTGACTGCATGTATAAAAGATGCAATAATTTAATTAAAAAACACAGTCAGAGCGTCTGGCAACCAGTCTTACCTCTTTGTGAGACTGGTTGCCTTAATAAGCGTGTTACCTCGTTGGAGGCGACGCACTGGTAGATGCCGAAGTCCTGCCTGCGCAGCGTGTCGATGGTGATGTTCCCGCCCAGCGCGCGCACGCGGCTCTTCTGCAGCGGCAGGCCGTCGCGCCGCCGCCACACCACGCTCGGCCGCTGCGTGCCCTCCGCCTCCTGCGCCTCGCAGTGCATCTCCACTGACTCGCCCACCTACCAGGAACACAGGCACGCCATTAGTACACTGCCAACATCAAAGCAGATGGCAGCAACTACAACACAGTCAAGTAATATCATCATCATCTGCCTAGCCTTTTCCCAACTATGTTGGGGTCGGCTTCCAGTCTAACCGAATGCAGCAGTAATATAATAAGTAAAAAAAAAACTTTTATTCAAAATTACAAGGCATCGGCCCCAAACTAGGCAAGTCTGTATCTTTAGCCCCAATATGGATTGTATATGGAGGGTTTACCATTTAAGAATTTATTTTAAAAACATGTTCGATAAAAGAGTAAATACAACTAGACACAATACAACTATACTCGTAGGAATCAAACATTTAAGAAAGCATAACAAACAAAGCAAAACTAAAAAACAAAAAATTATATATCTAGCGGTGTTTCAGTTAATTGATTCAAGCACCAATGCAGATGGCAGCAAGTAATTTATCCGTGAAGACTGTGAAGACTTGCATAAGTTACATTTTCGGAGAGGGAGAACCTTACATTATGTCATTTAAAATTATTAACAGGAGATAGTTTCGTAAAAGTATTCTCTCGCGGGTTATACGAGTATAAGTTTAACTGGACAATGCCACATTGAAACTTTCATTTACCTTTCTTTGGTACAAAGGTTCCGGTTCCACTGTGAACACTGGTGGTTTACGAACTAAAACTTCCATCGGACCTGTAAAAGAAAACCATTATTAATTTCCCCTGAAATAGCACCTTAATTTTATCTCAATTTCTTGTTTTAATATGTTCTGTCTTACCTGAAGACCCTTGAGTTCCTTGCGCGTTATAAGGAGTACAAGTATATCGACCCTGGTGGTTCTGGTTGACCCTCGTGAACAGCAAGGAGCCGTTGTTCATGATCACGATATCCTTGGTCTGGTAGGGCTCCAGCAGTCGCTTGTCCTTCGTCCACGTCACGTACTGGAGGGGAGGGTTGGCTTTTATGTAACACTGCACCACACCGGCCAGTCGGAAGGGGAGATATTGCACGGTTGGAGTAAACGTTACTTTTGCTGGATCTGTGGAAATAACGTACGGTTCGTTGTTGAGTATGATGCACTGTGTAATCTGCCTATACAAGGTGTCGTTTTGCATCCTCGTCAAATTCAAGGACGTAACAAAGTATGCTGTTGATTCTCGACACGAATCAATAATAAAATAAGTACCTAGGTATTTTTTTTCTTTCTAATTTTCGGAAATCGGCATGTGTGGGACATGCATTTTAAAACACGGCCTGTGTGAGACCGCACTGTAACTGCCCTTTTACACACACATAAAAACGCGGCCGCTTATACGAAACCATAACGCGGTTCTGTTCTTTGAAAGTGGTGTATTCTGAAATACTGTCAAACTTAAATAACTAAAAAAAAAAGTATGTATTCATTATTTACCAGGGATCGTAATTTTATTTGATTATTTATGTCTTTCATAACAGCCTTCTGAAATTTGACCAGGATGCAAAACAACATCTTGTAGATAAGTTTGTTCTGTCTAGCACTAATTCTAATTCGAATCCAGGATAAATAATCTGTCCAAAATGGCCATATTACATTTTAAGAGGAGGTCAAGTGCAATGTCAAAACATATCACCAATATTTTCAACTCCTAATTACTCGAATACGAATTGTACTCAGCTAACTTCAGGCGAAAACGCCAGTCACCCGCGAAATTCAAATTTTCTTATGTTTTTGCAATTTGATTGATGATTTTAATAATTATATTTCTGGAAATATTAGTATTTTTTACGGTCGTGAATCAACAACAACAGTAGTTAAAGCAACAAAATCTCACATTCAACATTCAAATAGGCCGAAGCGCTCTGCGGGTCTCCAATTCCGTTGGACACTTCACAGAGGTACTGTCCCGAGTCGTCGGCCGCCACGGGGTTGATGACGAGCGCGCCATCTCTTCGGATGGTGACCCTGGTCTCCAGCGCCGCCACCTCGGCCACGGGAGCACCTTCACGGAACCACTTTACTGTCACGTTTCCAGGTAAGGCCTTCGCTTCGCATGAAAACTGTACTTTCTCTCCTTCTAGCTTTGTTTGGTTTGTTGGCGGCATCTGAAGAAATAGTTGAGAAATTATTTTAACTATTATAGAGCATACATTGGAGAACTAATATGCGTAGGTACGGACGCCAGCACATCAAGCTACTACAATCTGTCAAATTTCTTCAATCGATTTTCAACTTTATCTCTGAAGCATTAAAGTTCAAGATTGATTGGGAAAATTTGACAGTTTCGGGTAGGTTGATGTGCTGGCGTCTGTACCAATTTTTTTTGGATAGTATATCGTCAGTGCTGTAATCTTAGTCTATTTACGGGCGATTAGCTTTTATTTTTGGAACTCTACGATATGCCTCATGTACGTATAATTACAATTGTTTCAATAATAGGTTACATTCGTATTTATTCGCATTTCTAACAAAATATCTCGACTTTTACTTTTGTTATATTTTCTTAAATATCTATTATGAAAAAAAAAAAATAATAATAATAATATCCTTGGACATTTCACACAGCGCCATCTAGTCCCAAGCTAAGCAACCTAATGCTTGTGTTATGGTAACAAGATGGCTGATAAACTACTTATATACATTTTTTTTTTTTTGTAAATACATACATATTATAGATAGAAAAACACCCAGACTCGGAACTGAACTGAACGAACTGAACGGAAAAATGTATGTTTAGAGTGTATTAAGTATAGGAAATAATAATAATAAATCTTTTATTTTAGACAGTATTACAGTCCAGATTAGCTCAATTTTATGAATAATATTTGAGCACTAATTAAGAGGTATATTTTCAACAAGTAAAAATTACACTGTATTGTAATTGTTTTGAAACTCACAGTAATAACAGCTCCTCCAGCGATAATGACGCGCGCAGTGTGCGACACCTGTCCCTCGCCATTCCTCGCGATGCACGTGTAGTCGCCGATGTCCTCGTGGCGAATGTTGCTGATGCGCAGCTCCGTGCCGTCGTTGAAGATGCCGACTGTTCCCGAAGGCTCCACCGGGTTCGCGTCCTTGTACCACAGGATCTCCGGCGTGGGCGTGCCCTCCGCCTGGCAGTTGAGGATTATGGCGTCTCCTGGAATTGACGGTACGTGTTAGTTATACTTTAGAGATACTCTTATTTGCTTTACACTATATTGAAAAGAACCAGGTTCTTAATAATTAATTATTGTCTAACCAAAAGAGTAACAAGCAATTTTCTTAAAGTCAATACACAATCAACCTATACCGTTCCCACTGCTGGGACACAGACCTCTCAATGAGACAAAGAGTGGGATCCACCACGCCGGCCCAGTGCGGGTTGGCAGATGTCAAATGTCTTGGAACTTTTGGTTCTAGGACATGCCGGTTTCCTCACGATGTTTTCCTTCACCGTTTTGAGAGCAGTGGTGATGGAATAATTTACACAAAGTAAAGCGCCTGTCTGGGTTACCACTGGGCCACCACTGCTCGTTTAAAATCAAATATATCAATACAAACTACTTAATTTAATTTTTTACGTGATAATTATTATAAGACTTAGAATGGTGTGGATTTGTACTTTACACAAGTCCGATCAAAGTGGTTATATTATTATAATAACATACTCTATAATAGCATAGAGTTTGTTATTATAATAATATAACCACTTTGGTCATGTAATATGTGTGAGATATTCTTATGAGTTAAATAATTTTTTGGTCTAACGGTCAATCAAAAAGAAGGTATTACCTTTCTTTCAACTTTTACTACGAGTACTTACCCGTAGTATAATAGTTGAAAGTAAGATAATTCTCGTGTTCAACAAAAAGTTAGGTACAGTCAACAGCAAAAGTAGATGATCAAAATCAGAAATTCAATATTAATATCTATAGCTGTAGGTACTAGTACTAAATGTTTGGTATAATTTACAATCCCATACTTTTGAAACACTTCGACGCCACACAGTTCTGACGCGAACTCCGTTTATTAGTATTGAATTTCTGTTTTTGATCATCTACTTTTGCTGTTGACTGTACTTAGTTTTCGAATAAGCTTCTTATTCATAACCGGCCTGCGAGTATGAGGTATGAAAGTATGTCTAGTTACAACCGCTTTTATAGCTTTTCATAGTCGAAAGCCAAAGAACAGCGTGCCAGTTGGGTTAATATATTTTCCTTAAGCCTGATTTATGAGATATGCCCCCTCCCATCCTATTCGTAGGACCTTTCAAATACTTTACGTTTGAAAAACTCACCTAAATTAACGTAAATAATGTCTTCCGGTGTGATGGAGAAGCGTGGTGGCGCGTGCACGTCCAAGTGGAACCATGTGCCATTTTTGTGCTGGTTGGGCGACCGGTTGAGAAACACCACCTTACACTCGTACCAACCCTGGTGAAACAAGCGAAAACCATTACTCACAACACCCATTTAAATATCTTACTTTTTAGATCACTTCAAGCAATCATGTTGGCCATGAATGTGTCAGGAAAGCATAATTATGTTTGTGGTGTGTTACCTGGTCAGACTCCCGGATATTGGTGAGGTTGAGGCTGGCGGCGCCGTAGGGGGAGTCCGGCGCCACGCGCGACACCCGGCCCTCGTAGCCCTCGCCGCTGTGCGTCGGGTAGCTCTCGTACCAGATGTAGATCGGGATGTCCTGTCCCTACACACACACGCCCACATGTTAATACCCGAGTAGTACTGGTGCGAACTCGTTAAGACTACCACTTAGCTTACATACAGCTAAATACTTATATACTAAATACTTTTCGCCGCATAACTGGTCGTGGCGCTACACATTTCCAACTCTGTCTAAAGCTTTCAAGACGATGCGATGCGTTTTCACAAAACACAGACAGAATCAGATGCTGGATCTTGTAACGTGACGTGCAATTCAGTCACAATTGAATGCGGAAGTCATTTTGGTTTTGTGGTTACAAGATTCAAAACTATCTACATAAAGAAAGAAAACTACTGAAGCATGCAAGGATGATAAACAAATCATGAAACTGATTACGTGTACCTACAGATCTTACTAAGCTCGAAATTGCTCGTAAGTCGCTGTCGTTGTATTTGCCTTTGAAGGCGATACATAATAAATTATGTATTCAAACATCGTTATATAGCGATATACCGTCGTTATTACGTTTGTACGTTTAGTTAATATTCAATAGGTTACATACAGTCGTGCATGCAGAAAGTGAAAACGGGGAAACTTAAGCGTTTCTACAGCATGCAACAAAGTAGATCAACTGTGCAGTCACTTGAATGAGTTACAATACAAAGTATGTCAAGTAAGTTGTACATGAATCTACTATTGCCGACAGAGCGTGGGAGAAGCCCACAGCCACAGGAAGAGAGAAACAGACAGAACCGCCGCCAGTGCGCGAGAGTGCGCGTGCCCCGTGTCAGCCGTGTAAGCGATAGTGCGCCCGAGACTATCTCAGAATAACAACGGTGCACCCAAATAAAATAATAGGAGGAAAAAATCTTATTGTACATGTAAAGTGGCGTGTATGTGTATGTTCGTATCTAACGGGGGTCTGCTGCTCTCTCAGACTCGCTTTGAAGGCCTTTATCACTGTGGGTATGTCGAACCGGTCTGTGACGAGCGCGGTAGGTACACGAGGCAATACGCAGAAGAGGCGGAGATACACAAAAGGCGTGCGGAGGGCGCGCGCGGGGCGAGGGCGCTGGGGCGGCGCCCCCGGCCCGCGGCGCCCGCGCTTTACCACTAGCACGGGACAATACGAGGTGTCGGAGCCGACACAGACGAGATATACTTTACATTCTGCGGGGCGCGTCGCGCGGACGAGCCGACCTTTACTGAACAGAAACACACACACGGTAGATGAGCAGCGTTGTATTGTAATAGTGGAGTGTGGACCGTCGTACCGTTTCGCCTACCTTCTTCTCCCACTGCAACACGTACGGCACCGGGATGTCTTCCGGAAAGTCCACCTGGCAGTTGAACACAACGCTCTCGCCGAGGATCGCCGTGATGTGCACAGCATCTTGGTGGTCTTGGTGGCAGGTTACTGTCCGGGCAAATCGAATCAAATATGTTAACTGATGTGATGCTGAAACTTGATTCCTGTCTGATTAACAGGTGCTAGAAATTACTTACTCCCAATGATAGCCAAGCTAGTAAAAGATACGTGTATCCAAAGATATATGTTACTGGACTGATAGTTAAGGGAACAAGACAGCATGGTATACTACCTGGCAGGTTAACTAGCAGCAGTAGGAGCAAGCCGGCGGCGATGTGCGGCGGTTGCACGGCGCGCCAGCCCATGCCTGCGCTCCCATGTCACGGCCGCGCGCGGCGACTCATCGTTGATGCATCACCTGGCAAAAGACAAAAACCACATTAGGATCAACTTCTTTATAACTAAAACCTCTTCTCGAAGTACTACGAGGACACAGCCTCGTCGAAGCGTATGTAGAGGTCTTATATCCCAGTTACATTAAGCTACGGACAAAAATGATATATTTTCTATAATAAGCAGGAGAATAATGGGGGCCATTTAATGATATTTCAGCATACTAAGGTATTTTCATTCAAAGATACTCTCAAGAAGCATAAAACTTCTCCACTACAAGACTTTACTGACATATGGCTCGGAATGCTGAGTACTAACCAAAAAATACGAGAACTCTATAAGTTTTAGAACGGAAAACACCAGGGCATATATTCGGTGCAGTGCTGGAAAACGAACAATGGCGAATGCGGTACAAGCATGAGCTTTACGAGATGTACGACGAGCCTAATGTTATTATTATTATTTATTTATTTCAGAGAATCTCCATATAAGTTACATAATTACAAATTAAGGCAATCGAAATTGGACGTTTTCGATGGACAACACATGTCACAAACATTGACGAGACCAGGGCACCTAAACGTGTACTTGATAGTTAATTGACGAGACCAGCCTTGCGATTCTGTAACCATCTCACCGTGAAAACTTAGGTGAAGTGAGCGTGGAGTGAGCTGTCATTCCCAACTAATGCTCGGGATTGACACTATTGACAGCTCACTCTAAGCTCGCTTCACCTAACTTTTCACGGTGAGGTTCTTACAGAATCGATCGGCTGGGCACCTTAACGTGTACTTGATAATTAACCGGCTGATCGGAGAAGTCGAGGCCGGTCCAAGCTCATATGGTTGGATGGCGTAGACCACTTTAGGAACTGTTGGAGTGAGAAATTGGAGACAAAAACAGGTAATAGGTCACGTTGGTGAAATATGCTTGACTAGGCTAAGGATGTAAAGCCTCAAATTTTGATGACATTAACCTAGACAAAATCTGGAGTTGCGATATAGGCAGTCTACTTGATCCACGATGCAAATAAAGATTGATTGATTGATGCTTTTAGATCCGTTTTGCATGTTAGATTTAATTCTTACTGGCTGTAAATACCTATTTCTTGTCAAGCTTCATAGATCGGTGAAGAACGAAGTAGTATACGGTTTTCCTTTGTGGAAGACAACCTAAAGCATCTCTGTACAAACTTTATTTGTCATGCATGTGTTAATCTATATTTTGCCAGAGTAATCATAAATGCCGTGACTCATTTTAAATTCCATAAATAATCGAGTAGTAGTAGAGAGACGAATGTCTGTTCAGGCAATTTCCTATGCTGATGTGTTTTAGTTATTAAGGATCGCATTAGAGTTGGTCATTACCTTGTCAATGCCATGTTGTCAAAGACCCTCTAACTAAACGATTCCCCTCGAAGAACAAACAGGGGGTGGGGGGGGGCACTATCCTTTTTGCTGTGCCCTACAGGGTCCATAATGATCTAAACTATATGTATACCACCTAAGTACACATTATGGTAAAGCAATAAAGATATTGAGTATTGAGTATTGTATTGAGTATCATTATACTTAAACAACAAAATATACCTATGTACCCACCATCCGTTGACAGTATAGTCCTTTAGTATTAATGTGATATATTCAATAATTGATGCTCAATATGTCTGAATTTAACATGATAATAGGGCGGTATCGTGCACCATGAAGAAGGCTGCTATTATACACCGCATACATATGTACCTCCATAGGTACCTACCTACTACCTTACCATCAGGCGTTATAATTTGCAAATGTGTCTAACATAGTTATATGTTGGTAAATCCTACTAGAACTCGACGCAAAACAAGATACTCGTCCCTAATCATCAAGGAAGGAACTCGTTATGACCTTTGGAAGTTAAATATAAAATTGTTTTGAAGGTTCTTTACAGCAACTTTATAACAACTGTATATTTCTGCTCACCAGATACTAATTTGATTCGTCAGCTCCCTGTGTATCAACCCCTTATTATCTGTTCGTCAAACCTAAACCTTCGTGGGAATATTACCAACTGTCCCTATTTTCTATTTTCCAATATTCTAAAATTACTCGGCACAAAATGAAGGCACCGTGCTTTTTTTTAGGATAAATCCCCGTGTAATCGTCAGTAAAACATGTTTGTCGAAGACTTAACTCCTTATTAAATCTGTCAATTACCTGAGGATTTGAAGCGGCGACAATTTGCAAATACGGAGTCAAGTCAAGGTAAATATAGCCAACGTTTTGGCAGCCTAATGAAGTTTTGTATGACGGTTAGTTATTTCTTATCATCATTCATGGTTATTTTTTTGTATTCCGTTTCATGATGACTTTAACGAGCCAATTTACAACGTAATACGTATTGGTATCCGAAACCGCTCAAGCAAGTGTTGGTAGAAGGGAATCATTGGCTAGGGAATTTAAACTAAACATGTGGGATGTTGGACTTATTCAAAATATTTTGGCATACCCTAAATCAGAGAGGACTAAACGTATAATTTGTGGATTAATGCAGAAGTCTAGGCAATAATTCCTTTTCCTGGTTCATAGGATATAGTGATGTAAATAAGTACAGAAATAGTTTTAGTTATGTTAAATAATTTTGTGTGTAAACTAAGTATAAGGTACAATGGGGTTGACGTATCCGTGTGGATAAAGACCATATATAAAGAATAAAAAAAAAAAAAAAAAAGTGTTGGTAGTGAGTTACCACTCACTACCAACACTTTTTAACCCTTTGTAATTAAAGTAAGTAAATGTATAAAACGCACGTCGACTCCATATAAAAATTTCAAAAATTCTTGAATATTAATCTTGAAAATAATAGATCTAAAATTATGTAGATTTTATTGCTTACCAAGCACCAGTAAAGAATCCGTACTGCGATAATAAATTATCATTCCTAACAATTATAACATTTCAGTTAATAGCCAAAGTAAGTAATTACGCAGTTAACTACCTTCGTATATAAATATCATACATATTAGCATAGCCGATAAGCTAGGCGGTGTATGAGAGGTGGGTGGCCTTTGAACCGAGCTCGTCCTTGGACTATTTCCCGTGGCTAGTAATTGCACTGCATCACGACATATAATCGACCTACACCCCAGCCCCTACAGCCTGCCATACCCGTCAATATCCTAACGACGCGACGCTTACATGCCAAGCTTTTATTTATAGAACCTATTTGTTGCATTATAAATTTACTTCGTCGAGTACCTTGAGATTAACTTGGATACGAATTACGATTATTGTTGTGTGATCTTTTGCATTTGAGTTTTGTGCAAATTATGAAAAAGCTCCCACAATGTTTGCGTAGGTCCAACGTTCACGTTTCTCCCCTCTTTAGAAAATTTGTATCTCTATTTAAAAGTGAAAACTTTTTGTTGTAATAAAAGTGCAAAGTGACTTTACGCTGTCACTGGAACTACAGTAATTTTCTTTATGCAAAATGAATAGCGGCTGTCTCTTTGGCCTGAATCTGAAATAAAGACAAACAATAAAATAAATCAACATAATATTCAAGGAAACCACCGTCCTTTTTGAATAAATATTTCATTTTATAAAATGGCAATTTCGAAAGGATTCGAACGTACTTTTTTATATGATGGTTTTTGAATTTTACTTGAGGGCGATTCGATCAGATGGCACCCCTATAGAACACCCCATTTTATTAAATGAGTTTCGATACAACTGTTTCCTCAAATATGAATAGGGAGCTTCTATCATCATAACCATGGCCATTTACAAAAGTGCTTCTATAAAAATATTTTGTTTGAATAACAAAAATGGGTTTGTGACTTTTAGTAAAATATTAACAGGGAAGGTTTTTTACACGAGCCACCACCATGCTTTTACCTCAAGGCAATGTGTAGTTTCAAAGTTGATATTTGGCTAAAAGAAGTGCTTTTTAAAATATTTTGACGTTGTTCAGTTTTCTATCCACAGCTGACGGACACTATAGTAAGATAATTAATTTAAGATAACGTAGCAGTCCACCTGTCATTTAATTCTAAATACTCCAAGATACTCTAAGATTGCATAACTTCAAGCTCGTGTGTTTGATTTTTAATCATACATACATACTTAGGTGTCGCCGAAACATGAAGAAGTAAAAAGCTCGAGCACGCAGCTATTTTATTTGTCGAAAAAACTACATCTGCGTGCTTCGAGACGCGCGATCACGCTGAATCTGAGTCAGGATTTCAACAAAACTAAAAAAGAACTTGAAACAATAGCCATTTTTTATTTTTTAAAAAATTGCATGTAATTTTATTTGTTTTCATTAAACACTAAGTATGATGTAACAATATAATAATTATAACTGGTTATAACTTACTACAACTAACACAATTTCAACGAACTTAGAAATCACGCAATCACTTGTAACCGTTGCTCTTACTAGCTCGGAAAAACACTAATCATATGCTACCTAAGTTTAAGAACTTTTAATTAAAAGCTACTTATTTCTACCATAAATATTTAAAAGTAATACCTATTAGAAAGGCAGTGAAATAAATTAAAGCCACAGAGATGATGGTTAGCTATCATGGAAAAGTACGTTATCTCTTTTGGTAAGGGTTCAGCCCGCCGTTTAGTTTCAGGGGATTCTTTTTACACTTCTTGTAATAAGGAATTTATGTGATTCCAAAAAAATTATACACTAATGAGAGCAGAAAAATATCTGCATATGAAATTCAGTGGAAACTGGTATTAATTGTAATAAATAATGGTTATCGAAAATGTAGTGATAAGGGCACAACGTGGCAAATTTCGGGCAAGGGGAGCAAGACTTGTGACGTGCTCTGAGCCGTGAGCAGCAACGAGCAGGGAGCAGCCGGGGCTGCGAGCAGGCGGGCAGGCGCGCGCGTGCGGCCGGCGGAGCGGTCAGCGGATGCTGCGGCACTCGGAGCTATCGATTTTCCTACCTTATCGTCGCGCGGTACGAGCGAGTGCGGGAGCGCGCGGCGAGTGTGGTCGTGCTGACGGGGACAGTGCGACGCTCTCGTAGGGTGCGGGGCTCCGTCATCTGTGGAGGGCGGTCATGGGCTCGCGGCGGCGGTACGCGTGCGAGGCGTCGCGCGGCGGGCCGGGCACTGCCCGCCCGCGCCCAGCGCGTATTGATCGGTGCGCGCGCAAGCCGCCGCCCTCGCACATGAATGGTCCCCGGTGGAAGCTCACGTGCTCGCCGGCCTGGCCTGCTGTGTGACCTCCGCGCCACCACTACGTCCTCACTGCATGTCGATACTCCCCACGCTCATATTACACGCCGATCATTTAGCCTAAAAATTAGGTGGCCCACATCGTTCCCGATAATGTGATCATTTTTAAAGCGATTGATTTTACAGCCCTAAACAATTTACTCTTTGGTGGCTACGAGATTAAAACATTCTCCGTAAAATAAAAATTTCAGAAATAGATTTATTTTTGTATCGCACGGTTTATTCTTGACATTAAGAATGAGTAACACTGCATGATAAATGGCAACTATGGTCTCGAATAGATCTTATAACAATTGTGCATAATAAAATCTAGGTATAACTTGACAATTGCATGGTCGTCGATGTCTTCTATAGCAATCATAATGGAGCATTCAACGACAGGTTTATGAGTGTGGCGCGAGGGGCGCCGGTATTGAGCCGGCTGACGCTCAATGCGCCTATATTGCCAATATGCGCCTTAATGCGCCGTCACTGATCACAGCAAATCCCTTCCACAGTTCATACATCAGGCACTGATTACCTCCCGTAATACGCTACCAGATTCGATGACGACGCACAAAAATATTTCACCCACATTGTCATATTTTGTGCCCATAGCCTGACAAGTAATGGAAAGTTCATTTATATATAATATAAAACAAAAGCTTGTTGTTATTTATAACAGGTTATCGATAACCATGATTCTAATTTATAGAAAAAAAACATGGGAAATACGTAGGCACTGACTACACCAGCTACGCTTATTTTAGATATCCTTATTTAATGCCCGAATTAGATTCAGATCAAGGTCTATTGGGATTATCTGAAGATTATTGTGATCCCATTCAGCCTAAATAAAGAATACTCAAATGTCACCTAGTTATTTATTTATTTCATGATGATACGATGCGACCTACCTACTTAACGAATACTAATTAGTATCTAGTAATCTTGTATTGATTTAATAGGAGCCATTTCAGAAGTAAAATGTACAGAATAAACCAAGAAAATTGTCCACAGTTAGAAATAGCATTGAGTTGCCGCGACTACGCTCCGCTACGCGTTGCTACGCGGCCTACGCGGGCCTCTACGACCATAGATATGTGATATCCGTGTCTACGACATTGTTATACATTTTCTAAGAGCTTTATTGTAATTAACAGGTGCTGAATTTATTGAATGAATATTAAATAAAACGTGTTATTATTTATTACGGAACTTTCTTTAACTGAAAATTATACGTTTTCATTTCAAAAGTATTCCAAATACGAGTACAAGATTTCGGTAAGTAATCGTAAATAAAAATACATTAATAATGACAAAAAGTTTTTTTAGAGTATAACGAGGCAATTAAGTGCGATCGTTTTCCTTTTAAAGACATAGATAAAACAAGAATTAAAACGTTCCTTGTTTTATACAACAGGGAATAACTTGGTTCTGTATTTATATTTTTTAACTAAGCATCCGCTCTGGAGCCGTGTTCTTGAAAATACATTTTGCTGCCCTCCCTCTTGGGGGTCGTATTTCGAAAAATCTTTTCACTGTGCGTGCAAAGAATACATTGAGATTAAAGCCGCGTTACGCATGACTTTTACGCATTGTCAGTTTCTTCCTGTCGAACTTTCTTAATTCCAAATGAATACTATGAATACAAGTAGGCATTTATCTTTTGACAGGTCTTCGGTTACATAGTTATTTATCATGATTTAAAAAAATATTTTGTTTGTGTTTTAAGAAACTCTGTTAGATAACATTTAATTTTGTGCAAGTGCAACCAATAGCAATAATTCTACTTTTAGCTCTTCACAGATAACAATATTGTTGCGGAACGACGATACGAACACAGCACAAGCTATGTTCAAGTAAGTCTGTGACGTACGTACGAGGTGTCAGTGCACAACCGTGGAGTGTTGCCAGCCGCCAGCCAGCTAACGTCTCATGAAAGCCTATCACTACACTCGTACACGCGAATATCATACGTTCTCACAAGCCGCTACTCAAAACGCCTCCCGCGCTGCACTCCGAATAAAAATACAACATCGCGTTTTATTTCAAAACAAGAACCTTTATTTAAATGCACATTTGCAATGCGCTTTTTGCTAATAAAATAAGCATTTACATTTTTGAGCTCGTGGAAATAATGAAGGGGTATTTTTCTAGAAAGTTTTCCGTGAGATTATCATAAGCTTGGAGAACCTTTTATTACTGCTACACGTACTATTATTACTTCACATACACAACTGTAAATAGGATTTATAGATAGGTACGTATTCAGAGATACAAAAAAGTAATCCTTTTTGTTGACAGTTCCGTCATTATTTTGCAAGCTAGTGTAGAGAAAAGATTACCTTCTCCAGTTTCTAAGCGAACCCTTCCACGACTGTGTTGCGGCAGAAATATCATGTAGGTACACACTACACACATATCCAGCTATTTCGTGACCGGAATGAGTGATGGAAGACGGGAACCGGTCGGGTTGGCGCAGGAAGGGACGCCCAGTAAAATGACTTTCTCACCGAAAATACTACACGCCGCCTTTTATATTTTATAGACATTTCATATCACCATTTCTGTTCGAGGCGCCCGAAATATAATAAACAGTTGCCGATAAATTTGAAGTATACGTGTGTATCGTGTTGCTCGCACATATTTGTACACACGTAGCTACCAATAGTAGCAACACATTCATCAGGATATGGACGAAAATAGTTTAGCAGTTAAATGTTCAAAAGAATGATTTAAACAGTGATATATCACATGGAATTACTGTAATAGGCACGTCGCTTCATAAATTCAATTCAAACACTGCACTACTGATACAAAGTTTACACTGGGTACTGAAATACAGAATGCAGTTAAATAATGCAGCAAGCGAGTCCGTGCAATGTCGTCGACGCGCTGCCTGCGATGACTGTCTCCCTTTATCATACAGCACGAGACCTTACTTTAATACTCACCAAAGCCTATTATCTGTACGGGGTACAGTATCTAGGTACTAACAGTCAAGTTTAGTTTCAACGTTTCGTGCTATCGTGCCGGCAAAATTATTGTATTAATATTGGAGCATTCGTGATCAATATCAAAGAAAAAAGTACAAAACTGTTATTGTTCACCGAATATAAAATGTATACGTATAAATACTGAACACGTAAATCAAATATGAATGTAGAGATACACGACGTACACGCGCGCGTAGTTTACGCGTCGAGCACGTGTTCAATATACATGGTATTCAAAAAGTGTGTCGCCGCAAACGCCGACATTTTTCAAAGTATTAGTATACCGAATAAAATCTAAGTTTGAGTTTAAAGGTTTAAGAAAGTTAGCCGTGAACGAATCGAAATTACTCTTTTGTCGCGGCATGCAAGTTTAAAGTTGAGAATTCAGAAGAGCGATCGACAAAGTTGTTGCTGTCGCGACCAAAGCGGATTACTCGTTCAGCCTTCCCTGCTCCCGGGAATATCGCAACGATAACGCGATTATTTGAGCTCGTCCGAGTTGAGGGGACATACTATCCGTATCGTGAGCCTTGCCCGGGCTCGTGTTGGCCGAGCTGAGTGCCACTAGTTAGCGTTTCGTATTCGAGTGTGACGTCAACGGATACCGCAAGCGGCCAACTTGATTCCGACCAATTATACACTGGAGCTGCAGTTACGGCCAATTACGAGTTTGGTCGAGTTGCTATTGGCTCCATGATACCCGAATTTAATTACGTGTATGTATGGAAGACCCTAACAGCCTCAGTGTTGGATGTCTACTGGCGTAGTCTTGCTGAAAGATCTGTTATTTTACCCTCACCGGCCACATCTCTATTTTATAAATAAAGACAAAGATTTGTGCTCGGCCAGTGCTCTTCACTCACGTCACTCAACGCCGAAACATAACTGTGCCAAATTGAGCGCAAATATTCACAAGACCCTTATCTCTGTGTAATGAAATGAGTGGCGTGTATAAATTGCCCTGTAGGCCCTTACATCTGCACTACCACTAACAATAGGTAATTGGTTGAAGCCTTTCGGGCCAGTTTCTGACGTATTAAGTAAATTGTTCGATACATGGCCGCTAGTTTTTTTCCAGTTACCACGTAGGTGGGCTTGAGCGGGACGTATTAGAGTATATTGTGATTGTCTGGGAATGATAATAAGGTATTTTACTAATGTTACGGGGTTCCAGCTTATGTTTCCCATGAATAAATAGAATGGTGATGTAAAATTTAAAAAAGTTTTCACTGCAAGAAGTTTTAATAAAATCCTTAAAGAAAACTAATAAAGAATTGAACTACAATATTTTTGCGAAAATATTATAGTATTGTTTAAGTGGAAGTATAATTAGCGGAGCGGCACCGAGCCAAAGTAGTTGAGTGGAGCGAATCAGCGAATATTTTTAAGAGAGAAACAAAGTCAAGTGGATATCTTACCAGTGCGCGCTGCATCCGACCACCGCCAGGCACCACGCTCTGCAACAAGGAAATACACTCTTCATTTTATATTTTACAACTCCATAGCCGTATTGAGAACTTTATTACTTTGCGATTTACGAAGCGAGGTTCATTTTTAATGAAATATTGATGGAACAGCATTGGTTTCTTCACAATTTTAGTTTTCACGACTATTCCTGCCTACTGCTTGTGGACCCGTTCATAATTGTATAATAAATGAAAATGTGGATAATTCTGTAACAACAGACAATTTGCGAACAAGTGTCTTCTTCAGCGTATAAAAAAGAAAAATAATCTGCCCAATAGATAATTTTCCTGCTTGTTTTTTTTTATTGATATCTTGGGTTCACACATATCACGTAGAAAGCTTATAAGCGCCCCACGTAAGGTGATACGTACGTGATATTAAATGAAGAAGGAGAACGATTTCATTATACGGTTTTGTGAGAGCGGTTATTGTAGAACTGTGTGAAACCGTTCAATGCCATTATGTTACGGTGGCATCATTTCCAATTTAATGATAGTCCGCTAGTTTTACAACAAAGGAAGATTAAATTCCTTAAACCCCATCAATGGGTATAGAGTATTTTAATTAAACACGTTTGTTAAAGGCCTGTCTACATAGGTACTTACGGCTATTTTCATATCGTTCAAGCCTATTTATAGCTATTATGAAGAATTATTTCACTTTTAGTCTGGCTCTGATACCTAGGTACAATATCAAAAATAAAGTTTCATTGTAATGATTTGAATTTTCAGAAAAATCTCTTTTGAAAACAGCATCCAAATAGATTAGACATATTTGTTTTCGTACGAAAAACAATGTGCTTGAGGTGTCGTTGTCTTATCTATCTTATATATATATCTATAAAAATTAATCCCTATTTCCCTTGGTCACGTCATAACCTGAGAACGACTTTACCGATTTCATCCATCTTATTTTTTTAAGTTTTCTAATACTTTGTAGAAGGTTCTTAGAGAAAAAATAATTAAGAAAGTTGCTTCACGCGGACGAAGTCGCGGGCAAAAGCTAGTCTTAAATAAAATTGTATATCCAATCATCTGCACACGGAAAATCATCAGTATTCTGAAGAAACACATCAAGCTCCATTACTAGCACTTTCCAGTGCCAGTTTTCAGCTCTTACTGTGATATTTTATCTGTGGTCACGCTTGGGCTGCCCGTGAATAAAAGCGCTGAAAGTGCTCGAAGCGTTCGCGCTCCGTATTGTGTTCTTCAGATTTCAGTGGGCTACTTATCTCGGAGATATGAACGAAGTCGATTTTACAGGAAATAGCCCGCTGTTGAGATTGCTTAAGATGGCGATTTCTTCTTTTTGCGATATTCTTGCATTACTTCGTATGTTTTTTATTATTCTACGAATGTGGATGAGGAATAGGTACTGTCTACAGTGTTTATTTTTGTGACTGAATGAATTGTGAGCCAATATTTAACGACAGCACGATTCATAAACATGAGTGTTTTGTCAATATTAGCTGTGTGTTAGTTAGCAGGCGTTGTTTTAATCAGCGCTTGTTTGTGACCACTAGTTAATGATGGCGGCGTGAAGCGGGTGAGTAGTGCCGCTGCGTCGCCAACAGCTGGCGCTGTCAGCGGCCGCCATGATTGATTGGCGTCCTCCCGCAGACGCAGCCGCATCTAGGGTACGTCGGAACATCCGTAGCGATAGCACCTACGTCACAGCTAGATCTGTTTTTCAGAGTTAACAAGATCACTACTTATTGGGAGCTTGACTTATGTAAGATGGCGTCAATCTATTTAATGTAAATAGGATTCAGTCCATAAAAGCAAGCTCCTGTAAAACGGTGTAGGTTTTGCACTAACTTCGACATACTATTACTTAGAATTGCTTTATAAAACTTAAAGACAGTTATGTCAGCCATACCACACAAACCACCAACCACTCTTTGATCACCCTTGGCTTTATTACATTATGGAGTAATCTGAACCTTACTATACCAGCATACTTCAATCAGCTGACAGAAGACGTAAACAATACAATCACAAAGAAATATCTAGTGGTGTTAGCCGTCGCTGTTGTGAAGATAACCAAGCTGAAATGGAGGACACTAATAACAATGACAAACTTTTCAGTGAATTACCTCAACGCTCATTAACACGTAAACTAGCCGTTCAGGAAGCACAGCTAGCTACCTCCCACACCGCTCCGCTTTGGAATCTCAATAGACGACTCCCCTTTTTCTCAAAAAACTGCCGGCCTCCTTAACATGCAATCTAAATTCCGATTTAAACTGTGATCGCTCACAGTCCAAAGGGTCTAAGAGCCGAGCAATGTCGGGAATGCAATCAAAAACGTCTCAATGGTGCTGAGCGATCTAAGGAAGCGTCACACATCAAATCGTTCGGCACGCTCCGCCGTCGCATTCGACACCCACCGCAGATGTGATTGATGCCGCTTTCATATCACTATTACTGTAATGTTCCTATTATTTTAGCTTATAACGATTAATAAGTTAATCTACAAGCACAATTTGGTCAGCACGACTCCTTTCAAATTACACGATAATATTGTGTGTTCACTTGTTCGAGTAATTTGTCGCACCACTAAATCAACCAAGGAACCAAGAAATGAAATAGCAGCAAAATTAAAATGCTCTAGCGGCTCTAGGACAGTCTGTGGTGGACAGCACGAGTGCGGTGTAAAATATTTTACCAGGGAGGCGTTCAGCTGCAAAATATTAATTTTCTTTACTGCCGGACTACCAGCTTAATATATCTGACCCAAAATAATTAAATTATATTCATTTCACACTTTTCGGGTACGAATTTCGGTTAATCCTTTTCACGATGTGTTCTCTCATTTTTCAACGTGAGCTTAATTGGGGTTTACTTGCGACAAAGTAGTTAAGTCCTGATTGAGGGACATTAAAGGCCACAGATTTGAGTATAGCAAACAGAAGGCTGCCACTGATTCGGATTTAATCCACGGAACATTCTGTGAACAAATCTACGTTAGGAGCACATTCCGTCAGCAATCAACATTGAGTTAATACATACAATACGTAGGTAGGTAGTGATGTGATCAATATCGTGCATTGTTAGATTCGGAGACGGCTGCCGGCGGCGCGTAATTTCCGCTCCGTTCAGCTTAATCGCGCCGTTTCCTGTATCGGCTTATGAATCTTTTGATACTGCGCGCACCACAATTCGCGAATCAATTGATTACCCCGACGTTCATGGTAATCACCGCACAACATCGCGGCTTATGGCTATGATCTAGTTTGTTCGACGTAATCCGCGTTCTGGTTATTGTAAGCCTTTATTATAAACACGTCAATTGAGTTCTGTACGGTAATCGGTATGTTTATTTTAGGAAACATGTTTTCTTTCTTTGGTGACCTAAATCTTTTAAGCTTTTTATGTGACTGTAACCATGTGTTTGTTGTTTATTTATGTTACCGAGGGCAGAATACTTTAAAAGATATTGGATTAGACAAACTAACTTGGATGTTTTATTTACTAAAATGTCTACGTATCGTGTTATACAATTATAGACATCTCTTATTTAGGTAAGTATTTATTCGCGGTTCCAATAGTTTAGAGGAAAAATTGAAACCACTCACCGAAGCAATTTGGAAAAAGTATGCGAAACATGTTTAACCTAAATAAAGCTATCGGTCGGTATTCATACGCGGTGAAAGGGTAGAAACATGCAACGTAGGTAATCAACTGGGCTGGTTTTAATCATCGAGGGCTGTTCGACACGGGCTCCCGCGGCCATGTTGGCATATCTACTCGTTAGCTACAACAGCTCGCGACATGCCAGCATTATTTGAATACATGAACAGTTTATCCTAAACCGACACTACACAATAACGACAGCTGCAAACGTTTGAGGTGCAGTATACCGATCTGTATTATTAACTACCATTTTTGTTTTTAATTTTATTTTAGCTAATGTAATGTTTTGTTAGTAGGTATACTCAATAACCACGTTAAGCCGTTGGTCCCGGCTATCATTCGGATCTTTGACAGTAGTTACGGGTAGTCAGAAGCCCGAAAGTCTGACAACCAGTCTTACCAACGGGGATCGTATTACCCAGTAACTGGTAAATGATAAATGTTAAAGGATTTTATTTTGTAAGTAGGTTTGAACACTTTTACACGTCAATCATATTTTAAAACTAGATGAAAGAAAGGCCGAAACAAACTCAGAGGTCACAGTCTCTTTTAAAGTCCAGACATAATCTTCAAATCAAATGAAGACCATGTACGTCGATTTCTGATATGGTCTTTTAAGGAAAGAACCACACAGATTTAGAGGACCTGTCCAGTCAGTGCTCGCATTTGTCAGAAATCGTGCAGCTCAACTCAAAAATTAAGGAGCTCAACGATTCGACGAATAATACCAAAGAAAGGACATTTGGGTTGGCCACATTAATTACTCAAACTGCCAGACCATGACAAAAACTAAGAGAACAGAGAGAAAAATAAAAAATAATATAAATAAAATAAACCACGTAGTCTTCACATTGACAATAATAAAAATAATAGAATACTTTACAAAGTAAGCAAATGTCATAGTATTATATAAAATTCATTAATGTCAAAGTGTATATAAAAAAAAAAACAACAATAAAACAGAAAAAAATAAAAACATTCAATATATAAAAATTGGAAGCAGCTCAATCGCAAGCCTTTTTGTCCTCGATATAATCCTTAACGGTATAAAAGGCTTTCTGGCACAACTTACGTTTAATGAATGATTTGAATCTTGAACGGGGCTTGGAAATATATTATAAAAGCGTATACATTGGCTTCTGAACGAGCCACCTATTTTCTTGAGCCAAGGCTCAAGAAAATAGGTGGCTCGTTACAACAAGTTGTAGGTACGCGTTTGTTCCTAGTATTTATGTCATGGATATCACTGTATTTAAAAAAAATATATTTTTATGGGGATATAAAAGATGTTCATAAATATATTGAGAAGGCACATTCATAACATTAATCTCTTTATATTTGTCTCTGAGCGAGTGTCTCGGACTTAATTTATAAATTGATCGAACAGCTCGCTTCTGCAAAACAAAGATAGTCTGAATATCAGCGGCATTTCCCCACAATATAATACCGTACGACATTACACTATGAAAATAGCTAAAGTACACTAAACGGGCTGTCTCAGTTAAATTACGAATTTTTCTAACAGCATATGCTGCGGAACTTAGCTTTTTTGACAATTTATCTATATGTGGACCCCACTGAAGCTTAACATCCAAAGTTATGCCCAAGAATACTGTGCTGTCTTCAGGATTCAATTCTTCGCCCTTTATCAACACATTAGTTTTCACCTGCCTAACGTGAGGTAGCGTAAACTTAATAAGTAAATTATTAACATTGAACCACTGGACTTCTTTAGAGATCGCGCTATTTACATCGTCAGTAACCTGCTGCTGACTTTTAAGTTTAAACAAAAGTGAAGTGTCATCTGCAAACAACACTATATCATGATTATCCTTTATGAGGTACGGCAAGTCATTTATATAAATAAGAAACAACTAAGGTCCAAGAATTGAGCCCCGTGGGACTCCCTTTGTTATTATGTTGTGGGTTGTGGAGGTCAGATAGGCAGTCGTTCCATGTAAAATACTGGTATTCAGCTGAATCTGGTTAGACTGGAAGTCGACCCCAACATAGTTGGGAAAAGGCTAGGCAGATGATGAGTCAATAACCGAATATTTCTTACAGTTTGCACGACAATATTTCGTACAGTAGAAAATCAGTGTATTCGCCAACAGAGTCGCAGATAAGTTAGTCGTAGACGCGAGCCTATGCGTTAAGCGCCTAATAAACGTAGTTAGAAGACGGTTATCCAGGCGTTAAAGTAACCTGAAATAAATATACGTAACAACAATGCCCATGTCTGAAGCTAAATTATTATTACCTGTGATTTATACAGCTACCACAATGACTGAAAAATAAATTTCTAATACATTTTTCTTTTCATTTTCAGCAGGTATACATTTTCTTCCGCCGTGAATGTGCTAAGTACCATAAAAAGGGAATAAATCAAGTCAGATACTGCTCTAAATAAATGTAATTTACGGTTACGTTTTCGCTTTCCGAGAGTAAAATGACGTTCACCACCTACCGAGGTATATCTACGGATCTCGTGGAAATTCTTGTACTTTTGTCCGGACATTTTAGTAATGCGATTATGAAACGTAGCGTGCCTCTCATTTGAATGTTATTTCAATCCATATAAAACGGTTAGTCTCGAATATTGTTGAAGAGATTATCATTATTTTCGTTACTTTTGCAATATTTTTTTCTAAATAACAAAGTAAAGTAAGAACCCGTTACGTCGAGGCGTGACGGATGGTTATTAAAGCATTACAGTCTGACATCTATTTAAATTACCGTCATAAAGTCGTGACTTAGGCAAACTTATTGAAATCTTTATTTATAAAAAATTATTCTTGTGGTTAATTGGTCACTTAAAAGTAAGATCCGCATAACTACTCATGTAAGTTGGAGAAACATTTTGTCTGCATGGCAATGTTGTGCTTTAATTTGGGATTCCGTTCTTGCTGCAGGTGACAAATGGGATAGATAAGGTTTCTGTGCCAGGCAGGAGATGGGACATAAAATGGTTCATAATGGATTCATAAGGCGAGCGAGTTCAGCCTACACCGTAGCTGTAATGGCATCACTATTTAAAACTGCATCTTCAATGGGAAAACCTAGTCGGGTAATGTTAAGATCGGAATTGTTATCATAAAAAAGAACTAAATACCTAGGTCTTGTCTACCTTTATGATTAAATATATATATGTTTTATTGATCCAATATGTTCTTACATAAATGGTTGTACCTAGCACATCTTTTCTTTAATAAATCCATTGTAGACCATGCTTAAACATACTATAACGCAAATTTCATAGAAAATAGAGTTCTAAAACATTCATATAAAACCCTCCCTCAAATAACCCGACCAATGGCACATAGGCACATAATCCAATATCAAATTTCAACATGTGAAATAATCTGGTGAGTTTCATTTCGAAATGTGAACTAAATTTCAGTTTTATCAGTGCAAAGTGGGGAGGAAGGAAGCGGGGAATGCGCCGGGAATATTTGCTCAGTGCCCAGACGCCAGCGACTCCCAGCTCCCGGCTCCCAGTCCCCGGCTCGGAACACGACTCGACTGATCTTGTGGTCGCAAACACCTCTTTTAAAACGATGTACTGTTTGTAGATCACATGTAGTCTCATTAATTTGTTCGTTTTACAGATTGGAATTGGGATGGGCTAGGTATTTTGGGAAATTATATTAATCGATACAAATATGTTCTCCGATTAGTATTTGTTCAATATTATAGGTGTAGGTAGTATGTACATACATAATTATTAATAAAGGTTAAAAAAGTAAGTTTAAAATTGCTATACTTAATATGCGAATTATTGCCGTTTTCTTCTTCATTAGGAAGAGCAATGAAACAAGGATGAAAATATTGTTTAACTAAACATTGATGTACCGAGATTTGATTACCAAATCAAGTTAATGCCATTCACTACACACTTGCTCATAACGTTAAAATTCAAAAACTAGATACCTACTCGATGCAAACTAAACTCAATTACAGCTCGGGTTTGATTGTGTTCCAGCGGAAATTGCTCGGCATTATCGAATCTTTCCGTATACACAAGCACCATAATTATGAAATATACATAGGTACGTTTAGGTATAGGTAGGTACCAGATTGTCAATTTCGTTACTTTTTATTACAAAACGTTTTAGTCGAACGAATCAGGATTTTAATTTCCATGTAACGGCAGATAGAGGGAGGCTAATGCGAAATTTTACAGGAACGCGATAAGAGAACAAATTTCCGTCACGATAGATAACAAATCGTAAGTATTGGCAAAGCGATGGACATGGAAAACTTAAATCGTGAGGACGGAAAAGATAAAAATAGACCGAAATTACTTTAGACACTTATAAAGCTTAACTAAGTGATTAATGAAAATAGCAAAAGCAATTAAGTGCAGTACTAATATTATTGTGGTATGGCTATTTATGCACTAGACTTGTAAAATGTCCTTCTACAATGTCCTATATTTCGAATGAAAAATAGCCAAGGTTTAATTTAAGTATGTAGGTCCACGCCGGCAAACCAGTTTTAATAACACATTCAATTATAAATTCATAGGTGCCCTGTGCCGCATATCCATAGAAAAAAAGTTGCGTACGGAGGATGTTGCCTCAGAGAGGAAATGGTGGACCGGTTAGGTTTCAATGAAGTAGTCTTATAGCGGGGTGGCTGTCGGTTGTCGTAACCACAAGCCCATCCTGTGCCGGCCGAGGAAACCACGCGGGTGATATCACACCGATACACCGGACACAATGCCGTATAAAAAGAGAAAGCAGTCATTAACAGACACGGTTTTTTATACCATTGTTAAAAATAAACATAAAAAATTGCAGTAAAATTTACAATAAAAGTAATTGTAAAACAATTATTAATTCTTTTTTCGTTATGCCAGTGTAATTTCACACACGCAATTTGCCAAATTGTTTTAATTTACATAATAGCTTTGTTGAAGCTTACATCAGGGGTTAATAACCATTACTATTTAATAAAAGTAACGTTGTTGTTATAACTATTTATTCTACCTACCTACACACAAAAGGAAGTCCTGCTCAGCTTATCTGTGTACTTAAGCCCTTTGCAAAAGTTTATAACCCATTCAAGGTTACAAGCTAACGAGAATGAAACAAACGTTCTAAGTTAATGTATGAGTTTTGTAGCAAGTAGGTAAACACCAACGGTATAGGGAACGAATTTAAGCGTTCGGTAACAGTAAAAAACTGCAGATGCAGTTTTTAGCGTACCAATTTTACGCCTCTTTGCACCGACAAAGTCAGTTAAAAATATTTCCCACGGTGGCCACGGTTAAAGTTTGCCTACCTGGCAAAGGGTGTTAAAGTTAAAACTCCACAAATATAACGCCGCCATTCGATATATTATAAAAAACATAGGTATACAAAAACGGGATTATAAGCTTTTAATTTATTGATCATGAACGACTGGCAAAATACGGGATTAATTCCAAACACGGCAACAAGATGGCGTTGTCCTTTTTATGGCGAATCCTAAATCTCGCTATAGAGATTTTTCTGCGACAGTATATAGGGGCCCGGCCGGTCTGATTTCGTTGCTTTTAGCCGGCTCGGTCTGTAGCGGTTTGCGGACTCTATGGGCCGAGGCAACTAACCTAACCAACTTCTCGGACCTCTTTTGCAGGGTGGCGGGTCGACTCTCGAGTCAGGAAAAATTGAAACCCCGCACCAAAAGAACATATTATTAAAGCAATATAGATTTTGTGATAGGTAAAAAATAATACTAAGATGCGCGTATAGTACGTGAATATATTACAACTTTCCTTTCGAAAGTTTTATTACTTTTACGGATTAGCCATAATCCGAGTATAATTAATTTAAAATGGAAGTTATTAGACGAGATGGCGTATTAATTTGGCGACATTTAAAAAAAATATGTCCTATTAAATATTACGTACGGTGCAGTGAGTTTATACAGAAAACATAATACATTATAGGTAAGTATGTACTTAGATTATTATTATCAATTCGGAGACATAAAAAGATGAAAGATGAGGCTTCAGAATTATAATTTCAGTAACGTAAAACATCTCGCGTTGATGTCCGCTTTACAGTATAATAAATAAAAACATTCTCTTGAACTTTATTTAGGGAGTGGGTATAATAATTTGTGACGGGCTCAGTCGCGGTTCTTATTGAGTTTCGACGAGGGGTCTTAACTCGTCATTGCAGTATTTAGCGAACTTTAAAGGGACGACGACGGGAGCATGGAACGGTATTTATGTAACATTTATATTCCATAATAGCTGAAGAGAGGTTTAATTCTCCCTTTTTGTACTTAATGTTCCGTAGAATAAAATAAGTTTTTATTGTAATACATAATAGGTCATTTTGAGTTCTTTATATTGATCAACTCGATATTTTGAAAACTCGTTTCGTACCTGGTGGAGTGGAGACTTGTTTATTTCTGAGAAGTCGTGACTTTGCCTACTTTTCACCATAATAGCACTATTTCGGCGAGCATCCATTTTGTTGTTAATAGCTCAACGTCTAGAGTAAAAGTTTTGTCGTCAAACAACAGTTATTGATTTTAGCACATTCAGTTGTTTCAGACAGGGTCGTTTGAGGGCGCGAGTGGGCCTGCGAGGGGTTTCAGGAGACCGGGAGGCGAGGAGGGGAGGGGAGGCAGTAAAACGGCAACCATACCTCCACACGTGAATATTTGATGGCTGAATCTCGCTGTGGCTACGGATACAAGGGTATTCAGGTTATCAGACGCTGCCCTAAGACTGAATCGACGTAGACATTAATTAACTTCACTGATTAGGGGCTAAGCTTTGAAATGAGCTTAGAAGTTAATCCTCTGGCGTTTCTAAGGCAGTTTTCATTTCAATTTGCGAAGCTGGAATAAATAGCATCGACCCAACGTGGACGGTTAATGCGATTGTTTGTAACGTTACCGACAATAAGCATCCATACGTTAGGTATTGGACTGCCCATTCTAACGTTATTGCAACTCCTACAAAGCTTCTGTATAAAATCGTATATTTATATTATTTTAATATCTACATTGAATCACGCTATCATTCTCAGTAATGCTTACTGTAATAGGTACCTAGTCCCAAAAAGTAGACATACAAACGTATTTACGGAGTTTCGTTTGCTCTGTAGCGTACTCAGAGGGTGTTGTATCCTTAAATAATTGATTCCCTCTAGCAAAATGAGATCTTCCTTATTTCCCGTCCGCGACAATCTTACCCTAGCTTAGATACACCTTTTTTTTTTTAAAGTCCTCTCCACTCTATCCCTGTACCTACGCTACAGAATTATGCATGATTGTAACTACTGACTCAGTTTACATAACAAATGTGATCTGCACCGCGGGAATGAAAATGTTGAAACTTTTGGTTTAAAGAATGCTTTATATGAATACGCCATCCGTTGTTAAATGCGGCATCTAGTCTTTATTTTAATAAATCTGATGGCTCACATTTTCACGTTCACTTTATTATAAAAATACGCATATGTATCATCACACGTCAAATCTAAGGTTATTATTTCGTCATATTTCTTGAACATTCATTTACTGTCACATTCATCTTCATTACGCAGTTTCCGCTCCGACGGTGATGCGGCGTCAACGCGCTTCCCGAGCCACACTTAAAAAACATGCACCGAGTTCCGTGGGAGACGGATCATGATTGTTTGTGCCGATAATGGTATTCGCGGAGCTGCCGCGCGTCCTACTCATTTGTAACGCTCGCTCGACATCCCGAGTGGATTACTCTTCCTTTATTAGAAAATGTACACTGCAATCATGAATAAATAATTTGCTTTGGTCTGAAATACTCTGAAAATGTGGAATCAGTGCACTGTAGAGTGTACTTAAGTAGATCTCATCTGCATTAACTGTGGAGTGTGTCGTTGGCGCTTGTTTTTAGTCTGCCTCGAACGGAAGCGGGCTGGCGCATGGCGTTGATATATTATTTAGCACTAGCGTTAGCACGCGGCCTCACTTATGACTGGGATAAACAGTAGCCTATGTCCGTTTTCATGTCACGTACTACCAGCGTATTAATTTCCAGGCGGTCGCGCAGTTGATACGTTTGAGAAGGCCTACAAAAGCAGGACTGCTTGTCCTGCTTTTGTATCCATAATATAACTTGTATTTTTTATATATATATTTTTTTCTTTTTTCGACATTATGTGTATGAATGCACATTGTATAGACCCTGATGTTATACTCGTAGAATAATCTGTTAACTAAGCAATGTGCTAAGTAAGCCCTTAAAAACAGTTTGTCCATGGAAATTCGAATTAATCAATCTCGTGTGAAACTTTTATGAATAAACGAGCTTACACATGTAGGTAAATATAAAAACAATTTTAACGAAAAGCATTGAAATTAAAAAATAACAAGGTAGCTGTTTCAGGACACAACATGGATGATATTTTCATCATTTTCATAAAAGCTTAACGAAAACATTTGGATAGTTGTCGTTTTACAATGTGTAAGCTTTATGAACGAAGAGCACTTAAATGTATTACGTTTAATTGTTGATAAAATCGTGTTCGTTATATGTATTTGTGTGTCATTTCCCGAGGGAGAGGTAAATGGGCACACAGAGGGCGCGGCGCGAAGAGGGCGCGTCTGTTACTGCTAAGTGACTTTTTTAATATTTTAACTTCGACAGTGCAAAGGTGAGGTAACCGCGATACTGCTAATTTGTCGCGGAGGGTTCTCGCTACCTGCCTAATGTCCCGTGATTATATGAGTTTTATGTCTATTATTGTTATTACATTTTTTCTACTACTTCGTTACGAGTACAATGCTGTTCTTTTCTATGAACAGATAGCTTTAACTACGTACCTACTTTAAATACCTATACAGATTTTAAAAATAAGTTAACATCTCTTACTACTACACCGTCCTTAGTACCCGATTATCTTGCTAGTATAAAGCTGAGCTTTTAAACAAAGCTCTTTTCTTAGTTATCATGACGTTTAGAACACAGCTCTAAGTACCTACCAACTTATATTTAAAAATTGATAAAGCACAGTGCACACACAAACCTAGTACACGCAAGCTTATGTATGATGTAACCACGAAATTTACGGATACAACTGACGCGTCGAGCACATGACCTTAAAGGTAAAATCGAGCAGTAAACCGGAGAAACCATAATAAAATTATGAAAAGGCATGAAGGCGTTTTCTATAAACTTAATAAAATAATTGAGCATATACACATGGTTTTATAAGTGTTTACACTTATCTAAAGTAAATGCGTAATTGAAATCGAACCACGTTTCAATGGCGGCCCACAATGTTCTCCGGCTCATGTATATTTAGCAACACCTCACCGCACATATTACCCAAGTTTTTTCAAACGTTCGCCTAACTATTACTAATTTATTCAAGAGCTTGCGTAACCCGCTCGCCCTTCGCCCTACCTTATACACTTTAGAATATTAATAGCGACGTAGCCCTTCATGTAAATAATCATATAATGCTATTCCGAAATTTAACCTGCTGACACTTACTGCTATAAAATATATATTTAATTATTATCTTATGTTAGAAAGTGTGAAAGAATGCCGATATTAAGTTAAGAACTGATGGTATCTCTCTGATAAACTCTGAACACCTGCAGCCGACCATTCGTTCGTAATATTTTTCTATATTAAAATATCTTACAGATGAAAAATTCTTAGAATTTTGCCTGACAACAATATTAGCACCGATAAGGCGTTGACCCGAATCTCGTTTTGATCTGTATTTCTTGCGCTTTACGTTTACTTTCCTTTATTAATATCCAGTAGGTACTCACCATAGCTATACAAATAAATAAACTTGTCTGTTTGTAATGTCGATTTAATATCTTTTTACGAAATGTATATATAACAAAAAAATATTTTTGTCTGACTGTGTGTTTTTTCCGGCAAATCTCCGAAACGGCTGGACCAATTTTCACTGGCAGATAGCTGATGTTAGAAGGAGTAACTTAGGTTACTTTTATTTTAGAAAAATAATTAGGGTTTCGCGTAAAAAAATTAAAACCCATGAAATCCAATTTGTGTTCCGACATGCACGCGAACGAACGCGGGCACAGATAGATATGACTAATAAATAATAAAAATTAATTGAATAAATAATAATAATTAATTGATATATAATAATAATAATTAATTGAATAAATCGCTTCAGTTACTTAAGTTGTTTCGGAAAATTGTCTGAGACCTTTTATTGGGTATATTCCACTGAAAACGTATCGTTATTGACACAGAAGTGTGAATCGACTTACTGTCAAGGGTCCAAGGTAAACATTGTACACACACATAATAGTTGTCACATTATACGGTTGTTTACCTAGTTATTAATCACTTAAGGTCACCATCATCTTTACGTAACTCTCAGGGTCAACCGTTACATATTTTGGATTGATAGACATGTTTTGTCATCAAAGCATGGAGCAACAATACCATATTCTTTATGTAGGTTTTATTTTGTTCCGCAGTTTCGTAGATCAAAATGATTAAAGGACATCGTTTACAATGACATACGAACTAAGTGAGAGTTGTTCCATTACTTATGAGCCAACATTAGCCAGCAACCATCACTGACACTATTTTGTGAATAATCACTAGTTCTAACATTGCCTACTGCCCTCATTTGTCCGAGAATTGGTGTCAATACCCCCTATCTACTTACTACGAAACGTTGTTCTGGAAAGATAATGAAAAGACACACTTGTAAATTTTATAAAGCAAGCCCTTTCGAGACTTTCTCCCACAGTATTTGAGATATCAACATGAATTAAACATCTCTTCTAATATACATAGATTTAAATCTTCGAGCAATAAATTAAACTATCTGAGCGGTACCGGGAATCCAATTATTATCGGTAAGTAATTAGGTATCTTGGGACGCCGCCGCCTTCCGCGTTTCCTCAATGGATGCAGATCGCCGATCAGATCTAGATTACGGATGAGAGAGAGCCGTACTCGGATAGTTTTTAAATGGATTAAGTTTTTATTACTGTTTCTTAAAACGAGGGAAAAGTCGGTATGAAGTTTTTCTGTTACATCACCGGCCATTGTCTGCTATTCGAAACTCAGAGAAAAACCACTAGATTATATAGTTTTTATTTTCCTATTTTTAACTTATGTTTTTCGTTTGTATCTTATTTTGGGCACATCCCATTGACAGTTATGCGGATGAATTTTTTGATGCCCAAAGAGTTGCTCCCTTTCCTTTTATTTTTTATAATATACTTGTGCATAATATATTGTAGTGTTAGCTTGTATATTGTAACTAAGGCTTTTCGTTTGTCGTTTATATCTTTTTATATACAAAAATATGTGTTCTTTCAATCCTATGTATTTGCCTGAGCAGAGTCAAAGAGTGTTGTTTACCGTTTTTGATGCATATTGGCACATATCGTCTACAAGCGCTGTAGAAAGTAGCACATATTCCCTTATTGACTTTAACTCGAGCGATAAATAGCTGATAAAGTACGTATCGTATGTTCCTTTGTTTTCTTATATTAGGAAGATTAGGTCACGTTGGATATTGCGTGTGGGCATTGAGCACTGATCGGGGGCATTTATGTAGGTTCTATCGAGTATACCTATTTGGAATTCAATTACGAGCATTCTCAGTACCTATAATTGTGCGATGACCTAAGGGATATACCCAAGAAGCATTTTGATATTGATAGATTGCGCCAATTCCTCTTCCCAGATAAAGCACTAGGAAGTGGTGACGGGCGCTTTGGGAGACTATCTTATGTAATTTTGACTTTCTAAAAGTGCTGGTTCTCAGCCTAGTTTGAATAAATGACTTTTGATTGGATCAAATCTGCAGATTAGAAAAAAATTGATAGCAATCATACCTTCCTTCCTTCCTTGCATTTGTGTCGTACTCACTTAGAGTTTGGCTTGATGTAAAGCTCGACTGCCCTAATGGTCAGTCTTTATACCAACCCATATATTATATTAGGTTTATCGACAACAAAATCCTATTTTTATTTATCAACAAAAACTGTTTAGGCTTGCGTCATCTTACGAAACCTTCACCTAAATTAATTTTTTACTTAATGGCATGTAAATATATGCCGCCAACGCGTTAGTAGTACTTACAATCAATCTGTCTTTAACGTAGGTACCGACTGATCGACCACTCCTTATAAGTACAAAGTTGAGCTATTTAATAACGACTATTAGTTATAAATATGGACTTATTTACGTATATGATATGTGTGTGGATATTCACCCATATTTGGTTAAAAGTTTTGTAATTTTCTTTCAAGTATATAGTTACATTTTCCGAAAAAAAAAATTGATTTTAGATGTTCATGAAATAATTGTTTAAATCTCATTTCATTCCATATTTATTACTACATACGGTCCTACCTTCATTAAAAGAAGGTACCCATATATCGTATAAAAAACATATATATTTAATTTAAAAAAGAAGGCCTGTGACGTCATTAAGTCATGCATTATTATAGCACCAGATGGCAGGACGTGGCAGGTTAAGTTACACCCTGCTTATAAATTAAACTTACACTACTTAAAAGGGGTGACTGACTGCATTACACTGCAGTGACGTGTTAAAATAGGTAACTAACAACGAACGTAAGGGTGGTCGGTAATGAATATGAACTAACACAAAGGGAAATTAAAAAGTGATTTTCTTCTAAAGCGACTGTAAATTAAAACTATTAACACAAACTGTATCGTGTATGGTTAGCTTTAGCAGACGCACATTTTTTATTTTATTTTTAGGTACCAAAGATTACATCTTCAGGAGAAAATCGCTTTGTGTATGTCTAGCATCTTTTACCTACATGTGAGTCTAGTTATGGTACAATACGCGATTTGCACACTACATCAAAGAATGTATTCCCGTTCCAAAGTATCTTTGATCAATGAACAAGTATATTGGTAAGGTAAATATCCAAACATGTCCTTTGATTATGATTGTTTTGAACACACATAGTTCTTTGTTTTCTTTAAAAGAAAGGAAACAAAGAAAAAAAAAGTTCTATTTTATGTGCGCCAAATTAACTACGGGTACAAAGCATGCAACTGTAACGGTTGATCAAAATCAAAGCCTTTGTCTGTAACTGCCCAATATAATAATTCGATTAAAATGTATGTTTAATAATTCTACAGTAAACCCTAACACTTGGGTAAAGGCATTGAATAATTGTCATGAAGGGAGATACAGTAAATGAGAACGAGACTGATACCTAAGGACGTTATGTCCTTAGGTATCAGTCTACACATGAATCTTTTGAGTATCTGATTGCTCAAATTCCTCTTTGTTAAACAATAAGAGCGAAGCCACACGATGCATGTTGCGATGCCTGAGCGGCGACGCACATACAAACCACAGTGATATTACGCACGGAGCATTGCGACGACGTGCGGCGACGCAACCCACGCTCAACCGACAAGGGGACTAGAGAGATGAAGCGGGGAGCAATGAAGCGCAGTGTTGTTTGTTTGTACTATGTAAAAGACTGAAACACTCAATACCGAGCCGCTGCGACGTCGTAGTAAGTAACGTTGCGTTGCAACACCGCATCGATAGTGTGGCATCGCTATGATTTCAACGCACTGAGCGTTGAAATCATAGTGATGCGACGACGCAACGCACTGGCAACGCCCGTGTGTCCTCACTCTAACCTACAAATAAATCCCGACGCTTGTGAATCATCAGCCACAGAATACAAACGTTGCAGCTCATACATCTCGAGATCAGTACAATGTCATGTTACAAGCCAACATTATGTAGTGCGTAATGCAGTCTCATTGTATGCGCGCTGTATATAGCCAGCTCAACAGCTGTGTCAAGACTGAATGCCGACGTAGAGCAGGCGCCTACGCATCCATCCGCGACCGGCTACACGATAACTTACTTACGTTCCCACATGCACTTTTCCATTGTTTACACGGTCATTATGTCCTTGTAAAAGCATCGCCTACGTACGGGAGCCCGGTTATGTAACATGGTAAAAACGGTAACACTATTATCTCATAAAAGCTCTAATGTACCCGTTAAATGGTTTTCAGAGACCTCCCACGGCTACGGTTCGAGGAATATTATTAAAATATTATCAATTATGTGCTTTCATTACGGTGGATAGTTTATTATTTTCCACTCCAAAATAATTTGAAAAGGGTAAATCTGTATGGAACGTAAATAGACAACACTTTTTGATTATTCTATGTAGAATCGGAAAACTCGGTAAGTAGTTATACAGGTTGACAAAGGCTATTCACTAATGTTATTTTAGGATAGTTTATTGTTTCAACCGTCAGCCAAGCGCCCCAAGAGCTCCTTTGACGGTTCTTATCTTTAACTGTGTAGAGCTTTCATATCGAGAGCTATTCTAGGACATCCAAAATATTTTCAGAAACTATTATTTTCATATTTTGTGTTCTTAACCAAAATAGTAAATAATATATTCCCTGACTAATATTATCATTACTTACCATACCAGGTAGGTACTTCCGGCGGTTCTCAAGACTTGTACAATGTAAAGGAATTTCCACTTGAAAACTGTGCTAGTAAACTCGTAGTCTATTCTATAACGATAAAACGACTACATCCACAGATCAGCGTAGCAAACAAGATGCGTACTACAGCCGTGTGTTATTTTGTAGGAAGTTTCCGAGCCGGTTCCGAAGGCACTTGAACCGTACAGTCATTAACGTAAACGGTCGTAGGTATAATAAAATAGCAAACAGTATTGAACGAGCTTATCAGTTGTGTCGGACGCGGTGGAAGACGGCGATCAGGCGGCCGACCGGTCCGCGGTCAGCGACCCCGCTAGAGCTTACGCGCTTCTCCGCTAGCCCGCTATGTGTGCAACTAGGTTTTTCAGATGATAACCTTATTTAGTAACACCTCGACGCTTTGAAGCGTAATTATGTAGGTACACAAAAAGCTGGACGAACCATTCTAATCTGCGCCAGACTTGTTTGTACTGTCTGCAGTTTCTTTTCTACATTCTTAGCTAGTTCTATCTTAAGGCTTCTAAGTCACATACCTGCTTTTTTTTCTTGCTATATCTGTCTCAAACAGCGTCGAATGATTTTTTTCTTAGGCTTCTGTATTCTTCAAACTGTTTTTTATTCAAGCCGCTGTCAACAGCGAATCAAATCAGTCAAACTTCTGGTTTTCTATGGCCGATCGATATTTCTTGTATTACATTATGTTTCATATACATTTTACGTAACTCAATATTTTAACTATTTTAGGTCTGATTTAAACGAATAAGTAGTTTATTTTGACAGTTCACGGATGGTTCATGGCGGTGCACGCGATCGACAAGCAGAAAATAACACGGCATTCGTGGGCTTTCTCTGTGACAGTTGTTATGGCTATTCATGCTGATTGACCTCAGCTGCAGGTCTGTAAGGTTCACCTCGAAATATTCTGTTACTTATTCAATTTGATTTGAAGCAATGTTCGTAGGTATTAAATAATTTGTCAACGTAATCTTGGCAGCGGCAGCGCTTGCGCGGTGGTGATTGTATTATACATATAAATAATTACTTAGGTATTTAGTAAGGGCTGATTTATCAATTGTGAGAAAATTTTATTCGTATTTTTATTCCTGGAATAAAATTGACGTCTGACTGATTTTGCATGGAAGAACTGTCAAAAATTCAAAATTATACCTCGGAAAAAATTATCTGGCGTTGGAAAAATCAGCCCTTACTTTCTTTTATTTATGTGAAGGAAGTAGGAATCGAACACACTATTGTAAAATTACTACGATTCAAATAAATTGTTTGTTCCAATCCTATTACGAATGCCTAATTTAAAAGCTTTTATAAAAAGTTCGCATTAAATTATAGAAAATACAAGCTGATAAACAAGTAAAAAATAAATAAGAAGCCATTTAGTTAGAAGAATAATAAAATTTAAAAAAAAAATACTTAAAGGGCATCTTAAAATTCTTTTGATCGCTGATGGCCAGTATCATTTAAATTAATTTAATTAGGCAACTAAAGAGGTTGCTACATATTTTCATATAGATTTTGTTAAAACCTTTTTACCGGAATTATTGACTGACGCTTTCCTACCCAATAGCACGACCGACACTCGTAATAATTGGAGTTTCAGGTATCAAGATACTAGCTTTTCGCCGCAACTGTGCCCGCGTGGTGGTCAGAAAACATTAACATTTCGGAAAATCATCTCGTGGGAACCTACTACCGGGGTAAATATCCTATGTGCTAATCCAAATCCGCAGTAGGTACATACAGCCATTCAAGCGTGATTGATTAACTAACATCCAAACTCACAAACGTACAGACTTTCACATTTACTTATACTTAATATTAGTTGGATTTTCTTGGGACTCTTTCTCTGGATATTTTTATCGTGTACAATCAAATAGGTTAAGGTTCCCAAAATATATTCAAATATATAAGTAATCTGTAGGTAGGTACTATACCAAACTGCCATTGCAGGTGAGTGGAGTTCACAAAGATAACACCGCAGACTCATGCTACAGATTTTCAAATGGAGCCAGATTTATTTGAACGTGACTAACATTACAAACACACCAAGAACTGCTTAAAGCACATTTCATATATTTGCAACAGTCGCTTTGTGCCACTAACAGAGCACTGATAACGTTTTATTTGCGATAAAATAAAGCAGCAACACTTACCGAGTCAAGCGTTTTAAAAATCATAACCGTCCTTTGGCTTGGCCGTAGTCGGGTAAAAATAATACTCATCTGTCTCTTTCTTTATCAAAAACAGCACTACAATGCTTATTACCTTATAAACTAAGTCTTATTTAAAAGTTATTGTTACTTAATTCTACTTGAATGGGGAAGGACCAAAAATTTTGATTTTTACTAAAACCCGAAAAACTGGTATTTCATGCAACACAACACTAATGAAACAGGTAAATAGTATTAGGTGCGAAGACCACCCTATCATTTCCGGCGGAAGTTGTAAGAGCAGCCTGTAGGATATTATCAGCAGGATGGGCAGCAGCCACCGTGGTGATTATGGCAGTATAACCCTCGAAGCCCTTCGTAGTTGCGGGTGATTAAGGCACTCGGGCAGAGACAATTCAGTAGTGGTTATTAATATACCTACCTACTCTACAGAAAAAGAGGAACACAGTAAAACCTTTTTGGAGTCAAAAGTGCCAGTTACAATTAAAAAAAATCAACAGTCGTAAAAAAAATGAAAATAATCAATGACTCTATAAATCCTACAACTTTCTATAGATACATATTTCTTAGAGAAAATAAATATAAATTCCAGTAAACCTTTTACTATCATAACTAAACAGAAACGCGACAAAATGTCGAAGTTATTGTTATTTGCGAACATTTATCCCAGTATTAGGTGTAATATAAGTCGGCATGCTGTGTGCCTTTGCCCCATAAACAAGCTCATAGGTCACAATCCTTTACAAACACCTAATTTCCCTCGGTGTCGATTGTACGGTTATACATATTGAGGAAAATTAAAATTACTAGGGAATAGAATTGTTGTTGTTTCATATTCAAAGTCAAAGTATTTATTAGTGCGATTTTTGGTAATATAACAGATCTTACAGATATTTTAAAAATCTACCCTTTAGGGCCATACTCTTTATATATAACTAACCCACCCCTGCTTCGCACGGTTTTTCCTACTTGTAATAAAATCAAGATTTATTTATTCTGTGTAAGTTTAGTACTCAAGTATTATACACATAAACCTTCCGGAATAAATTCTCTTAATGATGGTGAAAATCGTATCAAAATCCGTTGCGTAGGTAGTTTAGAAGAACAACGCTGTTACACAGACACATGAAAAGCGACATTAATTTATAATATAACAATGTATCTATAGATTATAACTAACAAAATTATAAAAGAACGCTCAATTTATTATTTAAATAAATGGTAACATCCTAAGTTGTAACTCATTGGTGTTATCGATTGACTCTAAAGAATTAATTTGGGTAAAATCTGATACGAAACTTTTTGTCAAAGAACTCATTCGTTCGGAAAGTTATCGAACGCAAATTACAGATTCATGTCATACAAAACTCGCCTAAGTTTCGAAGCCAAAATTTTCAGGATAAAATCCCGAAGTTTGGTACAAATAATGATTTGATAAGTGGGTGCATACATAAGAGCGGGTAGGTGAGCGCGGCCGGGACAGCTGCAGTGAGCTCGCTCGCCAATGCGGACCCATATATCAGCCACCACCTGTTTTATCTGAGCATGTTTTTACTGCAAGTGCCAAGTGCCTACCGTAATGCCTCCCCGTGCCGAGCCGACGCCGAGCCGACGCCGCGCCCTGCACTGCCAGTGAGCACTTATTTTAAAAAACATTTTATGGTTCACTTTTTAATACGGTGGGAATATTTTTTACATAAATTATATGATGCGTTATTTGTTCCGACATCATTTGGTTATTATCCTTTTAGTAAAGCTTCACACGGGAATGTTAAAGCTTTAATATGTTGAATTTGCCAAAAGCTCGTTATAATTATCGTTACGCCGCATACCGCGTCATTATGGACACGTTGAGGAAACTTCACAACTAATGTCAATGTGGATTATTAATAAACGAAGATATCGTTTACTTGACAGTTTAACCAAATGGTGAAAAAGCTCATCAACTTCGAACCTCCGATTATTTCTTACAATCTAGGAAGCTCTTATTTCGCTGAAATATTTCACAGCTTATGAAATCAGTCAGAAAATGGTGCCCAATAAATTGTACGGCTTATTTCAACACTCTATTAGTATTCGTTCGTATCGATTGAACTTTTTTCATTTCGTTCTTCGGTTTTTATGCGTAGGTAACTCGTTCGGCAGAAATCCCGGCAAGGCGCCGTGGGCCGGGGGAGACGACACCAAATTGCCGACATAACGTCAACGATAAAGCACTCAGCCGAGGAACCAATCTCTTTTACGGTTTAATCAGAACTTGCCTTACCTACCTAATATTACTCGTTCCACGGTATACGATGGCAATTTTACGCAATACTCGTTGCGGCTTCAGTACGTCACACAGGTGGTTTTTGTTATATATTAAGAGCGTCATCAAGGTATTTCGCTATAAATCTATTTACTTTCGATTTTGGGCCTCTACGGTTTGGACTCAGCGACAGCCATCAAAAGTGTTACTATACAAACAGCTGACAGTCGCAGCTCAAAGTAATTTCATAAGTGTTTTTCCAATTTCGGTACGGGCCACTAAAACACGGTTAATTACTTTTTCTTCAAGCTTCAATTCGCTGTAATGGATGAAATGTTCCGTTAAATTATATAATTGCATTTTTATTCTAACATAAATAGTAGATTATTAACCAAGGGGATAAAGCAGTGTCTTCTGTCGCGGGTGATGATTTAAATCGCGAGCGTAACGAAGGACTCGAGGTTTACTCCCGAGCGTAGCGAGGGTGTTAAAAACTTAAAGCACGAGCGAAGCGAGGGATTTAAGACGAGTCCTGAGTGTAGCGAGGGATTTAAGTTCACCCAAGACTAAGACAGCTTTATCACCGAGGAAAATACTCTACTTTTCGTACCATTTGCGAAAAAATTAACACAATAATAATATGAGATAAGCGTTTATTAAAAATAATGACAATTAAAAGTAAAAGTTAACATTCGAAACATTGGTCCAATTATTGATAGAGAGTGTTACATTTTTGTTTGGTATATTTATTGTTGATGAGTTGATTTGAGTATTTCTCTGTTCTTGCGTCTGAGGAACTTGCGTTTCATTGTAGATAGTATACGTCGGAGATAGTGGTGGTGGTGCATCGTGAGTTACGGACGAAGATAAGATGCCGGAAGTTGATGGTTGTGGCTCTGATGGATTAAGTTTTATATTTTTGTTAATTTGACTGCTTAATATGGATTTATTCGCCATTGAGCTTTCGATATAACCCTCAGCTACTCTATCAGAGCTCCAACCACCGTGTCTTTTTATTGACGTAATATCCGCCCCTGAATCCGCCAAGAAAGTCGCCGAAGTTCTTCTAAAGCAGTGACCGGTGTAGAGTTCAACATCTTTAAGTTTTAAATATTTAGCAATTTCCTTTGGCATATTGCTACTTTTATTTTTGCCGATGGCTTGTCGAGTACATTTCCCATTCCGATAGTTTATAAAAAATCGATTGTTTTCCATGTTGGTGGGACGTAATGCTTGGTATTTATGAATGATTTTAGTATATTGTCCTTGTACAATGAATGACCGATTTTTCTTTGTCTTAGTTTCCTTTACATTAATCAACAGTAACTCATTGGAATGATTTTCAACGTCCTCCACCTTTAAGTTCACAAGTTCACATCCGCGGCAAGCACCATTGAGTCCAAAAATTAAGGCCACCTATAACAAAGATAAAAAACAGGTAAATATATAGAATAATTACCATTACTAAGATACGAAATATTCATAGTTAAATCATGTATACTTACTTTTGTGGCTAGAAAAATTTCGTCAGGAGCTTCATTAAGAAATTTTTCCACATTTTGAGTCGTAAAAATTTTAGACTTCTTTGCGCAATGCCCTTCTGATTTTCTTTTTAGAAAAGCCAGTAATTTTGTGAATCTATTTATTTCAATGCTGTGTTTGATGCTTAATGTAGCTTTCAGTTTTGAGTATATGCACCAAAGTGTATTCGGATTCTTTGTCTTGGATAAATAATCAAAATAGACAAGAAGTACTGATTCTGAAATTGATAGGCCTTTCGCACTTCTCCACGTTGAAAATTCTTCATAAGTTTTTAAATAATTTTCCTTGGATTTTGTTGGAAGCAAATTATTTATAATTGCGGCAGCATTTGCACTGATGGAATCCGACAATTCACTGTCACTGTCGCTTTGATTTAACATCGTAATGTATTTTTAGAACATTAACTTATTTATAAAAATAAATTAAAATAAACTTAACGTTTATGTATTTGAAGAAAACAAAAACGCGGCAAATTTCTACACTAATATTTTTTTGTCGGAAAAGCAAAGGCATCAAGCTCATACGGCCCCGTCGGTTTTCGTAATTTTATTTAATAATCATAACTGCATAATAAATGCGTATTCGTTTTTCAAAAAGATGTATATTGCTTTATAATGCTATACAAACTCAATGGTGTAAACACAGATGTAGTTCAGTATAAATTTCGGTAAGTATTCCAAATTTAAATCACATTCTCCCCCTAGAGGATGAATGAAATTCAGTACAATTTTCTTTCCCTGTTTTTAACAGATTAAAAATGACTATTGTTATGTTCGCTTTTTGTGGCATAGAATGTCACTTTTTTGAGCAAGTGGTATGAAAAAGTATTTTACTGTGTTGTTGCTTTATTTATTCGTTTGTCGAACGCAGTGATCGGAAACAATCGGAATTAGCGACAGATGCTATCGATTCATACGAAAGGACATTGCTCTGCGTCCATACATTGTTGGCCCTGGAGCCAAGAGCATCGGATAATTATGTATTGTATTCTCTATCATTAGTAGATTCTTAAAAGATCTTGTATTTGTAGCGGACTAGCTGCAAAAAAGGTATATTTCAAAAAAAGTATCAGATTTTGAGGTTATAATCTAACCATAACAACGAATATTAAATGTAGGTAGGTACCTACGATTTTTCATAGCTCTGAGTGATTTTTAAGAAACTGAAAAGTAGGTAATATCATAATACCTACCTAGATAATTAGGTACCTATGCAGTTGTTTTTCTAAAAAGTGGATGCAAGTGCAAAATTAAAATGCATTTAAACTAACGACGCGACGTGACGTTCACAGCAAAACTAGGGATGTAGTACGACACCACACCAATAATCGATTTTTTTGATTAAGATTTACTGTGTTCTTAAATTATTTCAAACTGTCTGTTACATCACCTTTGTCATATAAACATTACAAGTATGTATGACAATGGTTTATTTTACGCCGAAAGAGAAATGTTATTTTTGTATTAATTGTCGTAAAAAATGAATTAGATAATCAAAATAAAAAGTTTTGATTACTGTATAATATTATTCTTACTACCTATTTAAATTGGAGTATGACTGCATACATAAAGTATTCTTATTAGGTTTTTAAAAATACACTTTAGAAAAGAAAACACAATCGATCGAATAATAATTCAATCAATCGATTATAATTGATTGGACATCCCTATTTCACTTCCGACACGACATGACATTAGGCGAAGATGGCGATCTAATGTTATTAGTCGCGTTAAATTCTATTAAAAGTACATTTTGGAATACAGCTAGTCCGTGATACAGAAGTATTTGCAACTTAAATAATAAAATAGGCGATTAATTATCGTTAAATCTGATACTCTTTATTGCACAGGGCCAATTTGGACATTGTCCTTTGTTCGTTTCGTGTTTTTAGATGTCCGGATAAGTCCCTAGATGTAAGTTCCCAGATTTTAGTTCCTAGACGTAAGTCCCTAGATGTAAGTCCCTAGATATAAGTCCCCAGATTTAAGTTCCTAGATGTAAGTCCCTAGATATTTAAAAATTCTTAATAATACTTATGCATGGAACCAGTAAGTTTCCTTTAATACCTAGTAATTTTTCTTACTTAACCTGAGATTTAATGTCTTATCTTCCCATTGGCTATTAAAGATAGCGGGCAGGTGGTCGGACTGGGCAGTCAGAGCTACCGGCTAATTTAATGGCCACAGTTTTACTGCGATGGTGCGAAAGGTCTAGCTAGTGTTCATAGAAATGGTTAGTGCCTAGCAGCCAAGCTGTCTAGTGGCTTATCTAGCTAAGTTTGCCGAAGAGGTTAAGAATACTTATACAGGTAAGTTAGATACTTTAGCCCGACTCTTAAGTACCTACGCATACTGCAGTTTTTTCTTTTTCTATAGGTTTGAAACCCTTATCGTGTCTTTGTCTCGGAGTTTCTCCGACGACGGTATCGAATACCATAATGCTTTTACTAAAATACTTTTGTCAGCGTCAAACCAGAATCGTCAAAATTTACCTTCGCGCTACGATTAATCTGCGCTACGTCGCTACGTTCATGTTTTGTCCAATCAGGTCCGCGTACCATAACATAACAGATGCGGGTAGTTGTAACACGATACGTAGTTAGTGTAAAATATTATGATAGCTTATCGATTTGTGACATGGCCACGTTAGGCTCGCCTGGCTAGGCGTGTCTGAAATATTAGTCAAATATCGATCTCGGGAGTTCAAAGAGGTTGACGTTACCATTTGATTGAATAAACGATCTTAAGAATTTACGACAGTAACTTTACAAATGAGAATAAATAATTAAGTTTATTTTACGAACAACAAGATTAATACGTAGAAACATTGTGTCGATGTCCTTATGATATATTTAGCTATACCCATTTGCATAAAATATCTCCAATATTTGGATAGGATAATTTTATTATTCGCTAAAGTAACTGTACCTTCAGACCTGTTTCCGAGCAGTCAATATCCTCATAATAACACGCGTGGCATTCGTTATTCAAATAATAAAACAAAAACTATATCTCATAGCTACGGTACCTGGCGTCGACGTAAAATATTATATTGGTACCCAAATAGTAAAACATTTTTGTTGAGATGAAATGAATGTAATAAATATTCTGCAAGGTAGTAAAAGAATGCAATAAACGTATTTAAAAAAACAACACAGTAAAGCGCCAGTTAGCGGCAGTTCTTAGGCATTGACTGCAGTATAATCCTCTTTGCACCAGGCCACGTCAGGCTCTAAGGACTGGGGCACGAACGAGTGCCCTAACTAAGTCCTTTATACCGGCAAGACATTTTTCCGAGATTCTGAATATTATAACACTGAATGAATCGTTTAATAAAGACTTTTCAGTATTTTTTTGCTTTTGCATATAAATTTCAGTTGTTTAGCAACGTGATTTACGCCGAGTAAATGAACGAAAGTACTAATTATTTTTTGGACTTCTGTTGTAAAGATATTTACATACTTTCTTATGTAATAGGCCTGTTGAAATGCCAGAAACATTCGCCTCAGGCTAAAATGACTTGAACAATCAATGGACAGTGAATCTTTGTTACGTGTGAATGAAAGCTTCTATCGAATTTATTGATGCCATCGGCACGACGCTGATCATTAGTACGAGAGGTTTTCTCGCTTATTCTGTACTCTATGTCACGTACATGATAAGGGTTAGCATTTTGGAAGACAAGTATTGACATAGCCACACGTAAATACTACTTATCTCAAAATAATTGTTGATTTGAGTTACTATGGAAATTGCTAACTTAATCGCTGACACTTGTAATCATAGACTAAATCATATTATGTTCGTGGATGGTTTTAAGTCTCCTATTAAGATATCAGGAACTTATGGAACTAACGGCATAAGAAAGATCGTTAGTAAGTATCTCTACTGCACTTATCGCTGATAGCTTCCAGCTTCCGACATCCACCGACCCCCTAAAAGAATATAGCGTGAAGATGAATAAATTATCATTGAAAATGGCAATATAGTGGGGAAAAGCAGTGTTGCAATCCTTGGCACGGTGCCACGCGGATCGGAAGTGTTAAGGATTCTCTTATCTCTTGTTATATAAACCTCTGTAACACCTAAATTGTTTCTGGAGGGGCACGGAGCCGCGGAGCTAAATGGCTACATCACAGAGCAATCGATCGGCGACGCTTCCGCTTGCTACCATTAGCTGGGGTCGGTGATCAATGATCATTCTTTACAGATTGAGGTCTCTCCGTGCTTCGGAGAGCACGTTAAAGTCGTCAGTCAGTTGTCAAGTCGATGGCGGTAGTTCCGACAGTAAGAATGGCTGACGCTGCGTATAAAGTATACTTAAACAGAATTTCATAAGGCTGGAAACCGATCACACCTACTTACCTCCTTAGAGTTCCAATTATATGACTTGACTTAGAATTGAAGCTTCGCAAGCAACAAAATGAAAGAAGAATAAAATAGTTTCCTCTGTAAAATAGAACCGGTAATGAAAATTGAGTATAGAGCAATAGTTCGAAAAGACGTTACGACATTAATAACTGTGGGTTAGTGTACATGTTCTATAATGAGCGGGTCCAAGGCTCGTGTCGTAACCGTGGCATGCAACTAACATAATCGGCGCGATACGAAAAATGTACAAGCTTTCTAACCTCGTTCCCTTTCTTATAATAACGGACAATTTGTCATTTACTGCCTTTTTGGAGTACTCATGTTAATATTGTATTAGTCGTAACTGAACATTTAGGGTCATGCTCGAAATGTTTACTGAAATTGATGCATTTACGACACAATTTTTTAATAGTAATCTTTAGTTAAATTCTCTTTGCCATTGAGCGTCCTCAATTATTAAGTGGAAGTGTAAATGTATTTCGGTTTTTAGAAATTCTCTCACTCGACACAAAATCATAAGTGCTTTTATTTGATAACTTTGTGTTAATATTGCCTCTGCTTTTCTCTTTAGTTTCATACAAACTTTCGTTTGTTTTTTTGCAAACACTGGCTTCTGGTAAAAGCTTTGTAGATATGCGAACTCCGGGTTGGAATTTCATTGCCTTTTCTTTTTTATGAACTTTTTATTTGCTACAAAGTCTTTATAAAGGACGTCTTTCTCTGTGAGCTGCATTATCTAAGCCTTGTATTATTTGTGAAACGAGGTAGAAGCGTATTCGGCGACTGAATCAGGGCGACTTCCGTTCACCTCGCCTATTCAATAAAAGCGTCCGACTCGAAAGGAGTAGCAATATTTTTCTTTGATTAAGCTTCCTTTACGGCGTTTTTTCGGCGGCAGCTATTAACCTATTTGCGTGACCTGAGTCCGCGCGGCTCCGCGACCTGCCTACTAAGCAACCGATGTACATGAAAAATAACGCTGTATTTTTGCGGAACCTTTAAAAGTTATACCGTTTTTATAGGCTGGGTAATTGACTGAAATCTTTTGTAATAATGAAGTCGAACATAACAAACCACCACATCATTATTAAAACATGAACTAAATCAATACGAGAAAGAGTTAAACGTTTGTGAACAAAGTTACTGAGGTCTGTAATGAGACAATTACCGATGCCGACACACAATTTGTGTTCTGTGTCAGCGTAAAAATGATATAATAAGTACCTGACCAGTGGTCGGATTACTGAAGCGAGTTATTATCGCCGATGGCCGGGTAGCGCAGGTAGCTTTGCTGCACCGCTACACTATTTCTGCGGCTAACTGTACGCACAGTTAATTCCGACCCTTCTATTGATTACTACGTCTGTGGTTATGGCAAAGTAGCGCACTCGCGTGTGTACCATTATTTATTTTCTTGGCATGTTGATTTATTTATATAGAACATATTTTTCGTGTTCCATTCTCGAACAGTTATTGTAGGTAGACTTTATAATGTCTTTAAACAACTGTAATGAACTACTCGACTTACATAATTAGGTTTGAACGGCATTACTTTTAAGACTTTATGCTATGTTGTTACATGCTGGTTCGTAAGTACCTATGTATAATGTTTATTTACGTACTCTTCTTTCTTTTGTGTTATTGGTCCCATTGTTTTAGATATTGCAAGAATATTCCCACAAGACAGCGAATGTAAGGGTTAATGAATGCAGTGGAACCTTATCTAATAGAATCTAATTTGATGTGGTCTATACATGTATCTAAGTGATTAGTCGTGAGAATACTGTGGGTAAACAAGTCGGTTCGTATTGGATCGCTCATATCTGGGCTGGGAAGCCAGAATAAATCCGCGTTTATTACGGGGCTAACTAAGCCACCCGTCAAACTTCGCCCATACATTCGGCGGCCGCGATCGCTCGTCCCGACAAAGCTCGGCGTACCTGCGCGTCACCCTTATCTAATTCTACATCAGCGTTTTGTTTGACCCCCAAACAAGCTACTGTTTAGATTAATATGTTTGTTTTAATTAAAATTATTCGTTTCTCTTTGTTTATTTATTACTAAAGTGTTGGATTTTGTCGACCAATTTTGATCCTTCGAGCCGGATCCAACCATCCGTGTCATGACATCTGTGTTTCCGGCCTTTAGATAGCATGAAATAAATCTATTGACCCTACGTTGTATATCTGTAATTAGTATTAGAAACGCATTTTGTCTTAATATCAGATAGTAGGTCAAACTGTCAAATAATTAAAATCTGTTAACAATAAAAAAACTTAGATAAAAGCTATAGAAGCCTCCGAAAGTTCACGTATTTACGTAGCCAGTTGATTGGGATATAGTAGACAATAAGACAGCGAGCAATAATGCTAGTTATCAGTAGTTACACAGTTGAGACGAGTTAATTAACCTGAAGTTTAGCCTAGGACGGCGTAAGTTGCGATGAAACGAGCGGAAGGCGCGATATGAGAAAACTCTGTGAACAGCTAAACAATGATACCGCGCCCGTCAACTTATCGGTCCCATATTGTTATTGTAATAAAAAACTTTTACTCCATTCTGTGTTATCCTTGTTTATCCAGTTAGATATGTCCACTAGATATGAGACGTACAATATAATAAAGTTTTGATGCGGTGCGCTGCGGTAAGAGAATTTTTTAATATCAGCTCTATTTATATCGCACAGATTTCTACTTTATTTTATTTAACCTAAGGTGCTTTCTGCATCAACGGAATTCTAAAAATAGACTATGAAAAACCTACTTATAATTTAGAATGTTTGGAGTTGTCTTTTCCAACAGTATTTAATTTACAGTAACATAAAAGTAACTTACGAAACAGTTGTGCCAGATTTGTATATGTAGTATGTACCTGAAAGTAGAAAAAATACCAGTTAGACAAACGGAAATCTTATAAACTCAAGCATGTTAGTAAAGTAATGTATGATGACATGCAGTTGTGAAGAATTATAGTGATGACTTGAAAAATTTACTAAAAAACCGTTAGCCCTATAAGACCAGAAAAAAAAACAGCTTAGTGTTCGGAACTAAGATTCCGAGAACCCTTTGAAAAGCACTCTAACCATATGTATAAGCCTCTTCAAATATTTTGTTTAGGTTTAAAGTCCCTATAGAGTACAGATTATAAAGTACCTAGTACGGATACTATAGTCAGGGATTTGGCAATAGCTTCACTATAAAGTAACCGCCCACAAAGATAACACACCTTAAACTAAAGGTTACCAGACACCGGCCATGGCTTAAATTAAACACAAAGCACTCACATAACTAGAGTTTTAGTAAAAGCTCTTAAAAAAATTTAAATTAAAATTTAAAAAAACCCCCGACACAAAATAATAATAAAATAGTATGAATGTAAAAAGCCTAAAACAATTACAAAAAAACTATTGAAAAAATAGTCACAAATAGAACAAAAAAGGTATAAACGTGAAGCCCTATAAAAAGAAAAAAATATCCTTGAAATTATGACCCTACGTAAGTACCTACGTATGAAATTTGTTGATTAAATGTTGTCCCGTCGGGGGACCGCTCTAATTGTTAGCCTAACGTTCTGTTAACGTTTAAAATAGTAGCGTTTAAATAGTATATGTATAGTAGTTAGAGCTACCAATACAATAAAATGAAACCACCACCGACCACAAATAATTGATTATTCATATGAAAATTAAGTTTGAATCGTAAACCGTGCTGCGGTGCATTGTGTTGTCATTTATTAAAATTTAATATTACTATGTATGTCACCATTCATTAATTCAATAACGTGTCAATGAGTTCCGCCGCGTCATGAAATTAAAACAAAAGCATTGTTAAAATTTATATGCAACCTATCCATGTATGCAACCTCAACATGCCTAGGTATTCTGCAAAAATCTCACCGAGAAAACTAAAGTGCAGTGAGTTGTCAATAGTGTCAACTGTCAATCCCTAGCATGAGGTGGGATGACAGCCCACTTGAAACTCACTTCACCCACCTAAGTTTTCTTTATATTCTTTTATGGATCTATTTATTTATTTTCTAATTTATAACAAAGCACACTTGCTTTACCAAATCACTTTAGACATTGGCGGAATGGTCGACATCGGCTTTGCTTGCCATAATAAAAAATAGAATAGAAAGTTTTCACGGTGATATTTTTATATAATAGGCCGACTATGTCTGCCTACATAATAATATTCTGTAATAGGATAACATCTGTGCACTGTAACATATATATTAGTTAGGTACATCGGTGCAGGCTTAATATTGCACCGCAATTGGTAATTATGTAACAGTTACTGCCAAATCGACTGAAAATTAGAGGCTTTATACTGATCCTGTTAATACTGGAATCAGTTGACATTAGCCGTGCTATAGGCTATTTTATTTATTAAATAGTTTGTAATACAGGTTTTAAACAAAGTAGGTAATTATACTAAAGAGACTTTGGATAGGATGTTTGGTTAATTTTATCATTTCAAACTCATTGTACCAAAAGAAGTTCCTGATCGCATGTTTACTTGGTGAATGAGAGCTAGGTCGAAGAAAGTGTAACATTTTGACCATCGCGACACTTTTGTTAAAGTAGGGATGTTTTTATTTTTTTCATTTAAAGTTAGTCTCAAACGTTGTTAATTATTTCATTGTGCCTTTTATTAAATACACACTTAACATGAAGCGAAAGGAACTTCGTTCCAACCTGGTATCTAACGACACCTCTCGACCTTTTGTTATTAATTACAATTATTATAAATCTTTGTTCATGTTGTATTGTTTATTAATGAGATAGATATTTTGAAATACGAGTCAAGAAACGGAGGCGTCTCAGGATAGGCTAAAACACATTTACCTAACTGAAGCAGGTTGCATCTCGATTAAGCTAAAGGATACCAAGTCTCCAAGCTTGAAAATATCCTTTAAATTATTGTTTTGCATTCGTCCTTATTGATATCGTGTTACAAATATTGTATATAAAATGCCGGCACTGTTTTGCTGATCCAGTAGAAATGTACCTCATGCTGTAATAATACCATGCATGGCATACCGACACCGTTATTAACGCACTTAAATAACAACGTTCACACGTTATTCAAGTTTAGGCGGTGTCGGCCACAGTTACTTAATGTTTGAATTTATTATATTTTGGTATACCTACTTTCTTTAAAATGCGAGACTTGAATGAGATGATTCTAATAACAGAATGAATGGGAGGTTAATTAAGAGGGGCTAACAACATCTACATTATGTATAAAAACAATGTTATGTCACTAAGCTGACTTCGTCAGTTATTGGCACAGATAAGGAGGAGGAGCAGTGGTAGCCCAGTGGTAACGGCCGCGACTTACGAGTTGTAGGTCGTAGGTTCGAACCCAGACAGGCGCTTAACTTTGTGTAAATTATTTCATCACCACTGCTCTCAAAACGGTGAAGGAAAACATCGTGAGGAAACCGGTATGTCCTAGAACCATATATTCGAAGACATGTGACATCTACCAACCCGCACTGGGCCCGAGAGGAGGCCTGTGTCCCAGCAGTGGGAACGTTTTAGGCAGATTATACTACTACACAGATACTAAAAGGTAGTTTAACATGGTAAAGTTGGATCCGGAGAGATAGATATCTATACGTATACATCTCGGATAAGAAAGGCCCGGGAAAAGCTAGGGGCAACATTTTAAAAGGCAGTATAAGAACTCATAATCTGACCGTAAAGTTAGTACAAGATGAAACGAATTCAAAGTAAAGTAAACTCAATCGGGAAACGGAAAAAGGTTCACTTTACAAATGCAAGTGGTCGGTATCTACGTAACAATGCGGTGGGCATGGGGAATTATTCTAATTAAATAGCAATCAGCTCATTCGATCTCTCAAGTAACAAGAAATCGTATTACGACACCGGTGCCGCTCAGTTATAACTATTTGCAGCAAAACGCGAATTCTTTGAAGGTCCCGCGCGCTTCATGGAACTTGATGGTGCATTCAGGCTCATTAGACATGTATGATTACATAGTATTTTTTAGATTATTTAGGTTTCGAGGAAAATGTTTGCGAGCAGGTAATTGTGCATTGAACAATCATCAGAAAGAAGCTAAAAACTGAAATAATAATAATAATATCCCTGGACATTTCACACAGCGCCATCTAGTCCCAAGCTAAGCAACCTAATGCTTGTGTTATGGTAACAAGATGGCTGATAAACTACTTATATACATTTTTTTTTTTTTGTAAATACATACATATTATAGATAGAAAAACACCCAGACTCGGAACAAATACATGTAGGTCATAAACAAGCAAAAAAAAAAAACAAGTATCACTGTTTATATATAAGTACCTCGATTTCGATAAATTGGATTTGTGTTATAAAATTACTGATGAGATACTCATTTGGATGTAGACGTAGATGTACGAATAGACGTATGCCGTTGGAAGTAGTTTATAAATAATAACCTAGAACATTTCACAATACTTGTTTGTTTGATATTAACAAAGCTATATAGGACGTTTTAAATAAGTCTAGGTCATTTGTAGCCATATCATGTTTAGCCAAGCCAAATCCGTACTTTGTTGAAGCTTGATTTTTTCCGTGTATTGTTTATCATATTCAGCGGGAGACGCTTTGCCTTTGGACACTTGCATTCAGTAGAAGTCTATAAAGCATGCAGTCCGCACATTCGAATAAACGAAGAGAGAGATGGAGCTTTTACCCAGATTTCTAAATGTAAAAAAAATGAGAGTGGATCCAATCTCACAGGCAGTGTGCAAACTTCAAACAACATCGAACGAACGAAGTGATTTCCGACTGAGATCAAGAGATTCTGCATTTCTATTTTTGTTCGAGTCGGCGACAATAGCTAAAAGAATGTTCGCTGGCTCGGTACGCCGTACGGGGACCATCCATCAACATTGACACGAGGTGCTTCGGAGAGAGTACATCTATACGCTTCCGAGTATTTCTCCGGCTTTGTTTGGCTACATTTTACTATTCTTTTAGAGTAACGAGGAAACTCAGGTAAGTATAGGAATTAGCATAGCCCACAAAAATTGGCTGCGTAAAAGCTGAAAGTAATAATAATCACAATTGCCACGAGATGGTAAAAAAATGCAAATTCTTGGTTGACGATGACTAATGATCTGCGTAAAAGGTTGAATATAGACACTTTGTGATTGTGACATACAAACATAATCGTTTTCTGAGCTCTCACAGCACATAGGTACCTAATCGCAATCACCATTGTTTTCTATCCTCCATTTGAATCCAGTCATAAATCTCAAGCCTGCGTTATTTGCTTTCTAACAAAACAAGGCTTGTTGAATCGCTTTAACTTACATTACAGTGTGAGTGTTAAAGGCTTTGGATAAAGAATACGTCGACCAAAGACTGTTTGCCGCGGCTTATTGAGTGCAAACACGACGCCCGACGTCCGGGCCCGGGCTCGCAAACACTCCCCGGCACTGCGTCTTTGCTCAGCGAAATTATTAAATAACTGCGGATCACATAGAACTACTCAGCAAACAGGGTTTTGTAGGAGACAGGTGGATGGCGACATACGGTTTGCGGGCGAAGCAGATGGCAATTTAGGTTGATGATAGCCATTGAGGGAATTAAATACGTGCTGTGAGACACACTCTGGAAATCATTGGTTTCAACAGCCAAGGAATAATAAACAAGATAACATGAATACATAAAATGTATAAACGATTACTATACATAGTAATGATGATTTTTTTCCGTTTGTCTGGATGTATGTTCTGGATTAAAAACAGTTGAACGGATTTGGATGAAATTTGGCACACAGATAGTTTGTAACCTGGTTAACAATAGAGTTATAGTTTAATCCCGGTAGTATGTTCCCATGGGATGGATATTTTCTGAAATCCACGCGGGCGAAGCCGCGAGCCGCTAGTTTGTAATAAATAAGCTTTTATCATATAAAATCTAAAATAAAAAACAAGACTCCATGTTGCTTTTATATGGTTGAAAATACGATACGTTATAAAAAAATCAAGGTCATAATAGTGTATGGTCATGGGAGAGCTGAGAAAAAATGATACGAACGAACGCGACAAGTGCTCGGCCGGGCATCGAACCGCGCTTGTCCAGCAGGTTTCGCCTGTCGTCTGCGGCAGTCCGGCCACTACGCATCCGTCTCTTCGCGTCAACTGCAATTATGTAACGGACACTTGCCGCTCGACCTACCTCCTAACTTTGTCCATTAGAAGTACTTCGCTAAAGGAAGGGAAACTGACGCGTCGGCTGTGCTAGTTTTGTTAATTTACTCCAACAGTCCACAGTTAATACAATTTGTTAAGAGACTTCTGTTTACTTTTGCTTTACAATTTCAAAATGAAAGGTACTTTAGATAAAACTGATTTTATTTCTCAAACTGAATACCTACATCTAATTAAAAAGTGCACACCGCAGAACTTTCCAAATCAACGTCGCATCTAATAACAACTCCAATTAACACCGTCAGTACACATGGGCGTTGCTGTGTTTGTCTATACGAATCAGGAGGCCGGAGATAGTATGTTAAACATGTGCGGCAACAAGAGGGCGAGCGGAGAGGAAGTAGCGGCGCCTCACCGCGGTTACTGCACGTACGTACAAGTGCGACTGTCGGTGCGGTTCTGCGGTTCACATCCACACGAGCACTTTCTCCGATTCCCTGCTCATTAGCGATGCCGCAGCGACTCTTCTGCAAACACTTGGCGCCTACAAATGGCTCGTGTTGTTTCACCCTCCACGTAACGTCCCACCTACCTACACGTGTTTGTGAACAATCTTTTCAAGAAATCGACACACAATAGTGTCGCGGAGCGCTTTGAGAGCTTTGAGGGCTTTCAAACGATGTTGTTTTTACACGCACTTTTTTGCAGCATCACACTTACCTCGCTATAGTAACACAGATTGATAGCGGTCCGAGGTGAGTTCCCAACCGCGCGTGGGTGGCTGAATGCTCCTTTCACTAGATCTATTACCAGTCAATAAATACGCCTATAACTCAACTAATTATCTTATTCCAGAAACATTAGTCGACTCTGGTTCGAGAAATAATGGAACTTTATCAGGTAATTGCTATTTATATTAACTGTAGTTCAGATAAACTGCTGACATTATTTGACATTTAAGACTGAATTAGAGCGGGTTAATGATAAAGATTTATGATAACACCTAATTAAAGTCTAGTTCACAAACACATTATGTAATGTGTCTCTATAATACAAGAGACATTCAGATAATGCGGTAGATCTTTACAAATGTATCTAACGGCACAACAGAGCATGCATTTGATACGAGACAGGGCGTGGCACGTCGCTTCCACACGCGAAATACATTGTGTGCACGTCATGCCAGAGTCCTTCACAGAGTTGTATGGTTGTAGCCCTACTGCGGACATGCTAAATAATAGTGGACGCACATGTTACTAGCCAGACACTGCATCATTAGCACTGGCCGACACGACACTCATCACTCACTGTTTCGATACAAACATACGATATATGAAAGCAGTGCTTTCTCTACTCTTTTTAGGACACATTTCGAAGTCTGCTAGTACAGGACAAAAGCTTTGCGAGAAATGAAGGTAGAAGAAATGTGCAACGTATGCGCGGAACGTGTTACATAACATTGTTTTGCTTTTCCCAAACATACGTAGGTACTTTCAGCGAGTCTCATTTGCATTTCAAAATATTATACTCGTATCGTCGTACCGTGTCTTTTACAAAAGATAATACAGATTATTATATGGGTGTGTGTGGGGTATTTTCTTCTTATAAAACCGGTGGTGTAGGTAGGCATTCTTTGTTCTCAAGTATTCGTGAGGTACTTTAGATAAAGAAAACTTACAGGAAAATTACAGTTTTAAATAAAGAGCTATCTGATCTTAGTATTCTTTTCAGGATACTTTTTCTTGGTAGGTAAAATGAACATTGGGATTTCTTTGCTAACAATTTTACAGGCTAGCTGTTTCTAAGCTGTAAGTAGGCACGGAGCGTCTGGTGCGTAAACTTCGTCCTTGACCAATAATCGTTACGTAAATCGTTATTACATCGAAACGAATCGATATAAAGCGGAGGTAGATACAGTGGGTATAACTCGATTACTGAGCGCTAGCTACATCTCGTGGCTTCTCGCATATGTCTGTAGCAATAAAACTCTCGTTCGGCGATATTTTCGGAGCCCTTAGGGATGTCACACGAGACAAAGTTAGATTGTAGCTGAAACGATGATGTATGGAACTCTGGGCGACAAGTTTTGAGGTAAGTAATGGTTGGGACAGGATATACCCAGGGTACGGTGAACAGCAAAAGTCGATAAATATTGTAAACGCCGCGAATATTGTTCCTAGATTTACTTGCTCTTATAGGTATTTTAGCTAAGTATTAACTAAGTACTTTTCATAACACAACTTTTGTGAATTTTCATAAATAAAATCCTACTAATATTATAAACGCGAAAGTTTGTGAGGATAGATGGATGAATGTTTGTTACTTTTTCACAGAAAAACTACTAAACGGATTTGGATGAAAATTGGCACACATAGGATATTAGATAGATATTTTTATTCCGATATTCCCACGGGATCGAAACTTATGTGGATGAAACCGCGAGGCGGTGCTAGTATTATCTAAATCCTTGTACTATTTTCACGTAACTAAATTATAATTCTAAAAAATAACAAAAATAATTTTAAATCTATCTAGCAAACCATTTAGTCATTTTTCATGGTTATTTGATAGTAAATAGTCCCATTATTCACAACCGGAACACGTCCATTATTAACAAAAGACTTCCTCTAATAATGACTAAGTATCAAATCAAAAGCATGTCAAACAGCATGTCGCCATGAATCCATGATGATGAGAGCGTGAACGTGAGTGAAATGTCGGCGAGTTGATCGTAACCCCGCTCACACGTGCCTTAGTTACGCCGCCGGAATGTTAATCCTTTGCATGTTGCCCATAGACCACTCTAGCTTTTTCCATAAGGTCTTTATGAATTTGTGACTGTTTTGTTGCGTTATTCGCAAATGGTTTTAAAGACAGAAAGTTAATGCAGACGGATAAATGCATTCCACACTATCAGTAGCATTAGCTTACATTTTGACAGTTCAACAACATCCATTGCGTTATTTACGTTGTTGATCAGAAAAATTTTTCAAACATACCTATGAAGTAATGGATTATTAGCAATATCCTTCAAAATGATTCAGATATATGATTGATAGTGTGTTACGTAATTAGGGTGCTGGTCAGGCTACCTGCCGATTTATTCTATAAAAAAACGTGGGTGAAGGTAGCTTGAAATGAGCTGTCATACCACCTAATGCTAGGGATTGACACTATTGACAGCTCAATTCAAGCTCACTTCACCTAAGTGTAGGTGTAACCGGCAGGTGTCCTTCCCTAAACCCATGTAATGCCCGGTTTCTGAAGTACTTAAGTGAAGTTTATCTATTCGAAAGTGCTTGGTTCGATGAGTTAATGAAGAGCTTTGCTTAATTGAGATAACTCTATCGAATCAATAGATATCCTATAAGAGAACCTTAGTAGCCGGGCATAAGTAAAGTTATCCTGATTTCGTGCATCATTTCAATTTTTAAGTATAGCAAGTCCAACCAACATTAAAGTTGCTTTGAGCTTTACCAACTAAAACTACAACCTAATTGAGTAACACACTTTCAATCACAATCTGAATAATTTTGAAGGATATTGCTAAACCATTGCTTCATATGTTCGAAAAATTGGAATGCGCAACAACGTAAATAACGCAATGAATGTTGTTGTCTGTCAAAATGAAAGCCATTGCTACTGTTAGTGTGTTACGCAATTACCCCGCTAGTTAATTAAATCAACCAGCGGAAGACAAATGTACTAAAACTTACTAAAAGTTACCATAAAAGCCAGTCTTTTTAACCCCGTATAATCGATGTTACCGCAGCGAGTAAAATTGTAAGAAACCTTTTTATTTTTATACTACAAAATGTAAATAAATACGTAGCTAGTTAAATATTATCTACATTAGTGCGGCTAACATCCCGCCGCGCGTCCTAGAGGCTTTGAACTAGAAGTAACGGAGCACGTGGTCACGCTACATGCTTTCAACACTGACTGCAACTGTAAAAAGCATTGTGGACTGGAAATTTTATTTATGATACAGAATGAGAGAAACATTAATTTTATCTTGTAATTCATGACTGTTTTCAGGGCTAATATGTCATCTATTCTCTTCTAATATCAATAAAAATGTGGAATTTGCCGCAAAGAAAGTTTTGAGTATATAAATGTTGAATTGGGGTGCTATACAAGTAGGGGAAGACTAAAAAAACGATGGATGGTAGAGGTGTGACTAATATATTCGTAATAGGTACAGGTATTATAATACAAGCCATGTATATTCATATTAGGATAAGCGAATATAGAGTAATAGGTTTCCAGGTATTAGTCAAATAATAGGGACGCCTAATAGTGAGGCGACTCGCCTTGCTGTGCTATTATTATTTGTCAACCTGATCAACCATGACAGTCCTAAGCCTGTTAAAGTATAAAGGAAAATTTAATTACCGTTTCACTTCTGTAATAGGCCCTAGGTACTACATGAATATTAAACGTGCATATTCACGAGAATCTTGTATTTCATATTAATTATTATGGAGAATATTACGTAGGTATCAATGTTAGATTGAGTAGCTAATAATTAATCGGTTCACTAATATTTGACTAATACCTAGTAATAGGTATCATAATATTCATAACTAATATATTCAATAATAGGATTGCCTAAAAATGACCCTAATATAACATCTCTAATGGATGGACTGTGTAAAAGATGATATGGCTAGAAAGGCGGTGACTACCGAGATTACGACTAATAGAGAATTATGGAAGAAAAGGACATGTTGCGGCAACTTCAAATAAATTGGGATAAGTGCAGGAGAATCATGATGAAATTAATAATCTTGGGTCGCTTCACAAACACCAGTTCCATAAAGGCCAAAAGATAGCGCCACCTTACACAGCACACCCGCATGCACCGCATACGACATTCTAGCGTAAGTGAATGAAAACCGAAATAAAACAAAAATCTCCTCACAAACATATCTTTCCCTCAACCTGCAAGAATAGCATTGCATAATATAGGTACTTGTCGCCATATTAAGATACTAGCTTCTGCCCGCGGCTTCGCCCGCGTGGATGTCGGAAATTATCCCACGGGAACGTGCTAACAGGATAAAATGTACCTATGTGCTTCCCCAGAATGCCATCTATCTCGCGGGCCCTTTGTGGCTAATTACAATAGAAAACCAATTGTGTCTCATTAGTGGTGATTAAGAGGGTACCTATAAGATTTAAAAAAAAAAAAAACTCAATAACAGAAAATTAAATACCTACCTACCTAAATAAACCTATTTCTGATGATAACTAATCTAAACTCAATAAATAAGCAAAATCCCTAAAAACTAATATCTATACGAATGACTAATCCTACCTAACAGTATTATAAAATAACCTACGGTCACTACGTACACTATCAAATATACTACCTATAATTTAAAATTAAAATCTATACCTACAACTTATATAAAAATAAACCTAAATAACTCTAAAAACTAAAAGGAATAAAAATGAACTCCATTGCGGGTGACTTAACCTACGACAAACTTATTATTTGCGGTTGGTGCAGTAATCGGGTCTAGGGATCGAACCGCAAAATTAAGTTTGTTTTTTATTGTATATACTTTTCCGGGATAAAAAGTACCCAGTGTGGTGCCCAGGATATTAAAGAATAATTATACCAAGTTTCAACGTAATCGAACCGGTAGTTTTTGCGTGATGCCTGAAAAAACAGACAGACAGACAGACAGACAGACAGACAGACAGACCGACAGACAGACAGACAAAAATTTTTTTAATCACATTTTTGGGTTCGGTGTCGGTCTAGTAACACCCCCTGCCATTTATTTTTTTGATATTTTCAATGTACAGAATTTTCACTTCTACAGATTTATTATAAGTATAGAGTATAGAAGATATAGATGGTTCGTAGACGCGCCACGCACCGCGAGCTTCCGTACTGCGGTTTGTGCATCCTTCCTTCGTTCGTGTTGTATATAGTTACTATACTATATTTTTCATGGTAACGTAATGCCGAAAACTTTCAATACCTAAGTGTAAATACAAAGTTTTCTTGTTACTACATCCGGTAAATCTTACGTATCTTGAGACAGCTTTATTGCTAAAGTGTCTTGACAATCTGGGTGTTTTTAGCTACTTTTACTGTAAACTGAGTACAGTTCGTCAGTCAGTTCGTCTCGTTAGCTCCGTCCAAGGTACGCATGAGACCCGAATCCGAAAACACTGTTTTGTTTTTTAAAAACTTTAATTAAAGTCGAGCCAAACTCATTTATTTACCACTTATTAGTTCAGTGTGCGAGTTTTGGCGACGGTTACGAATGAGCCTGCTTAGTTGACGTTAATAGGTACTTTTCAAATCTTTAAGGGAGTTTCTGTTCAACTAGCCTGTAACTTAAGAATCGTATTAAATTAAATAATTATTTCGGTTGATGCAAAATGCATGATTTTCATGCATTTTCTATAAGCTCAAACCCTCACAACTTAGTTCTCCCTCTTCGTTTTAAGAAGAATCTTTTTACAATTGTGTGTATATAAGCAAATAAATCAGAACCCCTTCAATTCTAGTTCCTAAGCTAATATTTAAAAATACCCGAACGAAAGACATTCGTAAACAGAATAGGTTTCATTTATTTGAGTTCCCTCGGTTCCCACGTTAACATTGTGTTGATTCTCACACAGCATTCATCGGGTTAACACAATCATTTCGCAATTTTTGACTGTGACAAGCGATAGGATCCTACCATTGTCTTTCTTGCAGTTATCATAAAACTTCACGTTTACGTCACGTCACAATAGATACTAAACTGCAACTTAACCACGAGTGTTTTTTTTGTGTTACTCAAGTCAAAAGGTCTAGAAACCTAAATTCGTTTTTGTGGAACTGAAAAAACTAAACAAAAGCTCACACAATACAACTTATCTGCAGCACCAAAAACACCTTCTTTGAAGAAGATATAGAGGTAAATAGAAGGTGATAAGGCCACATATTGATTGTTCAAATAGAGCGAACTGGTACTGTTATATCGTGTTTAGTGAGCGAGCGCCCGCGGAGAGGCGAGGCAACGCACACGGTCGCTTTGTCAATAGTTTTCTACCTGTATACAATTGAACGGGCTCGCGTGATACACTTCACACCACCCTCGTGTTACTATTTGAATGAGGCTGCCACAATGGCCGCTCAACAACGGTCCCTGATACAAGGAACTGGGTATGGTCCTCCTCTCAAACTTGATAGTATTTGAGTTAAATAAGGACTTCCTACACGTCTTATTATTGTTTGTTTGTGTTACGAGTAGGTAAAACCGTTCCTCTAATTTAATTAATTCCGAAACTGGCTTGCGTGCTTCAGACCCATTTAATAAAGATATTGGTATATTAGGTTTACCTCATAAATGGTAATGGCTCATTAAATAAATCGTCTTTATAAGGCTTCGTTATTAAACAATCTAATCGAATAATATAACAGATGCTATTATTAAATAGGTGATATAATATCTGTTAGATAGAAAGAGGTTTCGAATGCTAGATCACTGAAAACAGGGGGGCAATTCTCGTAATTTTAAGAATGTTCACAGTCAGATCTCAGTCTCGATCTGTCAAAAATACCTGTAATTTCCCTACATTTTGACGAGTTTTTGACATTTGTTTGTCGCTGATATGAAACTGCGACTAGATTTTGAACGTTTTAAATTAAGAGAATTGGCCTCCAGATTACATTCAAAGATATACGTAAAACCACAGACAGCAACAAACTTAACATGGAATAAAAACAGACATAAATAACGCTCTCTTTAAATTGTTTCAAAAATTTCCTCGCAGTCAACAGCAATGAGTGAGAGATAATAATGATAACAGCTCTCGGCACTGTGTCGAAGTTTTACTTATTCGAATAACAGTTAATGACGTGTAAATTCGATTATAACTCGGTACCATATTCACAATTAATTGGACGGTAATCGGTTTGGCGTATCGTCATAATCACTCGGTGAGGGATGCCGGGCGACGCTGCGGTTATAGTAAATAGTTTGCTGAAAATGTCGTTTTACCTTACCTGTGCTAGTATATTACAATTTAACTACATTTTGGTAAATTAAACCGCGCGTTTAATAATTACGTGCATGTTATTCATTTTCCATTTTCGGTTTTCCGTTTGCAACGGAAACTATCAACTGCCTAATAGGCATAATAATATATTTTTCTTTGTGTTTATTGGTGGCAACACAAATAAAGGTTACAATTATTTAAAAATTACCCTGAAGGCCAATTCTCGTAATTTAAAACGTTCAAAATCTAGTCGCAGTCTCATCTCGGCGACAAACAAATGTCAAAAAAACTTTTTACAAAAAAAAAAACCGCCTTCAAAAAAAGACAAACAAAAACGTTCCTGCACTAAAAAGTAAAAAATAAAAAATTGAATTCCTGTAAAGAAACTTAATTTAAAGGTAAACTTATTTGACATTAATATTTTGCAAATATTCAAAATTGTTTACTTCTTTTTGGAGTCGGTGCCAGCAGTTGTATCCTGTGCCATTTATTTTTTCAATTCACGATTATAAAATTTTAAAACAGATGCTTACAAACTTAGTGCTTCAAAAATTTCAAAGTACTTAAAAAGTGGCAGAGGATTTTTATACGTATGTATAATTATTATTATTTAAAAGAAATTATTGTGAAAATTGTGTCAATTTGTTTTAGAGTACAGTCTAGTCTGTATTTGTGTTTTAATTATTCTAGGTATGCAATAGGTATCTTGGTAGTTTTATAGTAAATGTTAGAGGTCGTTTTTCGAGGTATTGTTGCCCATACGTATTTCCTTGCCTTGGCTGGCACCGACTCCAAAAAGAAGTAAACAATTTTGAATATTTGCAAAATATTAATGTCAAATAAGTTTACCTTTAAATTAAGTTTCTTTACAGGAATTCAATTTTTTATTTTTTACTTTTTAGTGCAGGAACGTTTTTGTTTGTCTTTTTTTGAAGGCGGTTTTTTTTTTTGTAAAAAGTTTTTTTATTTCTAGCCGTTTAGTGTATTTTTTATTATAATATAATGGCAATGTAGTTAATATCTTTTCTACATAGAATATTATTTTGAAGAAGTACCAATATCATACAAGTAGGTACATATTACTGTCTACTTTCTGGGTAAGTAATAGATGATATAACAACAAAATCTCTAATATTAACAACATATAACAACGGAACCTATAATTTTATTTAATATAACGATTAGTTGATATAATGAACGATTGATATAATTTTAAAAGACCTAATTTTTATAAGCATAACATACATTAAATATAACACCGTTTGACATAACATACATTAAATATAAAATCATTTGACATACCACTCAAAAGATATAAAACTTATTTGGTCTAATATATTATTTGGTCTAATATATATATTATATTGTAAGTTCTGTCGTAGTTATAGGTAATAGTAACCTAAGTAGATATTAAACATAACTAGCAACTGCTTACCACCTGTGCTAAGATAGGTCGACGGAGCCCCGCTTCGCGGGGCTTCTATTTCTGTGTGGTTTAAAAAAAAATAACCACGAAGGCTAAGGCGGGAGCTCCGTTCCGCTTCGCTCCCGCCTTAGCCTTATTTTAATAAGGCGTGGTCGACGGAGCCCCGCTTCGCGGGGCCCCTATTTCTGTCTGCAGGGTTTAAAGGAACCTAACACGAAGGGGATGACGGGGGCTCGTTCGCTCGCTCCGCTCGCTCACTTGAGCCCCCGTTATCCCCTTCGAACCTAACCTGTCCGAGTCGGGGTGCCCCAATTCCCGAGCTCGCTTCGCTCGCTCTTGCATCCTAAGTTCTCATTGCCTTTTTACAAAATCGAGACATGTTAGACCTTGGGGTTATATTAAACGTTAGACCTAATGATTTTCGATTAAATAAACAATATACATATTAAACGTTAGACCTAATGATTTTCGATTAAATAAACAATATACATAATAAACGTTAGACCAAATGATTTTCGATTACATAAACGTTATATCAAACAACGTTATACTAATTAAGTTTTAGAATAAATAAATGTTATATGTAAAGAAATTATATCAACAGTTGGTATATCTCACGTTGATTATATCTTATGAACGATAATAAAATGAAATTAGACCAAATGAGTTTATACGTTATGAGACGCACCCCTACTTTCTGATCTTTAATTTGATCCCGTAGAGAGATGATAATATGACGCATGAAATACTGTCGATTCTTATGCGTCGTATGCTGCCTCTAATATTGAGCTGGGCGGTAACAGTCCATAAACTACAAGGGACCACCCTCGAGAGAGCTGTGATCGACCTTGGTAAAAAAAAACTTTGCAAAAGGACAAATATATGTCGCGCTAAGTCGTGTCAGAAGTTTGGAAGGCATAGTGTTATCAGATTTAGACGCCAATAAATTATTGAATCGACCACACGATGATCGAGCGATGACAGAGATAACAAGGTTGCGGAATCTGCCATCTGATAATCAAGACAACACAACGTGCCATGGAATAGGCCTACCGGGGAAACCACATTAAAAAAAACGCGCCCAGCACACTACCTCATAGGTGGCGTGGAAACGTGTGCATACTACCAAGAATACAATTTTATTTTAGTAAATAATAGAAGCGATATTTTTTTAAACATTGTAAGCAAAATGCCTTTAATATTTCAGAAGTTGTTTTGTGGACACATTGATGATAACATCAAAACTAGATTTTCAATGGCACCTTGTATTCAGAGTGCATCTCATGACAGTTCTAAGCCCAAATACTGCTAGGATACATTGTTTTATTTTGAAGTTCTCATGCCAACCTTCCACCTTCCAGCTCCATCATCAGATCAGTTCGATAGTAACTTATAGCCAAAGTGCATTTCATGACAATTCTAATAAGCCCAAACACGGCTAGAATACGTTGATTAATTACGGAGTTCCGGTACCTGTCTTCCGGCTCCATCATGATCATCAGATCAGTTCAATGATAATATTTTCAATATAACTATTCAGGATTGTATGTTTATTTGTATTGTCATAGTTGCTTAAGTATCTTGATTGTGATATCTATGCGAGTGACAAGTTCCGTTAGCCATATCTGATCTTCTTCACCAGTTCCACTTCATCAAATGTTACTTTTTGACTGTAAACGCTTGATTTCTCGATGAAAATATTAAAATTACTATATAGTTGCCTATAATATTTGAGGAGTTCCCTCGATTCCTCATGGATCCCATCATCAGAACTGGATTTTGAAAAAAATGGGACCAATCTGGAAGCATATCCTTCAAAGTTAAAAAAAAAATTTGCAAATCGATCCATAAACAACGGAGTTCTGAGGTAACAAACATAAAAAAAAAAAAAAAAAAAAAAAAAATAAAAAAAAAAAAAAAAAAAAAAATACAACCGAATTGAGAACCTCCTCCTTTTTTTGAAGTCGGTTAAAAACTTGGCAAAAATGAAGACAAATTAGATATTTTTATTATTATTATTATTATAGATTGAGACTGAGATCAGACTGTGAACGTTCTTATAATTACGAGAATTTCCCCTCTGTTATTTTTTTATTTTGTTGTTATTGGTTATTATTATTGCCTTTTAGGTTGGTTTGGTTATTATTATTACCTTTTAGGGTTCCATAGTAAGATTCAAAACGTTTTAGTCGCCTATTTGTAAATAGGTAACTCTATTAAGCTATGTATTTCATGTACTTTGACGGATGATCATCCTACAACACGTATAGACAAGAAAACTCATTTAACATAAAGCTGCGCCCTAATTGCGTCACACTATCAATCTCAATCTGAATAATTTTGAAAGATATTGCTAATGATTCCATTGTTTCATATGTTCGAAATATTTGTCTGCTCAACAACGTAAATACCGCAATGAATGTTGTTGAACTGTCAAAAGCCATTGCCACTGACAGTCTGTTACGCAATTATATCCCGCTGATTTTGTTAATACAACCAAACAAACTTCATATTCCAACGACTATCCGAACTATCCTCAAAAAAGCTCATCTCGTACTCTAGTTTGTAAATAACAATAATTTATTCCTCATAGTAAAACCGGTATTCTCTAAAATATCGTAATCACGCGCGTACAACTCGTGCTTGACTCTTTTTTATTGGTTGAGACGAGAGAACAGGCTAATCGCACTAAAACGGTTATTCAAATCTCGTCATTCAAGTTTTAGTTGGGGACATGGAAGAATATCGTAGACTTGAAATGATGCATTGAGAATTCATTGAGTAAGCTACGTTAGTTAAAGTAAGTAAGCTTACTGCTATTACTGCTAATTAACTTGACCATAGGGAACATTTTACTGTATTCGAGATACGATTTTGTGTTGAAAAAAACTGTTCTTTGTTTTTGAGATGGGCAGGTAACTATTACATAAGCTACATCCATCCAAATACGGATATAAACAAAAAAAAACAAGATAAACTTTAAAAAAAAATCAAAATAAAATTATTCTTTTTCTTATACATAGGTACTAAGATATTTTCCAGCGTTACAACGATTTCCGTAGTTTTTGAGATTTTAAAGCAATATCTTTATATTGAAACAGGGAAGTAAAAAAACAAGCGAGCATCGAAAAAGGTGGTCCTTCGGGTTTTTTGATAGTCGGCTAATAAAGTGGAGTCCTCAGACAATGGGGTGCGCACTGACGTGTATTATATAAGGTAATGGTACCTTGTTTGTTCAAGTAGTTGTAGTTTACTTATACGAATATGTTTGTTCCTTTAAACTTTAATAACATCATTCAATTGCTACAATTTGTCTGTACGTATGTTATGTAATGTATGTGTAGGTCACAGGGCCATGGCCAACATTTAGACTTTTGTTCAGATTTTGCGAAACATCTGTATGTTGCGGTTACGTCTAGTAAGAATTTAAGAAATAATTGGTTTCGCACTATTCACTGTATGTAAAATAATATTAGATATAAATGTAGAGTGTACTATTTTTTCAATTATAATAAATAATAATAATAATATCTCTGGACATTTCAATTAATGCAGTATTCTTTAAAACAGGGGCTCGTGGCTAAATAATAACAGGCGCAAGGGTCGACTACGCTTGCCGAGATCGGTCCGTGGATAGGTGACCATCCGTTATATATTGAGACCCCTCCTTGCGGAAAGCATATCCCGGCTTTCATTTGTAGATCTTTGAGATTTTTTTGGGTAGTCAGAAGCCCGAAAGTCTGACAATCAGTCTTATCAAGAGGTATCATATTTCCCAGTAACTGGGTTATGGAGGTCAGATTGGCAGTCGCTCAATGTAAAATACTGGTAGTCAGCCTGCATCCGGTTAGACTGGAAGCCGACCGCAACATAGTTGGGAGAAGGCTAAGCAGGTGATGATGATGATGATTGTTCAAAATGTAGGTTTAATACTGTGCTACGAATACGATTGAACCATAAATCGCATACACTATGAATAAAGAAGTTTAAAATTGAATTTATAGAATTTTTACTTTGTATGTTTAACTGAGCTATGCTCTGTTTCCTTTTACAATAACTTACAATACGACGGCAGATGTTGGCCGGAAAACTTTTAGTGCTCTTGCTGTTTTACAAGTAGATACGTGTCTTTACATTTCTAGAAATCAGCACAAATCTCTCTAAGGTATTCTTAAAATGTACTGCGATTTTAAAGCTACGCGGTTTTGATTTACCGATACAAGAAGTGTACAAAAGAATGTTTCTTTGTAATTTTCTGGTTTATGTTTTATCTTGGAAACCCTGTGAAAAGCCCAGTCTGCCTCCACTGGTACTAAGGTATTACCCCTCCTTTTTAATTCTGTTTCATTTCATTGGACAAAAAAATATTCTTGGGTCTTACTTTCTTCCTTGCCGTATATAATTATGACATGCGGTATTTCATAGATTGTTCATTGACCTGTAATACAGGGGTTTTTATATAAACCTATTTATTAACAGGCACTAGTCTCTCATAAAGTTAGCTTCTCGTTGGTGCACTATTGTCAAATATTAGCATTAAGTACATAACTTGTGTAAAGAAAATAAACGTTTTACATTAATAATATATTATATTACTAGCGGACCCGGCAGACGCCGTCCTGCCCGGAAAAGCAGCGCCACCTACCGGGTACAATTGTACTTTCAAACCATCCAGGAACCCATTGAAATATACACACAAAATTTCATCCAATTCGGTCCAGCCGTTTAGGAGTTAGGTGACAAACACACGTACAGAAGAATTATATACAATTAAGATATTGGTAGTCAGTCATTGTTAATCGTATAGAAGTTCATCGACTATTATAGTATGCATACTTAGTTAGCAAGCTACGAGTATTTATTCGTGCTGCTGTGTCGTTAATGAGTCCTTTCAGTTTTATCTTTTGTGTATAAAAATACATGGTACGTCTTTCGAAATTTGGATAAATTATAATTACCCTTATGTTATATGTTTGTATTTTGCAATGAAACCTCTGAAACTACTGTTACTTCTAATGTTAGGATGTCCTTCTAGCTCGAAGTAATTACCTGTTTCCAAATGCTACGTTGCTGTCTTAATGAATCTTTAACAAACCTAATATTTGTATATCCTAAGTAATTATCTAACATATAGGACGATGATTTGCAAATGTTCTTTGTTCAAAATTACTCAACCATCAATCAATGCTGCACCAATGCCAAACTGCATGTGAAGTCAGAATTAAATTGCAGCATCCAAATTGTGGTGTATCTATTGCAGTGTTATAAGCCAGGGTAAACCTAGTATTACTGTGAACTCATGGTATAGCTCCACATTGTGGTCTCGTAATAGTTCCGCTGCGGTCAAACGGCTACCACGGAAACTGTTGCCAGAATCGAATGATTCCAATGGTATCTCGGTTAAACCTAGGTTAGGTTTTAATCAGAAGGCCAATTCTCGTAACTTAAAACGTTCAAAATCTAGTCGCAGTCTCGTTTCGGCGACAAACAAATGTCAAAAACTTGTCAAAATGTAGGGAAATTACAGGTATTTTTGACAGATCGAGACTGAGATCTGACTGTGAACGTTCTTAAAATTACGAGAATTAGCTCTCTGGTTACAAGCTCCTGGCATGGAATATATCCTATCATATATACCTCGGTAAATCCTTAGGAGCAGTTATACAGACGATATAATTATAGACTGCGCTATCGAATTACTAATTAAATAAGTACAACAATGCAATTATTTTAGCAAGGAGAACAATTTATTCTACCAAGTTGTCTCATTAGCAAGCTCAGGTATAATATCTTTGACCTGGTCTCGGAAGTTATCTTCCCACTATTCTGCAATATTAGGTAGTTTCTTTATAAATTATATGTTTCTAAGAGTCTTTGCATTACTACTACCAAATGAGGCCAGTCAAGCGTGTGGTTACAAAGTCTTAATTTCTTTACCGCGTGTTCCACTTAAACTAAATGAACATTGAATATTTTATTCCTACTATGGCACAGATAAACTGTAAATCAATGGTTTATTTATATTTAAACACGCACCTGTAATAATACAAATGGTTTGATGAGAAAATTCACAGCACATAGCAACTAAAACGTTACTGCGGTTTGATTAATTCATCCAATTAATGTCAATATTTTCGGTAATAAAAAACTCGAACCAGTTCTTTAGCGTAACACTGTGTAGCGATAGGTACTTCTGCATACAGAAACCTGAGAGGATTTATAAACTAATTAAAACTGATCAGACGTCCAATTCGTTTAATCTTGCAATGATCGCCCATTGCAAGATTAAACGAATTGGACGTCTGAAAAATATGAAAAAGTTGCAACGTCGTAAAAGATTGATATTCGTTGCAAAAAAGATGGTACACAACAATGCATTCAGCATTTTTGTTCTCAAGCCTCGCGTTCGGCGTTTACCGTGAGAAATTGAGAGCGAAACTGAATAGATCTCCTAGACTCGTTGTCGGCAGAAAAGAAAGCGATCCATGGCTATCTTACTTAATCCGACGTATACCTGCCTGCTTACTGCTCGGTGCTCTGACATCACAGTTCTTTTGCAATTTTAGAACGTCTCGGTACGTTATTGAAAAAATTATTGTCGACGATTATTTGAAATGTATCTGGTTTATTTTGATCTTCATCAGTAGGTCATTTTATCGTTCCCAAAGGTTTCTTATTCTTTCGTCTTGATTCTTTCAAGAACATTATGTTTACGAGATGATCTCGTACCTATTAGCTACTCTCTGCTCAAATGTTATCCGCTTTGTTTTTATGAATTGTTTTTGAATTTCGTAACGGCTTTAAACTATCGATTCTTCGTCTAGGTAGGTACCTATCGCTATTCGCGATCGAGTTGAACAGATTCAAGGATGAAAACAACCCGTAAGAATATTATCATTAGATATTGATGCTTAAACTTAATTTTTAATTCATATGCTGTGAATGCTAGTTGTAAGAAAATAGGTAAGCCATCAGTATTATTAATTTCCAACTTACTAATTTAAAGAAATGCTCTTTCGATTTTTAGGTAAGAAAAAATACTTATCACAGTAGGTGTATGTAAGTAGATCTTAGCTGCATCGTTAAGATTATTTTATTGATACGTATAGATTAAAGTCGGTATTAAAAAAGCTTATAAAACTATACTTAATCAAATGTAGGGCGTTGGCTAAAACCCATTTCTTATGGACTGCAAAATACGCAACGCAATGCGCTGTCAAAGATTTCATATTAGATCTAGTTAGGTAGGTACGTACTGAAACATAAATGAAGTATGAAGAAGGGTTGTCGTTTTCTCATACAGTTCGTAATTAACTTTCAGTAGTTAATATTTTAATTTTTCTTTTTATCTGCTTTCGTCAGTTTAACCAAGTTTGCATAGAGTCTACGTATAATTTAAGATTACTGATCAAAGCCTTTATGAAAGGTTTGAATGGTCAATTAAGCACAAGTGGAAATTAAATAGTAAGTTTAAACAAAATATTTTGCAGTAATAAGAATAGTTTCAATATTGGTGTAATTTTAAAAGATTGAAGTTAAGTTACGAAAATAGTCTTTACTTAGTTGAAGCTAGAGTTAAGTAAGCTCCAAGTATAATGATATTTAAACTCTCGTAGGTAACTGTAAAGCTGTACCCATAGGCCATAGGCGTTCTGTGTTACAGAGATGTAATAGCACGAACTTGATGTTTTATTTACTTCGGAAGTTTACTCTACTTTATCAAATCATGTCAACGCCGATGCGGTACTTCTTGTAGGATAACTACTAAAATAAATAGAGACAGATCACTTACCTTATTGCTGGGATTGTAATCGTTCGATCCCTATTCTTATATGGGTCTCCGGGGTCCGCAGTAGTTAAAATTGCCGCATTCCACTGTAGTCGGGCGTGAGGCCGGCGCAGCTTCCCGATCTGGACCGGTCGCGCGGCCGGGAGAGCACTGGGCCGGTGGCGATCACATAAACTATTATAGTAGCACAGCTGCGAGGGGGACAGTGTGGGAATTCATTGTTATTTCATAGAGAGGCAGTATCGTGTGTGGAGGAGAGGGCGGCACGCGCACAGGTACTGCGGCCGCGGAGACGCGCACGGGACTGGCGCGCGGCGACGGCAGCGCCCCCGCGCGCACGCGCGCCGCACCACGCCCGCTGCCTCGTCCGGAGGCCCAGAGCCTCATTTACACACATGGACTCACACAATGAATGTTCAATGCAGACCGGCAGGTTATCTAAAAACCCTCGGAATACAAAACGGGATGGTCGCCAGCCGAGGCTTGCTGTAATTCGGGGGATAGCGACGTGAATAACGACAGCTTGACCCAGTTCCGAATTCACACAAATATTTCAGTGAGCTTGGGAGTGGCACTTTGACGTAACAATATGTCTCTTTACATATTATTATGTACCTACGTACACCTATGCTACGTCTGCAGCGGCTCTGACAACGCTTGCACTGATTCGCTCTTTGATGCTACCGACACCATTAACGAGCGTCTCTCCGCACTCATAAAATGTAGGTAGATATCATAGGCAGGGTGCAAGTAACGATGTTGGCTGCTTTTCTTTTATAATTTGCTCCTTTCCTGAACTATTCTCTCTGCTTGTTATAATCGTACCAAACATATCGTAACATCACGCCATTATTTCCGAAAGGGTGGACAGAGTTGATTTATTAGAACATAAAAACCAATAACAGAAACGTCAGGAATACAAAAAAAAAAAACAAATGAGATAGCTACTTAATAAATAATGTAAAGCATCTCAGTTTGTTGTGATTCAAGCTTCTTGCTTAAAATTATCTGAAATCTTCCGCCTCCGTGCTCGTTTCGCGTGAATCTTCCTTTTTTATCTTAATTAGTAATGCTAATTAATGCGGGAGGATTATAAATACAGTAAACCCTTTACTTGGTGTCTTACTTAACTGCGGTCCGCACGAAAGAGTACAGAACCTTCCTGAAACAATGAAAAGTAATAAAAACTGAAAGTTTTACGGTAAATCTCTATCCTTTTACAAACCATCAATGAAACATGGTTTATATTTGCTATAGCTGTATCTCGCCATAGAGTGAACTAAAAACATGACATCTTGAATAACAAAAGTCTTCCTTCCTTGTTCCTATAGTGAGAGACAGGTTTTAAGACTACAATAGCTTTAGCTATTAAACTCTTAAGACAGCTAGTGAAGCTTTTAAAATCTTCTTGTTATTAAAATCTCAAAACGCTATTACCGAGGTGCCTTCAAAAGAGAGCAAGTTTCGAAGCCTTAAGGGTTTTTAAGAAGTTTTGGTCTGTCTGTTCTCTTCCGTCCTACGAATATGCCTACGATACCATTTCGTCTTCTTTTCGTGTCGATGGTACTCTTTTTCGACATTTTATATTGTTTGAGCCCAGTACGTGGCGATACCACGATACCACTGAAGAATTGTTATAAACTAACATCAAATTCACTTACAAAAACATTCTTGGACATTATATCGACCTGAGAAAGTCAGTGTTTTTTTTTTTTTGTTAGTATTAAAATAATAGTTCAGTTAGTCACGATGTCATGTGCATGTGCATGTGCAATTATGTGCATGCAATAAGCAATAGACACTAAACTAGTAAGTACTGTCGATTTCTAAACACTATTACGTTAATCAAAACTAAAGAAACATATATTTTTCCAAAAATATGAAATCGTATGCATTGAGTGTAACTTCATTAGTATGTGCGTAGAAAAGACATCAACGCAATCAATTAAGTTAACTTTTCGATTATTTTTAAGTAATTATTTTGTTCGTTATTATAACATCTATGGTTTAATATAATTAATCGAAATTTTTCAGTAGTGTGTGGGAACTTTAATAATATTTTAAAAAGTCCTTTATAAGTAATGTAGGGACAGAATTACCTGACTTGGTTTAAATCAAATCAAATCATTTATTCATTTGCAAACATGGGTAATCAGTATACATATCTGATGTTTTATTTTTATAATAGTGCAAATTGTATTATAATTTTAAGTAACAATTAAGAAATGATGATAATACAAAATACAAATTAATGTCAAATCGTCTGAACTACAGTAAAAATGGGAAATCGTTTAAATTATAATAAATGTCAAATCGCTTGAAATACAGTAACAGTGTGTCATATTAATACAAACATGTCAAATGTTATTAAGGTTGCATCTATAATTAGAGATCCCTGTACATTCTACCTTAAATTATGCAAACATTTAGTACATGTGCTTAATAGTCTAAAACACTGTCAATATGTAAAATTCTAACAATATGATCAATAAAATAAAATATAGAAAAAAGATGTCAGGATTCATTATGTAACTATAAAGTTTTATCATTTAGAAATTCCCAAAAGGAGTAATAACATTTGTCAATTAGTAAGACTGACAATTTCTTTTTAAACAATGGAATGTACTCGTTTTTTATTCCATCGAGTATTTTGTTTAAGAAAATTAGGCACATACATATAACACTTTTCCTTAATAATGCAATGTTATGACCACTAACATGTGGCATGTTTGTATACTGCCTTCTAAGTGGTCGTGTTCTATTGTCAGACGATTTATTAAAAAGATGCATATTTGATTTTACAAAAACAGCTATTCCGAAAATGTATAGTGATGGCAAAGTTAGCAAATTTAGGGACTTGAATAGAGGTACGCAACTATCTGTTACTTTCATGTTACACATTGCCCTTATGCATCGTTTTTGAGCCTTGAATACCTGTTCTCATACACTACAATTTCCCCAAAATATCATCCCGAATTTCAGAATTGACGCTACCAAACCATGCTAAGCAACTAATCTGCTGTACTTAAGTTTTTGCATATTTCTTCCGCGTGTGGCTTCCAGGTTAGTTTTGCAACTTGCACTTGGTCTATTTTTTGCCCATTGTGAGTTAAATTTAAAGTTTGCGGTGGTATCCGTTGATAAAAATGCATAACATTAGTCTTATTTGTATTAATCGTTAAATTATTTTGATCAAGCCAGTGTACCTATAATGTCCGATAAAGTATTATTTACGTCATGTTCATACGTTTTTAGGTCTGTACATTTAATCAAGGCAGTACTATCGTCAGCGAATAAGACCATAGGATGTTTTATGCGTCGTGGCAAGTCGTTAATATAAATTAAGAACAATAAAGGGCCCAACATAGTGCCCTGTGGTACGCCATACCTAATAAGTCTATGTTCCGATAAGTATTTTTCCTCACGCTTAGTTTTTAAACATATTTTTGAAATTTCTGTGTACTGTTTTCGGTTGCTGAGATATGATCTTAAGAGATTATGCATATTTCATTTACATTAAGAGAGTCATTTTTTCATTTAAGAGAGTTCTCTTATCTCTAATACAGGATTAAATTAAATTAGCTAGCTATACTTTACCCACGTGTTGGGTATTGAATACAATATGAAATAAAATAAGGTTTTTTTTTATCATTCGGACTTTGTTCAAAAACTTTAAATGGCAGTGTGACAAGTAAGGCAATTGAACGACATAAACCAAAGTCAGTTAGTTATACGTACGAGTACTAACCAAGACGAACCAGGTAAAGATGATGTGACATGGAGGTTTGACTTACAATTAGTAAGAAAGATACATTCAATAATAAACTGCAATAATCAAGCATTAGGTATAAAAAGACTTTATCCGAGAATATGTCAGTGTCGTAGCCGATCGTAGCTTCGTAGCCGTGTAGTGTAAGCGTGGGTAGTTTATCCGCTGCATTCATATCACAGCACATATTAATATTTAACTAGCTGTGCCTACGGATCCGCTGGGTAATTGCGTAACACACTAACAGTAGGAATAGATTTCATTTTGATAGTTCAACAATATTCATTGCGTTATTTACGTTGTTGAGCAGACAATTTTTTCAAACATATTATATAATATAGAATATCCTTCAAAATAATTGAGATTCATAGTCTGTTACGCAATCAGGGTGCCGCTCGCGTGAACTAATACGTGTTAAAACCTAGCCAATTACATACCTACTTTTAAGTATTAAAAAAAGCGTAATAAGGCGGTTCTCGAGTTAAAGCGCACTTACGGGATGAGAGTCAGAGAAATGTTATGTTGTTGTTAATGAAGTTAACCAGCTAATAGTAAGCTAGTTGCCAGTAGTATAAGGAAGAGACTGCGATAATAATACAAATAAGTACTTAGACATGCATTCCACCAGTTTCCGGTACGGTTATGGAATGCCTTGCCTGTGTCGATAAGGCGTGCTCACCCGTGTGTTCCGTTCTGGCCCGGCCACGATACCTGAAAAATTGAAATGACTATTAAATAGACTTGAAAGGTTTTCTTTTAAATATAAGTACATCTTTTTTATAGTACATAACACGTACAATTACTTCAGACACGAATCGTTCATTAAATTTGTGGATTTCAGCCGATCTAAGCGTGGCCGTGCTAGGACGGATACGCTGTAGCCGGGACACTGAAAATGGTGTATAAGTCATGAAATAATGTGGTACTATTATTTCTTTTTCTAGTACCAAAAGGTACATATGCGTACAGTCTACTGCCATAACTATGATCTTGTTTGGCATCGTGGCCGGGCCAGAACGGAAGACACTACTCACCCTTCGTCCATTTTTTAAAATGATCTCTCCTTAAACACCATTTTTCTTGTTCTTTGCACTTGTTTCATGATTATTATTGTGTATCATGTAATCTATCTTACTATTAATTCTTCTATCCGTGTGTTTGTCACCTTATTCCTCCTAAACGGCTGGACCGATTTGGATGAAAATATGTGTGTACATTTCAATGGGTTCCAGTATGGTTTGAAAACACAATTGGACCCAGTCGGACAGGATGGCGTCTGCCGGGTCCGCTAGTTTATTGTATATATGTAAATGGTACACCACAGACTACCTTCAGTATTGTCTCTCCTTCTGCCTTAATCCATCTGAAGGTTGTCTTGAATAGATCGCTTTTTGCGATAAGACTGCCTATTGTATCACCCCTTGTAAAATGTCTCCATTTATACCTGTAATTTTTATGGTGTACCTACTCATAATAATGAATATTCTATACATATGTCCCATCATCATCTGCCTAGCCTTTTCCCAACTATATTGGGATCGGCTTCCAGTCTAACCGGATGCAGCTGAATACCAGTACTTTATATTGAGCGACTGCCTATCTGACCTCCACAACCCAGTTACTGGGTAATACGATACCCCATGGAAAGACTGGTAGTCAGACTTTCGGGCTAATATTCTATCGATCTATCTTAATGAAGTAGTGACTCTTGGTTAGACTAAACGTGCAGAGGCACTCACAGACTTTACGAACCTTACCACAACCAGCTGCAACCGTGGCCGCAGAAGCTCCGACAAAGACACTTTTTCAAACTCAAAACATTTTTTTTTTATTAAACCCTTACAGGCACTTTTGAATTGTCAAAGAGTCTATCAGTCAGATAAATGAAGCAAGTTGCCAATTCCAAAGCGTAGTTGGTTCCTACGGAGAAGAACGGACAAGAAACTCCACGGAAACTCTTTTAAATCAAAATATTGTTACAATAATTATAGGTATTTTGTTTGAAGTTTGCAACGCAACTTGTCGGACGTCCGGTCGTTGCAAGCCAAGCACAGACTACTTTTATTTATGTGGACAGCCAAGTGTGCGGTGCGAATTCGATTTCTATTGTTTAACCTGCACCATAATTGCGTATCACACAATCAATCAGAATCGGTTTCATTTTGACAGTTCAACAACATTCATTGCGTTATTTAAGTGTTGAGCAGACTAATTTTTCGAACTTATGAAGCAATGGATTAGCAATTTGCTTCAAAATGATTCAGATTACGGTTGATCGTGTGTTACGCAATTAGGGTGCCGGTTAGTGGTGCAGTAAGTGACGTCCGAATAGTATTAAAAAAAAAATCGGTTATGTTCATATTTTTATTTAATTATAATCAGGTCCTCAAATAAAATAGTATACCTACCTAATCTTATTGGATTGGGTTTTTCCCTTAGGCATTTCTCCGAAGCGGCCGAGTCTGGATATCCTATTAAATGGGACTTAAACATTACTGGCGAAAAATGGTGGGTGTATGTTCTGTCTTACAGTCTGTCTGTCTGCAGATTTTTTCTTACAATTAATTAGCCGAGCTGAAAATTATAATGACAATTATTGTCCGAAACGTATGAAAATTTTAATTTCGTGGGCTACCTTCTTATATTGAAATAATAACACATACTATCTCTCTTTTAAGCACTTTACCTATGGTAATTAATTTACTTTACAAAATACCTATGCAATATTAGGCTGAAACTATGTCGCATAATGTTCATCGAAAAAGTAAGCACGCGGAAATTCCGTCGCGTAATTTTCGGCAGGCATCGATTGATATTAGCGTCACCTATACATACTATGCTAATATCGATGGACGTTGTACAGACGACAGCACATCAAGCTACTACAATCTGTCAAAATTTAATAGATTTTCAACTTTATCGCTAAAGCTCAAGGTTGATTGGGAAAATTTGACAGTTTCGGGTAGCTTGTCCTGCTTGCGTCTGTACGTACACACGGTTACACATCAAGCTATACATTTCCAGTTTTAGCTGACCTCGCATTGCATAAGTTTTTCTAACAATCAGAAGTCAGCTTATACTGGTTATGTATAGCTTGATGTGTAGCCGTGTGTACCTACAGTTTGGCAAGAAAGGTACTCGACAAGGCAGAGCAAGAATTGCCAATTATTAAATATTTTAGTTCCGTTTCAGGACTTTCTTGCCAAACTATAAATAGCATGTTTTATATTCTGTGAATTCCAATTGACTATGAAATAGTAAATATTTATTTTTCATTTTATAGTGAAACTTTTATTACTAATATCGTCCCAAACTTTTTCGTCTGTGTATTGCATGTCGCGTGACGGTCGGCCGCGGAGTAGGGATAAAGTGAATTATTCCGAAAACTTTTAGTTAAATGTCTCTAATGTGAAAAAAAGTTTCACTTTTACCGTGGTTTCATAAAACACACAATCCTTTTTTTCATGCTCATGATCACTTGGAAAGAAGAATTTTACTTATTTTACAGTTTTTATGTTGTATCAATCACTAGTTCCATAAACTAAAGCTAGGTGCACACGCAGTGACTTTAGTCGTCAGCGACTCACTAGCGGTTCCAAAATTTCAAATCCACATAGAGATTTTGAAATTGCTAGCGACAAAATCAGCAATCAAAGTTTGTGAATTTAAATCGCCAGCGAGTCGCTGGCGACTAAAGTGACTGCGTGTGTTGTTTGTGTGGAGCTTTACAAATCATTTCATTTGACATGAGTACATGACTAACGTTTCTTCATGGAATTAGTATGTACTATTGTGGTACTAGGTTTCTGCAATCAGCTGTTGTCAAAATGTCATTGATGTCAACTTATCATGAAATGTCAGTTTCAGTAAATTGTGTATATTGCATTGTTGTTTATTTTTAACACTAAAATAGTTCATAGTGAAATTAATTAATTAATAGCTTCAACCAAAACTCAAGTGAACGACCCTACGTTTGCCTTTTATTCGCTAGATCTCTGAACTTTGTATTTACAAAAATGTCTAAACAAAGCATAATGTTTCATCCGATAATTAGCTCAATACAAAGAATAGCTCTCTATGAAACCAAAGCCGTAAGTAGAGCATTATATTTATACAATATAGGTGCAGTTGTAACTCTTGCCACTAACTATAAATGGCATTTCTTGGCCAAGACCAGGACTTTACATCTTTTCCCAAGAGTCGTTGAAGGTGGCAAAGGTATAATTTTAGGGGGTGTATTCATTGTACCTATCATTTATCATCGTAGGAGACTGAAACAAAAATGTCTGTTTCTCATATAAGAAAACTGGAAAACCTGATACAACAATAATCTTCAAATTTATTGTTAATTACAGAGATTCTATTTGATTGGCTCAAACAACACAGAAACAAGATTTCGTGTCCTCAAGATTGACAGGACAGACCCACGGGAGTTGATATTGGTTGATGACAAGTTTGAGTACAACAAGCAAGAGATACATCAACTGCTCAACATGATAGGCTTCGGCAATAGGTTAAGAACAGGACTTAATAAACTTGTATCAGCATTTGGTATTGTTGGTAAATATCTTTTGATATTATTCAAATGATTAGTTTAGATTTATTGTATATAATATAAAAGTTAAACCGGATGAATAATTAGTTAAAAAAGAAAAATAGGTATTCAATTTCTTCCTAAATATGTCTGCCATAAATGGTATTCTATTTATTTATTTTTGTTCATTTTCAGGTTTCATAAGATTTTTAGAAGGATACTACATAATATTAGTTACCAAAAGAAGAAAAGTTGCAGTTATTGGTTCACATTCCATCTACAAAATAGAAGATACAAATACAATATACATTCCCAGTGAGAGCACTAAGCCTCCCCATCCTGACGAACAGAGATACTTGAAGATGTTTTTAGCTATAGACTTATCAACTAACTTTTATTATAGCTATAGTTATGATATCACACATACTTTACAAATGAATATGGCACCCCCTAGACAGCTTGCACCAGCTTTATTCCCCAAGCCTGTAACAGCAGCAGTATACCACTTGAACTTGAGGTCTACCTCAAGCCAGGAATTACAGGAGAAGTGTGAATGTCACAAGTATGATGATAATGATGAAGATATATTTGAAACTTGGAAAAGTCAGCTGCACCAGAGACAGAAGACTGGGTAAGATTATGATTATCCATACTAATATTATGAGCTAAACTGTCACTAATGAGACACAACTTTTCTATTGTTACTGAACACAAGTCTGCCTAACAGACCAGCATAGCTATTCACAACCACTTGATATGCTTTCATACCCCATTGAATATCAATCAATGTTATCGTAGGAGTCCTCTAAATGATATTCACAAGTCCAAAACCCGAAAATTTTGTCAGTTTAAATGGAATGGACGACGATTCTTCTGACAGCGGTTAGACAAATCAGGTTATCAAAATGTGTCACGCTATCGCATCCGACACGCTATTGCATAAGCAATAGCGTGTCAGATAATTGTGAATAGCTATGCTGGGGTTAAAATGTGAAACTGTGTAAATGTGTCTGCCTCTAACTTGAATAAGTTTCCAAGGAGGATAACGAGTAATAAATAAATCGTTTGGTTATTCCTATTTTCAGCTTCCAACCAAATAGATTAGACTTTGGTGTGCGCACGGTTCCCGAATGGCGATTTGTATGGAACAGTCATCTACTATCAGCTGTACATTCACACCTACACCCTGACTGGATCCTGTACATAGTCCATGGATTTATAGAACAGAGTAATTTGAACATATTTGGTAGACCCATATACCTGACTTTGATTGCTAGAAGGAGCAATAGGTATGCAGGCACCAGGTTCCTGAAAAGAGGTGCAAACATGCATGGAGATGTGGCTAATGAGGTCGAAACTGAACAAATTGTTCATGATTCTATGGTATCATCATTTGCTGCTGGCAGGCAAGGATTTCTTTATTTGTTTAGCAATATTTCTAATAAAAAATAATGTCCTATTTGTCAGTACTCACATTTCCACAAAATATCCTTCCAGATTCAGTTCATTTGTTCAAATGAGAGGATCTATACCCAGTTACTGGTCTCAAGATGTCTCGAAAATGGTGCCGAAACCAGCAATATCAATTGATTTAAGTGATCCTTATGCTGAAATACCTGGGAGGCATTTGAACAACCTGATGAGAAGATATGGTTCACCTATAATGTTCTTGAATTTAGTTAAGAAAAGAGAAAAAAAGAAACATGAATCTCTATTAACAGATGTGATAAGTAATGGGATAAAGTATTTGAACCAGTTCTTGCCTCCTGAACATGCCGTGCAATATTACCACTTGGATATGGCTAGGACAAATAAGAGATCTGATGCTAAAGTGTTAGACAAGTGAGTTATAAATATTTTACTTCTTCAAGCACCAAAGTTAACATAAAATATTTAGCTTTAATACTTTTTTAATTTTTCTATTTTCTTTTAATATTTTCTACCAAAAGCTTTAATATTTCCTACAAAAAAGGGTAATCACGATGTCATTGAATAACCCTATAGATCTGCTACTGTTTGTGATCATATTTTTTTAAGTTTGCATATGTGGTCCAGAAACTTGTGACTCAATGTTGTGAAAGCAAAAATCCGCCATAATGTTTGCTAATTTTTATGTCTACTACTGACGAAGACTTTGGTGTCTATGATATAATATCTAGTACTAAATTTTGCAATAAAAAATTGTCGTACAAAATAAAAAAATATCTTTTAACTTCTGACGACTTTTTGTCTAATTCCTATAAGATGACCGATACTTGAAACATTCATTCATTTATTTATTCATAAACAATTCACATTGTGTTGAACATTACATATTAAATAAAATTATCATGTGCAGAAACAATACCAAATTAAATGTTAAATAAATTTATCACATGCAGAAACAATACATATAAAACGAACAATACATATAAAAGCCTAATTAGCGTATAAACGTATGTGAAAGTCTTGTCTTTTTTTATAATATATGTATGTGTTTATCTCCAGATTGTCAGCCATAGCCCGCACCGTGGTTCGCAAGACGGGTATATTCCTGAGTACGTGCGGGGTCGACGAGGTGACGGGGGTAGCGGGGCATCAGGGCGGGCGCCTGCAGACTGGACTGGTGCGCGTCAACTGTGTAGACTGTCTAGACAGGACCAATACTGCACAGTTCGCTATTGGGAAGTGTGTCCTGGCACACCAAGTAAGCATACATTAAGATTTATCATTTTTTCCTGTAAGTAGTAGTTTTGCAAACAGGCCAACCTGAAGCTTAATAAAGTTATTAAATTCTGCTTTAGTATATGTCCAAACATTCGCGTTATTCGGAAAATGTAAAATAAGCCCTAATTTCATTGAAATAAAGTTCATTTTGTATTTTAGTTAAACATAACTCGGATGTTTGAACAAATATTTCAAGTGCAGAGCCAAAGTTCTGTTAATACCCAGATTTGATTCTTAAATCTTAATCTCCTTAACTTATTTTCCAGTTATATGCCTTGGGACTCTTAGGAGAACCAAATATAGAGTTTGATTCGGACTGCGCCAGGCTTCTTGAGGGATTGTATGAGGACCATGGTGATACACTGGCCTTACAATATGGAGGGTCACAGCTTGTGCACAGGTATGTCAAGCATATTCTATGAGCATAATAATATGAGTATACTATACAATTTATAACCTAAATAATATTCAAAGGAAAGAAACGCCTTGTTAAACTGTTAGGGGTGCTACACACATATTCGGATCGATCGGCATAATTCAGCAACGGCCTAATCGAATGTATGTAGACATATGTTCGGTAAAAAACCGCTCGGCTTAGTTCGAATTGTGCTGATCCGACATGAACATGTTTCAGCGAGGGTAGATGCCGAACGGCATGAATATGTGTAGTAATTGCTTCGGGCTGACTTTGTTGTTCAATAAATACTGCCGAATCAAATGTGCCGACCCGCCCCGAACATGTGTGTAGCACCTTCTAGTAGTATTGCTACCACACAAAATACATACATTTTAATTTTTTGTCTGCTTCTATTTTATTTATATTATTCATTTATGTTTCAGAATCAAAACTTATCGGAAAACTGCACCATGGTCGTCACACGGTAACGATATCATGCAGACACTAAGCAGATACTACTCTAACACATTCTCTGATGCCGAGAAACAAAACACGATGAACTTATTCCTCGGACTGTTTGTTCCCGATCCGTCTAGAGCACCCATTTGGGAGTACCAGAGCGATTATTATCTACACCATCCCGAAGCGATGGTGTATATTCCTAATAACAGGTTAAAAAAAAAATAAGCCATAGGATACTGATAAATTTGATATCAAAATCGTAAATACCGCTAATTATTGTTCTCTTACATGTTTATTTTCGGTACTGGTATGTTTTCTGCCACAGTGCCGATGGCAGTACAGCTCGATTAAATAGCGTCTCGGAACATGAGGCGAGTCGCTACGCCGTTAAAAATTCACGTGTCAGTAGGGGTGAGGGGTGAAGTACTGCGCAGCGATTAGCGCATTTCAGAGCCGCTATAAAGTTTGAATCGGACTGTACTTAAGAAATTCGTGGTGCCGAAATTGCGTTGAGCGTACAGTTTCTGTCACGGGCCGCCTTCAAAGCCATCAGTTTCTATACGTTATTAGTGTCATAGTGTGAGTTAAAGTTGACACACTTGGTTTGTATGGAAATTGTTGATGGCACGCAAAATTCTGCATCGCGCATGCAGAGTTAATAATAATAATAATAATATAGCTAGCATATACATACAACGTCCCGACATCAATCGTCGGGTAGTAGCCCACCAGATGAAACACCCGTCTGGTCGAAGGATCCTCCCTTTTCGATGGAGGACAAGTGATTTTTAGGGTTCCGTAGCCAAATGGCAACGGAACCCTTATGGATTCGTCATGTCTGTCTGTCTGTCTGTCTGTCTGTCTGTCTGTCTGTCTGTCCGTCCGTATGTCACAGCCGCTTTTTTCCGAAACTATAAGAGCTATACTGTTGAAACTTGGTAAGTAGATGTATTCTGTGAACCGCATTAAGATTTTCACACAAAAATAGAAAAAAAAACAATAAATTTTGGGGGTCCCCATACTTAGAACTGAAACTCAAATTTTTTTTTTTCATCAAACCCATACGTGTGGGGTATCTATGGATAGGTCTTCAAAAATGATATTGAGGTTTCTAATATCATTTTTTTCTAAACTGAATAGTTTGCGCGAGAGACACTTCCAAAGTGGTAAAATGTGTGTCCCCCCCCCTGTAACTTCTAAAATAAGAGAATGATAAAACTAAAAAAAATATATGATGTACATTACCATATAAACTTCCACCGAAAATTGGTTTGAACGAGATCTAGTGAGTAGTTTTTTTTTAATACGTCATAAATCGTAACGTAACGGAACCCTTCATGGGCGAGTCCGACTCGCACTTGGCCGGTTTTTACACCCTGTTGCTTATACCTCTATACACTATCCTGTTCCTTTAGTAGGAGAAAAATAAGTTTTGTGTCTTAACATTATTTCTACCTATATTATTTTTCTATCGTTCCCAGATCACTAACAAAATGGTGGGATGACGACGTTCTCCGACACCTGCCTCTGCCGTGTAACGAGATGAGGAAGCTGTGTTGTGAGATCATCGGCATGCAGGGCGATAGCAGCAGCACTATAGAGATGGTGGACCCTTACCACGATTATAACAGGCCCTTTGAATATACCGTGTTGATGGAATGCTTTGAATTTAAGGTGAGAACTGAAAATAATCAAGAATCCTATCACATAACATCACGCCTCCGTCCCCGAAGGGTCACGCAAAGGTGCACACAGTATACCCACATTTCGCTAGTTATTTTTAAGACCATGTAACAGGGGCGAGCCAATTGCCATCAACCGGGCACAAATCCAGCACCCTAATTGCGTAACACACGATCAATCGTAATCGGTTTCATTTTGACAGTTCAACAACGTTCATTGAGTTATTTACGTGTTTACCAGACAAATTTGTCGAACTTACGAAGCAATGGATTAGCAATTTGCTTCAAAATGATTCCGATTAATCGTGTGTTACGCAATTAGGGTGCAGACTCCGGCTTCTACTGAGAAATTCCTGAAAAACCCCATAACACTTTGCTCGACCTGGAAATCTAACCCAGAATCCTATCAATCTTTAAGAAAAGTGTAAATTGAAATAAAGAAAGAAAAAATTGTTTATTCGTCACAAACAAAAGGTACAGACGCCAGCACATCAAGCTACTACAATCTGTCAAATTTCTTTAATAGATTTTCAACTTTATCGCTTAAGCCTTAAGGTTCAAGGTTGATTGAGGAAATTTGACAGTTTCGGGTAGCTTGACCTGCTGGCGTCTGTACATTACAAAAGAATATAATACAAAGTAGCCAAAAGCCTCGTACTCAAGCAATAAAAGGTTGACAATTTTGTCCAAGATACACAATTGTACAAACCAACACATCACATATGTTGTTCTTCTAGGACAAGAACAAAACACAGCTTTTTTTTATTTTGATCACTGAAGGTTAAAGTTATGTTTCCACAGATGTTCCACACATTACGTGACTTGGCGCCGACGTTTTCTGAGAGTTTCAGTCCGTTTGTAGTGCGCGGGCGCGCTATGGGACAGATCAAAGGCCCGACTTCAAAGAACCCAGTCATCAGTGGACGGTCCAGTACCACATCTAATAATTCTAGCGAGTAAGTAATACCCTTTATCTCATACTAGTGACCCGCCCCTGCTTGGCACGGTTTCTACGACTCGACAAAACATCGAGATTTCTTTACTTTATGTAAATTTAATATGAGTGTATTCTACAAATAAACCTTCCGGAATAAATTGTCTAAATGATGGTGAAAACCGCATCAACATGCATTGCATCGTTTAGAAGAAAACTCACTCATGTTCACTCACGTTATACAAAATAAATATACAGGGTAGATTTTTGAGATGGGGCAGCTACCTTAACCGTCTCATTCCCTGCAAATTATATTGGAAAAGCTTTTTGCGATTTATTATCTTGTACTCAACCTGAGTTGGTCCAATAGAGGTTTTGGATGCTTTTAAGAAACAGGATTTGTGAAAATTGCCCATTTTTGTGCTGACTAAAATTTTTTTCAAAATCTGTGAATACAAATCAAATTACTTATACTGTTAAGAAAGTCTCCTAAAATCGCTTTCCTTTGGGTACAACAGTTAGGTAGTTGCCCTTATTGCCCCATCTCGAAAATCCACCCTGTGTATAATATTTATAGAGTATACATGGAGCAAATGTAAGTCCTTGTTAACAACAGCAAAAACAGAGGCGAGGCTGATTGAGTCGGGTCACGGATGCAGTACTGAATAAAATGTAACTACTCTTTACAGCTCGAACGGTGATTCGTCGTCTGATGACGATTTGACAAATTCAACCCCAAGCTCACGCTTATCTGTTCCATCGCCGCTCACAGTAGTGGCAAAAGTATTAGAAACCGAAGAGGTAGAGGAAACACCCATGTTTCCTGCTATCAAACGAAGGAATAGAGTTCTCTTGAGTGAGCCCAGCAAACGAGATATGGTCATGTAAGTACCGTACTTACTTACTACAATTAATTTCTACAATTTATATCATCAAATCAAGACTAATTATAAACACATTAACATAATTATTTTAAAGCACATACAACTACCGGCACCTACCGATTGCTTGCCGAATTATAATCATTAAAGTTATCAACACAACTCTCTAAGATCAAGTAATCCTACTGAATGACTATTTCATGAAATCTTGACAAAATGGCGCCGATTCCCTTGTTCACAAACTAAACTAAATTTAAGTTCAGTGCATCTTTTTCTTTCTATTTCATTAAGAAAAGGACAAAAGTATAATAGTGTTGGGGTAGTGAACGATTTTGCGTAAAGAACGAATGATAAAAAGGTTTAATTTAAATAAAACTTTAAATATTAACTTTAAATATATGAACAATACTTGGAACGTTATTCGTTTCACTATAATTCTACCGAATTTTATTTTAATTAAGGTGGATGCGCTGCAGTAGCCCGCGAAATCAGACGAATTCGGAGCAATTCTAATTTAAAGGGATGTATTGATGATTTTTAAGGTTAAAATTGTATTATTGCCTACATATTTCTTATTGTTGCGCATCATATTATTTTTATTAAGATACAACCTTACACTGACCTGCAAATTGCAAAAAACGCAAGAAAATTAGAATTTAAGCATCTCCCTTAAAATTGTTTTATCATAACTTTGAAATAAAATGTTTTGCATTCCTGCTTCTACGAGCCTCTTTTTTCTAATGCTATTATAAATGGAGTTGCACTACTGAAAAACAAAATGTATAACAAATTCTACAATTTTTAATAGTGTATATCGTATTTTAAAGACAAGTTATTAAATTTAAAATAAAAAGTTTGTATTTAAGTTCATTCAATTTCGTTCATTCTTGCACCACCTCACTATCTTTTTTTTTTGTCAAAATCTGGTAACCCTTCAACTGTCAAGTTACTGAATACAATACAATTAAAAAGTCGAAGTATAGATAACAAATTCCGTCTCATTACAAAACGAGTTCTTTTTTCAACAAACCATTACAAAAAAGCGTTAAAATTCAAGTTGTAATCTCATCTAAGCGATAATCAAGATCAAAAATGTAGGTAAAAAGAGGTTTTTTGTCAGATTCAAACTGAAATTAAGAAATTAAAATGTAACGTTCTTAAAAATACGGAAATTTACTGCTTGTGCTGATGGCGTCATCCATATACATACCATACCATCTGAATAGGCTCAATCGGGACTTATAATGAAACAAGTAGTGGACTGTATTAAAATAGGTGTAATACCATAATTTACATATCAACGTATTATAAAAGAAACAATGAAATGCCCGTGGTAGAGCGCGTCTGTGAGCTGAGTGACGTGGAGGGCGCGTAGCGTAGCCGCGTAGTGGCCGTCGCGTACCGTGTTCGGTACCCCGACGCCCCGCGCCCTCCCTTCGGTCGATCACGCGCATACGTGATGCGCCGACACCATCTAAATACCTTTTTACAATTTTTCGAGTACGATGTTTCGTCGCAGCTTTGGTTTAGGAAGAAACTTTGAATTTCGCGGGCTACCTTAACACATTCATTCTAATAAGTCTGTAATACAATTATGCCTTAATTTTCAGGTATAGGAGGTATGTAAACTTTGAACGTCGTTCAAACCCACGCTACAAGTCAGATATTCATGTGGTGATGACCGTCAACAGCGCATTTACTATCGACAGCTCCGTAGAAGTCATCCCACCGACCGTGTCGAAAGCGTCCCGCGAAATCTACCAGGAGTATGTCCAACGGTATTCCGGACGAATCAATGTTAATACTAATTCTGTCGCAACATATAAAAGATATGTTAATTTTAGTTTGTAGAGCTGTATTTATGAGATTATATCACTGTTTATAATATTAAATATTTATTAAAATCAGAATTATTAAAGAACTTACAATTGGACTTATTATTCACCCCCTGTCTTTATTCAAAGTATGGAGGGTGGCTACCCTCCATAATTCAAAGATTCAAGCTTGGTTGGCTATGGTGTGCATGCCTTCAAACGTTCCTAAAGGGGACCTTGACGATCAATCGAGCATCCAGCTCAAATCCTGTCGATATGCTTGAGACAAATCAAAGATTTAACACTACATTTAATATACAATGTGATAGGGGTGGGACTTCTAACCCGTTAAGGCTGAGTACTACATCTAATTTTATCGACAAAAAAAATAATATGGGGCGTTGAACCCCCTCCCCCTAAAAATTATGGCTATTTTTATTTTTTTTAATGTACTACGGCGCGCTTGATACTTTAAGTGATATCAAAGGTTGTATGCGTCGTAGAAACAAAAAAAAAACGACAAACGGTAGCTAATAACCTTGGCTAACTAATTCATTACTTTTTTCATATGTTTGATAATGTTTTGGTGAGAAAAAAAAAATCATTTCTGAATTTTTTTGGAGGGGGTTCAACCCCCATATTATTTTTTTTGTCGATAAAATTAGATGTAGTACTCAGCCTTAACGGGTTAGAAGTCCCACCCCTATCACATTGTATATTTATACATATTTTAAGAATAAAAATAATTTATTAGTCCATTGTAACAAAATAAATTTCCAAAAATAATAACATTGTATGCTTACTGTAACTAGAATATAAAACAGTTATTTGAAAATTTGAAAAGTGGTCCCCAAACTAGGCAGCGCCTGTATCTTGGGGGCTTTATTTGAGCTTGGCCACGAAGTATTATTAAAAATCAACACCATGTTAATGCTAGTGCAAACCATTTGCTGCACTACGTGTGCATACTTTAGTGCTGCAGTGCGATTCTGTAACCATCTTACCGTGCAAACTTAGGTGAAGTGAACGTGGAGTGAGGTGTCACTTCAACTAATGCTAGGGATCTAGGGATTAACACTATTGACAGCTCACTTCACCCAACTTTTCACGGTGAGTTTTTTACAGAATTGATCGGCTGAACCCAGGGGGGAGACAGTTAGAACATGCACAACTTTAGTAAAGATAGAGTCGCCATCTACTTTTGTTAACGAAGAAGCTATTAGTTTAATAATCATCGATAGATGTCTCTGTGATACCAACTTAAATACAAATAAGAAAATCAAATACAAGAGTTCTCTATAATTTAAAACAGTAATTATAACATTTTACATCAAGATTATTACATTATTATATGTATTTCATTTCTGACCGGTATCATCAATTATTGCAACCATGTCACGGAAATCCTTATTGTGTGACATATTCTGGCAACATCACACAATATGGTCGCCGGTCTCAGTTTATAAGTGTATAGTCTATGGTCGCCGGTACCGTTTATTAATATACTCTTAGCCGTTACACGGTTACAAATTACAATAAATTAAAGCAAAATGGTTCATTATTGTGTTACTGCCAATTCTGGCGAAATTTAGCGTTTGATGTCAAACTCAAACTCAAATCATTTAATTCAACTAAACCAATTACAGGTACTTTTGAATTATCAAAGGGTCGGTCAGTCAGAAAGATGAAGCTAGTTGCCCATTCCAAAGCGTAGGTACCTATGGAGAAGAACGGGCAAGAAACTCCATGGACACTCTTTTAAATCATAAAATTGTATGTGATCATTCAAATTTTCTTAGCTATTGTTGCGTTATATGTTGATCAATATGCGGTCAATTTATATTAGGACACTTTTACTTCTGAATCACCATCATTCAAATTTTAATTATTGTAATTTAGTAAATGTATCATTATTATTATTCGCCAGTCGCATATTGATGAACATATGACTACAACAGCTAAAAAAATTTGAATGATCACTTATATACCAAACTTACTGATCTATACGTACGTATAAGTCCATTTATAATAGCATTAGAAAAAAGAGGCTCGTAGAAGCAGGAATGCAAAACATTTTATTTCAAAGTTATGATAAAACAATTTTAAGGGAGATGCTTAAATTCTAATTTTCTTGCGTTTTTTGCAATTTGCAGGTCAGTGTAAGGTTGTATCTTAATAAATATAATATGATGCGCAACAATAAGAAATATGTAGGCAATAATACAATTTTAACCTTAAAAATCATCAATACATCCCTTTAAATTAGAAGTGCTCCGAATTCGTCTGATTTCGCGGGCTACTGCAGCGCATCCACCTTAATTAAAATAAAATTCGGTAGAATTATAGTGAAACGAATAACGTTCCAAGTATTGTTCATCCCTGCTTCTTTTAGGTTTTTAGCATTGACACTGTAATTTTAAATTGGAGTTATATAATATAAATAAATGAAAGCCACATAATTTCATAAGATAAATAGTTAAAATGGTTACAATTAAGTGAGACAGCTGCTGTAAAAATAGATCATAATAAATTCGGCGTCTATCATAATGCAACAATGTTTATTGTATTTTTGTTACAAAGTGTGCATTAAAAATAACCTTTTTTAACTTCTTTCTAATGCTATTGTAAATGGACTAGGTGGAATGGACTACACATACATTCATGCATATCTATAGCCACTTAAAGAACCTTAGTTCCAGTTAAGAAATGCAGATGGCGTTTCGAATCTGGATGCTTCGAAATGGCACAAGAGGGCTCTCTTCTCCCGTATTATTATTATACTCTTTGGCTGAACCTTTGCGACCTTTGATGTTACGCCATGAAGTTGGCGAACTTAACTCTGTGAACCAGTCTCAGTCAATCGCAGTCAATGTTATTTTACCGTTTGACAGTTTTGACGTAACTGACATTTGTGATTTGCTTCGAATTTCTATTCAGTTCTCATTACATTTTTCTTGGTCGATTGTTGTGCAAAATTGATGCTGAGTTAAGGGGGCGGATGGCTGTTATATATATGTAAGTGACAAATAGTCTCTTGTAATCATGGCTATGTCAAAGGGATTTAAAGTCTTGGAGAAATCGGCTCCACCGAATCCATACAGTATAATATTGCAACACAGAAATAAAGACACAGCACTTCTCTTTGAGTCTCAAGCCGTGGTCTCGCTGTCGTCTCAAGAAACAGAAACATTGCGGAAACAATATCACAAAATAGCCGACGCGTACGGGGTTCTGGGTGTCCTGCAGTTGAATTCTGGCGAGAGCTGTATGCTATACCTGGTCCTTGTAACGGGATGCTGCTCAGTGGGTAAGATTGGAGACGCTGAAGTCTTTAAAATTACACAGACCCAATTTTTGCCGCTATTTTATCATACACAAGGCGAAGATAAGGTTTCAGAAGTAAGAAAGTTAGTTAACTCTGGGACCTTTTACTTTTCATGGAATTCAGGTAAAACTCCCCATCTGTTTGACCTCACCCTGTGTGCTCAGAGAAAAAGCAAGGGAGCCAGCCCCGATAACAGATTCTTTTGGAATAGAACTCTGTTTATACATTTAATAAGATTTGGCATAGATTGTGAAGAGTGGTTAACTCGAGCTATGTGTGGCTCAGTGGAAATAAGGACTATTTATGTTGGACACAGACAAGCAAGAGCAGTACTGGTGTCACGACTTAGCTGTGAGCGTGCTGGGACTAGGTTCAATGTCCGAGGCTGCAATGATGATGGCAATGTTGCCAATTTTGTGGAAACAGAACAAGCAATCTATATAGATGATTCAGTTGCTTCTTATGTACAGACTAGAGGCTCAGTTCCTCTGTTTTGGGAACAACCCGGTATCCAAGTGGGATCTCATAAAGTAAAGATGTCTAGGGGATATGATTCATCTACCAGTGCATGTGATAGACATTTTTCACTATTAAAGCGTAACTATGGATCATTAATAGTTGTTAATCTGTTGGGGTCCAGTTTAATTGGAGGCAGTGAAGGTGAAGCTACTCTGAGTAATGCATTCCAAAAACATTTGAACGACTCGGCCCACAATGATGTAGTTCAAATAATTTTTGATTATCATCAAGAAGTTAGAGCTTCTTCTATTGAAACTGCATTAGCAAAATTTAGAAAAATCATTGAAAAACACTATGATGATATAAGTATTTTTAGTGCTAAAAGTTCAGATATCTACAATATTCAAAAAGGAACTATAAGAACCAATTGCTTAGATTGCTTGGACAGAACCAATTCTATACAAACATTTATAGGATTAGAAATGTTGGCTATTCAATTAATGCTTTTGCAATGCATTGACAAGAAACAAAATGTCAACAGGTTTGAAGAAGTATTTAAACAGATGTGGGTCAATAACGGAAATGAAATATCGAAAATCTATGCCGGTACTGGTGCCATCCAAGGAGGCTCTAAACTTATTGATGGGGCAAGATCTGCAGCACGAACAATCCAAAATAATTTACTAGATAACACAAAACAAGAGGCTATTGATATATTACTTTTGGGCTCTACTTTGAACTCGGAACTTGCTGATCGTTCACGAATATTGCTACCATCCAACTTATTGCACACATCTACACCAGTTCTCAGGGAAATGTGTCGTAGAGCAAGTGAATTCACACAGCCAACCACCATTCGAATCACAATTGGCACATACAATGTGAATGGAGGCAAACATTTCAGGAGTCTTGCCTACAAAGATGTTTCATTAGCAGACTGGCTACTGGATTGCCCTAACTCATCTTTAGTTAATACCGTCAATTTAAAAGAACATCCATCAGACATATTTGCTATTGGCTTTGAAGAAATTGTGGACTTGAATGCTAGCAATATCATGGCAGCTAGCACAGATAATGCTAAAGCTTGGAGTGAAGAATTAGAAAAAGTGCTATGCAGAGATGCACCATACACATTACTCTCAAGTCATCAACTAGTAGGGGTCTGCCTTTTCATTTTTGTCAGGAAAGATCTGATTCCACATGTTAGGGATGTTGCTCTAGATAGTGTGAAAACTGGTCTTGGTGGCACTACTGGAAACAAAGGATCAGTTGGCATTCGAATGGTCCTCTATGGAACGTCCCTATGTTTTGTATGCGCTCATTTTGCTGCAGGTCAATCTCAGGTTACAGAACGTAACGCTGATTATACTGAGATAACGCGAAAAACCGCCTTCCCAATGGGCCGCTCTCTTTACTCTCATGATTATGTGTTCTGGTGTGGTGATTTTAACTACCGCGTTGACCTGGATAAAGATGAAATACGTCTATTAGTGTCGCAAAATAATTTACAACGAATTTTAGACCATGATCAATTGTTACAACAAAAAGAACAAGGTTTGGTGTTCAAAAATTGCTTTGAGGGTGACATAACATTCCCTCCCACGTACAAATATGATTTATTCAGCGATGATTATGATACCAGCGAAAAATGTCGAGCGCCTGCTTGGACCGATCGAATATTATGGCGAAGCAGGAAACACACTATCGACCCAGACGGCACATCGGAATTAGCAGCAGGAAAATTGCTACATTATGGCCGCGCAGAACTGAAACAAAGCGATCATCGGCCAGTCATCGCAATTCTAGAGATCGAAGTACTACAAGTAAGCTATACAAAATGCATGGAGGTGTTTTATGAAGTAGTGAAAGACCTTGGGCCTCCTGATGCTAGTATAATTGTACAACCTTATGAAGATTACAATAACGAGGATTGCCCATTCGATGATAACGTGGTGGCAGCTGTTTTACAGGAATTATCTACGATTGGTGAAGTAACGTTAGTGCGTTTTATTGACGATGCTTCTCTTAGTATTACCTTTAGAGAAGGGCAAAATGCTCTAGCAGCAGCACAGAAAGGGCAAATATCTGCTTGTTCGATCCCATTACAAATTACTTTAAAAACCCCTAATTGGATCGATATCGTTCGATCTGAAATAGCGTTGTGTACAAACAATACTGTTCCATTATCAGGAGAGGCTCAACCAGAGCGACCTCTCAGATCTGCACCTCCCACTCCTCGCAGACAGCAGCCTAGCCGACCCCCAGCACCTTCACCGACACCTCTGGTGCCATCCAGAGCGCCGGCGATAAGTCCGGCGCGTCCTCCGCCCCCGCGGCCGGCGCCGCTCCCGCCAGACGCGGGTAAGACAGCTCAGTCCCCGGTGGCGTCCCCGCCGGCGGACAGCGTGCCTCCCCCCACGTGCGCGCCGCCGCCGCCGCCGGAGAGCAGCGCGCAGCCGCCGCCGGCCGGCCCGCCGCCCCCGGTGCCCGCCCGGCAGGGCGCTCCGCCACCCTTGCCCGCGCGTCCTCGGCCAGCGTAATGAACTAAACTGTAGTCTTACGTAAGATGTTAAAAGAAAGTGTCTGTATTGTATACTTACTATTTGTATATTTTATGTTACCTACCTTAATTTATTTATAAATTCTCGTAATTTTAAGAACGTTCACAGTCTGATCTCAGTCTCAATTTGTCAAAAATACCTCTAATTTCCCTACATTTTGAAAAGTTTTTGACATTTGTTTGTCGCCGAGATGAGACTGCGACTAGATTTTGAACGTTTTTATATACGAGAATTGGCATTCAGATCAATTTTCTTTATTACTTGTTGTAAGTATTTAACTTGTACGAATTTAATTTACTTTTAGTGTTGCATCCATACGTATCCGTGGTTGCATCAAATTTTACTGTGCGATACAATCGCTGCTGAAATAAAATTCCGACTATGATAATTAACATACTTACTATTTAATTTTAATGTTTAGTTACGTAATAGGTATTATACACTACAGAACTAAGATAAAAAAAACTCTTCTCACTTGGTTTTGTATTCGATATTATTTTAAGATTGAAACCTCAGGAAAGCTGATTAGCTTTAGAAATTAAAGTCTGCCTTTTTAAGGATTTAAAAGAATTTAGTTTTGCATATAATTTACATGTACCTAAGCATAGGGTATATTTTCAGAATTCGATTATTAATATTATCAACTAAAATTGCCAATTTGGATGCTTCTTATATTGATTTATACTGCTGATGAGTTAATCTGTAATCGACACACTTTATCATTCATCGTAGAATGTATTAGCTAATTGTGTGTGTGTGTTTGTGAGATCTGGTGTTAAATATCAATCTGTATCGATATATTAGTGTTTTACGAAATTATAATACCTATGTATTAATTAAAGTATATTATATATCATCTATGTACGTTGTTACAAAGTAATGTTATGTTTCTTAAATCTATAAGTATCTAGTTTTGCATAATCTATGAACGCAGATAACTGTATTATTTTGTAAGAGTTGGAGTGGTTCCAATATCACAATACTGTGACCCAGTTAAGTTCTAGCCTGCAAGGGTTAACTAAAAGATTATTTAGCGACGGCAACTATAAAACCCTAGTGTGTAAGATGTTGTTTGAGTAAGTCAGTAATCAGATCGCCTTGTATTAGCTCATAAATCTAATATTCATCATCATCTAACAAATGTGTCCCTACCGCGAGCATTCATTGTATTGCAAGAAAATAATTCGTTCGTTTGAGATTAAAATACAGTCGATGTTTGTTTAAAAAGTCTCCAGAGAAACTTCTCGCTTGCGGACGAATGTTCGCAACGAACAGTTGCGTACGAATGTTCGCGTGGACACACCTTTAGTCATTTTCTTAGCAAATAGGTCTGTTTCGGGGCTAAAACTGTTTCCTATACCTAGACACCGGACCGATTATCAATATTATATGTACCTACGTACCTATCTGTAACGCGTGTTATTCTACAATAACAACAGCAATACCTACGTACTGCTGTTGATTTCTTACTAATAAGGTATCTAATGATATTAACAATAATTAATTAAAATGTTAATGATAGTTGTTACATTTATAACACAACGCTATTAGCTGAAATTGACACCATTACAGACCGGAACAGATACAAACGGGCAGTATACACTGATAAATCTGATAATACCATTATCACTGCAGTGCTACGTCAGCTATGTGCGATAATCACAAATCAACAAACAAGCAAATCCTGCTTGTTTGATTAATATTAGATTCCTAAATATTGATGAAATAATACAAATTCATAGGTAGCATTGCAAAGACATCCACGACTTGCGGGGCGTATCGATTTCTAGGTTTCCAAATCGTAGCAGTGCAATGAAAACCTCGTAATGCATATTTAGAACAAACGTGCTACTGTGCACGTCACTAAGGTGGTGATAAGGCATTAGAGAACCTCTGAGAACGTCAATGTCGGCCATTTTTCAGACAATTTTCCCTGTAAAATAACGTTTATTACAATCACGACGTTTTCACTGCAAGGCGACGATATCGAGATGTTCTTAATCGTTTTCGACCTTAGGTCTGTTCGTTTAGATTCAAGAAGACCCGCGATTGGTTTGGTTTTTTAAGGTTTCTCATTCAAAACTTAGCGCGCTCTAGAAAGATTGATAATATGTGCCGATAGTTTCAGCGGTTTGTTAATCAATCTGTATGAAGCTCTATTGAGCTTAGTAGGCCAGCGAATTACAGGCTACCAAATTTAATTAGAGGCTAAAACACATTTGCTAATTATACCGATTGAATTATCGGCTCACTACCTGCAGTCTATCTGCAGTGCGCGCCAAGTATGCTGATTTTCAGTACCACTAAGGGCCGTATTACAGAACCTAACCCAAGACTGAAGCACATTGAAGGCTAGTTTCAACCAATCAATATGCTTGAGTTTTGAGTGAGGTTCTTTAACACGTTAACTGCGGCCAACGCGCCTGCGCGTTTTTCAAGCTTTGACCATGTGCTAGCGGCGCGCATGCGCGTCCATACAATTAACTTTCTTCGAGTGCGGCGCAATGCACAATGGACGCACGGGTGCGTCCATTGTGCAAACTCGAAAATTTTCAAACGCACAGAAGCGTCAACTAATGCGGCCAGCCGCACTGGGTAAAACTTTCTTCAACCGCGCATGCGCGTTCATAGCACCACACGAAAATTATTTGAACGCGTATGAACGTTTGTTGCACAGGGGTTAGTGAGCTATATATTTAGCATTTGCGAAAAGTTCGCTAATAATTCAGCAGTTAACGCATTAATACGGGCCTAAGTCTAATAGATCCGCCGAACTCGATTTGCGTGGCTCACCTCCTATAGATTTATTTTAATAGGTGTGTTCTCGACAAAGCTAACATTTGTATGTCTTGTGTGATAACCTGTAGACTCGCATAAACATTATTACCTACACGTTCGTAGGTATACTTAATTGTAGGTAATTATAGGACTTGCATTTGTATGGTGGAGTGTTTGTAGTATGTGGTACTGCGTTTCTTTGATCTTAGCACGACAGTCTCTTCACGGCTTTGCTATAGCTCGATTCATCCGATACCCTTCATGATTCTATGCACTCTTATCTGGGGACATGTCTTTATAAAGAATAAAATAAGCTAACTCATATCATCAGGACGCATCGTAGAGTGTGCGTCGGCATGTAGAGCGTGTACGCCGATCAGCATTTTATAGATTTAATAGTTACCTATGCATCGAATGGTCATAATCGTATAAATGTTATTTGTCCATGATTTTTTGTTTAAATGATACAACGTAAATGGACTTTAATTATAATAAAAATTGGTCATTTTTACGTAAGTTCATATACGGTTTCCTTCAGTCTCCGCTGATGCCTAGATCTAGGACAGTACTAGTTTATTTATACTGTTTATATTATTATCATTATTAACCAGACATCAATTGTTCTGTTCTATTCACACTTCTATGTATTTTTATTTAAGAAAATCCTTTATTTACATATTACGTACCTATCTAATTTTTTAGGAAATCGTTTTGTTTTAATAGCGTTCCCATAAAGTGTTGAATACTTTTCTATATTTATACTGCCTAGCAATTAGTATAATATTAGTTAAATATCATTAACCTGTGTTTACTTGGAGTATTACATTTTTGGAAATTAAGTGATATGAATTTAATAGGAAACATTGTCCAGATTTACTTTGTTCTTAAAAGGCTGTGTTGTGCATTTTATTGAAATGAGATTTTATGTTGAAATCTCAGTATATTTTAAATTCGTCATGTGTGGTCAGTAGTGATGACTGAACCGATTTGATGGTAAAAAGTTCCAAAAATATTTTTTTATTTTCCTTTTATATTACTTACTAGCTAGATTTCTTTTTTTACCTATTTTTAAATACATATACTATTTTTATTGTACGTGTTTTGTTCTCGAAACTGTTCACGTAGTAGGTACCTGATTGTTTTCATTTTCAGCTACATGAAGTACTGAGTTTACTCGGTGTAACATATTATTAGCGATCAAATTATGTATACTTGAAATCTTACTTAATGATTAAGGTCCAAACAGTAGATTGGTACTAAGTAGTGCTTTTTGGGTGTTAATGCTACATGAATTCACAAAGTATGGTTTGCAATATTGCATTATAGGTGAAGGCCAGTGTTGATATGTTATACAAGTTATATCAAATATAGAATTATTTAAACCTTTGAGTTTTATTTTTCCTGTAATTATCTTTTACTTTAATATCCTATGTCTACCTTTAATTGCCTATTTATCATCATTTATCAAATTTGATTTTAAAAAGGATGTTGATGATATTGCATCTATGGAAGTTGGTTGATGTATCTAAACTTCAGTATGATCTATAGTTTTGGAGCAACAAAATCAATTTCATACACAACATTGTTCAAATCCTATTGCAATCAATAGCTATTATTATTTATTTAGGGGTCCTAAATAAATAATAATAGCTATTGAGCTTTTTATTACAAATAGTAACTCTAAAATCTAAGTTAAATAGTTGAGCAAGTGGTAACTGAACGTAAATTATAATAAGATTTAAGTATTTTAATCTCAGACTTCATGTTAGTTTACAGAAAAAAAGACTATGGTTCTGATTATTGTCATAGGTAAATTGACTAAGTATCCATTTTGAAATAAAAATTAAAAACTGTTTTTGTATTACGTTATATATTTTCTAATCACAGTGCTGAGACACTTATAACACAGGCATCTAATACATAATTTAGTAATTGATTTATTCATGTATTTACTTCTTGGGTACCGCGTGGGTGAAGATGGTGTGGCCCACGCCGAGGAGTCCAGCAATACAGAGAGCCATGGTCAAGCGGTACAGAATACCGTCTAGGGGACCTCCCTTCAGGAACACTGGAACATCATCCTCTTTCTGAAATGCAGTAGGCATAAAAATAATTAGTTAAAATAGGTAAATTGTAATAGATAATAATATGAGCCAGTGGGTCTTGTATAACCTGGATCTTGATGAATTGAACTGGATTGAGTTGATTATGACGGATTTTTCCTACCTAACCAATTCAACAGATATAATTCAAAACATTGCAATTTAAATATATCTATAGTAATAAAAAAAAAGATAACTGGTGTTTTTGATAAGTTATTGTTTGAAACACTTATGACACTAACCAGTTTTTCCTTGAGAGACACACCCATAATTTCAATGTTTATGTATCACAATTCATTCGTAAGATATGCTAGACACTAACGATGACATACATTACAATAAGTAAAAATATTGTATTTTTTCTACTAACGGTAGATACTGGTCAATTATAATAATAAACCTCTTTGTTGGAGCCCTGACTGCCAGTAGCCCTGGACCCTGTTCCCGATACTGATGGGCTACTATTTTTTATATTTTTAAATGTTTTTATATTCTAATATTTAAAAATACAATTTATATGTAAATAATGAAATAAAGGAATTAAAAACTTCTTTATTTAAATATATTTACTTACAAAAAAAAAAAATAATAATAATATTGCTATACTAATAATTTGGGTCCAAATTAAATTATAATAAAGAAAAATATTTTTGTTACTGTTACGAATAGATTTAGAATAATTATTCAGAATGATTAAAAACTATGAATAGTCTCAGTTTACACAAAATGTCTAGCTATAACATAGGTACTTGAAAATGAAGATAGTACATTGCTTATAAGAATAAATACTGACTTGAAGTAGCTAAGTTTATATCTTGAAAAGTTATGCCATCATGTTGTAAAACAGGTTTACTGTGTGCAAACTTATATATTTATTTACCACAATGGGTTATTAACTAATAGAGATAAAGTAGAACTGAATAATTACCTGGAACTGTTTCTGTTGTTGACGGATCTTCTCCGACACAGGAGCGTAGGGAGTGTTGGTGCCAGGGATCAACTTTGTCTTGCTAGGAGCTGCGCAAGCATCGACGACAGTCGACATGTGCGAAGTGTTGTACTGGATGGTCGGGGGCTCCACTCGTTGCAATGCAATTGGGGCCTACGTATAGGAAAATTTTCTTTATGAGTATGGGAGCGCCTAGAGATAAAAACGTAACCAAAGTTTGAAGTATCAACTTACCACGGGGAAAAGTGGACTCTGCAGGTGGCTAGAGGCCACCAGCCTTCCAGTTACTCGGCTAAGTTGATGATACATTTTTTCAGAACGAGAATCTACTTTATTTTAGACCTGCACAGTGCCTGAAAATCGAGCGATTACGAAACAAGTAGTTATCAGGTTCGTTTTGAAACCCCGGTCGGTCTGCAAAAACGTGACATTGGTTTGAAATATCAATAATATTATGTGGGAAACACAATATTTGTGCTAATTTACAAAATTATTTAAATTGTCTCTCTATTAAGTGCAAGTAAATTAAAGAAATATATTTTATTTTAAAGAAAAATAATAATGTAATGTCCTCTCAGGTAAATGGATTGGGTTGCTTTTCGAACGCATGTTCGATTAGTGTCGTTCGGAAATATAGCTTTTTTTTATGAATACGACTGTCGAGTCTGTAACTATGAAATAAAGTGAATACAGCGCTCAAATGTCTACAGGACACCACATACTACATAAAAAGTTTTAATTTTTTTTACGAAATTAGGAATCTCGCTTGCACTGAGAAATAATAAAAGCATTTTTTATTAGTTTTAATATACTACCATACTCTGATTTCTGAACTAAAAGATCCTCCATATTTCTTTTTGAGTTTGACAGTTCTTTTACTTAGAGCACGTTTTTAGAAGAAGGTAAGCTCGTAAAATAACCAAAGAATTCGTGAATTGTGCGTTAATTTTATACAAAAGTGCATTCTTACGTAATCTAGTGTTTAGGGTAATTATTTCCTAGATGTTTACTGCGTCACGTTAATCCCATATTCGAAATTTAAAACTCCGCGTGGCGTCATGACAGCAGCGCTTGGCATTTGTTTTACAAAAACTTTAGGCCACCTGCCATAAAAAAACCCGTTGATGTTGTAACCAAATAACTCCTGTTTTCAGCTACACAATGCAGATCTTCGTAAAGACCCTCACGGGTAAAACCATCACCCTCGAGGTGGAGGCTTCAGATACCATTGAGAATGTAAAGGCAAAGATCCAGGACAAGGAGGGCATTCCTCCAGACCAGCAGCGTCTCATCTTCGCTGGTAAACAGTTGGAGGATGGCCGCACTCTTTCTGACTACAACATCCAGAAGGAATCCACCCTTCACTTAGTGCTTAGGCTGAGAGGAGGTAAGATTTAAAGTCATATTGCAACACAGTGGGATGTCATAATATTAGTCTTCAATATTTACAAATAACTTGTATTTTCCAGGTACCATTGAGCCTTCTCTGCGTATCTTGGCTATGAAGTACAACTGTGACAAAATGATTTGCCGCAAGTGCTATGCTCGCCTCCACCCTCGTGCTACCAACTGCCGCAAAACCAAGTGCGGTCATACCAACAACTTGCGCCCCAAGAAGAAGCTGAAGGATTAAACTATTTCATTACTTGCAAAATGCATAGCATATTTCCATCTTTTAATTTGCAATCCATATAATTAAGCCAAAATTAATAAAAAGTGTAACAGCTACTTACTTTGTTTTATTTATTGACATCATGGTTTACAGCTTTACTAAGGGTACTCAATAACCAAGAATAATATGGCGAAATACCTATGAATTGCACAACACTTGTTACAAATTGATTTGGTTATAGATGTGGTTCACTACTGCTATTGCACAATTTATTTAGTAGTAGTATACAGAGTAGGTCCACTAATGGTCAATTCCTATAATTAACCAACTGTTATTGGTTAAAATTAAAAGACTTGTATCTTTACCAATAATGAAGCAAAGACCATGAAGCCAAAGCTATGAAGCTTTGCATAGTAGACCATATGGAAGTACCTAGCTATCAAAGGCATTCACAGGTGAACGAATCTATATTCCCAGTTTCCATTGGTAAGCAAAACGTTTCGTTTTTGTTTATAGGAACCGAGCGTAAGTAATTGGACTAGAGGAAACACCGGCACCACCACCTCGATTAGAATTCTGTGATTACTATATTATATACTTAGTTACTCTATCTTTTTACATGAACATCTTTGATCTGAATAAAACAGTAGTACATTATTCCTTTCTAAGAATTGCCTGGCAATAATACCTATAGCATCACGCCTCCTGAACAGATAGGGATCCTCGGACCTATCCTGCATCCATATTGTATACCTAATGTATGGATTTGGAACCGTCTAAATAATGATATCTATGGATACAGACACTAAAGCATCCATAATATCATAATACTTGGTCTAATATTCTTGGTTATTTTGTTGTTGTAGATCTAGATAGGTGTATTTTGGCAGGTGAAGTGTATGAAATAGCTGACAATAAAATGTTTGGCATCCAGGGGGCTTACCATGAGCTCTTATAGCAGGGCAGAATTTAAACTAAACTGCTTATTTGTACTATGACGTCTTATTAGCAGGACCGCAACAGGCCTGCTAAGCTGACGTTTACAAAAACTGTTCACCTTCTTTTTTGTATAGAATTTCATACCATGACCTGCTAATTGACAGCAACAAAACGAATATTGAACGACTGTAACGTCAAAATAAACCATCTTGAATAAGTTACTATTAAACGAGCTTTTCAACATTGTTTTGTAATTCAGTGCCCATCACACACGTTTTTTTATTATATCTCTGTGTGACGAGTACGTAATATTTGGAGTGAATATCGAATAGAAAAAAGAAACCAACGGGGTCGCACTAGGGAAATAAATAAGCCTGTTGAAATGAATACGGGGAATTTGTAAATAAATATTTTTCTTATTTTATCTAGTAATCAATATCATTAGTTGCGCATACTGCACATCAATGCTCAAGGATTGAAAGGTAAATTCTTCGAGCTAAAACCATTAGCCGATCGTTATAAACCTCTTATACCTAATCGTAGTCAACGAGTGCCGTGCCGGGTCGACTTTTCCAAAATCGTATGATTCTCCTGAACTACGACAAGATCACGTCGCATCTTACTACAGCCATGTATGTATGTGATGTGAGGAATACGCTGAAGTGGGACCGACGCACAGTGGGACCCGTCCATACAACGTAATGCTCAAAAGTCCAAAAATAAATAAAATGCTATAAAATGTTTATTTTATTTGAAATATCAGTCAGAAATGAAAAACTGATAAAATACAACATTATATTTCGACATCCGAAGCATCAGAATCATTAGAAAGGGTTAGTAATTCTTCTAAAAGCATATCTGTAACTTCAGGATCGAACGGTCTTCTTTTAACTACTTGCGAAGGTCTTAAATTTGTTATGACAGGGTCAGAAGAAATAAGTAGACGATGAAATATATCTTCTAAGTTACTCTGTCTTGAGGTTTTTCGAGAGAAGCGCTCTCTATATATTTTAAAATCCTTGTTTCGTGATTCCTGCGCTTCTTCACTTAACTGCCCAATCGGTAGTAAACAATTTGATATAATTTCATTACCGTGGATTAATATTTTGTGCAATGTCGTAGTCATTGGGTACCAAGGGTAAAGAGTGACGTATAATTCCGCGGTATTTAGACAAAATGATTTAAACTTGTTGGTATCGATTTGAAAACCACTTGATATTGTTTGTAATATTATATAAAGCTTATGAATTAATGTCTGATCAATACCAGTAATTGATGCAGATAGCCGACTATTTTGGAAAAACTTACGAGCCACATTTCCGTCATTGGTATTCCCGTAACCTGGTTTAGGCTTATCAACAATGAATGACATGTGTTTTCTAAATTCGGCTTGTATTCGTTTTTTATTTTCCTCCACTACGCTTTCGGTTTCTTTATTAATACGCCAAGATTGAGTCGGTAGTGTCAGTTAGCGAATTGCATATTTTGCCATCAATCATGGTAAAAAGAGGTGTATGTGTGATGCTGTATTCTTTTTCATCAACCATAACTTTTGTATCTATCAAACTATTGATCTGAGTATCCATCTTGCGTTTTTCTTTTTTTGTAAGCTCAACGGTTTCCTTCTCATATTGTAATTTGATGGGCCGGCAAAAACGTGGAGAAGAGGGCCGTGGATTTTGCCATAACACGATAGTTTTTCCACTTTCATTGTCAGCTATCAGTCGAAGTGGAACTAATGATGATAGAAATATATATTTATCATCACTGGTCTCTGATGCGAATTTTTGCATGTACTGCATGTGGCTAGAACTGCCATCGAAGTCCCATTTAGAGACTAAAGAAATCTGTTTAATGTTGGTGCTGGTTATAACTTCTTTTTGTGTAATCATTAAACGATTAACTGTGTGGTCTAATAGAGATTGCAGTGGAACCTCACTTACAACCTCAGTGGTTTTTATTCCGTCAGGCAGACATTGTTTTTTCGCAGTAAGGACATTTTTATAGGAAGGAAATACATCCTTGGCGTAATTTCTTATAATATTATATTCCCTCCTACTTAACTGTGCCTCCATCATTAAAGATAGTGCTTGTTCGTTAGTTAACTTGTGACATTCAGGTACAATTCTTTCGAAAGATGTATTTGGACTAACAAGTTCTTGAACTTTTTTGGCTTCCGTGCGTTTTCCACTAGCTCATTTGTGCTGCGTATGTTAACTCTTCAGTAGAATGGCTATGACGAAGTTCTGCAGTTTTCCTGCGTTTTGACTGGTCACTACATTAATCAAAAGATTTCGTCGGCCGTCCTCTTGCAGGCTTCTGATATAGTTTAAACTGGGAAACATTCTCCAACCAAGTTTTTTCAGCTTCAAAAAACCTATTTTTGTGTCTACCACATCTATCCCACTTATATGTAAAAGACTTCTTAAAATTTCGCAATGCTAATTTTAGTTCACTTTTCTTAGAATCCGGACAGTTAGTATGATGTCTAAGGTAGGTTTCTAGGTCCAGGAACTTCTTTTCCACAGATTTAAAGCTACTTTGGAATATAATCTCACATAAGTTTGCATTTTTCAAGATGAAGTATGATGATGAACTTTCTTCTGAAATGTAATGAAATAAAGTTGTCTACAACAAAAAATATCAAAAGTAGGCGCGACAGACATGATTTATAACTGTTTTCTCCAAAATATATCTTATTTATTAAAATTAATTGCTAGGGACTAAATACTTTGGTTTTATAGTAACATCACAAACGCCTAACAAAATTTGTGCGCAAGAAAACTTTTATTATCTCGAAAATGCGCAAAGTTCTATTGCTAAACTCTTCAGTTTATTACTAATCAACACCTCGTAGATATTGTAAAAAATATTTCAAAAATAGAACTTTGCGCGAAAAGGAAAAAATTAAAAATGTTTGATTCAGTACATAAAAAACAATACTATCACATATAATTAGTCATTATTCCAAAAGTACTAATCGTTAAGGTTCATAAAAACAATATTAGAATAACCACACCTTGCATAGTTGCAGCCATGATGCACTTCAATTAAATATGACGATTACTTGCAGAAATAAATGTTTTAATATTCTCTATAAACTCACGAATGTTATCGGATAATTAGTTATGTGGGTATAAAGTAAACTTTGAGCTGATACACTGGACAGCAGATAGCAGTTACTGATTCAGTATTTGTGGAAATGATGTGACACATTCTTAAGTCTACCCTTACATAGTTTATTTTTTGAAATACCCTCATTTTTAAAATCGAGTTTTGAGCATTACGTTGTATGGACGGGTCCCACTGTGCGACGCGTAACCCCAGGTACCGAAAAAAAGAGACCGCCTATTCAAAGGCGTCGCTATTAACCTCACTTATGATCATCTGACCGGAGATTCCCTAAAAATTAAGGGGATATCTATACCATACCGCACTGATCAGCTCCAAACATCACATTCGGGGACCTCAACCTTAAAATGACCGCACTCAACCAGACGAGAGACGAAGGGGTGGGAATATTATGGGATATGACCACGCACTTACCAAAGGAAATCACAACAGACGCAGAATGCGAGGAATATATACTACTACTAGAAAAAGCCATCACAGAACCCTTGGATGAGTATGCGCCGCTACATGAAAACAACAGAAGACATCAACTTTCAGAAGAGATTAATGAATAATAATTGAACCTCACTACTCTGGGATATGCTCGATTGGGATCCTTGGCACCTCCGTGCACAAGACTTAAATGAGGACATGCTGCGCCGAAATAATGTAACATAAGATGCAGGGAATCAGGGAAATAAAACATCTTAATTCTATAGGAAAATAAATAACAGGAAATTTGTAAATCAACCTTTTTTTATTTTGACATAATACGAAAAATAAAATAATAGTTATCACACATAGTATAAATAAGTACCTAACACCTAGTGCAATCTTATGCTCAAACAAGGATTCAATGGCCAATAATATTTTATGAAACCAAACTCTTAGCTTGCTTCTCAGTAGCCTTTTTTATCATGCATTGCTTTGATGTAGGTATTTATAATAAAGCTACACTATGAAAACATTGTAGTGATATGGTAAAAATACCTTTGACCATTTGCATGCAGACTTAACTACTCCTTTGCCAACAGAATGTAAAAGGAGTTTTTTTTTGTTCGGCGATTAGGTCCTCCAATTTTGGCGTCTATTAATGAAACGTATGTTTATTTGTTCCATAAGATGTCTAGATTACAATGGTACTTATAATTAAACTTCGTGTAACGGGAATACTGAGAAATACGATCATGAAATCAAAAATCACTTATTAAACTGAATATTTTTATTACTATTATGTAGGATATCAATATTTTCAATCAATAGTCAGACGACTTAGAAGTAAATACATAGTATTTCATCTTAAATTATGCAGGTCGTTCCAGTTCTCATCTTGATACCGTGTCCAAGATAAAAATACTTGAATACCGCACGCTCAACATTAGGTGTACACGTGCAGAACAGCCAACAATGTCTTCGCACATTGCGTTGAAATCTTACTGAACAATTAACACATCATCCTTCTGGACTAAATGCTGTACCGTCTTGAATATTCCATATTCATTAAAACCCTTCAATTACACAGGAAAACAGAAATATCAATTTCATACTATTCGAAAGAAACGGACTAAATATAATGAATGAATGAAGTGTTGTTGTCACTAAACTTGTCTTTCTGACAGCGTCAGATAGTGCTGCGGCTTGATTTTATGTAATAATAATAATAAAATTTATTTCCCAAAAAACTTAGTTCTATGTTACAAAACTAATTTAGCAGTAGTTATATACAAATAATTGGATTTAGCTTCTGTAACCGAACTAGGTAAATGCCTGTATTTCGGTTAACAGTGCCATTCCCCCGAAGATTTTAAAAATAATGCTAACAAACACAAAAGACTGGTCATACTATTTTTATATGATTATAATACGTGTAGAACTATTTTTATGCTAAATTATTATACAATGCTAAATGAGAAATCTGTAAATGAGCAAGTGTATATGAGAGGGTGTGTGTATGTGTGTGTACGTGTGTGTGAGGGTGTCAGTGCCAGAGTGAAGTGTACTGAGAGCTAGGTATTTGTGAGTTTATCTGTATATATGTTAGTGTGAAACATTTGGAATAAATTGAAATCAAAACCATAACACGACATCAACACATTCAAGTCACCGTGATATGTGCATCAGGCGTTCAGTCTCATCATAGGTAAGTTGTTGTAGGTAGTCACTAACTTTTTCCTTACATTGAACTTTTGGTAGAGGGTAGATGTTAATATTTTTATTCAATTTGTTATATATGACGGGTCCAAGGAAGGGAATGAAGCGTTTACTAAACTTTGTGTGAAAGAGCGTGTCTCTTTGGCAAACTAAGTCCTTCCTACGTCTTTGTAAGATTAGCGGATCATAAGTTTGCTTACTATGCTGCAGGAGTGTAATATTTAAGAGAAATAGTTGTCTCACTGTTAAAACCCGACAAATCTGGTACAAAGTCGAAGTGGGAAAGTAAATGGGTTTAAAGTGCATAACCTTCAAAATTGCTCGCTGGGCGATCTCAACAGGCCTCAGTATTGTCTTCAGCGCTCCTCCCCAAGATGATATGCAGTACGTTATAAGCGATTGACACAATGCAAGGTATATTTGTCTCAGCAATACAGTATCGGCAACGTGTCTCAGGTGTTTAAAAATATAAATCAATTTTCTCAAACGACCACACAGTAACTTTATGTGGTCTTTAAAACTAAGCTTACTATCTATAGTGACTCCAAGATATTTAATTGAATGGACACGCTCGAGTGATGGGCAGGTGCAGTTCACTTTTGATTGACAATCATGCGATATAATATTTTTAGAAGTATCAGAATAATGCAAATTTGTGATGCCAAAACAAACATATTTGGTTTTATCCACGTTCAGCGTAAGAATATGGTTCTGAAGCCACTTTCCTACGGTATTAAAGCCCAACTGAGCAGCATCTAGGACTTCGTCCCATGTATCGGCAGTAACTGTAATGTAAGTAACTCGATAATCTAAATAAAATAAAGGCTTGAGTTCATTTTCTCTCAGTGTGCCAGTTGATGTAGTCGCGATTAGATAAATATCACCAACATGACCAACACTGCCACACTAGTTAAATACGTAGGTAGGTAATAAACTACTATTAGAAATAGGTAAATGATACACTACATCAACAGCTTCTATAATTATAATAATATTATATTTTAAGTAGGTACTATAGATCACAATAGTCTCGGTCTTACACAGTCGCCAATTAAGTATAGATTTACCAGCAATCTCAGTTATAAATGATTATATCGTGTGATATCAACGTGATGGTGATATTAACCGACATAATACTGTGATGAAAATACAGTTCTGTTCTGTGGGTTAGAGTGCTGTCAGTTGATAACGTGTAGGTTGTTTTTTTCTGGATCTTGCTATGATTCTTTCCTTTAAGTTTTTTATTGTGTGCGTTTCAAACATAAAAAGCTGCTAGCTTGAATGGAATGGATTAGATTCAACTTGCAATTGAATTTTCGAATTATGTAATCGAGACAATCGAGTGCCTGACCGTTTATGACTGAGTAACAACACTAGAGTCAAACTGACAAGAAACCAAAAACTACAATCCGTTTCACGATGATTTTTACACTACTTTAAGCAAGAGTAAGCAAACTTAAAAATGAGATTAAACACAGGAGGACCTGCTGCAGCGTCAATGGTAAATTGTTTTACTTAATAAAAATAGATTTGGTTACCACCTCGAACTGTAATTATGTATATAATTCGTTTTTTTTTTAATGTCAATCGTTAAACACGCTTCAATACACGTATTTATTACATTAACAACCATATCGGGAATTGAATCAATTGAGTAAATTATCAATACATTTTCTTTTTATAACGATTTCGTGATCCCGGTTAGGCTTTATTTAAAAAAAATGACCATTTTAAATGATAAATTCGTTACTTTTTTTAAGGTTTAAGTAATACGATTAGACTTACAATACAAGGGGGGGCACAAATACTATATTCTCTCTGCAACCCTTTTCCACATTAGCTTGCTATATTCCCGAGCTTTTTATGTACTTATCTGTTATTTCTCTATGATTATTTAAGAACTCCCGGCGAAGCAGTTGGGTCATACTAACACGACTTGTACGTGTTTCACTAAAAATAAATTCACCACATTCAGTACCTATAATTAATCTCTGAAGCAAGTAAGTATACCATTATGATATTTTCATGTAAGTAAACAAACTTACGAAGTAACGACATTGTGAAGAGGTATACAAACATAAAACATTTTATTTGGCGCGTAAAAATACTTTTTTTTTTTAATTGCTGCTTGACTTATCACACACGTTCAAAATCACGTTGAATCCTACAAAGTTGTTTTGAACGGGAAAATGAGCTTTGTAGTGCTTTTAGATAATGTGTCAAGGTAACTTGTTATACATAATAATAGTTTAAATATGTGTATACCCAAGAAACTCATGTTTCTATTATTTTCAAAAAACCGGTAAAGTGAAAATAGAATTAGATTTAAGTTTCTGAACGATGCCTATTAAAAAGACAATGGCATTACAGCAGGCCACAGACAAGCATTACCATTCAACTTCGGTGAACTTCGTGCAATAGTCGTTCACTTTTATGACTCTCATAGTACGATTATTAGCAGAACTAAATTAGGCCTGCTTCTGAACTGAATGAACATTGAACGTTTTCTTAAAAGGTCATAGTAAGCCTCCTGACCTCAGATAATAATTGGCATGCAAACACACTATTATGTTGCCATGCCAGAATTGAACCATGTTGAATGTTGTATTCACGGGCTGTACTGTAGTGAAGCATTTGTCTGGAGATAGATAGTTACTAATACTGCGGGCAGTACGGGCACTCATAAGGCGAACTACACTTCGCGCACTCTCTCGTACACCGCTCGACGTCTCGCTGTAAATAGTGTGCAAACAAAGACATTAAATTATCTACTTGACAATAGACAGGACATCACGAACAAAATCGTAATCCAATACTTTTGTCCTAGTGGTCAAAAGTCACTCAGTCTAGTGTGGTACGCCTGCGTGTCAAGTCGTATTTGTGTCCACCAAAAACAAATATTTTCTAAGGAAATATGCCAAGTTGCGCATTGAGATATTGTAAATCTCGTTACGGTAAAATGGCTGGACCTAACTTCAGTTTATTTTCGTATGAATTATTTATATTTACTCAGTAATTAAAATTAAATAATTTTCATAGATAGATCTAGAAAATTTGCTAATTTTGTAATAAACGCCCTCTATTGCTGAGTAGCTTTACTACTGCGTTGTAGAGATACAATTTTGTTTATCGATTTGGTTATCGATAATATTTATTAAGTTAAAAAATAAATAACACAAAATATAATACTGTTTGAAGATAATCATGTCATTTTATTTAAATATCAATAAATGAACAAGTACTATTTATTCATGTAGGTTCAAATCAAACCAGAGCAGAGCAGAGCTTGTACTATGGATACTAAGCAATGGATATAATACTTATATACTAATACTATTACCTATGCTATAATACTACTATGTACATAAGAAACACCCAGACCAACACAACCATCACATAAATATTTGTGTCCTGTGGGAATCGCACTCACATCCTCGTGATCAGCTGCAGTCTCACACTTGGATTACTAGATCATAATAACGATAATTATTAGTCATTTGTATGTTAAAATAATTTTATAAATAAATAACTTTTAAACGGCTAATCATTTTATTGTTTTCATAATCTTTTGGCACTTGGTTCAATCTATTCAAACGCGAAAAAAAAATAGTCTTAGTCACTTTTTTCAATATTATCGATACATTTATATCGAAATGGTAAAATCTCTACCACAGGTTTTATACTGTCTACTTAGTGTCACCCCATTTATTGCCAGACCTACGGATTTTTTTTATAGATCTACGGATTTTGGACCTCGCCTCGGATATACGTATACATACGGATACAAGATTTACAAATATTTGCAAACAAAGTGAAAAAAAAAAATATTTTGCTAAAACCGAAACGCAACCGACAATTGCAAAGAAAATATGCGCTTTGTGACATAATAGGTCTACTTTACAGAAAAAGTGTAATAAACTGAGTGCTATAATAATCCAACGGCCAAGCAGGCACATTTAAAATGATTTTATTTTAAAATGTACATAAACACACACGGAAACTGATACCTAGTCATACACGGTGACACGGACAATGGATAGTAGCGAATAAAATTCTAAAATAGTTTTTACTGTTTAAAACAAGTTTTGCTTAATTTGTTTAGTTTTTTAATCTATTTACCATTTGAACTAAGTATATTAGGTTTTTCAGGCTTAACCCACGGATTGAAAATCGGATCTGGCAACACTGACCACACTGGCCACCTACCGAGCAATAGCTGAATATATTTTACTAAATTTAATTCATGTTTGCAATTTTTGCCGCTCTAATTTTGCTATATTATACTAGATGGCGTCACTGAGACATGGGATCACAGTTTTTCTATGACATTTCTTTGCATAGCCTCTCTATTGTACCTAGCTTAAATCTCTTTGTGTGCAAAGTGTATCGCGACAATGTAGCCGTAGCATGCTAAGTTAATACCTTCGCTAAGCTGACACTAAATGTATTATTTTACGCTCATACAAGAAATAAAACAAATGTTAATAATAAAATTTTTGTATACTTTGTGTAAAATAAATGCATCAACAATTCAACTTCTTACATTTTCTATCATTGTCACTTAGTAGAAGTCACAACCATTAGGTTATACTTTAAAAATATAATCTATGTAGTCCCTTGAGGATTTTTCGTCAGAGGTCGCCGCTGATTGCGCAATGCGATGCAGCACTCATCTCGCGTGTACAACACGAGTGCTGCCACGAAAGGAGCACGAAAGCTTAGGCAATACTTTCCTAGAATCATTGACTTGAAACTTTGATTGGATCGTAGCATAAATGAAGCAAGCCGTGACGATGTCCAAATCTATATTCTCGCGATTATTCTGGTTCTTGCATACATGAGAATGCATAAGTAAGAGAACGCAATTTATGTAGGTGAGCGTGCGTTAAGTGACTTATGACATCGACATTAGATTTAAATTGCATTGACTGACGTGCTTTCATATGCAACGGATCAGAATAATTCATCACACACACACACATCTTCACGTTTTACACATAGGTTCATGTCATCATCACCGGCAGCGTTGTTCCAGCCACCGCTGAGTATAGAATGCTATGTCACTAAAAACTTATTAATAACAGTAAATCAGTAACAGAATAAATCAATAATACATTACACTATAATAAATGCTACTTAAATCTTAATCTGGACGGATTCTTATCATCACTATAATTGCACAATGTTGCAACAGAAATGGTATGTATGTATGTATTGCAGTCTCTCTATACCATGCCGAAATGTACTACTTTGATTTTCGGCGGCTTTTGCGTTGCGTTTTCTGAAAATAGGATTTATATAAAATTAAATGGCGATAAATTGAGATTATTTTGGTGCAACGAGTTATAGTAAGTGAATAAGTAAGTACATGCTATGATGGATAATGACACAAATCATGCAGAACAGACAGTCTTGGTTTCTGACAACAAATATTAACATCCGAGTGAAATGATAGACTACTCGGCATTCAAATGGCACAATTAGTACACAATAAAGACTACATTACGACGTTTTAAAGTCCATACAAAAAGCGAAACTATAAAGCGACACGATAATTGAGATAACTTACTACACAGACGTATATTCAATAATAATATTTGTCACATATAAGTATTCTGTGTAGTAATCAGTGATGAAATAATACAATAATACGTGCAGAATCGCGTGCGTCACTAATGAGGTGCAAATGACAGACGGTGGCATGCGTGCGTGCATCACACTTCAACGTAGTCGAGCGTAGTACCGGCGGGCGCGACGTGTGGTGCGTGCGACACGTGTGGGGCGTGCGACACGTGCGGCGCGTGGGACGCGTGGGACACGTGGGCTACGTGTGACACGTGCGCAGGCGGGGGCGCGGGGTGCGCCTGCTGCGGAGTGAAGGCGGCGAGGTACTTGTGAGGCGGACATAGGGGAAGACTTGCTGCTAACTCCCGAGATGGCTCTGGAGATACGCGGGATTCCTGCTGAATAAAAACAAAAGAAAATATCGATACCGTTATCGCTACTGTTTTTGTGGAGTCTTTGGTAAATCAAATTATAATAGCATGCATGAAATTTGGCGGTCAATGGCAGAGTTTAGGTACAGACGCCAGCACATCAAGCTACTACAATCTGTCAAAAAGGTTGATTGGGAAAATTTGACAGTTTCGGGTAGCTTGACCTGCTGTCGTCTGTACATTCTCTAGTGGACGTTTTAAAGTTATTAAATTTGCAGTTACCCTAAACTTTAGCTTACCGAAACAACGGCGATGGTAACAGTGTCCGAAAATTTAACTTTGTTCCTTTCACCGGAGCGATTCCCTTGTTTCTCTGGAACGTCGCTGTCCATTCGATACGTTCTATCCTTCAAGCTGGTACTGGGATGATAATTATTGTTATTTTGGTAACGGTACAACGTGTGGGGAGCTTCTTCTCTTAACTCCGTTTGATATAAGTGTTTGAAGTGTGTGGAAGCCATTCTTTCGTCGTGTGGTCGAGGTATAATGTCTTCGACTGTATGTGTAGGTTTGACGGGGGCTTCACTGATTGTTAGTAGTTTGTGTTTCGGCGCGCTATAGGTCGATAGTACGTCCATACTATGCCACCGGACGCTTTGAGTGTTTCGTATCGGCTTCGGATAGTCTCGGTAACTATCGTCTCGCACGTCAGTAGTCCATATCGTGTTATCTCTTTCTAAGTACTGGTGGAGGTTGGGTCGTATGCTGTTCGTGGACATTGTCTCTGTGTGCGTGATGGGGACTTGCATCAGAGTGGGGTGGTTCGGTAGGGACACGCGGGGAAGTGGGGGAGGTTTCGTTTTAACGAGCTCTGACGTCACGCTCGCTTCCTCTTCGGATCCCGTGTATGAGTGAGAGCTGCAGCTTGAACATGACTCGGAACATTCGGATTCTGAAATTGGGAGAGTAACTTTTATTACCTATATTTTAATTAATTAAGATACAAATTGCTTAGTAAATAAGTAAGACGAACGGGACTTTGCTGGTTTGACGACTCGAATAGTATATAAGACAGGGGTTTTCTATGAAACTACGTCTTTGACTAAATGCAATATTGTTATTCCACATTTGCGGGCACAGGGTATTTTGGCATTTGTTCCGTTAGGCTTAAGATATTAGTAATAAGTTACACCAACCAGGCGTGTTATCAGCATAGTGCAGAGCCAACGCGGCGGCCTCTGTCGCCAACGAGGCGAGTGCACGTCGTGACGCAGCCCAGCGAGCGTCACAGAACAGGTCCCACGCTGATAGATCTACTGCTAAACTTAGTGCTTTCTCGATGCGACCGCGTCTGAACAAGGGATAGAGTAGAATAGGATAATGATGCTGCAGGTGGCTAAATGATTTGATTTCTGTAGACTGTAAGTAAGTGTGTACAAACAGTTGTACATATACGGCACGGTTGGCGCAGTGGTTAAGCGATTGACTGCTGCGCTGCGTGTCGCGGGTTCGGTTCCCGCACGGAACAAATATTTGTATGACCTACATGTATTTGTTCCGAGTCTGGGTGTTTTTCTATCTATAATATGTATGTATTTACAAAAAAAAAATGTATATAAGTAGTTTATCAGCCATCTTGTTACCATAACACAAGCATTAGGTTGCTTAGCTTGAGACTAGATGGCGCTGTGTGAAATGTCCAGGGATATTATTATTATTATATACATTTGTACTTAAATAATAATACAAAATAGTTCCATAGTTGTAACAGCTCTATATGAGATCTCAGAATAGACGATAGAAGATCATTTCCGAAGCGCATACTTTTCTTGGGAAACCTGTACCTGAGCAAGTGATGGAAGAACTTCCTGGCGAGGTCGTGCACGGGCGGCGCGTAGCGCGCGGCGGGCGGCGCGAGCGGCGCGCCGGGCGCCAGGAACGCGCCCAGCGCGGCCTGCGCCACGGGCTCCGAGCTGCTCGCTTCTGGCCAACGGAATGCTACATTTAGTGGGGATCACTTTTAATGTTACGAGTTTGTAAACAGGCCGACAAGTTGACTGATGAAAAGTACTTTATGCACACATTTACATTGTGTATCAACTTGAGCAGTGGTGGCCCAATGGCAAACGGCCCCGACTTACGAGTTGTAGGTTCGAACCCAGACAGGCGCTTTACTTTGTGTAAATAATTTCATCACAATTGCTCTCAAAACGGTGAAAGAAAACATCGTGAGGAAACCGGCATATGTCCTAGAACCAAAAATTCGAAGACATGTGACACCTACCAACCCGCACTGGGCCCACGTGGTAGATTACGGCCCACTCCCTCTCGAAGAGAGGAGGCCTGTTTCCCAGCAGTGGGAACTTTATAAGCTGATTATATTTGTGTTTCAACTTGAAACACAATAGTGTGAAGAAGTCAACTGTGTTGTATTTCGTTTCATTTCAAACTGGAACACAGTCATGACTGTCGGATTAGTAAAGCTTTGGTTTCACATAAAAGTGATTCCGTCATATTATAAGGGCCTTCATGAACGTCTGTCATTTACACCAGTATTTGACATTAAGTCAAACCCCGCTGCCTAAAGATTTATACCGCTAGATTTGCTCTTACCGTACTTTAGTCACACAAAAAAGTGTCCCATATGTCATTGTGTGTCAGAGGTGTCAAAACTATCGCGGTAGGGCGAATCAAACGATTTAAATCTTTGTCGCTGTCATCATTTTCATGACAGCTGTTACTATTGCCGTTATGTGCGGCTACCACTGTTTTAGGAAAGCTTTAGTAAATGTGCTAGAAAACGGCACGACGAAACAACTATTTTCATTTGAAAATTTTTGTCACTTACTTTAATTTTCTAATCAGCATGAAAACAAAACATGATATTTCTCGTTAGCCACACTGTAAACGATATCGAGCTCAAACCAATGTTATTTTTATGATATTGATACTAACCAGTCTTGCTTCTCAACGCGGCACATACGAGCATGTTGACAGCCCACAGACACTCAGTGCCCTCTCGCTCCCAATCCATGGCACGAAGTAACGCTACAGCATTTGAAGACCGTTTAGTGCGGACCCAAGCCTAGAAAATCATAATACACAGCTACAAGAATCTTTTCGCACTCGAATGACGTTGACAGCAGGGGGCGCTGTTTTTAAACGTTGTGCAATTATTTTGTGAAATGTCACTTGGAATGTATTCAAAAAACAAGATGGCGGCGTTAGTTTCGATTATGGCCACGCGCCACAATAGCCGTGTAGCGCTATAAATAGTTGCTTTTATATGAAGTTTTGTAAAGAAAAGCTCTAACAAGACAAGAAATGGGCTGTATTATTAAGTTTCAAAGCCATAATTATCCAAATCGTGTAAAGAATGATGATATTTGTCCTGTTTAGCCCCCGAGAGCAAGCCTTTGAATAAAAAAAAGTAGTATATTTTTGCTCTAATATTTCTGGTATTCGTATTAGCCATTTAGCGGGCTACACTTGGAAATATGGTTAGCCCCGTAGAATTTTTATTTTATAATGGATAAGGGGATTATACATCCCACAAAAAAATTCAGTATGATAGGGATCTCGTTTTCATCACGGCATTTAATTTAAAAAAAAAATACAAATTTTAACATACACACAATACATGCTATAACAGTTTATAGCATAGCAAATCTTACCCAACCATAGGGTTTGCGGTGAAGATACAGATTCATAAAATATCGAATACTTTCGGTGCGCAGCCTAGTTGACGGACGTCACACGACTTTGTCAAAAAGGGGCGCGCGTCGTATGTTCTAGAAGCTTCAACTCGCTCTCATTGGCCGGGCGGGAACGAGGGGTATTTCCGCCAAAAGCGCGTGGATTGTGGCGGGAGCAGTTACAAATAGGTTTGCGTTATAAAATTATTTATCACTCTTTTTATTCGTAACAAATTATTGTTTCGAGGAATTATTGCGTTTTTTAGGGTCCCGTACAAAAATTGTATCAAATTAAAATACACAAATTATTTCGCTCTCTGGTAATAATATGTCTAACCCGGGTGGTTAAACAACATAATTTTGTCGCCAAGAGGAAATCTATAATTTCTAAAGCAAAGTGGCGATAAGTGGTCTTAAGCTTTTTGCCTAATATTTACATACTACTAATATTATAAACGTGAAAGTTTGTAAGTTTGTATGGATGGCTGGATGAATGTTTGTTACTCTTTCACACAAAAACTACTGAACGGATTTAGATGAAATTTGGCACACAGATGGTTTATAACCAGGATTAACATATAGGTTACTTTTTATCCCGATATTTCCACGGGATCGAAACCTATACGGGTGAAACCGCGGGGCGCAGCTAGTAAAAACATATATTTACCGTCAATAATCGAGGGTGTGTGATGTGTAGAAGCGTGAGAGGCCCTCCGGAGAAAGTCGCCAAAATAATCGGCCCGCCCTTCGCGCTTCGAGTAGATAGCAACTGCATCCGTCGGGAGTCCCTGAAATGGACACGAACATTCTAAGTGCTCGAGCGACACGCTTGTTGGCGGCAGCCGTCGACGGGTGTCAACGGCCGCAGTTGTCTCTGCAGTTGCCGCGTGTCGCTCGTGTGTATGCACTCTAATTGGTTTTGATGCTAAAGATTTAGGCTTGTTGTTCTTGTAGTCTTTCAGCACCACATTGTGTCCATGCTATAGGTACTTAAAACAATAGCCAATTTGAACAGTTATTTATTATTTATTTATATATACTTTATTATACACCACAAAAATACATAGCATAAAAAATACATAAAACACTACAAAATATACAATACAGTTCTTCTTTCTTTTCTTGGCGACGGTACTTTCATTGATTGTTGGAGCCCAGTAGGTGGCCACATTAATTGTGGCATCAGTGGCATTCTGTAGGTTATCAAATTCATTTGCATAACTCAGGTTTATGAGATGTTACAAAATATTGGGTACTGTATTATAACCACAAGAGGTGTGCTGTTTACATTTGCAAACAAATTTAAAATATTGTCATACAAATGAAATAATATCAGAATAGTTTGTTTTTATGTTAATCATAATTTAATTGTAATTTTACTAATAATAAAGTTGAAGAGTTTGTCTAGCTGGGGGGTGTCCCACACTACGCTTGCTGATACGCGGTCTCCACTCCAGGACTCGTCTGCTCCACCGGCCATCGGTCCTTCGACAAACATGGCCAGCCCACTGCCACTTCAGTTTGCTTACTCTACAAGCTATGTCGGTAACTCTGGTTCTTTACCGGATAATTATTGGATTTATAGACTTAACTTACCACAAATACGATGTTAGATCTAGACATTTGGAATGATGATGTAGTAAGGAAAGCGCGCGGTCAAAGCACTGCAGTCTTCCGCCTTCCTCTGCAGCTATGATCAACTCGTCTGCCCAACGGATTTCTGTTGCTATCTGTAAACAAAGATAAGATTATTGACCTATTTATTTTCACTTATTTTCGCTTCAGTTTGGAAAGCCATCTTAGTTGCTGATTTTTAAGATTTGACTCTAAGGCAGTAAGCGTTTCAAACGAATATGAACTTTATTTGTATAAATTTAATTTTTATATTCGTATGAATCGCTCGATCACATTCGTTTATAAGAATATGAACCTTATCGATATAGGTTTACATTTTTGGTAATTTAATCAGCTAAAAATACGGTCCATTACGAAGGTCTAAAAAAATGGCGATGAAAAATCAGCGGAATTGAAAAAAAAAAAAACACAGAAATTTGTTGCTTTTTTGTTGCTAATTAGTTGCTAAAAAAATAATTTTTTTGCTCCGACCGATCGCGAAAAATCGGCAATAGCGCTAACTTTTCATTAAGATAGCGTGGAAATCACTGGATGTGCACTGATCGATCAAGCGAATAGGGGTCAATTTGTTGCTAATTTGTTGCCGAAAGATGCTAAGAAGAAAGAAATTTAAAAAAATAAAATTTGTTTTTTTTTTCAATTATGCCAAAATAAATAATGTCCACGCCAGCTTAACTCTTGAGTTTTCCGTGGAAAAAACTATAGTAAAAATTTGTTGCTGCTCATACTGCAGCTTGTTTTAGCAGAGAGAGTCAGCAACAAAATAAAAACCGGAAGTCAAGAGAAGTTGGAGATCGGTGTACAAAAAAACCGGCCACGCTAGCTTAACTAATGATTTCTCCGCGGAAAAACTAAAGTAAAGATTTGTTGCTGCTCATGCTGCGGCTTGTTTTAGCAGAGAGAGTCAGCAACAAAATAAAAACCGGAAGTCAAAACAATTTGGAGATCGGTTTACAAAAAAACCGGCCACGCTAGCTTAACTAACGATTTTTCCGCGGAAAAACTATAGTACCAATTTGTTGCTGCTCATACTGCAGCTTGTTTTAGCAGAGAGAGTCAGCAACAAAATAAAAACCGGAAGTCAAGACAAGTTGGAGATCGGTGTACAAAAAAAAAAGGCCACGCTAGCTTAACTAACGATTTTTCCGCGGAAAAACTAAAGTGAAAATTTGTTGCTGGTCATACTACAGCTTGCTTTAGCAGAGAGAGTCAGCAACAAAATAAAAACCGGAAGTCAACACAAGTTGGAGATCGGTTTACAAAAAAACCGGCCACGCTAGCTTAACTAACGATTTTTCCGCGGAAAAACTATAGTACCAATTTGTTGCTGCTCATGCTGTGGCTTGTTTTACCAGAGAGAGTCAGCAACAAAATAAAAACCGGAAGTCAAGACAAGTTGGAGATCGGTGTACAAAAAAAACGGCCACGCTAGCTTAACTAACGATTTTTCCGCGGAAAAACTAAAGTGAAAATTTGTTGCTGCTCATGCTGCGGCTTGTTTTAGCAGAGAGAGTCAGAAACAAAATAAAAACCGGAAGTCAAGAGAAGTTGGAGATCGTTTTACAAAAAAACCGGCCACGCTAGTTTAACTAACGATTTTTCCGCGGAAAAACTAAAGTGAAAATTTGTTGCTGCTCATGCTGCGGCTTGTTTTAGCAGAGAGAGTCAGCAACAAAATAAAAACCGGAACCGGGACCTTTCATTTGAATACCCACACGAATTTTTTATATATTTCACAAATATGAAAAATATCAAATGTCTAAAATGTATGAAAAAAATCTTGTGCGTACTCAAATGAAAGGTCTCAATGAGAGTAACATCAGGATAAGTTTATAACTTAAAAAATGTCAACAGTTAAGAAATGACGTTGTATTTTATCCACTAATGATATCTTTAACGATAAAAGCTCATTCTGGTGTTACACTTATCGAGACCTTTCATTTGAATACACTGATAGAAGGATTTATTTGTATCAAAAAATATTTGTTAATAGTTAACAAATCATTTATTAGAGACAAATTTTTAGTGTTATACAAATTTATACAAATCATTAGTTAAACTAGCTTGGCCGGTTTTTTTGTAAAACGATCTCCAACTTCTCTTGACTTCCGGTTTTTATTTTGTTGCTGACTCTCTCTGCTAAACAAGCCGCAGTATGAGCAGCATCAAATTTGTACTATAGTTTTTCCACGAGAAAATCATTAGTTAAACTAGCTTGGCCAGATTTATTATAAACCGATCTCCAACTTCTCTTGACTTCCGGTTTTTATTTTGTTGCCGACTCTCTCTGCTAAAACAAGCTTCAGTATGAGCAGCAAAAAATTTTCACTTTAGTTTTTCCGCGGAAAAATCGTTAGTTAAGCTAGCGTGGCCGGTTTTTTTGTAAACCGATCTCCAACTTGTGTTGACTTCCGGTTTTTATTTTGTTGCTGACTCTCTCTGCTAAAGCAAGCTGTAGTATGAGCAGCAACAAATTTTCACTTTAGTTTTTCCGCGGAAAAATCGTTAGTTAAGCTAGCGTGGCCGGTTTTTTTGTAAACCGATCTCCAACTTGTGTTGACTTCCGGTTTTTATTTTGTTGCTGACTCTCTCTGCTAAAGCAAGCTGTAGTATGAGCAGCAACAAATTTTGACTATAGTTTTTCCACGGAAAACTCAAGAGTTAAGCTGGCGTGGACATTATTTATTTTGGCATAATTGAAAAAAAAAACAAATTTTATTTTTTTAAATTTCTTTCTTCTTAGCATCTTTCAGCAACAAATTAGCAACAAATTGACCCCTATTCGCTTGATCGATCAGTGCACATCCAGTGATTTCCACGCTATCTTAATGAAAAGTTAGCGCTATTGCCGATTTTTCGCGATCGGTCGGAGCAAAAAAATTAATTTTTTAGCAACTAATTAGCAACAAAAAAGCAACAAATTTCAGTGTTTTTTTTTTTCAATTCCGCTGATTTTACATCGCCATTTTTTTAGACCTCATTACGAGTACACGGTGTATATACTTACAAATCCAGCTCTGGTTGTGTGTGTAAGGCCGGCCACACAGTGCACGATATGCAGCGAGCCGTCAATACACGCGATCAGTAGCCGCGTGTCGCACGGTGACCGTCGCACGACTCTCACGGGCGTAGACAACGACACGTGGGTCGCACTGTCGCGCCCACTCGACAATTTTGTCGCACGGTCTTCGGGATTCACCTCGTAGCGTAGCCAGTCTAAGTTGATGCCGTTCTGAAATTGAAATAATAAATATGTACCTACCTCTTTTCTAGTACTCAAACCTCAGTTGATCCAATGAAGTTTTTTGATCCTGAATTTTGATTTTGTAAGAAACTTGGCACCAAAAGAAGTTTTTGTGAAAATTGCCCATTTTCTAGTTAACTGTATTTTTTTTTTCGAAATTTGTGAATGGGGATCAAAATTTCTCAATAAAATAAGGACATTCGACTATCTTAAAGGTTTTTCTGAAACAAACCTACTTTTACTCCTCCACCGCAAATCCACCTTGTATACTGGTGGCTGGTGAATTGGTGACGCTTTACAAACTGGTTCTATGCTAAGCAGTGGAAATATAATGGCAGGTATATGACTGGCCCTGCCAGGGTAGCGGGATTGTCCGAAAGGGTTACCGCTGCCCTTGAACATAAAGGGCTAAGGAAGGAACACGGGTGGGTTTTAGTCAGTAAGAGTCTGACACTCCCTCCTGCTCCACCCAGAGCGGGAGGAGTCATTTGATGATTTCCCATCCTCAAAAAAAAAAAAGGTATATGACTGGCATTACTGTGGATAAATAATTAAATAACAGTTACCTTATGGCATGTAACTTGTTCAACAATATGAACAACAATGTCTCCCTTATTTGATAGCTCTGCTGACAAAGTTTCATTCTCCAGTTGGTGGTAAGCTGTGAGGTTGATGTGATGTCTGTAACATACTTGTATAAATGAATAATCTTCTATTTGCTTACAGGATCATTCATGCAATCATTGATTTATGTGAGGTGTGGCCAAAGCCATTAAAATTGGAGCAACAAATAACTAGCAAAGGGGTTCGAACATTTTTCTGTGGAAGCTGGCATAGGTGGATTTGCCAGCTTCCACACAAAATTGTTCGCCGCTTGGTTTTATTTTTCAAAGTTTCCGCGCACTGTGTAAGTATGTAGTATATATGAGTACGGGACAAAAAAAAAAAAAAAACAAAGTTGCGGCGGGTCGGATAGGAGCGAATCATTTTTTATTCTTGCTTCAATTTATTTTATGCCACCAGCAATTAAATTGCACCATAAATAGTCAATTCTTACCCATTTATGCTGTAAAGGTGGAGGTTTGCATGATCTTCAAGCACAGGGCTCCAGGGCGCCGGCTCTGCGACAGTGACGCTCCAGACAAGTATTCGGGCTCCATTGCTGCCCTCATTAGTAGATATGTGCCTCTCTGTCCTGCGACTACTACCACCTAGTTCTATGTTCTAAACAAATAATAATATTATGAAAGAAAATATTTGTTTTGTGTCTTGTGATCTGTATTTTGTCATTGATGTTGTTTTATGAAATGTATTTACATAACAAAAAAATATATTTAACTGCCCATGAAAACATAAAATTACATTGTTCTACTATTGTTTTACAATTTTTTCAGAATCAGAATTATTTATTTGCCCACAATGTAGGTAGAGGTTTGAGAAGGTACAGAATACAATGTTTCCGCTACATTCTACCTTACGGCGTCCAAAAACATTAGTTAACATTACATTGACATTAACAAGACATCAAAAATTAATACACATTAATAAATTGTCACAATAAAAAGTCATTAAGTACATTAAAAAAATAAAAATTATGTTATCAAATTATAAATTACTAGCGGCCCGTCCCGGCTTCGCACGGGTGGACATAAGATTTTTTAAATATTTTTACAATAAATATAGCCTATGTCACTCAGGGTGAATTTAGCTTTCCAATGGTGAAAGAATTTTTGAAATCGGCACAGTAGTTTTTGAGTTTATTCATTACAAACATACACACAAAAATACAAATCTTTCCTCTTTATAATATTAGTATAGATATAGATTGCAAAAGGGTATTTAAAATGCCAATTACAAGAAAAAAAGTCAAGGTACAGTTATAAATCTTTGTCATTCAAGAAGTCATTTACAGAGTAGTAACATTTTTGTAATAGCAATTCAGTCATTTTAGTTTTAAATATGCGTGTGGGGTGTTCTTTGAGATTATGTGGAATTTTATTATAAATGATTGGCCCCATTGACATTATATGTTTTCGTAATAGTGCTGTCTCGCTACAGTTGCCCCAGAATATTACTCCGAACCTTAAAATCGATGCCACCAAGCCATGGTAAGCTGTGAGAAGAGTAGTTTTGCTAATTTTTCCTCAGATTGAGGTTTCCAAGTCAGATTATTTTCAATCAAGATCCCTAGGAATTTTGCTATGCTTGTTGAGTCAACTTTTCCCCATTATGACTGACATTTATATTTGGGGGACTGATCCGTTGGTAAAAATGCATTACCTTCGTTTTAGTTAGATTTATGAATAAGTGATACATTGAGCCAGGTAATAATGCACTTTAATGTGTTATTTATATCACTTTCATATTTTTTTAAGTCGGAACATTTTATGATTGCCGTACTATCATCCGCAAACAAAACCATGGGATGATGTGTTTGCCAGGCCAAATCATTAATGTATAGGAGAAATAACGGGGGTCGCAGAACAATACCTTGTGGTACGTCATGTTTTACCTCTCTACAACCCGAAATATATTTAAGTTTGTGTTGCGTTTATTTTTAGGGCATATTCTCGTTATTTCTGTGTACTGCAATCGGCGTTGTAGGTATGATTTTATTAGATTTATAATATTTCATCTTATACCATAGGCGTAAAGCTTCTTTAGAAGGGCGTCATGATTTACATAGTCAAATGCCTTAGTCATATCAGTCAATATTACACATACCGGAATTTTATTGTCCACGTTTGTCATTATATTTGTTAGTAGATTATATATTGCCATATTAATATTTTATTTTTTTCTGAAACCCATTTGTTTGTCACTTAATATATTATATTTATTTAAAAATCTATCCATTGCATGATATATAATCTTTTCAAATACTTTAGAAAATAATGGGGACCAATGCTACTGGTCTATAGTTGGACATGTCTTCCCTATTATTCTTTTTTTGAAGAGGTTTTATTATTACTGTTTTTAGGCTGTTAGGGAATATACCAGATTCAATACTAACATTTACAATATGACTTAGAGGCCCTGCAATCGCTTCACTAACAAATTTAACAAGTTTTTTTAGTTAAACTGTCCCACTGTTTGGCATAAGACTCCCATCCTATTTCATATTACTACATTAAATATTGACTTACCCTTGCTTCTAGCTTTAAAAAAATCTGTTATACCATTATTTGAGCATGCAAGCAAATAAAACTGGTACCTGTAAATGTGGATCTCTGTCAGTAATGCGATATGGAAGACTGATATTGTTTTTGCCAAATGTCACTAATGTTGCCGTTCGGTCATTGTGAGTTACTAATATGTGGGATTTGGAGAGTGCCACTGTAATATAGAAAAAAATCAGTTAAGCTTTTACATATTATTTATTTATTTTAACATAAAACATACACATTAGTTAAAGACAGTAACAAATAAGTACAATAAAGGAAAGCATGTAACTACTAAACAGTCTTCTATTCATCTACAAACACAACACAGTCAGGCTTAGTGTCCAAGGGAGTGTTGAGCACAGAGAGTGTGCGAGGGACAGTAGACTGGGCTTGATTACAACTTTTAAATATAAGTAATAGTTAAAGAGTAACTGACCTGTGATGTTTCAGTTAATATTTGATATGCAAATGATGTATGGTGAATAGAAAACAGTAGGTGTACAGATTTCCTTTTATCATTAGATCCTTAACTTACCATTTGTAATAGTCTGACCAGACAGCTTGCCCACAAAATACCTGTCAAAAAGAATCTGAGTGACATCCAAAGAGTTTTGCTTAACAGTGAGGTAGGCTATCTCTCCTGAGGAGAATACTATAGTGATTAGAGAGTCAGTGGTCCATTCACAGGTGATGATGCTCTTGTCTCGGAGCTTGGACTCCAACTGGCGCACCTGGCGAGGGTGGGCGGCGCGCCATAGACCACCTCGACGCTCACAGTAACTTCTTTTACCAGAATCATAAACTGTTTCATCTACTCTTTTCTTTGTTTCATATCTGTGAACAAAAAAAGGTTTCTTCTTACGAACTGACAAGGATGAAGATTTGTTGTGTATGTAAATTCAGATTTACTTAAATCTGTAATCTTATTTACTTAAATTTAATTTGAAACTGTTAATTTGGTCTAAATAAATAATAAATTACGGAGATGTATTGAAAGTAAAGTGGTACAAGTTTCTGTGCAATACAAAGAGATTTTCATGAATAAGCTTCATCTTGTTGCTTATAGTTTGCAAGCTTAAAGTTTCACAAATGAAAGTAACTAGGTATATTTGTTTTCGACGACTTTGTAACTTACTTGAAACTTTTAAAATCACTGTTTTTTAAGTGCAAGCTTTCATCACAAGTCAGGAATTTGACGTCGTAGTTAATCATTTTATTTTCCTAATCATACTTTTGTAATAACATTTGAAAATAAAGCAATAATTGTTCATTTCTTTTCAACTAGAAATCTCAAGTACAGTAATTCACAAAGTAAATAATTAAGACAGTGACAGACCAGATGACATTGTTGACATTTTATTAAATTGACATTCTGCCCATGCCCAGTGTTGCCAGATCTGTAAAATAAACAGTGGTGGCCATGTGGAAATGACCAGTCGTAGGTTCGAACCCAAAGAGTTTATTAATAATTAGCTACTGCCCGCGACGTCATCTGCGTGAAGGCTCTACAGCACCAAAAATACCTAAGATGCCAGTGTCGCTATAAAACAACTTTTAAAATAGCATTAAAATATAAGTTTTTTTTGCAAGCAAAGCAAGTGAAAACAGTTATATGGGAATCCTGCTGAGTTCAGTCATAAGATGTGACTGAAGGAAATAGAGAAAATAATGCAGGAATACATTCCAGGATACAAAAGAGTAAAAATACGTACATACAAAGGTATCATATCTTACAACACTTGCCTATAAACTACGTTGGTAGTTATGCTGCCAGGAGCCAAAATGTAAAGAGAGTCAGGACTGGTGACGCGGGACGGCAAGCGACGTACTGTTGCTCGTGTGAGAAGCAACTCGTCCTGAGGTCGACACCCGCTGCCCTCAGTGTCTGCCCCTGCGACTTATTGATGGTCATCGCGAAGCAAACACTCACGGGGAACTGTACGCGCTTGAAATTCATGAAAATAGTTGTACGGATTAAATATTTCTTTACGGCTCGGCGGAAGATGCAGAACTGTTGTAATTTTGTTTTTTTTTTTTAAATAAAAATTAGATTACCATACTAAATAATATTAAGATCAGAAAAAAGAGAAAGTCAGCCTGCATTCAAATTGCAAGTTAGCTAAAATAATTGAATTAACGTGAATTATATAAGACCAAGCTCTTACTTTGGAAAAAGTTTTTGTGAAAATTTCCTATTTTCTTAAAAAGTTAAGGAAAGTCCTGATACCGTTATGTATTTAAGTATGGTACCCTTACTGGCCGCCTCAAAAATCCACCTTGTATGATAAACGACTACCTAAGTCGTTAATTCTTCGTTGTGTAGGTAAAATTGTGTGTATTCTAAGAAGTATGTAGACCGAGTGAGATCCATAACGGCGCGGGCGGCTACCTAGGTACGGTCACCAAAGGATAAGTAGGTAACCAGGGTTGTCGGATATAGTTGAAGTTTAGTAAGAAACGGATTGATGTTTTCGGATAAAACTTTATTTATTTAATAGAAAACAAACATTCGTTCATTTATCAAACTAAATTTAATTCGAAAACATCCATCGGTTTCCTATGTTTGTCAGCAGATAAAGGAAATGGAGTTACTTTGATGTTCCTTACATTGTCTGTACTTTCAAAATCAAAAGTCATTTATTCAAATTAGGCTGAGAATCAGCACTTTTCGAACGTCAAAATTACAAAAGACAGTCCCCCAAAAACGCCCGCCCTTCACCACTTCCTAGTGCTATCGCTGGAAAGAAGAAGTGGCGGAACAAACTCCCCAGCAGCACTGCTGTCTGTTTAGTTAGAATATAGTTACATGTGTACAATACTAGGAACCTATGTTCAGTAATGAACATTACAAGAAGCTTAAATTATTTGCCATATGTCAGCTAGCCACGCCAATATACCATTAAATATAATAAAAACTATACGTACTCAAGCTAAAAAATAATTAATTAAAATAAAAATAAAAACTCACTACCTAAATAAAAGCCTCCAGGCATAAAGGGCGTGACAGCTTACATATTTATGCATTGCTGGGTTCGTCACATAGCTGTCACTTGCAGTCACAGATGATGAACTAGGACCATCGATGTGAAATAAATAAGTGAGTTACTAATAACAGTAACCTGTCAGTACCTAAGCTAATTCTGGAGAAAGAACATGAACATTGTCTTGAGTTAATTAGGGCGACCAACTATTCTTATCGTGTAAGTAGTCGTTGATGGAATAGTAAGCCTTTGAACAAAGGTTGGATTTTACTTGAGCTTTAAACGCATTAAAAGGCAAGTCTAGCAAAGAAGAGGGTATCTTGTTATAAAAGGTTATACCAAGCCCAACAAATGAGTTATGAACCTTATGAAGCCGGTGAAAGGGGGCACGTAGTTTGTCCTTATTTCTAGTGTTAACACTGTGAATATCACTGTTTTTAGTGTAGGTACAAGTGCAAATTTTGCCTAATATATAGGATGTTGGCGAAGATGAATCATGATGCAACCGTGAGAATACCAATATCTTTAAAAAAATCTCTTAGAGAAACTCTGGCACCTAGCTGGTAAATTGCTCGAACAGCTCGTTTTTGAAGGACAAATATATTTTGTATATCAGCGGCTTTGTAGAAAATCTAGAATAACGGGACGGAAACGCTGAAATATTAACATTTTATGCACGTACTAGCTTCTGCCCGCGGCTTCGCCCGCGTGGATGTCGGAAATTATGCCACGGGAACGTGCTAACAGGATAAAATGTATGTGCTTCCTCAGGATGCCATCCATCTCGCGGGCCCTTTGTGGCTAATTACAATAGAAAATCAATTGTGTCTCATTAGTGGTGATTAAGAGGGTACCTATATGATATCTTTACCTAAGTACCTACCTAATTAAAAAAAATAACCTACCTAAATAAACCTATTTCTGATGATAACTAATCTAAACTCAATAAATAAGCAAAATCTCTAAAAACTAATATCTATACGAATGACTAATCCTACCTAACAGTATTATAAAATAACCTACGGTCACTACGCACACTAACAAATATACTACCTATACTATAAAATTAAAATCTATACCTACGACTTATAAAATTAAACCTAAATAACTCTAAACACTAAAAGGAATAAAAAGGTCGCACAGATAATACTGCGGGTGACGTAACCTTCAACAAACTTATTATTTGCGGTTGGTACAGTAATCGGTCTAGGGATCGAACCGCAAAATTAAGTTTGTTTTTTATTGTATATACTTTTCCGGGATAAAAAGTACCCAGTGTGGTGCCCAGGATATTAAAGAATAATTATACCAAGTTTCATCGTAATCGAACCGGTAGTTTTTGCGTGATGCCTGAACAAACAGACAGACAGACAGACAGACAGACCGACAGACAGACAGACAGACAAAAATTTTTGTAATCGCATTTTTGGGTTCGGTGTCGGTCTAGTAACACCCCCTGCCGTTTATTTTTTTGATATTTTCAATGTACAGAATTTTCACTTCTACAGATTTATTATAAGTATAGATTACGAGTCACGAGGTTATAAAATGGTAGTTATAATTTCGTGCTTGCTATCGTAGTGTCATTGAAGGCCGAAAGCGCTCAAAGGGAGACGTTTTACGTATATTTTTCATAAGTTACGGTCGATTGAGTATGCATGACACATCCTTTCCCCCTTACAATTGCTGCAGAATGAATTACGATAGATACTCAAATATATGGTTCGACCTACTTATTTTGCTGCTTTATTCAATCAGGATTGTTCAAGGCGGATAAATATTATCTATTTGACGGGGATGGAACAGCAATGTTATTTTCGGGCAAGCCTTCCTCCTCGTACAATCTTCAGAAAACTGGAAATAATACCACGAACAGATAGCGTTGATTTTCTTTTATTATTTCACAAACTTTATAAAATACGATACCTAATCATAAATATCCGCGATGGAAAAAGGATGGAGGTTGTGAGTATCCGCTCATGCGTACGTTTCTTGGCAGAATGCCTGACATTGACAATCACTCTCCCTCATTAAAATGACATTAATTGACAGTGACAACTGACAGACAAGTGGAATAACCTGACATTACTTGACAGTGACCACTGACAGACAGATGGAATAACTACCGCCATTTTGTAACAAATGTTAGAACTTTCTTAACCTATGGCCTCCTGCTGCGACATATTCAAGATTTTTTGTCCATATCCCTTTTTGTATTTCTTTGAGAATTAAATATTTACGGTTTAACTTTATTTATTGGCAGGTAGGTCCTGACTTACTTAGATAAATATCTACTTTTCTATTTCTATTTACATTTTGTTTATAATTTTTCTAGATGTGTTTATTAGATCACCTCTGGCACCTATTTTTCTGTTCTGCTTTTTTTCTTGTCTTTTTATATTATGTGTGTAATAATAATGGTTAAATAAATAAATAAATAGGTACATCTTAACCTTCTACTTACACATAGATAGGTACCTAACGTAGAATGGTGTTCCCTTGGCAACATGATGATTAGAAAAGTTTTCTTTATAATTATTTTATGGACGTGACATTAACGAAGATTTATCTTGATATAAACATTTTTTAATGGAATCATTAATGTGTTAGTTAGTTGATGGATGGGTTGATGGAACGCTAATTTTGTCTTAGATACAAGAAATTATTTATATTTTCATTTAATGTCTCTTTAAAAAAAAAAACGATAGAATCAAAATAAAGGGTCAATGTGCTTTATAAAAGTACTACGTAAGTAGGTACTTAGCTTAAAAAATATACTTTATTTATCTATTTAAATTAAATTATGAATATGGCCCGAATGATTGTTGCAAGTGTGACTGTTCCTAAATTACCCTAGGCTAATAAAATTTTCGTTTTTCCTAATTATGTGGAATATTATAGTTAAGATCGGCTCTCCCTGCGGGAAAGAGAGCACGCCCCAATCCACCGCGTGCTCCTGTAGGATTTCGACGCCAGACTTGGATATCCTCCCACCGTTATAAGAAATGAATCCCCATGACCTAATGTGCCACATCCCGACTTAGAAAGCTTGGGGATGTGGATGGGATGCAAGGTGATGTTAATGGGGATTCACAGTTAGGATACATAAGTATTATAATTACCAATATTATATGAAGCTAAGAAGACAAGAGGGTATGCAAAAGTATATAGTAAAATATATTAGGATTAGTATAATAAATGTTGCCCGCAGGTAGTCACTGAGATCTGCAATAGTATTGATGATTAGACGGGGTAAATAAAGGGATCGTTACGCTTGCGCTTAAATGAATCATATGTAACTACGTTAATTTATCTGTTTACAATTTACCCACTTCAGTGAGACTGGGAACCGTTTTAAAACGTATGCCTCATTGTACGTGTTCTGTTAGACCTAAGGCATAGAACCTCTGAGGACACTATGCGATTCTAACAAAACACGCTCCCTAAGCACTAAATAAATGTCTTACTCAACCCTAGGACAGAGTACTGCGAAGTCCAACTGTTATTGAGGAAGACAAGTATAGTTTTGGATAGTTCTTAACGCGTATTAATATGAAAGACACCCTCACGGCGACCTATCCCTTTTCTAAGGTACACAAACTAGCACAAGCGCACCGTAGACTCAGCCTCTAGCAAAACTCATTGCGATCGTACTTGGTGCACACCGAAGTAGAATCTCGTCACTTCACATTTCCTTAAACTTCCCCATTTAGAAGGACGCGGTGCGTCCTATAGTCAGCGTGTTTCGATAAATAGTGACGATTCAGTAATTGGCCTACTAACAGCCTTGTGTGGGTTTTATCGAGACACGGTCCCTAGCGTTTTGAAACGCCTACCAAACATAGTTTGTGTTACTTAGTGATGCCTAACCCTTCTCCCGGAAATGTGTGTACAACAAGCCTCACGAAATTGTTCTGTGGCGAGACCTTTTTGGAAGCAGAAATCATCAATAACGTTTGGTTATTCATTTAATTATAGGTTGGCTTTGTAGCCTAGTTCGATCCAGAAGATCTGTGAGTTTTACGGTTCTGCCTTCCATATGAAGTCATTAACAGTCGTCAAAAGTCAGGAGCAATAAAGCTCAAAGTCAGGTATGGCTGGAGGCCTTCTCCGTCTCTCTTTAGCCAAACGAAATTGACAAATAACTGTCAAGGTAGGGATCAGGAATTGGACACGTAATACAAGAGAAAATAGTGTTAATTATGGCGAAGCGTAAAGTAGCCTCGCCAGGCTGCAATAAATGACCATTAATAGCTCGTCCGCGATATCACTTAATCGTTACCCAAATAAACCCGTAATCGCAACACAAATAAACCCGTAATAAAACAGAATATGTACACACTATCACTACAGACTATGCTTAATTAAAATTGGCACTTACCGAATATCTCCTTGGAAGGAATTAGCTTACAACTCACTCACAAAATGTGTAGGTACTACACGTACTACCCGTTTCGCCTCGGAATCAGCTCCTGCCCCAACTGTCCTCTGCCGCGTCTCGAAACTCACTCTCCTAAGTTCTAACTCTGCTAGCCTAGTCTACGCCATCCGCTCATCCTCGTGGTCTTAAACCAATCGTCTCACACACTACTTTAAACACTAGATTAGTATAGTCTGGGTTTAAACCCAACCATATTTAATTTAATAACTAATACTCGCTACTTCGCGACAGCCCGCTCGGACACCGCCTCTTGACATTCCCTAAATCTCCTAACTTCACTAACGTGGACTAGCGTATCTTAAAGCGGCTCAACACCGACCCTCCTCTGCCGCGTCTCGAAACTCACTGCCCCTAGTTATTACATCAGCCTCCTTACAATCCCTAAAAATCGCCACGTGCAGGCGTTCAGGTATCTACAGTTTTTGGAAACGAGAACCCACGCCGCCCTTTGTTTATTTCTTAATTGTTTGAGGGTCCATTCCTTCAGCCTACGAACCCAACTAATGGTTTCCATATGTGAGTGCTAGCATTGTCTCTTAAAATTAGAAATCGGATATTTCACAAGATTCCTTGGAATTCGTAGAATTATTACTTTCGAACCGTCCGCCGGCAATTGTTTGCCATTAAGTATGAATGGGCTGGGTTTCTAAAAAGGTTCAGTATTGTTTTACAGTTTAAAATAAATAGAATATTTTGTTATTGATTAGGGTAACATGTCGAGCTGTCAGGTCAGACCATAAAATTGAGATTTAATGCGTTTCTAAGAGGGCCGATATCGTGGGACCGTGTTAAGATAAGAATTTAGAATAACGTAGTTTGTTAATAAATTAGGAGTAAGTGACAGACAGTCACACAAGCTTAGGAACCCGAGCGTACCAAAAAATAATCAAAACATTTGTAATCGTTCACAAAGTCGTGTGCCTACAATACAACCAACATTGGTACAGCTAACTATAAAAGCTGGTGTCTACCCGGTTTTGGCAAGTGCGGGGTAGTATTTCATAATTCTCATGATTGTTATGGTTTAGGGGAAAACAGCTTGTTAGCACGGCCACATCACACGATGTGGTTAGGAGCTGAAATTTATGGTACGATGAAAGATAATGGCATCGTTCTTCGTGCACGGTATAGGTAAGTAGGCTAGGTAGGTACACGTCTAAAAATAATGTCGTCGTTTGAATAGGAAATGGAACAAACGTAAATTATCGCGTGCAGTCGTAAAATGGCAAAAGTGCTAGTGAATAAACATTACAATGGCCGGTCCAATTCACCTATTATGATATTGGGTAATAAACTTGAGTATTTTTAGAAATAGCCCGCGATAAACACAGGTTTTAGTTAATTGAAATTAGTAATGCCTACGTTGGTATGACTGTAATTACCTATGATATGGTGTGGTGAAGTACCTGCCTATACTTTTCATGTTTGTCTAAAGGTAGGCAATAATTTAGAATGAAATTCGTAATAAAAATCCATGGTGGCGGCTGCGAAAATTTCAAAATGACGAATATTTGTACATTTTTGCAGCCAATCATCTTTGATTTTCATTCTTTATTTTCTGTATTTTCACCCTCGAAAATCAGGAAAACGACACATGACGAAAAATTTGAAATTTTTTGTAACCGCCATTTTGGATTTTTATTTTGACCTCACTATCGGCTTCAGCATCCTCAAAAACCATGAAAACGAGACCTAAAACAAAAAATTAAAAAATATTGCATGCGCCATCTTGGATTTTCATTTTGACTTCACTATTGGCTTCAGTACCCTCGAAAACCATGTAAACTATTTCTCTCTCTGTCTCTTTCTATTTCATAAATGAAAAGTCGCATGGAGGGGGCGTAAAGCTTTTTCGTTACGTGATGATTTCTTCCATTTTACTTTTACCTCAAGCTCCGTAAAAGAACTTCGTTCCAAAAATCACAATAGGTACATATTAAATCCGTGTCTACAGGGAAAAAAAGGAAAACTGTCTCGCATTAGCGTTTTTATTTTACGTTAAAGTAAAATGTCTTAGAAGAAAAGTTCTAATTCGGAACAGGAAAAGTCTCTTGGATCATGTAATTTACCTGAAACTTTCAGCCTCACCCGTAACAATCACAGTTGTCGTGTAGAAGGAGACGACGACGGGGACGTACTCGTAGAAGGGTGTGTACAGAATGGCCCACACTTTCCTTCCATTTGGTCTAGCGATGCTTATTACATACATTGTTGGACCTTTCCTGCACCCTAATTGCGTAACATACTAAAAATCTCAATCTAAATCATTTTGAAGGATATTGCTAATCCATTTCTTCATAATTATGTTCGCAAAAAATTTGGGTGCTCAATAACGTAAATAACGCAATGTATGATGTTGAACTGTTAAAATGACAGCCATTGCTACTGATAGTGTTTTACGCAATTACCCAGCTGATGAAAAGTTAGTGCATGTCTGGGAAAATTGTTGCGCTGATGATGGTGATGTGAGCAGGAGTAACTGTTGGATTTTCCTTGTTTGATTTTTTGGAAATAACGTGACTATGTGAGCTACTTATGTCGACTTACATAGCTTTAGTAAAATAACAATAGATTAGTCTCCATTCCTGATTATAACATCCAATTTAAAAGGCCCACTTCCAAAAATATCTTCGATTAAATGAAATAATGGTTGGCATCTGGCGTTAGCGCCGTTCACGTTAAGTGGCGCTCGAATCATAACAATTCCTGCTGGAACCTTGAAACAGGTATATTATTCCTTAGAAAATTTAATTACTTACCAACCAGAGGGCACCTTAAAGCCGATTAAACGGTAAAGTTTGCTCTGCTAATTCGTTTTTAAGGCTTATGACATCAATTCCGTTTGATTAAGTCAGTATATTATTACGGAATGAGTACTGAAATCATTTCTGGTTTGGGACTTCCTGGAGCAGTGAAGACCTGTAAAAAAGCTTGATGTTTTTTTATGATAATCCATATTTTAAGTAAAATGACGATGGCAATCTTTAAGACCGTTGTTTTAATTTTTTAACAGAAATTAATAAGAGGTAAGTAACTTACTTACCAAATATATTTTTTGCAATAAAAGTTTTAAAGCCATCTGACATCTGAATTTGAAAATTTACCGGAAAGCTTTTACACCATAAAAACCTCATTCGGACTATTACAAACATTTTTAAACAAAAAACAGCCGTTCTCAAGTGATGCGCTGACTAACGAACAACATTTCATTTTTGTTTATGCAGGGTGGCAGGACATCGACGCACAAACTGTAACCATGGATTCAGTAGCTCCATGATTCTGAACAGAAGACTTTCTTTGTCGGTTATAAAAAAAAATAGGTCTTTCATACAATTTGTCCACTTAGGTCAACCGCGTGGTCACTATCTATACTTATAATAAATCTGTAGAAGTGAAAATTCTGTACATTGAAAATATCAAAAAAATAAATGGCAGGGGGTGTTACTAGACCGACACCGAACCCAAAAATGCGATTAAAAAAATTTTTGTCTGTCTGTCGGTCTGTCTGTCTGTCTGTCTGTCTGTCTGTCTGTCTGTTTGTTCAGGCATCACGCAAAAACTACCGGTTCGATTACGATGAAACTTGGTATAATTATTCTTTAATATCCTGGGCACCACACTGGGTACTTTTTATCCCGGAAAAGTATATACAATAAAAAACAAACTTAATTTTGCGGCTCGATCCCTAGATCCGATTACTGTACCAACCGCAAATAATAAGTTTGTCGTAGGTTAGGTCACACGCAGTGGAGTTCATTTTTATTCCTTTTACTTTTTAGAGTTATTTAGGTTTATTTTTATATAAGTCGTAGGTATAGATTTTAATTTTAAAGTATAGGTAGTATATTTGATAGTGTACGCAGTGACCGTAGGTTATTTTATAATACTGTTAGGTAGGATAGTCATTCGTATAGATATTAGTTTTTAGAGATTTTGCTTATTTATTGAGTTTAGATTGAGGGGCCCGTGGCTAAATAATAACAGCCGCACAGGTCGATCGGTCAGGTTAAGCTACGCTTGCCGCGGTCGGTCTGTGGATGGGTGACCATCTTTACATACCGAGACACCTCCGTGCCTCGGAAAGCACGTTAAGCCGTTGGTCCCGGCTGTCATTCGTGGATCTTTGACAGTCGTTACGGGTAGTCAAAAGCCCGAAAGTCTGACAACCAGTCGTACCAAGTGTTTCGTATTACCCAATAACTGGGTTGTGGAGGTCAGATAGGCAGTCGCTCCATGTAAAATACTGGTATTCAGCTGCATCCGGTTAGACTGGAAGCCGGCCCTGAACATAGTTGGGAAAAGGCTAGGCAGATGATGATTGAGTTTAGATTAGTTATCGTCATAAATAGGCTTATTTAGGTAGGTAGGTATTTTATTTTCTGTTATTGAGTTTATTTATTTTTTTAATTAGGTAGGTACTTAGGTAAAGATATCATATAGGTACCCTCTTAATCACCATTAATGAGACACAATTGGTTTTCTATTGTAATTAGCCACAAAGGGCCCGCGAGATAGATGGCATCCTGGTGCACATACATTTTATCCTGTTAGCACGTTCCCGTGGGATCATTTCCGACATCCACGCGGGCGAAGCCGCGGGCAGAAGCTAGTTTTTTATAAAATAGCTGATTTATTTTTTTGATAGTCGACGGAAAGTTTCTACGCTAGTTGGTCTAGAATCATGAGCTGAATTCATGGTTTCAGTTTGCGCGTTGATGTCTCTGCCACCCTGTAAAGATCAAAGCGTGTCATGTCGTTGATAAAAAAAGCAATATATGGGCGCGTTCCTTTTCTGAATCCACAAATATCCAGCCAGTATTACATTATTCTCATATGAAAAGTCATAATTCAGGAACAGATACCATTATCACTTTGTGTCTTGGATACATTTTATATTAATGGCGGTTTACGGCAATAAAAAAAGAAAAATTACGTGTGAACATCGATAAACAAAGTGGAATACCTACTACCTACAGGAGACAATACATTGAATAATAAAAATGGGTTTGATATTCCTAAACACTTCATTTTCCTAAGTGTTATGTTTGGATGAAAGTTTTTACACACTATCTTATATATTATGAATATAGGTACTTGCAAGAAGTAGGAACATCGACTGTTTTCCTCTTTGTACCTACAGTATTAGGTAAACATAGCTCATCCTTATATTATGAGAATACTGAGCCTACATTAGGTACATAGAATACTTAGCTGCTGTTTAGCAAAATATGTAAACGTTATGCAACTTCTACGTCTTTAAATATTAAGTCCTGATGTTATATATCTTTCTAAGGTTTCTGAAAAGGAACCTATTTGGAAACTTTTTAAAATTTTAACTCAACGTTTACTGGACTCTTCCTGAATATTAAGAAATTCACCCCAGTCATAATAACATACATTTTTGTAATGTTTAAATATAGCAACTTTAACACTCGAGGAAATGGAATTTATTATCGTACCCCATACAAAGATAAGTAACTTACTTAATTATTATTAGATAAAGTACTTAAATATTATTAGGTAAGGTTATTTATAGAAATGTTTTAATTTGGACTCTTCCTGAATATTAAGACATTCACCCCAATCATAGCAACAGAAAGTTGTATAATGTTAAATTCCTTATAACGACTATAACACTCGAGAAAATGAAATTCAATTACGTTCCTAATACAAAGTTAAGCACTTACTTAATTATTATTTAAAAACCAAAGCATACAGCTTTTGTATTTACCATTCACTTTATTTTAAAACAATAGGTCTTACTTTTTCTTTGTAGTACTTTTGTAATGTTTTGTGCCCGGAGCAAATTTTTAGGAAGCCTTTCCTATTTCGGTGTCGCCTACAAAAGCCGGTGTGGGATTTTCCGACGACTGATGGAGCATGGAGTCTAGTTTTACGAGCTCGGCAAAGAGTTTCAATTTACAGAAATCTATCGACTATTTTGTGACACTGCATTGTTACAAGACGGAAAGTAGGATATAGGATATTTTTATTTTGAACTGGGAATTGGCTGCTGGCTGCATATGTTAAATATTAAAGTTTAACATTATGATCACATACACGTTGGCAGGGACATCGACGCAAACTGTAACCATGAATTCAGCACATAATTCTAGACCCCCAAGTGTAGAAATTCTTTCGTCGGTCGTTAAAAAAGAATCTGTTGTTACAAACAAAAGTGTAATACCTGATCTGGGGGCCTACTCCGAAGTAGTATTGGCCGAATGTTCGGCCGTTTCCTGCTACGAAGTTACTATTTGGTTCGGTCGGTTCCGATCCTACTCTCCTATACACTCTTTCGAACATTGACTATGGTCCCGACCTAACTGAGCCGATCCGAACTTTTTTCGCATTTTTCAATAATATTCGGTTTGGCCATGTGTCGGTCCGATCCGAACATTCGCACTTTTCACTTCGGAGTACCCCAGGACTCTCATTCTGATAAATTTGGTCGAGGTTTTGGTAGCTTATTAAATCAGTGTTCGCAACAATATGTAATTAATAATTGTTTACCCGGTGCCAGTATTAGCCAATTAATATCAAATTGACAAAAATAAACCCCAGTTCAACTGTTATATAAATGATGGAAAAATAAATGTAAGAAAAAAGGACTTAATTGAATGTGTCCTGTGTAAGACTTATAATTGTAAATTTATTTTTTGTGCCTTGCCTTATTCCTAATAATTAACTGATGAGCAAAAAGCATATTTATAATTTAAATATGTTCATTTATAATAGGATTTGTCGTCACAGTGATACTATTTTATATTTTGATTGTAATCAATTCATTACTGATTACAAACTGACAAATTATACTATGTATTTGCCACCTAGTTGTAGGAGACAAATTGCTAATCTTTTAGCATACAATATACTCAATGACACTGGTACTTGTAGTGTACCATCGATTACTGTTAGTACTGATACTAACACTACTTTTGATACGCCTTGTAGTTTAAACTATTAGGTGCGACAACGGGTCAGCCGCATATGTTGAATGTTGTACATCAAAATATGTTGGGTCTGTCCGGCAAAGAGCTAGAATTAAGTTTATTTATGGAGAACCATGATGTTCAGGTGTTATGTTTGACTGAACAATGGTTGAAGGAACATGAAGTAGTGTTTATCAACGATGAAAACTTTACTGTACAGAGTGCATTTGTGAGAAAAAGTGCTATTCGCGGTGGTTTTTTAGTTCTTGTTTAAATAAATAAATAAATAAAATAAATAAAAATCATTTATTTGGAACAAAAACAAGTACAGTAAGTGGACAGATATGAAACGATGATAGCTGCAAAAGTTAAAAACTGTGGCGCAGCTACCAACGCCCGACTCCAAGTGAGAGGTTAAACTGTTCCAGACTAGTACATAACAAGTGTTATTAAACAAAAACAGGTAAAGACGAGAGAAAATAAAAATTAAAAATATAGAAATAATACAAATAAAAAGAAAACAAAATTAATTGTGTGCCGTGTGTAACAGTGTTAGTTGTGGGTGAATATGAGGTGTTGTATGAGAGTGAGGATGGGTAAGTAAGTAAGGCGAGTGGGTGTAGGAGTGTGAGTGTAGATGTACATACGTGTGTGGCGAAAGTGTCTGTTTATAGAGATGTTAAACTTCCACAAGTTTTTCAGTTTCATCATACGTGAGTGATCTTAGCCAAGTGTCGAGCTTTTTCTTGCATTTGTGCCTGGTATCCGAATAGATATCAATGTTTTTATTTATTTTGTTGTACAATTTAGAGCTTATGTAATTAAAGTGGCGACGTGTTGCAACAGTTGTACGAGGCTCTAATTTACAAATACGTTCAGAACGACGTCTGTTGCTGTATAAGTCTGTATCATATTTGAGTTGTGAATGTTTGCGGAGGACGGTCAGAGAGATGAATAGCTGACGGACAGTCAGGACCTGGCAGAGGGAGTAAAGTGAGGTGGTAGGAAAACGGATTGGTTTCTTCGCAAGGACTTTTAAAACAGCTCTTTGCGCCCTTTCTGTCCGCAACATCGCCGTTTTATGAGCCCCACCCCAGGCCGTCAAGCAATATCCCAGAACTGACTGTGCAAGGGCAAAATAGACAGCCATCAAACTCCCAAAATCCATTACAGGTCTAAGTTTTTTAAAAGTATATAGGAGCTTCCTAAGACGGGTCACAACTGCACCAATTTGTTTCTGCCATTTAAGGTGACTATCAATTTCAACGCCAAGATATTTAATGGTCTGCGTGCATTCTAATTCTGGGCAGTCACAGATCATCCCAGGACCAGGGTTTGAACAGGTGTGGGCGTGAAGTGAGAGAGGCGTAGGCGGTTGACCTGACTTGTTAATGGAGAAACAAATGAATTTTGTTTTATTGACATTCAGTGTTAAAAGGTTTGTAGCTAGCCATTTCATGACAATTTTTAGCACCAGCTCAGCATTGATACGGGTTTCGTTCCAAGTGCGGCCATGGATTATCAGAGCTGTGTCATCTGCATAAGCAAGTATCTTGCAGTTGGGGAGGAGTAACTGACAAAGCTCGTTTACATAAATTAAGAAGAGGCTCGGACCAAGTACGCTACCCTGGGGTACACCAAAGGCAATTGGCTCTTTCTTGCTTAAATGATCTCCAACTTTTACGTATTGCCCACGACCTGTCAAGTAAGTTCTGAAGATTTCCTGCGCAGTACCACGTATACCAATGTCTTCTAGTTTTGAGAGAAGTAGGGGAACAGAAACAGTGTCGAACGCTTTGGATAAATCTAGGAAGATTGCTAGTGTTTTTTGTTTATTTTCAAAATTATTAAAGATAGAATTCGTAAGTTTTAACACAGCATCCTCTGTAGATTTACCACTTCTGAAGCCAAATTGATTATTTGCTAGAATGTTAAATTTAGTAAGAAATTTTGTTAGTCTAGTGTTAATTACTTTTTCAAATATTTTAGATATTGCGGTAAGTACTGATATTGGTCTATAATTAGATACACTGTCTCTGTCCCCAGACTTGTAAATTGGGTGGACGACCGCGGTTTTCAGTATGTCAGGAAAAATACCTGATGAGAGGCACAAGTTAAAAACGTGAGCAAGCACAGGGACAATAGTGAGTCTAGTTGCTTTGATAATTGAGGTGGGGATACCGTCAATACCAACAGCACATTTGTCCTTTAAGCCAAGGATGATGTTATCTAGCTCGGCACCATCGACACTGTATAGAGCCATTGAGAAAACTGTATTTCAAACAAGTTGAAATGTAAACAACGTTTAGATTTAGTTAATCTTTCAATCGAGCGCACTATAGAGTTGTCTTGTGTTGAACTTGAGCGATATGTTAAAATTTGCGTTTATCGAACCCCTCGGGGGATTTTATTACTTTCGAATCGTTAATGGAGGATTCTCTCAATAGGTTGAAATCAAGTAACAAAAGTTTTATTTTACGTGGAGATTTCAATATTAATATTTTAGACGTTGTTACTTTTAATAAATATGTTGATTTAGGAACTTTTCCGTATATACCTCCTACGCCCTCCTCCTCCTCCTTCCTTCCTTACCTCATGAAGAGTAGTAAAGTCATACCATTAATTAAAATCAGGTAATAAGAATGACATTGGCAATTTCAGGTCAATTTCTATTTTACCTGCATTTAGCAAAATATTTTAAAAGTTAATACTCAAGCAGTTGCTAAGACATTTTAATTTAAATAGCCTCTTCCATAATGAGCAATATGGCTTTACAAAATGTCGTTCAACTACAGATGCGGGTGTTGCTCTGCTGAGACACATATTTGACGCATGGGAGAAATCGCAAAATGCTATTGGAGCTTTCTGTGATCTCTCCAAAGCCTTTGATTGTGTGCACCCTGACACGCTTTTGCGTAAGTTACGTCATTACAGTGTCCGAAACGAAGCTCTCAACGTAATAATTTCTTATTTACATAATAGGATCCAATAATGTGTAGAAGTTAATGGCGTGAAATCTTCCGGGCTACCAGTTCAGTTAGGTGTTCCGCAAGGCTCAATACTGGGTCCATTCTTGTTCTTAGTATATATCAATGATTTACCATTCCATTTGAAGGGCATCTGTGGCGTTGTACTGTTTGCAGATGATATTTCTCTTATTTTTAAAGTAGACAAGATTTTGACGATGTATACAGTGCACCTTCAATATTTACAGACTGGTTTACGTCAAATAACCTAGTTCTCAATGCCAAGAAAACGAAATGTGTAAAGTTCGCCTTACCGAATGTTAGAAATCTAGGACCCAACCTCATCTTAGATAAAGAGGTGTTTGAAACTGTAGGCCAACATCTTATAAATTAGGCAAAATTTACACTTGTACACTAAAAACAGTGATATTCACAGTGCCAACACTAGAAATAAGGACAAACTACGTGCCCCCTTTCACCGGCTTCTTAAGGTTCATAACTCATTTGTTGGGCTTGGTATAACCTTTTATAACAAGATACCCTCTTCTTTGCTAGACTTGCCTTTTGTTGCATTTAAAGCTCAAGTAAAATCCAACCTTTATTCAAAGGCTTACTATTCCATCAACGACTACTTACACGATAAGAATAGTTGGTCGCCCTAATTAACTCAAGAAAATGTTCTTGTTCTTTCTCCAGAATTAGCTTACTGACAGGTTAATGTTTTTTTTGTTTTTTTTTTCTTTCTTTTAAAAACGTTGCCCCACAATAGGAATCCCACACTAGGAATGTTATTCGTATTAACTTATTTATTTATTTTACTTCGATGGTCCTAGTTTATTATCTGTGATTTCAAGTGACAGCTATGTGCCCAGAACCCAGCAATGCATAAATATGTATGTAAGCTATCACGCCCTTTATGCCTGGAGGCTTTTACTTAGGTAGTAGGTTTTTATTTACATTATAATTAATTATTTTTTAGCTTGAGTACGTATAGTTTTTATTATATTTGTTGGTATATTGGCGTGGCTAGCTGACATATGGCAAATAATTTAATTTTATGTTCTGTGCTTTGTAATGTTAATTACTACTATTATTACCTAGTATTGTTTACAATCAAGTATCAAGTATTTTCTAACTGAACAGACAGCTGTGCTGTTGGGGAGTTTGTTGCGCCACTTCTTCTTCCCAGCGATAGCAATAGCACTAGGAAGTGGTGAAGGGCGGGCGTTTTTGCGGGACTGTCTTTTGTAATTTTGACGTTCGAAAAATGCTGATTCTCAGCCTAATTTGAATAAATGACTTTTGATTTTGACCTACACGGTCAAAATGTATGGAACAGCAAATCGTGCTTGTAATAACCGACGAAAAAATTTAACGCAGGGGGGTCTCGAATATAATATATACTGAATCCATAGTAACAGGCTGCGCGTCGATGTGTCTGCCACCCTGTATTTTAGGAGACACATCAAACATTTTATTAGAACATACTTAGTTCACACTTATGAAAGTATTAATGTAGAGCCTTTTTATTCATAGCTACATACTTACCTACACAGATTCTTAATACACTCGAGAGCAATGAATCCGGGTCACTTAAAGAATGTTAAAAATCTCGGAAACTAAAAATGATAGGTTAATGCAATAAATTGTATTTAATAGACAATGTAATACTCCTTAAATGAAAGTAAAAAAAATATGAGTCACCATACATTTTATTAACACAAAATTACATAAAGAAAAAAACTGCTGATCTCTCCTTAAAACAAAAATAGGAAACATGAAATTTTTGAACTTTATTACGATTTTCTTGAATTTTAATACTTCGTATTGCCTCCTCGTGCTTCCATTACTGCGTTTACGCGGTTTGGCATGCTGTACACCAAGTTCCTTATACGATTTTGGGGAATATTCTCCCATTCCTCTGTGAGAGCAATTTTGAGCTCACGAAGCGTGATTGGGGGAGGGTTTCGTTATTTTACGCATCTGCCTAGCTCGTCCCAAGCATGCTCGATCGGGTTGATATCCGGGCTGCGCGCTGGCCACTCCATACGAGTAATGTTCATCTCTTGAAGGTAGTCATTCACAATCCTACCTGTATGAGGTCGGGCATTGTCATGCATAAATATAGCATCCTCACCTAAATTGACCATAAATGGACCAACGTGATCATTGAGGATTTCTTCCACATATCTTACGCTAGTTAAAGAGCCGTTTTCTATGATCACCAGCTCTGTGCGACTTTCAGAAGAAATTCCGGCCCACACAAGTACAGACCCACCACCATAGGCTACTTTTTCTTCGATGCATGCTTGCTTGAATCTTTCCCCTGGTCTTCGATACACTCTGTGTCTTCCATCGTGCTTGTAGAGCATAAATTTTGATTCGTCGGAGAACATAACTTTTGACCAATCTTCAATACTCCAATTTACGTGGCTCTGGGCATATCTTAGTCTTGAAATGCGATGCCCACGCTCCAGTTTAGGGCCGTTTGGAGGTCTAAGGGGTTTTAAGTTAGATTCAGCAAGCCGACGTCTTACTGTCCATGCACTTGGGTTACTTCCTCCGAGGCGTCGAAACTGATTTGTGAGTTCAGTTCCTGTGAGAAAGCGATTTCGAAGCATGGTGTTCACCAAGTATCGGTCTTCTCGTGCTGTGGTACACCTGGTTCTGCCCGTTCCTGGTCTGCGTAGGTTAGAACCAGTTTCTTCGTAACGTCGGAGAACTCTTTGTACTGTTGACAGCGACACACCGACAGTCCTGGCTGTATCGCGCTGACTCCGGCCGGTTTCCAGCATTGTAAGTATTCTGGTGCATTCTTCAGGCGTAAGCGACATAATTTCAGCTTGAATAATGAATATAGAGCACTATCAACATGGTTTATGTACCCACATAAATGACAGATTACAAACAAAAGCAAAACCAAATGCTGTAATTTCGTAGTACCATCTTCGAAAGTGGCCCTTTTTCAAATTTGATTTTTTTATGATATAACTTTACAATAACTAAGAAGTTTTAATACCTTCATTTAAGGAGTATTACATTGTCTATTAAATACAATTTATTGCATTAACCTAGCATTTTTAGTTTCCGAGATTTTTAGGATTCTTCAAGTGACCCGGATTCATTGCTCTCGAGTGTATTATCTCTGTAGGGATCGCAAATATGAATTATTCATTTATATGAGAGATATTGAGCGGAGAAAAACCATAATCCTGTTGCCAACCAAATAGAGGAAAAAAGGTGTTTTAGAGGTAACTACTTAGATACTAGGCACGTAATGAGATGTTCCCAGTGGAATGGAAATCATTAGAGTTTAGAATTGAGTCGCAGACGCAATGCTGGGATTTTGTATAGACACTTAATCCATATGTATGTATACTAATAATAAAACTGAGAGTTTGTTTATTTGTTTGAACGCCCTAATCTCTGGAACTACAAGTCGGATTTGAAAAATATTGCATTTGAAAGCCCAAATCTTGAGGAAGATTATAGGCGGAAAAAATATTTTTTCATTTGACAGCTGAAGTCTCGAGGAAAATTGTAGGCTATTCCGGTCGAATGTCATAGCCTTGGACAAGTTGCCAAGTTCGAATGCCTAATACGTAATTGTGTGACTCTACAATTAGCTAAACAGTTTGTTTGATCGGGCTAAACCCTGAATGTACCTGTCGGATTTGAAAAAAACTTTTTGCATTTGGTAGCCAATTCTTAGAGAAGGCTATAGGCTATATAACATCATGCTATGACCCTTAGGTGTCAAGCAAAAGACAGAAAGATGTCGCGGCAGAAGCTAGTAAGAATAAAAGATATGAAACAAAACATTGGCGAAGATGGGCGGGGCGAGCTGAACAAAACAAACGACCAGTGGCCTACTTTAGCCCTGTATCGAAAGAGCCGGAATTCATAGGGAGAGGCCCAGCAGTGGGATGATGGGATGATACAGGCTAACAGTAACAAAACATTATTTTGTAGAAACTCACCTGTATCATCAAGTAAAGTCAAGTATCATTTAATCGAGTTTTCATTTTTTTATATACCTACATGTGTTTCTGTGACAAACAAACGATTTTTTCTTTCTTTACATTCTATGCAATTAAACAATTCTCTATGAAACTTTCAAAATTAACGATGATATGATATAAATATTAAAATAAATTGTATATACAGTACGACGTAGATGCAGCGTTGGAAGGCCTCCCACTACGAGTTGGTATGTGGACCGACGACCTTGTGAAGGTCGCAGGAGGCGAGAAGCATAAAACCGGTCGAAGTGGAGATGCTTGGGGAGGCCTATTTCCAGCAGTGGACGTTTTTCGGCTAAATGATGATGATGATGTATATACAGTCTCCACTAGACTGGAAGAAGGTACACTAGGATGATTAATTAGGAATTTTTATGTATTGGAAAATAAAAATATTTAAAACAGCCGAATGTTAGTGATTAAATTAATTCATATTTTCTAAGAGAATTAACTTAGTTGCGATGCAAGCCTATCGACGCCACTTTTATGTAGGTATTAAAATATTTATGTACTTACATTCTCACCTATGACTAAGATTCTTGATGACTACAAATTGTTGATGATGTTATTTATTTCCATTTTGAAATATGCTATGTAAGCAATTATCGTAAGTTTTTGTCCTATTCTGTTTGTCTGGATCTAGGTATTGGTGTATGATGTATTCAATAACATAGGCCATAATAAAAGTGCTGTATCAGTACGGAAGAATGGCTCATTAACTTTTTTTTAATAAATTAGGCTTTGTGAAGCTTCGTCTACGTCACTATTACGAATCTGAAAGTCTATTTGTAAACCTGGACGCGTCTTATTAATACCCAGGTAGGTACTGTAAAGGTTGTCTGCAAAAGTCTCCTTTTATTTTTTTTTTTAAAAAAAAAACGTTGCCCCACACTAGGAATTTCTCCTGTATCGTGGATGCGTTTACAAACATTTAAACTCACATACACAAACAGCCAGACCCAGAACAACTACTTGTAGGTCATACAAATATTTGTTCCGTGCGGGAATCGAACCCGTGACACGCAGAGCAGCAGTCAATCGCTTAACCACTGCGCCAACCGTGCCGTCGAAACCGTACCTTATGTAGTGCAGGCTGGAAATAAAATAACTCAGCATCCAAAATGCGTAACACACTGTCAATCACAATCTGCACCCTAATTGCGTAACACACGATCAATCGGAATCTGAATCATTTTGAAGCAAATTGCTAATCCATTGCTTCATAAGTTCGAAAAATTTGTCTGCTCAACACGTAAATAACGCAATGAATGTTGTTGAACTGTTAAAATGAAACCAATTCCGATTGATCGTGTGTTACGCAATTAGGGTGCGGAATCATTTCGAAGGATATTCTGATCCATTGAACTTTCGAACAGTCAAGCTTTAGAATGAACTGTCAGATTATTATATTAGGTTTTTGTTTGGAAGGACCAGTGATATCATAGCCGCAGTGATGTAAAGACGTTCGATTGAAATAAACGCAGATAATATAAATAAATAAATCATTTATTTGCCTAAAATATGGAGGGTACACAAGATGTTAAATTAAATTAGGTATAGCACAGGACATGTTTCACCCTCATTACGGGCATGCAAAATTATAGTTAATTTTCAATAATTATAGTTAATTTATATAACGTTATATGATTTTAACACAATATTACATGCAACCCACATACTACAGTACCTACCTACTGTAGGTAAACTAATCACTAAAAATATAATACCTACAGTATACATTCATACTCCACTCGTCCTTGACCATTTTTTACTTCTAATAATTGGTGTGAGCCCGCGTCGAGGTCGACTGCATCAAAATTACTGCCGTGATTCCGCCATCATAACTATACCCACCATAATATTGTGCCCATGGATAATTTTCCGAAATTATACGGCGTTATCAAGTGGGAAAAACTTTGGAAACTTATTTAACTTTTAATTTGTTTAAAAAAAAAAATTATCACACAAAAGGATTTCCATAACAATGCACGCGTGCATTGTTATGGAAATCCTTACAAAATGTAGGAAACCGCTTTGTGATTCGGTCTTAGGAACCCTAAATTTTCTTGTCTCAAGAATTAGGACATAGAAACTAGTTACCGTAAAACGGACCTATTTCAGAACTGTACTGAACGTGGCTGGAATTCGGTCTAGAAATTACTAATTATCTACTTTTTATATCTCGCAGACAAAATTGTTTGCTTGAAGTAATCGCTCTAACCGGTCTAAATAATTCTCTTCCAGGAAAAAATATGTGCACAGACTGGAAATAAGTTGTTCCTTCACATTTAATTAAATTCTTATTCTTTGTACGAGTATTACTTACTTGTCCTAGGAAAATTGTTGATTCTGGCCACATAAAACGATTTCTTGATCTTTTCTTTCGGTTGGGCAGTCAGTACAGCCGATCTATTCTGTACAATTTGACCGTGATAAGGTGATAACTTAGGTGAAGTGAGCGTGAAGCGAGCTGTCAATAGGGGTAATCCCTAATATCAGGTTGGTCGAATGACAGTTCATTTCACCTTAGTTTTCACGGTGAGATTTGTAAAGAATAGCACTGCAGGAATATTATTATAGATTTTCATATGTTTCGCCACTGATACTTAGGTTGTTTAATTATTTATTATTTAATACTTCAAGAACTCAAATGTGTAGAGGCGGACTTAATGTCATGGGCATTGTCTACCAACCCGCACTGGTTTCGGGTGGTAGAACCTTTGGGTGATGCAGAGAAAAACAGTGGTAGGTGCAATTGCGAAAAGGAGGAATAAAAATGTATTTAAACTTATTTCAACTATAAAAATATAATATATACAGCATGTATCAGAAATGTGTGGTCATATTTAATGCAGTATACGAGTATCTCATTCTTTCTTTTTCTCTCTTGCCAGTATCTAAGATAGTAACTAACTAAACAGGACAATGTGGTAGCTTAACACAACAGTTTAGTTTATGGCAAGTGTCAAGTGACGACGTGACAGTGGCCTTAACAAAAACAATGAACCCATGTCTTGTGTATTACGGTCTGTTGGCTAACAATCACACTTAAGGAGCAACGGCTTAAACTGTCTACTATAATTTTAACTAGCTTCTGCCCACGAATCCGCCCGCGTAAAATTTCTTGTTTCCCAGACCCATCCCATCCCATCGCCTTCCCGTGCTATTACTTCTTTTTCACCTCGCGTTCTTTTTGGCTTTATTTCTTTTTGCTCAGCTCCTTAGGGTCCCAGCGAGATGTTAAATAGCATATAGCCTTCCTTGAGAATTCAGCAATCAAATGCAAAAAGATTTTTTCATATCCGACTGGTAGTACCAGTAACCAGAGATTAGCGCGTTCAAACAAACTCTTCAGCTTTATTATTATACTAGCTGCACCCCGTGGTTTCACCCGCATAAGTTTCGATTCCGTGGGAATGTCGGAATGAAAAGTATCCTATGTGTTAAGAGGGTGCACAAGGTCCACTAGCGCCACTCCTTTAAAAAAATATTATCTCGTGACTGAGAAGGAATTATGAAAATCTGTTCAATCAGCGACCTCTGTAAATGTGTCTAGAATTTTCTAATACCTTTTATAAAATTTCATATTGAGACACGAAGCAACAAAATTCGATCTAAAGAAAAGCGGCCACATTCCTATATGTCGTATTTAGTTGCTTCGTGTCTCAATATGAAACTTAATAAAAGGTATTAGTAATTCTAGACACACTTACCGAGGTCGCTGATTGATCAGATTTTCATAATTCCTTCTCAGTCACGAGATACTATTTTTTTAAAGGAGTGGCGCTAGTGGACCGTTGTACACGCTCTTAATCCTGGTTATAAACTACCGTGTGCCAAATTTCATCCAAATCCGTTCAGTAGTTTTGGCATGAAAGAGTAACAAACATCCATCCATCCATCCAAACTTTCGCGTTTATAATATTAGTAGGATAGGAAGTAGGTTTAGTATATAATATTATAATATATATGTACTTATATAGATTACATTTCAGTAAATTAGTTCCTACTGTTCCTATAAGGATAAATAAGAGTCTCTTTACTAGTCCTAATGAGATAACATTTCTTCTTGGAGCATAATAGTAGCCGATTATAGGAAGGGTTGGAAACCTTTCTTACTAATCTGCTCAGCAGGCCTCGCCCAGTTACAAACTACCTCTAATGCAGTCTAATGAACTCATTATAATGTCTTTAAATTCATATAAAAAGCCTTGTACATTTTGCGTGATAGCCTTGAATATGGTATCTTAAAAACTACGTATGGAACAACTAATATGATATCTTCATTAACAGCTCAACTGTCACTAATGATACACAATTACTTTTGATATCTAATAGACGAGAGGACTCTATACTAGCTTCTGTCTGCAACTTCGTCCGCGTGAAATCTCTTGTTTTAACATAAAATCTATCCTATTATAGGCCAACAGCTTAACTGAGACGTTGCCTGAGGTAACAGCGACACGGTTGGTGCAGTGGCTGAGCGATCGACCGCTGCCCTGCGTGTCGCGGGTTCGATTCTCACACGGAACAAAAATTTGTATTGCCTACAGGTATTTGTTCCGGGTCTGGATGTTTGTGTATGTGAATTTAAATGTTTGTAAAAGCACCCACGATACACGAGTAATTCAAACGTGGGGCAACGTTTTTTAAAAAAAGAAAGAAAATAAAAAGCCCGGCGCGGGAGGTGTGTGGTGACGTGATGCAAAAGCTCAGTGATTCGTCAACTTGTGACTACTATCACCCCTCCCGCACCGCGCAGCTACCTTAGGCAACGTCACAGTTAAGCGATCGGCCTATAGCTGACCCGGTGCACTTCGTACCGTCTCTGAGTATGAATTATCTTAATGTTTTGCTTCGTGAGTTTTTCCCATGTTTTAATCCTGCTATTCGGGGCAGAAACAAATCAAGATCGTAAAAATCGGTTCAGCCGGTCTTGAATTATAAATGGTATAACTAACCCTACTTTGTTTTATTTATATTGTTGATACAGTGAAAACAAAATCGGTATTGGATCAGTAGTTCCGTTGATTACCCCTAACATACAAACTTACATACCTTTTTATTACAATACTAACTGCGCCCTGCGGTTTCACCCGCGTGAGATTCGATCCCGTGAGAATATCGAGATAAAATGTACGCTATGTGTTAATCTTGATTATAAACTATCTGTGTGCCAAAGGAGATGGCTAAATAGAAGTATGGACGACTTTTCAACAATGAATAAACATGGTACCTAGCAACATGTAATTCTGAATAGCTGGATATTAGTATTTCATATAAAAAAAGTTTCAGGAACTTTTAGTATCTTTTTATTCCTGAAAATTAAATCGTGTAACTCCTACGTCAATATTCATACAAAAACTGCAAATAAAAGATATTGCTATGAACTTTTACCTAGGCGTTTCGATGTATCTGCGATAATATTGATAATTGTATTTTTGTCTAACGACCCACCCCGATTTCGCACGGTGGTACTTGAGTAAATATCTACAAAAGGGTAATTGCACCAAAAACCGTGATACAACGAGCATTCTACAATCCGCGTAAAAATCACTCCCCGCCCGCGTGTATATAAGTATTAAACTCTTATAAATCCTAAACTACTTATTCAAATGAGTTGAAATAAAGACAGTTTTCACAGACAATATAAGTAGTGGTTGAAATGATGAAAGTATTTAAAAATAGGGATTAATATTAACTGAAAATAAATGGACTCGAGAGGCGGATTCTGGGCGCTGATTGGGGCAACGAGCGCAAGAATAACACTCAGGCGGCAGGATTTTTCTGACTTGAATTACATTGGTCAATACAACCTATACGAATGTATACCTAAACCTTCCGGAAGAACCAATCTACCTACTAGTGACAACCCCATTAAAATCTGTTTGTCAATACATCCGTACAGACAGACTGACCAACAAATGCACCTGGGGGACTTAGTTTAATTAGTATATGGTGATTGTTAAATCCTGGGAGGACATAAAAGATATTGAAATAAAACAACAAAAATACGATTTATTTATTTATTCTGTGAATCTTATAAGAACATTATCTAAAAAAGTTAGTTTAGGTTATCTGTCCGTTTGATCAAATCATTCAGATTGGATGCTAGCCCATTAACACAACCAGAGAAAGAGAGGTCAGGGACAGTAGTTCTGACGATTTATAGGCCGAGAAACTGAATATCTGAAAAGGAAGATGATCCATAATGCTACCGGATGGGCATGTAAATATAAAAGAACACACTGTATTTAAAAAACAATTTATTTACTTGATGGAAAGCTGGATGTGACGTTGGTAAATTCTGTAACATTGAATCGTTTCTTTCCACTGCATTGTTTAATTCTCACAGAACGGCCACAAGTTATGCGCACCATTGTATGGCCAAATAAACGTACATCACTAGTTGCTTCTGAATTCAGCAGTTCATAACAAAGATGACAAATGTTGGCATTCCTTGGAACCAACAACAAACTTAATTACCTTAGTACCCACATGAATTATTTATAATAAATAAAGCAACCAGTCTGCAAGCAACCACGTCTTAGTTTCAGAAAATAAATCGTTTTGATACCTGTTATCAAAAATCGATATAAGTATAGTTTTGATTTGACATTCTAGAAAAGCGACATGACCCGTCCCTAGTTTGTAGTACTGTATTATTATTCTCTTTGAACTTGTCATGTCAATCAAAAAAAGCAACTAAGATACTTTTTTATGTCTAACAGTTCACGAAAGTTCTAGGAAATTATTAAACGCTTCATAATTCATGAACGAATATTTAAATATTACGAGTTAATGTGAGGTTACTATTCATGCTTGGGGCAGTCATTTAGCCATGTCCTTTCATACAAATCCGTTCAGTTGTTTTTGCGTGAAAGAGTAACAAACATCCATCCGTCCATCCTTACAAACTTTCACGTTTATAATATTTATTAGTAGGATTAGTATACATAAACAGGAAATTTATCAAGTACCCACACTAAGTTGTAATAAGGAGAGACCATAAAGAAACCATAGGCTAAGAAAAGCAAGTAAATGGTCCTCAATTAGGGTAGATGAGCCTTCCCCAATAATGGCCCGATTTTATTTGTCGACTATAAATCCTGACGGCCATCACTGTAGGCCTTATCTTTATTTCATTCGTCGGAAATAAAACAAAACTACCGCGGTCGGATTGTAAATCTATTCCGGTCGAATGTCATAGCCTTGGTCAGGTTGTCACGGCGTTTGTATGCCTCATACAATGTGTGCCGCCCTACATTCTATACAGGGTTATTGGTAAAACACTAACAACCTTGCAGGACTGGATTACTAACATAATAAACATCAACTTTTGTTCTATGAATTTTTACAAAACATAATATATTTATCAGATTTCGTTGTCCTATCTAACCCCCGCTCCCCTCCGCTGAATCATGTACTAGACACGACAGTTTGTCTACCTAACTAGCACTTTTTTGCTTCGCGTAGAGTTTGTAACAGAAAATCGAATATTTTAATTAGTTGACTTTAAATATTTTTATTTTTGTATGAAAGTCTGATGAATTAATAAAAGTCATAGAACAAACATTGTTGTTTAAGATGTTAGGTCCTGAGAGGTTGTTAATGTTTTACCAATAACCCTGTTTAATAAAATATTTTTATAAGCCTTTTCAATTGAATTGAATTAATGGAAATTTTAACTCGACACATGTATTCTTCCCACAGTCAGTCACAGTAAGTTCTTTACTCGTTACGGGTCGTCAGAAGCCCGAAAGTCTGAGAACCAATGGGTATATCGTTTAGCCTAATAAATGGGTTGTGGAGGTCAGATATGCAGTCGCTCCATGTAAAATACTGGTACTCAGCTGCATCCGGTTAGACTGGAAGTCGAATGAGAAGGCAGATTAATTAGCCTGCGAGACGTTTGTTAATTTTTATAAAGTCGAGAGATATAAAATATTTCTGGGAAAAGGCCAGGCAGATGATGATGATGTGTATTCTTCCCACCCTCACCTACGGAGCGCAAACATGGTCGCGCAAAAAAGCGTCAAAAGTCCGCACCGTGTCCGCACCGTGGAGTCTGCCAACGAAGCATACTAGGTGTCGAACTCGCAGACCGCATTAGGAAGTCTATACTTTATTCCAAAACACAAATGATGCTGGCTGCAGAGCTGTTAGACTAACGTGGAACTGAGCAGCAATATGCAAAAACCACCATTTAGAGGATCCCAAATGGTAGAGAATACGTTCAGTTAATGGTCTCAAAAATATCTTTATGTAGTTCAGGGTCTGTGCCTTTTGTTTTGGAGATAAGCTGAAATTAAAAATAAAACGAACTAACCTCGTACAGACTTATTAGCATAACTAGAATATAATGTTCCCACTGCTGGGATACATGCCTCCTCTCTCTGAGAGGGAGTGGGCCGTAATCCACTACGCGGGCCCAGTGCGTGTTGGTGGATGTCACATATCTTCGACTTTTTGGTTCTGGACATGCCGGTTTCCTCACGATGTTTTCCTTCACCGTTTTGAGAGCAGTGGTGATTAAATAATTTAAACAAAGTAATGCGCCGGTCAGGCTTCCAACCTACGACCAAAAATTACTCATAAGTCACGGCCGTTACCACTGGGCCACCGCTTACCACGCTCCTAGACTTTTATTAACTTACCAGATTTCGACAAAGCAGGTATGCATACGTACTTCAAAGGTACGAAAGTATGCATACGTGTAAAGCAAACGATAACGTTTGATTTTTTTTGTACAAGAATGTGTCCCCTATTCATATGACATATTATTATAGGACGTCAGACGTTGCATAATGACGTCAATGCTAAACGCCATGTGGAAATACTTTTCAATTGGGTTTTTCTTTATTTGGGTTTTAATGAAGGTCTTATAATTATTATAGCGTTAATATTGCCCGAAGGGTTAAAATTCCACAGTAGTAGGTTAAGTTAAGTAGTTTCAAGTTTAAGTATCTTCACTTAATAGTTGAAGCCTTCCTAAAACATTCAGCCTTAAGATCACTAAATTATCATGAAAGTAAAATATTCAGGTCGGTTCAATGTTAGTTAAAATATTATCTGGTTTCATTACTTGCAGTGATCCAGTTTCCTGTGCATATCTATCCGGTTATTTTACATAATACAGAACGTAAATAAAACGACTGAGAAATAAAGTGGGAGGTATAGGGAAGTTGAATAATTAGTGTTCCGTGGTAAAACTCAAATCGGAACACTTATAGAATCACTTCGGTGTCTGTTTCTCTGTGTATAAACCTAAGCGTGATTTTCTGAAGACGACGACTAAATTGAACATGTAAACTAGCAGAGAAACAGAATTTCTCTGCTAATTGAAAGGTTCAATAAATAGCTTCAGCACCACGCGTACTAGGTATTAGTCCAGTTGACTGAACTGGAATATGTATACGTGCTAAAAGATGTAGATATTGTGGGTAGATAGGTATATACCTACCTACAATTAAGGTAAAAATAACCACTAAGTAGGAAGTGAAAAGAATAAAAAGTAGTTTTTTTTTTGGCTGTCGTTCAAAAGTGCCTTTTATGTGCCTATTTGAAATAAATGATTTGACTTTGAATAAAACTCGTTGGAGATAGTAAATAAATAAATAGTAAATAACCGAAATGACCGACGAAATTTGGGAGTACTATTGGTACACTTAGCTTATATTACACGCGTGATGTTATGTTATGAAGATAGTAAACTTTACGGAACACTCGCGCAAGCCGATTTGCCCTTGCTTGATTTTATTGATTTGTCAAAAGTTTAAAATAAGAACGAAATAAGAAAGGATCGAATGAACTGTGATGTTCGCCTATTCGGTCTTCGTTAAGTTGTCTCTCTTCGGGAAAGTCACCGCTCTTTTATTTTATAAGTTTTTCTTTAATTTTCTTTTACTTTTCGTTACCTCTGACTGTTCATTGGGTTTTGAATTCAAGGTTTATATTTTACTTTGTACTTTTCTTTTCTTTTTACTTTTATGTTTGATGCGTTTTACAAACTTAGCATTTTTGTGAGAGGACTGTGATCTTAAGTGTCATTTAGTGGTTTCGCGATATAAGATATCCAAGTGAGGATTACTCTAAGGCGAACCACAGACTACAATGCGCCACGCGACGGGGCGCAACACCCTAATTGCGTAACACACGATCAATCGGAATCAGAATCATTTTGAAGCAAATTGCTAATCCAATGCTTCATAAGTTCGAAAAATTTGTCTGCTCAACACGCAAATAACGCAATGAATGTTGTTGAACTGTCAAAATGAAACGGTATCCAATTGATCGTGTGTTACGCAATTAGGGTGCAGATAACACGCCCCCGAACGTGATTTTTCACATACAAATTCAATAAAAACGCGCTTCCACGCGGGGAATTTGGCGCCATTTTCCGCGCCCCTTCGCGTGGCGCGTTGTAGTGGGTGATCCGCCTTCCTTACTAAAACAGAATATGTATATTGTATTATTGCTTTAGCCGTATGTCGTATTGCAATAAAAACAAGCTTTTTTACATCTGTGATCGTTTTGACCTCTCTTCAGAGATAGTCGAAATCAAATTTAAGCGCCAACTTGTAATAAAATGAACCGTGAAATATTTATTAACAGAATTAAAAAATTTATGTCGTTCAAGATATAAAGTATTTAGCAATGAAAAGTATAAAGTGTTTTGTTTACTATATCAAAATTCTTACAAAGAAGTATTGTTGTAATAATTGTTGTAATTTATTATGTTCATTCAAACTGACATTCAAATAGAACCCTTTTTAACTGTCTGTATTCGCCAACTGTTACCTTTTTACAAAAAATTAAAAGCTGGTAAGTAGGTAGATGCCAAATGAAAAACCTACTTTTATGAAATATAAGAGAGAAGTTGATGTTGGAATTAATCTCCATGATATTTTCATTGGACAAAAGGAAAAATAAACTTGCGTACCGTAACCCTGTAGACAATTCATAGTTACAAATTACCAACATTTCTGGTCCTTTTGTTGCGGCAGACGTCTTGTATTAATCAAAATAAACGTTGAAAATAAATTTATGGGGAATGGCATTATCATTTTATTTTTCATCATTGTCGAGCCGTTGAGCTCTTTAATTTTTGACTTGAGCTACACGATATCTGGCCCCAAGTCTGCTATTTTTATAAATTCGTCATTCCAACACGATCCCATTCCCATCCCACTGTCATTTTGCTTAAAGTTCGTAATCTGCTAAATTCTTAATGGCGATCATTGGTCGGTTAATGGTCTCGTAATAGAATTGTGTCATAATGACATTGTCGTATTGCCTATAGTAGAAAACCCGTTAGTAGAAATGATTTTCGAAAAACTACCACTACTTTATTTTTGCCAGATAACATTTATATATATTTTTACAAATTATTTATTAGTGTTTTATACAAGTCAAGTGTTTTATATAAGTAAGTCAGACATTCATTTATCATTATGTAGGTACGAGATTTCCATTCTATGCCGTTTCTTTCAATGGAGTGTCAGTGGTTGACCACTGGAAAGTCATAATGACGCCACTATATTAGTAGATTACCAAACTTGTCAAAATCAACAATTATGAAATCAATGATAGACCATTCTGACACTATTGTAATAGCAGACTTGAGGCCCTGACACGTGTACTGACTAAACAGCGCGGAAATTTCATAACACACTATTTAATGGGTTTAATTTTTACAGTTCAACAACATTCATTGCGTTATTTACATTGTTGAGCAGCCACACATTTTTCGAATATATGCATATTAATTATAATGATTATGATTTTATTTATATACTAGCTTCTGCCCGCGGCTTCGCCCGCGTGGATGTCGGAAATTATCCCACGGGAACGTGCTAACAGGATAAAATGTATGTGCTTCCCCAGGATGCCATCTATCTCGCGGGCCCTTTGTGGCTAATTACAATAGAAAACCAATTGTGTCTCATTAGTGGTGATTAAGAGGGTACCTATATGATATCCTTACCTAAGTACCTACATAATAAAAAAAAAAACTCAATAACAGAAAATAAAATACCTACCTACCTAAATAAACCTATTTCTGATGATAACTAAACTCAATAAAAAAGCAAAATCCCTAAAAACTAATATCTATACGAATGACTAATCTTACCTAACAGTATTATAAAATAACCTACGGTCACTACGTACACTATCAAATATACTACCTATACTTTAAAATTAAAATCTATACCTACGACTTATAAAAATAAACCTAAATAACTCTAAAAACTAATAGAAATAAAAAAGGTCGCACTGAAAAACACGGTTTAGAATTGCAAGTAGCAGTTAAAATAAGAACGAACGCTCGCCACTCAACACGTCCGTTCAAATCAAAGTTCAAAAAATATCCTTATATACGGTAGCGATCCGTGGCGGCCGCGCGCCACGCGTGTGCTGCGAACGGTGCAAGCCAAATTCAACCTTCAGCACTACATTTAGAGCATAACTTTAGTGAACTCCACTGCGGGTAACGTAACCTACGACAAACTTATTATTTGCGGTTGGTACAGTAATCGGGTCTAGGGATCGAACCGCAAAATTAAGTTTGTTTTTTATTGTATATACTTTTCCGGGATAAAAAGTACCCAGTGTGGTGCCCAGGATATTAAAGAATAATTATACCAAGTTTCATCGTAATCGAACCGGTAGTTTTTGCGTGATGCCTGAACAAACAGACAGACAGACAGACAAAAATTTTTTTAATCACATTTTTGGGTTCGGTGTCGGTCTAGTAACACCCCCTGCCATTTATTTTTTTGATATTTTCAATGTACAGAATTTTCACTTCTACAGATTTATTATAAGTATAGATATAGAAGAAGATTATTATAATTAGCAATATTCTTCAAAATTATTCAGATTGAGATTGATAGCTTGTGCAGGTCCACTCAAATCTGTGTGTTTCTCTGCTAAAAGACTATTTCAGACACTAATCTATACGGTCCTTACATGATCTGACCAAAATCTGAACTTTAAAAGAGGCAGTGACCTCTTAGTTGTTTTCGGTGTTTCTTCTCAGAGTAGTCGAATAGGAAAAACCGATTTCATCATCTAAATATTCAGGTCAACACGAAATTTGTCCTAGATAAGAGATTACAAAAATTTCAGTAGATTTATCCAAAGTAAGGTACAAAAAAAAATATGACCTGAATGAAAAAGTTTGCTTTTGTATCCAGGAGAACGGTTAATCTAGAAAATTAATACTTTACATTTTTCAAAAAAATATTATTATCATAATTACTACAAAAGCAAACTTTTTAAGAATTATGGGTATTTTTCCTTTATTTTAGATCATAATGAATATGTCGGAGATGGTAGGTCTGTCTCTCGTTAGCATCAGGCGTTGGTTATTACACAATAGAAAAACGGTTTGCACTTCAAATCAGATTATAATTTACGAACAAGTTAGTCACACTAGCGAATCACGCACTATACACATTCAACGATACGGAACGCTGACAGTTTCTGAGCACATGTTGTTCGTACGATGTCCAATGATTCGATGATCCCGAGAGCTCTGCTTACACCCTTCTTGTAGTAGCTCTCGTCCCACCACGAACTCAGGCTAGACTCTGTCCAGCGCCACGAGATGGCGCTGACGTTCCGAATAGTCAAACGAATGACTCTGACAAATAGAAAAATAATAAAATAAACTTTAGGACAAATATTTTTTTTTAAATTTTGTTGATCTGTAATTATTGACGTGTTTGTATAAACCTACTTGCAGAAACATCAACATCATTTATTTGGATGACGCTCTTTCAGCGGGGTCGAATTTGATTATGGTTGTACCAGTTTGTTTTTCATCCAATTCATGAGTATTCCCATAGAGTAAGGAAGTTTTTATTATTCTATGGTAGGCAGTTTTCATACAATTCAGACAGTAAAATAAAATAACTACACTATGTCCCCTGAAGGGTTCGCGTGACCGAATGTGAAACGTCTGGATTGTTTTCAGTCTTCGAAGTCATTATATGGTTATTGGCCATATCTCCGCAATGGTAGCTAGCTGTGGCCATATTATCTCCAGGGTAGCGGGCTGTGGCGATATCCGAGCTTATTTGATAAAGTGAGGGCGTTTTATTGGATCCCGGTCGATATATAACGCTGTCGGGAGTTTCTGCGACAATTTTATTGTTACTTTATACAGTTCTTGAGACCTATCAATACACGAATATGGTCTAACATTATGGGGATAGGTAATGTTGCTTGGGTTTCTGCAAGTTTGTAAATAAATAATTACTTTTAGTGTTCAGAATTATAATTATTGCTTAAGACAATAAGTCTTACAGAGGAGACATGACACAAAATATAAACTTATGTCTTCTTCCCATTGGGTAGGCAGAAACTACAAAATAAGTAAGAAATTAATAAAGTAGAAGCAGAAGAAGAAGAAAAGTAGGTGCGACATTTATGTGTGTTTTTATATGTGTAGGTAGCTACAACAAATATATGTGTACTATCGCCAAAACCTATATCTGACCATTTTGAAAACAAAATCCCGTGTACATAATAACCACAGCTGCGTCCGTAAGTAAATCAAAAGAGGATGATTTTTAGGTCGACTAATATACGTCGAATAATATACGCTGTAAGCAGGAATAGTCCTTACGGTGGTCAGATATAGATTTTGGCGATAGTACATACATTTTCATAAATAACCAGTTTAAAAAATAACTGGTTTTCAAGGCTTCACAAAAATTTAAATATTTCTGTTTTTTCCAGAACCGCTGGTAAAGCCAATAATTCAATTTTCTCCCTTAACAATGTTACTTTGAGTTACTTATACAATCTAATTGTTTCAAAATTGCTATCAGCTGCCAAGAATATTGGTTGGATTTTAATTTTCAATGACCAGATGGCTGGTTCGTTCTTTGGCCACATTGCCACGTCTTCTGGGCACGTTTCCGGATGACAGCGATGTGACTGAGTATTTCTACTCTTTAGTGTCATTTTGTTTTTATTTTTATAGTTTGTTATAATGTAGTATACATAGTGTAAATAGTAGAGATGGGCCGAATATGGTTTGAACCGAATCCGAACTTCGGCCGAACATTCGGTTAAAATGAAAAGTTCGGCCGAACTTCGGTTCAATTTCAAGCGCTTTCTCGAGAGCGACACGTCGTGACTTGTTTACGCATTTACTACAATATTATTGCTAAATGTACCCCGCCCCCACACCGCGCTCCCACCGCGTGGCCCGGAGCCGGCCGGTCATTAGCAAATAAATAAATGACAATGACTGAGTAAAAGACATAATTTTATTTTACAGTAATGCTATTCTAATTCTATTGAATTTCAGTCAAAATAGGGCAAGTAGGTATTATTTTGTCTTGTGCCGAATGTTCGGCATCTGATCCGAATTTCGGCCGAATGCCGAAGTTCGGTTCAAGCTGCCGAATTTCGGTTGAACCGAGTGTGAACCGAATTTCGGCCCATCCCTAGTAAATAGTTACTTTGTTGTGTAATATTATATTTAATTGTATACAATGTCAAGACAACCATACGATAATAAATGAATGAATGAGTATTGCTGATCTGGTGGCATTTTTTACCCTATCTTAATTTTGTTAACATGCGGATAATGTAGTGGGCTGCAATATTGTTAATACTACGAGTACTTATGAGCCTATATTATTGTTATTTGTAAACATTTTATATTGTAACTGTTTATTGTCCCATAATAAATAAAATTAAATAAAAACTGGCAATACTAATTCATTAAAGTATTTTGGAACTATCAAATTAATCCTAGGCTCGAAATCAAAACAGTCTATTGGTAACTTATGTACTATAAGTTAACAATAGACTCAGACTAACACAGTCGCCATTTACAGGTTAACCAGCAATCTCAGAAATAGGTAGAAAAATATATAAGTGAAAATTATGGCAAAATACTTCTTCATATTGCGTGACAATCGTCGCCTCGCACACTTTCCATCTATCTATACATATAAAATTCAAAGTCCTGACTGACTGACTGACTGACTGATTGACTGACTGACTGACTGACTGACTGACTGATAGATCAACGCACAGCCTAAACCGCTGGTCCTAGAGACATGAAATTTGGAGGGTGTGTTCTTCGTGAAGAGTAGGCATCCACTAAGAAAGGATTTTTTGAAATTCCACCCCTAAGAGGGTGAAAAGGGGGGAATTCGTTTGTATGAAAAATCTTATTCCTTGAGTTAATAAACTTGAAACGAATACTTATCCAAATAAATTATGAAGATTGTCAGTTTTTTTTCTTCTAAACTACCCCCTAATAAGGGATTGGGGGTTTCAAAGTTTGTATGGAAGAATTCAGAAACTCAGTATTTATACCTAATATTGAAAGTAAAGAATAATGTGAATTAAAATTTTTTGAAAATCTACCCCTGACGGGCTGAAATGGGGTAGTCAATTTTTCAGGGGAGGATTTTACTGCATGGCTTGATTAACTCGAAAATTAGTATAAATAATCTTTGAGTCAAGTTATGAATACATCTCAAACGATTTTTTTTAAATTCCACCCTTGTGGGGGTGAAAAGCGGGGATACAGTTTATATGAAAAACCTTCTTCATTAGGTTAATTATCTTGAAACTTTTCAAGAATACTCGCCTAAGTAAGTAATAAAGTTTATCATTATAAGTTTTTCAAAACTACCCCTCAAAGGGGGATATAGGGGTGTTGAAGTTTGTGTGGAATAATTTGAATGCGCAGTCCGATTACCTCGAAACTCAGTGTTTATACTTAAAACCAAAAATAAAGAGTAACATAATTCAGGGTTTTTCGAAAATCTACCTCTAACGTGTTGAAAAGGGGTTGTTAATTTTACAAGGGAGGATTATAATGCGTGACTTGATTAACTCGAAAATTGGTCATTTAGTTAATAAACTTGAAACTTGGCAAGAATACTTGCCTAAGTAAGTAATAAAGTTTATCATTATAAGTTTTTCAAAACTACCCCTCAAAGGGGGATATAGAGGTGTAAAGTTTGTGTGGAAGAAATTGAATGCGCGGTCCGAGTAACTCGAAACTCAGTATTGATAGTTTTGACAGAAAATAATTAATGTTAAGTATGTAAAGTTGTCGAAAATTTGTCACTGACGGGACAAAAAGGGGTAATTCAGTTTTTAAGGGGAGGATTTGAACTTGATACACTGTATGTTACATTTTCACGCCTAAACCACTGAACTTCTGATTTGGCGTAGAGATAGATGGCATCCTGGGGAAGCACATACATTTTATCCTGTTAGCACGTTCCCGTGGGATAATTTCCGACATCCACGCGGGCGAAGCCGCGGGCAGAAGCTAGTCAGATATACATGAATGCCTTTTAAATCCAGATCCCTCTCTCATATGTAGACTGAAGACTGCTGATCCTAATCTAATAAATTTCTCACATAAATCACGGTCGAAGTCCATAGAAATATTTAAAAAGACATTGTAATTTGGGTACGTACAAGTTTGTATTCCTCCCGGAAATATTAATCGCTCGTTAATCATCGAGTGAATGCCTGTCAGTTGGCAGTCTATTCAAATTACTAACGTGTTTGTAAGCTGTTATGCGGCCTTTATAATGGTATGTTTGCTGTAAAAATATTGAACTAGAAAATATTATTCTTTAACTTCTCTCGTACTATCGAATCGATTGAAACAGGAAAGTGGCATTAAAAATTCTCGCTTGTTATTAATCCTACGATTCTATCCTCAATCAACTCAGCCTATAATAATAATAATAATAAACTCCAGTACTCCTCGATACGGCTCGCATTGTGAGGAGGTTTCTGTCTCTGGAGCCCTAACCACCGGTAGCTAGGACCCTGCTCCCGACACCGGTGGATTACTATTTTTTTATGTTTTTAAATGTTTTTTTTTATAATAATATTTAAAAATGTAATAAAATAAGAAAATTAAATAAATAAACGACATAATAATAATAATATCCCTGGACATTTCACACAGCGCCATCTAGTCCCAAGCTAAGCAACCTAATGCTTGTGTTATGGTAACAAGATGGCTGATAAACTACTTATATACATTTTTTTTTTTGTAAATACATACATATTATAGATAGAAAAACACCCAGACCACCCAGATACCACCACCAGATACCACTACCAGATAGGGTAAAAAATGCCACTAGATCAGCAATACTCATTCATTCATTTATTATCGTATGGCTGTCTTGACATTGTATACAATTAAATATAATATTACACAACAAAGTAACTATTTACTAGGGATGGGCCGAAATTCGGTTCACACTCGGTTCAACCGAAATTCGGCATCTGAACCGAATTTCGGCCGAATGCCGAAGTTCGGTTCAAGCCCTACCCTACCTTAATTTTGTTAACATGCGGATAATGTAGTGGGCTGCAATATTGTTAATACTACGAGTACTTATGGGCCTATATTATTGTTATTTGTAAACATTTTATATTGTAACTGTTTATTGCCCCATAATAAATAAAATTAAATAAAAACTGGCAATACTAATTCATTAAAGTATTTTGGAACTATCAAATTAATCCTAGGCTCGAAAACTAAACAGTGATTTTTTCAATCAAACTACACACTTAGTAGCAATGGGCCTACTGCCAATCTGTGACTAGCTACGAGTATAGTGACTAAACTATTGGATATATGTATTTGATTGAATGTTCGTATGCAGACTGGGATACAGAGTTTAATTTATTGTCGTATTGTCGTCTCTAGCTTGCAGTAAGCATTTTAATGTAAACTAGCAGCGCCCCGCGGTTTCACCCGCATAAGTTTCGCTCCCGTGGGAATATTGGCATAAAAAGTATCCTATGTGTTAATCCTGGCCAACTGTCTAATAACTATCTGTGTGCCAAATTTCATCCAAATCCGTTCAGTAGTTTTTGGGTGAAAGAGTAACATACATCCATCCATCCATCTTCACAAACTTTCGCGTTTTTATATTAGTAGGATAGGATAGATACTGTGGACACTAACGGTCGGGCTGGTCCACAAATTCATTCAAGGTCGTTCAGCGCGCTGTGGAGCCAGCTATGCTCGGAGTCTCTTTGAAGGATAAAATGAGGAAAATCCGGAAAAGAACCGGAGTTACCGACATAGCTTGCAGAGTAAGCAAACTGAAGTGGCAGTGGGCTAGCCATGTTTGTAGAAGGACCGATGGCCGGTGGAGCAGACGAGTCCTGGAGTGGAGACCGCGTATCCGCAAGCGTAGTGTGGGACGCCCCCCAGCTAGATGGACGGACGGAGGTGGCTGGGGTAGACTGGATGCGGAAGGCGGGCGACAGGGTGTTGTGGCGCAGTCTGGGAGAGGCCTATGTCCAGCAGTGGACTGCGATAGGCTGAGTTGATTGAGGATAGAATCGTAGGATTAATAACAAGCGAGAATTTTTAATGCCACTTTCCTGTTTCAATCGATTCGATAGTACGAGAGAAGTTAAAGAATAATATTTTCTAGTTCAATATTTTTACAGCAAACATACCATTATAAAGGCCGCATAACAGCTTACAAACACGTTAGTAATTTGAATAGACTGCCAACTGACAGGCATTCACTCGATGATTAACGAGCGATTAATATTTCCGGGAGGAATACAAACTTGTACGTACCCAAATTACAATGTCTTTTTAAATATTTCTATGGACTTCGACCGTGATTTATGTGAGGAATTTGTTAGATTAGGATCAGCAGTCTTCAGTCTACATATGAGAGAGGGATCTGGATTTAAAAGGCATTCATGTATATCTGACTAGCTTCTGCCCGCGGCTTCGCCCGCGTGGATGTCGGAAATTATCCCACGGGAACGTGCTAACGGGATAAAATGTATGTGCTTCCCCAGGATGCCATCTATCTCTACGCCAAATCAGAAGTTCAGTGGTTTAGGCGTGAAAATGTAACATACAGTGTATCAAGTTCAAATCCTCCCCTTAAAAACTGAATTACCCCTTTTTGTCCCGTCAGTGACAAATTTTCGACAACTTTACATACTTAACATTAATTATTTTCTGTCAAAACTATCAATACTGAGTTTCGAGTTACTCGGACCGCGCATTCAATTTCTTCCACACAAACTTCACACCTCTATATCCCCCTTTGAGGGGTAGTTTTGAAAAACTTATAATGATAAACTTTATTACTTACTTAGGCAAGTATTCTTGCCAAGTTTCAAGTTTATTAACTAATTGACCAATTTTCGAGTTAATCAAGCCACGCATTATAATCCTCCCTTGTAAAATTAACAACCCCTTTTCAACACGTTAGAGGTAGATTTTCGAAAAACCCTGAATTATGTTACTCTTTATTTTTGGTTTTAAGTATAAACACTGAGTTTCGAGGTAATCGGGCTGCGCATTCAAATTATTCCACACAAACTTCAACACCCCTATATCCCCCTTTGAGGGGTAGTTTTGAAAAACTTATAATGATAAACTTTATTACTTACTTAGGCGAGTATTCTTGAAAAGTTTCAAGCTTATTAACCTAATGAAGAAGGTTTTTCATATAAACTGTATCCCCGCTTTTCACCCCCACAAGGGTGGAATTTAAAAAAAATCGTTTGAGATGAATTCATAACTTGACTCAAAGATTATTTATACTAATTTTCGAGTTAATCAAGCCATGCAGTAAAATCCTCCCCTGAAAAATTTACTACCCCATTTCAGCCCGTCAGGGGTAGATTTTCAAAAAAATTTAATTCACATTATTCTTTACTTTCAATATTATGTATAAATACTGAGTTTCTGAATTCTTCCATACAAACTTTGAAACCCCCAATCCCTTATTAGGGGGTAGTTTAGAAGAAAAAAAACTGACAATCTTCATAATTTATTTGGATAAGTATTCGTTTCAAGTTTATTAACTCAAGGAATAAGATTTTTCATACAAACAAATTCCCCCCTTTTCACCCTCTTAGGGGTGGAATTTCGAAAAATTCTTTCTTAGTGGATGCCTACTCTTCACGAAGAACACACCCTCTAAATTTCATGTCTCTAGGACCAGCGGTTTAGGCTGTGCGTTGATCTATCAGTCAGTCAGTCAGTCAGTCAGTCAGTCAGTCAGTCAATCAGTCAGTCAGTCAGTCAGGACTTTGAATTTTATATGTATAGATAGATGGAAAGTGTGCGAGGCGAGGATTGTCATGCAATATGAAGAAGTATTTTGCCATAATTTTCACTTATATATTTTTCTACCTATTTCTGAGATTGCTGGTTAACCTGTAAATGGCGACTGTGTTAGTCTGAGTCTATTGTTAACTATAGTACATAAGTTATAATACACAGAAGCTGTTGGAGTACCTTAAAATAATACAGGATAACTTGCAAAACGGTTGTGGACACGATTGTAAATCCTAAGTTCATAACTCCTGTATTTTATAAAATGTGAATCCCGAATACCCGATTAGGTACATATATGATCAATAAGGAAATCTTGTATTTCAGCACGTTGCCAGTCTCCTGACGGCAGTTTTAGGAATTTATACAGCCAGAGAAATTAATTGTTTGTCAAATTGGCACACTACATCAATTTTCTAATAACTGTCTACCAGAAGGCCAATTCCCATAATTAAAAACTCAAAAACTTGTGTAACATGTAGGGAAATTAGAGATATTTTTGACAGATTGAGACTGAGATCAGACTATGAACGTTCTTAAAATGACGAGAATTGGCGAGTTCTGGAGTATTTAGTCTATAAAAGTTGTAAGGTTTATTCATCACCTTGTCAGTTTTTATTTCTAGACCGCCAATTCATAGCCAGAGTGCTTTTTAGTTGAACTGATAACTTGATTTTGTGCCCTCTCATAGGCACTCAGTCATTCATGTTGAACTTCTATTTTTAGCTCATCACCGACAGCAGTTATCTGATATAATGTGTGTTATTATATATATGTGTTATTATGTAGATAGGGTAGGCGTGTGTAACACTTGTGTGTGTGACTGTAACCTGTGTCTGTGCAATAAACTTTCTTCCTTCTTCATTTATTATTTATTTATTTATTTATTTTACCATTTATGTACACACATATATAAACAGACATTGAAAAACAGAACAGAAAAATAGGTACAGAGGTGATGCTTATTCCATAAGAAATCTCTTCCAGCATACCTGAGATAGGACAATTGGTACAGAGATGTAGACAGCGTGTGATAGTGCAAAGGAGACAAAAAATAATACATAGAATCAAAAGAAACAATTCACTTAAAAACTAAACAAAAATTACGAGAATATACTAACATACATACAAATAAACATACATAAATACTTCTAAAATAAATATTACTAGAATGGTAATAATTAATCATACTCAAAAAAAAAAAAATATATATACACAACTATGATGAAGTGGACAGATAGTGTTCTTTCAGTACACCTTCGTACACCTTCGTACATTCATTACAATTAGGGTAGGCGTATGTAATTACAATCAATTACATACGCCTACCCTATCTACATTGGTGACTCCTAGCTTCCCAGTCCAAGCCGGACCTTGGTGAGCTGGCTGAACTGGCGGACCGGATCACGTCGGGGTCAGCAATGTAGATAGGGATAATTATGAATGTACGAAGGTGTACGAAGGGATGAAGAAAAGTCCGAAGTACACAAGAAGAAGGAAGAAAGTTTATTGCACAGACACAGGTTACAGTCACACACATAAGAATTACACACGCCTACCCTTTTTTTTTTTTTGTTTTGTTTACGGGGGGAAACCTTCAAAAGGCGCCTGGTCTTTGGGTAAAACCAGGGAGTGTGGGATTTTTACCTCACTAAAACCACCCCGGTGGTCACCATCTGCACATGGAAGGGGCACCGTTACCTCTCAAAAGACCAATCCGGAGCCCCCTCTGTGCAAAGCCTTTTAGGGCACATCTCTGGGGAGACTGTATAGGGGTCTCCCTGAAACCCGACTGTGCAAGTGTGCAAGGCAGCACATGACCACTGTGCGCCGCCTTCCCCGAGGTCACTCAGTGGGCCGACAGAGTCCCCACTCTAATCGCCCGCGACCCCAAATTCCCGCCTTTGTTAGATGACGCAGGCGGGGTTTCGGCGTGTTAGGCGTCGAGGCGGTTGCCTGCTCGACGCCTTCTTCTCCGAGCGGGATCGGCTCTCTCACGATCCCGCTCCGCAGCCTCCTTCTGGACCATCACGGTCTCACAGAAGGAGGCAACTTCCCTCCAGTTTTCTGTCTCCGACAGCATAGCCCTCACTACTGCTGGCAGAGACAGGTCTTGCCCGATCCTGGCGACCAAAACCTGCCGCTCAGAGGCCCACGCTGGGCACTCCTCGAGCGTGTGCTGTGCAGAGTCTAGGTCGCTTCCACAATGGTGGCAATTTGCCGTGGCCTCACGCCTAATCTTATTCAGGTACTCACCGATGCAACCATGTCCGGTCAGCACCTGAGTTAGCCTATAAGAGATGCGCTCCTCTCTTCTCAGCCAGGCTTCGAAGTGCGGTAGAATGGCTTCGACAACTCGCTTATGCGAATATTGCGGCTGTTGCAGCCGCTCACGCCACCGCTCGGACGCGTGTCGCCGTTCCTGCCGCCTCAGCCGAGCAACAGCGATGCCTGGCACACTATTGCCACTTTGGCGGATGACACGGATTCGGTTATAAACCTTCGCGTCCATATCCGCCAAGATGTCCAGTGGCGGAAAGCGTGCAAGGAGAGTTGCCGCCTCAAAGGATACAGTTCGGTATCCTCGTGCGATACGAATGGCCATTTTCCGCTGCAGACTATTGATTTTAGTCCTGCAGCGCCGGACACCTGACAGCCTAATTGACCAAACAGGTGCCCCATAAAGGACCATCGATCGCACGATACCCGCGTAGAGGCGGCGAACTTCTTCTCGAGGTCCACCGAGGTTGGGTAACAGTCTGTGCAAGGCACCCACTGCCTTTCCTACTCGAGGAACCAGGCGCTCAAAATGCTCTTCGAAACCCCACCGACCGTCCAGGGTTAGGCCGAGATACTTAATATATCGACCCACCTGGACTTGTGCATTTTCCACTCTGACCAATGGGCTGGGTGGCTCTCTGCCCCTCGGCAGTTTGTGAAACCAAAGCGCTTCAGTCTTATGAGGCGCTATCTCTAAACCCAGCCCGCGTATCGTCGCCACGACTTTTGCCACTCCAAGCTCGGCAAGCTGAATGGTTTCGTCGAAGGTGTCCCCGCCGGCCAACACCAGCGTGTCATCCGCGTAACAAACGACATCAATGCCAACGGGGAGGTCGACACGAAGTACCACATCGTAAGCGAGGTTCCACAAGAAAGGGCCTAAAACTGATCCCTGCGGAACCCCACACGTAACCTCCCTGCGATGAACGCTACCATCCCGACCCACATAGTGAATGTGCCGGTCTCTAAGGTAGGCCCCGACGATGCACTGTAGGTAAGGAGGCACTCCGTGATGTACAAGTGCCGTCCTAATCGCATCCCAAGGCAGAGAGTTAAAGGCTTTGACGATATCCAAACTTACCGCCAAAACCACCCCACCCCGGGACACCACCTGTTCTGACAGCGAGCGGACGCGAAGGATCGCATCTACAGTAGAACGCTGCTGCCGGAAGCCATACTGGCAATCGGCGAGATCGGGACCAACTCGTGATAGATGCCCAACGAGCCTTTCGGCAACTATTCTTTCGAATAGTTTGGAAACCTCGTCGAGTAGGCAAATGGGGCGGTATGCAGAGGGAGACTCTGAGTCCCTGCCGTCCTTCCTCAACAAGACCAATCCAGCCTCCTTCCAGCCGGAGGGAAACACGTCCGCACGGAGGCAGCTGTTGAACAATCGTCTTAGGCGGTCCCCCAGAGCAGCCAAAGCCAGAACCCAAGCCCGACCAGGGATACCATCTGGGCCTGGCGCGGTGTTACGAGCCGCCAAACGTCTTACGGCTCGGTCTAGCTCGCTTTCGGTTACCCCCAACTCGTCAGACCAGTCTGAAGAAGACACGAGTGGTGAAGGACTGTCTCTAACTACTGGAAAGAGCGTGTTTATGACTCTCTCCAGTAGACCTGGATCCATGGTTTCCGTGATAGGGGGTACCCATGGACGTAATTTGGCCATGACCAATTTATAAGGTCTTCCCCATGGATCCCTGTCCAGCCCCTCGAGAAGCTCCCGCCAGGATCTTGACCTGGCATCCGCGATGGCGTGTTGGAGATCCATTGTTGCCTCCCGATACACTCTATAGCATGTGGCTAGTTCCTCTTCTGTAGCTCTCGGCTGTCGTCTGCGTCTGTTGCGTTGATACTGGCGTCGTGATCTAAGACAGATAACACGCAGCTGCGCGATATCTTCCGACCACCAATAGACCGCACCAGGGCGCTGGATGTACCTGACCCTGGGCATGGAAGCATCGCAAATCAACACCATCTTATCCCGGAACCAGACCGCCTCTTCCTCTGGATCGGGCGAGTTCCCCTGGGAATCAGTATCTTCCGGCCATGCCACAACGTTAGCAGCTACGATGAGCATGTCTCAATTAAGCCGCTTAAGGGCCCATCGCCGGGCCGGTGGGCTAGAATTTGGACGATTCAGACTGCCTGAAGGGCGGAGTGTTACATTAAAAATGATATGGCGATGGTCCGAAAGTGTGATTATCTCCTCCGCTACTCTCCACCCCGACACCATTCGGGCAACCGCGGGAGTTGCCCATGAGAGATCCACAATAGACTCCCCCTGCCACCGAACGCATGTGGAAACGGACCCCTGATTCAGAAGTCTGAGGTCAAGCGACGCAGCCCAGTCTTGTATTGCGCGTCCCCTCGGTCTGTCCCGGGTGTTCCCCCAAGCTCTGGAGTGAGCATTGAAATCACCCAAGATGAGCACTGGACGTGCTGTGCATTTGTACCGCATGCAGTTTGCAACCCCGTCCAAATATCTCTCGAATTCAGTAAGGGAAATGTTCGGAGATACGTAGCAGCCCACTACGGCCAGAGGTCCCCATTCCACTGCAACAAATCCTTGCCCCTTATCTAGTAAGGAGCAATGAGGCCCACCTCTTCCACTGGCCCAGTAAACGGCGACAGAGTCTGCGGTATCCCGGAACCAGCGAGGATGATCTCGAAGGCCGTAAGGTTCCGCTACCACCGCCAAAGCAACTGACCACTCCGCAATAGTCTGCAGAAAAAGGTTTTGCGCATTGCGGTAGTGGTTCCGATTGCACTGAAGTACTTTCAGGGCTGGGAAGGCGAAGTGTCCATTTCCTCCGCAGGGCCTGCACCCAGTGGTGCCGGCGCCGGCCCTTGCGATGTGGCGAAGGCACAGCGAGGCGAGGCCTGTTTCTTGCGCGGAGCGCATTTCTTACCCCCCAGCCTATGATCCGCTGGAAGACCATGATCTGCACACAACGGACACCGCATGGTTAGCGACGTGCACTCTCTCGCTTTGTGATCTCCCCCACATGCATAGCACTGGGTGCTCCGGTCAATTGCACTAGTGCAAAGGCGACGGACGTGCCCGGGCTCAAGGCAACGGAAGCACATCATACGACGTGCCTCCAAAATTTGCACTCTTACTATCGTCCAACCTAAACGCATGCGTTTTTCTAACGCTAGTTTTCTTATCGCCACCAGGGGGCCACGAACCCAGACGTGCCCCAGAGAAGCAGGCGGCCGACGAATTTCACCTACTTGTACGTCTTCGGGGGAACAGCCACCCACTTCGGCAATAGCAGCTGCCACTTCCTCAGGTGTGACAGCATCATCAAGATCCATGATTCTCGCCTCAGCTCTTTTGGTTGGGCGTGAAATCTTCACATCAAACCTCTCGCATTCGGTTGGCGAGACTGTCCGCCTTGATGGAAGAGTCGGCGCCAGCGACGGTAATCAGCACACCACCATCAACAGCCCTTTTCTGGCCGACAGTGTCAATGCCAACATCAGTCAAACGAATTCGCTGTCTTACTGCGGACATAACCTCACCGATGTTGGCAGATGATCCCTCTCTTAACGAGACTGCAATAGCCGCAGTGGCGGGAACTCTAGGCAGTTTCACTGGCTGTTTTTTTCCCCTTACAGTAGTGGGCGACGCCAACGTGGCAGGATTTACTTTCTTAGCCTTCCTCCCTACCACAGTGGACCAAGCCTCCGTCTCAGCCATTGTTGCATCCTGCAGAGCTTGGGAAGCCTGCAATGCTTGCGAGGATACCGCAGACACAGGGGGTAGCTCCACCGCCGCCGGAACGACAGCTTTACCTTTACCTTTTCCTTTATCCTTTCCTTTCCCCATTTTCTTAGCTGGATTAGGCTCTAAGCGCGGCACGTCAATTGGTTGCGCCCGAACAACAGTTGGTGAAGCGCTCCTCGCGTCGGCGGCGAGTGGCGGATGCAAGGGCTTCTCTGGGGGCAGCCTCCTCTCCATAGCGGCTAGTTTAGCGTCTACCATGCCTCCAATTTCTAAAGCTATAGAACGCCGAAGCTGGGCCTCCGACTCGTCAGATTGAAAAGGTCTGGCCACTGCAGCGATCTGACTGGGCTCTATCAAAGAGGCTGCTATATTGGGGCTTGCCATAAGTTGGCCTTGGCGATTAAGAAGGGTGACCTGCGCTGTCAGCTTCTCGACCTGTGCTGAGAGACCGATAAGCTGAGCCTTCAAGTCAACGTTTTCGTTCTCCAGCCTTTCAACGTTGACCTCAATGGCCGATCGCGTGGCTAACTCCACCACCGCAGCTTGCACTGTAGCTGCTGCCAACTTGAGGCTGTGAACAAAGCTCCCTTTGAGGTTGCGTGATTCATTTGCAACATTCTCTATTATCCTCAGACTGTCTTTAATGCAGGTATTAAGTTCCGCCGTTGGTTGGGCCTGCATCGTCTTAGCCAACATCTCTGGTTTTGGCAGGTTCTGTTTTGCAGTTGATCGAGTCTTCGCCTGCTTAGCTGGTGGACTCGCAATCTCAGAGTCTCCACCATCCTCCCCCTTGTCAGTCTGTGGCTTGCTAAGGCTTAATGGCTTAGCAGGCTTCTCCCTGGTCGTGATCGGCTCGCATCTTCCAGACGTCTGCGTTCGTTTGCGCGTGCGGGACCGAGACGATCTCGCTGACGTTTCAGAGGCATATGACATTTGCGAGCAAGAAGATTCGCAGGAATCACTCACCACCTCGATGGCAATCGGGGTAGGCGGACGAACAAATTGTGCACGTGTTGGTGCCCTCTTTGAAACCTTCTGTGCCTTCTTCGCAGGAGCATTCTTTGACACCTCCATGCTGGGCAAATCTTGTGTGCCATACTCTTTCCGACTGTCTGAGGGCAGGTCGGTGGTAGTCTGCTCTTTAGGTTCCGTTGTCGCTGATGTGCTTGGAATAGAAGCCAGCGACTCCTCATCACCGGTAAGTGAGCTACACTGGCTCAATGCGCCCTTAAAGGACGGATAAAAATTCGATTCGAATTTTAAGCGATCAGTGTCCCCCCCAGAATACAAATTGGGACTGACCGAGCTCTGCTCGGTGAGGGATTCTCCTACTGCGGAGCAGCAGGTACCCTCCTGGGGTAGTTGTTTTGTTTGATGCGCTTTCATAATGATTGCTGAACTCAGCTTTGCCTTTTTTATGGGGTGGGGTCCTCAGGTAGTCGATTTTTTTTAAAGGGGTTATCTCCCCACACCTTCCCACAGTATGCCAGCTTGCAAACTTGTCACCTCAATGTTGCCTTCGGTGTCAACTCAACATCCAGAACTTCTGTCCTGTCTCTACTTCGTCTACACTTTCTAAGTCACGTTTGATGAGCAAACGCATACTTGAATTGAAACCTCCCTTCTCGAGCCTGTCTGATTTGGCCCTCGTCCTCAGCATTTGGAAAATAATTCCGCTCTCCAAATTTGCTCCACAAAGATTTTGAGGAACAAATCACAAATCACGTACCGTCCGATAAGCCCGCTCCGTGGACCATCGCACGGCACACGACGAAAACCCTATCCCGGATTCACTCCTCTAAAAATATTAGAGGAGCGAATCATAAATCACGTATCGTCCAATGACCCGCTCCGTGGGTCATTATACGGCACACGACAAACACCTCAACCCCGGACCCACTTCGCGAAAAAGTCGACGAGTGAGTCGCTAATCACACAGCGTCCGATTGACCTACTCTGTGAGTCATCGCACGGTGTACGACGAAAAAAACCCCTCCTATTCACTCTCCAAAAACTCGGAGAATGAATCGCGTATCGTCCAGCAATATGAACACTTGTTCAAATCCCCGAGCGGTGCGCCCCTCGCAGAATTCCGATGTTATGAACTCTGCTCCGTGTCTCTCTTAGTCTGGTCTCTCACTTGGACCTTTCCGGCATGAGTGGCTCTACCGGCAAAGCTACAAGATCATTGAGACACGCAAGCCCCACCACGACGACAACGTGAAGACACACTCGGTGGGGACACACGCCTACACTACCTACAATTAGGTAATTGGTGTTGGATAGTTATAGTATTTACTCTACTTTTAATAAAAGAAAAACAATATTTGATTAAATAAAAACATTCGGTAACTACGAGGTTTCAGACTAACGACTATTAGTCGTAGCTTAAGTAATTACCGAATTATACACTGGGACTAATGGTGGTACCTATAAGCTGTCCCAAACGTATCTGATAAAAGTGTAAACAAACCCTGTCCAGCCCCCTAATTGCATAACACACTATCAACCACAATCTGAATCATTTTGAAGGATAATACCTAATCCATTGCTTCATATGTTCGAAAAAAAAATCTACAACAACAACGTAAATAACGCAATGAATGTTATTGAACTGTCAGAATGAGAGCCATTTCTACGGACAATTGTTTAAAACTAGTAAAGCTGTGGATATACCCTTGATGTCCATTAGGCTAACCGTTTTTTGACAGTTGTCTTAGAACGTACTTACATATTCCAGATTACGTAAAAGTTAACTTTAAAATGAGTAGTAAAATAAATATATAAACTGCCTTATCTTATTGAATTATCTTATTTATGGCTTTTTACATACAGTATAATACAATCAATGTATTTTGTGTTGCTGCAATGACTAGTTCCATCTGTCAAAAAACGGTTTAATGTACAGGGTATAAATTAAGTATGAGGAATGTTTATTGAAAGAAAGAAAATGCGTTTATTGGCATAAATACAAATGAAGCAACTATTACTGCGGGGTAATTGCGTAACGCACTAAAAGTAGTACACACAACATTCATTGTGTTATTTATGTGGTTGAGCAGACCATTTTTTCGAACATATGAAGCAATGGATTAGCAATATCCTTCAAAAAGATTCACATTGAGGTTGTAAATGTGTTACGCAGTTAGGGTGCTGGTGACTATTTATGGCTAGAAGATTTGCTGCTGCGTAAAAATGTACAGTTTTAGGTACTGTTCGGACCAAATATATAGAATGATAGGTAATAATAATAATTTTCAGAATTCCCGACCATTTTTCCTGTCGTTGACCGTTCTTAAGTGTTTTTGTAGCAACGTTAATAACGCTCATCTCAAATGAAAAAGGTGGTTTTAATGAACCCAATCTAACCGCAGCGCTGGTTTATTAACCGCTTGTGGTTAATAAAGCTACAAGGTTAAACACATCAATAATTAAGGTCCTTGGGAAAACCCAATTTAGTACACAACATTTTCGGTATTTACTTTTGGTAGAGGGTTTTGAGCAAGCATAATATGCAGGGCAAGTTGAAAGCTGAGTAGGTGCGGCATGATGAGAGAACACCAAAAATATATTTGAAAAGTTTCAATAAGGAGCCCCTTTAGCTGGCAGAGGGACTTGACTCTAACAAAAATTAGCACTTCAAAGCTTAATATTTCACAAACGGATTCCTGTATCGAAAAATTATTTTCACAAACCCGTAATATTTTTAAAAGCCCTATCCACCGATACCCCACACTATGGGGTAGATGAGAAAAAAAACATCCCCACTTTACGTGTAGGGGTAATTTTTTTTTAAATATTTTATTTTACCACTTTGTCGGCGTGATTAATAATATTTATATTCATGCCAAATTATGGCTTTCTAGTACTAAGAGCCTCTGAGCTATGCTGCGGACGAACAAACAAACGGACTTGGCAAAACTAAAAGGGTTCCTTGTTGTCTACGGAACCCTAAAAAAGATAAAAAGCTAAGTTACCAAAACAATTCACCTTCAATGACAAGCGACTTCGTAAGCAATGTTATTTTTAAGATTCATTCTATGGAGATATAATGGAACATGTACGTCTGAAAGTCACCGCTTCCAAAACTACGTTATTCTACGTCATCAATGTGACTAAGGGCGCGTAAGTTGTATGAGCGAGTTCACACATAATACAGTATTCCGGATCCAGTAGAAAATACCGATCCAACAAAATAAGCAGCAATCCGTTTTACAGGTCCATTTAAACGTATGCGTTATTAGCGTATGTAGTTGTATGAGCCAGTTCACACATAATACAGTATTTCGGATCCAGTATACTGATCCGATCTCTTAAAATCAGTCCTGTGTGAATACTATCTCCAGTAGCGACGGATCCGTTAAAAAGGATCCTATAAATGCTATGTGAATACGATAGTATTCTGGAGATATCCAGTAGCGACGGATCCGTTAAAAAGGATCCTGTAAAAACGTACGCATATGTGAACGCGCCCTAAAGTAAAAGCTTTGGCGGTGAGTAATGGGTAACTCACCGTCCGATCAGGACCAGGCCCGTGCCGGACGGCGTGTTGTGTTCCACGCGCGCCTCAAAGAGATGTCAGCATGAGAGACGGGGCCCCATAGGGCCGAAGCCTGCCAGGGTAGCGGGATTGTCCGAAAGGGTTACCGCTGCCCTGGAACATAAAGGGCTAAGGAAGGAACACGGGTGGGTTTTAGTCAGTAAGAGTCTGACACTCCCTCCTGCTCCACCCAGAGCGGGAGGAGTCATTTGATGATTTCCCATCCTCAAAAAAAAAAAAAAAAAAAGTAAAAGCTTTACCAATGGGTATCGGATTACCTAGTAATTGTCTAGTACTTACTTAAGTAAATATCAGAATGAAATTAGAAATAGCATGTTATCAGGTTACTTAAGCAATTCTTATCTAAGAAGGTTTAACCCTACTAAGTTGCAACTGTTTCGCACTACCCTCTTTTACTGTGTTGGTACTGTGTGAAACTGTGGATACTATTTTGTGGGGCATGTTTATTTAGGTTTAGGGAATAAAATGTTAACATAAAGATAGATAATTTAATGATCTTATATTACTTAGTAAAGTAAATATGCTAGTTGACAGTAAGAAAAATACCGTATTTAATATTGTAGAATTATTGAGAACTAAAAATAAAAAACTTAATTTTCTAAATGAGTTTAGATTAATTCATATTTTTGGGAATTATTGTGTAAAATAAAGTTATTGATCACGTGACTGATCGCGAATCAGAGCGCGAAACCTCACAACTTCCAGATGACAGTTTCAAATTGTGAAAAGAAACAAAATACGTCAGACATAAAGTTTATTTTGCATTACTAATAGACGTGCGAAAGGAATGGTCTTGAAAGGAACCATATTGATTGGTAGCGACTGTTAGGTTTTAATTATTTAGTAATTAATTGTTAGTTTTTACTAGCAACATTAAATAGTTTGAGGTATTTATAATATTTTGACATAGGTCGGTAAAAACAGTTTCTCTGTACCGGCAACACCGAAGATTTAAAAAAAAAAATGGAGAATAACGGCTCGAGCCGCGGGAACGGTATTTTGAGGGACTTTTTGATTCCGGCGCTCATGAGAGCAGGTCGTTCCAAGTGACTGGGTCAGTGGAAAGTTTAAGTTGGTGATAATTACTGTTGGAGGTCTTCTAGAAAATAAGGTAACTTATTAGTTTATATTGTAAATCTTTATATAGAATTAAAAGTAATAAGGAATGGAAAACATAATATGTGTTATTTTATTTTGTGGATTATTGAATCTAGTGATTATTCTTGAAATATAAACCTTTGATAAAATATGATAGTGTTTATCTTTATTCTCATCCCTGAAGCAAATGGTTAGCTTCTACTCTAGATATAATCAATAATCACCTATTAGTTTTGAGAATGGAAGTAGTTTACAACATTTCAGAAGTGGGATAATGGCTCACATATTCATTTATATTAACGACGGATGCCCGGTTAAAGTAACAATGATTATGAGTGAACTCTAGTTATAATACATCACATACTGTGTTTCTTCCGTGTATGCTGTCGCAATTTAAGCTCATGTAAATTATTTATTTTTGTTCTCTGAAATATAGAGTTATATAGACACCATTAATCAAGTCAAAGTCATGTGGAGGTCAACTTTTACTTTTCCTCGGTTGATCTCTTGGATTTTCCTCGATTAAATAGGCCGTGGTCATGAGGGGGTTGACCTTACTTTCCTTGACACGTTATTGTAGATATGTTTAGTGGTACGAGGAAGATAATTTAATTTTAGAGCTACAAAATAAGACTTTGAGGTTATTAGGATTTTAACTTTTTAGGGATTGTTTGAAAAGGAGTCAAGCCTTTTGTTACAAGTTTCAGATAATGCCTCGCGACAGTGAAACGTCCTCACGGCGACGGCTGACTACCCCGCCTCGAGGTGATACTCAATCAAGGATTCAGCCGGGGTCTAGTCGTAGTCAAAGCCGACGCCATAGAAGTCGAAGCCTCATACGCAACACCCACTGCGAGCAAGAGCCAAATCGGAGTAGTCACAACCGTGAAGCAATAACCGCAGTGGACGTTTGCAGAGCCGCAGCCGCAGCAAACGGAGCAGAGACCGAGATCTACGCGAGCGAGAGCAGGAGCTGAAAAAACAACGAGAGCGACTGCGTGCCCTTGAAGAAGGAGTCATCAGGGAGCGCAGCCGTCTTCGTTGTAGAGACGACCGAGATCCGGAGAGCAGAGTCACCGCACGGAATACAAGGTCACGTAGCCCTACTTTTAACTGTAAAGATGTAATTAAGCTTATTAACTCCTTAAAACCACAACCAGTGACAGCAGGCTCCTCACTACCTTCCACTAATAACAGCATTAATTCGAAAAATATTTTACCGGATTTCGATCCGTCTGTCAAAACTCAGAGGACTGATATTTGGATAAGGAAGGTAAATGAGTGTGCCACTGTCTACGGTTGGGATGAACGGACAACCGTTCACTTTGCCATGCAGAAACTCCAAGGATTGGCCAAAGTTTGGTATGAAAGTCAAAATTCTATATTATTTAATTGGTCGGAATGGCAGGAAAAACTCTTAAGTGCTTTTCCCTGCGAACAGAACTATGGCCAATCCTTGGAGGACATGTTACGTAGAAAAACTAGATACAAAGAACCATTAGAGGTTTATTATTATGAGAAGCTGGCTCTACTGAACCAATGCGACATCGCAGGCAAGCATGCTGTTGATTGTTTGATACATGGGTTAAGCGACAGAAACTTGAGGTCTAGTGCTAATGCGTTACGCTGTACTCAGCCCGACCAATTATTACAATTCCTAATGAGTAATCAAGATTCGTCCCAAACAGTCGGTCAATCGTATAGGAATAGGGTGAAGTCTGAACAGAACGGTAATAATAGCACAGATAATTCATCAAGAAAATTGCTAAACCGAACGAATACGGGTACAATATTTTGTTTCAATTGTAAGGAGAAGGGTCATCCCTATTTAAAGTGTCCTAAGCCTTTAATTCAGTGTACAAGGTGTAATCGTTATGGTCATAAATCAGATAGCTGTAAATTTAGGAATGATGTCCAAACAGACCAGACACACAAGGTTGACCCTATTTCAAAAACAATGACAATATTAACCTCTCGCTTCAATTCAAAGTACATGAAGGAGTGTACAATCAATAGAGTTCCCATGAACTGTTTCGTTGATTTCGGAAGCGACGTTTCTCTAATCACGCTATCCACGATTCAAAAATTAAAATTAGATCCGGAGAAAATATCATTACCGATAAAAGGTTTTGGCAATGAGGTTGTGTATTCAGTAGGTAGAGTTGAGATCGATTTATGTATTGACGGTGTGGCAGCAAAAGTTATGTGTCAGGTTATTCAGGATGAATTATTAGACGTACTATTTTTAGTGGGTCAGTCTTTTACCGAACAGGAACACGTATTAGTTTATAAAAATGCGAACAAATTAAAGTTTTATAATAATAATTTAAACTCCTGGTTAAATGAAAGTTGTAATTTAGATGAGACTAAAGCTCTTGTTACAATACAGGCTGACGTAGAAGCTTTTGGTCCACTTTCTGTCATAGCTAGGGTAAATTCATGTTATACCGGAAATATCTTATTGAATAGTAAAGTTGTCGGGCGGCCCAATCAACATTTTTTGGTAATTGGAGGAGTTTATTACGTAAAAGACGGCTTAATATACCCCAATATTACTCCTGTAATGGACATTGTTCTTTTGCGCGAAGGTATGGTAGTAGCACGCGGCGCTAGGGTGCAGGTAATTAATAGGATTGTAGCAACCTCTCCAGGAGCATCGATATCGTACCAAGACAAAATTGATGAGAATAATGTTAATATAGGTGATGGAATTAATAAGTGTCAAAGACAAAATTTATTAAATTTATTGCAAAAATATAACCATTGTTTCGCTGCATCGCTGAAAGGGTTAGGTTGTACTAATGTTGCTGAGATGGACATAGAATTAAACAGTCGCAAGCCCGTCGTCTATCGTCCCTACAGATTGTCCCATAAAGAACGCGAACAGGTTAGGGAAATGGTAGGAGAAATGTTAGAGGCAGGCATTGTCCAAGACTCTGTGTCGGAATACGCTAGCCCAATAATACTAGTTCGTAAAAAGGATGGCGGGGTAAGGATGTGTGTAGACTATCGCATGCTTAACTCTATCACAGTTAAGGAGCGATACCCTATGCCTATCATCGAAGATGAAATCGCGCGGTTGTCAGGGCAGGCATACTTCATCACATTAGATCTAAAATCGGGTTATTATCAAGTACCGATCTCTGAGCGTTCTAAACCACTTACGTCGTTTGTTACCCCAGACGGACAGTACGAGTTCAATCGCATGCCGTTTGGGTTGGCAAACGCACCCGCTGTATTTCAACGGATGATAAATAAGGTTTTAGGTTCATCTCGGTTTACTGAGGCCACGGCATACATTGATGATGTTTTAATTTATGGGAATAGTGTAGGTCAATGCTTAGAGAGACTTGAGAAAATTTTAAAGTTGATAGAGCAGGCTAACTTAACACTCAATTTATCCAAATGTCAATTTTTGCTAGATACAATTAATTACTTAGGGTATGAGATAAGCGCGTCCGGAGTGCGTCCTGGTGATAAGAAAACTCGATGTGTTCTGGATTTCCCTCGTCCTGTTAGTCAACATTCAGTTCGACAATTTTTAGGCCTCGTCGGCTACTTTAGGAAATTTATAAAGGGTTTTGCAACTTTATCGCATCCCTTAAACAAACTTTTAAAAAAGGATGCTGCCTGGGATTGGGGAAATGAGCAGGAGCAAGCATTCATTGATCTAAAGGACAAATTAGTTGGTAGATTAATACTAGCAATATATAATCCGGTAGCTCAGACAGAATTGCACACCGATGCCAGCAAGCTGGGCATCGGTGGAATACTACTTCAAAGGCTTCATGATGGGGATACTTTCCGCCCAGTAGCCTTTTATAGTCGCCAGACATCACCTGAAGAGAAAAATTTTCACGCTTACGAATTAGAGACGTTAGCGGTAGTGTGTTCGTTAAAAAAATTTAGAGTATATTTATTGGGCCAAGATTTCAAAATTGTGACTGACTGTAGTGCTTTGCGTTCAACGTTCAACAAACGAGACCTTATACCACGAATAGCGAGATGGTGGTTACTCTTACAAGAGTTTAATTGTACGGTGGAATACCGCGCGGGGTCAAAAATGGCACACGTTGATGCACTGTCTCGAAACCCGGTTAACGTTAGAGATTCCGAATCGGAACAATTACCATCAGTAATGTCGATAAGTAGTGAGGATTGGTTAGCCACTCTACAGCTAGGCGACTCTGAACTGCGTAGAATCCATGAAACGTTAACTAGTAATCTCGATGCTGACGGATTAAAATATATAAGAGACAACTATTGCCTTAAAGATAACAAATTATATCGTTTTTTGGATGGAGATAAAAATCAGTTACGTTGGGTAGTTCCTAAAGGGGCAAGGTGGCAGATATTACGTAAAAATCATGACGAGATAGGACATTTTGGAGTCGAAAAGACCCTTGAGCGGATAAAAAGTACTTACTGGTTCCCCAAAATGTCCCGTTTCGTCAAGAAATATGTTCAGGCATGTATAGAGTGTGCATATTCTAAAAATAATAGTAGGAGTGCGGGCCTCCTACACCCGATTACAAAGGTGGAAGTGCCTATTCACACTCTCCATATTGACCACTTGGGCCCGTTTGTAAGGTCTAAGCGGGGGAATTGCTATTTATTAGTTGTTGTGGACGCTTTCACAAAGTTTGTCTGGATCAAGCCGGTCCGAAATACGAAGTCGCTAGTTTCGATACGAGCCTTGGAAGAAATATTTCACACTTTTCGGAATCCGGATCGTATTGTGAGTGATCGCGGGACATCATTTACGTCACACGCGTTTAAAAGGTTTTGCATAGACAAGGGCATTAAGCATATCCTTAATGCAGTAGCTAGCCCGAGGTCTAACGGTCAGGTTGAGCGGTACAACCGCACCATTCTTAACTCGTTGACTGCTCAAAATCTGAATGACTGTGAGAAGGAGTGGGACAACAAAGTAGGAACTATTCAATGGGGTATGAATAATACACGCCAAAAGACAACCGGTAAAACCCCTTCAGAAGTAATGTTTGGGTTTTGCATGAAGTCTGAAATAGACCCTAGGCTAAATGAAGTAGTGACGGAAACTAGAGAAGATACTGATATAACTATCATTAGAGAATCGGCTAAAGATGAGCAAAGTATACAAAAATGTAACAACAAAAATAAACGTCTCATCATGTTTATAGTCCAATTGTTGACTTCTATTAGTAATGTATAATTGAAATTTTATTTTTTTAATTTAATTTCTTTCTTAGTTATTAGTACCTAATTTAATTTAAATCTAAAATTTAATGTATCAATGTAATTAAGTTATGTTTATACTGTTAATTTGACTTTTCCTTATGTTCCTTATTCTCGATAATTATTTCAATTGTAATTCAGATTCGTCCTTTTTTTTTTGTGAATGATGTGCATGCCTATAAGTAACTTATTTACACAGAATCCCATCGTAAATATCTGTACATGTCTTATTTGTAAATAAGTTGTTGGTGTGCCTATATCAAATAAATAAATAAATAGTGAAGGGGACTTAATAAAAATTACTAAAACAAACTTCAATAATGATGGCAAAAGTAAAAAGCTTTTGCCATCATATATAGGTCCATACAGGGTTGTAGAGGTGTTAGATAATGATCGTTATACAGTCGCGGCTATACCGGGCTTAACCAGTAGTAAAAATAAACGTAAAACAACTGTCGCTGCAGATCGCATGTCGCCTTGGGTTCATGTAGCTTCTTTAGAAATAGATGATGATAGTGATGATGATGACGACGAGGAACCCATTAATGATGAAATTGTGAATAATGAAATCCAAACTGATCAGAATTCGTAATTATGAATATTATTTATTATATTGTCATAAATTATACAATGAAATATTGATACTGGACATTCATTTATTAAATGTTAATTAACCAAAGATTTATGTTAATTGTTAATCAAATTGCTTTGGAACATTTTATTTAATTTTCCATGATTTTTGTGAGTTAGCCCTGAAATGAATTGAGGGTGTAATTGATTCTATTTAATTGGTTGTAAGAATTGAGGGTTTACACCAATTGGATAGGCATACAATAAATATGATTAAGCTTTGTAAGAATTGAGGGTTTACAATAGCTTATTTATATACCTAAAATGAAAATGAATTGTGGATATAATTTGATTCTATTTAATTGGTTGTAAGAATTGAGGGTTTACACCAATTGGATAGGCAAACAATATAAAACGGAAATGTGATGATTGCTTTGAATCTATGCTATCAGTTGTGAGAATTGAGGGTTCACCGCTGCTAGAATAGAAACATATAAGTGTTATTATGCTTTTGTGAGAATTGAGGGTTCGCAAGGGCATAATAATATTAATATAACTGATATGGAATTATGATTTTACTGTGAGAATTGAAATGATGAAATAGTTATAAAATGAGTTGAAAACTTAATGATGTATAACTTCAACTGTTCAGTTTAGTTTTGTAAGTACTCGATTTAAAGTGACTGATATTGTGAACCAATCTCATGAAAGTCGAATCAAGAAGGCCAAGTGTTAGGTTTCTGTTTTTCTTATGTGCATGGGGACATGCACAAGGTCAGGATGGTCGAGTGTTAGGTTTTAATTATTTAGTAATTAATTGTTAGTTTTTACTAGCAACATTAAATAGTTTGAGGTATTTATAATATTTTGACATAGGTCGGTAAAAACAGTTTCTCTGTACCGGCAACACCGAAGATTTAAAAAAAAAATGGAGAATAACGGCTCGAGCCGCGGGAACGGTATTTTGAGGGACTTTTTGATTCCGGCGCTCATGAGAGCAGGTCGTTCCAAGTGACTGGGTCAGTGGAAAGTTTATGTTGGTGATAATTACTGTTGGAGGTCTTCTAGAAAATAAGGTAACTTATTAGTTTATATTGTAAATCTTTATATAGAATTAAAAGTAATAAGGAATGGAAAACATAATATGTGATAATATAATTTGTGGATTATTGAATCTAGTGATTATTCTTGAAATATAAACCTTTGATAAAATATGATAGTGTTTATCTTTATTCTCATCCCTGAAGTGTTGCAAATGGTTAGCTTCTACTCTAGATATAATCAATAATCACCTATTAGTTTTGAGAATGGAAGTAGTTTACAACACGACCATTATTCATTTTATTAATTAGTAGTATTTAATCATATTTTGTGTTAGCCCTTTAAAAATCTGAAAATGGAAATCGTGTACTTACTTACGACTGTCAATTTAAAGTAAATATTAACGGAAATTATTATTCGTCTGCCATGAGTATTATTTTCAAAACGTTGTTTATTAAGACTAACAATGTTAGGTACTATTATGAATGTTATAATGTTCCGACAGAAGTAATAAATAAAGGTAGTGGGCGAGCAAAGCTGTTAAAGAAACTCGCAGATTTGACACAATGAAAGGTTTGAAGTCACTTAAGCCGCCATGACAGAATGCCCCGTTTTGACAAATTGGTTCTGTCGTTGAATGATAATATTTCGCTGAAATATTCATAATTTAAATAAACCACAGGAAATCTAAGCTGTTTCTCAAAATCTGTCAACTAGCCTACTGCCGCCATTGATATCTTTACAAACCCACAGCCACAGATTTACGATGCCCACAGAATTTACCCCGGAAACCTGGTTGCCTTCTGGGAACGAGTCTAATATTAGCTAAATCAATAATTCTGATAAGTATCTATGATAAAATAATAATGAATTTTATGTTTGAATAATTTTAGCCTGCATGCTTGTGCTTCCCTTACTTCAAAAGATTTAGTTCCTATATACCTACGTCAAATAACTACGCAAGATACAGTTTGCCTTGAGTTTAACATCACTATAAAATTAACTATTTTAGGCCCATATTGGCCCTGATTCCCTTGTTCACAAACTAAACTAAATTTAAGTTCTGTGCATCTTTTTCTTTCTATTTCATTAAGAAAAGGATGGAAGATAAAATATTAGTTTACTCCTGTCAAATTAAGATACTCCATAGACAGATTAGACGTGATTAAAAACATGGCTGCTAAAAATACGTCAATTTACGTCAGGCGCTGACTAGTTTGACAGGACTAAACTAATATTTTTTATCTTCTGTCCTTTTCTAAATTAAATAGAAAGAAAAAGATGCATTGAACTTAAATTTAGTTTAGTTTGTGAACAAGGGAATCGGCGCCATTATGTATTATGCAGTTTATAATTAAAAAGCCTGTTAGGAATAGGGCAATTTAATATAAAATTAAAATAATATGTACATATTTTCCATAGTTTTGTGCGCTATATTTATAGCCTACATCTATATGCAACGTTCCACTACGCAATGAAAATGTAGATTTCAATAGTTCTACGTCAGTACCACAGTAGTCTACGCAAGATAGAAGGGCCTTGGTGGACGTCACTACAAAACTATCTTGAGCCAATTTTTATATGCTTTATGTATTATGTAAATGGTACAGTGGGCCCATTTAATTAGTTTGCATAGCGCATACATCTGTGACTGTCATTATTATCGTGTGGGTATACGTAATATACACACGCGGTTAAAGATAAAATAAACGGGTACACACTGAAGGAATATGAGTCCATATTTTAGTCTGATATAACAAGCCAAGGTTCCCATAGATATGTGGTGTAAGCGCCTGCGATAGCTATTGATGTAAGCTAGGCGGCGTGAGTTTGATCCCAACCGAGGAATTTTGTTTTGCTGCTTTTTACATTTTGTTTTTTGTTAAATTAATTTTGTGGTCAAAAAAATCACTCAAGTAAAAAACTAGAAAGTTAATTAAATAAGGAAAATAATAAAGCTTCCAGAAAACAAATTAACTTCCAGCGATCTGTGGTTGACTGATGTAATACGAACAAAATAAGCCTAAAAAATCTAGTTATGAGAGAATTCAAAAACTACCTGACAACATTAAAAAAAAACATCCAAAATCGTCATGCTATGAATCAGCGACGCCTTATTATACTTATACGTAAGGATGCGAGAAGATTATGTAAACATTAGAAGGTTTCAACGCCAGAAGACTAAGTAAGAAGGCACCTCTATATAGTTGAGGATTTGATTGGAACTCTAACATCCGCGCAATCTGAGTGAGACGAAGCTAGCATGCCATGGCTACTGGTGAAAAGCTAGCACCATAGAAATTTTCTTTATCTATGGCTAGCACCAATTAGCCAGGGATTTTTACAGCTCAGTTGTACCGTCTTCGGTAAGGCAAGTTAGGTTAAAACTGAGAATACTTTTCACAAGCTAAGCGATTAAAGCGAGCCCACTCTTGACACGAATAAGCAGAGCGCGCTTAGTTACACGATGAGCAAGCTCTTAAGAATTGCACCCTAATTGAGTAATACACATTCAATTACAATCTGAATCATTTTGAAGGATATTGCTAATCCATTGCTTCATATGTTCGAAAAAATTGTCTGCTCATCAACGTAAATAACGCAATGAATGTTGTTACAACTATTAAACGTGACCCAGAACTCGTCAAAATACATACTTAAAATGACGAGTTCTGGAACAAGTAGGATTTTTTAAGTACCAATAGATGTTACCCTGGAAAAAAAAATACTTTTATGATAAAAGTATTACAAATGCCAATTTATATCGTTAGCAAATTAACTTAACTAATTCATCAAACAATCAGACTTACAGTAGATCCCACTGAAGTTTCACAAATCAAAACACAAGACTACGTGCTGCGTGTCATATTTAGCAGCTAAACTAGCAAAAAAATCAAAAAAATGGGGGGGACACTTTTCAAATAAAATATTTCAGATTCCATTACAGTTAAAACTCCGTGTTGTTATTTTAATTATGCAATATGCTACCAAGAATATAATGTGATAAAAATCGGCCAGTTTAATGTTTAGTAGAAAAAGATTTTGATGTTTTTAGTTAATTTGATGACTTCTGGGTCACTGTCGACTTCACCCACGTTTACAACATATTTTTGAATGTAAAACCAAACCACACAGCCACAGCGCCACAGTTATAAAATGTGTAAGATTGATTTTAAATTTATAATATAAAATAGGTAAGTTACCATTAAAAATGATGACCTGTAGATTTCGGTAAAACGCAATTTAAGCTGGTGGAAAAATATAACGTCAGCAAATATTGTATTAATTTTTTGGAATTTTCAGCATTTTATTCGGTCGTTTCTGTATTTGTATTCGCTTATAAGTTGTCGAAAAGTTAGTATTTAAAGCAGTAAATTTCATATTTTGAGAATGTTCATATTTTAATTTTTTTTCGGAGCTTTCATACTACCCATTAAATAAAATCAATAAAATCATTTTATTTTTTTATTAGGTAATCATTGGTATTGGTTGGAATGAGCGAGCTTATCGCTTGGGTCATTAGCAAATAATCCGTATCGTTTCTTCCAATACTCCTTCTTTACAATGGTTGTTTTAAGGTTCAATTTGGTGTGGACAGTTTGTTAGCAAAAATACTTGTGTGGCCGATACAATGATTTAATGCAAACTGGTTTTACTCGTAAACATAATATATATTCTTTAGCTATCCATACTAGACGTTAAAATGAGTAAAACACTGTTGTTTATCAGTTTTTTTTTGACAAAGACAAAGTTTTTTGTTGGTTAAGGATGGACGTAAATAGTTTGTCAAAGTAGGTAGGTATATAAATTGAAACAAAGTAAAATTAGAGGTGAACTGAATCAACATGTTAGATAGTAAGAAATTATGACAACTTCTAACGGCATACTCGTATAAACAATAACATCACTTCACCAGACTTCAATAATACGAGTTGTTGTTTAAAAATTTAAAGAGGAGTACGGCGGTATACTTAAATAATGCTAAGGTTTGTATTTGTTTACATTCGCTTAACAAATATGAACATTATTTGCATAAAAATAAGGTTCATAGTCGTCTACTAATAAAAAAAAAATCGACTAATAATGAGTCAGCAAATCTTCGTTTTCTATCACCATATTGTTCTCCCAATCAAAATGAATGCATGACCTAGCAAACTGTAGTCGGTTTTGTCGGTGCGCAGTGGACAGCAAAATCTTCCGCGCTGGCTTGCGCAACGTAAACCAGCTGAATGTAGGTGATTTCTCACAGTTTGTAAGCACACATCGTGTGCTGTTGCTGTTACGAGGGTGGACAAGAAGGGATCCAGCCTCATACAAAACAAAACAGTATTTAAAATACTTACCTATAATAATAGCTATTATTATAACAAATAAATATATATACCTACTATATTTATATACTGTGTATATAATAAGTGTGTGTGTGTGTCTGTGTATATAAGTATATATAAATAATATACTTCATACGACGACGACGACTGAGAAGGTATGTCTGTCGCTCGTTAAAATCAGGCATATTTTAATTACTGTGGGTGTACTATGGGTAGTGTTGGTTATAGCGCAATAGAAAAACGATTTGCAGTTCAAATCAGATTACAATTCACGAACAAGTCAGTCACACTAGCGAATCACACACTGTAGGTACACAACTCAATGATACGGAACGCGAGACAGTTTCTAAGCACATGTTGTTCGTACTATGTCCAATGTTTCGATCATCTCAAGAGCTCTGCTCACACCGCTTTTGTAGCTGTTGCTCTCGTCCCCCCATGAACTCAGGCTAGACTCTGTCTAGCGCCACGAGATGGCGCTGGCCTTCCAAATAGTCAAACGAATGACTCCGACATACTTATGTACAATACAGGCGCATACAAGTTAAAATACTTAAATGTTTTAAATATGCACTGACATTAGTAAACATAATCTATTTTATTATTATCTATTTTTATTTACGTTATTCGAAGGCCTTTCTTTAATCTATCTAAAGGCCCGTGCCGTAATGGGACAAAAATGGGCTAGACCAAGTTAATTTTATCATAAATATGTGTGTTTTGAAATTTATTAACTTTAACAATAAACATAATATTTAGAAACTTCTACTACTAAATCAACTACAAATTATTAAATTATAAATCTTAGACAAAAAAAAAAAAACTATAATACATTTATGATGATATACCAATTTTATTTATAACTATGGTAAGTATTGCACTTCAGTTACATTAATGTATTCCTAGGTAAACATTGAAAGGTGAGACGAGTTACTTAAGTTGAAGTAAGTATTATGTCAACGTAATATCAAACTGATACTCACCGATATCATTAGGCTCCTTGTAATTTCACATTTAGATACGTTTTGCTCAACGATTTAGTTCTGCTTTTTTTAATATTGATAAATGTTGCACAGAAATAAATCTGCACCCGAATACGAGTAGCAATCAATAAACTCAGTAATGCAAATACTTGTAGACTATAGTTTGACCAAAACCGCTGTACCGCGCCTTCGGTATGTGCGCGGCGAGACGGGGGGGCAGTGCAGGCCGCTCATTCGTCACCGCTCTCGGCGTCCCGCCCCAGGCCTCGCCGGGCATTCCTCCCGCCTCACCGCGCATTCCTAAGGCGCGGTACAGCAGTTTCGGTCAAACTATAACAACAAAGAACGCTCATTTTTTTATAAAATAGGGTCCTCGAAAACAATTTTTTTAAATTGTCGGTAGTTTAAACAGTCAAAATAAAATGGCCTGAGAGTTCCGTGGCTGTCTCAAATGTTGCAAACTTCATTACTCATCCATGAATGGGATCGAACCGTTATAAATTCAACTTTAAAGTAATGTTTAAACAAAATAATGAATACAAAAAGAAAAAGACATTTGCTGCACACATGGTTTGAACTTATGACTTCTCGTTCACTGACCAAAGACGATAGCCATTGCGCTAAGGTCACTGTAGTAATATGATGCGAAATAAATCTAATTCAGTAACATCAATTAATGATTACTATCGTGCCATACGCACACTACTAAACACAGAGCTCGCTCGTTTTATTTGGTGTTTGTGTGTATCACCGTGTCTTCACCCACACATATAACATGTAAACTAAATACGTTGTTCGATTGTACACCAGAGACTACCTACTATATTGTCTCTCCTTCCCCTTTTTAATCCCTCCAAAGGTTGTCTTTAACACGTTGACTGCTGACAGTCAACGTGTTACGTGTACGTGTTGTCTGGACAACAGATACAATAGAAAATCTATTGTTGGCGGACACCGGTGACCGTGGTGGCAGTCGATGCCTTAAAATAACGTTTTAAGCGATATCGCCCATTGTGTCACCCTTTGTAAAATTTATTTATTTATATCTGTAATTTATATGGTGTACATAATAAAGAGTATTCTATTCCATTTTCATAAATTGTGTTCATTATTCTTTCCAGTTGGTAAAATTTACAATTTTTTTGCAGAAATGCATAGTTTTATATGATGAGCTAAAAAAAGGTTAAAATAATACATTTTGATTTATTCATCTATTCTGTAGTAACTCGGTTAGTTACGTAGAAGTAACGTCAATGAATTTTTAATATTCCAATAAAAGAAGAAATCATATCGTGTCTGTATCCTTTTGGAATCTTTATGACAGTCAGTTGGTAGATACTGTTGATTTGTGTGCCTATTTGGTGCTTACATGTAACCTCCGCGAGTTAAAGTTATTGGCAAGAAATATGAGATAAACATTAATTTAGTTTAAGATAAGAAGAAGGTAGGTGTCAGATTTGGCTCACAAACCAAGGAACTAATATATACATTTTTTATTAATTTAAACATGATAATAATTAAAGTGAATAGTCGTTTATTCATAAATTCTGCTACAGTTAACATTCCCCCAATGTTAACAGTACTATAAGTAGGTACCTACCTATACAGGGTTTTTAATAATATTGTATATAAGTATGTCGCATCCAACTAGCTAAATTAGCCGTTTAGTCAACCGCCTAGCTTTTGGAAGTACTTAGTGCTCGCTCTCTCGGCTCGCACGCGGTTGATCACAGTTCTAACCCAACCCATTTGGTCGGGATGCCCTAGCTTAGTTACTGCAACCAATTTGGGTCGCACGTGATTGGTTACAGTTCCAACCTAAACTATAATTTATTGAATATCATTCAGGCCGTTAGTTGAATGACCGCCGTTTAGTTAAAAGGCTAGGCGGTTAACTAAACGGCTAATTAAACCAGTTGGCTGCGACATATATGTACACAATATAATATTATCAACATTATTCGTTTTCTCTACCATTACCTAAAGATTGCTTTAAAAATAATAATGATAATGGGAAACGAGGCCAATCTTGTTTGCATTGTAGGTAGGTAACTGAGTACCTATTCACTTAAGTACTAGCTACTAGTTGGTTATCCGAAAACCGCAATTGGAAAGGTTACTTGATCAACGGGTTTTGTTGGTTCAGAATTGAATTGATGCATAAAAAATAATTTGATATGTCTGCTTGTTTTTTGATTTGATATGTCAGAATAACAGCTTTTTACTAAATACATATGATATACGGTACTTATAACAAAAAACTGTTTTTAAAATTTTTGTTTGACTGTTTGTTTCGGCTAATCTTCGAAACGGCTGAAGCGGACTTTCTGGCAGATAGCTTATGTTTAAAGGAGAAACTTGGGCTAATTTTATTTTGGACAAGGAATTAGGGCAAACAAAATGAAAACCCATAAAATCCAATATGCACGCGAACGAAGTCGCGGGCACAGCTAGTAAAATATATGTCGGAGTCATTCGTTTGACTATTCGGAACGCTAGCGCCATCTCGTGGCGCTAGACAGAGTCTAGCCTGAGTTCGTGGAGGGGTACGAGAGCTACAGCTACAATAGCGGTGTGAGCAGAGCTCTCAGGATCATCGAAACATTGGACATCGTACGAACAACATGTGCTTAGAAACTGTCTCGTGTTTCGTATCGTTGAGTTGTGTCAGTATGTGATTCGCTAGTGTGACTAACTTGTTCGTAAATTATAATCTAATTTGAACTGCAAACAGTTTTTCTATTGCGCTATAACCAACACAAGCCATAGTACGCCCACAGTAATTAAATTATGCCTGATGTTAACGAGAGACAGACATACCTTCTCCGACATATATATTTACAAGAAATCATTACGGACCAGTTTACGAGAACCTGCAGGAATTGACAGACAGCGCGACATATAGGAGAACTCCTATTTCCAATTTATTGTAACATTTTCAGTTCAGCGTAAAAATAACAAGCAAGCTGGTATTTTATTTATTGATTTTGAAAGTTTCTAAACTTTTATTTTCAAATCTACACCTACTACAACTAAAGCTTGTTTGTTTGAAAGTGTTAATCTCTGAAACTAGCAGTTGGATTTGAAAAATTGTTTTTTCAATTGATAGCCCAATTCTTGAGGAACAATATGCTAGGACCTTTAGGATCCGAGGAAAAAGAAAAAGAGTCAGAAAGGCTAAGCGAAAACAAAGTAATAGCACGGGCGAGCGTTGCGATGGGACGGGGTGGGTCGAGGGATCAAGAAATTGCACGTCAAGTGAAATAATTTAATAATTAAAAAAAATTAGAAGCACAACAAATTAGATTTTTAAAACTATTAGTCACTAAGAAAACCAGGAACAAATCATCATCTGCCTAGCCTTTTCCCAACTATGTTGGGGTCGGCTTCCAGTCTAACCGGATGCAGCTGAATACCAGTATTTTACATGGAGCGACTGCCTACCTGACCTCCACAACCCTGGGTAATACGATACCCCTTGGTAAGGCTGGTTCTCAGACTTTCGGGCTTCTGACTACCCGTAACGACTGTCAAAGATCCACGAATGACAGCCGGGACCAACGGCTTAATGCTTAAACCAGGAAAAATGTAAAGATGATAATAATAATCAATTTAAAATTTGTAAAATCTTCCTATCAGCTTAAAACATAAATACCTACTTCTGGTTAACAGTCACGGCGGCTGGGAGTGTCACTCGCTAGTTACCCATAACCATGCAACTAGGACAGTATCAGCAGGTAAATTTTATGTACCGAGAATAAGGAATTATTTTGGCGACCGAACGCTTGATAAAAGAGTACCTTACCGTCTCAACCATTTGCCTGCTGATATAAAAACCCTGAAAATAAAAGGGAAATTTGCCAAATTACTTAAGCTGTTCTTTCTCAAGAGTTTGTAAACCACGTTTGTTTCTTTATTACCTACTTTGTGAGATTATTAAGTGGAAATTAAGTGTCCGCACTTGTATATCTGTTTTTTTTTTTTTACTGTAGACGACAGCCTACGCTTTCGATGGCGTCCGACCCAACGAGGCGTGATCAGAAACACTACCCTGGTAAACTACAGAGGAAACTGGAAATCCTGCTCCTTGTGTAAACCCATGTAAATTTATATGCATGGACAACCGAGCCAATACGCTTAGTGAAGGAATTGAACGCTCTACGATCTCGCCCGTGATTTATACCGCATTATTGTTACGTAAAAATCTGACGCGTAATCTTTTAAAGACTATAAAAATAGCTTGTAAGTCGATAAATAGGACTGATATGTCATCGTTGGCGAGAGCTATTTAGTAACAGGAAGTCTGACAAAAAAAAAAAAAAATACTTTGAAAAACTGTTTGAATATTGGGATCACTTTATTATTATTTTTTGTTGACTGACTGAACTACTTAAATAAAGTGGTCACTTATTTTGGTTTTAAATAAAAGCAGAATTTATGCGTTGGTTTCTTTGTCGTTTTCAGCAATCTAATTGCGTAACACACTATTAATCACAATCTGAATCGTTTTGAAGGATATTGCTAATCCATTGCTTCATATGTTCGAAAAGTGAGTCGCTCAACAACGTAAATGAAATATGAAGTGTCAAAATGAAAGCCATTTCTACTGTTACTGTGTTACGGAATCACCCCCCACAGGCTTTGTAAACGTTTTGGGTAAGAATATTTCACAGCTGTCTCTCAATCAAGTTAAAACTTTTGAACTCGTTACGTCAACTTTAGTATGGCATTATTATGAATGAGTATCAGTTTTTAAACATGATAACACAGCACCTACAAGATTTTTAGTTTTATAAGTGCATAGAGGCTACTTCTCTGCTCTTGAAAGAAAGAAAGAAAGAAAGAAAAAGTATTTATTGCGACTCGTACAGGATCATAAACTAAACACAGTTAAAAATAAAACAAATTATATAAAAAAGTAACAAAAGGAAAAATGAAACAGAAAGTCCTATACGAGGCCAAAAGGCTCCTATATCAGCTATGATCACTTCATATTACTTACTAGCTTCTGCCCACGACTTATACATTATATATATTATTTCTTTATTAAAGGTAAGTTTACAAAAATCTTGCTTATAAACTATGCCCCACAAAACCGTTTTCACGGTTTGTCTGTGGGAACGGTTTTTCAAAGTATTGTTTTTGTCAGACTTCCTGTTACTAAATAGCTCTCGCCAACGATGACGTATCAGTCTTGTTTATCGACTTGCAAACTATTTTTATAGTCTTTAAAAGATTACGCCTCAGATTTTTACGTAAGAATAATGCAGTATACTCGTAAATCGTGGGCGAGATCGTAGAGCATTTAATTCCTTCACTAAGCGTATTGGCTCGGCTATCCATGCATATAAATCTACATGGGTTTAAACAAGGAGCAGGATTTCCAGTTTCCTCTGTAATTTACCAGGGTAGTATTTAAGATCACGCCTCGTTGGGTCGGACGCCATTGAAAGCGTAGGCTGTCGTCTGAGTTGACCAGCCGTGTTCTAGCTGTAAACTCGAGCAAACCTATCAACATCTTGGATATTGGTCCCGGCTGCTGCTCCTAGTAACATGAAATTTAGTAGCGTATCGTTGACGTTCCAATAATGACGATATTTTCAAAAATCCTCCTGGGAACTTGGAATATTCATCTTTGAAGCGAACAAAATCGCGCATCTCCCAATAAAGATCAAAGTAAATAGTTCGATTTTTAAAGCTCATAAAAGTTTTCCTCAATATCGTAAAAAAGAGCTTTTAAAATATGTGATATATTTTCTCAGAATTGCCTTGTGACGATCACAATAGCTGCGGTGATATTACTTTCTTTCGATGACGCCACAGCTCCTCAATATTTATTGTTAGTATGGAAATCACGAATATGTAACATATTGTACTCGAATACAATATTATTGCCCATTTATCAAAGTCCCGTCTGAGAATAGCCCCTGTCACTTCGCGTGGGTCAAATTAGGCTTCTAACAAAAATAAAGAAATGTCTGTTGACAAAATACACAACAAACGTACGTAACTTTTTATTACCTACTGTCTGTTCTAAAACCATCTGATGAAAGTGTAAATAAACCTGTTTAGGATCAATTTTTATACAATCACTCACTAAACCTTATTAGTGACACATTCATCTGTATTTAGAAGGTTTCAACTGTTTATCTCACCTATTCTTCCAAGAACCGCTGTTTGAATAACATTATTAAATTGTAATTGAAAATTCATCGATAAGAAATGAGGTTACACAAATGACCTTTTGTAAAATTAAAAACGATAATACACGATTATTACGATAATGTATAATGAGAATTTCGGGTTGAAGTATTCAAATAATAAAATCAAAGCACTCGATTTGTAAGTGACACTACAAATAGTACTTAAACAAATTTTTTCTGATTCATTTGTTTACGTTTCATCACATAATTTTGGAACAGACTATACATTTTTTTACCCGTTTTACTATTACTCGTAGCTTAACTTACCTGCTACGAATGCATCTACAATTGATACCGAGTGTGAGTGCTACGTCACGTCGTAGCTATTCGCTAGGCTACCCTGTTCGTAGCTAGGTGTAGCCGTAGCTATCCTACCTGTACGTGGCTACGTGATTCGGTTTGGCCGTGGCTCGCCTATAGCGTAGGCGGCTTTGTACCGGTCGCTTTGCCCAGTGGTACGATTAGTCGATCATATACGATGCAGGCTGGCAGGAAATCGTGCGTCAAATTCATTAGTAGGAACTGTGGGCATGTACACCTATTTGGAACATTTCTACTCTACATCTGAAATAGAAAATAAACTATTTAAAGAAAAGGTAGTTTTTTTTAAGCATCCTTCTTAAAAGCTGTGTTGAAATTGGATTAAATGTGGTTTGGTGTGATGTGTGTGGGTGGTGGATAAAACCGTCGGAAGTAAATAAACATGTCAGAATTCAACTTAGTAGTCGCAGGGTATTTATATATATTATTATACACTTCTGGACACATCTATTGGCCCACCTTGTATTTTCAGTTTCGTTTGGTAAAATTTAAAAAAAATAAAATTTTATATTAGGTCGAGCAAAAAGTTTTTATGCAGTTTTGAACCTGGCACATTCACAATTTCATTCAATAGTCTTTTTTTGAATTTCGAACACAGAATTTAAAGAAACAAAAGACAATTTGGAGCCTGTTTGTTGATATCAAACAATCGAATACTAAGAAAACTTGGTTTTATTGGTTTACTTGGATTTAATTCTTGAAAAAGTGATTGATATCTTTGGTTTTGCAACAAACATTACTTATTCTTAACATTAAGGTGAGGTTCTATCAATAATCTATGGATACTTCACCTGAAGTCGCCGCCCAAGCTGTGGCACTTATTCAGGCCGGACACAGCCAAAGAAACGTGAGTGCTCAACTTAATTTAAGTCGATCTGCGGTCCGAAATGTTTATCGGAGGTACCTAGAGACTGGCGGCTTTGTTCGTCGCCAAGGAAGGCCACGATCTCGGGTCACAACTGAAAGGCAGGATCGATTCATCGTGACGACCAGCTTGAGAAATCGTCACCTTACCTCCATTGAGATACAAAACCAACTTCGCGACTTCCACGGAGTATCTGTGAGCGCTCGAACTGTTCGGAGAAGGTTAAAAGAACGCGATATGGTACCACACAAGCCAGCTAATGGGCCCAAACTAACGCGAGCCCACCGAACAGCGCGCCTTCATTTCGCACGCAGTCATTTAAATTGGACACAGCAAGATTGGAGCTGTGTACTCTTTTCTGATGAGTCTAAAATTGTGTTACATGGCAATGATGGAAAGAAGAAGGTCTACCGACGTAAGGGAGAGCGTTTCGCACAATGCTGCTTTGAAGAGAGGGTTGCTTATGGCGGTGGCTCATGGACTGTCTGGGGCGGTATATCCGCGAGCGGCAAAACTCAACTTGAGGTTGTTACAGGACCACGGCTGCCAACATTAAATGCTGAAAGGTACATTCGTGAGTGCTTAGAACCTCACGTGATACCATACGCGGACTATGTGGGCCCAAATTTCCTTTTTATGCTTGATAATGCAAGAGCCCATGCGGCCGGCATCGTCAGGGAATATCTTCGGGATGTGAACATCACAGTTATGGACTGGCCAGCCAGAAGCCCAGACATGAACCCCATTGAGCACATGTGGGACGAGCTAAAAAGATGTGTTAGGGCTCATCAGCCAGTTGCCCAGACGATGCAGGAGTTGAAAACTGCCATAGAAGAGGAATGGGAGATGATCCCTCAAAATTTCAAGCGGTTGATAAACTCTATGCCTAATCGTATGAGAGCTGTGGTAGATGCCCATGGAGGCAACACGCGTTATTAAATTAAACCTTTATTTGATAAAACATGTTTTTTATTCAAAAATCAATTGCCTTTAACAAGGCGCATATCCGACTTGTTAGGCGTAGCTCCATGTCGTATGGTATTCTGAATTCAAATTTAAAACAATACGATCGAAAAAGATGGTAAAATGTATCAGGTTTAAAACTGCATCAACAGTTTTTGTTCAATCTAGCAATCATATTTCGGTAGGGGCCATGGAAACCTAAACTCTAAGGTGGGCCAATAGATGTGTCCAGAAGTGTATATACTCATATTTTTTAAGCCTACTCTTTGTAGACTTTAGATTTTACTTACTTTTAAGTACTTGTTGACAGGCTTTCACTGTCCTCCCATACCTATTAACACTGTAATTGGAAAACATTGTAAAAGCCAATTATTTTTAAAAGAGTAACCGAAGTTTCCTGCCGGCTCTTATCCATAGAAAACGACAATTGCTTCTGACGTTTCATAAGTGCATATAAGTAAGTTAATGTGGTAAACGATAGGGATCGTCTAATATAAAATTACATATACATTTCACTTGTATGTATATAAATTTTAGTGGAGGGGCGTGTCATGTTACATTGGTCGATCTCTAAGAATTTATATCGATCATCATCATGCACCTGCCTTTATCCCAATTTATTTGCGGCCAGCGCAACATATCTTTGTCTTACTTTTTCAAGAATGTATATCGATGGTGGGTACCAAAATAAATGACCCATAAATATGTATATATCTATATACACTGAATATTCTAAAATATCTACTCAGAAGATACATCGATCCAATCATATAATAACGCGCTGAGAGCGCTGCTGCGGCTGCCTCGCTTCTGCAGCGCATCGGGGAGCATTGATTGTTTTTATGCCAGCATGCGCAAGAGGGCGACCTCGATAGCGAATAGAGTACGGGGCAGCGGCAACAACCTTCTTGCCGTTGTTGCCAACAGGTTGGACGGGCCTGTCATGCAGCACTGGCAGGCCTTACATGCAAACGTTTGTCGGGCTTGGGGCAGGTAAAAATTTTAAAATTATTTCCCATAGATTTAACTGTCTTTGAAAGTTATATAATTTTTAGTTTTTAATATTTTGATATTTTTATAATATTTTAATATTTGACAATTTAGTATTTGACATTTTATTTTTAAATTATTTTGACATTTGTTTAATTTTTTTTTTGACAATTTTAATTATTATTATTTATGAATATTTTAATTTAATTAGTCACAATTTTGTTTTGGGTTTTTATCTGTTTATAATTTTAAATAGTTTATAAGTAATTTAAATGTATGAGTTTAAAATATGGACTACAGTTGTCTGAGATAAATAAATAATTATTATTATAAGAGAACAGACCTAAACTAATATTAAGAATAATATATGTACAAGTATATAAAAGGGAAAAGAATCAAACAGCATCAAAACATTCGTCCGCATCGCTGTCAACAGGAAAAGTGCCCAAAAAACAGCAACATTTTCACGTTGTATGGCGATATTCTTTGGCCATAAAATAAGCCAGCCCTCTGGTCACGTAAAAATAATGGGTAAGATATTAATCAAAAGAGTATTTTTGGCAATAGAAACCGCAGCATAATGATTCATAATTTAGCTATTTTAATTCGTTGACTGTTTTGCATAATTAAAATGTCACCATGTTTACTAAGTTACCTATTACAAAAACAAAGTTAACCGGTTCAAGGACACTGAACGAGACACAAAAGAAGATTTGTTATTACGTCTAGGAGTTTTTAGTGTCCCGCAAAGTGATAAAAATACTTTGTTTTTGCTTTTCACTTTTTAGTTGTGGTACCTACCTCTTAAAAAATCGTGTAACACTACTTGCTCTGTAAATAACAGTGTCAGGAAGTTATTATAGCATTATCATCATAAACAAAGTGAAAAACATATGCAATGTTAAAGCTAATTTAAAATTACTTTAACTTTCCTTGGGCAGTCCAAGCAATGTTAGTAAAAGTTTTTATAAAATGAAAAGGGAACCTCGTAAATCAGCCCAGTAATCACAACCCATAAATCAGTGTAAATACATGAAAGAAAACTTGCCGAATGCATAACCTCCTCCTTTTTTGGAAGTCAGTTAAAAAGTAAATAAATTACTGAATGTTCACAGCTTGATAGGTAAAGAGGAAGACGTATAAAAGAAAATAAAAGAACTAACCTACACTTGATACATTTATATTGCAAATTGGATGTTTTATTTTTAAAAATGACTATTGAACTTGAAGCTAGGTACTTTAGTTTTGAATTGATAATATAAATTAAAATTCAATGTGTAAACGTGACTTCTTCAGTGATCTGTTGGTCGCAAGCGGCAGGGTGTCCTGCACCCTAATAGCGTTTTCAATCACAATTTGACCTCATTTTGAAGGATATTGTTAATCCTTTACTTCATATGTTCGAAAAAATTGTCTGCTCAAAAACGTAAATAACGCAATGAATGTTGTTGAACTGTCAAAATAAAAGCCATTGCTACAGTTAGGGCCGTTGAACATGTCGCCGCGGGGTGGTAGCGGCGAGTTTTGAAAAGTCTTGGTACCGCGGCGCGGCGGCGAAAAATGCTGCCATGCCGTGCCGGTGCCATGTGTAAACGCTCTTAGTGTGTTACGCAATTACCCCGCGGGGTTCAATCCTCAAGACAGGCAAAGTTATAGCAGCTCTCAGTACGGATTTGTGCCTGGTTGATGGCAGTAACCTCTTTGTCTGTATGCTGTGATTACGCTCACTTGGAATACATTTCTCTCGTTCTTAATGCATGTACCATCATCTAGGAATGATACTACGTGGAGGAAATGGCATCAACCAGCATCCTGATTGCGTAACACACTAAGTGTCAATCCCAATCTGAATCATTTTGAAGGATATTACTAATCCATTGCTTCATTTTATAAATGTTCGAAAAATTTGTCTGCTCAACAACGTACTTAAATAACACAATGAATGTTATTGAAATGTCATAATTAAAGCCATTCCTAGTGTTAGTATGTTTGCAATTACCCCGCAGGGGTTAACCAACTATTTAATTGTTTCTAGGAAACGATAATAAACAAAAACATAATTTAAGTCGTGTGTATCGTAAAAAAGATACAAATTACTGCAGACAAATTCAATAAAATTACAGTCTAGTCAGTTTTACATTTCCTGAACATGTTTGTTCATATTTTTTCTTATAAAAACCAGTACAGTCACGTGCACCAATATGTCAACACATGGCAACTTTTAATTATTCCGATTTTTTCGTGAAATAACGAATGCAACGTTGAAATACGACACATTACATAAACCTATAGGTTGGAAAATGCTATTTTCGTAACAACATAAATTTTCATTAAAAAATAAAGGAGTTTATCGCTTTTGAATAAAGCCGAGTGTATACATACTTTTGTTCATGACTGTACACGCTTCGCTTCTAGACTGCCTGTCCATATAAATGTCAGAATATATTTTCTTCAAGACTAAGCACTAAACGGTTATTTGAATTTTATAAATAAGATGCTATATTTAACTAAAACTACGTAACTATTTATGCATAAACATTGGAGAAATCTTAGTTACTATGTTCGCTAGGCGTGTGCGGCACCCCCAGGGGGTCTACTCTCTCTGTCAACGAAGATACAGGCCTGTTTAAAAGTAGGGTTATTCCACTAATCCCACTGACCTATAATAAACAAGTATGCTGGACTTCATACGTTCGATGACAAAATGAAGACATTTGATTTTCACCATTTTGGCGCTGACAGCAACGTGAGCATCTGTGGAACTAATATTTTTGATAGCGAGTTTTACAAGATGCGCATACTCTCATGATAAAAATATTCTAAATATCTCGTGGTAAATACAAAATAGACAAAAAAGTGTTATTTCACGATTTAGACCTAAATGGTTAGAGACGTACCAAAACAAAACGACGTGCATTTGCGGCAATGTGTCAATTTGAGTTCCTGAGAAGCTCGAGCGGGGCGCTTTGAATCGGCACAAATAAAAACTGCCATTTCGTATAGTATATTTAGTCCAGCGTATTTGCATAATATAGGTCAGTAACTGACCCCATTGACAATCCCCAGCAATGGGGATTTGTGTTAAAGTGTGAAGTTACGACTTGACAAAACATCGAGATTCCAAAATGAATAACAATTTTTTTTTCCTATGAGCAAACCCAGAAAGGGGCCCGTGGCTAAATAATAACAGCCGCACAGGTCGATCGGTCAGGTTAAGCTACGCTTGCCGCGGTTGGTCTGTGGATGGGTGACCATCTTTACATACCGAGACCCCTCCGTGCCTCGGAAAGCACGTTAAGCCGTTGGTCCCGGCTGTCATTCGTGGATCTTTGACAGTCGTTACAGTCAGAAGCCCGAAAGTCTGATAACCAGTCTTACCAAGGGGTATCGTATTACCCAGTAACTGTGTTGTGGAGGTCAGATAGGCAGTCGCTCCATGTAAAATACTGGTATTCAGCTGCATCCGGTTAGACTGGAAGCCGACCCCAACATAGTTGGGAAAAGGCTAGGCAGATGATGAAGCAAATCCAGATACCGTATTATAAAACATTGAAGGGTAGGGTAGTTGTAATTTTTTTTGGATGAGAAATCGAACAAAATCGAACGTGACACGCGATTTTATATATTAAGATTTTGGTAGGTTTAGCATACCAAACTATACCTAATAAATTTGTTCCAAATAGGTATGCTGTATACACTTGTCAAGGTAATATTCATCTTAATTATGTATATGAATACACGATCATATATAGTAACCCAATATTTAATTTCAATATGATATTGAAAAGAAACATGCAAACCAGTGCCCCAAACCTGTTATGTGAACCATGTTTTATCTTTTTACACTGTATTTAACTGTCCGTTCAATATATTAAACAATAAATCATTAAGTACAATAAAATAAGATGGAAATGTCTGTTTATAATGTCAAAATAACAGATTTTTATTAAATGCATATGAAAGTACATACAGTGGCCTCCAAAAGTTAGTTGATATTGTCCACTTCAGCTTTGACATACCACATTATGATTTAAAATTCTAGTGATCCAAATGTTTGAACTGCTACAACGTTTTTATTGACTAAGGCCTGATTTTTCCTACGCCAGATAACTTAATTTCGAGGAATAAAATTGACGTTTGGCAGTTTTTGTATGAAATAACTGTCAAAATTTCAAATTGATTCCTCGAAAAAAGTTATCAGATGATTGAAAAATCAGCCCTTATTCAACTACCTTTCACTTATCATTAAAAATAATCAAGCAATCCCTTAGGAGTACCTGATTATTTTTAATCATAACATACAACATCACAGCTATAACAAAAAAAAAACGATTTTTCTGCCTGTCTGTTTGTTCCGACTGGTCTCCGAAAAGATTTTGACGGGACTTTCTTTATTAGATAGCTGATGTTATAAGGAGTGACTTAGGGTAACTTTGGCTACTTTTATTTGTTTTTTAATAAAAAAAGAATATTATAGAAGATTATAGTTTTCCGACATCCACGCGAACAAAGTCGCGGGCACAACTAGTCAAAAATAAATAAAAAGGTGCTGACATAATATATATCCTACATAATATATACTGACAAGACAACCAAGTCCAACTCTTTAATATCTTAAGTGTTTCTTTCAATGTTGGCATAGCACACTAAAATCTTCAGTATGATTTAGTTCCCAAAGAAAACAATCTTTCCGCAAGGGTCGATAATGGCATGCATTCACCGTTCGTCGTAGTTCTATAGTACGTATCTACTAGTGGCGAATAGTAGGGATAATTGATTTGAGCTTTAATATCTTCACGCTCGGTTACCTTTACGAGCTGAGCATAACTCGTAGGTTTATGTATAGAGCCACATTAGCCTTGGTACTATTCCGTTCGTGGCTATAGGTAGGTACGTAACATGGGCTTGTATAAGAGAAAACCAAATAAAACCTGAAAGACAAATATTGGCATTAAGAAAAACCTGAAATACATATGTAAAATAGTCTCAACCATAGAAATATTTTATATCTCTCGACTTTATAAAAATTAAGAAACGTCTCGCAGGCTAATTAATCTGCCTTCTCATTCGACTTCCAGTCTAACCGGATGCAGCTGAATACCAGTATTTTACATGGAACGATTGCCCATCTGTCCTCCACAACTCAGTTCCTGGGTAAGACCTTTCTTCGTAAGACTGGTTGTCAGACTTTTTGGGTTTCTGACTACCCGTAATACGTTACGGGTAGTCAGAAACTCAAAAAGTAACAATTGTCAAAGATCTATGAATGACAGCCGGGACCAATGGCTTAACGTGCTTTCCAAGGCACGGAGGGATATCGATATGTAATGAATGGACACCTGTCCACGAACTGACCTTCGTTCGACCCAACCTTATATCATTTAACCACGAGCCCCTCATGGAACTTCTCACAGGCTAGGTCGGAAATGAAGATAATCCTACTAATATTATAATCGCGAATGTTTCTATGGATGGATGGATATTTGTTACTCTTTCACGCAAAAAATACTAAACGGATTTGGATGAAATTTGGCACACAGATGGTTTATAACCAGGATTAACACATAAGACATTTTTTATCACGATATTCTCACGGGATCGAAACTTATGCGGGTGAAACCGTGGGGCACAGCTAGTATGTCAGTACTTTCAAAATAAGGTACTTAAATTATATTCAGAACCTGTAATTGAACACGATACAATCAAATTAATTAGATAAGTAGGTAAGTACCTACAATATAGGCACTGATGTGTTATTAATTTAATTAATCTATAATTTTCAAACTTAATTAACACGTTTCTTAAAGGGAGGTTCTTCGAGAAGTTAAGGTGTATCTATGCAAAACACGAGAAAGAAATAAAAATACCTTATAAATATAATTTACGGAAATGATCGTATTTATAACAGTACAACAAATATTGTAATTTATTTTTTTAATTGATTTAGAATCATAATTCCGTTTTCGGAATTTTCCAATGACAGATATTTTATTATTGTGTAAGTGAAAATAATACAGTTTTTCGTTGGATTTTCACCCTATAAGAGACAGCACTTCGGAATATTTTTGGATCTTTGGAGATTCGCAAATTAATTTTATCGCGGATCGCAGCCGGTCGCAGCAAATTCTTGATGATCTGAAGCAGTTTTCATATAATTGCAATTCTAAAAAGTTGTTCACAAAATTGAAAATTTAAACTTCTGGAACTTCCGGAATGTGCCGTTTGCAGTAATCTTCGTCAATTTAAGCGATTAATTTTCTATAGAATCTCGGTAATCTTAGTGTAATAAGGAAGTCAATAATGCATTCAGGAGAGATGGACATAGAGATGTGTTGACATTGACCTTAGCAGCATAAGGTGAGCACCCGTGGCGGCCGGCGCGCGGATGTTTTCAGTCGCGAGTTGTCCGCGCCGCAACTTTGTCGTTCGGGCGACGCACAAGCGCCCAGTTTCCGCGTCTACTGTACAAGTTCGTGATTTTAACGTAAAAGTGATAGTGTTGAACTGTTGAAGTTATAAATTATCTACGACAAGATTGGATTGTTGAGAAGTTTTGTTTCATGTGGATGCTGTAAAATTTCAAAGTATGTATAAAAATTAAGTTTTTGTTTGTCGTTATTCAAACTTTAATGTAAGTGTTTTGTAAACGATTGAGGAGCATTTAGGAGTAAGACATTGTTAATGTTTTGAATTATACGTGATTTAAATACCGAAATTATTTTTTCCACTGATGCTAGCGTAGCTATATTTATTTCTTTATTGTAGAACATAAAACTCGTCAAGCTGACTTTAACGTACCTGCCTACCTACCTCGCTATGCCTTGGTAGGTACACCACATACATACTATCTACAAAAGAGATTTTTTTTACATTATTCATAAATTTTATTATTCATTAATAATAATTATTCATCATCGTAAAATACTAACATTTTATTGGGTAATTTATTGACAAAGTATACAATTTATTCGCGTTCCAAAGTTTCACTTTGTTCCAAATAAATATTTTAACATTAAATTGACGGCAATCATTTGAATTAATAAGGTGAATTTAAAGACAATTTGGTCATTCCGGTGGTTGAAAGTTACATACATGAATAAAACGAAAAACAAATGAATAATACGCAGAATACACTTTCATAGGCGAAATTTAATTAATAGGTGGGTAACAAATTCAATAGCGATGCTGTGTGTTGAATTTACCCTAGAAATGTATGAAAGCACTCGTGCAAAGAACGAAATGATTCCAAACCATAATCATGAATCGATTGCGGAAATTTCACGGAAATTCCTGGAATGAATTGTTGTTTTGAGTCGCTCGATTGTTGTTTTCACATTCTTCTGTAGTCGATCCGTGCGTTAATCAAAAAGTATGGAGTGATTCTTTGTGTGATAATGTTGCGCTTCAAAATATTTTGTTTAAACAGTGATTATCAAATTGATTAAACAAAAAAAAAAAATGACGACTGGGATTTGCATGCACCTATACATAATCAACCTATAATGTTCCCACTGTTGGGACACAGGCCTTCTCTCGGTGACAGGGTGACCGTAATCCACCACGCGGGCCCAGTGCGGGTTAGATGTTACAAGTTTTCGAATTTTTGGTTCTAGGACATGCCGGTTTCGTCTAGATGCACCTGTGTAGATACACAGGTGCATCTAGACGAAACCGGTATGAGTAAATAAATAAATAGCTATTTAGGTATCTACCTAAATAGCTATTTATTTTATTTACTCATCTCTTTGTATTTAATAAAATAAATAGCTATTTAGGTAGATAACTAAATAGCTATTTATTTAATTTATTCAGCTTATAGGTACAAGGTGTCGTTTTGCATTCAAATTCGTCAAATTCAAGGAGGTAACTATGCTACTGATTCTCGACACGAATCAAATAAAATAAGTAGGTATTTTTTTTTCTAATTTTCGGAAATCCATGTGTGGGACATGCATTTTAAAACGCGGCCTGTGTGAGACCGCACTGTAACTGCCCTTTTACACACACATAAAAACGCGGCCGCTTGTACGATACCATAACGTGATTCTGTTCTTTGAAAGTGGTGTATTCTGAAATACCGTCAAACTTAAATAACTAAAAAAAACAAGTATGTATTCATTATTTACCAGCAGGGATCGTAATTTTATTTGATTATTTATTTATGTCTTTCATAACAGCCTCCTGAAATTTGACGAGGATGCAAAACAACAGCTTTTATAATTAACTTTTGGGAGTTGTGGTCCATTCAGCTCAACTTTCCATTTCTATTTACTATAACTAATAGAGTTTTTATAAGCTCTTCTATCTACTAATAGGTTGAAGTCGCTTTTCGTGTGACCGCGTTGGTCTTCTAAACTACGCAACAGATTTTGATTTTTCAATATTATTTAGACAATTTATTCCGGAAGGTTTATGTGTAATAATACATTAATATGTATGTGGTGTGTAATACATATTAATTATTATACACCATATATGTATGATATATATATATCATACATATATGGTGTATAATAATTATTAATAACTAAGTTAAATATTAATGTATTATTATTTGTTTTTGTTAGAAGTAGATATAATCTATTAGTTTAATAAGCTCAGGTAAGTTGATATATTTTTTATTTTTTTTTATTTTATGAGTATAACTATACTTAAGTGAGTGTTAGTTATTTAAGTTTAGATAAATAAAATTAAACATAGTTTAATGGTGTTTACTGAGCAGTGGTGGCTCAGTGGTAACGCCTCCGACGAGATGTGAGATCTGTTGACAGGCAGGCACTTTTCTTGTGTATTTAATTTCACCACCACTGATCTCAAAACGGTGAAGCAAAACATCGTGAGGAAACCGCCATGTCCTACAACCAAAAATTCGAAGACATGTGACGTCTATCAACCCGCACCTCGGCCCGCGTGGTGGATGACGGCCCACTCCCTCTCACCGAGAGGAGGCCTGTGTCTCAGCTCATCCCAGAACGTTATAGACTGATTATGTATGTTATGTAAATGGTAATTCGATTTCGGCTTCGCCACATTCAATAAATTAAGATCACTTACTAATTCCGGTATCTATTAAATTCCGCCGTCGTAGTTAACTAACGCGACGCAATTCTGATAGGACAATTTCCATGAAGTTTTCATAAAAACTGTTCTAATACATAGAATCGCATCGCGCTGTGACGTCGCGCCTGTTTGTGGGGGCCTTCTTACAATTTTTTTCGGAAATGAGATCAAACGCGTAATTACAAATAATTTCTATTCAGCTGAAAGAATATTCAAGTTACCTATAAACATTTGAATGTTGTTTACCTCAAAAAATGTCTCAGCATTATTTAATTAGATTGCCTGATGAACCGGTATTCAGTAAATATAAATTAGGTATCTAATTAAAATCAAAGGGCTTCCGCAAATGACGAAGCTGTGTTATTTTCATTAGACTCCTGAACAGCATTTGTCTTAAAAGGGATCAAAGAAATCTATTATACTAGAATTTTAATAACTGAAATGAAAGAATTGACCTTAATAAAAGAACCGATCAAAGATCTGGTTTCAGTATATTGGCACATTAAAGCCCGAGGTATATTAAAAAACCGGGGAACCTATATAACCTATATACAGGGTGTTATTGACAGCCCTCCGCAAACTGATAGGGTGGCTTCAGTACATCATATTAAGATGACCGGTACATGTAATTCTTTCAGGAACATTAAGGGAATCCAAAAAACCAGATTTGTTTTATTACCTCACACGCAACGTATCTTTACCGTGGCAAAACACACGTAGCGGACGGCAGCGCAGCGAGCTTGAGCGAGGCTGTTTTCAGCTGTTTTATTTACATAAGTGGAGTGTTGCATACAGAGAACGTAATTTTACATTGAAATAAAGGAACATCAGCAGAAAAAACGGCATAATTTTTTTTTTTTTTCCTGAGAAAATTTCAAGTGGGATATGATTCAGAATAAGGAGCTGAATCAATCCTGTGTTTTTGCGGAGGGCTGTCAATAACACCCTGTATATTTATATATAAATTTTTTTAAATAGTTTTTTTATATTACATGTATTTGTTCCGAGTCTGGGTGTTTTTCTATCTATAATATGTATGTATTTACAAAAAAAAATAAATATATAAGTAGTTTATCAGCCATCTTGTTACCATAACACAAGCATTAGGTTGCTTAGCTTGGGACTAGATGGCGCTGTGTGAAATGTCCAGGGATATTATTATTATTATTATATTAAAATATTTAATATAAATTATTAAATTTTAAATAATTTCTCCTTTTTCTTTTTTATAATAATTATATTAATCTGTATATTTAAATATATATACCGTAAATAGTAGGTAGGTAAATAACGGTTTTAAAGAAAGTAAATTAATAGTTTTTATATTTACTTTACCTTCTTGTGCTTGTCATTTACTTATAAAATAAATATATTTCACCACATTATTAGATTTTTTTAGAGAATAGATTTACAATCTATTGACATAATATTTATCATATGTTATTGATTATTAATTGTAGTGAAATTTACTGTTTGAGACTCATAATTTATTATTTTTAGCTGTAATAAATAAATTAATGTACTACATAGTTCAAACACAATGCGAATTGTTTTATGAATAAATAAATAATCTAAATATCAGGTAGGTACGTAAAGTTGAATTCTGATTAACAGACGTCAAATGAATACTTACGCAGTTTAATATATCTAGGTAAATTCTTTGAGTAAAAGTTGAAGATTTCGTTATCAGTAAGCAATAAAAGTGTTGCGCACTTAGCAAAGTTACGGAAGTGAAATTAAATCGTACATTCTTGATTAGAAATTCATCTTTGAAAAGTGGAATAAAAGGAAATAATTCCCCAGCCATTCTCTTGACGGTTCGATTAAATACGAAGTTCCAGTCTTGGCTTAATAGCCTAGGTCAGTGTTTCTCAAACTGGGAAACATGAACCTCTAGTAGTTAGCAAGACTTTCATTTGGTGGCAATTATCATTGCATTATTTGGTTTTAAATTAAGCTTTTATTCTGCCTGCAGACTGCTTTGTTGGTCTAGTGGTCGCATACGCTACTGCTGTCCTTGATTCGATTCCCAGGTTGGGCAAAGCGGTATTGGGTTTTTCATCAGGAATTTCTCAGTAGCAGCCCGGAGTCTACATTCGTGCCCGGTTGATGGTAATAGGCTCGCCTCCTATTACATAACTGGCGAAATGTGGGTGTACAGCTCTGCCCAACTCTTCGGGGAATACCCACCCTCCTATTAAACAGAGCACCTGCTGTCTTATCTCTGCACCACCCTCGATTGACTGGTAGAGAATGTCTAGGGCATTAAGTCCGCCTTTGTACCTTATTGTGTGCGAGAAGTTTAAATAAATCTATTATATTTATCTATGCTAATAATAAAGCTGAAGAGTTTGTTTGAACGCGCTAATCTCTGGAACTACCAGTCGGATTAAAAAAAGTATTTTTGCATTGATAGCTCAATTCTTGAGGAAGGCTATAGGCTAATTAATATCACGCTATGACTCTTAGGTGCCAAGCAAAAAGAAAAAAGCTGGTAGAACGCTAAGCGAAAACGATTAGTAATAGCGCGGGCAGGTGGTACGATGCGATGGGGTGTCCAATTTGTTTAATAGATTTTCAACTTCATCGTTAAAGCATTAAGGTTCAAGTTTGATTGGGAAAATTTGACAGTTTCGGCCCAAGTAACACATTTGGTGACAAATAGCTTTCATATAGTATTTTTTTGGAAACTTTAGTAATAAAATCCACCGTGATTAAGTTCTATAAAGGTGGTTAGAACCTATAAGCAACCTGTATGTTACCAAAGGGAGAAAAATTGCAACTTATTTATAGATGCAAAAGCGATGCAGAAGAGTTCGAATTGTTATCCTGAGTGGCACTTGGAACTCACGGTGCAAATTGCGCGCCGTGAATGAATGATTGAACTAAAAAGCGATACAGCTCATTCGTTAAGTGACAAATGAGATCTTAACAAGTTCTTATTTTCGGTGGATAAACAAAAAGACGGTTGTTTGTGCTTTGTGTTGTGACAGCAAATTTATTTGGATTATTGCATCTATTTGGTGCAGAGTATTAAAAAAATATGTGTGTAACATGGGATAACCATCATGGAGCATATGCAAATGGTTTTTTATCGTGAAACCATGGTATATTTACTGAGTAAATTTTGATGCGCCTTAGATCTAATCAAGAATTATCAAAAAATATGCACTGATCAAATAAATAAGACAATACTTTATAAAAATATGGTTGTTAAAAACCTAACATTATGGTTTCACAAAAAGTATAATGTCAAACTACATCAAAAACAGTTATCAAAACTCATTTTATTGTATGTTATTGTAATAAAATATTTTCAACAAGATACTTTTCAAGAACTCTTTTTTTAAACATGGCGATTTAAAATAGACCTTGCAGTTCATATTTCCACTCATTTGTTGCCTTATTGGAGCTCCTCGGTCCTAAATTCATAAAAGCACGTGAATGCACGACACGTGTCGCACTAAATCGTAATAAAAAATAAATACTGCATTTCTATCTTTTAGAACTGTTAGATCTTAAGTGGTTCTAAATGAGAGAAAATTGTTGCTAAAGGTTATCAAGAACCATCTTTTGGAATCGATCTATGCGTTACAATGGCATATTAGAGTATATTAGACATAATAACTCTTGAGCCACTACAGGTGATAAATAACTTATATATACTACTTATTTAGTAGTAAAGGTGCCAAATAAAGAAAAATTACCACCTATTAGGGCACGGTTCTTTAGGGGAGATTTTAAGATGTCATATGCTTCTTTGAGTTCTAAAAGAGTAAAAATTGAAACCTGTATGCGTCTATAAGTAATAAATTCGGCTTAATGCCACCATAAGTTATAAAGCAGGAACAAAAATCACTCAAAAGCAAGTGTTAGTGATAAGAGCTACTCACATGCAAATTCGAGTGCTGTTTGCATCTACAGGATAATTTTTTATTCAGTGCGTAAATTTTCACAGGGTGTTCTACCCATGAATATGAACAACTTTCACTATGGGACCATCTCTGAAATCACAAAAAAAAAATCAGCTGTTTCTTATAAAAGTTCAATACCTACTCGACCAAAATGTATGAATCTGCTGATTTTTTTTTCGTGATTTCAGTGATGGTCCCATAGTGAATGTTGTTCATATTCATGGGTAGAACACCCTGTAAAAATTTACGCACTGAATAAAAAATTATCCTGTATAAGTAATACCGTACACTCTTACATCACTTATATGCTACCAACACTCAACAGTTGCAAAATAAGTTCCAAAATTCACTAACGTGCTACTTGGGGGGTAGCTTGACCTGCTGGCGTCTGTACCTACGGAGTTTCAGTAGAATACGAGGCCAGCTTATACTGGCTTTGTTACCATTGACATGCAGCCTACTGTACCACAGTATGATATATTGATTTGACTATGTTTCGACGGATACTCCTATGTATATTTTAATTTATCCACTTAGGGGTTTCTTTATAATTATATTTTTTAATTTTCATTCAAACGACAAAAATTTATGGTTGAAGAATCGCTGATCACTACTTAACTTTAAAAGCAACGTTTATGATTAAGGGATTTTATTTATTTTGGGAAAATATATGTAATAGGCTAAACAGTTTTGCATTTGCACTAAGAAATCTCAGGAAAACTGTTGGACGTGATGCCGCTCTATTGGCTTATCATGGATATGTATCATCTGTGCTAAGATACGGCTTGATCATATGGGGCAATTCCACTGACAGCAATAAGGCATTTATTGTGCAAAAAAAGTGTTTACGCGCTGTGTTTGGTGTAGACCCATTAGAATCCTGCAGACCTGTTTTTAAAAAACATAAATTATTAACATTAGCATGCTTATACATACTGGAAATGGGAGTATTTGTAAAAAAACATTCTCACCTATTCCGTACAGCCGATAGCGTCAATGTTTATAAGGTGGCAATGTCAAGATGTAGAACAGCGTACTGCCATAAAAACACTAGTCGAATGGCAATAGACATATTTAATAATATACCAAAGGTTATTAGAGAACTGCGAACTAGCGAAAATTGTTTTTATACTATTAAGGAATTTATGAATTCTAGGACAAATGGTAAAGTTGCATGACATAAAATTAATTTTGACATTGTGATTTTAAGCTATTTGACAATTTGTATCTTAGTTTCTTTGGTTGTCTTTTGAAAGCTATTATTTAGATACTTATTTTGTAGTTTAATTATTTTTATTTGACATTTTTGATTTGATATGTAGACGATCCTTGATTTAGTACTACTTTTTTTGACATTGGAATTTCATCATTTAGTTTAAATTGATTTAATTTATTAGAATTTATTATTATTGTCACAATATTTGCATGCTGAATTTAGTAGGCGGAATATGAAGAACTATTGTGTATGTGTTATAAAATCTGTAAAATACCATATTTCAGGCAAATAAATGAATCCATCTATCTAAACACTTGTCAAATTTAATTCCAGCGCGTGGGGATATAAGATTGAGGAACCCTGGCCTGTGTATTGCCCACATGGGGTACACCCCGTACACCTACAAATTACGTTTAGTCGTAGTAGCACATGCTCCTAAGCCGCATTATATATTTTCGAGTCACAATTGCGGTATAAATTACCTTCGTAAGCTTCGAGCGTTCATTTGTCGTACGTGTGGCACGTGGCACACTTTGTAAATATTATTCACTATTCTTCATTCAATTTCCGCCACGTGCTGATGTAAGTGGTATTTTCTTTTTTCTTCTTTATTTTCTATATAATTTAATTTAAAAGCCACTGTCTGCCATTGCAAGTTGGTGGTACAACAAATTTCATTGATTTTAAGCTGTACTTGGACTTCGAATATACTTACAGAATTCGGTCGAAATGAATTCTAAAGTTTTAGGGTAACATAAACGAAGGCTTCGAGTAAACTAGGAAGGTCGTGTGTGATATCCTATCTATAGTGTTCTTATATATTATATCCATGCTCTCAATACATTATTATTTTAGTGGCAATAACTGCAGTGAGTTGAGCATCAGTAATTGGAACGAACTATAATTATGATGGATTGTTAACAAAAGCGTTTTATTAATTTTCATGAAAACTCGTTAAAATACAAGCACTTTATAATGCTGTAAATTGTCTAGTAGACAATAGTTACTTGGTGCGAACTTCACTTAATATTTGTAGGTGTAATAATGGCGATGAATTATGTTTTTTTTTTTTTCAATCAAAAAGAGGTTTCAGCAAACAACTTTCGAGTTGCGTGAAATTTTCAGTCAGTTGATCACTTTACTTACTGAAATATTCAGCAGTTTTTACGGGCCGTGAACCAAGTCAGGTATTTCATTACAAACTGGCATCATGCATTGTTTTAAATGAAAACGCCAATCGCACAATCAATAAACATTCCGCTGGTCAGATTTTCATATCGCTTTGAAATTTCAATTTCGCACACTGTATGTCCGCGTCGCTTATCTGCTCCGTCGATCTATATTCATTCATTCATTCGTTCATTGGTATGGTCGGAGGACTGACACACCGAGCATACTGAATTAATTTTATAATGCTATCAAGTTATTACATCGCTGATAACATTGCTTTTATTTTTTTTTTGGTATTATTGGTTGCCAAATTAAAGGACCTCCTTTAAAGCTGTATACATTTTGTGTTGGATATTATCTACCCATCAAATTGTCGAAAAGGTTTCCCCGTGAAAAGTCTTTGTGTCCCTTAAGTTTTCGAATATGGTCTTCTAACCTGACGTAATAGTGTATTTTTATTTTTATCCGAAAAATAACCAGAGTGACCTACAGCAGAGCTCGTAGAGTAAGCAAGCTGGAATAGCAGTGGGCTGGCCATGTTTGTCGAAAAGCAGATGGCCATAGGATCAGACGAGTTCTGGAGTGGAGACCGCGAAGTGTGGGACGTCCCACAGCTAGGTGGACCTTAAAAGGTAGCTGGGACAGACTGGATGAAGGCGGAGGACAGGGTGTTGTGGTGCAGTCTGGGAGAGGCCTATGTCCAGCAGTGGACTGCGATAGGCTGAGTTGATTAATGTCACTTCTTAGTAGGTAAATCTAAGGTAGTACTAACAAAAACAGCTGTGTGTAAGTACAACCACTCGAACGTAACAACAAACGTATTTTGTTGGTACCGAAATACCCTCATTGTAGGAGTGCGTAATATTGTAGGAGTGCGTAATATCCATATATTGTGCCACAACCCGTATCCATGAATTTTATTGGATTCTTCCTATTTCAAACAAATAAGGATTTTTTTTTTTTTGTGTGTTTATTTATGTCCTTTTTTTATGCGTCATGTTTGCCGCAAATAAATGCTTTTTCTTTCTTTTTTCTTTCTTATTAAATCGGAGATGAAATAGTAGGTTAACTTCCAAATGTTTGCATTTCGTAAGGCTTACTTTATTTATTTATTTATTTATTTATTTATTCAGTAGTAAACATTCGTTATATACATTTAAGTTGGTGCCAACATAAACTCATTAGAGTTTTACCGTGCACCAAAATCATCGACTACATAATTTAGAGAATTTAACCACTTAAGTAGGTACTTAGGTAAAAAGTAACAAGTAACAACAACAAAACAAAATTACAACGGGTATAAGCGAAATACTATTATCTAATACTAAGCAGCGCACATCAGTGACCAATCCGGCCGTCCATCCTTAAAACAAAAGTGGTGGAGGGTTTTTGAATTGATACAGGTTGTTCCTAAAAGTACATATATGTTTTTAGTAATAGTTAACTTTAAGTTTTATTTGTGTTATGATAATATTGTTAGGTATTATTTTTGCTTTGATATCGTTTTAAATTATTCATCTCTAACTAATTAAATAATATATTTTTACAATGTATCTATGTATGTATATATATATAATATTAGGTATTTATATTTTGTAAGAAATGTTGCTTTAATTTGTATTTTATGTTTTTCTCTGTTATTTTGTCCCTCAATGATATAGGTAGTTGATTAATAAGGTAAGGTATTATGTACTTTAATGATCTCTTGCCGTGTAGATTCGTGTACTTTGGAAGTAACAGCTGAGCATCGATGACGCTACGAGTCCTAATTTCATTACTATTTATGTTTTTGCTTTTCTTTAGTTTTTCATTAAACACAGAGAACTCTCTGTGAGAACACTTCTCACAGAGCGGAGGCCTGTGTCCCAGCAGAACATTATAGGCTGAAAACATGGTGGCAAATTTATTAAGAAATGCACGGGAGTCTTGTTATGACTCCAGAAAAATAAAATTTCTTTTATTTTATTTTTCTGACTTTTATTTTGTCTGACTTTTTGTCTATCTGATTGGTACTGAAAAGTTGAAATTCGTTTTTTTTTTTTTAATTTAACATATTTATTTAATCAAAATAATTACCATTATTATCTATATATTGCTGCCATCTAATAGGAAGGTCATTTATTCCTTTGCGATAGAACTCTCGTGATCTAGATTCGACCAACTGTGTGAACGCATTTTATACTGCCTCTTGAGAAGAAAACTTTTTATCCCGTAGAAAATTGTCCAAATCACGAAAAAAATGGTAGTCCATTGGAGAAGGTCTGGCGAATACGGAGTGTGACGAATGGTTTCTAATTGCAGTTCCTGTAGAGTTAAAACGGTTTCTCGTGCTGTATGAGGTCTCGCGTTATCATGGAGCAATAATGGTGAAGATCGATTCATGAGTCGGGGCTGTTTCACTGCTAGTTTTGCTATCATTGTTCGGAGTTCGGCACAGTAGACATCTGCCGTTATTGCTTGACCAGATCAGAGAAAGCTATAGTGAATAACATCATGCTGAGACCACCAAACATTTACCATTAGGTACCTTTTTATTGGTAAGCTTTGTTTTAGGACACTGTTGCGGCGCTTGATCTGGGGTCAGCCATTTTCGCTTACGGTTATCGTAAAGAATCCACTTTTCATCACATGTCACAATTCGATCCAATATTCCTTCATTTCTGTATTGATTCAACAAGGCAACACAAGTTTCAACACGCGTTTCTTACTGCAGATCAGTCAAATCATGAGGCATCCATTTCTCATATTTTTTTATTTTATTGTTTTGACGCAAATGAGTCAATATTGTTGGTAAGGTAACGTTAAACCATGCCGCTAATTCCTGGGTAGTTTGGCTCGGATCGGCTTCCACCATCTCTTTCAATCCATTGTTATTCACCTGTGTGGGCGGTCTTCCACGTGGTTCGTTTTTCAAATCAAAGTTTCCATCACGAAAGCGTGTAAACCAAAATCGCACGGTGCGTTCATTAGCATTCCCCTCTCCGAATGCAACATTGATATTGCGAGCTGTTTCTGCCGCGTTAGTTCCGCGTCGGAACTCGTACTTATTCAAATATAACTCGAATTTTCGATGTATCCATCTTTCTTGTCTAAGCTGAATAAAAAAAACAACTGAAAGTTTATAATCAAATGTTGCACAATTTATAAAAGAAGAACTTCATAGGTACCATATGAAAAAAGTTTCACTCAAAAATCTCAAACCATGAAGGTTCTATGTCAATTCGAAGTACCTATTACAATAAAACGGCAATTTCATACTTTAACCCCTATTATTATCTTAAGTGATGCCACAGTCAATGATGCTTCTAGGGAAACGTAAGTACCATTTGCGTAAAAGTAACCTTTCCACTTTCATTTTCAAGAATTTCATTTTTTATTTGTAGAACCTAGACTAGACTATTCAAATAGAATGTTCATTCAGTGTGTATTTATGTTGGAGGTAACTAGCAAACGTGCTATAATTCCTCACACTTACCTTCCCGCAGCTATATACTCCAACTACGCATTTCACAGTTCCAGCTTATGCAAAACAATACCTCTAATAATACCTCCAGTTATGAACGTTATTCCGGAGTCTGAAGTTTGTAGAGAAACTAACAATACATGAGAGTTTCATACGCTGCGTCACTGCAACCCAATTGAACGGTTGATTGTTGTGATTTGCGCTGCACCCAGACAAGCACCTGTGATGAAAATCTTATAGTAGGTATGTTCCGAAACTGTATGGAATATTTATTTATTTATTCACATCAATAAGTCAATCTTACAGTATTCCAAGACGATGATTAGACACACCTATTAAACTATCTATAAAATATACTTAAACATAAAACTCAACGATAAAAATAAAACTAAAATAATAAATATTACAATATTTTTTGTATGCCTCCTTCAATCCACCTTTGTGCTCCTGATACAAACGGCAGGCTATCGAACACATCTATCAATAGGTTCGATAATACTATATTTTATAAGCGCCTGAAAAATGTACTTTAAGGAACCGACGAGGCTAAGAAGTTTTGAAATAGCTCTTTAGTTGAAGTTACGTTCGAAGTAAACAACACCCTAAAGGCGTAACACACTATCAATTACAATCTGAATCATTTTGAAGGATATTGCTTAGACATTGTTTCATATGTTCCAAAAATTTGTCTGTTCATCAACGTAAATAACGCAATGAATGTTGTTGAACTGTTAAAATGAAAGCCATTTCTACTGAAAGTGTGTTGCGCAATTACCCTGCTGTTTAATTAAAAAAAACTAGAATCCAAACTTCATATAATAATAAATGCTAACAAAATGGATACGCACTGATATGCACTGTTAGGGAGTAGACAGGTTTTGTAAAACACAACCTTTCTACTACTACTTGTGCTACCTTTAAAAAGTCTATAAAAAGGCTATCAAGTTATTTGTGGCCGCGTGTACACTGACGTCTGAGTCTTATGGACGCAGGCCAAGAATAGAACACCCCTTACTTTGGAATGTGCTGTCTAATAATGATTGACAAAATAAGTCGGTCTGTTTGTCTAATTGATTGGTATGTACATTTTTCACTATTATCTCATCTGATGTTATTTTAAGTGATGCCGCAAGGAATGATGCTTCTATGGATAAGTACGTACCATTTGCCTAAAAGTAACATGTTACATACATGGGGATATCGGGCGTAGCCTCGGGCGCATCTAGTAGCCCATAAATCTATGTTTCCAACAGGCTAAGACCGCGTATACCGCATTCGGCATGCAAGTAGTTAACCCAATGGGAATTGGATCCGTGACCACACAGAAAGCGGAAGCTTCCCTCCTGCCAAATACGCCATTACTCTGATTTGACTAAAATAAATTGAGCGGGAAATACGTCGCTGATTCATTTTTCATTCATTCGATCCAATTCGGAGAAACCTAAATTGGTTATAAGTACTTAAACAAAGTATAATATTTTTATGACCCAGATTAAGTATGCGATCCCACGTACCCTACACGTGGCATCGCACACTTAAGGTGGATGCTCCAAGGTAGCCCGCGAAATTCAAATTTTCTTACGTTTTTTGCAATTTGCTGGTCAGTACTAAGTTGTACGTTGATTAAAATATGATTCACTGCCGTAACAAATATGTATTTACAGAATTATAATCATTAAAGTCATCAACACAACTCTCTAAGATCAAGTAATCCTACTGAATTACTATTTCAAGAAATCTTGACATTTTAGGATTATGATAACTTAACAAGTTATATTACTGATTCTAATGATTATAATTCTGTAAATACATATTTGTTACGGCCGCGAGCCATATTTTAATCAACGTACAACTTAGTACTGACCAGCAAATTGCAAAAAACGTAAGAAAATTTGAATTTCGCGGGCTACCTTGGAGCATCCACCTTAATCTGGCAACCACTTTATGAGCACGAACAAGAGCAATTCGCAATCACCAATTTGTTTACACCATACATTATTCAGGTGGGACTGCCCCGTTAGTTTCGTGGTCGCAAGCGCGAGTGCTCGCAGGTCGGGCCAAGTGTTATTTGAGATCGGTTTTTCCATTAGAAATTTCTCGGTAGCAGCCTAGAGTTTGGAAGTTGCTGATGTGAACGCCGCGTGCTTCGGATAGTGCGTAAAGCCGTTGGTCCTGCACCTGATGCCCCAGCAGTTTCGGATTGCCGTCCATCTCTTCCTTTATAGTCCACCTGACCTGTGACCTGACCTGTTTAGAGTGCACCTGTGTTTGTGCACACACGTGTGCACTATCACACTAATATTATAAAGGCGAAAGTTTGTGAGTGTGTGTGTTTATATGTTTGTTACTTCTTCACGCTCAAACGGCTGGATCAATTTTGATGATATTTGGCACACAGATGTTTTATAACCAGGATTAACACATTCGATACTTGTTATCCCGATATACCCAAGGGATCGAAATTTATGCGGATGAAAACGCGGGGCGCACCTAGTAATAATATCTTGCGTACGTACTTGGCTAATCTCCGTTCAGATTGGCCACCGTGGCCAAAATTCGGTTGTGAGGATTGTTCAGGTAAAAAATAGGACTATATTTAGTAAGGACTAAGAAACTAGAAAAAAAATAGGGACTCCATAAACATTGTATTATATGTATAATCAGCAAAACAATTACATTAATTGGATCGAAGTCTAAGACTATTGAACAGCACAAGTGTCGGTACAAGATAGAGATTCCATTTTAATCACCAATTGATTTTATTTATTTCGCTCGTAAATTGTATTATGGTCGTTTGTTGGGATTATAGTCATCGGCTTTAATAGCCGTGTTTTAAAACAATGTATTGGTAGACTATTGTTTTTATCGGTTTTTTATTCACTGTTCTATTTAACTCATTAATTGTTATCTAAGATACAAAGATAATCTTTATTAAAATTGTTATATTTGTAGGAGTTATTCATACCGCTTCATACTTTACAGTTTTAGTATCTCTCGAAGCGACGCACGCTTTACTTGTGGTAATCAAGTGTACAAACACAGGGCACACGCAGGGGCTCTCGGTACCGACCGAGAGACGGGCGAAGTCGGAAGTGTGTGTGTGTGTTATGTGCTGACGCTACTCACCTTCACGCACACATTCACAGCCTGTTTGTACACTTGGTTACCACAAGTAAAGCGCGGTTCGCTTCGTAAGATAAAAATACTGTACACGATATAGTACGAAGCACGGAAGAATAAATACGTAGAATAAATAAACTAGTATTTTAGGTTACGAATTCGATTACCATGGAACAAATATTTATGTGGTACATAAATCAAGTTGTCCTGGGTTTTATGTGCTTGGATATGTGAGATTTGTTTTTGTGTCGGGACAATTTAAAAAAAAAAGAGATAAGTGAAAGCTCTCATGTAAATTGCGTAAGTTTATCCCTTTATCGCCTGATTATTCCTTATTGATGTTAACTTCGACAGTATAAAGCCTTTTAGCTGTCCCAATTTCATCAAGTTAAAAATAAATGTGTTTTCATTTAATTAAGTAAAGTACGTTAAATGTTAAAATCTGAAACAAAATCTGTTTATTTAAATGTGTAGGTACACTGTTTTAATGTTCTGACCTCCACAGTACTCCAGTTACTGGGGTAATACGATATACCCTTGGTAAGACTGGCTGTCAGACTTTCGGGCTTCTGAATACCCGTAACGGCTGTCAAAGATCCACGAGGGACCAACGGCTTATCGTGCTTTCCGAGGCACGAAGGTGTCTCGGAATGTAAAGATGGTCACCCATCCACGGACAAACCGCGGCAAGCGTAGCTTAACTTGATCGATCGACCTGTGCGGCTGTTATTATTTAGTCACGGAATCCTCGTTTTAATGTTATCTAAAGTTATTTAATTTTGATGTAAATAATGAAGCCGCTCTCGACGTAGGTACAGCGTAGGCTCAGAAAATGAATACATATATTTAAACTTTAGGTTATGTTAAACAACGCTTTACTGTCTGGTCTATTTAATTAATTATTATCACACATAAATTATCCTGAAACTTTGTGGATTAACATCCTAAATAAGCTTTGCGAAATTATAAATTCAATTAAGAATTCCGGCGATCATTCCAGTTATTTCAATTACATTATTATGTTATTCAAATCCTTGTTTACAAATTGATGTTAGTTCCACGTAAACCAATATCAACTTAGTGCTAGTGTAAATTAAGTTAATTTTAGAATTGTTGGTACCATTGAAAAATTCAAAAGCGCAAACTGAACTTTATGTATGGGTATTGAAGTTGTTTTTCTAACACATGTTTGGAAACTATATTACGAACGTAGATTAGGTACCTAAATATACGCATGCTTGAGATGATGATGGCTCAACTCAATTCTATATTCATATTATTTTTAATACGAAACGCTACACACACCTTTGTTGCGTGCCAACTACATATTATATTAGCGCAGAAGACTTCATTAAGCAACTTATGTATTCATTTCAAGTTGAAGTGTTAAATTATGACCTTCTTTATATACATATCTCGGCTTCTGAGTGGCAGGGATCAAGTCAATTATGAAGGTTGGCTATAGCCGTATAACCGGTATATAAATCATAAAGAATTTAGCTAGGATATAAGTTTTTGGCAGGAGCAAAAAAGAGTATGATTAGAAAAAAGCGTCCGAAGTACCAAGAACATAATATGCAAGGTCATTAAACTTCATCAAAGTTATATTAACGATGAGAACAACAGAGGTGATGTTGTATGGGCAATGATACGAACTGTAAAAAGTTAGAGGTCTCTAATTATATCTGTACTAGCTGCACCCCGCGGTTTCACCCGTATAAGTTTCGATCCCGTGGGAATATCAAGATCAAAAGTATATGTTAATGTTGGTTATAAACCACATGTGTGCCAAATTTCATCCAAATCCGTTCAGAAGATTTTGTGTGAAAGAGTAACATCCATCCATCCATACATCTGTAGCGGTATCTACAGCGCCACATGTGAACAACGCGTCATACTGACGTCACGCAAATCCTGCATCTCGCAAGCAGAGTTTACCGCTCAATTAGCATATATACAAATTTCTCGACATCAGTAGTTGAGCAGTTGCCCGCCAGACACAACAACCTTTCGGTCGAGGATGAGTGAACTTTACACTCTGTTCCTCATACCTCTATATGTACATCCATCCATACAAACTTTCACGTTTATAATATTAGCAGGATGACTTGAATTGTGAGCACGGTCTTATCTATCGACACTATCTTTACATATTATAATAAAATCAAAACGAAGTCAAAACTGTACATTGAATATTTTAGAAAAAAAATAATTTGTTACTATTAGTTATGAGTAGTCAATGTCAATACTATCTTTTCACTGCGGATATGACCGAGATAGTTTTCACAGAAAATACTGTTTGCGTTTAGTTATTGTATGGTTTGAGATATCTACTTCATTTTCTTAGAATATGTCTTATCTGTCCCAGTCAGCATATTAGTTTTGAGAACAAATCGAATCTTCTTTACGTCTACCTTTTTGTCATATCTAATATCTTTAATATTAAACGCAACTTGTCAAGAAACTTTCTGTTCGACGGGTAAAACCGGACCGACCCGGCCAGTAAAATATACTAAAAAATAATTTATTTTGTATGAATTATTTTTAATTAATGTAGGATCCAGTTATAGCATTTCAGGTTTTGCGGGGATTAAAAAAGATCCTACTTAATTGTACCCAATGACTACGATAGAACATGAGATGCTATTTTTTTGACGTTTTATGAGCAAATTACTTATATTTTTATTGTTTTGATGTTTCGATAATAATCTTGAGGTTTTCCTTATTAGTTACCAGAAATTGTAATGGGTAACTAGCGCGTGTATTTTTTTTTGTTTATCGCTATGTTGTTTTTGTGTGAGTAACCAGTTCGCAGTAGTAACAACATGTTACGTTGAGTAGGTTGCCAACATTGCGGACAATATTCGTAATTCTCGTAGGAACGCAAGCTGGGTACAGTTGGTACCTAATTGGGTCTTGTTCGGAGTTAGGTCTCCAGAGAGGAGGGCGATATGCTTTATACATGACTAAACTCGTACCTTATTATAAAATACATACCTTACAGCCACTTTGTATCATCAATCCAGTCTATTACTCGATTCGCACGAATTTACTCGCTCGAAACGGGCGAATCGTCATTTTAAATAATATTATTATCTCGCATGAAGTTAATTTAGTTAAGAAGAAGTACACGTTTTATAATATTTAACTCTTATCACTTCTGTGCGCTAGTGTCCTTTTTTTCTTAACTTTATTGCATAAAATTCAAAATGTGCCAATTGCCTAATACATATTTCTGGAGTTGTCAACTCGCCCACAAATAAATTAAATTCGTGCGAGTCGCCAATAGAAAAAAATAATATTATTTAAAAGTGACGATTCTCCTGTTTCGGGCGAGTAAATTCATGCAAATCGTCCCATCAATCCTAAGAACAGGAGATTAAGTTTGAAAACTTTATCAAATAGGTTCGTAATATTCTCGATTGAAAGAGATGGAATTCTTAGAAACCGTCTTTCTGATAACCCTTTGATCTAAAAACTAAAGCGAGCCTTATTATATATAATAAGACTCGCTTTACTTATATATAATATGTATCTTCATTGTCTTGTTTCTAATACATCTTAAGTAAGTTTTGAGTCACATTATGGACGTGCGTATATCTATATACAAATAATAAAGCTGTGAGGAGTTTATTTGAACGCGCTATAATCTCTGAAACTACCCGTCGGATTTGAAAAATTCTTTTTGCATTGAATAGCCCAACTCTTGAGGAAGGTTATAGGCTATTTAACATCATGCGACCACCCTTAGGAGCCGAGCAAAAAGGAAAAAGTCAGAAGAACGCTAAGGGAAAATGAAGTAATAGCGCGGGCAGGCGATGCAATGCGGGTGGGTCGGAGGAACAATAAATTTCACGCAAACGAAGTCGCCGGTAGAAACTAGTGCTTTATAAAGTCTTAAGGGTTAGTAAAGCACTCACGAGGCTAATATAATTCATGTTAACACGGTCAAGTAGGAACTTTACCACTTGTAAGTTTTCTCTGTTACGTAGGTATTAAGTGTACTCCTTTATGATTAAGTAGGGTTACATAGGTACTTTAGAATTCATGCCTTTGGAAATAGTAGTTAGTGAAAACTGAATTTTACAGGAGCATCGTACTAGCCTCTGCCCGCGAATTCATCCGCGTGATATTTATTGTTTCTCCTGCCAACCGAGTCGCATCGCATCACTCGTCCGCGCCATTACTTAGTTTTCGTTTAGCGTTCTTTTTGACTTTTTTTCATTTTATTCTGTACCTAGCGTAATCTTAAATAGCTTATAGCCTTCCTCAGGAATTGGGCTATCGAATACAAAAATAATTTTTCAAATCTGACTGTTAGTTTTAGAGATTAGCACGTTCAAACAAATAAACTCTTCAACTTTATTACATATTAGTATTACTATACCTACTTGGGTAGCGGGATTGTCCGAAAGGGTTGCCGCTGCCCTGGAACATAAAGGGCTAAGGAAGGAACACGGGTGGGTTTTAGTCAGTAAGAGTCTGACACTCCCTCCTGCTCCACCCAGAGCGGGAGGAGTCATTTGATGATTTCCCATCCTCAAAAAAAAAAAAAAAAAGTATTACTATACTTAGATATCGATTCAATCTATAGTTTTTGAGGGGCAATTCTCGTAATTTTAAGCGCATTCACAGTCTCAATCTGTCAAAAACAACCGACTTCCAAAAACAACACCACTACAAAGTGAAAATAACTTTAATTTCGGAAGTCGGTGTCGTTGGGTTCGCATTTTCGTTGTTTGCCACCGACTTCCGAAATTAAAGTTATTTTTCACTTTGTAGTGTCGTTTTTGGAAGTCGGTTGTATTTCTTTGCAAAAAAGTTTTTATTTTTCACTTTTAAGTTGTAATTTTTACCAGTAATTTTGGTTTAAAAACCAAATTACTGTGATGAAATTTCTATGGGACTATTCAGGAAGTATACCCTTTCTAACAAAAAAAGAATTTTTCAAATCGGTTGGCAAGCGACGGAGATATGCGCGAACAAACATAAAAAAATACAAACATCCGAATTGAGAACCTCCTCCTTTTTTAGAAGTCGGTTAAAAATGCCTCTAATTTACCTACACTTTGACAAGTTTTTGAAATCTGTTTATCGCCGAGATGACACTGCGACTAGATTTTGAACGTTTTAAATTATGAGAATTGGCCTTCAGTCCACTTTTTTAATAACATTTCCTTCTCACAGTTACCGTTATTTGTAACACATATTATGTAGTGGGATTAAAGTCCGATCTAGCGTCTGTGGTGAGCCAGTTTGATAATTGCAATCAGTATTGCGTAAACACAGACACGTACGGAATTTAAATGACTCACAAATCAGCCAAAATTAGCGTTTGCTGTTAATACCAAATTCAAAACGTCACTTGGTTTTTAAATCTTTCACTTATAACTACAGGGTGACATGTCATTTGACGTATTTCTTTCAAGGCGAGTGCTTAATTGTTGTAAATGGGCGACACCATCACGTCCTGAAAGGAATACGAGTCACCCTGTCACCTATTTATTTTGAAGGCAATAAGAGAAAAGTAATTAGATAAATTAAGAGAAAACACAGAGGTCTCGCTTATTAATGTGGATTGTAAGTCTGTTATTTACAAGCCGGTCGAGATTACAACAGGGCTACGAAATTGTTCGCTCTTCATTTAGGTTTACTTTTCATTATCTGTCAAAAGGTGTTTTGAAGCCTTTTTACGCGGGGTAATTGCGTAATCAACAGTAGCAATGACTTTCATTTTGAAAATTCAACAACATTTTGTTGAACAGACAAACTTCAAATTGTGATTGAAAGTGTGTTACGCAGTTAGGATGCTGGTCTAACTGCACAATGTTGCTATAAAACTACCAAAAAGCATCACGTCATAAATTACCAACTGTCATTCGTCAACGTTCGTCACTAACTGCCGCCATACGTGAAATATCGAGAATACGTGAATCCGCAAAAGTTTTTATCTCTAAAACAATCCGATACTTGAGGCTCCAGCACGAACGCGTGACGTACTTAAACGTAACATAAATTCGAACGATTTTTTAATTCTTTAATACATCTATCTGATCAATCCAATAGCTCTTGGGTTATTTTTTTGCAACAAGCATAATAATATCTCCCACAGTTATGAATAAAGCGTTAAAACATAATAAAATAAATATTTTGTCCGAAACGCGCGTACTTTTCGCGCATACTTTGCGCGTTCGCGCTAGTCCCACAACTTCTATCCCTTTAGCCCACGTACGCACGAAGTAAAGATGTCGCAGCGGGATTTTATCGCGCATTGGATTTTCAACTCTGGGCTCTAAGCAGTGCGCTGGCAATCCAGTGCGCGAAAAAAAAAACTGCGACCGTGCGTACCTGGGCTTATTCATAAACGTTGCTTAAAGTTAAGTAGCGATCAGTGACTATTTAACCATTCATTTTTGACGTTTGAACGTCACTTAACTTTGTAATATTCCTTTAGGGTGTAGTTTCATTCCAAATTAAACATTTTCCTGATTATAAGAACAATATTTGATTACATAGGTGCTAAAGTCAAGCCTCGGCACCATCTTTTCTGACAAGTGTCTTAAGAATCGAACAAGGATGCATATCAGCAACAGATATTCATCTATGTCCATTGTATTGCAATCTGCAATCCGCTTGGCAACCACCGTGATTATGGTAATTCATTCTTCCTACTGAATTGCTTACTGCAAATTGTAGAGGTAGCCTTAGAGGATTGCCTCGTTGGGCTAGCGGTCACAAGCGCTGAGCATGAGGTCCTGGGTTCGATTCCCAGGTCGGAAAGTCGGTAGTATTTTTGACAGATTCATACTGAGATAAGACCGTGAACGGTACCGTCATTATGGTAATAGCTTCTTCCTACTGAAATTCTTATTGCAAAATATTGAGACATGGTGGACTTTAGATAAATATCTATATTTAATCCTATATTTCCATTATGCATATACTTAAAGACATTCTAATAGTTATTACTGGTTAGAAAGGAATACCTTCAAACTTAGATAATAAAATTATCATAAAAAATACATAAAACTTAAAATAATCATTTTATTCATTCAAGTCTCAAGTGGTCTAGATTTCTAGAATCTGAACTTGCGTAACTCAATAATTTAACCGTAAACATAACTCATTGATCAAATCACTATCCATGCTTTCATTCATAATATAACAACGCATAATATTACCATCGACTGTATTCCGACTGTATGACTGTATACCCCGAAAGGTTGAGCAGAGGCGTATCTACAATATAGTATCGCCGGGCATGGAAAACCCCAATAACAATTTGCCCGACCTAGGAATCAAACCCGATCACTAGACCTTTCATAGTTTGTGAAATTTTTGTGTTCTTCCGCTCGACAACGCAAATAAAGCGATGAACATTGTTGAATTGTCATAATGGGGTAATCCTCATTATGACAATTTAACAATATTTATTGTGATTGCGATTGTTTAACGCAATTATGCTGCAGGACTCTAGGGGGTTTATGTATAAACGGTGATTAAAGTTAAGTGACGTTTAAACCTCAAAAATGTATGGTTAAACAGTCGCTAATCACTACTTTATGCAACGTTTATGAATACAGGGGTAGATTGTCAGACCTAATAGAGGTGTTGCTAAATAACTATTTATTTAGATTGAAATACTTAATTCATAATAATTCATGATCGAATGACAAAATAGATATTGATACCGATAGTGCGTTACGTTATCATGAAATTACTCTCACTTCATTGTTTTTTCATAATTACTACTTGTAAAAATTGGAGAATATTACATTATTTGTCGTTCTAAGAGAAGAGTTTTTTGATTTCCGGAAAGCGATCCTAACCTACTTAGTAAACAAATTGATCTCGCGATGTGAATAATCGTCATCTTCCTAAAATATTGTGAAAGATAAGATTTCTGACACTGTGTAAAAAGACTGTAGGAATGGTAAATGTTAAGAGTCACGTAAATATTATGAATTTATATAAATGAGCTTCCTCTCCCAGAGTGATTGCTGGTCATTAACTTTTTTTCTTTTGTGATCTTAATTTTGATGGCTTCCCTTTTACTGCTTTTGTTAATTAACTTTTTTGATAGATTCTGCTTTGACGTTATACAGAGTGGCAGGGCCATCGATGCGCAATACTTTTACCATGGATACAGTACATGATTCCGAACCGTTGAAATTTTTCGTCGGTAATTTATTTAAAAAATTGTTGTCCATATATTTTGACCACGTAGGTATTTATTTATTTATATTTAATTTATTGTACACCAGAAAATACATAGCAAAAAATACACTTATCACTACAAAACATACAATGGGCGGCCATATTGCTTTCTGGTGGTATTGTACTATTCTATAGAACAGCTTTTTTTTTGATAGCCGACTAAAAGTGTCTGCGCTACAGGGTTTACATGTGCTGAATTCATAGTAACAGCTAGCGCGTGCCTGCAGCCTGTATTTTTGTATAGTAACCGATCAAACTTCTTTAATTTTCTTGGCTTCTTGTTGCATGGCGGAAGCAAGTAGTTGTCAGGAATCAAAGCCGGGAATGGAAAGATTGTAGACGTATTAAAATGTCATAAATCATTGTTTATTGTGACATGATCTGTTAACCACAATCTGTTGCCTAGCAGTGATGTAAGATCGACTTCTATTATTTAAGAGAACCTTGATCCTTGATACTTTTAGAGGTCAGTAATCACGGTCTGATTTCTAAAATTGAATAGAATATGAATTTTTATAAATGTTTATCGTCTCGACATCTTGAGTGGTGATTTCGAAACGTGACAAATATGTGCATAATTAATGAGGATGACGGCAGATTCTAGCTAGATCTACATAAACACGGAAACTCGTAATTGTATTTTACCATTTTTTTTAAGCTTATAGAGTAGACGAATTTTAAATTTTAGCATAATGAGATGATTATGTATCGCGGAAAGTAACTTGTCAATACGCTTAGCACTAACATTTTAATCTACGTCACTTTGTCGTTACGTGTTTTTAGAAAGTTATCTTTCGCATAACCCGACGCATTACATGAAAAATAACGTTCGTGTCACCAAGCCACAAACATTAACCCTAATTTCGATACTTTACTTCCAAAAATTCTCTATGACAACGTCGATGTCGGCACAATACAGTTGACTTGACTTTGGTGTACAATTTTTAGATGTTCATCATAGGGCTATGTTGAATCTCAATGCCACTAAATCATCATGATCCAGCTGCAAAGATCGCTATAAGAAAATTGCTAACGACTCTTATTTTTGCACACTGTATTCCTGTATTTTGGTATTGTGTTGTCTATTCCTATTGTCTAAATTAAGATAAAGATGTAACAAAATTCATGTCCACGTAATAATTCCTAAAAAAGCTATACAAATCCAGTTTTAGCTGACCTCGCATTGTATAGGTTTTTCGTACAATCGGAAGTCAGCTTCTACTGGTTATGTAGCTGGTTGTGTAGCCGTGCGTACCTACCTGCTGGAAATGTCACTGACAGCACTCTGATTCCAGCAATTATAGTTCATGTGTATACATACATAATGCATGAATAAATCAGGTGATCTAAATGCACTATAGTAATATGCTATTGCTAATCCGTTGCTTCATATGTTCAAACATTTTTCTACTCAACAACGTAAATAACGCAATGAATGTTGTTGAACTGTCAAAATGAAACCGATTGCTACTGATCGTGTGTTACCCAATTACCCCACTGATCTGAACAAATGCAGCTTTTACACGGAGCGAGTGCAATTTGATTAGTAACCAAATTACTGTGGGAGTTACAGATGTCCCGTTGGACACCGGTTGCCAGACTTTCAGGATTCTAGCACCGATTTCCGCAGTTTCAAACTGTCCAGGACGATTTATCAGATTAGTTTTAACAAACTAAGTTAGGGTTGGTTTCCAATTGAAAGGTTACAAGTTTTTTAACACGCTGTGAATGACCAGATTTTGCGCTATGTACCGATATAAAAGATCCTTAGGTATTGAGAATAATAATAGGCTTATTAGTCGATTCGCTTATTCTCTCGAAACGGGCGAATCGTCACTTTTACATCGTACAATTATGGTCAACCTCGTAATTGGCCTCTGGCCCATAATCAGTCTATAATGTTCCCACTGCTGGGACACAGGCCTCTCGGTGAGGGGGAGTGGCCGCAGCCCACAACGCGGGTCCTGCGCGGGTTGGTAGATGTCACATGTCTTCAAATTTTTGGTTCTAGAACATCAAACAACGTTTTCTCACGATGTTTATGTTTTCCTTTATTGTTTTGAGAGCAGTGGTGATGAAATACTTAATTTACACAAAGTGCCTGCTTGGGTTCGAACCCCCGATCTACAACATGTAACTCACGGCCGGCTCTTCGCTTCGTTTCGCTTTACCAGTGTTTACTCAATTCCTAGTAAATTGACACGTCACTAAAGTTGAAACTATCTAACTGTCACATAGACAAATATACCTTGTCGTCTTAAGACGTGCAAGTGACATTGAACCTTATGGTGATAAATAATTTTTTTGTTACCAGGTCGACTATACCTACCCAATCGTAGTTCCGTAATAAATACAAAAGGATTTGTTTCCTTTGAATTCCATAGTCAAAGTTCGCTTTACATTCCCAGGGATTCCTTTATACTATACCAGCAGTACCAGCCTAATTTTATTTATCGCTGTAATATCCGTTTCAAATTTCAACGTCCTCTATAATCTATGGCTATTGTCGAGTTGCCTGTGATTGTACTTAGAGGTGTTTGACCTCTGCGTAGGTACTTTGAAAATACAGTGTGGGTCTTTGAGACGGGGCAGCAAGGGCAGGTACCTACCCCAGGGAAGACGCTGGCACAGTGGTCATGTGCTGCCGTGCATAGCGCATCTTAGGGAAGCCTCTACAGTCTCCCCAGGGATGTGCCTTACAGGCGTTGCGCAGGGGGGGTTCCGGAATTGCTCTTTTAAGAGGAACCGGGACCACCCCTATGTGTTGGTGATCACCGGGGTGGTTTTAGTGAGGTAAAAATCCCACACTCCCCGACCTCATTCCCCGGAGGTCGGGTGCCTTTTGAAGGTTTCCCCCCGAAAACAAAGTAGCTATAGGAGACTGTCCTGAAGGTACAAAATTGTTTCCTCTACTCACAGATTTTGGAAAAATGTTACAGTGTGATGTAAACACGCCATACGCACGAGTCGTATGACGTATTTCTACCTGTCTGTGCCTAAACTCTTCATCCTCAAAAATCCAACCTGTATACTTTCCTCTGTAATCAAAAGCTAATTATTATCTTATTGTTTTGTGTTATTGCGAACAACACAATGGATGTTGGAATTATTGAATTGGATTAACTGAAGGTGTTGAAGTCCTGATTCTTCTAAGCAGGCTTTGGAAGAATTTTTATTAGACTATTGTTAGGGTTTAATTTCTGGATTCGTCTTTATTGAATATTAAAATAAGTTAACTTTCTTTTTTGTAATACAATATTATAGATCTTTTCCATTGAAGGTCTATTCACACATATCAGGGCCGTGTCCGGTACGTGACAGGGCCGTGGCACAGACAAGGCAGACACTGAAGCTCCGTCGCCATCCCAGACACGGACGTGTGTGAACGAGTATCACTGATTTTTGAAGTGAAAAATCTATTGCGGCGGGTCAGACCAGCCGATCGATTCTGTAAAAATCTAACCGTGAAAAGTTAGGTGAAGTGAGCTGTCAATAGTGTCAATCCTTTAGTATTATTTGGAATGACAGCTCACTCGACGCTCACTTCACCTATGTTTTCACGGTGAGATTATTACAGAATAGACTGGCTGCTGTTGGCGTGGCGTGTTGCCATGTACTTTGTAAAGGCCGCTAGATGCGGGAAGTACAGAACCGGTAGAAGTGAGGGTGCTTGTGGAAGGCCTAAATCCAGCAGTGGACGTCTTTCGGCTGAAGTTATATCGATGATGAGTAAGCTCGTCAAGAGAGTTTGTAGATAACTTGAAAATCTTGATATTACTTAAAAATTAGCTACGCTTGTTAGAGTAGGTTCATCATCGTTACTTATTTCAATAACCTTTAATAATATCTAGGTAATAATTTCTTATTCAGGGTAAAGCGAGATAAAGCGTTTATAATATTATTATCTTTACCAGGAAAATCATTCCATTTAGTTACTTATAGAAATTAATGGGTTTTCTTAGAAATGTATTCCTCAATAAATAAGCCTTTTAGTGTTAAAACCGATTGAACTATGTTATTATAAACAGTTGCTAGACATTAATTAACATTGAAATTGAAAGTCATCATCTGCCTAGCCTTTTCCAAACTATGTTGGGGTCAGAAGCCCGAAAGTCGTAATAACCAGTCTTACCAGGGGTATCGTATTACCTATTAACTGGGTTGTGGAGGTCAGATAGACAGTCGCTCCATGTAAAATACTGGTATTCACCTGCATCCGGATAGACAAGAAGCCGACCCCAACACGGCTTCGGGCTTCTGACTTGGTAGTCAGAAGCCCAAAAGTCTTAACAACCAGTCTTACCAAGGGGTATCGTCAGTACAGGTAGTAGGTAGGGGTACAGGCGTTATGGGTCTAATGACTGTCAAAGATCCAAAAATGACAATCGGGACGTGCTTTCCGAGGCACGGAGGGGTTTCGGTATGTAAAGATGGTCACCCATCCACAGACCAACCGCGGCAAGCGTAGCTTAACCTGATCGATCGACCTGTGCGGCTGTTATTATTTAGCCATGAGCCCCTAACATTGAAATTGAAAGTAATAAACGAAATTGTAGCCCAATGAATAAATATCGGGAACAACAAGGGTCCTCGTACAATGGTCCACTGAAGGACCAAGTACGGAAACCAATCCCAATAACTTAGAACTTATAGTATCTTTCAGGCCTGACTTGCCCTCCTACAATACATTTATGTAGATCAGGTACGCGTCTTGCGGGAATTGTGGTAACAGTAGGAATGGCTTTCATTGTGACAGTTTTCAAGATTAATAGGGTAGTTGCCAGGGTAAAAAAATGATTATTATATTTAGTCCATCAGTTAGATTATCGAAAAATAATGGACACGTATTTTTTCTTTTGTCAATCAAGCAAAAAATGACAAAGATAAAGCGCGTCAAAATTTGGGAGTAGGTGGTCGAGACGTCACGCCTTGCTAAAAAGTGTAGCAAGGCGTGACGCCACGCGGAACTTTAACGGGTGATATTTTCATTATTTTTTATATAATTGACAAAAGAAAAAATACGGGTCCAATATTTTTTGATAATCTAACTGACAGACTAATTAGATTTTTTTAGGCATCTAGCCTATTGCGTTATATACGAGTACATACGTTGTTAAGCAGACACATTTTTCGAACATAAGATACAATAGATTAGCAATATCCTTCAAAATGATACAGATTGTAATTGATAGTGACTGTGTTACGCAATTAGGGTGCGGGACTACTAACCGTTCTCGGTAACAAGCCTAGCCCTTGATCCACTGACTAACAAGGGCCTCTCCAGAGGCTGGTCAAAGTCAAGCTTTATCTCATTATAAAGTAGGTACGATAAGACCGCCCATTGTGTCACCCTTTGTAAAATTTTATACAATATATGTTCTGTAATTTGCAGTGATTGGAGTAGGTAGATTGAATTTTGGTACTTGTATCATAGATGTTCACAGAAAGAATAACATGGATAAGTCATTTTCCCGGAAAGTAATTCCGGTGTTTCCGTATCCAGTTAAATATTGTTAATGTTGGTAGTGATATTATTAGTACTCAATTCATTTAAAGGAACGAGTGAGCTACCTGGTATCGTCGCCGGGTGTACGCATTGTTTTGATAACCGGTTCTCTGATTGGTCGTTGGGTTGTGTCAAATAGTGACTGGATAACGTTTAAAAAAATTATGAACAATATAATATTGCTCATTTTAATACAATTACTACTTAAGTTCCGTTTTTTTTTTAATAATCAAACAATTCCGAAAATCCGGAGGAATGTCCATATTAATATATACGTTTCGGATTAATGACCCCAATTCAATCTACCAACTCCGATCTCTGGTAATTTGTATGGTGTACAATAAAGTCTATTCAATTCTGTTCTACTGTTCAGAGTAGTCTTTTTTACCATCGAAGTCGTGGATAGTTTTATTTCAAATTCAGTTTCATCATCATCGTCTTCCCTTATCCCAAGTTACTTGGGGTCGGCAACACGTTTTCTTCTTCCATTCTCCCCTGTCATTCATATCATTACTCATACAATCCATCCATCTTTTCTTTGGTCTTCCTCTCCCTCCCTATTAACATTTATATTCATCACTCTTTTAGTCACACCAGTTTACTAAAGTTAAAAGGGAATTCTATCCATCCATAACCATAATCAGCCTATAATATTCTGGCTGCTGGGACACAGGCCTCCTCTCATAGAGAGTGAGTGGGCTGTCATCTATCTATTGGTAGATGTCTCTTGTCTTTGGTTTTTAATTAATTTTTGGTTTTTGGTTCTTCTTCATCGTTTTCAGAGTAGTAGTGATGAAATTATTTACACAAATTGCTGGCCTGGGTTTGAACCACGACCTATATATAACTACAACTCGTTGGTCACGGAATTCAAACTTGTAGAAATAATATTTGCTAAATTGTAACAGTCAAGCTATGCTAGTCTTTACATAAACATGTTTGTAGTTGTACCTACCAGCCGTTCCAAAGAAAATAGGATGTAAATTTCAATGGGGTTAGACAGTAACTTGGCATTTTGCATTCTTTATGCTGTAGGTAGGTTTCTTCTATTATTTTCTTCGAATCTTTGATTTCTTAACAGGTATGTACGGACTACGGAGTAAAACAAATAACTGTATTGTGAATATGTTCGCCCTTAAAGCACGAACACTTTCAGCAGAAGTTTTAAAAAATTGAGTAGTTATATACCAATCTACGAGTATGTATGAAACAACAAACGTAACTGATACTTAAACGGCCGCCAAAGGTAAACAATGTGCCGTGTCATACCAGCCACTAAACTGATATTAGATACTGACTATAAATCAAAGTTTTATCCCCTATTGTTTGCCCACCTTTAAGATCGACAGAGTTGCTTAGTGACGCACTTTTACGGACAACTTATGACATGATGGTAAAAATACATAAACCAAGAATTGCGCAATTTTAATTGACCGTAAAAGTGAAGGAAATGGTGTAGAAAAACATCGTGAGGAAACCGGCATGTCCTAGAACAAAAATAATCGAAAACATGCGACATCTACCAACCTGCGTGTTAGATTACGGCCCACTCCCTCGCACAGAGAGGAGGCCTGTGTCCCAGCAGTGGGACCATTATAGGTTGATTATGCCGTGTGTTAAGGAGTTGACCGTGTAAGCGTTTCTTTTATACAAATAGCCGATCTTTTCTGCTACATCAATTTATTAAGTTCTCCATTCCATTACTTTTCTGTAACATATTTTCGCAATGTTTTTCGTGTTTATTGACCTACGTTTTCCTCTAGAGATTGTTATAATTGCTTTTTTCTACACACACGGCGGGCAGCTCACGTTAATTGAACCATAGAAATAGATACAGGTCTGTTAAAATAAATGTTGATTGGTTAGTTTAACGGGTACCTTGTGGCATTCAAACCTTTCCGAGGTGCTGTGAATTGAAATTTTCTGCTAAAAATAAAATTGGTAAGTAAACTCCATTAATGAAGATGATACTCGTGCTTCATATTAGTTTGGCAGAACAACCGTTTATATCACATGCGATGTGATATAAACGGTACTCAGCACTCGCGCTAAGTAGTTTTTCTGTTAGCGTTTTTATATCGCGCTGTTTTTTGCAGTTTCACTTACGACCGTTTTCTCAGTTTTTTTTCTAAATCAGTATGTGGCGAGGATTCGCTTTACTCTTGGTGTTTTCGAGGGCTTACCTTTTTTCGGTGACCTTAATGCGTTTTTTGCATCGTTTTCTTGTAGTTGTCAATGGCTTAAGAAAGAAAGTAAAGTTTTCTCATGAAATATGTGCAATCAAGAAACAGACACATGCTTTGGTTGGCCCGAACTTTATGTTCTTGCTTTAGGTTAACTTATACACAACAACTTGTACGAAGCAAGTTTATTATAAGCTGAAGTCTGAAGACGGGAACATTCGTGGAAGATAACTTTATCATTTCCAGAATGTAAAACCATGAAATTAATTGTTTAGCAAATTTAGTACCAACTTAAATTGTCAGTATATTATAATCACAACTGTCATACTTTGACAGTTGTAAGACATGACATGTTGTACATGGATTTAAAAAAATCGCTGATAAGCAATACGGTTAGTGTTTGGGCGGGCTCGGATAGTGAAATTATATTATTTGTAAGTAAACTTACTGGGGCTGCCTCAATGTTGTGCTGTAGAACAATTGTATTAGAAACAATAAAATCTTTTTTTAATTTTTTTAACCCCCGACGCAAAAACCACGGGGTGTTATAAGTTTGACGTGTCTGTGTGTGTGTGTGTGTGTATGTCTGTCTGTGGCATCGTAGCTCCCGAACGGATGAACCGATTTTAATTTTGTTTTTTTTGTTTGAAAGGTGAATTTGTCGGGAGTGTTCTTAGCTATGTTTGATGAAAATCGGTCCAAGATGGCCGCCGCTAAAAAATGGCGGATTACATATCTTTTCACAACTCCCTCAATATGGGTATCAAATGAAAGGGCTTGACTAGTAGAATACTATACACTATGATAAATTTCAAATCCAAGATGGCCGCCACCACAAAATGGCAAATTACATTTTGTTTTTCACAATTCCCTCAATATGGGTTTCAAATGAAAGGGCTTGACTAGTAGAATACTATACACTATGACAAATTTCAAATCCAGGATGGCCACCACCACAAAATGGCGAATTACAAAAAACCTGATTAAATACCAAATTACCTGAATCTTAAAACGCAAGAAAATAAAAGAAAGGAAATAATAAGGAGTCCCTTCAAAAAGCATGAAATAAAAAATTAAATTAAAAATTTAAAAAACCCCCGACTTCGTGAAACCCTATAAAAAGAAAAAAATAACCTTGAAATTATGACCCTACGTAAGTACGTATGAAATTTTTTGATTAAATATTGTCCTGTCGGGGGACCGCTACTATTTTTATTAGTTAGAATAAAAAAATTTAGTTGGAATGAGAAACACGACAATTTTGAAGTAGGATCGATTTGTTTTTGTTTTGCTTGTATTATAAACTAATTGAATGTAGCCTAGCGATGTTTCGGAAGTTACTCAACGTCTTTTAAAACTGAAGACTCTTACGAAGCGATACTGTTCGTGCTAAGTGCTAAGTAAACGCAGAGTACGCTGAAATGGTATTTATTTTAATCATCTGATTCAATATTGCAAGTTTAAGTTAGATAAATTAAGACAAAACAGAGCAAAACACCGGCCCAGTGCGTGTCAGACCATTCACAATGAAGGGTTCCGTAGTTGGGATGAATTTATCCTGAGAAAAAACTTAACTTTGTAGTTGGAAAAATATTCTCTCATACATCGATATACGTCACAATCAATTCTCTAACAGCAAATAAGTAAGTTTGTAAACACAAAAAATATTTTTTATGTGATAAAACTACAAATTAACATTTGGACTTTTTCCTTTACTTGTTTTGTGAGACTTTGCTTCTTGCCAAATTTCTAGGTAAAATGATTCTAGGTCAACTATTGGTACGCGACCCCAGAGGGTTTTTGAACAAGCATATACAGGGTCCAATTAAAATACACAACACGGTTAGCGCAGTGGCTGAGCGATCGGACTGCTGCGCTGCGTGTCGCGGGATCGATTCCCGCACAGAACAAATATTTGTAAGTCCTACATGTATTTGTTCCGAGTCTGGGTGTTTTTCTATCTATAATATGTATGTATCTACAAAAAAAAAATGTATATAAGTAGTTTATCAGCCATCTTGTTACCATAACACAAGCATTAGGTTGCTTAACTTGGGACTAGATGGCGCTGTGTGAAATGTCCAGGGATATTATTAATATTACATAGATGGACAAATTTTACCACAGCGCTCAGTACGACTAACCAAAGATATCCAAGCAAAAAAAAAAAACACTGATTAAAATAATTTTATTTTGACCTAAAATAATAAATACCTGGCACTCTAGAATAAACACATCGATCCATTATGGGTAGGTACTTGCACTCGCGCCCCGCTGCGCGCATGCTCGCATCACAATTTTAAAGACAATGGAGGGATGTGTTTACGCATTGGGTAACCAACATTTATAAGTGTATTTTTGTTAGCTGATTATTTTAATTGTAAGTATCTAATGCGTTTTTCTTATATACTTTTTTACCATTGTCCTTATTTTGGTGGTCTGAATGATTTCTAAAAGTTTGTCCACCTATTTTAATGGGACTTTATATATATCCAGGGCATAAGCCGTTGATTTTTAGAGTTCCAAGGGACCGTAGATAAACCTATTTGATATCAATATCAACTTGAACGTGCTTAGGTACATTATGTGACCTATATGAATATACAAAGAACGTCGAGTGTTTAAAAACTCTATATTTTGTTGAATAAGTGACGTTGTTGTCACGTCTTAGGTAACGTTTTCAAGTAACAAGTTATCGACTCTCATCTCACGTAGAAACAATAACAAGACTCGAAACTTCAAACAAGATATTTCAAAGCCAAAATAAAGTGTACTTTACCGACTTGTCTAAAAAAAGCTTCCGAAACAAGATATTTACAAGAAAAATATTAGTTATTGAATGGCACGGCGAAGTTCTTCGTAATCTCGTAAAAGGAAATTTTTCGGTAAACAGTTTTATGTAAGATTATGTATAAGATTTCTAGAAACCAAATGCCACAAAAACGGCCCAGAATAAAATGAGTATTTTAGTCTGTAGCGTTTTTGTGGCATTTGTCAACTCAAAGCAAAGCTTTCCATCATTGAAATGAAAGGAAATGAATATTTTAACATAACATAACATCACTCTTATATTACCCAAGGTGTTAGGCAGAGGTGCACCTTTAAATAATACTACACACACATTTCGCACGTTACTTTTGAGTCCCATGTAATGGGGGCGTGCCTATAGCCATCAAACGGGCACAAAACCAGGCTCCGGACTGCAACTAAGAAATCCAGAGAATCCAGATGGAAACACCCAATAACAATGAATATTTTAATATCTATTTGTACTGCCTCGTAGTCCACAAAAGCTCATCATCATCATCATCAGCCTATAGCAGTCCACTGCTGGACATAGACTTCTCCTATTGCACACCATTCAACTTGATTTTCGGCAACCCTCATCCAGCTGCTACCAGCCATCCTGTGAAGATCGTCGCTGCACCTAGCCTGAGGGTGTCCTACCTTTCGTTTACCGATTCGCGGTCTCCACTCAAGAACACGCCTACCGCAATGGTCATCGCTACTATGGCTAATGTGGCCGGCCGCAAAAGTTACTGCTAATAAATACTAAATTATGCATTATTAATTCAATATTTATACCGGAATAATGAGTAATCCTGCTTCACGACCGAAAATTTATTAAAGCTATTAGTGTTTTTATGTAATAAGCTGTTAATCAAGTGATATTATAAACTGTGATAAACCGGTTCGAATGTGCCATTACTCCAAAAAAAACCTGTATTATATAAAATAATTATGTCTTTGCATAATTATTTTATTTAGGTAGGTACGAGTATACAGTATTTTTTTTGCAGTGTGGTTATTTCCACTCTATAGGTCATACTTAGTCGTAGTTCCTTTCAGCGTTTTTCTCTTGGCTCTAGGGCCAATTTTTGTAGATTCTGAACCATACCTAGGTATAGTTTAGATATTGTGAGTTTGTCGAAATGGGCATCCCTCAAGGCCACATTTTAGTCCCTTTCCTGACCTTTCCTTTCATCTCCCATGTTATGGTACCTATCGAATTAGTTAAGTAGGTAAGTACCTAGACTATTACAAGTCTATTGTAAATTGTAGAATCTTGTTGCCATTTAGGCGTTGAATGGTCGATGGGCAATTTGTCTGCAGACGATAGAACATATGGAAATCTGTGCAAACACGCATACGGAGGACCAAACAACCGCGCGGCCGATGCTTGTCTGATGATGTCAGCACAGTGCCTTATGGACGCTTTGTGACTGGACTTGGCTGTGAATTTGGCTCAATTAAAACTTGTCCTCTTCAATATTGCAGCATCGTAAATCAAAGTCAGAGCTCTCTGCACGTTGCCTGTGCACACAGACTTTTCTTGCAAGTCATTAAAACAGAATAAAATAAAACTATATTATACTACTCGTATGTTGTAGTGGGTATACCATGCATAAAATTAAATATTTATTTAAATGATGCCAAACAAACTAATAAGCTTGCTTTTAGTTAGCAACTAATGCATCTGCTATAAAAACGTGACACTGGTGCATAAGAAGTCAGACCTTATGATGAACACAGAAATAGACATTTAATTTACATATTTAATTACGACAATATTAATGTTCAAATGCATTTTAGAATGGGAATTTCAGTTTAGTTGAAAGCACACTTGGGAACAATCAGACTTCGGGAGTCGGGAGTGTTCGGGGCCACTCGTGTTCATTAAATTAGGATTTAGAGCATTTACGTAGGAACTGCACCACTTCGACCAAGGTACAACGCTACTAAAATAAACATCAACGAATGATTCGGATATCCAAATGGACGATAACAATGCGATTGAAATTATTTTGGATGAGATATTTATGTTATTATAAATTGATATTGCCTTTTAGTGTTGGTATTTTTGGCTCTGTTGGCTCATTATTCAAATTGAATGAAGTGTGTTTACTTTGTCTTTTATTGAAAAGATGTTTCATAATGACGATGATATTATACTGGCTACGTTTTACGAGTAACTTTTTTGAATTTTGTAAGATACATCTAAATAATTACTATACATACAATACACTGCGATATGGGACTACTATCAACCCAATCAACTACAAATGATAATGTAGTGTTAGCATCTATAGTTAGAAAAAGAAAGAAACAAAGAAAAAAAATATCATTATATGCGGCAAACATGACGCAAAAAAAAAGTTCCATCGCACATCATCATCCACAACGGACTTCACCCACTTAGCAGTAGGTGAAGTCCGTTGTGGATAGGCCTCTCTTTTCTTGTGTCTATCATAACGCTCCTGTGCCAGCCTCATTATCCTTGTCTGCCCATATCGGCGCTGGACGACCGACATCTCGTCTTAAAGTCCTTGGACGCTCTGTCACAGCCTTACTCCACCTGTCGTCACTGCGCCTTGCTAGTTGTCCGACCTTCAGACCTTCGTACGTCTTCGTATTCCGACGTTTGGATGTCGTTCCATCGCAAGGTCATAATTAAATCTGTGAAAGACAAATCAGGGATCCTTTGAAATTCCGACACTAATTAACTGTAGGTGCCTAACCTGACGTAACAAGATATTTCTGGCTCCACTAGATAATAGACTAAAATTGTATATTCATGATATGGTCTGGAGGAGATGGAATTAGCCTGTAAATAAATTTTCATACTCACGTGTCAAAGATTACTCGAATAAAATCGATAAAATCTTGTGTGTTACGGAACTACAATCAAAATCATTTTTGTTTTACATACACCTACAGGAGCACTTATAAAACGTTAGATGTACGGTTCCAATTGGTCGTTTCCTATGGAGAAGAACCGGCAAAAAAGTCTTTTAAAAATAAAACTGGCCTGTAAGCTATAAATAAGAAACTTTGATACCACAAATTAACTAGTTTCTTTTAACAATTTAATTAGAAACGCCCTTTCTCGTTATGATCAACATTCCGAGTGTGACAACATTCCGATGATTTATATGAATTTAGGTTAGCGAGTTACTTCTTTAATATTTGGAAAGTAGAAAAGTTCAGATGTTGAAATACTGGTTATGAACAATTATAACTTCAAACGTGAAGTAAACTTCAACAACAGAGACTAAATTAAAATATTTGTGGTTTTGCAAAGAAAGTGGAAGAAAATCAGAGAGCTTCAGCATCGGGCTTTGATAATGTAGTTCGACAAAGATAGAGAACTAAGAATCTAAACTTAAAACATCACCAGCTTATACTGTGCTCACTGCTGGGACAAAGGCCTCCTCTCGGTGAGAGGGAGTGGCTCGTAATCCACCACGCGGGCCCAGTGCGGGTTGGTAGATGTCACATGTCTTCGAATTTTTGGTTCTACGACATGCCGGATTCCTCAGTACTAAGTACCTATTGATGAACAACCGACATGCTGGATTCCTCAGTACTACTCGTATGTAGCTATGGATGATCAATTTTAGTCAAGACTTCATCCTATCAATATCGTGTCATACATTATTTATTTAATAACTCATCCTCTACAAAGTAAAGCAGGTACCCTCTATATTACCTTGCAACTGACATAAATCTTCCGTGTAATAAAATCGTTTATTTCTTATTATAATGAAGTCGTAAGTTTGAACACAAATCTGGAAACAAGTTGTCTATAAGATCATTGCGTTTGTTCAGAGATCCGTGAGAAAATATATAGGCTTGTGGCTGATTAATTAGCTAATTCTCTAGCATTTACTCTCTAATCCAGAGGCTTAAAGGGTTAAGGGAATTTATTGCAAGCCTTAGTTAAGTTGAAATAGGATTCTTTTTCGATAAAATATATTCATTCCAAAGTAAAGATGTGTTTACATTTAAGGTATCTATTTTTAAATAATGGAAGATACTTTTCAGTTTATCTGGAAACGTTATTAAGTTAGGTAGGAACTTGTCAGGTAGGAAATACATTATATCATCTTTCCCATTAATCAGTATCCCAGTACTTAATATTGATTTTCACGCTCTAACTATTTCATCATTAATCAGTACCTAACCTTCACTTATCAAGGATACACGTATACCTGTAGTCGGTAATGAAGGTACGACATGCCAATGTTATGTAACGATGTTGTATTTGCATCTTCCAGCATTATAGAAAGTCGTATTTCCAAAAAATATATCTTAAGTATTCAGTACAACGAGTCTTTTTAATGTTCAAGATGAGGGTAGAACGTAATTATTTTTGCATTTGCATTGCAGTGTGATACATTTTTCTTAACTGGGGCCGGAAGATACGGTAAAATATCTTGCGTTGATAATGTAGATTCGTATTTAGCTTTACAAAGTACATTTGTATATATAGATAGTCCTCTCACCGTGTCCGCTGGCGACAGCGACCCAGACTAATTTCATTGTTTTCGTGAGCTCTTTGATATCTCGCAAAACCAAATTTGGTCAAATAATCATCAAAGTAATAATCATACAGAATGTCCCATGCAGTAGCGGGATCGTCCGAAAGGGTTACCGCTGCCCTGGAACATAAAGGGTTAAGGAAAGAACACGGGTGGGTTTTAGTCAGTAAGAGTCTGGCACTCCCTTCCGCTCCACCCAGAGCGGGAGGGGTCCTTTGATGATTTCCCATCCACAAAAAAAAAAAAAAATGTCCCATGCAGGACATTTAATCTAAATATGTACTAATTATAAAGCTGAACAGTTTGTTTGCTTTTTTGTTTAAATGCGCTATCTTTAATCTACATACCAATCGGATTAGAAAAAAAAAATCATTTAATAGCCCAATTCACGAAGAATTCTATAGGCTATTTAACAGCACACCTTCAGAAACCTAAACTCATTAGAACGAAGTCGCGTGTAAAAACTAGTTAAGTATAAACGTGCCATTATTTTGGGAAACCTGTGTTTGACCGTTTTATTATAGCGGTCATTGTCATTGCGAGGCCCCTATTCATCTGACTACATACTACTACAGTAGTTACACAATATAATATGATTCGTATTGTTAAAAGCAGGACGTCCATAAAATCCTAAAGCCCAATAAAAAGTAGTGTTGATTATACCATCAATCAGAGTCGAGCAGTATATTGTATACTCGTACTAGATTAGCTACGCGCGCATATTTCACATTGAGATTTATTGAATAGTTGTTCAGAGCTGGAATCAAATCATTCTGTGCAATTTACGTTCCCGCTACAATGTTACACTAGTATTATCTGCACTATGATAGATACTTACCTACACGTGCATCGTTACATATTATGTAGCTAATGTACATCCTGATAAAAGAGCTGTCATTACAAGATCAAAGATTCAGGAGTCGCGCCAAATTACAGTTTTATGGTCTCTTAGTGTGAACTAGTTTGAATTGTAAAGTCGAATGTGCGTGGACTGACAGTTGTTGGTTTAATCGAGTTATAAACAGAGAGATGTCTTGTATTCGAAGTTAGAACATTTTATATAGTTACGCAGTTATAATTATGTTACTACAAAAGACATGCCCGCTACCTTTTCGCTGTATTATTGCTAACAGTAAATAAAAACAAAACATTTTATCTGCCTTCGTGTATTTTATTTATGCCTTGAAAAAGCCATTTTAAAAGTCTGCATGCAACAGAATTTTTTGCCAGGTCTGAACAAAGCCATATCCTGCATAAACCTTCCCCAAAGCCTAGACTAAATTTGGTACACAGTTAGCTTTTTGTAAGCAAACAAAACATGTTCATTGTCTAAGGCTACCCGATGGTAAATAAGCGCAAGCCAGTTACTGGGTGGTGAAAATAAACTAGATACAACTTCACAGAAAAGCTATCTACCATAGGTATAGTCAGTCATTTATTCATTAACAATAATTTGTATCTGAATTAACATAAAATAAATTAAATAAGAAATTTAATTACACACAAACAATTAATTAAATCACATTTTTTTGCTAGCCTTCGCAGTCCCATTTTTGTCAATGGCCTCCACTCCATCCATTTTTCGCGAGCCCGCGCGTCCTCCTCCCAATTTTGACGAAACCTGTCCTATCCTAAACTACATAATCATATAATAATTCTAGATAATACAGTAATCAGATAGGAACTACAAATCTTCAATTGCTTATAGACATTTGTTCAAAAGGAAATCTTTTAGTGTAGTTTTAAAAGAAAGTGTGAACCGTACTTTTCAGGTATAAAAGCAACCTGTTAAAATTTTTCTAAACACACAATACGCACGGCAATGAAGAAAAATAATTCATATTCTATTTTTTAGATTGCTGGCTGGAATAAAAATAAACGCCGAGATTGAATAACACTGGTTACCATTCAGCCTTCTGCACAGTTTCATACTTTGTAAATAGGCACAATAGATATATAACGCCTTCCCTGTTTATTGGACTCGCGAGGTAAACAGGAATATAGCCTGTTTGTGTACCATTGCAATATAAGGATTCACACTATTGGAGAAAGGAAATACATATTCAAGGCACCTGTTGTGCTGAACATATAGCTGTAAAAAAAAAAACAGCTCACATCACACTACAATTTTACATCAGTGTTGTTGGAATTGCGAGTACAACCTTTTCTTATCGACTATAATAACTTACTTTTTAATAGCAACGAACCCAATTATATGTGCAAAATAATATTATTTATATATACTCGTAGCACAGCATTTTTGTATCGAATTACGATGTATCACAGGGTCAAATTAAATTAACTAGCGAAAGTTAGCAGATGTGATGATATCGATATCTAAGCACGATGAAATAAAACTGTTATGGTTTTTTTTGGGGGTCAACGACCGCTGGTAGTGTTATTACTTGAAGTTAACAAAATCTGATTTCTTTTGTTTTATCGTGTTTAGTTAGAAATCGATACCAATCACGGTTGTGGAGTTTCGCTAGCTAATATAATTTGTTCCTGTATATGACTATGTTACCTACGTACCTATAAGGATTTATACATCGTGATTCGGTAATCGCTACTATGACACTACCAATGTCTTTGCGTACCTAGCGCCTAGTATTGTTATTTTCGCATGGATTCTGCCAATCTATGCGAAAATAACAATAGGGACTGTAATCAGAAATCAAACTCCGCATTGAATAATTATTCTGAAACAATTGATATTCCGTATCACCCTCCCCTGCATTTATTCGAAACAGGTACATAGGTAAGTTAGATTAACTAAACAATGTAGAATATAGATTGTCTATTTGGTCGGGAGTAATAAAACAGTCCTTCGTTTTATTGAAGTAATTTTTCAGGCATACCAGACGGTCTGGGAGCTTCGCCTGTCTAGCAAGAGAATTAATTTGTATTAATATTCCCGTCCTCAGGTAGAAGTGGACCTTAAGCTTGAAGTACGTACCCAATACATTTAATGGTTTTTAGTGTATTGTTCAAGGAGACCCCTTTTACCTAATTGGTCCGTATGACCTGTTCAATTAATTTCTTGTACCTTTGCCACATCCATTTTACTCACAGTTGTCTACTTGATTTTTCATTAACGTATTTTCGATGTCACTTATATTTTGAGTGGCTTTTGCTAGGAGTTTAAAAATAACTTAATGCAACTACGTTATGACGTTCTGTAAAGGTTGTCTGCAAAAGTCGACCTTATTAGTGCAGGCTGGCAGTAAAATAACTGACGCACTTGTCGTAATTTTAAGAACGTTCACAGTCTGATCTCAGTCTCAATCTGTCAAACATACTTTTAATTTCCCTACATTTTTATCAAGTTTTTGACATATTTTGTCGTTTTAAATTACGAGAATTGGCCTTCTGTACACAGTCAAGCGAATTTAGAATGAAGATAAAAATTTTGTGTTAGTTTTTTGTTTGGAAATACCAGTGATAGTCTAGGCGCGTTCATGTAAACAAATTGCTTAAAATAAACGCAGTAAATATAACGTTGTATAATTTTAATGCTCTCAATATTCTACGCAATAAACAAATCACAGTACTTAGACTAAAAGCTATGTTGTAAGAATCAATCTAATACAACACAAAGGATACTTCATTTCAATGAAACCGCAGTCTTAAATACGTCAATAGTATCTAGTTATATACTCTCATCACACGACTCATTGTATCGTTCTCAGACAAATCCTACTAGCCATGCCCGCGGCTCAATCCGCGCGGAACATTTTTATAATTTTTCTTGACGACCGAGAGAACCCTTTGAAGGCCAAGGAATCTTTTTCTCATCTCATTTTCTTTATGTAACTACTGAGCTATCTTTTATGTAACTTTATCATTGATTTCGATTGGTCAATAGTGAGAATGTAAATGATATTTATAAATTGGTACAAAAACACTTTTACACTTAACAAAGGTAGATTTTTGGAAAGTCTTATTGTATTTATTGTTATATATTATACTTTATTTAATTGTACAACACAAAAAACACAACAATTTTTTTTATCGAATACTTTCTGAAAATATATAATGGGTGGCCTTATCGGTTTCTGCGATCTCTTCCAGGCAACCTTGAAATGGACAGTGATTTGCCTGGACATAAAAAGGGGTTGTCGTTGGTGCAATAGTAAGTTTACAATATACTAAATTAGATACACAGATATATACATATCCTAAATAATTAAGAGATTAAGATTTGATAGAGATTGCAAAGAGGGGGATGTTCTATTCTTAGCCTGTGTCCATGAGACTTAGTGGTCATACCTACGGTCACATCTAAGGGGCACATACCTTCAAGTAAGTACTCACATAACCTTTTTATAGGCTTTTCTAAGGGTGTAGTGCCATGGTGTTATATTTTACGGCAACGGTCTGCCCCAAACTGCTTATTTCTATCCATCTCATTTTATATCGCGACCAATTTTCAATACCACTCAGCTTTTTTGTATAAAAACATAACAGAATATTACGCATTGCTTTCCCAAAGAGTTGAGCAGACCTTATAGTTCACTCACATTTCGCCAGTTATTTTTTACTCCCATATAATAGGGGACGAATCTATTGCCATCAACCGGGCACGAATGTAGACTCCGGGTTGCTACTGAGAAATTCCCGAAAAAAAATATTGCTGTTCCATACATTTTGACCGCGTAGGGGTCTATGAAACAGAAGAGTTTTTTTTTGATAACCGATGAAAAATTCCGACGCTATGGGGTCTAAACTCTTGTGCCGAATGCATGGTTACAGTTTGCGCGTCGATGTCCCTGCCACCCTGTATATTACGAGTATTACATTTCAGGCCCCTCGAAAAGTTTTCTCTATCAGGGTCGCGGCCAAAATTTGGGGAGGTAATAAGTACAATATTTTGGGATGTTTATCATTTTCATGTTATCGATATCCGATATTTGAGAAGGGAGCAACTGTATACGGTTTATTTATCGTTGTTCGCATAATATTGTGTATTTTATCCGGCGGAAGATAGAATTTGTAGTGTTGCGAAGAAGTGTATTGATTTTACTATTCTCGATACGGTTTCATGGATTTTATCAAGACATAGTTTACTGTAACGTATGTTTCATATGAGTTAGGTAGACTGACCCAGCGGGGTAATTGCGTAACACACTGTCAGTAGCAATGGGTTTCATTTTGACAGTGCAACAACATACATTGCGTTATTTACGTTGTTGAGCAGACATATTTTTCGAACTTAAGAAGCAATGGATTAGCAATATCTTTCAAAATGATTCAGATTGAGATTCATAGTGTGTTACGCAATTAGGGTGCAGATGTAGTTTGTCGGGAGTGGACAAACGTAACGGTGCATGGTGTGGCAAATTAGGGAGAGTCAATTACATTGGACTTCTCCGTTAGACCCGGAGAGGATTCAAACAAAATTAGACGAGACGACAATTTTGTAACCCTTCTTTGGCACTATAAGGCAAAAGCTATGAGAAAGATATTTCTTTTAACGAGGTGAGTGTGAGCGACCATTATAAGATACAATTTTGAAATAATCAGCCAATCAGAAATTACCATAAGTAAAATAACTACCTATAAACGGCTTGACTTAAAACTTGACTTGGGTTTATTTAATCAAAACCTTTAACACTATTTTTTATTATTACGTACCTAGTCCACTTAAACAATATTTTTTCGTTCTCCGCGGAAATGAAAGTATCAACAAACCCAGGGCTGTCTGTCATGCGAACGTTTCCCTTCCAAAATTGTGTGCGTATTAAACGACAGACATTTTTCAGTTGTCAAAAGACACTCACGGTAAGTTAATGCTATGTAATGCCTCGAATGTTAAAAGGGCTTTATGTGTTTGGAACACAGATTCCGGAACTGAGCGAGATAAATATTTTAGTCACTTCAAGGTCACAGCTAAAATTACTTTGTTTTAACGGATAATCCTTCTGTCATGGTATCTCCAATAATTTGGAATCTTCGCAATATTTCGTTTTCTGCCATCCATCTTTATCAACCTCATCTCGGCGTTTACTTCCTTCTGAGACATGTAACCTTCCCGAAACCCATCCATTATTTCATTGGTGTATCCCACTTAATAACGTATCAGTGTTGAGGGTGTCAAGTGTCAATCTTTCGCTAATTCTTTAAAGTAAGCTTAGTTTTTGAGGGGTGACCATTTTCAATCTTAACACTACTTTGACTGTCCTTAACTTTAGGGAAATTGACTACATTATCGTGGTCTATCTATATTTATGAGAAACAGGAGTTTTAACCGTCTCTTTGAGCGCTTTTTAAGCATTTGCCTAATTTTGCGCATATTGTGGCACCAATTTTGTTGTCTTGACAATTCTCCTTTGTTTCTAGTAATTCATTGTGTGCACCAGTACTTGCGATCTTTTTCGAGGAAGAAACCACACGTCGTCTTATCGGATGTTTTTCACCCGGCAGTTCCTGCTCCAAGGATGTGTGGCAACCTTGAAGTGGAGTGCGGTCGAAGTCTGTAACGTTTGTTGATAGACAGGATTTACAGCACTTGCTACTATATCTTTTACTTTTTATCATGCATATGCATATTATATGCATATTATACTTAACTATTTTTCGTCCTTCATATTGACGCGTTAGTTTTTATCGCCCACAAAGGGGAAGTCCAAATAGTGAATTTTTGTATAAAATAATTTGGCTGCTATTTTCAGCGCTCTTAAAAAGCGATAAACATCTAATAGCTTCCTTTTCCTTGGGTTTCACAAGCTACGTCCGTTCGGAAATGTTTTCTGAACGGGCAACACCAAGAGTGCGCTTTACAAAATAAACGGCGCGGCTATTATTGGCATTCTTCCGATACCATTTTGGGTCTCAGCTGTTGTTGACGTTTCGTTAAGTTTGATTTTTAAAGTAGTAACTGGCCAACTTGAGTGCTGGATCGAATCTTTTGAATTTTTTGAAATTGAATGTCCGTGGAAATCGTCGATGTTCGTGGTCTTAACAAAAGGAACCAAAAAGGTGTACATACTCCTATTGAGGTCAATGACTGTTAGAATTAGAAGCCACAAATGTGATATTGATGATTTTTATACGTAAAACTGGATACGATTTTAATCAATAAATGGCTATAACGGTTATCAACATCACATTTTCATAATTATAACTTAGTCTGCTTCATTAAAAGTGCATAAAAGTTCCATCAAGTTAATTGATCTAAACATAAACTAAAGTTGGTCAGTACATACAAACCAAATCTAACTACTTAAAGGTTGTTAGCAGTGACTGCAAATGGTAAGTAGGTAGTCAATGCCGAATGTAGTAGACACGCATGTGCATTGGCTTTGCAAAGCATTCGTGGCGTTTATTTACCCCTTCAATCAGATAATCTTATATAATATAAAACCAATGTCTGTGCATTAGTCTCGCAAAAACTCTAACCAATTGTGATGAAACTTTGGTAAGTTGTTGTGTGCGCGCCGGAGAAGGTTACCAACGAAAAAAGCGTTGCAATGCTTTTTTTTTGTACCTTCACTCAAAAACTTACCCGAGACATAGGGCGGTTTACCATCATTCGTTTTCCCAGTCTGTATATATTGTATCGACGTCTGTATATTATGACGGTTAAGCTAATATTATACGTGTAATATTAAAAATTAGGCTCGGTTCTTTTTATCAATTCAAAACTAGATTAACGACATAATCATGGTCTCATGTAGCTACCTAATTATCCTAGTTATGGATAACACCCCTCTGTTTTTGTCGGGGGTTAAAAAACGTCAAAATGTTGTTATGTCATCATTATTTTTAAAATCGTGTGCTTCTAAATCAACGACCCCACACGTTTTTCATCTCATGATGTTAAACGGATTATCTCATTCCTACAAAATACAGGTATATTCATTTAAAAATATACCACTATTGATCTTATTTCAAAGTAAAATAAAGACCCAATTTTTTTGTCATTGAAAATCGTGCCACTTCGTGTTTTGCCGCATTAATGACAGGCCTAAGCATTACTTAATTGGTATTTTAATGTATAAACAAACGACAGAATCCGGTTTGATATCATGACACTGTCTACATTTGATGGCCATCAGTCTTCGTTATCAGGAAGCTGTTCTGTCTGTATTGAGATTTACATAATGTTGGTTTTTTTGAAGGACTTCATTACAATTTTGTGTCATACATGGCACCGTTTTTACTATAAAAGAGAATTTGATATTCTTAGCTACGAAGTTATTTAATTACCATTCAAAAGCAACTCGCATAACGGTACAATAATTATTAATATTATTTTATTATTTATATTTTTATTTTTGTGACCAATAATGTATTGAATAAGTTTAATTTAATTTAATTTATTTTATGTTTGTATTGTTATTGAAATTGTATGCCTAATAATTAGTATGAGTCTTTTGTTACTTGATTATGAATAAAATAATAATATGTAGGTCAGAAACGTATTAACAGACGATGCCAAAGCTAAACTTTACAAACAAACTTTGCGAGGTCCATTTCATCATTATTGTTCAGCATTTCCCTACAGGTACGATAATAAACACAGCAGTAGGTATCTGTACCTACCTATTACTGTTTAAAAGCGAAAACTGTAAATATATACCGAAAATGAAAAGATATGGGCCAAGTGTATGACGTGACTCGCATGTTGCCATCACCAATATCTTACACCTACGGAGCTTACAGCCGCCATAAGAAAAGAAACTCATGGCTGCTCAGTACTGAATATTGATATAGAACTTCTACATAATTCAGTTTCTAATATTTGTTGGTTCGGAAAAATATTTCCCCTTTGAGAGTAAACAGTGCGTAGTAATATAGGAAACTATCTATATCATGAATACAGTAAGGATCGCCTAAACTGATGAGCTTAAGGGCGATAATAGCCACGCTTAGAGCCTGCCTATCCACCGGGATTAGTGTTCGCAATAAGATATTGTCAGATGTGAAGAGGATGCTGCTATCCATCTTAACGTTAAAACTACTTAATCGCTTTCGTGCCAACAACTATCACTCATTTTTTTATTAATATTGGTAATAACACAATAGGTATTACCAATTTTCTTCCGTAGTTATTTTGATGAAATTTTCTATATCACAACAATCTATTTTTGTTTTTGGCTCTAAATTCAGATTGTTCGTGAAAATCTAATTTAGGAAATATTTTCTTGCTCACACAAATATGTTCGTGGAATTTATAAAGTATATTGACCTTATATTATGTCTAGCGGTGGTGTCGGTGATCAGAGTGGATGTCACCTTCAGCCCCTCACTTTAATTAGATTCGATTCGATCCCAAACATTACTTCATGTTACTTTCATTAAGTGCGGCAATTTCGACGACTGAAATCCAATAGGTAGCCGTAATGAAAACGTAGATTAAAAGTACGGGACCCCTTTAATAGAAAATAACGTTTATTTGCTGGGACCGCAATTCTACTAGAATGCGTTATAATAACTTCTCATCCAAGACTTCATATGCATGTACTATCAAGGCATCATACAAATATCGTATTAATAATATTATAAACGCGTAAGTTTGTGAGGATGGATGGATGTTTCTTACTTTTTCACGCAAAAACTACTAAACGGATTTGGATGAAATCTGGCACATCGATAGTTCATAACCAGGATTAGCACATGGGATACTTTTTATCCCGATATTCTAAAGGGACCGAAACTTATACGGGTGAAACCGCGGGGCGCTGCTAGTAAAAATATAAGTTATAATCCATCCTATTAGGCTATTTGTTTAGGCACTTATAGTGTCGAAGTAATTTTCAAAACCTTTTACTAATCCATAAGTAGGTAGCAGTAGGGTTTCTGTAGGTATATAATTTTAGTTCCTTGTCTTTATAAATAGGTACATCATGGGCTAGGCATCTAGAAAACTCGTCACAGTTTAATATTGGCAGGTGTCAATTTATCCGCGTGAATCGATGATATATGAGATGGATCTTCTATTCCCAGCCAGATAACATGTTTTATAGCTAAAATCAGATAACAAGTTTAAAAGCTAAAATTACTTTTCTTATTCGGAATTTCCAAACCGCTGACGTATGACTCATTGTATCTGGAAATTAATGGCTGCGACCATTTGACCCGTGATTATGTTCACCTGATGATGAACCCCTCAAACATCGTATTACTGTTTGTAACTATAAGGTACATAATATTCTTTTATTTACATATGTAATATCCAATTTATATTTCCAGTTTACACTACACACACAAGTTATTTATATTTACATTGGAGTATCTCTGATTTTCTATAAATAGACTCGATCATTTTAGGAAATTAATTAAATTGAATTAGTTTGCTGTGATATCGTATATATTTACTGATAGCTTCGAAAATATTAGGTAATTTGGTATATTGAAATCTGTTAGGTAGTTGTAGATAAATGTCCAAGATTAATCTTGCAGAATTTGAATTTGAAGACCTGCCTAATTGTATCTATCTACGTACCTAGATATTGTGGGCACTTAAACAATATTAGTTCTATTACATATTGAGGGGTGACGGGATCATATTCAATCATTCCCTCAAGAAAGAAGAATTAGAAAAGTAATCCCTACATATAAAGAAATCAATTTCAATAAAATTCGCCTTGACCGATGTTGTGCGGAACTCTGAAATATCTCGCGAAACTGGGGCCATCAAATCTTATTCCGTTTCAAAGTTATTCTGCCAAATTCTTCATTTCTTTATTTTATTGAACCTTCGTTGGATCTATTTTATTATTTTTCTACGGATTCAGTTTTTTTTGTTATTTAGTGATAGTCTGAAGAATAGAACACAAGTAGGTACATCAGTTAAGTTTTAAGATGTCATGTTTTACTTGACTATGGGTCAAGTTAACAGAGCAATCTTATAACTTATCAAGTTACAAGTTTACAACACAGACAGTTTTTTTCTGGATAAAAGGCTGTAGCATCTTGTCATATGTCGAACCTTGGGTCTACGGGATCCTAAGTTCTATAACCACATAGAAAGCAGCTGACAAATGTCTGTTAAGATACAGGTCATCCTAGATTAGAGAAGCAGGGCTCGCCCAATTCATCATAATTATGTAGTACCTGTCTTTATTCTTTTGCCAACCAGTTGTAATCCATCTTTTACTTAATGTTAACCATAACAACTACACACGAGTATGTATTCTCGTCTGTAACTTATTTGAAATAAATCAATTTATTATTATTATAGAAATACTTATTTTGCTGTAGATCTTAGAATTGTTGATGTTGTCGATTTTGATTTAAGCTTGATATGAATAAATTAAAACTGTGTATCGTATCTGTCGGACACGAAACTTTTTCCTTGTACGGTCAGCAACAAAAGTCGGTTAACACTTTAGTTGTTTAAATCTTAATTATTGAGCAAAATATTCTTAACAGATATATAGTAATAGAATATTTAAGAATAATTAACTCTTTGCTATTACATGAAATAGTGAAAACCAATGTATCGCATCATTTTGTATCAATTTAGATGATTTGTAAAAGTAACAGTGTTAATTGACTTTTGTTGCTGACTGTACCTATACTAATTAAGTAATTTATCAAATTTGATAATTAGTTATTCACATGTTACTTCTATGTTAATTACTTAATCCCGTTACAAAGTCAAGGTTGATTTTTAACCAGACGGATTGCTCTACTTTTGCACATTAAAGTTGCAACAGTTGTAACTTGTAACCTCGAACTCTTTCCACTTTATAAATGCGGTATCATTTTAAAGTATTCTTACCAAAGTAATCAAATTTTATGGCCTAGTCCTTCTTTCCTATATCTGTGGCCCAGTCGTTGAGATGATTTGGATTCCGGTGTACAGTTACGAGCACTAATATGTCAACACTTGGAAACTTTCAATAGCGATTTTTGCGTGAAATAACGAAAACAACAATGCAATTCGAGACATTAGGTACAAAAACCTATGGGTTCGAAAATACTATGTTGGTAGCAACAAAAAATTTCATGTAAAAATAAAGGAGTAAATCGCTTTTTAAATAAAGCCAAGAGTATACAAACTTATGCTTGTGACTGTACGATTGGGACAAAATAAAAGATCAGGGGGCTTACCACCAGCTCTTATAGCAGGGCAGAAGTTGAAATGCACTGCTTTTTTGTACTAAGTCGTAGAACAAAAAAGCAGTGCAGTTCAACTTCTGCCCTGTTATAAGAGCTGGTGGTAAGGCCCCTGATTTATTTTCAAAATTCAGCTGCGGCAGGGATATACGTTAGAGGTTAGACTACTCTCACTGAATTTGAATTTTACGATGTCATAAACACTAAATTATATTTAAGTTTGAACTTAATTTTCTGCTATAAACTAAAGACCAAAAGTTGTAATCATAATTATTAATGTTAAGTAATGTGGAGGTCATTCGTGTTGAGTTGACGAATTATTCCAGTTGGAAAAAAAACGAAAGTTAATTAATTACGTTCCTGGGTTGAAAATATATGTTTAGTAATCAAATTCAAAAATAAGGTTATTAGTTGTTTTGCAACATTTTCATATCAAGATAAAAATAATAAGAATCATCATTAGATAGTTAGTTAGTTTTAATGTAATTATAATGTATTTCTAAGTTATATTAATATTGTATTGTGTGTTTATATGGGCCTTGATGCCTGAAATAAATAAATAAAAATTACCCCTATCCCAATTTGTTGGGGGTCTGCGCAACAGGTCTTTTTCTACCATTCTTCTATATTAGACTTCATCTCGGTAGTCACCCCCTTTTTAACCATATCATCATTCACACAGAAAAAATAATGAGAATATATATTTATTTTTAGGAAGGTATAACTACTAGAAAGAAGGTAGGAACTGATCATTACAGTGCAATTTGCGATGCGATGATCAGTTCCTACTAATATAACTAAATATTTACAAACAGAATAATTGCTAAAAATAAACCTACTCCTTACTCGTACTTTTCATGTGGCGTAAAAATGAAATACTACGTTGAAAATCATTATTTATCCAAACCCACCAGACACTTTACTTGGGAAAATAGCACCTAATATGGAAAGGCTAAAGTTCACTTACCTACCGCTAGAACAGGATACGGATGATAATATCTTCAGTAACCTTTATTAGGCTCTTCCCACCTTAAGTCGCGAGAGAGCCATCGCCGATAAATAAGGGGTTAAGGGATCACCCAAACACATTTAGGTTTCATGATAAAATATTTTATAGATAAAGAAATATTTGGAGGCAGGACGTGGAGGCCCGTAGAAAGCATTTTGCTGTTTATTGTGGTGACCGATTTTTTTTTTATCACATCTGTATGGTCACATCTGTCTGATATGGGATCCATTATATAATAAATATAAAATAGCCATTGAAAAAGTACAACGAAAGTTCTTACGAACTATGCAATTCAGATGCCAACTTCCACGCTTACCTTACAAAGACCTTCTAGCAATGTATAATTTACTCTCACTCGAGAAGAGACGAATGCTTCTGCAAGTAATGACACTGCACGACCTTTATCATAATAAGCTAAATTGTATAGACCTTAGTAATGATATTAAACTTGTAGTTCCTAGATCAATTCATCATCGTAGAGTGCGCGTTTACCGACTGTTTGATCAGGCGTCATACCGGACAAACGCAGGTAAGCGTGCACCCCTTCAGCGAATCATGCAAATATACAATGAACATTTCATAGATATTGATATATTTATGCTAAATAAGAATGCTTTTCGAAGTAAAGTTATTAATGTACTGAACGCCTTGGATATATCCTGTGGTAACTGACTAGTTTGTTAGTTTGTAACAATATAAAATGTTTCCTTGAATAATAATAACTCGCTCATCAATTAGTCCTCATCATAGCATATCTCTTTGTTAATATGTGGAAAATGTTGTGGTTATTACATTGATTTTGTCTTGTATACCTTACTGATAAGTGTTATATGTAATGTAATATCGTTTTTTTCCCAAATAAAATAAAATAAAATAAAATAAAATCTGATATGAAATATTTTTTTTAAGAATTACGTTTATTTGTCAATTTCTAAATTCTTCTGTAAAACACCGAAGAATTTAAAAATTCTTGGTAAATTCGGTTTCTTATTTCTTTTGGAATAGCAAAAACTATGCGATGCTGACGCGCCGCCGCTCCGTAAACAGAAAATCGAACGACGACGCGCCGCGAGACGCCACGCCGCCGCCGCACGCGACGCGCGACGCCCCGCGGTCTCCGTAAATGAGCACTGTCTTAAATATTTTTTCTCATATAATATATTTTACAAGCCGAAACCGCTCTTACCATTTGACTGAAATCCTTACTTTCTCATAGTGCTTTATTTTAGCCTTGCGTGGGTGGGATCACACGACTCACGTAATATTTAACGCTAACAGTTTACAGCTAAAAACTTTAAGTAATACGTATTTAACGATTTTTAAAACTTAGGTTGGTGTTACTGAAACAGGCAGAATTTCAAAGCATTTTAGTGAGCATGACTATGCAATTTTATTTTAATTTATTATTTCTTAATCTCAACGGTTCATCATTAAAACATCGTAAAACACTTTCATTTTTTTTTATCGAGCATATTACAATTTATCGTATTTGAACCGTTAATATCGCTAAAACAAGGATGTAGGTATCTATGACATGGATTTAAATTTCCACGGAATATTTAAAATTGATTCTAAAGCAGGCAAAATTGAATAAACCCCGTTTACCTTCTCATACTCACTAGTATGAAAATTCCATTGATCTTTTTGGTACTACAAAACCTGATAAATCAGCAGATTTTTAAAACAAAATAATATTAAACTGGTAGGTACGGAGCCAAGGACGTTAGGTAGTAACTTTTATGGTTAATGCAGGCCCGAGTAAAAAGCTGAACGTGTGCAAGACCGGTACTTTATGGAGACAGCGTGTTTACACCATAAAAATAACGCCGAACAAAAAAAGTTGCCAGATTAAAAACAAGTTATTTTAAAATTTTAATTGGTAATTAATATGCAAACGGTACGCCGGGGAATATTCGTATTTATTTCGCTTGCAAACTTTACTTTTTATACAGGGTGGCGATTAGGTTATCACATTAATTGAAACCACGTACTCTATATTAGGTATTTTATCATATTCAATTAAAATAATTTAATAATAAACAATATTATAGCCGCAGGACCCTTTTTTTCATTTTAATATTTCACAACATCATGTATTGCATAAACATAATCAGCTGACCAATAAAAGTAGGTCAAAGACCCGTGGCCGGTGAAGATAGTTCAAAACTTCAAACGTTGCCATTCCGAATTACCTACAAGCACTACTAAACTACCATTTTACAAACTATTATTACAAGAAACGTAAAAAATTCAAGCGAAAAATGTCCTTACCGCCTTCTTACGGCTAATAGTTGAAGGCGTTTTTTGTGCGCAAAATTAAAAGATGAAAAGGGACCGCATGAGAGGTATGAAAAAAATATGCAAAAATATTCTTACGGTTGACGACTTACGGTATAAATTTCTATGCCCGAAACGCTACGGGGTACGGGGGTGTGCTTGTAGGCATTTCTTTGGCGCGTGCGACGAATGAGTCACATAGTCCGCCGCCAAAATCCTTGAGGAATAGTTGACGATTGGCGCACGCGCCCTTCGTAGTATTGTTATTGTTTTTATTTTGTGGACATTGTTTTATGTTAACTTTATTTTAGTAATAGGAATAGGATAGGTTAGTGAAGGTGGTGTGTGTGACAGTTTATGCGAAATCAAACGCTTAAATAATAATTATTGTTAGGTAGCTATTTTCATTGTGTTATTGTTTCCAACAAGATACCTCGAATCAATTTCGCATCGCCGGAGTACACCGATATGATTTGGAGTTCGGGCAATGGACATTTAAAGAATGAGGTTGAAGTGACGACTATGGACGATTTAAAATCTCGAATAATTGGGGCCTTCGACAATTTAAAAATTTTAGCCGCGAAGCCTACTCTGAAGAGTCCGAAATAATATCGTAAGACGATGTCATTTGTGTGTACAGAAGAACGGTGGACATTTTGAAAACGTAAAAATTAAAATACGTAATAATTGATTGCATTTAAGTGGAGATTTTTAAAGTTAATTTGTGATTATTTCATAAAACAATATCGTAAGTATGTTGTGAAAATGTTGAATTACTGTCGCACGCACCACGCGCGCGTGCCTACATCCACAAGTAGGTACTCGTACTCGTACCTCGCGTAGGTACGGCACGTGCTCCGCCGGCGCGACGCTGCGGCGTTGCCGCTTTTACAGGTCAGTAAACTAATATTATAAAGGATGATTTATTTTTTACCAACTATAACTCCATTTATTTTGTTTGAAAAATGCATTTTTTTAATTTTAGTAAAATTATTTATTTTATTATTTTAACGGACTGATAACAACTTGTAATACCTGCTGTACAATTTAATGTGATAACCTAATCGCCACCCTGTATAAATACTTTTTGTTCGTTTTGGGTAAGAGGTAATCCCAGCCAAGCCCTGGGTTTTCCAGGTTATATTTAGCGTGAGTGGTTTGAGCTTATTATAGCAGTCATTTAACTGACAGGTAACGTAGTGCCCTACAGTGTGGCCGACGAGAGAATGCGTTTTTGACACCTGTCAGTTTCATACAAACGAATAAGTGTTTTGCGAATTTGATCTTTATTAGCTACTAGCATTCTCACGAAGGCCGGACTGTAACTAGGCAGTTCTCTATTTGTGATGTCACCCGACGTCAGTAGTATTTATTCTTGATAAATTATACTTCAAAGATGGAAAATTTTATAAAAATCTAGCTTGTGAAAGTAGAACATGCAAGCTATTATGTACTTGCTTCCACGTTTGCATCTCTTTGAATCAGTTCTTGGACATGGAACGTACCGTGCAATCAGTGCTAGTATTGTTTGAATTTCTAAGCTAATCTAAGGAAAGTTATAACTTAGCAAAACGACAGGTTTAAATGGAGATGAGAATATTTCTAAAAATAATTCCAATCTGTTAAGTTGATTCTGAGAACTCGATTTATTTTTAGTTTTTGCGTTTGCTAGGAAATAATTCACTCGTTTATGGTAGGCCAACGAACTATGGGTAGGCGGTGATATTAAAATTAAATATAGGCTCAATGGTCCAAAGAAATTAAATTATTTTTTCTGTGGCTTTATTAGTTATCTCTCGTCGTTTTCGTGGAAATTGATAAAAAGTACTCGTATAAATTTTCATCATATGTACCTACCTCTGTTTTCCAAAGCTGCTAAACGTGACCCTATTGCCACTATTTTTAATGGATCTGGAACTACCAACTACTAACATAGTATTATGTAACGGAACATCATGAGAGAGTCCAGGAAAACTTAGGGCCGTTCACAAGACGAGGATTAGTACGATATTATACTGTATAATTTTGGGATTAAAATAACATGGCAGTTTCACACTGCATGTATTTTTAACCGTTGCAACAGTGGGATGTTTACGTGTGAATCCTATTTTTTACTGTAAAATATTGTACTGATTATCGTCGTATGTGTACGGGGACTTTCAGGACCAGCCTAAGCGGATGAAATGTATATATGTAGGGGTTGAAGTTTATTAGGAATTATGTAACCAAAAAAATATTTCGTTCTGCTGAAACGTATCCATTTTTAATAGTAGTCTTGTGTGTATTTTTATGGGACCGCTCCAATATGTAAACGCCGAAGGGCCCGAAAGGAGCCTTATTGCCATAGTTATGAGCACTTATTCGAACGATTTTTATATTCTACTAGATTCGCTCGCAACTTCGTCTGGGTAAATTAGTTGTCGCCCCGCCCCCCACCCTGAAAACGCAAAAGAATGAATTTAATGTTAAAAAGCAAAAGAAAATCTTCAAAATTCTCGTACTACATTTTGGTTTGGTTTACCTACCTAAACTTTCCAATAACATTTACGGCTAAATGTTTGTTTTCATTTGTATCTAGCACAACAAACATGTTAAGAATCACGTGTTATCTACGTACGCTGCCTCGTAGTGTGCAGTTTATGACGTCATTAACGTTTCATTACCAAACGAATGCCTTTTATTGCTCGACTACAAAGGGATATTAAAATAGCAAATTATTTGTAAAACAATGGAGTCGTAATATTGACATTAATTATTAATAGATGATATATGATGATGATCCCCCCCCCCCCCGCACCGGGTCGCGATAGGACGTGTTTTTGTGTGGTTCGGTATTTTTAATCTAAAATAATAGTAAATAGTGCAATGTCAATTATAAAAGTCGTTTGTACTTGTGACCAATAACAATACCTATAAAACAGTGCATAAACCATACCTGTGCTTAAACAATTACTCAAGTTATTGTTGAAAAAATTTTAAAAGTGACGGTGTCGTGCAAAGTGAATGACCTCTAAAAACAAAAGACACGGTCATTACGCACGTTAATTCTGTTACTCGTAACTTTGGATCATCAGTTTGAACACGCATGCGTAGAGTCCAGTTGGCGTCGAGGCGTGCGCATTCGACTCTCTGACTACGGAATCGGAAAGTCGTGACTTCGAACCCGCCCTGAGGTCGACTTTTTTTTTTTTCTTTTTTTTTTTTTACTTCGCTTTTATTTTGGTACAGTAGTGTCTACAACACTTTTTGACACTATATATAATTTTTACGCCAGCAAAGAAGGAGTCAAATATGTTTAAGACGCCGCCGAAATCTACTATGGAACTTGCTACTCCGTCACGCTCTGAGTCTGATTTACCAAAGCTATGCGTGGAAGAAGGCTTATTGCTAGATGTCAGCCCTATTAACATTACTCAGAGAGCTAAGCGTCGTCGCCCATCTAATGATAGTAGCCACTTGGGCAACTTTGCCGACAAATTCTTGGATCTAAGGAACGAACTTAAATCCGACCTCAAGGAATTGATAAACGATTTAATGCGTTCACAAAACTCTCGCATGGACAGATTCGAAAAACATATCTTAGAGATTAAATCTCAATATACAAAAATAGAACATACAAGAACAAAATCGCTAAGCTTGAATTGGACCGTAACGAAATGGCAAAGGGGCTGGTTTCCATTGAAGAAAAACTGGATAATATTGATCGCAGCTGTATAAAAACTTGCATCGAGATACGTAACGTACCTAAGCGTTCAAAAGAAACCAAAAACGACTTGTACACTTTGGTTCAACACCTGTCCAGAGCTCTGGATACTAATATTCAATTCTCGGACATACGTGACGTTTCAAGACTGCCTTCTAAAAAGGAAAATAAAACCTCCAACATCAGCATCGATTTTACAAACACCCTACATAGAAGTAGATGCCGTGGGAATATCAGGATAAAAAGTATCTTATATGTTGATCCTAGTTATAAACCATCTGTGTGCCAAATTTCATCTAAATCCGTTCAGTAGATTTTATGTGAAAGATTAAAAAACATCCATCCATCCTACCATACAAACTTTCACGTTTATAATATAGGGTAGAAAGTAGGACAGTAGGATTATGTTCTTTAAGAGAACGAGAAAGAAAGAGTTATAATTTGTTATTATTATTTTGTAGATGCCTTGATGTGTCAGAGGAAGTATAGGGAGGCAAACAACAATTCAAATAATGTTTCTCTTAATAATGTTTACTTTGGAATTGATTTCAATAATTAAAATCAAATCAATTTTGAGTAGGTATTGGACCGGCATTTCCGTGTGATTAGTGGCTTTTATTTATGTATCTTTTACATAATGTAAATTTTGCCAATTAATTCTGGCTTATCTTTTTGAATAGCACCAATACCGAGCAGTGGTGGCCCCGTGGCAATGGCCCCGACATACAAGTTGTAGGTCGTAGGTTCGAACCCTGACCGGCGCTTTACTTTGTGTAAATTATTTCACAACGCTCTCAAAACGGTGAAGGAAAGCATCGCGTGGAAACCGGCATATTTTAGAACCGAAAATTCGAAGACATGTGACATCTACCAATCCGCATTGGGCTCGCGTGGTAGATTACAGCCCAGTCTCTCTCGAAGAGATGAGGCCTGTATCGCAGCAGTGAGAACATTATATAGGCGGATTATGCTCTTACGTCGTTTTGAAACTATACGACCTTTAACTTTGAATCATGATAATCGTTACTCATAATATTTTGACAACAGGGCAGTGGCGAAGGGTGAAAGTTTTGACAAGGGTACAGTGTTAGCAATAATTCAGACTGAAATAATTAACATGTTGTGAAAGGGACGCCGAAAATGACTGTTTAGAGGGCCCTTCGTTACTGCTACCTACATAATCTATTGACTGCAAAATAGATCTTGTTACTTTGAAGTTTTCCTCTGCTTTATGAAGACAAAGTGTCAACAAGTTCAAGTTCAGGAATAAATACCGGAAAAGATTTTTAATAGCGCTACAGGAAACTGTTTTCTTGATAAGCTATGAATCATTTTTATTTATTTTTGTAGACATTCTTTTACGCCGTGGATGCGTTAACAGCAGCACATCTTTTCATTTAAAAGGCAGATGTGTGTGAAAGTGCCCTAAGAGTGAAAAAAGACACATATAGTGACCTTATTTGTGATGTTCTCGTTGGCCGCGGCGTGCGTGTAAATCTAGTCGCAGTCTCATCTCGGCGACAAACAAATGTCAAAAACTATTTTTGGCAGTTTATAAAATTACGAGAATTGCCCCTCATGTATGAATGTAAACGAAGCAAAATGAGTATTTAAGGATCGTAGCAGGTGACGCTCTGTAGTTTCTACCTACCCCCATGGCAAGAAGGCGCGAGTTTATGTATGTACTTATGTGTTTGTCTTCGTTTTGACGGCAATATAGGAATAAATAAATAAAAACAACATATCTAGTGATTTTCATTTAAGTGTTTAGCTTAATTCTGACTGAGGTCAATGTCATACTTAACAATTCTAATATCCAACTCGTTAAATAACTTTAAAAAAATTGACAGTTACGATATTTAGATTAGATCGAAACTAGATTTTGAACTTGTTTAAACGCGAGATTTGAACACATAGGCCAAGAAAAAAAAAACACTAAGTAGGTATACTTTTGTAAATTTCCTCGCACTATATACAACGTGTTTTTTTTTATATCCCATAACTCTAGGGGGTCATTGTACTCATCATTATGAAAAACTTTTACAATGGGAACAAACCTGCAGGCGTGAAAAAAAAAAATCAGCTGTTCCATACATTTATGTTCGTATAACTCGTCAAAATGTAGGGAACACCAGATTTTTGTTTCGCGATTTCGGGTTTGGTCTCATAGTAAAAGTTGTTCATAATGATGAGTACAATGACCCCCTAGAGTTATGGAACATCAAAAAAAAAAAACCCGTTGTATAAATTAACTAGCTTCAGTCCGCGACTTCGTCCGCATGACATTTCTTGTTTCCTCGACACACCTCGTCGCATCGCATCGCATGGCCGCGCTATTACTTCGTTTTCGCTTAGCATTCTTTCTTTGGTTTTATTCTTTTTTGTCGGCTCCTAAGGGACCTAGCGTGATTTTAAATAATCTTAAAACCTTTTTCAATAATTGGGCTATCAAAAGCAAAAATAATTTTTCAAATCCAACCGGTAGTTCCAGAGTTTAGCGCGTTCAAACAAACAAACTCTTCAGCTTTATTATTAGGAGGAAGATAGATTAGAATGTTGAGACATATGTTGACAGAATGAATAGGATCTACCCCAAGGAAATACGATTGGTTTTCTTATTCGTTGATTGCTTTAAGGGTTCCAGTTACTTATTCTGATTTCTCTTAGGAATGTCCACCTTATGTTACTTGTTTATGAGTGTTATGGAGAATGTCTTTAATAGATCTAAGAAAGTTGCAAACTCGATAAAAACATGTTCGGCTTCTACGAAATACGTAAATTAAATTACGACTCAGTATACGATATCAATAAAGCGACTATTGCTTCGTTGCCACTAGTATCAGTAACAGTTGCATGATGGCATGACTACTGATGTTTATTTTAAGCATGGAACTAGTGCTTAAAATAAACATCAGTAAAATAATCTGAAAATAATGGAACTAATGTTGATTTTGTTATCACTAGTTCCAGATTATTATTTTTGTCATCTCGTCATTTGTTTTATAACTTACGAGAAAATCATTGAGTATGATTTGCAATATTTCTCAAACGGATCTTCTAAAAGGATCAGATTGAATTAGTATACTTTGGTAAAAATAAATACAAACGTGAAATGTCAAATAGTACTCTACTCTTGCTGACCTCTAGAGCGTTGCCCTCAGACTGCGAGGTACTGTAGAGTTTAAAATTACTTATAAAATTATATGTAACTGGTTTGAAGAAGTGAGTAGTAACCCCAATGTTACTTGGGTCCCATATTTTTTCTTTACGAAATTTTTTCACACATTTCGGTGAAACATTTTCTCAACGAAACGGCTAAATTGGAAGATTGATTACATCACTTGTGTCCACCACATCAACACAGTTAATCGTGTTCTAATCAGTAATTTAGTCGTGTTAACGGCCAATTAGTGGGTGACCTTCAAGGTGTTTACGTGCAACTAAACCACAATTGGTTAAATAATAGCATAATGTAGCAGTGTGAATATACCGTGTTTATGGTCCATACTTATCATATTTATGCACGCCAGTACTGATAGACTTTATAATTGCGTTCTTGATACAAATAAACACACGGACTGGTTCCGCGCAGGACTTTAACCCCTGCCTCAGTATTTTTATTTTATAGGGGTTTAGGTATGTTAGTCTTCGATGTAAACAAGTTTTTCTTGTTCACAGGTAAAATGACATTGCCAGCGCCCCCGAGTATCGACGAGTACGAGGACCCGTTCGTGATGAACACGACCAACGTGACGAGCCACCCCGCGGCTTACGACGAGCAGTACGCGCTGGACCTGGTGGTGCCGCTCACCGTCACCTACCTCATCATCTTCGTGGCCGGCATCCTCGGAAACACTAGCACCTGCGTGGTCATTGCGAGGAACCGCTCCATGCACACCGCCACCAACTTCTACCTGTTCAGTCTGGCGATCTCAGATCTCGTATTACTAGTATGTGGCCTACCGTTTGAAGTGCACAGATTATGGAACCCAGACACGTACCCACTAGGCGAGGCGCACTGCATAGCCATAGGACTGGCGTCAGAGACGTCAGCTAACGCCACAGTGTTGACAATTACCGCGTTCACGGTGGAGCGGTACATAGCGATATGTCGGCCTTTCATGTCACACACCATGTCGAAGCTGTCAAGGGCTGTGCGGTTTATCATAGCTATATGGGTGCTTGCGTTGTGTACGGCGGTGCCACAAGCAATGCAGTTCGGTATAGTGTCGTATGTGGATAATGGCGTGAACGTCAGCGCGTGTACAGTGAAGGGTGTGGGTGTTCATCAAGTGTTTGTTATATCTAGTTTCGTGTTCTTCGTGGTGCCCATGTCGATGATATCAGTGTTGTACGCGTTGATAGGCGTTAAGTTGCGGACCTCTCGAGTGTTGCATCCCGTGAAGAAGCTCTCGGTGGACAGTAATGAGAGAGCGAGTGGTCAGATGCAGTACAGGCATGGAGCGTCACAGAGAAGAGTCATCAGAATGCTTGGTAAGTTCCAACACAAATACAATTTTAGTAGGTGGCCTCAACTATGCTAATGAGATTATTAGCAAAGTGGAGCGTACATTTTCCTCTTTAAGATATTTTTAGTTATAGGTCGCATACTCAATGCTAGTACTTACCAATTCTACTTATAGTTTTAACTTTATGAAACGGATAGTTTGGCTCCTGTGCATTTCGTGGAAACTTTTTTACTTGAACGTTATTGATTTTAAGATTTAAGATGACTATAGACTGGAATCGAGCCTTGAAGGATGGAAATGTAATCAAATAGTCAGACTCACGTACACCTTACATACACACATAAACGTGTCTAATATCATGACATTGCTATTGAACTACTGACCTTGTAATCTTGGCAGTCATCTAATTGAAAAATGCTAGATGTTATCTTTTTCGACCTTGAATGGAAATCTTTATTAATATATAAATTGATCAACCTGGTAGTCTGTTTCGAAAATCAGTGCATTTATAATATTGTCAAGAGATAATGCAGTGCAATTTTTTTGGGAAAGGGAAAGTCAGTCTTATTATGGCACCTCTTTATTATAATTATTATTATATTGTTTCAAAAATAAATAAAAAAACGTATCACATAACTTCACGCCTGTTTTCTCCGAAGGAAGGCAGGGGTGTGTTAAAAAAACTAATAAAAATGGGCTACGGCTCATACCCTTGTGAAAGGATTCCTGTCAATTCATAATTTGGTAGAAAGTAATATTATCGCGTAAAATAAATAATTACAAAATAGTATTAGGTGATAATTAATATTCCGAAATAGAAAACTACTTAACTAGTTGAAAATTGTAATGATTTTTTCGTGAAATACTATTGTCTAAACATTTAATTAAACGACAATGATGAATAATTTATGAGTACCAGTGTAGTGACCGCACTGGGTGAATTAAAATTTCTAATTTATGTCCGTACGCATTATTATAATTATTTTAACTTCCATTTTCACAGTACCTACAGACTTTAGGCAAGTAAATTTGGTAGAATTGGAGGGGTGCCATTCGTTCCAGACATAAAGATTTTGCCTAACGTCCCAGACGGCGCATCTGCGAAAGATAAGACCAAACAATAACTTATATTCTCGAACATTACACACACTAACTAGTTTTTCATTCATAATAAATAATATGGCTGCTACAGCAACAGATTGTGGAGGGGTCGCTAAAGGGTTAAATGGGTCGAAGACGTCCCTAGAATGAAAAGCACTTAAATGTATTAAATTATATCACACAGAAATCAAATTTCCTTTCCCTTCGTTTTGTTTTCTTTCTTTCCCATGGGTAAACAAAGTTAAAAAGGAAAATAATTAGGAAATTAAGTTGAATTTGTAGCAATGACCGAATGGACCCAAATCGTCGACAAATTGTATTAGTTGCGGTCGAATCGGTCGACGACTGTACCATTATTTGTTCATCTACCCTTTTACGGGAAAACTACTTTACCTATTAAGTTTATTTAACCGATACGTTTTATGTTGATATTGGAGTGGGACTTCCACATCAAAGGGCTTAGAAGAAATTGTGTTTAAGTACGTAGGAAGGGATAAAGGAATTATGTAACCAAAAAAATATTTCGTGACGCTCAATCTTTTCCATATTCAATTCATATTCAATAGTAGTCGTATTTTAATGTTTTTTTATGGGACAGCTCCAATGTGCGAGAGTCGTAACAAAGAGCCCTATTCGAACGACTTATATAATCAATTCTAATTCCACGAATAATAACCCTATTTTGTCAATTTGTTATCTAATTGTGAGAAAGTTCGAAATATTTAGAAACATTACGTCTGTGTGACTATAACAGTACAGTTTTTGTGGCGCTAAACCATTCGTCTTTCATCACTTTTGCGCTCTCGAAAGTATAGTTTATTTTACCTTTGATTTACTTAATGAAGGTATTGCATTATCATTAAATAAAATTTTGATTTTATTTCACGTATAGCTGAAACAGTTTGCAAAATAAAATAAAAAATGGGTTGGGTTGGATTGTTGGTTTTTTTTTCGAAAAATTGTTTTTTTCTGTATAGTTTTTCTGCTATATTTTGTATTAAAATTGAAGAGCCACGTGCAAGTAGATCTTATTATAATGATGTTGATGAAATTTTTTAATATTTAAAATCAAAAGTAGTTTTTAGAAAGAAAAAAAAAAACCATACGTCAGTCTCCCGTCACTTTTTAGAAAACTTGTTGGGAATGTTAATGATGTTCCATGAATATTTATTTTATTTGAAAAATCCCTTTCAGCCACATATAGAACAAAGAACTCGACTTTTTTAACCACATATAATTTTGCTTCAATACTTTTTCCCTTTCGCAGAAAATATGAACGAAATTGATCAAAATCAGTCGATTTCGTCCACAGCACCTAAACGTTATGGAGCAAAAAAAAAAAATCTACATTTACGTACTCCTATAGGTTATACTTTATGTAGGTATTACTTAAGTACTGTTACGCCTGAATATACTCTCCTGAAAAGGAAAATTTATAGTCTACATGTGACACATGTAGACTATACATTTTGGGAACCATAGGAGGGAACCAATTTGGAATGGTGGACAAAAGAGATAATTTGTTTTAGTGTGAAGCCAATTCATATACCTCACTTCTTCTTAAGGCGCTTTTAAACGGGCAATATTTTACTGTAATATGTGGCTGCAACACAGTGGCTGGCAACATTGCCAGCAATACCAGCCAGACTATGCAATATTGCAGTAATGTCCCGGCCATATAGCTACACATGTTTGGTATGGCTGGGAATGGCCAATGCATTTTCGATCGTCCGGCAACCTTCGATAGGTTGCCGGACGATCGATGAGTGATCGAAAATACTGCAATATTGCCCGGCTAGTTTTATTGTGGTTTCAGTCACTCTCTGTTGTTGTGGCATAGTGCATCTTTTTCTACCGCAAAATAAAGTTTGGCGTGACTGACGCCGCGAGTAGTTGCTACATTCTATGCTTTATGTATTCTGTGCTGGTGGTCAAGTTGTTGTTTTGTAAGTGTATTTTATTAAACTTATACTTGGACTAATAATTACTAATTACATGTACTCCTTTTAAAATCAGATACACGCCGCTGCGACAAGAGTGATTTCGTCAGCCATTGTTGCCTGATTGTGTAGCTCGTTTAAGAGTGTTAATAATGGGCCATACTGTTGCAAAATATTGCATCACATGGCCCAGCCATAGACTGCTCAGTCATAAGCTGTAATAAAATATTTTTGTGATGGTCGAGCAATAGTTGGACATACGTAGTACAGCCACACATTTCCGTGAAAGTATAGCTTGTTTAGAAGCACCTTTAGTGTAATTTTTTCGTCCAAAGAAACATTTTTAGCTTACTTATTTATTTAATCATATTAACACAATTAATTATATTGAAATTCTTCGACCGTTTTTGTTCAGTCAAGCAAAATTAATTTGTAATTTCTGTGAAGAACGTCGACCCATCCAAAAATATACTTGAAGCTGAAGCCAACATGCAAAGAAATAAATACTTATTTATAAACGCTTATTTGAAATAAATGCTTTGAGTGTGTTTGAAAGCTCGTGGAAGTTATAAAATTATTTTGGGAAAGACTATATTTGGCTGTGATGTCACCTTGGTTTAATTACGTACACCGAAGTAGGACAATTGGACTTAAACTGATGAATGATATTTCCCGCGGTTTGTAGAGAAAACGTGACGTTTCTCAGCTGTTTTCAACAACTCACAAACTTTAGCGTTATGTTGTAGATAGACTAATGAGTGTGATGATTTTATTCAATGCTGCAGAATAAAAGTTCAAGGGGACAACACAGTACTCTACTCATAGATTAAATGCGTCAAAAAATGTCAGAAAAATTTATTGTTTCAAACTCAAGCTCATTCTACACACTCGCACTTATTTCAATTAAACCATTTACAGGCACTTTTGAACTGTCAATGAGTCGGTCAGTGAGAAAATATGAAGCTAGTTGCCCATTCCAAAGCGTAGTAGGTACCTATGGAGAAGAATGGGAAATCACTGTCTATTCCAAGGTTGCCTGGAAGAGATCGCAGAAAGCGATAAGGCCACCCATTGTACATATATTTTGTAGTGTTTGATGTATTTTTTTTGTTATGTATTTTTGTGGTGTATATATAAATGAATAATAATAACAGGCGAGAAACTCCAGGGACACTCTTTTAAAAATTGTTTTTTAATATTAGTTTGTCACATGGACTTCAAACTTAAGTCACGTCGTTACGTCCGTATATTCAAATCACAACTGTCATTCTTTGACTGTTTTATAATATAACGTCGAAAATATGACGTCCGGTACTGTGTCAATTAGGTAAACAATAAATTTCCTTGATTGTGACATTAGACATTATTGTGTTTACTTACTTCTATGAAAAGGAAGCCTCAAAAAGTCCTTTCTTTTCCAAAGATATTCCTACATTTACTATTCAACTTTTTGATTAAATTAAATAGTTTATCTTACGTAATCTTCTACTACTTTTATAAATACTTATCTACCATCTTTTAAAATGGAATCTTTCTTTGTTTTTTATATTGTGGCGCAGCTACCATTTTGTTGCGGAGTATAAAACAATGAATTTAAAAATAATAAAAATTTAATTAAGTATAACAAAAAACAACAGACACACAAAAAAAAATCAAAGTAAAATATAACTTTAATTTAAGAAGTCGGTGACAAAAACGAAAATACAAAACCAAAGACACCGACTTCAAAAATTAAAGTTTTTCACCGTGTACTGTTTTTTTTGGAATTTGGTTGTTTTTTTTTTTAACTGAACTAAAGAAAAAATTCTAATCGGTTAATAAATGACGGAGTTCTGAGGTAATAAACATAAAAAAATAAAACCGAATTGAGAATCTCCAGCGTTTTTTGAAGTCTGGTAAAAAAGCTAAAACTATAAATAGAATAAATTGGCCAGTATGATTGGTCTATTTTGAAGTAATTAAGTTTGATGGTCAAAGCCGTTACGTTTTTGAATTACAGCTATAAAATATAGTAATTTGGTATAGATTACGTAAAGAGGGCTAGCGTGGGTGCGACTCTAATTGAAAGCAGAAGTTGGAGTCGTAAGACCGATTTGAATAAGAAATTCAAGACAATTTAACACAGTTTGAGTTCACGAGTTTCTAAACTTGCTTCTGTATGACCACATAATGTAGGTAATATTGAAAGCTTTGACCCCGATCTTGTTTATATTGCGTTAATATCTATCTATACTAATAATAAAGCTGAAGAGATTGTTTGTGTGTTTGAACGCGCTAATCTCTGGAAATACCCGTCGAATTTGAAAATTTGAAGTGAAGGTAATTGGGGGCGGCTTATGCCCAGCAGTAGACGTCTTTCGGCTGAAATAATGAAGATGGTGGGTAATTTTTATGACTTCTAAGTATTTTATAGAAAACATTCATGATACACAATAATTATCTATTTTATTTGTCTAACTAACTGAACTATATCGTTAGAAAAGTTAATAAAAGCGCGTAAAAAATATTTATTTAAAAAGTTACGTGTTTTTGTTTGTGTTAATGTACGTTTAAAAACGGTACTTCGTTATAAAAGGTAATAAAATCCTATTAAAAAAATAATTTCTTTAAAATGTAACGTGTTTATGTAATCAAAACACGATGTGTAAAGACGTCTATCACGCTGGCGCGTACCGCACGCAATGAGTGAAAACATTTGAACATGCCAAACACAAGTGATTGACACGCGAGTGCGTGCCGTCACGTCATAACATCGATCATTTTGTTTGTTTTTTTCGAAAATAGGTCGGTGATGTCAGTTGCACATTATTTGTGCTGTCAATGGGTCTCTATAAGGCTGGAATTTGCACCCTATCGCTCGTTAGTTTGCGCTTGAACCATTGCCACTACTAGTACCATCTCCTTGGAGTAAATTAATGAAATAGTACTCGTATCTTATTATATTCTATCTAATTTTGTTTATTTTGTCTATTTTTTTTCTAATTTAGTCCAATGTTATTTTACCTATGTTTATATAACTTTATCTAATATTATGTTCTTTTATCTACCTTTATCTAATTTTGTTTAATTTCATCTTCTCTAGTGTAATTTAACCAAATTGTATGACTGTTCGGTAATTTGTTACTAATATTTACCGATAATTTGTATGTGTGGTGAAAACTGTAAATATAAGTTATTAATAAATAAAAAAAAATTGACTGAAAAGTCCAGTAAAGTCGCAAATTGATACTCGTATTTGTGCCTAACCTAGAGACATGTAGATATTTCTATCATAATATACTAGGACTCGTAATTATGTTGGCTTCAGTGCATTCTCGAGTTTCACTTTGATAACTTCTGTATCGGCTTTCGCTATCCACTATCCACCCAGTGCTCCTTTGAATCCAATATCGCACTAATAACAAGAATGGAAAAATGAAATCTGGAACAGAATCAGATAGTAACATCCCATTTTTAGGGTTCCGTAGCTAAATGGCAAAAAACGGAACCCTTATGTATTCGTCGTGTCAGTCTGTCTGTCCGTCCGTATGTCACAGCCACTTGTTTTCGAAACTATAAGAACTATACTGTTGAAACTTGGTAAGTAGATGTATTCTGTGAACCGAACTAAGATTTTCACACAAAAATAGAAAAAAAAAACAATAAATTTTGGTTCCCATACTTAGAACTGAAACTCATTTTTTTTTTTCATCAAACCCATACGTGTGGGGTATCTATGGATAGGTCTTCAAAAATGACATTGAGGTTTATTGGTTTGTTTGTTTCTAATATCATTTTTTTTTAAACTGAATAGTTTGCGCGAGAGACACTTCCAAAGTGTTAAAATGTGTCCCCCCCCCACCTGTAACTTCTAAAATAAGAGAATGATAAAACTAAAAAAAATATATGATTTACCATGTAAACTTGCACCGAAAATTGGTTTGAACGAGATCGAGTACCTAAGTAGTTTCTTTTTAATACGTCATAAATCGTAAACCGCAATTTCCCTTTCATTCAATCAACTCAACGGAACTCTTCATGGGCGAGTCCGACTCGCACTTGGCCGCTTTTTTAGTTTTCAATACTGAGTTACTTTTGCCTTTGTTGTGTATTTTGAAGCTATAGAAAAACGACGAAACATGGTTTCAAATGATTTGCTATACAAAAATGGAACTATCCAAGCGCGTGGAAAATGGAAAATTTTCTAGTTGCTAACTGACACGCAAAACTGATTGTGTCATACCTAGTCTGATATATGTAAATATGTATGGAATTTAGTTCACAGTTCATTTTAAGTATGCAATTTAAATAATACGTTTTTATTCAAATACATGACATTTGTACAGGAAATTGATTAATCGGCACATTGACTTTATGCAAAAAATCATTTACAATTTTTTTGTTCATTTTAATATACGCACATAGATTTAAGCCAACGAAGCTCGTGCTAAAATCAGATAACATTTCGTAGCCATGTTATAGTTTCGGGTTAAGTAAATTGAGTTAGTTTTCATTCGAGAAAATTCCATGTTTCCACGAGGTTTACCTTACAAAAACTAAAAGTATGTGGGTACTTACATAAGTAGGTGGGTAGTTCCCCGACATACCAATGTTATTAGATAAGGTTTTTAAAACTGTTTTCCTCTAATTTCTTTAAATCTACGTAAAAAACATTTCGTCAAAACAAGTCTTTTTGCCATTCGGCAGTAAACTTATTAATATTTATTTATTAGTTTGAAGAAGGCTTACAGACTGATTATATATGCCGTGGCCGTAGTAACAACAACACTTATTATATCACGTCTCGCAGTATTTTAAAACATTAATAAATCATGGTGTAATTACTGTGTACGTATAATAAACAAGTGGCATGGAGCGTTAAGAGCTTTTATGTCAAAATATAATGGGTTGAAGCGCCATTTTATTGGCTGCATATATGCTTTGTTTACGGCCATTAAAAAAATATCCAGCTTGTTTCATATTAGTTTTTGCTCTATTTGTCACATAAAAATAAAGAAGTCATCGTACACAACTTCTAAAAAATAAAACAATTTATAAATTATTATAAATAAATAGACGACACGGTTGGCGCAATGGCTGAGCGATCGACTGCTGCGCTGCGTGTCGCGGGTTCGATTCCCGCACGGAACAAATATTTGTATTGTCTACAGATAGTTGTTCCGGGTCTGGCTGTGTGTATGTGAGTTTAAATGTTTGTTAATGCACTTACGATGCGTTGTTTTTTTATAAAAAAAATATTTCAAAATGTAAATAATATGTACGAAAATGTAATGAAAGAAAATAATATTAATAATAAAAATGTAGAAATATTAGTTCTGTGAAAAAATAAAATAAAACTTTTTTGCAAAAAAATACAACCGACTTCCAAAAACGACACTAGAAAGTGAAAAATAACTTTAATTTCGGAAGTCGGTGTCGTTGGGTTCGCATTTCGTTGTTTGCCACCGACTTCCGAAATTAAAGTTATTTTTCACTTTCTAGTGTCGTTTTTGGAAGTCGGTTGTATTTTTTTGCAAAAAAGTTTTTATTTTTCACTTTTTAGTTGTAATTTTTACCGTAGTAATTTTGGTTTAAAAACCAAACTACTAAACCGTTTTTGATGAAATTCTTCTTATTCTATGGGACCATTTGGGAAGTATGCCCTTTCCAACAAAAAAAGAATTTTTGAAATCGGTTGGCAAGCGACGAAGTTATGCGCGAACAAACATAAAAAAAAAAAAAAAAAAAAATACAAACATCCGAATTGAGAACCTCCTCCTTTTTTAGAAGTCGGTTAAAAATGAAAAATTGATTACCTTTTCATTTTTTTTTCACTTCTTTATTTCCATCGTTTTTATAAATAGAAAACATTTTGACTATCATTGTTAATAGAATAATGAGGAAATGAAGCATGTTACTATACCCAGGCACCATCATCATCATCAGCCTATAGCAGTCCACTGCTGGACATACCCGTAGGCCTCTCCTATTGCATGCCATTCAACTCGATTTTCGGCAACTCTCATCCAGCTGTTACTATTTTTTTTTACCCAGGCATTGCGTGAGGTTAATAAGAAACCTTACCTATTTAAAAAAATTCAGAAGCACCTCGCTCTAGTTTGCTTGACAATAAATCCAAAATACACAATATGTAAATACAAATACACGGATAAACAGACAACTAATTTAACTTTAGGAACAAATTAAACTAATAACAAGAGAACCAACAATAATTTTGCTTATAATTATGCAGATTTTACGGCCATAAGTATTATTTACGACAATTTCCATATTCATAGTTTTATTTTTAAACGGTTGTGGCCAGTTTTAAGTTTCTTCTTTATTTGGTTTAATTGGCGTCGGTAGAATGTCTGCATTCAGGGTTATGAGGTCGATTCCCGCGTCGAAACCGTTGATTAAATTGTTTCGAGCCATTTATAAGTCGTAGCGAGAAGTAGAACATTATGATAATAATTAAATATTTAACATAATTCTTCACTCACGTCTGCTTCAGCCTTAATTAGCTCTTGGTTATAATTTCGCCAGATGCTTAAACTTGAGACGATTTTCAGACAATCGTTTAACACCTCATTTCAGCCCCTTATGTCCCTTGACAAATTAAAACTGCCTGTAATTGGTTTATTTGAAATAGCTTTGAGTTTGAGTTGACTTATTTATACAATGTAAATATATATATATATTATATTTCATACCTGATAAAATGCATTTATAGGTAATTTTTACCCCAAAAATAATGAAAACTAAGTAAATTACAGTCATACTTCCGCTGTACAGTCAAAACAAACCAAAATGAATGAAGAACCAACTACGCTAGCCTCATACGTATGCGACTGTGTGCGTGCGTAAATTTGTAATGAGACCACAATTTTGTCCCACAATCAGTCTAACTAATTTAATAAATAAACAAAGTTTAATACATAATAGTAAAAATTCAGTGTATTTATTATATGAGTGTAACATAATATTGCAATTGAAATGTTTGGTGGTGTGCGTTAATTCCGGGACACGTAGAGACGTTTTTATACCGGGTGCGGTAGGTACAATCATTGCGTGTGTCCTGATTTTTTTGTTTCTATGTTCAGTGGTTTAGACAGTGCGTTGTAAGTCATTCAACCAAGATACTGATTAATATTCTAGATAATTTAATCAGATTTAATCGTGAGTTTATTATCTCAGTTCAGTGATTGGATAATATAATTTTTTTTGTTAATGTAATATTCTAACTTTGGAAGCCTCTAATTTCCTGTAGTTATTTTGGCGTTCGAGACACGTATAATCAAGAAAACAAAAACGCGATGAGCGTTTTTGTTTTCTTGATTACAGACGCAAGGATGAAGCGTGCATTATAAAAGCCTCATGAAATAGCTTATAATAGGGGTTAAAGTATGAAATTGCCGTTTTATTGTAATAGGTACTTCGAATTGACATAGGTAGAACCTTCATGATTTGAGATTTTTGAGTGAAACTTTTTTTCAAATGGTACCTATGAAGTTCTTCTTTTAAAAAATGTGCAACAATTGACTATCGACTTTCAGTTGTTTTTTTTATTCAGCTTAGACAAGAAAGATGGATACTTCAAAAATTCGAGTTATTTTTTATTACGAGTTCCGACGCGGAACTAACGCGGTAGAAACAGCACGAAATATCAATGTTGCGTTTGGAGAGGGGACTGCTAATGAACGCACCGTGCGATTTTGGTTTAAACGCTAGCGTGATGGAAACTTTGATTTGAAGAACGAACCACGTGGAAGACCGCCCACACAGGTGAATAACAATGAATTGAAAGAGATGGTGGAAGCCGATCCGAGCTAAACTACCCAGGAATTAGCGGCATGGTTTAACGTTACCTTACCAACAACATTGACACATTTGGGTCAAATCAATAAAATAAAAAAATATGAGAAATGGGTGCCTCATGATTTGACTGATCTGCATAAAGAAACGCGTGTTGAAACTTGTGTTGCCTTATTGAATCGATACAGAAATGAAGGAATATTGGATCGAATTGTGACATGTGATGAAAAGTGGATTCTGTACGATAACCGTAAGCGAAAAATGCAATGGCTGACCCCAGGTCAAACGCTGCAACAGTGTCCTAAAGTAAAGCTTACCAATAAAAAGGTAATGGTAACTGTTTGGTGTCTCAGCATTGTGTTATTCACTATAGCTTTCTCCGATATGGTCAAGCAATAACGGCAGATGTGCTGAACTTCGAACAATGATAGCAAAACCAGCAGTGAAACAGCCCCGACTCATGAATCGATCTTCACCATTATTGCTCCATGATAACGCGAGACCTCATACAGCACGAGAAACCGTTTTAACTCTACAGGAACTGCAATTAGAAACCATTGGTCACCCTTCGTATTCGCCAGACTTGGACAATTTTCTACAGGATAAAAAGTTTTCTTCTCAGGAGGCAGTACAAAATACTTTCACACAGTTTGTCGAATCTAGATCACGAGAGTTCTATCGCAAAGGCGTAAATGACCTTCCTATTAGATGGCAGCAATGTATAGATAATAATGGTAATTATTTTGATTAAATAAATATGTTAAATTAAAAAAAAACTAATTTCAATTTTTCTGTACAAATCGGCAATTTCATACTTTAACCCCTAATATTACCATACGATTTTTTGCTTTATTTATTTATAGCAGATAGCTAATTTTAGTTAACCTACAGTTTGAAAAAAATATTTTCGGCTTTCCCGCCTACGCCTCATTCGGAATAACTTAATTCAATGTTTTTATTTTTGTATTAAGGGACCAACACTGATATTGCGAAAAGAAAATTCTGCTTCATACCTTATATGTTCACATAATTGAAAAGAATAGCGGAGCAGCTGGTATTTTCATTCGCGATTTCAGTATTGTTCCCATAATAAAAGTTGTTTATAATGATGAGTACAATTACCTCATTTAAGGTCCAACACTATTTTAACACTTTGCGGGACACTAAACACCCCTAGTCGTAATAACAATAAAATTTCTATTGTGTCTCGTTTAGCGTCCTATAACCGATTAATAACACCTATTCATGACTGATATCACGATTTCAGGTTCCTGAGAATCCGGATGTCTGGTTACATCACCGTTGTCTAGTCTAATTCTTAGTTGTAGATATAAGGAAATGATAATATCATTAATACCACTCAATTAAAGATCAACCAAGCAAATCTTCATCAATAAATTACAGCTTTTATATTTATTGCCAGCAACAAAAAAGTCACTTTGTTGTCAATCGGTTGAATGGATGTTTTATTTTATTTTATTTGTTAGGTACACCAACGACCTATTCACTAGAAACCTTAACATAATAAAAAATAACATAAGCATTGAGTTTTGGTGAATTAGTCATTTACAGGCGTACACAGCACTTACATAAAAAAGAGCTTCTTAATCGAACGAACTGAAGAGCTTACGGGTTGCACGAACAAGATTTTTTAGACGTAGTGAAAAAAAACCTTGTTAAAACGTAATATTTAAAAAGCTATTTTTTATAATTTGATTCTATTATTAGTTAAATGCAAAAACATTATTCACACTGTTTTTCAAGGAATTCAAGATTGTTTCTTCACAGAAGTGTATATTTATAGTAGTATATATTTATTAAGAACATTTAAAGTGATTGTTTGATAAAATTATTTCGGGACTTTATGAAGAGCTTACGGGTTGCTCGAATTTTCGTAAGAAAACCTCTTTGGTGCTCCAATCGTTTCAGTTTCTCGAAATTTATTCAGTTGTTCGTGAATTATACTTCGGCAACCTGCCGATCGATTCTATATAAATCTCACCGTGAAAACTTAGGTGAAGTGAGCTTAGAGTGAGCTGTCAATAGTGTTTATGCCTAGCATTAGTTGGAATGACAGCTCACTCCACGCTCACTTCACCTAAGTTTCACGGTGCGATGGTTACAGAATCGCACTGCTGTTCGTTTTACAAAATGAACGTTTGGATCTATATTTTAACAAACACACCTAAGTTGGTACGTCATCGTCATCATCTGCCTAGCATTTTCCCAACTATCTTAGGGTCGGCTTCCTGTCTAACCGAATGCTGCTGAATACTAGTATTTTACACGGATCGACTACCTATTTGACCTCCACAACCCAGTTACTGGATAATACGATACCCTTTGCTTTTATTTTTTTTTTGTGTGTTTCTGTTCCTTTTATGCGTCATGTTTGCCGCAAATAAATGTATTTTCTTTCTTCTTTCTTTGTAAGACTGGTTGTCAGACTTCTGGGCTTCTGACGACCCGTAACGACTATCAAAGATCCACGAATGACAGCCCGGATCAACCGTGCTTTCCGAGGCACGGAGGGGTCTCGATATGTAAAGATGGTCTTCCATATACCTACAGACCCACCGCGGCAAGCGGAGCTTAACCTGATCGATCGATCTGTGCAGTATTACTTCGACCAACCATGGATTCCAAATAACCGCAAATCGTTACTCCTTATGTAAATAAAATGCGATGATGTAAGCTATGTAAGTAAACACTCCGCTGGCTATTGAATACTGTAGTTTTATATAAGTCTGGTGAGGCTTGTTCACGTGAATCCTAAACCAACAAAACTTTAGTGTATTCATAATCTTGCAAACTAAATCTTTATTTATTTAGTAAAACTTTATGCACCAGTTAAAAAATACTGTACAAAGGGCGGACTTAATGCCTGAGGCATGAGAACACATACGCGCCGTCCGGCACCAGTCAACATTAGGGTGATGTAGAGACAAAGCAAGGCAGGTGCAACATACGGTATAAATAACTCTCGGAAACGGCTATAAGACATACAAGAATAAATACTAATACACAAATACATAAATACTTACATTTATATAAATTTAACTGTCAGGATAATCAATCACCGGTAGACGTTTATCTTTACAGCAGCCTAACAGCGCCCCGCGGTTTCACTCGTATAAGTCTTGATCCTGTGGGAATATCGGGATAAAAGTATCCTATGTATTATTCTGATGTATATAACCTATATTATTGTAATGTTTTATAAAAATCCGTTCGGCAGTTTTTGCGTGAAAGAGTAACAAACATCCATCCTGGGTGGATGGATGTTTGTTACTCTTCCATCCCTACAAACTTTCGCGTTTATAATATTATGAAGTAAGATTTCCTTGAATAAGACCACCAACTATCTGTCTAAATTCATCTACTGGAAATGTTTTAAACATCGATTAATAAACAATAAGACGCAGTGGAGGCGAAACGACGACGATAATAAATATTCATGCTGCAGTTATGATCTCAATACTTACGCGGAATATCGAGGAAATAACTTTAGCTTTCCAGCGCAATCTCATAATTTTTTAATCTCGAGCTACTATAGGCCCCTGTGTACCTTCGTATTGCATCTGTCAACTTAAAGAGAGTCTTTCTCCATTAATAATCATCTGCCTAGCCTTTTCCTGACTATGTTGAGATCGGCTTCCTGTCTAACCGGATGCAGCTGATAATTAGTAGGTATTTTATATAGAGCGATTGCCTATCTGACCCCTTTGTAAGACTGGTTGTCATAAGCCGTTGAGCCGTTGAGTCGTTGAGCCGTAACGACTGTAAAAGATCCACGGATGACAGCCCGGACCAATAGCCTAACGTGCTCTCTGAGGCACGGAGGGAACTTCGTATGTAAAGATGGCCACCCATCCACGGACCAACGCGGCAAGCGTAGCTTAGCCTGACTGTACGACCCGTGCGGCTGTTATGACTAAGTCACAAGGCTCTCAAGTCTTTCTCTAATAATAATGATCTTATTACCTGTTATAAGGTTAAAGGCCCGCTTCATAAAGTAAACATTGTTTTTTCCTCCAGTTGCGGTGGCGCTGTCATTCTTCATTTGCTGGGCGCCCTTCCACGTGCAGAGACTGCTGGCTATCTACGGGAAAAGTTTGGAACACCCTTCAGATACCTTCTACCTGGTAAACTTTGAATTTTATATCATTTACAAAGTAAGAAAAACTTTCACAAAGTTGGCAAGAACATTTCGAGTCAGGAGTTTTAAAAAATAGATTATTCTATGATTGTTCTAGTAATTGGATGTCTGTTTTAAGTATTTGAATTTTTAGCTTCTTATCTTTAAAGATAAGGCTAACAATTTAAAACCCTAAACAGAAACAAAGAGTTTGTATATCCCTGAATAAATTGTACGTCGTTTGAGATTTGTCGGATGTTGGATTATTTATGATATTGATATTTATTGTTTCGCGTTTGTTTTATGTGCAGGTTTACATCGTGCTCACGTTTTTATCGGGCGTGCTATATTTCCTGTCAACCGCCATCAATCCCTTCCTCTACAACATCATGTCGAATAAGTTCAGAAACGCGTTCAAGGTAAGATTTTGTTACATTTTATGATTGATCTACTTACTTGTATTGTTACCTCACAGGATCTCATTTTTCATTTTTAAACAGGCTTTGTTATTTAAACCTTGATGACATTTTGTTTAAAGAGTAATCTCAAGAGTTTAATGTTACATTATAATGATGGAGCACATCGACTTTTTGCACTTCGTTTGTACTTTAAAACAATCTGATCGCGTAAAATTCGAGAATCCACCCAGAATTTAAAGGCCATTTTCCGCTAAGCTGAAAGTTGAAAATTTGCAGCATTTTATGGTTTTATCTACTGTGTTCAGACCAGCAGTCGGCTGAGTGAGCACATACAAAATAAAAAGCAAACTGGAACATTGTGTTGTGGTTCTATCTACATACATGATACGCATTCCACAATGTTAATATCAGCTGATTCCTATTTCTTTTCAAAGACGTTACTTAATACGGTACATGATTTTATTATACGCACCCTTATGTGCGGCGCCATATTAAATTCATAGTGCCAAACGTAAACAGACCGAGCGAGTGAATCCGTTTTGTCATTGGCCTGTGTTTTCGGTATTTACGGTAATTTGGTTTGTTTATCGATATCGAGTCCCTTCGGAACACAGTTTTTGTGGTATCGTTAAATAATTGCGAGAGTAAATATGGCGATAATTGGATGTGATTACTATCACTCAGTTCTTTATTTGTGTTGCATATAACATTTTCACGAGCCGCTGAAATCAGAAAATGAAGCTTATGTTATGGCTCAGCTCAGCTTCAAAGAGACGGCCTATATAGTCAGTCTATAATGTTCCCACTGCTGGGACACAGGCCTCCTCTCTATGAGAGGAAGTGGGCCGTAATCCACCACGTAGGCCCAGTGCGGGTTGGTGGATATTACATGTGTTCGAATTTTTTGCTCTAAGACATGCCGTTTTCTCAAGATGTTTTCCTTTACTGTTCTGAGCAGTCGTGATGAAATTAAATACACAAAGTAAAGTGCCTGCCTGGGTTCGAACTTACGATCTACAACTCGGTAAGTTGCGGCCGATGCCACTGGGCCACCACAAGAGACGGTCTGGTTTTCCTTATTTGATCAGTTCCTGATATTATAAGTTTATGAAATGAAGTGGATCACGTCCGAATTTGGGATGGATAGATGCACCGCTACCCTGGCTCTACACATTGATTGGCCGACGCTTTCTGACCAATATATCTGTTCCAACCAATGTATAGTCTGGTGTTTCCTTTCAAAATTACGTATAGTGATTCCATTATGCTACATACATAGTTGCTTTCCACCCTGCAAACATTTTCACAGCAATTGATACTAATTGATAGACAGCTGTATTCTTGGGCACTATTACTAGGCTTTCTTGTTAATTTAGTTTGTCCTCAATAAGGCAGACAGTGTCAAGGCTTCACTATCGATAGCCTACAGATCTGAAGATTACGAACACTCCCGTGCTTATATTCACCACATTGACCCATTTTCCCGTTGACCCTACACAACTTGTGCCGAGAGATAAGCAGCTTTGGGAATTTAACTCGCTAAATACATACAACAGACTTCACTTGGCTTAGACTTAAGAAAATGGAAATTTTAATGGAACGATTATGACTTTATGAAACAATATTCAGTAGTTTGTTCAAATCATCATCTGCCGAGCTTTTTTCCAACTATGTTGGGGATGGTTTATAGTCTAACGAGATGCAGCTGAATACTAGTATTTTACATGGAATGACTGCCTATTGAACCTCCCTATTGATACCCCTTGGAATGACTGCCTATCGATACCCTTTGGCAAAACAAAAATACGACAGCAAAACGATTAAAATACATCCATCCATTGCAGACTAGCAGTTTGGTCCATGTTGTTTCACTCGTAAATCTCTAACCAAGAGTATTGCGTGTTCAACTATTTTTAACTGCACGTTTCAAATACCCTTATCCTGAACTTTTACCGATATATTTCCAGCACCTTTCACGATCTGCATCGGTTAGGAGGATATATTAGCTATATCTTAGCTATCCGTTGCTTCATATATTATGTTCGAAAACTTTGTCTACTCTTCATATATAACGCAATTAATGTTGATTAACTGTCAAAATGAAAGCCATTGCTACTGTTAATACGTTACGTAATTACCCCGCACGTTGCCATGAAACAAGACAGGAACTCATAACAACAGACGATATTCTGTTAATACGTAGGTATTTACTGAATAAAAGATTATCTTTTCTCTATGACCTTGAATGAAACCAAGATATGGTACAGGTTCTTATTATTCAGCACCGGTTGAAGGAGAGAGTTATAATTAAGGTCGGCCGTTTTCCTCGAGGTTAGCAGGAGATGGGGTGAGCATCTGTAATTTCATACCAAACGCACATGCGTTTGGTATGAAATAAGTTTTAAAGTTTTTTTAAAATAAGTTTTAAGTTTCAACATCATTACTCCGATGTTGACGTTTTTCATACATGAAAATAAAAAAGAGTAGGTACTATTATAAATTAAGAAAAAACCGCTGAATCTTAGCAAACTTAAGATATTAATAACTTCTTTTAAACTCAAATTCAAAACTCAAAGCATTTATATCCATTAAACCATTTACAGGCACTTTTGAACTGTCAAACAGTCAGTCAGTTAGTCAGATAATGGAAGCTAGTGGCCCATTCCAAAACGTAGGTAGATCTCTATCGAGAAGAACACGCAGAAAGCTCTAGTATGTTGACTGACAATACAGAAATGCTGACATTCAAACAAAGGAATTTGTCTGAAAAACACGAAGTTTAAATTAATTGGAAACTATTGTCATGATATCACAAAAGCAAAGCTCTCTATGATAAACTGACAGGTTGACATAACAGAACAATTTAATCAACTCTGAGCTTTCCATATTGCGTCCAATTCGGTGTCGAATCATATTTTGAAAAATCTAACTGTGCGCTGGATACTAATCTATCTATCCTATTTCCCTTGGTCACGCCATAACTTGAGAACGACTTTACCGATTTCATCCATCTTTTTTTAAAAGTTTTCTAATAGAAGGTTCTTACGGAAAGAAAAATTAAGAAAGTTGCGCAGAAAATTAGAAAATTTAAGAATTACGCTTTTACGCTAATACTGCTGAACGGATTTAGATGAAATTTGACACATGGGTAGACCATGATCTGGAGAAGGACATAGGCTACTTTTCATCCTGGATCGCAGATGAAGTCGCGGGCAACAGCTAGTCTATACTATATACTATATATACTATATTATTATTTATTATTATTATTATTAATATTATAAAGAGGAAAACTTTGTTTGTTTGTTTGTTTGTTTGTAATGAATAGGCTCAAAAGCTACTAAACCGATTTTAAAAATTCTTTCACCTTTCGAAAGCTACATTATCCACGAGTAACATAGGCTAAATTTTATTTTGGAAAAAAATAGGGTTCCGTAAGATATTTGGGTTTTTCGGACACAAGGTGTAAAAAATCAACCAGAAAAGTTACTTATTTTGCGTACGCTGCCTAAACTATAAAAGATAGAACCATAAAATGTTCAAATTAATTGTAGATCTTATAAATATCTACAAAAAAGTCCGCAACACACTATACCTATCTATGTCGAGTGAGGCACAACAACCATTTTTTAATTTAAAAATCTTGAATTTTTTTTGGACTACATTTAAACGCATTTATTTTACTCATGCTATTAATCCTTATCAAAATAAATTATTTCATCAGTAAGTACCGTTTATGTAGATAATATTTGGTCTTTGAATGATTAAAATTGGACGTTTGGTTTTGAAGTTATGGCGAAATTAAAATATTACGATTTCTGCTGCACGGCCCGTTGCGAAGTGGGCGTCACCAAGGCCGTGCACGTGCAGGAATAAGTTTACAAAATCAAAAATCAAGTCATAATATAACTATTTACATCACATCCATGATCTGTAGTGTTATAAAGTTTTCATAATTTTCGCAAAGTTTAAAAAAATCATCTTACTTCTATTTATTTCAAAAAAAAATATTATGTATCTTTATGGGTTATTTTGATTTCCTTTTTCGCAAAGTTTAAAAAATTCATCTTCTTACTTCAATTTATTTAAAAAAATATATTTTGTATCTTTATGGGTTATTTTGATTTCCTTTTGATATACGCAATCCTGTCACAAATCCGAAATCTACGCGGACGAATTCGCGGGCAGAAGTTAGTCCATAATATAATAAATAGGTAATAGCAGTAGTTTGAAAATAAAAATAAATCTCGAACCGCGCGTGCGTCACCGCGTCGAGCGACAGTGCAGTCGGCCCGTCTTATCTTTCATTCGTCTATTCAAGGTCAACGGGGCGGGGCTAGAGAGCTCTTCTATTTTTTGAGTGCAAGCAAAAATGAACTTAGTGGTGATCAGGCGGAAGTGTCCATGATAGTACTTAGGTAAAGATATCATATAGGTACCCTCTTAATCACCACTAATGAGACACAATTGGTTTTCTATTGTAATTAGCCACAAAAGGCCCGCGTGGTAGATGGCATTCTGGGGAAGCACATACATAGGTACATTTTATCCTGTTAGCACGTTCCCGTGGGATAATTTCCGACATCCACGCGGGCGAAGCCGCGGGCAGAAGCTAGTAATCTATATAAATAAAACACCGTAACAACCAACTGTCCCGTTGGGCTCATGCTTGCAAGCGTGACTGCCCCGTTGGTCTCATGCTTGCAAGCGTGACTGCCCCGTTGGTCTCATGCTTGCAAGCGTGACTGCCCCGTTGGTCTCATGCTTGCAAGCGTGAATGCGCCGTTGGTCTCATGCTTGCAAGCGTGACTGCCCCGTTGGTCTCATGCTTGCAAGCGTGACTGCCCCGTTGGTCTCATGCTTGCAAGCGTGACTGCCCCGTTGGTCTCATGCTTGCAAGCGTGACTGCCCCGTTGGTCTCATGCTTGCAAGCGTGAATGCGCCGTTGGTCTCATGCTTGCAAGCGTGACTGCCCCGTTGTTCTCATGCTTGCAAGCGTGACTGCCCCGTTGGTCTCATGCTTGCAAGCGTGAATGCGCCGTTGGTCTCATGCTTGCAAGTGTGACTGCCCCGTTGGTCTCATGCTTGCAAGCGTGACTGCCCCGTTGTTCTCATGCTTGCAAGCGTGACTGCCCCGTTGGTCTCATGCTTGCAAGCGTGAATGCGCCGTTGGTCTCATGCTTGCAAGCGTGACTGCCCCGTTGGTCTCATGCTTGCAAGCGTGACTGCCCCGTTGGTCTCATGCTTGCAAGCGTGACTGCCCCGTTGGTCTCATGCTTGCAAGCGTGACTGCCCCGTTGGTCTCATGCTTGCAAGCGTGAATGCGCCGTTGGTCTCATGCTTGCAAGCGTGACTGCCCCGTTGTTCTCATGCTTGCAAGCGTGACTGCCCCGTTGGTCTCATGCTTGCAAGCGTGAATGCGCCGTTGGTCTCATGCTTGCAAGTGTGACTGCCCCGTTGGTCTCATGCTTGCAAGCGTGACTGCCCCGTTGTTCTCATGCTTGCAAGCGTGACTGCCCCGTTGGTCTCATGCTTGCAAGCGTGAATGCGCCGTTGGTCTCATGCTTGCAAGTGTGATTGCCCCGTTGGTCTCATGCTTGCAAGCGCGACTGCCCCGTTGGTCTCATGCTTGCTAGCGCGAATACCCCCGTGCCTTGGAAAGCACGTAAACCCGTTGGTCTTGCGCCTGATCTCTCTCTGGTCGTGTCGGATTGCTGTCCCATCGGACTATGAGAGTAAAGGAACAGAGAGTGCACCTGTGTTTACGCAAACACTTGTGCACTATAACATCTCCTGCGTACCTGACTAATCTCCGTTGAGATTGGCCACCGTGACCGAAATCGGTCGGGAGGCTATTATTATAAATAAAACAAAGTCGGGTTTAATACAAAATTTATAACTCATAAGAACGGCTGGATCGATTTTTATGATCTTTGATTTTTTGGAGTTGTCTCCGCCCAAATACCAGAATAACTATTAAAATATGGGAAATTTCACAAAAAAAAAGATAATTCATTTTCTCATACATTTTTTGCGGAACGGTTTTTTTCTCGAGAACGGATTGACTGATTTAGATGGCGGTACGAAGTTCTAGTTACAGAAAAATAATTGTAGGTAGGGTTGGTTTCGGTATTGATGATTTCAAACCTAAAAAAAAAAATGTTTTGTTTGACCTACGAATTACGCGTATATTATAATTATTTCCACATTATCTTAAAATAACATACAAGTATTTCTATTCGTATAACTCTCAGCTCGGTGTCAATATCCGCACTCACGACCCAGACATTAATAACTGTCACTTTGACTGTTAAAGGTTAACTCGTCTAGGATTCTGAAGTTACATGTAAAAGGAAATATCTAAAATAGTGACACATGTAAACCAAATCCACAGAATTTAATTAAAGAGCGAGACTTTCGCATGTTACTTCTGTCTGAGGAAGTATTTTACTTCGCCATGTCGGAGTTCAAATGTGGTTCGCTAATGACTTTACAGTCTGCGTGATACTCGGTGATACTGAGTTAATTATTTTGTTTATTGGACCGAATTATATGATTGGGTGGCAGGAAAACCCATCTATAGATAAATTGTTGATAGTGAATAGTGTGTATTAGCGCGTGTCTATACCACGAGCCTTCATTCAACTCGTGGTCACGAACGGGCACTCGCGGTGTGTACCTTTAAGCATTTTACTCTATTTCTATGCTCTACATTTTACTCTATTCCTATATTCTACGTTTTACTCTCTTTCTATACTTTACATTTTACTCTCTATACTCTACATTTTACACTAGTTGTATACTCAACTTCTTCCTAAAAACCTCGTCGTAAATGAATATTCATCGACGTGCGTATATTACCTACATATGTACGTCGACGGGGCTACGAGAATAATATTAATTGATTAATAGTAAAAAATAACTGCCTAATATTCTTTTTATTCTTGCCAGTCCAATTGTCCATCATGGAAAGGCAAGCCAGTCAGTATAGTCAGTGCTTGGTAGCAGGTCCAAGAGAACATTACGAAATTATAGGATCACCGACATTTGTGTTGTTTTTTTACACAATCCCATTCAAGCACCGTTTAAGTAGAGTAATCTTAAGTAAATTGCCACGTGTTCTCTAGGCAGTTACATCGTAGACGGAAGGTGCTGTGTAGCTTAAGTTAGTTGCCTAGGAATTAATTGAAGCTTAATTAAGTCTTGGTATGAGTAGAGAGCTGAATATCGCAGACTTAGGTGGCCACAAAACGAAGATGGCTGATATTGAAGTGATTAAGACTGCAATTTGTGACGGCTTGTATAGTCAATATGGAGCGTAGTAGTTACAGCTAGGTACCTAAGTTAATAAAATCTTTTCTTTTCAAAGGGCACTTAGTTATGAACATGATTGGACACGATTAGTAAACAATACGGTGCGTGTAAAGAAAAAGTTGGTATGTAAATACAGTGACGAACAAATACGCTTACCTACTCCGTCTTTGGTCAGCATACCTAATTATTTCTTCTTTGATATCAATATTGATTCAGTAGGCAAGTGCGTCGTATCGGAGATGTGAGGACTTAGGACTGAAAATGATATATGTCCTTCAGGACATGCCTCAAGGACCGCTATGTCGGGCATTGTTTACGTATGCTTATGAAATAGCTATCTTATTTATGTGAAGGTATTATCTAACATCGATTACTCGTAGACTTTTTGCGTCAAAAACTGTGAGTACTAAATTTTGTTTCAAAACGGTTGTAGTAGTTACTTGATAAATACTCGAAATTCAAGGTTGTTCAGAAAAAAAGTCCATAAACGTTGGAAGCTAATAAAGTTTGTTTATTAGAAAATTCCAAAAAACGGTAAGATCATTTGTGATGTTTTTATATACGAATGGTAATTAGGTACCTACCTATACATGGAAAATCACATTCAAAAGTAAGCTGACTTTGTCTGAAAGACTTTTTGAATGTCACACATTGTCACCTTTTGTACCTACATGATATACCTACTGGTGCTGGTTGGATCAATGTCATGTCAGAAGCATAATCCATTGTCTTATAGTCAACAGACACATAAACAAAAAACTAGAAGAGTGAACCCGGGTCACCTCATTTGTTTTTATTAGTTTTTCCAATTGTTTTTTCCTAATTCAAGTCACTCAACTGTCGTATTTCAAAGAACTTAAATTAATGTTGAAACTTTGGAGAAATTGGGACAAGTAAAAGAAAAATATAACAACAAAAACTCCATAATTTACTTTAACTAGACACCTTGAAGGTTTTATCAATGACAAGACAATCAATCTGCTTAGCCCTTTCCTAAATATGAAATATAAATCAACAGCAAACCTCGAATAAACACATTGACTCGAACGTGATTTCATTTTGTGCAACATTGACTTTAGCCCACTTACCAATTTCTGTTGACGCAAAATCATATCATGTGTGTTTATCTACGTAGGTTATAAAGTGCAAGAAACTATTTTACGCAAACAAATAATTACGTATAAGACTTTTTGTTATTTTATTCTTTAAGGTAAATAGTATTTAAGTAAACTAGGTATAAAATAACTAATTAATAAATTTTTGTCATTATATCAAGACTTCTAATGTTAAATAAATATTTTACCAATTTAATACTGAATAAAATATTATTATTATATTATAAATAATAGACGTCGACGTCGTTTTTATAAAAAATACAGAAATACAGACATTTTATTTTTCTTTCACAAAGGCGCCTTAAAAATATGAATATTAATCTTAACGTTTTATAAATCTTTTGTGGGAGACTGGTATTTGCACTAGGAAACCTGTCATATAGATTACCAGCCAAACAGTATTTCACTTTTAAATCTTAAAGATAATATTATCAAATTATATAAACCTTTGGTAGGGGAATCCAGTACCTAAACAAAAATAAAGGAAGAAAAAAATAATTACTAAATTAAAAGTTATTATTGAAGATTGTGGGTACTAGTGAAGTTTGGTGTGGTGTATGACTGCCTATCGGACCCCCACAACCCAGTTACTGGGTAACATCCCTTGGCAAGACTAGCTGTCTGACTTTTGGGCTTCTGACTACCCGCAAGGACAGTCAAAGATCTACGAATTAAAAACTTAATGGCTTAACGTGCCTTCCGAGGCACATGGGGGCTCGATATGTGATGGATGTTCACCCATTCACGAACCGACCGCGGCAAGTGTAGCCCCACTTGTTTAAATAAAGGTAAGTAGTTTTAAAAATGGATAGTGTGTTTTAAATTCAACTCAATCAATAAATCAAGGTAAATTATTCCAGAGGCAAACAATCTTGTTATTAAATTAAAATTTGGCAAAAGAACGGGTTTTCCATTACCTGATTGTCGAATGTTGATTCCATATCGTAATTAATAAATAATTCTTCATAAATATTTGGACAATTGGCACGAATATTTAACTTCCTAAACGTTTGAACAAGTATTTGAAGAAAAAAAAAATAATAATAACTGCGTGCTTTTTTTGGATTCAGATTCCTAGTTTTGATTGACAATATGGGATATAAAATAACCTTTAAGACTTATATGGACCATGAAATAGTATGCAATCTAATAAAAGTTTACATAATATGATTGGTTCAGCATTTCTCGTAGACAAAGACACTACACTACTATTACTACTACTATACTACTATTTTCTTTACTTTTGACTATTTTTCTTTCGCATACCGAACTTTGGAAAGCGGGAGAAAAATGTAAATAAACAACTTTGCAATAATTCCTTTGTTGATGCCAATCACACGAAACACAATAGCCAATATAATTGAACCGTGAGTATTGTCTGTTTACATTTTGTCTGGTGCCACCGTGAATTAAGTATAGTTAAGTACGTTACACATTAGATACATTTATATTTCTTTTTTCAAAGTTTTTTTCACTACCTCCTACCAAAATTTATATGTTCAAAAAATTTATCTGCTCAACAACGTAAATAACGCAATGAATGTTGTTGAACTGTCAAAATGCTACTGATAGTTTGTTACACAATTACCCTGCGGTATAAATTGGCCTTTTATTCTATTGAAACTGCTTATTACGTTGGACCAGCTTAAGGTCAAAGTGTTACCACTGACCCGCGGGGTAATTGCGTTACCCTTCAACATGATTGAGATTGTACTTGATAGTGTATTGCAACTAGGGTGCCGTACGTCAGTGTAACACTTTCAACTACTGTACGACAATCATCTCGTCATCTGTATTTTTTCATTATTCCAGGAGTCCCTTTGTATTCATGTGATTTAGTGATTCAATGATCTATGAGATTGTAAGAAGCGGTAGATTGAAATAAATAGGCCTGTTTTATATTCAAACGGTGGCTTTCTGGCTTCAGGTTAGTTACAGATAGATTAAAAGTTTATCTCTTTAGGAATTTAAACAAAATGAAAAAAAAAATCACCTGTAGTCCTTGACTTTGAATGTAGCTGTGACATGGGGGTCAGTGAACTAACGTTTTCTTTTTTACTGTAGGTAACCTTCATGAAGTTTTAGGATTAGTAAAAAGTTAAGTTAGTGCAAATCACGGTATTTAATTAAGAAAATCATTAATTATAGGCAATCTCCTGTAGTGCTATTCCGCAAAAGTCTCACTGTGAATTTTAAGTGAATTGGTTTTGAAGCTGTCATTCAACATAATGCCGGTATTGACAGCTCACTTCACCTAAGTGTTCACAGTGTGTTTTACAGAATAGACAGGCTGGTCTATAATGTATAATTTTCTTTGCTTTCTTTTTTTCCAAGTTTTCTGTTCAACTAACACCAGCGGTTTTTGTCGGAATGATTTAGGTGTAAGAGAAAATTTATTGCTTTTAATCGTATCGGGCCGGCGGGGTCGTGCCGCGCTTAAGAACTTGTGCAGAAGAATCTTAAGGCATCCCTTCGTTTTACTTTATCAAGTATCAAGCTACAATATTGTAGTAATGCTGTGATACTAGTTAGGTCATAGTACTTGACTGGAAACGACAGAAATAACAGTAGTCGTAGTGTCCAACGCAAGCACTTCGCTTGTAAACATGTCACAAACACTGCACTTATGAACTGCGGTCTTCCATTGTTCTGCCTTTTCCAATACAATATTAGGTGACAAATAGATCGTTCTGAAACTAAGGACTGCCTCAAGATAACTTTGTGCTGCTTAGAATTGAGAAACGGCTTCGCTTCATTGAACAGTTCGAATTGTTTGTGGTTGACTTGTTTCTTGTTTTGTACTTCTTGGCTTGAAGTTCGATCCTGATTTACTAGTTTTTAGTCTTACAGCTTCCGGCGCTGTAAACGAGACATAATAGAAGTTTTATTGTTATGACATCTATAGCCGTATAGCACGCTTGAAAGTGTTAAGTACTGGTATAGATGATGTGGGTATAGCCAGGAAATTAATTGTCAAACAAATTGACAGCCTGCGTTAATTTGCCGTGTTACAGTCATTTGATAAAACTGTCAAAGAATGACAGTTATGATCTCAATATACAACAGAAGGCCAACTCTCGTAATTTAAAACGTTCAAAATCTAGTCGCAGTCACATCTCGGCGACAAACAAATGTCAAAAACTTGTCAAAATGTAGGTAATTAGAGGTATTTTTGACAGATTGAGACTGAGATCAGACTGTGAACGTTCTTAAAATTACGAGAATTACCCCTTTATGATTTGAATAAGAGCAGTGTTGGCCCAGTGGTAAAAGCCGCGACTTACGATTCACAGATTCGAACCCAGACAGGCGCTTCACATTGTGTAAATTATTTCATCTCCTGTGCTCTCAACACGGCGAAGGAAAACATCGTGAGGAAACCGGCAAGTCCTAGAACCAAAAATTCGAAGGCGTGACATCCGCCATGGATTACGGCCCACTCTCTCTCACCGAGGGGCGGCCTGTGTCCCAGCAGTGGGCACCTTATAGGCTGATTATACTATAATTTGAATATACGGACAATTTAAATTGGTACTCAATTTGCTTTACTCTTCACCCTGACTTTACCTACTTTAGGAAATTAAGTAGAACTTAGTTCACGATACTTTAATGGTATTAACGCTACGAAAAATCGGACGATCATCAACTAAAAATTGCGACACATACTCGTACAACGGTAACTACACCGGCAGAAAATCGAGAAAAAAAACGTTTTTTAATTCCCGCCTTAGATTTCAAAGCTTAATTGCCACTAGGAGACTTGTTAGTTCAGACGAGCCTCGAAATATTTGACAACATTCTTGAATGTCTTAATTTTTACGAGACGTGGAAATGAGACTTAATTTTAATACTTTACGCGTGGTTTACTAGCACCAGGGGCGCAATATTATGAGATTACTTTGACAAGACGATCCTGTTTTATTGCTGGTTTTTAAGAAGCGTTTTTGTATTAACCGATTTATATGCTAAGTGGATATAAGGTAAAACAGGTGTTATTAAAAAAAAAACTTGATTTCTGAAGCTATATTGCTTAGATATCTTCTCTTCAAAAATTACTAATTAATACATACCCTAAATCGCTGTAAATCGTAGAGAGCACTGTCTGTAGATACCAATTCACTTAATAGCGACTATTACCAGTGATTACCTAACGTAACCTAACCACAGCAAACAAATTGCTTACAGTCAACAGATTTTCAGTTCCCAGTCCAAGCTCTCATAAGTACCTACTTACGATTCCCCAAAGATACGGTACAGATATTTAGGAGTCTCTTTGATACTAGCGTGACCACTTTGATGTAAAAGCTCACAAATTGTGGGTCAAAGATCAGATAATATCACGATAATTTAGCAAAATCTAAATTGGTCATGTAGTTAACTAATCAGCCCCGTTTGAGTGGCTTCAATTATATTTTCTCTATGTATACTATGTTACTATGACCGAATGTTTTTAAAAAAAAAACCTAAATATCGGTACAGTCTGTAGACAGAACGTGTTTTTTTACCGATAGCTCAATTAATCAAATCAAACGGCCTTTTTTTATTGATTGTTAAATAAAATGTATGTTATGTATGTATGTTATGTCTGTTATTTGTACCTGTATGTTGTTACTTGGTTTGCACTGACGATACTTTTTATTGAAACCCGTTTTAGGGTTCCGTACCTCAAAAGTAAAAACGGAACCCTTATAAGATCACTTCGTTGTCCGTCTGTCTGTCCCTCAGTCAAGACTCTTTTCCTTAGGAACGCGTAGAGTTGAAATTAATATCAAATACTCAATTCCTTGATGCAGTAAAAAATCAAACTTCTAAGTGAACGCAATCACAAGATACGGGTTTTTATGTTCCGTTTATGCCGCATATTTTGACTCTCGCGAGGGAATCAAAACCTATAGCGTACATCCCGTTGACCTAGAATCATGAAATTTGGAAAGAAGCAATGTCATGTAGCACAAGGTGAAGGGCGGGCGTATTTGGGGGACTGTCTTTTGTAATTTTGAGGTTCGAAAAGTGTTGATTCTCAGCCTAATTTGAATAATTGACTTTTGATTTTGATTTAAAGGAAAATTTCCGAAAACCGTAAAGTAATAACATTACAAAAAAAAAATCCTTGATAAACAGCTATTTATATATTATATAGGTACCTACGAACGGGACCCCCGGTGCGCGAGTGCGATTCGCATTTGACCGGTTTTATTAAATAAAACATAACTCTCACCCCCAGACAAAGACCTGTGACTAAAAGTTTATCCCAAACATTACAGAATACAGTTTTTATTATAGTCTGCTAGACACATGATCCCGCTTTGTGTGTTTTGTAACAAAATATGCTGTTAGCTCTGCTGAAACGGTTCGATCGTAACGACACACTAACTGGTACTGGGTGTTACACAATTTCTTTGTTTTAGCTCAGCTGACGTAGGTGTACGAAATTACGAGTTCATATTGTTCGTAAGGCTAACTCAGCCGTCGTGACGTGAAAAAAAATGTACAATAACTCTTGAAGTAAAATACTTAGTCAGCAAAAAATATGGAGGTAAAAAGATTCTTCAATGTACAGTACACTCTTTAAAAAATAATAGACACAATTACTTTAAATCACACAATTTTACGGATGAGATCAGAGGGGCAATTCTCGTATTTTTAAGAACGTTCACAGTCTGATCTCAGTCTCAGTATATCAAAAATACCTCTTTCCATACATTTTTGACAAGTATTTGACATTGATTGTCGCTGAGATGAGATTGCGACTAGATTTTGAACGTTTTTAATTACGAGAATTGGCCTTCTGTTTTTGTTGTCAATTCGGCTTATTAGTCGAATCGCATGAATTTACTCGCCTGAAACAGGTGAATCGACTTTAGGTACTTTTTTCTTAACTTTCTACTAATATTATAAACGTGAAAGTTTTTATGGATTGATGGATGTTTGTTACTCTTTCACGCAAAAACTACTGAAGTTTGGATTTAGATGAAATTTCGCAAACAGATGGCTCATAACCAGGATTAATATATATATATATATACTTACTAATACTTTTTATCCCGATATTCCCACGGGATCGAAACTTATAAGGGTGAAACCGCGGGGCGCAGCTAGTCATTGCATAAAGTTCAAAATGTGCCAATTGCCTCCATATTTTTGGAGTAGTCGAATCGCCCACAAATAAATTAACGTCGTGCGAGTAGCCTGTAGAAAAAAAAAATTCAAAGTCGATTCGAGAGTAATTTCGTGCGAATCGATAATATGCACACCCAAATAATCAAATATGTGGCATGTATTATGATGAATGGTTATTAGTTGAAAGAATCCATTTTGTACGGTATAAAAAGCCGAGCGGCAATGATATCATAGAAGCGATTAGTTTTACTAAATGATTTCGATCGTAAACTTGATGCGGACGTAAAACGGGTTTAAAGTAAAAAAAAAGTTTATTAGTTTTCGTAGGAAGACGCAAAATACCATAGTACTGAGTAGTATATTGTATATGTATATATGTATATGTTATTATTGAAAGTACAAGTTTGGTCCACAGTAGGTGACAGTAGTAATAAATACCATGTTAGTCGTGAGATACATAATATAATCAGCCTATGATGTTCTTACTGCTGGGACACTTTTCACCGTTTTGAGAGCAGTGGAGATGAAATTATTCATATATTCATTTGCATTCCATAATGTTGTAGAGGTTGTTACAGTGTATTTTACATGCACTGCAGCTACAAACTTTTGTATGTTTCTTGAGTGAAAAAATCGTTGGCGGGTAGTCGCTTCCTCGTCGACGTTGGGACAGGGATGCCAATAACAGAGGAGAATAAATCGCGCGAGTTGTCAACGTTAAACGTTTAGGCAGCTAGTGTTACTAACTGTGATGAAAAGCAAATGGTTCAATGACAGTTCATTTGTAGGAGTCTAAAGCAATTTTCTTCTTGAGCCTAGATTGTAATTAAGTGCCAAGACTATTTGAAGCAATTATTTGTCAGAATGTAACAAAGCTGTTGTTTAATTTTCTGTTTGAGAATACATTTCATTAAAATGTCTCTACATTGTCTAAAATTGGGCAAACAATTGACAGGAAAGTACCTTTTAAGGCGAATTCGGAAGTGTACGCACGGCTACAAGCTATACATTTCCAATATAAGCTGTCTTCTTATTGTATGAAAAACCTATACATGTTTAGCTGTGTGTACGTGTGAATAATTTATAGTTTATATACGAGTACATAGGCTACTATTTTGTGTTTCTTTATAGACAAGATTTTTCTTTTGTATAGGTAACTAAAAGACGGGCGCTGATTGAGACAATCGCTCTATTTATGCCGAAACAAGCTTGATTGTCCTGGCTTGGTGAAAAGTTTGTGTTACCTGGTTCCTCGAACTGTGCGTAGGCAGTAGGTGCACACCAAGAGACTGTTCGCTACCAGCTTCTGTAAATCCAATGCTAGTGAGCGATCACATAATAAGCGATTTAGTGAAACCGACATACTATTTCTTAACCAAAATACTTTTAAAAATAACGTAGCTAACATTTTGAAGGATCAGCAGTAGATTCCTTATGCTTTAACAAATTACTATTTCATTATTAATAGAACCCGTAGGATACACAAATAAGACTAATGTTTTGTTATTTTTAGTTTCTTTTGTTCATATAATTATTTTTACTATCAGCCATCAGTTTCTAAGTTGTAATCTGTGGCAAATCTGGTTGGTTTCAAGTTTTAAGTAATTTATTTCTCTTTATTATTAATATACTACAGTTTTATGTACCTTACAATAAAAAAATACCAAAGGTACTTATTCCAATATAACTAACACTGGAAGTGCTGGGCCTTCAGTTAGAAATTCGAGAACGCCCAATCGGTGTTCGCTTGCAAGGTCCGTAGAATTTTGGTGCTGCACCGGGAAATTAAACGGAGGGAACTCGTTACTGCCTCAACCTGGAGCTTACCATTAAACAAAAGTCATCATCAGTCAGATATACTCTTTTGTAAAAACATTCATGGCCGCTAGGATGTTGCTTACGTTATGACTGCTCAAGATATGACTTCCGAAGCATATATGGTTCGGCATTGCCAAATAAAATCCAAACGAATTCATGTCACAACAAAACAAGTTCGAATGATAGCCTGAGACAAGAATAGGTACTAACTATGATTTAACCTCTCAGGGACGGGCTTTCGGCAACATTTGGTGTTGCAAAAAGAATTTTATTTCAATTACATACGGTTAAATTAGCCTCAGGGGGTTTTTTAGTACCAGATCGACCAGTTATGCGACTTTTTTGTAGAACAGACCAAGACTATTAAGCATGTTTTGTAATAAAGTGGAATGGATTGAAGATTGTTAGTATTTGAATGTAGTATTAAAATGAAAGTATCTTAATCTTGAACAGTGAAAACTTGGAATACTCTTACAAGCAAAGTCCTTTCAATACAAATAAAAAGAGAATAAAATAAAAATTTAAAATTTCCTCGCATCTGCTGTAGATGCGAGGAAATTTTATGAAAAATATTTATTGAATCAAGATAATATTTAGATTATATAAGCTAACATTTAAAATAATAATATGTACATGAGAAAAAATAATCAAAAGAATCATAGGGCTTCAAAAAATTCGTCCACATCGCTGTCAACAGGAACAGTGCCCAACAGGCTGGCAGCATTGCCACGGTGTATGGCGATGCTAATTCTTTAGCCAAGAAACAGGCCAGGCCTCTGGTCACGTGAAAATATTTATTAAAAGCAAGAAAGTTATGACCCTTGATAGCATGAGACGAAAAAGATCCACTCATGTTTTATTTTTATATAGAACGGCCGATTTTACAAGAAAAATAAACAACACTGGACTAAGATATGTGACGTAAGAACTGTTTTGTCACGAGTCGTGGTTTTCATCAGCCTTGGAATTCTGACAAGCTATCAAATATTCTAAATTGAGTTACAAATTGTGTATCAACATCGTTTTGATGCCTGTCTACATAAATCTCTGGGAGTTTCTCTATTTCTATTTTACTATAACGTTGTTTAGCTCTTGGAGCAGGATAATGTATTTTTATCTTTTGCGGCTAAATCATAAATTGGCAAATATTTAATGCTACTACAAGATTACGTAGATATTGTTTTTATGAACTTATCACATTACGCTAACGCTATCTAACGCTATTGTTTAGCACACAATTGTAGAATTCTGTTACATAGGTAAAGGTAAAGTGAAATTATTATGTTGAACGAACCTAATTATTTTGTTAGTATTACAAGCGTTCCTAAACATCAAAAGAACAGCTCCATTTTATGTCCAGGCAAATCACTGTTTATTCTAAGGAAGAGATCGCAGAAAGCGATAAGGCCGCCCATTGTATATTTTGTAGTGTTTAGTTTATTTTTTTTAAATTTATTTTTGTGGTGTACAATAGAGTATAAGTATGTAAACATTTCTTTACATCTTTATCGACGATTTTCAATAGTAATTCATGCTTTTCTCTCACTATCACGACAACCTTGGTTGCGCAATGTGGAATACTATGAGTGATCCTCGCATGGGTGGTCTTCAAATAGGGGGATCCATACGAAATGATTCACTTTTTCCACCACTATGATTAAGTTAATGTAAGTATAGTGACACATATCTGCACGTGTAACAGTAATAAAGAAAAGGCAACACATAAATTTTATGTGGTCATAAACTGTCGTAAATGTATCCAAATATCAGGTGTTTTATTGTCACCATTAACTACAGCTGAACGGATTTGTAGTAAACTTAACATTATTCAAACTAGTTCCGAGATTATAAAATATGGTTTGTATGCCAAGAATTTGTATCACAAGCTTAGATGCAGCTTCCTTCGTTTATGAGGAATTATTGTAAGGTCCGTCTTAGTTAAAATACATGAGATAAAGCTTGTATTCATATTTTCAGTTAGAATAGAAAATAATATTCTTTATCATGAACATAATATATATTACAGACATAAGTGTAGAAGTCTTATAATCGCTAAAAGCGATCTTTTAAAGCCAACCTTTGAATGGATTTAGAGAGATAGGAGAGACAATATTGCAAGTATTCTGTGCTATACCATTTACATCATCATCTGCCTAGCCTTTTCTCAATTATGTTAGGTTGGCTACCATATTTACTACCAATTACATATATACAATAAATACATACATACACAAAACATATACTTATCTATATAAATAAATATATACAATAATAATCATAAAATAAGTACAAAGAACATAAAAATGACGTTTCAGTTAATACCGTTAAAACAAGTTTGCCACGATAGTCATGACCTAAAAACGATTGCCTTGAATTAGCAAATACATTTTAATGTAGATCTAGTTATTAACAAATATATCAGACCAGCTGCGCCCCGCGGTTTCACTCGCATAAGTTTCGATCCCGTGGGAATATTGGGATAAAAAGTATCCTATGTGTTAAACCTTGTTGTTTGTTATCTGTGTACCAAATTTCATTCAAATCCGTTTAGTAGTTTTTATGTGAAAGAGTAACAAACATCCATCCATCCATACAAACTTTCGCGTTTATAATAATATTATTAGGATATATCAGATAGTAAATGAAGTCAGTTGCGCCATTCCGTCCCTAAGATAAAACTTTAATGAAATGACACTCTTACGAAGGAAAAGTGACATTAAAAATTACGTCCCAGCTTGGTATGCTTATCTTGATCTAATTTAATTCTTTGGATTCCGTGGAGTGGAAATGTGGGGGTGTGTAATGGACCCTGGAGGCGACATGCCGGTCAGGGGTCGCAAATACCCACAATAATTTATGTAAATGTTCTTAAGCTCTCACTAACTTTCGACACAGACATGCTATTATGGAGGACGCGCTAGCGAAATTCATATTTTTTTTACGTTTTTTGCAATTTGCAAGTGAATGTCAGTTGTACGCTGAACAAAATATGATTCGTGACCGTAATATAACCCTATTGATATTTCATGAAATATTCATGCAACTTGAGGATTGTATTGATGATTTTAATGATTATAATTCTGTAAATACATACTTGATACGGTCGCGAATCATATTTTGTTCAACAAACAACCTGACACTGACTTGCACATTGCAAAAAAAAGTAATAAAATTTGCGCATCCCCCTTAGCCAGAAGGACTAAATATTCGTCAGTTAGCTCTGATACATTCACTCTTTCGTGTTAAAAAGAGATGGCACGAGCATTGAAAGTTATGCGGGATTTGTTTTGATTTCCAATAAGGATTAGTAAGTCACTGGTTCAGGAAAATAAACACAGACAATAAAGTTGTTTAAGACGAGGGAGACGTATATGAACAGAAATAAATTACTTTCTGCTATCCTGTAAACATATACGATGGCCTTGTCGGCCTTCCGTGAAATACCTAATAGTTATGTTTGTATTTGATCAATTGTATAGGGTAGTTTTGAGACGGGGCAGTAAGGGTAAACCGGTACCCTATTCGTTCATGAATAACTTTTTGAGAAATTTAGATCGGTATTCACAGATTTTGAAAAAATTGTACAAGAAAATGGGCAGTTTTGACAAAAACTTTTTTTGAAGTCGTTCGATTCTGTTTCTTATAAGGATTAAAAAACTATACGGGACTAACTGAGGTTTGAGTATTAGAAAAGTCAGAAATCGTGAAAAACTTTTCCCATACATTTCGTAGGATATTATTATTATTATTTTTTTATATCTTGAACTTACTTTTTTTATTTTTTTCGCGATTTCTAACTTTTTTAGTACTCGTACCTCAGTTATAAAGTTTTTTGATCCTTGTAAGAACCAGGATCGAATGGCATTAAAAAAGGTTCCAAAATGGGAAAACTGACCATTATCTTATTGACTGTGCCTACAATTTTTTCAAAATCTTTTAATGCAGATCTAAATTTCTCAAAAAGTTATGTATGGTCTTCTAAGACGGTTTTCCAATAGCTACAACGATTAAGAAACCTACATTTACAGCCCCATCTGAAAAATGTGATGAAATGGGATGTTTGTTTTAGCTTTACAACAGCTACATAAGAAGTAAAACTTTTTTGCAAAAAAAATCAACCGACTTCCAAAAACGACACTACAAAGAAAAAAATAACTTTAATTTCGGAAGTCGGTGTCGTTGGGTTCACATTTTCGTTGTTTGCCACCGACTTCCGAAATTAAAGTTATTTTTTTCTTTGTAGTGTCGTTTTTGGAAGTCGGTTGATTTTTTTTGCAAAAAAAGTATTTAGTTTTCACTTTTAAGTTGTAATTTTTATCAGTAATTTTGGTTTAAAAACCAAACTACTGAACCGTTTTTGATGAAATTTCTATGGGACCATTTGGGAAGTATACCCATTCCAACAAAAAAGAATTTTTCAAATCGGTTGGCAAGCGACGGAGTTATGCGCGAACAAACATAAAAAAAAAATACAAACATCCGAATTGAGAACCTCCTCCTTTTTTAGAAGTCGGTTAAAAACACAGAAGAATGTTTTTAAAATCCATGAAATTACTTTGTTTGACAGATAATTTTATGCCATTAATGTTTGGCGTAACCTGGAGGTCATTTAATTTTCGTAGTAAATCGGGCTGCATTTCGTCAATAATGCGTCGAATTTTGGCATCCTAAGTGCTGAATTTCAATTTAAAGTCCTCCGCCTCTAAAACAACTCCCTTTAATTCATTTACCACACCATAATAGTGGAGCCTGGGTAAATCCAATTTGCAATCGTTTATTTCCACACAAAACATGTCGATACAAATTACCTAGAATATCGCGTTAATGCTAAAGTGCGTTAATTTAATTTTCACCGAAATTCAACTGAGTACATTCTTGGACTTAGTTGAAATACCAGTAGGTGAGTGCGTAGACAAATAATGCATTGTAAATAGTTGAAATACACTAGATTTAAATCATCGTGATTTTCAAAAATTAATTCACACATACTTGTACATTTCGTCAACTCTTTCCATATTGTTATTCACTCATCATAATATATACATGTCTAAATTTGGGTTGACATAATTAAAAACACACAATGGACTTTTGAATATCAATTAGCTTGACAATGAAGTTGTGTGATGTTTACCTCGAATTGTACTGAAGTGCGTCGTACCGATCGTGCTAGCTACAAGTTAAATATTTTAACTGTAGACATTGTGTCCGTGAACCTTCTTTCAACGTGTGAGCAGTAATGCTGTACTACCTCAATTTAACATTTAGTGCGCTCCGCGGTTACGCGGCGTAGCAACATCACACGGCGCGTAGCAACGACATACCAACGACGTAGCAACGACGTAGCAATGACGTGGCATGGAAACAGACTCATGGAATATTCTTTATTTCACATCAAAATTTTTGGAAAAGTGTCTAAAGAGGGATTTAGTGTCCACACACACAACATACATATAACCAGCACTAGAGCACATTTTTCGTTATATGCTTGTTATTTTAGTAAGGGTAGGCACTCGAACGAAAGAATGTATCACTGTTTACACAAACAAATATTTGATCGAGTGAGGATAGAATGTGCATCTGCTACTGTTCTGCATTTGGTTTTTGACAACAGTACCTCATTAAATGTGCCTAATTATTTTTATTCTCCAACTACAACGTTTATGTTTGTTGCAGGTGACGTTAGCGACGTGGTGCGGACGAGGGGGGCCCCGGATGGGGCGCTCGTACAGCGCTCTGCTAGCATCGCAGCGGCTGCGGGCCGGGATCCCAGGGGCTTGCGCCAGTGTGCGAGGTACCCGCCGCCTGCGCAGGCTATCCACCGCCACCACACAATTGTATGACGCGCCGCCCCGCGCGCAGGTGAGGTCAGGCCCAAAATCAAATACTAAATGGGAACAATGGGCTACGGTAACTAACGCTTCATTAACACTCTAGTAAGTAGACTTCATTTGTCATGAGATTCTTCTCAGCTGAGAAGACGCATTTTTTTCACATCACTTAAAATTCTATATCATACAATATGTGGATAGTGTGGATACCTTCTATGTGTCCCTTTTTCCTTCTATCCAAATCATAATTGTTGGTCACTTGTCGGTGTAGCAGTTTCCATGTAAGGTAAACCCTTTAGTTGTTTGTATTGTATGTGTTTAAACTTGATTTGTCCTTCAGTTTGTACGTGTACCTGCTTGTTGTTGTGTCCTTTATAAGGTATCTTTTAAAAATATTCAGTAATCATCACCTTATAATGATAATAAAATAAAGTTACATAAACTACCATATTGATAAATAATCAAGATAAAAGAATTCAAGAACACCTTCAATTAATTCAAAACATGGCTGGGTCGGAACTTCAATGTCAATGCTTTAATTAAAAACTGTATTACTTAAATACTGTTATCACTATGAGTAGGAGACATTTGTATGAAATATTAAAACATGTAACGTGCATTAGTGTGTATACCTAGTGCGATTTTAATATTAATTTAATGACACATTCGGGCTACCTCGCTGAACGAGCTCCTTGCACTTTAGGGGCCAAATTAAAGAACCGATTTTAAGATTACAATTTAGATTTTGCTCTGAAAGTGTGTTAAATAATACAGTATTATGAGCCTTATATATTATATAAATAGAGAACAGTGGTGGCCTGGTGGTATCGGCCATGACTTACGAGTTGTAGGTCGTAGGTTCGAACCTAGACAGGCGCTTTACTTTGCGTAAATTATTTTCATCACCACTGCTCTCAAAACGGTGAAGGAAAACATCGTGATGAAACCGGCATGTCCTAGAACCAAAAAATCAAAGACATGTGATATCCACCAACCCACACTAGGCCCGCGTGGTGATTACGGCTCAGCTCCTTTCACCGAGAGGAGGCCTGTGTCCCAACAGTGGGAACATTATAGGCTGATTATGCATGTTATGCATATTATATACAGGGTGGCAGGGACATCGACGCACAAACTGTAGCTATGATTATAGACTACCCTTTTTTTTTTTTTTTTTTTGAGGATGGGAAATCATCAAATGACTCCTCCCGCTCTGGGTGGAGCAGGAGGGAGTGTCAGACTCTTACTGACTAAAACCCACCCGTGTTCCTTCCTTAGCCCTTTATGTTCCAGGGCAGCGGTAACCCTTTCGGACAATCCCGCTACCCTGGCAGGCTTCGGCCCTATGGGGCCCCGTCACTCATGCTGACATCTCTTTGAGGCGCGCGTGGAACACAACACGCCGTCCGGCACGGGCCTGGTCCTGATCGGACGGTGAGTTACCCATTACTCACCGCCCGCAGGCCCGCGCCTACGGTGGCCGGGAGTCGTCACGCGGCTCCCGACGCCCGGAGCGTCTCCCGCGGCGGCTGAGGCGTGAGGTGCGCAAGGCGCGTTCTCTCGCCCACCCCGCCACCTCCTTCGCTAGCATGACTGCTTCGCAGAAGGAGGTGACTGCCTCCCACTCCCTCTCGCCCCGGACCATGACTTGAACCAGGGCCGGACGCGAGAGGTCGCCGCCGCTGCCGATCGCCTCTACGAGCACACGGCGGTGCTCTGCCCAAGCAGGGCAGACCTCTACCGTATGCTCCACCGTGTCCTCTGGGCGATCCTGACAGTGGTGACACCCGGGCGTCTCCTCCCGCCTGATTATGTGCAGGAACCTCCCGAAACATCCGTGTCCGGAGAGGACCTGCGTCAGGCGGTAGGTGAGAACGCCGTGACGTCTCTCTAGCCACTCCTCAAAGAGGGGTCTTACCGCCGCTATCGTGGCGTGCCCTGCGCTGGGTTGTGATAGTCGCTCCTTCCATGCCGCCATGAGATCGCGCCGGAGGTTCGTCCGCTCCGCCGCCGTCTGCCGCGGATGCGGAGTTTCCCCCCGGCGTAGTGCCTCCGCGCGCCAATCATACAGGCGCGCGAGCACTATCGCCTCCAGATCCCAAGGCGGCAGTCCGGCAAGGAGGCTTGCTGCCTCGCCCGAGATCGTGCGGTAGCCCCGGATTAGCCTTATGGCTACCACCTTTTGGGGCGCGTTCAGGTAGTGTGCGGCTCGTAGCCGCAGTGAACGCGCCCATACCGGGGCCCCATATAGGGCCATGGACCGCACGACCCCCGCGTAAAGCCTCCGGCAGGAGGCGTTTGGCCCCCTCAGGTTGGGCAAGAGCCGCTTTAGGGCGGCCCCGGCCCGTTCCAGTTTGGGGGCCAAACGTCGGAAGTGCTCGACGAAGTTCCATCGGCTGTCGAGGACGAGACCCAGGTACCTCATCGTGGTCTCGACGCCGATGTGAACCCCTCCTACCACTAGTTGGGATCCTGGAGGTGGCCCGTACCGAGGCCCATGAAAGGACATGGCCTCGGACTTGATTATAGACTACCCTTAGTGTAGAAAATTTTCCTCGGTTATCAAAGAAAAAATATGATATGACCGCGTAGGTATTGCACGTTTTATATGAAATAGCATCATAGAAAAGTGCAATAAGTACCTACGCGGTCAAATTGTATGGAACGGCAATTTTTTTTTTTTTTTTATAACCGGCGAACATTTTCATCTTGGGTTTCAGAATCTTGTACTGAATTCATGGTGACAGTTCCATCCCTGTAATATATTTTAAGTAGGTACTATGAATAACATATCATCAACATCATTTTAGCCGAAAGACGTCCACTGTTGGTCATAGGCCTCCAAACAAACAAATCGTAAAGTACTGAAGCTAAAGGGGCAATTACCGTAATTTTAAGAACATTCACAATCTAATCTCAGTCGTAATCTATCAGAAAAATCTCTAAATTACTTACATTTTTGACATTAATTGTCCTGAAATAAGATTGTGACTTGAATTTGAATGTTTTTAAGTACCCATGAGACATGAACCTTCAGGAATAGAAATCAGAATCAGGCGTAGAGCGCCTGCTATGCACGATTTAATAATGTTGTAATAATAATCAACATTAATTATGATTTAATAATGAATGTTGACACAGCTGAAGAATGATTTAAAGAGGTTGGATTGTAGAGCTTAATTATTCATACAAATCGAAGAAAAATTAAAAATAATATTTGAAGGAGCACTCATGATTTGTCATGATTTCCATTTACAGACGCACATCAAGCTACTACAATCTGTCAAATTTGTTTTATAGATTTTCGACTTTATTAATAAAGCATTAAGGTTCAAGGTTCATTGGGAAGTTTTGACAGTTTCGCGTAGCTTGATGTGCTGGCGTCTGTACAATGACATAACGTCCCCAATATAAATGTCGATGTTTACTCAACCTCTATCTTCATGCATTATGGAAGACGAATTGTATTGGCTACGCAAATAGCCCTTCTGTCCATTTTGATGTTTTATTTTTAGCTTGCATTTTTAAATGGTGCGGTACCGATGTGTGGGTTCATCATATTTATTTTAAAGCATTATTTATTTTAGTATTCAATAATAATTGATTCAGGTCAGTCGTTATGATACTTTTCTAAAGAAATCGACTGGTTCAAAAGATAACACTTCCACTTCATACATTCAAAACACGTTTTATGAAGTTTAATCTTTTAACACTGTTCATTCATCTATGACGAATCGTCAGCCATCGACATTTTATTTTCCGAATTTTGTTGACTAAAAAGAAAGAAAAAATGTTTTATTGCTACAGAAACATATAGTGGATAAAAAAAAGACGTGCATATAGTAAAATACAATAGGTATAAAATTAAAAGTATGAACAAAAAAGTTTGTTAAATTATCTAAACATTAAAGAACAAGAACATTATTGAGTCTTGTTGCTTGAAATAAAATTATTATCTCCTTTATTTCATTTTATTACTTACTAATTACATTTTTCAATATTTTTGTAAACAAAAAGATAAAAAAAACATTAAAAAATATAAAAAATAGTAGCCCACCGGTATCGGGAACAGGGTCCAAGCTACCGGCGGTCAGGGCTCCATAGAGAGGAACCTATTATTATTATTATTATTAAAAGTCTGTTCACCTCCAAAGTTAATTGAATGCTAATGATAGCTACAGGGGAATTACGTGTTTATTATTTATTTCGGTAACCTATCATTATTAGAAATAGAGACACATAATAGTATTATGTCTAATAATATAACATGGCATGCCATTTAATATTAGGCATTCCTGCATAAAATTTAATATTAGACATTAAAACATACTATTGGCTTCTTGAAACACAGAAGAAAAGCCTCTTCTTTTTGAATGTCTTCTTAAAGCTTTATCTCAGAGTATCAGAAATAGAGCAGCGAATCGCCTGCCCGTGCTTTTACTTCGTTTTAGCTTAGTGTTCTTTCTGACATTGTTTTTCCTTTTTCTCGGGTCATAAGGGTCTTAGCGTGATGTTAAGTAACCCATAGTCTTCCTCAAGAATTGGGCTATTAAATGCAAAAATATTCTATCAGAGATCAGCGCTCTCAAACAAACAGAAAAACGAACAACCTCTTCAGCTTAATTTTTAGTATAGTTCAAGATATAGATACTTAGATACACTGACATTCCTACTAGTATTACAAAGCTAGCTCAAAACCATTTATTCTACTACAAGCCGTGTTGGGTATGGGTTTTCCCATCGGCAAAAATAACGAACCTACGAACCATACAAACTCCTATCCTCTAAGGAATTTCATGTTAATACTCTAGGGAATAAATTTCATGAAAAATCCTTATAGCTCACTTTCGATATACTTATGGAACGTTTGTGAAAAATTTGATGCTCCTATAGAGAAGTGGTTTAGGCAGTGCGTTGTCTGTCAGTGAATTTAAGATTTTTATTAAGTAGATGCAGCTTTTATTTTACCAATTTGGCATTGATGACAAAAACCGGGAAGCGTTATTTAATTACATAGTAAAAGTATCTTATTTAAGGTTGTTCCAATAGTCGTATAAGTGACGTAAAGTCTAGATCGTTGTCAAGTTACTATTTATATTTTTTCCTTTTAAATGCATTAATTATGATAATTAGTTTATACCTATCAGTTTTATTTATCTTAGCGAATGTCGTCAGATTTGCATCAAGAACGGACAAATGAATAAATTGAATGCACTACCTGTCAAACTAATGTCTAAAGTTTGTTTAATTATAATTGAATTTGATGTTCGGTGTCGATTGATTTGTGGTTATTAGAATATTTTTTTTTTTAATTAAAAAAATTAAAGCACTTATAAATAGAATCATTAAAAAAAACCGCCAATACCACTTTTGTACGCACTTTAAATTAAACGTTTTCTTGGTATCGAAAACGAATAAAAAAGTTGATCTCTTTCTGCTAGATTCCAGACGATTTTCTGAGAAAATTTGGTATCGCTTACCTATTGAAAATGTTATTTCAATCTTATCCAGATAAAATCTGCAGAAGGCATCTTTGATAGTCCTTTTAACAAAAATACTTGTATTAATAATGCGTCGAATGTTCACGTCATATTTTTTACATTAAACATGTACTCGTATGTACACAAATCCCATTCATAACTTTTCATCCTCCTGCTTAACGTAATGCCGATAAACGAATAACAGTTTATTAGCAGAAAACGTGAACATTGTCAATAATACCAATGTAAAACCGTGGAACGCTCCATGAATTAGCCTGGCTTTAAAATCTAATAAACTGGCTACAACTAAGAATCGACGCGTTTAGTTAGGTTTGGCTTGAAATAATTTCATGATTAAGATTGAAGGTTTTTGAAGATCTGTACCGAAATTATATAAATTAAAGACAAACCAGACAAGATAATTTGTCTTGTTTTGTTTGTCTTTAAACGTCTTTCTAACCGTTATTAAGAAACTAAGTCCATAAAACCAGGACAATGACAAGACAACCAGAAAATGAATGGCAAAACAAAAAAGTGGACTATAGGAAATGTTTAGGATTCCCATTTCGATACGTTTTAATATTTAGCAATTACGAGTTTATTGGACATTTCTATCGTTGCTATTTATAAAATTATATTTAAATCAAATTTAATTTATTTATTTGCTTAGTTATCAAACCATATTATACTAGCTAGTTAAAAACACTAAAAAAATTACTAACCTTAAAATCTCGAAAAGTGTTGAGTGTGTTGTTGAGTGTTGAGTGTTGTTGTGTTGAGTGTTGTTGTTGTTGTGTTGTGTGGAACTGACTTATATTGTAACATCGAAATGTACACATGAATGCAATAAAGAGTTTGAGTTTGAGTTTGAATTGAACCCACCAAAACATAGAATGTGAGAAAGGAAGGTACAAAGAACGTGCGCAACTGATAGGATTGCCAATAAAAGAATTGAGATCTAAATGGGTGCCAAGTTCTAAGGAACTCACAGGAATGTACGACTTTCTTTAATTGCTTTAGAAGAAAATTTATTATTGTCCTGCTACTAACTTGTTTGATACACAGTCGTGTCTAGAAACCTAATGTTCTTTGATGATAGTGGCAGGAGATTAGAATGCTATGAATGTTTATGGCTTGTTTAATAAATGTACGAATGCAGCCAAAACAAATATACATAATGACAATAAATTAATGAATTTATAGCCCTTCACAGTCTGACGCAGTAGCGCGTATGAGTTAATAAACTAGCCAAGGATAATGTCCATCAATATAACAAGACGGAATCATTCGAGAATCCTGGCATTCAACCGAGTCTTATGTCTTTTACTCATATTTGTTTACAAACTCAATTGAATTCTATTTTTGTCCTTCTTATTTTATATTGTGTCCGATAAAATATCGGTTGTAACCAGTTGTAATATAAATACAAGGTCAAATTTATTGGTTTGTATCTAAAAACTCGTATTAGGGCTCGTAGGGATCCGCCCTTGACCGGCTGTAAATAATGTTCATTTTATTACGTTTTATACTTTATTGAGGAATCTTCGAGAGCAATTTTCTAGATTTAATGCCTTTTAATATTTTACGTCAACAACTTAAACTCCTCGGGCTTACGTGATAATTTTGCTCTTGGATTTATTGGGGCCCTCTGAAATAAAGCTGAGGTCTGGATTGCCGTTTTTCCACCCATATATTCTCAAGCCGCTTAGGTTTTCGTTTTTGCGATCATAATTCATCAATGAACGAAAACTTAATACATTAGGGGCTAAACTGTACTGTTTTTGGGGAAATAAAGTACAAAATAGGTCGTAAAGACCAACTTGCTTTTACAAATTAAAATTCAAATAGCTTTCGATATGACGTAACTGTAAAAATATCGGTCGGTCGGTATCAGTCGGTCGGTATGCATTTTTGTGTAGTTCCTAACCACATATTTTGTAAAATATGTAACCTAACAGTAGTTTTCACTATGTAAAACATAGAGACATATCCACAAACATAGAGACTTATAATGGATTTTGTATAGTTTTATCACCGATTTAATTACCACCTTTGAACACACGCAAGAATGAATGTTAAGACAGATTTTTTGATTGAATTGTATTTTTTATCTTTTTTTATTATGGACGCTTTTGACGTGTACGTCTTTCTACAGCATTCTCACATGAATAATTTCAACATGAATGATGTAAACAATATTTTGTGACAATTTTACGATTTCAGAGAGTGTCTGTGGAGTTCTTTAGAATGGACAACTAGCTTCATCTTTCTGACTGACTGACCCCTTGACAGCTCAAAAGTGCCTGTGATTGGTTTATTTCAAATAATTGCTTTGAGTTTGAGTTTATTACGAATAGAGAAAATGTTACGTAAAATTATTTAGTTTTATTTTTATTGCGGAATAAAAACGAAATAATTTTACATAAAATTTTACTGTCATGAATTTCCGTAAAGTGACGCCTGATTCTATAACTTATCTTAAGTCAGATATTGTTATCGCTTGGGAAAAAAGGCAGGGAAGTAGGAAAACTCTGCTTCACATGGAACATGATAATACGAGTATGTATCCTTTTTCACTTATTTTGGTGGTATCTTCGGCTTCGGGCCGTTGCATGCTCACGAGCTTAATGATCCTCTTTCTGTCATTCGTAATGGGCTCGGGTAAAGGTTCTGCCAAGGTTTCTTTATATGCCAAAGCGTGCAGGGGTTGAATATTAATAATCATGAAAATACCATGTGAAATGTGAGCAATGACATTAAATTAAGTGTTAGTGCAAATGTGTCCTACTCCTAACACTTATTTTAATGTCAAGCGGCTATTAATAGCCTCACAAAATGTTTTGCTAAGGGGTTCGTAAGAGTTAGAGATGCGCTGAGTACTCGTTTCTTGCTTGGTACTCGGCATACCATGCAAATATTAAGGTTACATTTTGTAATATAACGTATAAGCAAAACATGTATGCTCTATAATGTATTTTTAAAATAATTTATATACCATGTTTTATACAAATAAATATTATTTCTATTTCAGACCGACCCAGGGAGGTACGCATTTTGGTAGTACTTGTTATCGGCCTAATAACTCGGTTTAACTGGCGAAGTACTCGAAAAGAACTCATATACTTATAACCTGATCTCTTTACAATATCACTGTAGATTTAGTCATAAAAATAAATAAACTTACTCGTATTTAATTAAATAATCAATCTCTCGTGGTCATAAATTTTCCCTTAAAGATATTGGTCTCCGTAAACCGATTTGCTCGGCAAGTACTCGGTTTATTTGACGCAGGTATTGGAAACGTACGAAACGCTTCAAATAGGTATAGAAAAATGCCATGCAAGGTTTTGGCATTGCTACGAGGAATTTGCATCTACAGCGCTGCAACAGCGTGAACATTCGAAAAGTGCCATCGCTATACATAGAGCTAGACCAATATCTTAGCGAAAATTTATGATCACGAGAGATTGATTATTTTAATTAAATAAATTCGTTTTTTTCACGTGATATTTCTGTAACTAATCTACATTAATATTGTAAAGAGATCAGTTTAAGACTTTTTTTCGAGTACCTCGGAAGTCACAACGAGTTGCTCGGCAGAGTACTCGGTTCGGTAAACATAATACCGAGCAGTACTCAGTACTCGGTAAAACTTGTACTCGACGCATCTCTAGTACGAATGAACTTATCATATTATAGTTCTCAGAAATATGAATTTCACTTCTCTTGTTTTGTTTAAAACATATAGTCTTCATTAAATGTTTTTCCTGCTGAAATACAAGGAAATATTTTGTAAACTTAACGAACGTCCTCGTAGACGAATTTAAGCAAATTTTGTGTCTAACAAACAATTCGTTCTATGCTTTTATCGTTGCCTCGTGGTAATTCCGTAAACCCCAGTCTTATCAGTTACTTACGATGTACAAGATTCCATGCCAAATTCTAATGTTTATAGGCTTTAGGGTTTTATTGTTGTCGGAGCGGAATTTAGGGTTCAAAGAATTCATTTCATTTAAATGTACCAACTGTATTTGTGTCTTTGGACCTGTTTCTGGATCGTCTGCCGAAGTATTTATATTCTTTTTCCATACTAAGCCACGAAGTAGGTTCACGTCAAAAGCAGGTTTAAACTAGCGTAGCGTAGTGAGGAGCCGTCGACGTTAGCAGTGTCGTTGGTGTTACACTTTCTTCGCCATGTTTTTTTTTGTTTTTCATGTATTTTACTAAAGTGGAAAAATCGATTTTGCGCTAAATTAATAAGTAATTATATAAGTCGCTTAATTTCTCTACCCCTTTCTAGCTGACACTAAGTTGTCTTATATTGAAAGTTGTGACAGGGCAAATCATAATATTATCCCGTTTTCGGCTTTTAATGTGAGATCAACTTTCATAACAGCCGGTACGAGTGTGTGCACAATAACACATTTCATTTTCCCTATTCGCATATTGTTGTGTGGAATAAAATCCATTTCTGCTTGATTAGAGTACAAAAGGAACATAACTTTGTGTCGTATATTTTACTCTTTGTGTTATTTTTTATGGATTATTTATCTGCATTTTTACTACGAGCAGAGTCGATCGCTCGATGTCAACATCTAAAAATATTGGACCTACATAACATTTGATACTGACAACTAAGTCCGGTTCTGGTTTCTATTAATATGTTTTTAATGGATATCGTAAACTTCTTTAGATCGTTTTAAAAACAATGAATGTGTTATGTTATGTTATTAGGTATCTTTTCGATTAAGTGTTAACAATGATAATCGAAAATGTGTATATTTGTGGATGATGACGAGTCTGTTTACCTATATTTTGTGCTAATTCACTGTTATTTCTATAGGCCGACCGCTTAACTGAGTCGTTGCCTGAGGTAACTGCGCTGCGTGAGGGGTGATAGTTTTCAAGTTGACAAATCACTGAGCTCACGCATCACGTCACCAGACCCCTCCCAGACCGCGCTGCGATCTCAGACAACGTCTCTGTTAAGCGGTTGGCCTTTAATTTGTAATGTTTGTGTGTGCAGTGCTACAACGGGCGCGATCTACCAACCGTTAACGAGTCCCCGAGCGGGAACGGGCACTGGGCTCGCGCGTGGCGTCTTCGGATCCACGACCCTTCCGACTCCGTCGACTCTCCTCGAAGCATCTCCAACTCTAGTCTTCGCGAGGTCGACGACGAGCTTACCGGCGAGGAGCTGGCCACCTATATGTACCACGTGAACTGTAACATTGGTGGACTCACCTGAGACACGTCTGTGTAAACGACAGTGACCACGCAACCGCTCGCTCGCCCGGGCAGAACTACAAGTGACGCAGACGGCTTAACAGTGTGATCTATTTTATAGACGTTTCTAAGCGATTTTAAAATTGTATATAAGACATTGTTGTCCATTGTTAGTTACGGCTTTGTTAATATTTAAATGTTAACGTGCACTTAAACGTCCATTTTGGTCTTAAGTGCTAATCTATGTTAGCTGAAACATGATGGTGAGATAACGTAAAAAAATTGTCCTTGAGAATTACGTAGTGGGCGGGGCCGCCGTTATAGCTTACTTATGGGTACCTATATGAAGCGATTAAGGGTGTGTATCTATAGATAAAATTCCGGAGACTTGCCCACTGTGTCATAAAGCTGTAATCTTTGGCACGCACTGCCCATTATTCACTCTCGAATCTATCGATTACTTTGGGGTGACACTTCACCTTACATTCTAGTTAACAACATATTATGTAAATCTGTAGTAAATGGCCGAAGGTTGAACGTTGTTTTCTAAGTTAATTTGTGTATGTGAAGTATCGATCAACACTGTCAGGGATTTATACAAATTATTACGTACCTACTTATTTATTTATTTAATTTTTGAACAAAATGATTATTGAATATTCATTGAATGCCAGTCTAGATAGGTGTATAAATAAGTAACGTTACTCCATAATACTCTACTGATAGTGTTTAAGTACGGTGGTTGTAAAAAGTATGTGCTAAGCACAAAATAATAACAGAAAACGTTGAGTGTAGAGTGTGGGTAGATTGAATCGAATTGAAAGCTGTGTTTGTACGGAAAATACTTCTATAAATTATGTATGTTGTGTTAAGCTACGAAAAGTGAGAATTCCTAATGTTAAATGTACCGTTGTTTCCCGCCCAAATTTGTGAGGGTCGAGCTATACATCACGGAACCGTATCAAGGACGCGTGAGGAACTTTATTCATGTTTGTGACAGCAGCAGTATCACGATGTATATCTCTGATTTAGTTCGGAGAGTGTCAGTCGGCACTCGTGTAATTAACGACAAAGTGTGTCTATACTCGATGAGACTGTAGATGACGTGTATAATGAAAATACTAATCTTGTATATTGTGTGTGAAAGGCAAAAGATCGTGTCGTATGTATGTACTTACTTAAGAGATTAAAATATACATTGTCAATCAACTCTAACAGATTAGCTAGGTATACATAAATAATATTTGCTGTGTATACAAAAATAGACTGTAAATAAAGTATACATACTTATGTGAATAAATGGAACAAAAAGCCTTAGTGACTTGAATTATAAATAATAAAATTTGTCTGAAGAGGATATTCTAGAAAATAAGTTCACAAAAGGCAACTAACTCATAGTGAAAATGCGACTTATTCACTATGAGTTGCCTTTTGTGAACTTATTTTCTATCGAGTTTTATACTAGTGTGTGTCGTTTGTTGAATTAATGGTTAATAAAAGGCTTTGGCTGTGTATTTGATTAGATATAAATTATAGTGAAATAAGGAACTGTAAAAATAATGTAAACTATGTAATTCCATTGTGTTTGGTCAAATGTGATTTTTTATAGTATGAAATTGTGATACATCTGCTGTACGACTACGGGGTAAACGTCAACATTATTTTAATCTTTGTTTAATTAAATTAAATTCCAAAGAAATAAACATCGAATAAATAAATCCCACGAGTAGATATTCTTTTTATTTTTATTGTTTTAGTCTTTATATTAATCAATATGAATGCTTTAGATAGCTTGTGCTTACGGACTTACTATTTAATACCTTAAATAGTAAGTCCGTACAATACGGTTGTTGCATCATGGCCGGTCCGAACTTCGCGCTGAAGGCTGCGCAATAACATATTTTAGGAACCAAATGAACATTTTTTAGGAGGAAAAAATCTTTTTTAGGAGAAAACATGCGCGAAAGTTCAGAGAGCCTATTTTCAGACCAGTCATGATGCGTCAGCCATATTGTAAGTAGGTAAACCCACGTTCGCACTGGTGTAAAAATATCGCGGGATTTTATCGCGCACTAGATTTTCAACTTTTCGTGTTGAGCCGCGTATTGAGAATCCAGCAGAGTGCATCCTAGCGCATCAAAAAACAAACTGTTGGATTTACAACTCTCGGCGCTAAACTGAATTGAAAGTCCAGTGAGAGAAAAAATAGCCCGTGCGATGTTGGGCTACTATACCTTTGGTTAAAAAATATGGTCTTAGTTGTGTTCCTTTTCTCGTAGTTTCATATCAGATGCCCTTGTACAGTCAACAGCAAAGGTAGATGATCAAAATCAGAAATTCAATACTAATGAACGGAGTTCGCGTGGAACGCGAAGAACTGTGTGGCGTCGAAGTGATTCAAAAGTATGTGATTGTAAATTATACCAAACATTTACTACTAGTACGCCATACAGTTCTGACGCGAACTCCGTTCATTAGTATTGAATTTCTGATTTTGATCATTTACTTTTGCTGTTGACTGTAAGCGTGTCACATTAAAATGTTATAGTAATTAATATCATTGTTAAAGGTAGATAAATAATTGTTGTTGTAAAATATTATCATAACGAGTGATCTATTTTGATTATTGTAATGTCAATGAATTAAAAAGGAAATTCCCCAACCTCACTAATTTGTTTCTTTTTAACCCCCGACGCAAAAACGACGGGGTGTTATAAGTTTGACGTGTCTGTGTGTGTGTGTGTGTGTGTGTGTGTGTGTGTGTGTGTGTGTGTGTGTGTGTGTGTGTATGTCTGTCTGTGGCATCGTAGCTCCCGAACGGATCAACCGATTTTAATTTTGTTTTTTTTGTTTGAAAGGTGAATTTGTCGGGAGTGTTCTTAGCTATGTTTGATGAAAATCGGTCCAAGATGGCCGCCGCTACAAAATGGCGGATTACATATTTTTTCACAACTCCCTCAATATGGATATCAAATGAAAGGGCTTGACTAGTAGAACACTATACACTATGATAAATTTCAAATCCAAGATGGCCGCCACCATAAAATGGTGAATTACATTTTTTTTTTTCACAACTCCCTCAATATGGCTATCAAATGAAAGGGCTTGACTAGTAAAATACTATACACTATGACAAATTTCAAATTCAAGATGGCCGCCACCACAAAATGGCAAATTACATTTTTTTTTTCACAACTCCCTCAATATGGGTATCAAATGAAAGGGCTTGACTAGTAGAATACTATACACTATGACACATTTCAAATCCAAGGTGGCCACCACCACAAAATGGCGAATTACAAAAAACCTGATTAAATACCAGATTACCTGAATCTTAAAACGCAAGAAAATAAAAGAAAAGAAATAATAAGGAGTCCCTATAAAAAGCATGAAATAAAAAATTAAATTAAAAATTTAAAAAACCCCCGACTACGAAAAATCCTATAAAAAGAAAAAAATAACCTTGAAATTATGACCCTACGTAAGTACGTATGAAATTTTTTGATTAAATATTGTCCTGTCGGGGGACCGCTACTATTTTAAACTTTAACAGAACGTTAGGCTAATAATTAGAGCGGTCCCCCGACGGGACAATATTGAATCAAAAAATTTCATACGTACTTACGTAGGGTCATAATTTCAAGGTTATTTTTTTCTTTTTATAGGATTTTTTACGTTTTCTCAACTCATTTACAGAGGTAATCTACTTAGAGCACTGATTTCAACAGCACTTGACCGAATCGCACCTGAGCACTTCCACTAACAGCACTGAAACGATATTTTGAAACTATTTACTTACAAACTATTATTTGCAAATAATCATGAAAATAATGTAATAATAGTCCTCCATCCAGACCGATTTTCGGCCATTGCGACCAATTTCAGCGGAGACCAGCCTTCGAATGATATGAACAAGTGTGTGTCCAGACACAGGTACACTCTCTCTTCCCTCACTCTCATAGTCCGATGGGACAGCAATCCGACAGGACCCGAGAATGATCAGGCACTGGACCAACGGCTGGACGTGTTTTCCGAGACACACGTCCGACTTCCAATCTCCGGGCTGTTACTAAGAAATTCTTAATGGAAAAAGCAAATAACGCTTTGACCGACCCGGGAATTCAACCCAGGACCCCACGCTCAGCAGTCACGCTTGCGACCACGAGACTAATAGGCCAGTCAAAAAAAAAACAGTTGTCTCTTTAAATCAAAAGCAAAATACACTCCCGAGCAATGAAAAAGTTCCAGTGACATAGCACCAAATTACTCCTAAACGGGAAAGGCTAGCTTAATGACGCCGTCTGCAATATTGAAGTACATTTAACAGCGCATCAGAATATTATCAACTAAAAACGTAAATATTGTGTTCAAATTTTAAATTATATGTCTTAGGAGATATTAAGGTCTTTGTAGGCATTTTGTGGGTGGGGCTTTTTCATTGCTCGGCAGTGTATATAGACACACTCAAGCATTCTGAAAGTCCATAATATTCAAGTCAAACATGCAAAGTCATAGATTTCCCGGAAAATATGGAAATGTAAATTGTCATTGTCGCTGTCATTGTCTTAAAAGGAGAATTTATTATTTATAACTAACCCTTTCGGTGTGTCTCAATTTTTTTATGCTAAAAGGGCGAGAAGTGGCTGTCTGCTTTATAATTCATCAGTCCTATTTTATCTTCCCGAGAATATGTCACTTTTGGCCTTTCAACCCTTCATATGCTACGTGTGTTTTACGAGCGAGCAGCACCTGCTAAAACTCTGCTTATAAGCCACCTGGAGCCTTGATTAACTCTTGAAGGATATAGCGGAGAGCTAGCTCAAGTTATCACTCTTTATTAGTTCCGGGAAACTTTTTCAAAGTGCGGTACATTAACATTTAATTAATTTGTTATGAATTTATGCATTTAAGTTCCTGGATTAAGGCCCGCTTGCACCGCAAATCACTAAATACGTTTAGCGGTCAACCAATCGAAAACATTCCGTTTCTGTCAATCGTTTGAAGATGCCAGAGATAGAATGATGTTGATGTTAAGCTTAACACATTCAGTAATTTGTGGTGCAAGGACTTACTATGAAGCTTCGATAGCACCTCTATCTTTGTTCTATGTTAGAGGGTTCGGTTTCCGCACTTAGTCCTTCCAGTGGACCATTGTGCGTAGGGCATAGCGGCCGTCGGTATTTATTCGAACCGGCCCACCTCCTTCCAGCAGTTGATTACATCTCCTGGCCTGTTAATAACATCTGTGTAAGATCTGGGTCCCATAGCACTTCCTAGAAGCTCCGAAATACTAAGGACGAGGCCACAACACTGCGTTGCGGCGTCGTATCGCAAAAAAAATATTGTTGTGTGTCGTAGATTTTTTATAACGCAGTGTTGCGGCCTCGCCCTAATGGTGGGTACACACCTACGTACATGATCGATAAACTTGTTCGATCTCGAGCAAGTACGAACGTGTGTACAGACGCCAGCAGGTCAAGCTACCCGAAACTGTCAAATTTTCCCAATCAAACCTTAGCGATAAAGTTGAAAACCTATCAAAGAAATCTGACAGATTGTAGTAGCTTGATGTGCTGGCGTCTGTACCATGCATGTCTTAAGACAAATGCTCGAAGCGAACCAAAATATTCGATACGAACAAGTTTTTTTTGAAAAAACGTTTCCCCACACTAGGAATTACTCCTGTGTCGTGGGTGCATTTACAAACATTTAAACTCACATACACAAACAGCCAGACCCGGAACACCTGTAGGCAATACAAATATTTGTTCCGTGCGGGAATCGAACGCACGACCGACACGCAGTCGATCGCTCAGCCACTGCGCCAACCGTGTCGTTAAAGATTCAAACGTCCATAATTCTTGCTCGATGTTCGAAACAAACATGTAACCAAACGTAGTAAGTTCTTGTATAGACACATATTTATTCGCAAATAATTACGAAACTCTTCAGGGTCCATCTCTTTTATCAAATTAACATGACTGTGACGTTCTCTTCTTTGCAATATTGGCCTAACCCAACAACGACGACACCTTCTTCGCGTAGATTTTCCCCGACAGTAAATGTAGCAGGTGATGCCCACCAAACAAAACAACGAATTGTCCATTGCTCGAAGAGTTTCAAGGCGCACTAAACGTGTTCTTCGAGCAAGCTTTTTACGTGTAGACGCAGGGTCGAGCATGTTTGTAGATAGTCATGCTCGGATGAAATATGCTCATCGAGCATGTAGGTACGTGGAGACCCACCATAAGTAGTGTTGGGTTAATAGCCGGATGCTTTGAGTTATTATCGATTATAATCCATAAGTGTCCATTAATAGCCTAGCAATGGATGATAACCCTGCTAATAATGTATTGTTGCTAAATAAATGCCTTTTTTTATTTTTTGTAAAATCTGTGGGTGTGAACATAAATTGGGTGCGTGTACGCAGTGTGATTCAATGTATTGTTATTTTTTTTTTCAGTATTTGTATGGGACAAGTGTTAATAATAAAATAAATACACATTTTTCGGGAAATTCAGTTTTGTTAATTTAGAGATCCAATACTATAAAAACCATAATTACTATTGACACATCGCTTTGTGATTTAACCATCTACCTATTTAATTACTTGACTTAACAAAGCGAGCTATATATGTAGCTACAAATAAATTTTAAGCGATACGTAAAAATGTAAGGTACATTATGTAAGTTACTTATTACTTAGCTCTTTTCTGTGAATACGACGTAGGTAAATTATAAACAAAAGAAAATACCCGAGCGGTTAGTAGGTAACATTCATCCCCGCACCCCCATTTCTCGTGCTATCTCTTTCTGGCGCTAATATTTTTCATGCCAGAAAGAGATGCATGAACTGCACTACAGCGACGCCAACCGAATCCGGAATCAGTACGTCGATTGATATGTTTCGGTGAAGAAGTCCTTTCCTTAATACACCAGAAATAGATCCATTAGCGTCCGATCCAATCGATGTATCAAACTTAGGAGATTTTGAAGAATCCAGTGTTTTTAGCAGTAATTAGGCTGAAAATTATTTTTGAGCAACCAACAAAAAAAAAAAAAACTAAAAGCGAAAATAAAAAAAAAATCCCAAATAAATGACTGATTAAGAATTTAAATAAAAACTAAGTACTTAAAAAATATAATTATCAAAAATCAATGTAAATAGCTGATTGAAAATTTTTTAATGGGCCAGATTAGTTTTAAATTGCATATTTATTTACTACAAAGAAAGATGATGAAAATGAAGTCTAATCTGACAGTCCTAAGCCTGAAAACCATGAAGGGTTTTCAATCACTAAAATAACATTAACAGCAGGGTTATCATCCATAATTGCTATTAATGGCTACTAACCTGCTTTTAATCGATTATTAGCCAAATGATATTAACCGGATTATTATCATTACCCAACACTAACCATAAGGGATCAGCGTGCACCGTGCGTTTAGTCGCTGCGACAAGTAGTGAGAGCGCGCGACTCCCCTAGCAAGTCGTTGCGATTCTGCAACTCGACGTCAAGTGTGCGGAGCTTTGATTTGCAAAATATATGAAAATTGTCAGCCGTAGCCTGTAGTTGCGTCTAATCACTGAGCTGTTGCGGTCGTAAATTGTTGGAAAAGTGGAAACACGAAAATATGTACCTTTACTAAGAAACACAATCGTCCTTATTTACTCTCTTCACGGATGGTTGTCTACTAGAGTAATATCCACTGACTAAAGAACACGTTTTATCTATATCTCAATCGGGTCTTAATCCTCCAATCTTGCCGTTATAATAACTTCAGACGTGGCTGGTGGGGCTTATACCTAAGCACGTAAACAATTGCTATACGAAAAGATAAAGTGTAGTTTTCTTGAATTTCTTATTTTGAAAACAAATAAAATGACGTGTTTTTGGGTATTAAGTCAAGCATCAAGGTGGAACAAGCTGTGTTAAGTTAGGTATAAACGTTTTGATCTTAATAAACACTACTTTATATAATATAAACACATTACCTAATTATTATAAAATGAAAACAGTAAGTAAAATCGGTAAGTACGCCAAATTTTTAACCAAAAAAAGGGAAAGAAAAACACTCGAAACATTAAGTTTCCGTCTACCAGTCATAAAAACAACAATTTACTACATGGAGGCATTCCAACTACGAACAATGGAAAATAGTTAGGTGCAAATGTCTCTTATCAACAAATTGTTTGCATCCAAATGCACTGCATGCTTTTAACAGTCCGTGACTAGAAAGATAAGAGATTCTACGCAAAGAATTTCAACGAAATTGCTGCATTTGGTACTTGTTTTAGTGACGTCATGTCCACTACACTGTCTTGATGGCCCCCCATTTCATTAAGTGAATGCACTGCATGACTGCAAGCACGTAGGTAAAAACAAATAAACACCGTGGAGGTACTTGTTTTGGCTACAATCCCATTCCACTATAATATTGCAAAAAGCGTCATTATGTAAATGATTGCACTTTTATAGATAAATACGATAAATACGTAAATTAACTTATTTTTTTAATACAAAAAGCGTCTGATCACAGCTAAATAGCCATTTAAATACATAGCTAGCTAGTTACGTACCTGTTTTCAAGTCAAAGTTTTGTAAAAAGTGAATAAAGGTTAGGTAAAGACTTGAAGTTGGTAGGTATGTTCCAAATAGCAGACAATTATTTCTGATTAATTCAAAATTGATATTTGAGATTGTTCGGTCCACTTGATTTGATGTTACTTTTTGTTTTAGCGCGCGAAGTGTATCCATTAAATTAATTAAATACTGTTAAACTTGATCTATCTACGACCAGATTAGATTTCAAATAAAACATAAAACGAATGTTTTTAATAGTGTTTCGTCTAGTCGTAAATAAGGATCAATAACAGTTTATCAGAATTGTAGTAAAACGAACGGATGAACGGATTTGGATGTTTGGCACACAGATAGTTTATATTATTGTATTAATACTTTTTATTCCGATATTCTCACGAGATCGAAACTTACGCGGGCGAAATCGCGGGGCGCAGCTAGTCATTTATAAAGACTAGCTGCGCCCCGCGGTTTCACCTGCATAAGGTTATAATAGTTTATTACCTGTGTACCAAATTTCATCCAAATCCGTTCAGTAGTTTTGGCGTGAAAGAGTAACAAACATGCATCCATCCATCCATCCATGCAAACTTTCGTGTTTATAATATTAGTAGGATAATAAAGAGTACGCTATGTTATGCCAGAGGGCGTTCAAATGTTTGTGATTAAGTAATCAAACCGAAAATCACCGGTAATGGATCTTTCTTTTGGTGTAAAAGTGTACATTGAACAATGTCTAGTTAAGAAATACAGTAGTATGATATTGATTTGAGTAAACCAATCGATCTGCGTAGCGTTTTACCAACTATGTTCCAGTTTAACCGGATGCATCTGAATACCAGTAATTTACATGCCTGGAGCGACTGTCTATCTGACCTTCACAACCCACTGACTGGGTAAAACGAGCCTCATAGTAAGACTCGTCGACTTCCGGGCTTCTCACTACCCGTAACAAATGTCAAAGATCTACGATTGACTCATCAAACGCGGTATTTCCATCTTTTTTACATTGCTCGTTCAAAAAAGTTTAGTTAGATATGGCTCGAGGAATATCATTATAATACCAAACCTAATGTTTTAGAAGATACAAAAGACAAAATAATTTACTTGTAATGTGTGAATAAACTCAGCTCAAAGTTAATTTAAAATAAATTGAGCGTTTCTTATAAGACGCATCGAGTTTACTTAGAAGTACCTAAGTGTTAATAGGTATAGTTTTCGACACATTCATCTTAATTTAAAGCTCTTTGTAGTTTGTAATGTGTGTGTATATAAGTGAAGTAAAAAGTCCCATCACATAGCCGTCAACTACGCATTCTGTACTTCGAACTAAGTAACATTGCACAAAAATAATTGCTGGGAAACGACTTTTATTTTTGGTGTGATGCTATTTGCGGTAGAACGCGATGTAATGTAACACTCGCAAAACATTGTGCTTCTTCTTCTCCATCTTGATAAACTTTTATGTTATTGTGCTTAGCTCGTTCTGTTTTATTTAATTACCTATTAATATGTAGACCAATGTAAACAAACAACATAAATTGTATTTTGACTTTACTTTGACGTGACAAATATCTATGACATGACTTGACAAATCAACATGAGTTAAGCATTCCGTAGTACGGAGGTCTTATATTAATGTTAATAAGTAATAAAATAAAAATGGAGTTACGAAAACAATAATGATTATTAAATTGATAAATTTTAATGAAATACCTTTATAATGCTGCTCAAAATATGTTTTTGCCTTAAAAATAATTTTTAAAGATGGTCAAAAGTACATTAACGATTACGTAAAAAAATCGCATCGTTATGTGGAAGGGATTACTTCGTGGGACGCATAATGGCAACATTATTGTCCCTAGATTCGTGATTTAAGGTCGACTTGTAGTGAGAATAGCTTTTTCAGGATATCTCACCGTTTTATAAGCGACATACGGAGACGAGCCGCAATGACGTCATGCGACACGAACGCGAGTTTCCGGAGAATTGGGCTACTGTACCGTTGCGTTGGGTGCACGCAACGGTGAGATATCCTGAAAAAGCTATTCTCACTACAAGTCGACCTTAAATCACGAATCTAGGGACAATAATGTTGCCATTATGCGTCCCACGAAGTAATCCCTTCCACATAACGATGCGATTTTTTTACGTAATCGTTAATGTACTTTTGACCATCTTTAAAAATTATTTTTAAGGCAAAAACATATTTTGAGCAGCATTATATAGGTATTTCATTAAAATTTATCAATTTAATAATCATTATTGTTTTCGTAACTCCATTTTTATTTTATTACTTATTAACATTAATATAAGACCTCCGTACTACGGAATGCATAGCTCATGTTGATTTGTCAAGTCATTCATAGATATTTGTCACGTCAAAGTAAAGTCAAAATACAATTTATGTTGTTTGTTTACATTGGTCTACATATTAATAGGTAATTAAATAAAACAGAACGAGCTAAGCACAATAACATAAAAGTTTATCAAGATGGAGAAGAAGAGAAGTGTTGTTGTTTTAAAGAGTGCTGTACTGCACCGGACCGTCCTGCTACATGCTTTTCCAACGAACGCTAGGGTGCTGTACCTACGTGTCCTGGCTTCATTACTTTACAAAGGCCCAAAAGATTGTCGGGAAATCCTTGCGAAAACAGATTTCACCCTGAGGCTCGCGTTAGGAGTCTCGTCACAACACGAATTCAATTTTTTTTGTGGTCAAAGTGCCTCACAAACATGAAGACTGGGCGAAACGTGAAGTGGTCCGCCGATTCCTAAGCTCACGGACAACGCTTGACTCATCACGCCGACTTTTCGTGTAAACCAGTGATTATTATACTGTCCTTGTGCTGCACGGATCATTATGACTGTTTTTAAAAGGATTCTTATAAGTGTAGTTTTGTTCAAGCATATTTACGTAACTTGAAAAGTCACTTTTTTGTTTATGGATAGATTTTAATAATTTTTATTGTAAAGGATAGGTCTAGATATAAAACGAATATTTCCGTTTAAATTGTAAAAATCGGACCATAAGTTTAGAAATTATATGGGATTTTGTATAATCAAAATGTGCCAACTCACTTTTGTAACAGTTTTCTTTCTAGAAACTTTTTATTGTGCATAGTTAAGTTATATACTAAGGTTTAATTAGCTTAAGGATTATGTAACGAAGATTATATAACAAAATTGTAAAGATATAACATGAAAAAAATTAATAAAAAGGGGCTTGACAGAAAATTAACAACCAAAAGGGCTCAAAATACACGGCTCGCTTCAAAGTAACGTAGGCCGGGTATAAATATAAGCGCAGTTTTTGACTGACACTGCGCTGCACGCACACCTATCCACGCGCTACCGGCGTCCCGCGAACAGTCTACTCCTACGTATCTATTGTACCCTACCTATTGTAAATTTGTAACCCAGTGAGGATTATACGTATGAACTTTGCTTGTGTGTTTCTATTTCCTAACCCAACTTGCAACCTAACTACAAAGCCCTTCAATTATTTGCATACCTATATTATTTTTGTTACTTATCTAAGTTTTACATTGAAAAAAATAAAATAAAGACATTTGAAATATTTATTGTTTGAAATGCATTTGAACCACTTTATTTCTAGTTACAAAAGTACCTTTTTAAGAATACCTTACAGACTAATAAATAAATTCAGTATACATCCAAGTATAAACCACAAAAACATAATTATTATCACACCACACACATGGGAGTTTACTTTTGGTCATGCTTCTCTGTAAAATCTATACACAACTCCAGCCGGTCAAAATTCAAAGTCTAGTTCGACTGCAACGTCCTTCTTTCGGCACTTAAGACCTTGGCTCTTTCTCTCTCGATATCTGTCGATCCAACCGAGAAATGTACGGGAGCAAAGTGGGCACTACAGCTCAAAAATCCTCGCTTGCAGGAGTAGTACCGCGTTTATTGTGGTTGCGGCGCGATCGACCTTTCTTGCCCTCAACCAGAGTAAAGCCTGGTAAAGCCGTCCTTGTCCATTGACTGGTTTTAAATCCGGCGCCTTCCGCTTCTGTATCTCATATGTCTCATTCATCGACGCTACACAAGCAACAACTATCCACAGTTGATAACTTTGGCGGAAGCCTGAAGTTTTCTTCGTGTGTTTTTCCTTGTGGTGATGGTCGTAGAGTCTTCTAAGATGTTTAAGAACACATTTTGTTAAAATATAGGTATTTATTATTTTCTTTCGCAATTGACACAAACATGATTGACATAACCACTGTTTGACGTTCGTACGGTGGTCGACACAGATCATACGTCACGTGTCGACTGGTCATGACTACTCTTTGCATGCCGCATGTAAACTAAGGCATGTCGCGTGTCTTTCCTGCGTGAAATGCTCGAATCGTCATGGTGAGAATAGCTCGGCTTGATTTTGTCGCGGGAAAAGTTCGAATCGAACGTCAATAACGAACGCGAGATATGTGAGAATCGCTCTACAGGGGTCATGGGGTTACTTAATGTTGTGTTATAACATTAAAAACTAGTTTTCGTAAAAGTTGGAATACTTACATTCAATAACTATCTCCGTAACCAGAAGGTTGTCAGGTATGGTACAGTAAATAAAAATATCACAATGACGGGGAGTACAAGTGATTCTCGGCTTCGTTAAGTGTCTTTTTACACCCGTTTCCGTGTGTCCCGTGTCTATGTATTGTTCTAGCACATTATGTATGTATGTTCCTTTATTTAAAAACTATTCTTTTGTCATTTGTTTTTTTTTTGCGTTTTGGTGCAAGCAATTCGAGAACAATTTCAATCAAACAGGGATATAAGAAAATCGTGTTAAAATTATTATATCATCAGCAAGGTGTGGGACAGGCTAACTACCCGGGGTGCACTGGAAGTAATGCCGGACTCTTTAAAAATGCTTCACTGAAGAAATTTTTAGTAGTTCGTTAATAGCTCTTGAGGGTCGTTTAACAATCGTAAAAATGAGTTATAAGATATAGGATGGGTGGTTTATAAATGCACTGAGTACCTATATAAAAAGCAGAGCAGTAGTAGCGCAGTGGTAACGCCCTGACTTAGTCGTAGGACTTTGGTTCGAACCCAGGCCGAATGATGTCATCACCACTGCTCTCAAAACGGTGACGGAAAACGTCGCGAGGGTTTACTATCAGACTGAATTTATCTGAAAAATGTCAGACGGATCAAAGACCGAGTGCGGTACCGCAATATTAACATAAACATACCCAGCTCGCAGGGAATGTTCAATACAGTCTACCAAGCGGAGTGTGTGGAATTTATTTATATTCATTATACAAGCGGCTTATGCCGTAGACGCCAGGAGAGTTACGGACACCCATATTCGTATACTCTCCGACAACGCCTCAGTACTCCAATTCTTCGGAAGAAAATGTATCACATCGAGACTAATACTAGAATGTTACAATGTTCTAGAACGACTAACGGTATCTAACCGCGATACAGCGACACTGTAATGGATAAAAGGGCAGCAGATCGCTAGGTAAAATATTAAGTACGGAAAACCAACCTTTTTTTTGGGTGGGAAATCATCAAATGACCTCTCCCGCTCTGGGCTGAGCGGAAGGGCGTATCAGGCTTTTACTGACTAAAACCCACCCCTGTTCTTTCAGTTGCCTGTGCCAGGGGCCACGGTGTCTCTTTCGGACAACCTGTGGCCCTGGCAGGCATCGGCCCTTGCGGATCCCGTCAGTTCGTGCTGACATCTCTTTAAGGCGCGCGTGGAACACAACGCGCCGTCGACCCGGGCCTAGTCCTTACCGGGCGGCGACCTGCCCATTGCTCGCCGCCCGCAAGCCCGCGCCTACTGTGGCCGGGAGTCGGCTGTTGACTCCCGTCCAGGGCGACTCCTGCGGTGACTAGGGGCGTGAGGGTGTAGTGATTGCCTCTCCCTCACGCGCTCCGCCTCTTCCTTCGCGAGCATTACTGCTTCGTAGAAGGAGGTGATAGCCTGTCATGCACTTTCGCTCCGTACCATGGCCTAAACCAGAGCCGGACGCGAGAGATCGCCGCCGCCGATCGCCGCCACGAGGACACGGCGGTGCTCCGCCCAAGCCGGGCAGACCTTCACCGTATGCTCCACCGTGTCCTCCGGGCGATCCACATTATTGGTGACACCCTGGCGTTTCCTCCCGCTCTATCCTGAACAGGAACCTCCCGAAACAACCATGTCCGGTGAGGACTTGCGTCAGGCGGAAGGTGAGGGCGCCGTGGCGTCTCTCTAGCCACTCCTCAAAGGGGGTCTTATTGCAACAATTGTGACGTGGCCAGCACTGGTTTGCGACAATCGCACTCTCCATGCCGTTATGAGATCCCGCCGGAGCTCTGTCCGCTGTACCATGATTTCTCGCGGCAGCAGAGTTACGCCCCGGCGTTTTGCCTCCTCTCGCCACTGTCATATGTGGGCGAGGAATTTGGCCTCAAGATCCCATGGCGGCAATCCAGCAAGGAGGCTCGCCGCCTCAGTGGAGACCGTGCGGTATCCTCGGATCAGCCGGACAGCCATGACCCTTTGGGACGCGTTCAACCGGCGGCTGGTCGCCGCCTCAGGGAACGCGCCCATACCGATATTACGTAAAGGGCCATGAACCGCACGACCCCCGCATAGAGCCTCCGGCAGGAGGCGTTTGGTCCCCCTAGATTGGGCAGAAGCCGCCTAAAGGTAGCCCCGGCCCGCTCCAGTCTGGGAGCCAAACGTCGGAAGTGCTCCACGAAGTTCCACCGGCTGTCGAAGACGAGTCCCAGGTACTTCATCGTCAGCTCGACGCCGATGTGAACCCCTCCCGCCGTTATTTGTGAACCCGGCGGTGCATGGCGCGTCCCGAGGACCATGAAAACATATGGCCTCAGACTTGTGCAATGCCACCTCGAGTCCCAATTGCCGGATCTTCTCGACGATTGTCGCAACCCCGCGTGTCGCTGCTTCGGCCGCCGCCTGGTGCGACCTCCCCTGCGCCAGGACCAGCGTGTCGTTAGCGTAGCAAACCAAGACATGTGACGTCTACCAACCTACACTGGGCCCTCGTGGTAGATTACAGCCAACTCCCTCTCGAGGAGAGGAGGCCAGTGTCCCAGCAGTAGGAACATTATAGGCTGATTATGTGAATGACCTAATAGATAAGATATACCAAGAAAATGACATCAGGTGGGTACTTTGTTCCAATTTGTTTGTTATTCATATGGAGTAACAGATATTGTGTATCGGTACAAATGGCGCGATAAGGAAACAATTTCCGGAGATACGAGTACGCTATGATACTATGATACACACAGATAAAGTTATAATAGTTGAGTAGACAACGCTTTCCTTGTTTACTTTCGGTATTATTGCGTCTGTTGGGTTACTAATAATTATCTTTTTTTGTATATTACGTATTTTTCTATTTATTAGAATCTGTGTTCAATTAATTCAGCCTATTGCAGTCCACTGCTGGACATAGGTCTCTCCTAGGCTACGTCACAACAGCCTGTCATCCGCCTTCCGCATCCGGTCTGTTCCAGCCACCTTCTTTAGGTCGTTCGTTCATCTAGCTGGGGGCGTCCCACACTACGCTTACCGGTACGCGGTCCTCGTCTGCTCTACCGGCCATTGCGCATCGTTTCTTTGACAAATACGAATCGAATCTGTGTTACCATCTCTTGAATATGTGCTCAACTGTCACTAATGAGACATAATTTCTTTTTCTATTGTTACCGAACTAAGCTATCTGAAACCTAGATAGAACCTAGATGACGAAGCCTCTTTAAAAATGTTTACTGTTTTACAGTTTCAGCCATAGCTATTACAAAGGATAATAAATATAAACAACGTATATTTAACGTGAAACAAAAAAATGCATGTCCTTTTTCATTTTTAATACTTCAGACATGCGAGTAAACAAAATTGGTTTGGAGTAGAATTTCGCAAAGCAAATAACAAAAATGCATGTTATACACCGTTACATTTTGAAAGTTTTAATCCTTAAATCAAAATGCAGGGGGCATTGTACTCATCATTATGAACAACTTTTATTACGGGACCAAACCTGAAATCGTGAAAAAAAAGAAAATTAGTTGATCCATAGATTTATGTTCGCATAACTCGACATAATGTATGGATCAACTGATTTTTTTGTATATTGCTCATTTTTATTTAGGTAAACCATGATAGCGACTTCAATCACCATCCAAATGAACAAAATATACATATTATCTGGAAATGAAACATTTTTTTTCTTAGTACAATTTCACTATCAGCAGTTAAACTTGTAAGAGTATATGAGAGTAGGTAAGGTATTTTAAAGTTTACGAAGGATTCATTGAAAAATATGAACCATCGTCGCGCATTGCAAGTTGCTGCATTTAGGTATAGTTGACCTCATAACTGGTTTATTTCTTAATGGTTGAGTGTCACTTGCACTTCATAAAACGACCTGCACCCTAATTGCGTAACACACTTTCAATCACAATCCAAGGGTTTTGAAGAAAATTCCTAATCCATTGCTTCATATGTTTGAAAATTCGTCTGCTCAACAACATAAATAACGCAATGAACGTGGCTGAACTGTCAACATGAAAGGAACTGCATTCAATATTTTATCATTGAATTTATGTTACGCAATTAACCCACAGGTCCATTTGTCTATGAGGCAGTTAGATAGGTTCAAGTTTTAATTTAGTAGAAATTGTTTTCAAAACAGTAGAGAGCAGTGATGGCCCACAGCAGAGAGCAGTGATGGCCCAGTTGTAATAGTCCTGGTTATAAGTCGTGGGTTCAAACCCAGGCAGGCACTTTACTTTGTGTAAATAATCTCATCACCACTGCTTTCAAAACGGTGAAGGAAAATATTGTGAGGAAACCGGCATGTCCTAGAACCAAAAATTCGAAGATATTTGACATCTACCAACCCGCACTGGGCCTGCGTGGTAGATTATTAGCCCAGCTCTCGATGAGGGGAGGCCTGTGTCCCAGCAGTGGGAACATTATAGGCTGATTAATATGTTCTCAAAAATGATTAAAAAAATACGGGGACGACTATACCTACCTTTAGCGAAAGCGTATTACTTGTTTATACACAAGCTGTATAAGATAACACCATGTAAGAAGGCCGTAATCTTGCTTTAGAATAACAAACACCTACTTGCACGGTACCTGCATACAAAACTATGCTAAAAAGTTCCATCACAAGTAAGATTACCCTTGAATGGTACTAAAAATAAGTACCTACTTACGCTGTTTTCCACTAACAAACTTTTCTCATATCCGTGTGATTAAAGTTTGAAGGAAAAGTAAGAGATTTTTTATGCTAATTTCACGACTATACTAACTTGTGAAGTTCAGTAGCAACTTCAGAATTTATCAAATAATTTTAGCTTGTAAACAAAACTCGCTTTGCAATATAGCTTGATCAAAATAGAGGATTGATTTAGTATCATTGAATAGCTAAATCACAAACAAAAGCAGCAACTCTTTAGAAAATAAATAAGCTACTGAAAAAGAAAGACAAAAATATTTATCTTCAAGTAACCTTGAATATAAATATTTTTGTTTTTCTTACATATGTACGTGTAGGCGTAAAAATAAAGTTGCATAATAGTACCTCTGGGTACCAGACACTTCCATGGATATTGCTCGAGGCGAAAACAATATGCTGGGGTTTGATGACAGCCATCGTGATATGGGGTAGGTCTATAAACTACAGAACATGTTTTGTCCTTTATTCTTGCAACATGTGGGTAGGTTAGTAAACAAACCTTGGTAGTTTTTTGCAAGGATTCATTTATTTAATAGAGTTTGGATATACGTACAATCAAGGTAGGAGTAGCTCGTGGCTAAGTAATAACAGCCACACGGTTCGATCGATCAGGTTGAGCTGCGCTTGTCGTGGTAGGTCCGTGGATGGGTGACCATCTTTACATACCGAGTACCTCCGCGATTCGGAAAACACGTAAAGCTGTTGGTGCCGGCTGTCATTCGTGGATCTTTGTCGCTACGGGTCGTCAGAAGGCCGAAAGTCTAACAATCAGTCTTACCAAGGGGTATCGTATAACCCAGTAACTGGGTTGTGGAGGTCAGATAGGCAGTCGCTCCATGTAAAATACTGGTATTCAGCTGCATCCGGTTAGACTGGAAGCCGACCCCAACTTAGTTGGGACAAGGGCAGATGGCGCATGATGATATAGATACAATCAGCAATAGAAGTAGATTAACACTGTAGCATTTACTTATCATCTTTACATATCAACAAAATTAATAAATGTTATTCTACTTTTGTTACTGATCGTACTTAATTTTGGGTGATGGAGCTTCTTCATTATATACTGGAATAAAAATAAAAGTTGGTATAACACCTGCGAAGTTAAGAATGATGAATAATGACGGGGACAGAGGCGATCCTGAACAACTCTTAACATAATTATAGTTGAACGGAAAAGTTTGGAACTGTAATACCTACAAGTTTTTTTTTCGATTAGATAGGCAGCACTTTTTATTTCAGGCTCAAAATTATTATAAGGGACCTATTATGTTACAAACCCACTTAACAAGTACTTGAAAACTAGACCGTCAACAGGCATTTCCTCTCCAAACTTTAAAAGTGGAACAAAATGTCAAGAGGTGTCTACCGGGTATTTCATTTTTAAATAAATATTATCACACCAAACAGTATTCCTATTTTTGTATCATAAAATAAAATCATTAAAAGTTTTTAAAGTGCAGCTGACATAAATGAAAGTAAAAACCGGTGAAGTGCATTGGTTAAAACAGAGTTAAGTGCCAAGTTAAAATAACCGGTAAGTAAAGTGGCCGGCTGCAAAACCGCATCACCACAACTATTTGAGTCGACTAGTCGAGTACTTTACGGGAAGCGGTACATTTTCTAACAAAGCGTAAGCACCATTTTGCTTAGTTAGTTCAATTAGAAAACTTCAGATATGGGAGCAGGAAATGAGACTGGCCGCAGGTCCTTACTAGGGAGAGCGGTGAGAATTATGGCTAATACTTATCGGATAAATAATAACACTTCTCTTATTTTTAAAATAGATAGAAAAGATACGGATGTCTTGTCAACGATAGTCTGGCTGTTCTTTCGAAATGGTTTGCAGCTAATAATCTTTTAATTAATGCGAACAAAGCTAAATGTCTTAAGTTCTCATTACCAAATGTACCTCAAGTCGGTCTAAATTTAAAACTTCACGGCACGAAACTAGACGCCATAACGGCAATTGTATTTCTAGGAATTACTTTAGATTCAAAATTACAATAGGGCGCACACATTAGAGCTCTTTCAGGTAGGTTAAGTTCAGCTGCACATGCAGTAGGAAAAATAAGGCAGTTGACAGATATAGCCACAGCTAGGTTAGTATACCTACTTTGCTTATTTCCACAGTATTATGTCATATGGTGTTCTGCTGTGGGGATCGGCAGCTGACGTAGATTCAATTTTCATTTTACAAAAGAGGGCAATCCGAGCAATCTATAAAATGGGTCCTCGCGAGTCTCTTAGAAATAAATTCAAAGAAATTGATATACTGACTCTGCCTTATCTTTATATTTTAGAAAGTATTTTGAATAAAAGAAACATTTTGGGTATACTTACGCAAAATGTTTTTTATCATCGATGGTTATGAGAAATCGATCTGCGTCTAGTATTGTAGGTTCAATTGCTACAGTGTTGTAATCAGTCTTAACAAATCAAAAAAAAAAAAACAAAAGTCATTTATTCAAATTAGGCTGAGAATCAGCACTTTTCGAACATCAAAATTACAAAAGACAGTCCCCCAAAAACGCCCGCCCTTCACCACTTCCTAGTGCTATCGCTGGGAAGAAGAAGTGGCGGAACAAACTCCCCAGCAGCACAGCTGTCTGTTTAGTCAGAATATAGTTGCATGTATACAATACTAGGAACCTATGTTCAGTAATGAACATTACAAGAAGCTTAAATTATTTGCCATGTCAGCTAGCCACGCCAATATACCAACAAATATAATAAAAACTATACGTACTCAAGCTAAAAAATAATTAATTAAAATAAAAATAAAAACTCAGTACCTAAATAAAAGCCTCCAGGCATAAAGGGCGTGACAGCTTACATATTTATGCATTGCTGGGTTCGTCACAGATGATGAACTAGGACCATCGATGTGAAATAAATAAGTGAGTTAATACTAATAACAGTAACCTGTCAGTACCTAAGCTAATTCTGGAGAAAGAACATGAACATTGTCTTGAGTTAATTAGGGCGACCAACTATTCTTATCGTGTAAGTAGTCGTTGATGGAATAGTAAGCCTTTGAACAAAGGTTGGATTTTACTTGAGCTTTAAACGCATTAAAAGGCAAGTCTAGCAAAGAAGAGGGTATCTTGTTATAAAAGGTTATACCAAGCCCAACAAATGAGTTATGAACCTTATGAAGCCGGTGAAAGGGGGCACGTAGTTTGTCCTTATTTCTAGTGTTAACACTGTGAATATTACTGTTTTTAGTGTACAAGTGAAAATTTTGCCTAATATATAGGATGTTGGCGAAGATGAATTGTGATGCAACCGTGAGAATACCAATATCTTTAAAAAAATCTCTTAGAGAAACTCTGGCACCTAGCTGGTAAATTGCTCGAACAGCTCGTTTTTGAAGGACAAATATATTTTGTATATCAGCGGCTTTGCCCCACAGCAGAATACCGTAGGACATAACACTGTGAAAATAACTGAAATAGACTAAACGAGCTGTATCAACGTCAGTGTATTGTCTTACTTTCCTGACGGCGTAGGCAGCCGAAGTGAGCCTTCCTGCTAGACTTGATATATGAGGTCCCCACTGAAGTTTGGCATCTACTGTTAGTCCTAGAAAAATTGCCGAGCCTACTGTTTCAAGCACCTCTTTATTTAAGACGATGTTGGGTCCTAGATTTCTGACATTCGGTAAGGCGAACTTTACACATTTCGTTTTCTTGGCATTGAGAACTAGGTTATTTGACGTAAACCAATCTGTAACTATTGAGAGTGCACTGTTTACGTCGTCAAAGCAAATTACATCTCCGTTTTTAATTTTATGAACCGTTGTGCGATATGCATTATATCCTGGCAGAGGCTGTATAATACTGCCGTCACGTCAGTTGCTCAGCATTCCGTTAAAATGATAAAATCAAAGCAGATAGTTAGTAGTTTGCATAGCATCACCGCAAAGTTGTCAAAATTGTGTTGGAAGCTTCCGATATTGAGTGAAAGAATTTTAGACTCGGTATTTTTTAATTAATATTTGACAATTTTCAATAGTTTTAACGGTGTGACAGTTTACTTGCAGATTTTTGTCTAAGTCTTGCACTATGTAATGCCATTAGTGTAGTTTTTTAATTTTAAGAAAGAAGGTTTATTTAAAGGGGCTGACAATCAGTGACCAACAAGTTAGTATGTTCCATTTGCCAAGATTACCGAAATTACTTTTTGTGAATTTTAAGATAACCTGACACTGAAGGAAACGTCGTTTGCACGATAATTGTAAGTCTCTGTGTGTAGGTATATGGTGAGTGTGTTAAGGTGTGTATGAAGTTATGTATGGGGACATGTATTATTTTAGGGTATGTGTAGGTGACATAATATGAAAATGAAATATTAAAAAAAAAACTTCTATAGGTCGCAAAATACTAATCATTAATAGTATTAAACAAGATGAATAGGCATTTCTATAAGACAAAACACATTTGTTAGCAATTAGAAATAAACAAGAACTAAAAGTTATTTTGCTAAGACACGAAATAGTTAATAATTAAAAGTAAACAATATGAATAGATTTGTCTATAATACACGAAACAGTTATTAGCAATCAAAAGTAATCAAGAACAAAAAGTTATTCTGTAAGGCACGAAATTATATTACAGAACAACTTTTGTTTGTTTAGTTTGTAGTTGTTCAAAAATTACTTCTGTAGAACAATAATTAGTTCGCTTTTAAGAACCGCTTTTAATCCATAAAATTTTTGCTGAGATGGCGAGCCTCAAAAATAAATAACGGTTGTATGAAACATCATACAACCGTCGTTTATTTCGAGAGGGTCGAGCCACAGAGGCGTTTAACAAAACGCTCATTAAAGAATGTTTCCTTTGGTACCTTTTATGTTGATGTCGACGCAGTTAAGGTCACGTCTATTTTTAGCGAAACTTTAAATTTCATTCCGTTTATTTTATCTCAGAAATCGGATCACTAGTGTTCGGGGAAGCTTGTTGTCAGACTCGGATGTTATATATGTTGTGCCATTGGTGTGTTTTTGGTGAAATAGCGCGCGTCAATAGGTAATCCAAATTCTTTTATGAGCGATAACTATGTTGGTCAGGTGTTCTGTTGTAGTTTAGTTTATTCCTATGTCATTTTTTAAGGATTGCTGAGCCAGACGGTTATTACCTATTACTAATACCCGTAATACCTATTACCTACTACAATCATGTACAAATGTTTTTATTTAATTGTTCCTTTGTGTGTTGTGTTCACCAAATAAATTATTTATCTACCTAATTAATTAATACCTAAAAGAAAGCGCGCTTTTGGATTTTAACTTATATATTATTATGATTATTTTATTGGAAGCAGGTATATAATCTCTGCCAAGAAGTGTGTTTGTGTTGTTCAGTTAGTTCAATTATGCAACTACAGCACGTGCATACGTATGTTCCGTTCAATGCGGTTTCAATTAGTGCCCTGACACTGACACTTGTCACAATGTTCATGCAATTGAACCGATTGGTAGCCAGCTTGTACGTACGCCTGTATTTTTACAAAGTAAAATAAATGTCTAGTGTCTAGTACACACGTACAGTCATGAGCACCAACATGTCAACACTTGGCAATTTTCTATTGCGATTTTTTCGTAAAATAACGAATGCAACGTTGAAATACGACACATTACATAAACCTATGGGTTCGAAAATGCTATGTTCGTAACAGCATAAAATTTAATTGAAAAATAAAGGAGTAAATCGCTTTTGAATAAAGCCGAGTGTATACATACTTTTGCTCGTGACTTTAAAGTAGCCAGCCTTTGCAGCCCGGAACAATGCATGGCGGTTAATGTACACCGAGCTTTAGAAAGACACTGTCACACACAGGAATAAGTGATAAAGAGGACGATCTACAAAGCTGAATATTATTTAAGCCTGCCACAAACTGTTTCTATCGTATTGTCTTTAAAAGATCGCTCTTAGCGATAAGACCGCCCATTGTGTCACCCTCTGTAAAATCTTATACATATTATTTCTGTAAATTGTATGGTGTACAATAAAGAGAATTCTATTCTATTCTATCGAAGGAACGCCAACAGCGCAGTTTAAATAAAAATTAAAATATTTTATTTTACATAAACATGGGCACTTAAAAAACGTCAGAAGCTAGGTGCAAGAGCCGGCTAGAAACTCCACGGTTACTCCTTTGAAAGTAATTGGCTTTTACAATGTTTTCAAATTAGAGTATTAATAGGTATGGGAGGTCAGTGTAGGCCTGTCAACAAGTACCAGGTACTTAATAACATAGAAAATGGCCAACAAATCTACAGCCTACAATACAAGGCATACAACGTTCTCACATTCACAAAATCCAAAAGAATCTACGTAATAGATAAATAAAAAAAACGTTTTTAAATCAAACGAAAGATTGCCATTATAACTGTAACAAATCTGTATAAATTTCATTTCAACAAAAGCCACTAATAAAAAAAAAAATTTTTAGAAATACTATTAAGTTTGGAAATACTATTAAGTACTATTATTATTAAAAGCCTGTGGTGTCCCACTGCTGGGCAAAGGCCTTCCTACTCTCTTTCCACTTCTCTCTGTTTAAAGCTGCTAAGGACCAATTCTTTATTAAGTACTACTTAAGTAATTGTATTTCCAACCCCTAAGCTACTGATAATTTCCAAACAGAGAAATCCAATATATACTTCTACGAATCGAGACTAGAAAGTTACAACTACCAGTGTCTCGCTCGCTTTGATGGCTCGAAGTCGCAGTACCTGAGTGATTGGCTGCTTCTCACACTAAGTAAACCAAATATTTGTAATGGCCTTCTGGCGATGGTTTGTGTCGGCATGTATGTGGGTTTTGGTCAGTATATTATTATGTAGGAGAGTATGGAGCAATGTCAGACTACTGTTACATGGAACTTCAACATAACTGCCGAAATGTGGCTGGAGGTACTGTAGACCCAAGTCTAACCCTACAGGGAACACAGGCGTGGTATTGTGTCAGAAAGAACCATTCGTTGTGCCATTATGTTAATACCAGTTTCTGGCCGTGACTTCGTCCGTGTGAAATTTCTTGTTCCCCCGACCCACCCCATCGCAACGCATCGTTCCTATTACTTTGTTTTCGCTTACCGTTCTTTCTCATTTTTCTTCTTTTTGCTTGCCTCGTAAGTCCTAGCGTGATGTTACATAGCCTATAGCCAAGAAATGCGCCGTCAAATGCAAAAATATTCTTTTAAATCCGACTGGTAGTTCCAAAGATTAGCGCGTTCAAACAAACAAACTCTTCAGCTTTATTATTAGTTTATAGATACATATTCGAAGAACAGGAAGCAAACTCGCATCAACAGAAGTTTTTCACTATGTAGCTGGGTCAATATCAATATGAGTTATATTCTTAACCACGGACGCTGAAGCGAGCCTCGGTTGTAATAGTTCAGGACAGTTTGTTGGTATACACCTACGATCATTAGGTAAATACTTACCGCGCCTTTCCAACTTCCAACTACTGCACCCGCAAACTAGATGTGTGCTTCAACTGAATTACTTGCATGGGTGGTGGGTGGCTACCTTATAAATGGACTGTATGACGGGTGAGTATTTTGTTTACTGCGTATTAATTTGTGTTTTGATATTCTCACTTTGACACACATAGACAGCGAAATAAAGTGTGTATGGTAAAGAAGAGAGTGAGGTTTTACAGGACTATACAAAAATAAATGAATAAAAGTAATATATTTCCTACCAAGCTTGAAAAAAACACGTAAGTAAAGGTCTGAATAACGGAAAAAGTAGCCAGATTTTCAGCCTCAAATTCCACGATATATTCAAAACGAAGTAGGGTTGGGAAAGCTAATAACGAATAATGCCAAAAAAATAAACGGCATTATTCTGCCTCCTCGTTTCACATCACATCACTTCGGTCTACATTGCCGTGGTTATGTCACCGAAGTAGCACTTCTAGTGGCGGGAAGGGTTGACCGGCTTATTTGTTTATCTGACGTCATATCTGCGAATTTCCTTACCTAGCCGACGTCAGATTGACGAGACGTATTCGTAGGCGCTGAGGCGTTTAGTAATTTTACTACGCTACCACGTCGGGCTGTGTTCAAAAGTAAATATTTTGCTAATGGATTGATTTTTCGTAAACCTGTTTAAGTAGGTAGGTAGATGCTTGATTCGAAAAGATCCCTTTTATATTTGGAACGAGTTTTGGAATTTTAGGATCAGTGACCCCAAAATAAAAAGATTGCAAAATGGGTCCGAACCCATGACTCAGAGCAAAACCAAAAAATTAAGATTTAATGGACGTCTCGACACAAACCAGTCGCCATTGGAACGTATTTTGAACATGAATAAAAACTAAAACGCCTTTTTTTTTTGGGTGGGAAATCATCAAACCTCTCCCGCTCTGGGCTGAGCGAAAGGGCGTCTCAGACTTTTACTGACTAAAACCCACCCGTGTTCCTTCAGTTGCCTATGCCAGGGGCCAAGGTATCTCTTTCGAACAACCCGCGGCCCTGGCGGCATCGGCCCTAGCGAACCCCGTTACTTCGTGTTGACATCTCTTTGAGGCGCGCGTGGAACACAACGCGCCGTCTACCCGGGCCTGGTCCTTACCGGGCGGCGAGCTGCCTATTGCTCGCCGCCCGCATGCCCGCGCCTACGGTGGCCGGGAGTCGGCTGTTGACTCCCGTTCAGGGCGTCTTCTGCGGCGACTAGGGGTGTGAGGGCGCAGTGATTGCCTCTCCCTCACGCGCTCCGACTCCTCCTTCGCGAACATTACTGCTTCGCAGAAGGAGGTTACGGCTTCCCATGCACTCTCGCTCTGTACCATGGCCTGGAGCAGGGCCGGATGCGAGAGATCGCCGCCACGAGGACACGGCGGTGCTCCGCCCAAGCCAGGCAGACCTCCACCGTATGCTCCACCGCGTCCTCCGGGCGATCCACACAGTGGTGACACCCTGGCGTTTCCTCCCGCTTTATCCTGAACAGGAACCTTCCGAAACAACCGTGTCCGGTGAGGACCTGCGTCAGAAGGAAGGTGAGGGCGCCGTGGCGCCTCTCTAGCCACTCCTCAAAGAGGAGACTTATCGCCGCTATTGTGGCGTGCCCAGCATTGGGTTGCGACAATCGCACTCTCCATGCCGCTATGAGATCCCGCCGGAGATTCTAAAATGCCTGAAGGGTCGATTTAATTAAAATAAAATAAGTTTTCAAGAAAAAAAAAAAACATCATATAAACCATTGTATGAAACCTGCATGATAATAATATTAGGTATGAAAGGCCTAAAACTACAAGAATAGAGCTTTGTTTTATCCAATCCGCTCCCAAACACGATTTTGGCATCCGCAACCAAAACAAGATTTATGGTTAAAATTTTCGGTATCGAAACACTGTTACACAGGGGATTCCAGTACCTATAGTCTGTTCTAAAAGATTTGATCAAAGTGTAAACAAACCCTATTGAGGAAAAATATTTAAGCAATCACTCACTAAACCGACGTCGCAACAAATTCGTCTGTATGAAGAAGGTTTCAACTGTATGTCTTACCACTTTCCCCAATATTATTGTATGAATAATATTATTAGCTTGTAATTAAAAAATATCAATGGAAATTGAGGTAATAAAATTAATCTCAATTATAATGAAAAACATCTTTAAGGTGATTTAAAATAACAATTTCGGATTTAAGTAATTAAATAATCAAAGCACTCAATTTGTACCTAATTGGCATCCACAGGTAGGTGCGTTTTCTGACCCATTTGATTACATTTTTATTTGATATTTTTGGAACAGACCAGATGAAGCTACATTTACTTCAAACTAGATTAATCGTTGCACACCATGTCATTAGAATTAAGATACTCCGCTTGTTCAGCTAGATTTACTGCGCAGACGTCGACATGCGGTTTATTAGGCTCATATCGATCACCGTTTATCACCACACACCATCTCAGGACGCTGATTAATTGCAACTATATTCTGTGTAGGCGCAACGGCGATTAAATGCAGAAGTTTCGTTTTGGCGTCGTTATTATAAATTCAGGAATATTACTTGTAGACAAAAAGCTTTTGGAAGTGTCCCAATTTAGAAGGGGTTATTTTGACATAAGTTTTTAATGTTTAGTTTATGTGACATCTTAATAATTTGTAACAATAATGTCAATTCAATTTAATTTCTATATAACTACGAGTACGAGTATTGTATGCCCCAAGGGCGGGACATAACACAATTTTATTATTTATGTACCTACCTATGATCCACAATTAAGATATTGATTGATTGATTGAGTAGCGTCCGCACATAACACACAGACGTACTCACCCTCACACACACGCACACTCCCCCAGACTTCTGACTTCGCCATTGCCTCGGACGGTACCGAGAGCTTCTGCGCTTACACACACATTCACAGCGTGTTTTTACACTTGGGAACCACAAGTAAAGCGCGCGTTGCTTCGTGAGATAAAAACAGAGTGGCGATTATGTTATCACATTAAACAGAACAGCGGTTATTACAACCTGTTATCAGTCTGTTAATATAATAAAATAAACAATTTTACTAAAAATAGAAGACTTAATTTTTCAAACAAAATAAATTGCAAAAAATTGGCATGAAAGAAACCTCCCTTGATAACAAGGCACTATACTAGACACGCGCGGGGCGATGGTAGGTATCAAGAATTCAACACAAACTTTTTTGGTATTGTTACCAAATAATCACAGTATTCTTGGGCATAACTTTGGATGCTAAGCTTCAGTGGGGTCCACATATAGATAAATTATCAAAAAAGCTAAGCTCCGCAGCATACGCGGTTAGAAAAATTCGTAATTTAACTGATATAGAGACAGCCCGTTTAGTGTACTTTAGCTATTTTCATAGTGTAATGTCGTACGGTATTCTATTGTGGGGAAATGCCGCTGATATTCAGACTATCTTTGTTTTACAGAAGCGAGCTGTTCGATCAATTTATAAATTGAGTCCGAGACACTCGCTCAGAGAAAAATTTAAAGAAATTAATGTTATGACTGTGCCTTCTCAGTATATTTATGAAAATCTTTTATATGCCCATAAAAATATAAAATTGCTTAAAAAGTACAGTGATATACATGATATTAATACTAGAAACAAACACAAATTTGTTGTACCTACAACAAGGCTCAAGAAAATAGGTGGCTCGTTCAGATGCCAATGTATACGCTTCTACAACAAAGTTCCAAGCCCCGTTCAAGATCTAAGCCTTAATAAATTAAAATCATTCATTAAACGTAAGTTGTGCCGGAAAGCCTTTTATACCGTTAAGGCTTATATCGAGGACTAAAAGGCTTGGGATTAAGCTGCTTCCAATTTTTACATATTGAATGTTTTTATTTTGTTTTGTTGTTGTTTTTTTTTTAATATACATTTTGACATTAATGAATTTGATATATACTATGACATTTGCTTACTTTGTAAAGTATTCTATTATTTTAATTTTTGTGAATGTGAAGACTATGTGGGTCATTTTATTTTTTATTGTTCACTCTGTTCTGTTAGTTTTTGTCGTGGTCTGGCAGTTTGAGTAATTAATGTGGCCTACCCAAATGTCCTTTCTTTGGTATTGTTCGTCGAACCGTTGAGCTCCTTAAGTTTTGAGTTGAGCTGCACGATTTCTGACATATGCGTGCACTGACTGGACAGGTCCTCTCAATCTGTGTGGTTCTTTCCTCAAAAGACCATCTCGAACAGCGACCTACATGGTCTTCATATGATCTGACCAAGATTATGTCTGGACTTTAAAAGAGACTGTGACGTCTGAGTTTGTTTCGGCCTTTCTTCTCAGACTAGTCAGATAGGAAACGCCGACCTCATCTAGTTTTAAAATATGATTGACGTGTAAAAGTGTTTGTACAAACCTACTTACAAAATAAAATCATTTATCATTTATCAATCACAAATTAATGTAATACTTCGGCTAGAATGTTAATTGTTATTAATTATTTTAATTGTGTATGTACAAAATATGTGATGTAGAATACGTGGTTTCAATTAATGTGATAACTTAATAGCCACTACAGCTGCTGTATATTTTCAGTGAATTAAATCATTTTACTCGTCAGGTGTACAAAATGCATTTAGAAAGTTTCCAAAATTTTTTTTGTACCCAGAAAGAAAGAAAGATTATTTATTGCGACTCGTGCAGGAAAATCACAAACTAAACTAAACACAGTCAAGAATAGAAAACGAAATTATATAAAAAAAGTAACAAAAAGAAAAATGAAACAGAAAGTCCTATACCTACCGTTCCTCCACAGAGGATCATCAATTGGGTTGTCTATTGCGATTGGGTACACAACCGATAACTCGAAGGATGGTAAACGACTAACCTACCTGCTGCCTACATTTTAATTTGTTGTTTTCCTGTTTTCGCTGTATATTTTAAACGAATTGTGATTTATTTATTTGTCTTTAATGTTCATTGTCGTATTTTCAAATTTGCTTTGAAAGTCACGTAGACGAACAATAAAGATCAAAATAGCACATATACTAAAGTTAATAACTGTAATATCGCTCTACTAATTACCTAACTCAAACAACTTCAATGCAATATATGTATCATTTTAAGGAAGTTTCACAAAAGGTTCCTCTATTTTTAACAGTGAACGTTAAAGGTCAAAGGTCACATCTGTTACAAAGTTGTGATTAGTTCGACCCCTGCAACTTTTGTAATGCGTCCCCTTTTATCCCGCACACGACCAAAAATGCGGGATTAGTTGCCAAGTTAGTTGTTATGAAGATATGTGTACGGCTTGATTTTTGGCAATCAAAGTAAGGAGTATAGTGACCAATCACTATTGTGTAATTCAGTACTACTAGATACGCTATATAGTTACAAAAACATATAGAGACAAAGCATACACAAACCATCCGTCTGAAAAAATCTTATACTTTTTAGTAGACGGTCATTCAAAGTTCAAATCAGCTGACGACCTGTCCAATATATTCTATATTGGACAGGTCGTCAGCTCACATTTAGATTCCATAACAGTCCAATATTTGCTTATACATTCCAATACCTTTGTTTTTCTTCATCACATATTCCAAAAAAAATAATTAGCGCACTCAATAAAGATCTCCGAGTCCAGTAAAAGTCGAACGAAATGAAACTACTGTTCGTCAATTTAGATACTTATCCAGGTGATCACTGTATTGTACAAATGAGCATCTCGTACTTGGCCATTCGACCGGGAAAGGGAAATGGTAGCAGCCCGTAAGACAAGTCCCGCACGAATCAGATACGGGGAAACTTGACTCATAGTTGTCACTTCCCTGTTCCCATTTCCCAGTAAACAAACAATATTCAACTGAACAAGCCCTATTATATTTTTTCGCTGATAGTAGTTTGCTCAAGAAAATGTAGATGAAACACTCGAGCGGTTCATTGGTTTGCATCTCCAAGAATGACTGCGTAAAAGTTTTATTGGCTCTTTTTAGCGTTACTTAATAAGTTTGCCGGAGAAATAATAGCTGTTGTCGTTAGGTATATTGGAACTTCTTTGTTTTACATGTAAGAAAAATGTCGGGAGTTGACTGATTGCTTATCTTGACGTATTTATTTGTTTTTGATGGATCGAGTGTTCTGGCCTACACTATCACTTGCTTTTAAAACCAGAATAACTTCTCTTAGTACAGACGCCAGCACATCAAGCTACTACAATCTGTCAAATTTATTTAATAGATTTTCAACTTTATCGCTAAAGCATTAAGGTTCAAGGTTTATTGGGAAAATTTGACAGTTTCGGATAGCTTGACCTGCTGGCGTCTGTACATACAACAACAACAACATACAACATACCGGTGTCGATAGGGATTTTAAAATGAAAGTAGGTATGTTAGTAGAATGTGTTTTGTGGCACTGTATACTGAAGTTATTTATCTCACGAGGAAATATTATGTAGGTACTTTCAAACTGTGTTAAATGGCTTTTTGAGTTTTTACTTGTGTTTTATTGTTTGCAGTATATGTTGTGGCATTATTATACCTTTTACTTTTACTGAAAATCTGTTCAGGTTTGATGAGTTCGTAATTAGGATCCGAAGTCTCATTGAAATTAATGAATCCAATTATCAAAGTCTCACTAAATTTAACAGTGCACAGGATGCGGGACAGCGGGAAGTGGTAATTTTAGACCAGCATTGTTCCAAACGGTGTTAAGGTTTAGCAAGAACGTATAGTATAATATACTGCAGCGTTAGCAAATGCTACATTATAATTTTATCACGTACGACCTTCTTTTATAACAAATCCAGCCTTATATTTAACCAGAAAGGTTTTTTTCCTCATATTGGTTTTGAATTTTGAATCTAAAAGTGTCATGTCTTTTCTCTTACCAAGATTTTTCATTGGATGATATTATTTTTTTCTGCTTTCACAATGAAATTATTTCGCTACGATATTATCGGTAAACTATAACGGTTTGAACGACCGAGTTCTGTGCGGTCATTCAATGGATCCACGGTTATGTTTGCTTTCCTATTGATTATTCAAAAGTTCTTATAGTTTCCTAAATTTTATTACATTCTTTTCTTTGTAAAAGACAGTGTTCCCGAAAATAAAATAATTGTACATGACTAAAAAGTGGTTTCGAGGTGAGTCACATTCCATGAAGACTCGGTATGTAATTGAACTTTTCTTCAGCTCTTTTGTTATAAAAGATTCTGCCTGCGTCTCGGATAATCATTTTTCGTTTCTGTAGATTTGTCCGAAGACTATAGGGTGATCTAGAATTCGTTCTAACCGCCACCCTTGTACCAGACGTCTATAAGCTTCCTGTTGGGAATCGAACCCAACATAACACCTTGCGCGCGACGAGGTTTCTGATTCCGGCCAGCGAGGAGCCTTCCGATTGTCAGCGTGGAGCCTAGGACCGGATTTTTATATATTTTGTAGCTTAGTTTTCAGTAGAGTCTGTTACTTGATATACTACCAATTAGCCGTATATTATCATCGTTACAATTTAGACCCAGCGGTAATTTAAATTATTATCTTGCTTCCTAATAACGAATTGACTTAGTGCTAATTACCCATTTATGACATCCTTGTATTTATTTAGTTACCTAAGTTTAGGAACGTTTGCAAAAGTATCTTAATCGACGCGTAACAAGAATACACAAAATTGATTATAGGGCTCGACGAACACCAAAGACGTCACGTCGACGTCACCACGTAATGCTTTTTAATAATAATATTCGTTCTGTGTCTTTTGTTAGGTTTTTATTACTATCTTATTTTACTTACAAAAATTAAAACGTGTTTAAGCGAAGATTTCCCTCTTTTATTACGCTACAATACGCTCAACGAGTATATCCAAGCAAATAACGCGTCCGCAGTATAATAATATTCTGGATTATATTGTGTCGCTGCCTGCAAAGCCTTATACACCGCTGTCACATCTAGTACATTCAAAATAGTTCTATTCTATTTTGCCACTGTTTGCATCCCGAGTGATCCCGAATTTGTACCTTAGTAACCTGTACAATTCACAAGTATTAAGCGGTGCTGTAGTGTGTGTAATTTTTGTCAATAATGTTGTTTTGATTTGTTTTGACAGTGAAGCATCATGCTATATGCGTTTTCCACCTACGCAAACTGTGTTTTGTGTTTGTACACACGTGTACAAATCTATGCATGTTATGAGTTTTGCTATTTTGCGACCAGCGCTGCGTGCATGATAAACTTCTACGTGGATAGATTTCTAGCCTTTTTTTTTAATGGGAAATCCTCAAAGGTTTTCTCCCGCTCTGGGCGGAGCGGTAGGGGCATGTCAGACTTTTACTGACTAAAACCCACCCTTGTTCCTACAGTTGCCTGTGCCAGGGGCCACAGTATCTCTTTCGAACAACCCGCGGCCCTGGCAGGCATCGACCCTAGCGGACCCCGACACTTTATGCTGACATCTCTTTGAGGCGCGCGTAGAACACAACGCGCCGTCAACCCGGGCCTGGTCCTTGCCGGGCGGCGAGCTACCCATTGTTCGCCGCCCGCGAGCCCGCGCCTATGTGGCCGGGAATCGCCTGTTGACTCCCGTCCAGGGCGTCTCCGGCGGCGATAGATTTCTAGCCTAATGATGTGAATACAGTGCCATAATCTTTTAACTGAATAGGAGGGCTAATAAGCGTGTGGGTATAATATCCTGATGGTAACCGAATGACGCCGCTGAAACCAGATGATTTGCAGACCTGTAAGTCACACTCATTTATTTAAACTTTAGTTTGGAGACCGCCATACTCGACTATGGAACCTATGGAACCGGACAAACACAATGCAGCAGTGCAATTTCGTTAATGCACGCCTATCATCAATAATGGCGGGATACTATCCCGGTCAAGCCGGCCCATTTTTGAGTTGTAATCAGCTGCCGACCACAGGCGAGCTCTATAACCACGCAGTAAAGCCCATCTAATGTGATTTAAAATAAATGTATTGTTTAATGTATTGTTATAATGTATTGCCAAATAAATGTATTTTCTTTCTTCTTTTCTTCTTCTTTCTTCATTTACGTATCGAGTATTTTCCCAACTATGTTGGGGTCGGCTTCCAGTCTAACCGGGTGCAGCTGAATACCAGTATTTTATTATTTATTATTTTTTACATGAAACGATTGCCCGTCTGACCTCCATAACCTAGTTACTGGGTAAAACGATATCCCTTGGTAAGACTAACTGTCATACTTTACGTATGGAGTATAAAACCTGCAATTACAGCGTTAGATCCGGTGTTCGATTTAGCCGAAATTTATGGAAATAGGGCCGCCATTTATCGGGGTCTGGTTCACATTAATCATAGGACAAAGTAGGTTATTAGCGTAAGTCCATCTCTACCTGTTTCAAACCCGATTACAGGGGTGAAGCGAGCTTAATTTAAATGTTTTTTTTTGTCTGAGCACACCAGCGTATTATAAGTTTTGTGTCTGTCTATTTTCCTTGGCGGATCCTATTAATTAGAATTTTATATTTCAAGTTTCTCCTTTATATGGCTATCTGATTGCAGGTTTTGATTTCCCTAGCTGTACGGGGTTGTTTCGGGAATATTAAGGGAAACCGCTGAATTTGGATGAAGATTGTTTTGTTTTAGTATTGTTGCTTGCCTTACTTTTTGTTTTGAATAAATTGAATGGTGGTTACATTTTCGTACTTGATACACTTTCTTTAATGATGAACAGTTATGTACCTACCCTATAAATGTTCATGAAAACGTAAGGTAATGCTCTACATAAACTTCATCTTTACATTTAAAAAAAGATATTTAAAACTAAAATCCAACTACGACAAAAAGGCCAACTAAAAGGTTAAAGAAGACATTTAGTAAAATAACATCCGTTTCGGATTTCGTATAGCCACATTGTTGTCCAAGTTGTAGTTTAAGAGCCTACATAACCTGTTAAATTCATAAACCTTCTTCGGCTTTGCCCTAGCCCGACTACGGCAAAGCCAAAGAAGATTTATGAATTTCAAAAGATAATTTGACCAAATACATTTATTAATAAAACCACAGTATTTACATGGCACCGTGGTAGAACTTTAATACTTGTGACGTGAGCTTTGTTGCAAAGTTTGAATGCCACTTGAAATTTGAGCCAATTCAGTGAAACACAAAACTATTATTTTGAAGTGGAAATTAATTTTGTGTAATCACGAGGCGCAACCACAGAGGGCAGCACGTACGATGAACGACATATTAACAAAGGCACGATCCGACATTTAAATAACGAATGGCTTTTAAAAGAACCATTATTTAATGTGCAAACGACGCTTATTAAGGAGTATTTTAGTGGCAACTTGTTTGAATTAAAGCTTGTTTATTAACCCCCGACGCAAAAACGACGGGGTGTTATAAGTTTGACGTGTCTGTGTGTGTATGTATGTCTACCTGTGGCATCGTAGCTCCCGAACGGATGAACCGATTTTGATTTGTTTTCTTTTGTTTGAAAGGTGAATTTGTCGGGAGTGTTCTTATATTTGATGAAAATCGGTCCAAGGTGGCCGCCGCCACAAAATGGCGGATTACATATTTTTTCACAACTCCCTCAAAGGGTATCAAATGAAAGGGCTTGACCAGTAGAATACTATACACTGTGATAAATTTTAAATCCAAGATGGCCGTCACCACAAAATGGCGAATTACATTTTTTTTTTCACAACTCCCTCAATATGGGTATCAAATGAAAGGGCATGACTAGTAAAATACTATATACACTATGACAAATTTCAAACCCAAGATAGCCACCACCACAAAATGGCGAATTACAAAAAACCTGATTAAACACCAAATTACCTGAATCTTTAAACGCAATAAAATAAAAGACATGTAATAATAAGGAGTCCCTACAAAAAGCATTAAATAAAAAATTTAATTAAAAATTTAAGAAAACCCTGACACAAAATAATAATAAAAATAGTACGAATGTAAAAAGCATAAGACAATTTAAAAATAATTTTTGAAAAAATAGCCAATAATAGAACAAAAAAGGTGAAACTCTATAAAAAGAAAAAAAAAAACCTTGAAATTATGACCCTACGTAAGTAAGTACGTATGATATTTTTTGATTAAATATTGTCCCGTCGGGGGACCTTTAAACTTTAACAGAACGTTAGGCTATTAATTAGAGCGGTCCCCGGTCTCCACTCAAGAACACGTCTTGAGTGGAGACCGAGAGTTGGCAAACGTAAGGAAAGACGCCCTCAGGCTAGGTGGAGCGACGATATTCACAGGATGGCTGGTAGCAGCTGGATGAGAGTTGCCGAAAATCGAGTTTAATGGCTGAAATCATGTTAATCATGTGATGGAATGTTCACAAAAGCAGCTTTCCACGAAATGTCTCGGCTTAATGCTATAAAAAGTAAATAAACGTCTATGTAGGTGCGACACACTTTCCTCCTAATTTCTTACATCGCCTTTTTACTTTTTTTTTTTTTCTGTTGTAAGTACCTATATTATATTGTGTGCTTTTTGGTCTGTGCTAAATAACTGTATTTTCTTTATTTATTTCTTACGGTACGTAAACACCATAATGTATTGCACTTTATAACATGTTAAATACACAGCGTGTTTAAAAAATGTGTGGTCATGTTGAAAGGTGTGGTACAGTACAGACCTTAACAATATAAAAAATCTTGGAAACCCAAGACAACACAAAACACAAACACAAGACGATAAACATGACAATTTCATAGGAATGAAAATTGTTTCCATAATGAAAATACGACCCAATCGCAAAGTGGAAATGAATACCCCCCTCATGATAAATAAGGTACAGTAGGTAAGGGTCAAAAGTGGTCACTCCAGTGTCACGAAGCAATAGATTGACACTTCTGTTTAACTTACGACCTTCTTCTAATGAGTAATTTCTATACTATAGACACACACTCTCACATTCGTTTGCAACTGATTGTAGTTCATAAATTTCAACCATTAGGTTATATGCCATGATAGCCTAGCAGTTATCATACGTCGGTAAGCACGTTCATGCGTAGCGAGCCGTGGGTTCGAATCTCACGCGCGGTGATTATTTTTTTAAATGTTTTTATAATTACCTACTCGAATAATCACGCTATTGAATATAGTTCCGTATAATGTTCGCCATGTTCACATAATTCGTTAAACTTTATGGTTTATACCCACAGAAATCTAAATGATTAAATTTTAGGGTAGACAGATGCAGTTAACTTACGACTCATTCACCGCGACTAAATAGAACGTTATTTGTTTTTGGTTGGTTGTTATTGTATATTAGTGACGTGTGTTTAATCTATTAGCGGTGTTGTAATTCATTTTGAAATGCAAGGAAATTTAAATATTGAGATGAAAGCAGATATTATCGCGCTGCATAAAAGTGGACTTAATATTATATCACAGATATTTGATGAAACCGGACTGAGTGTGAGTATGGATTTTTTTCTAATTAAAGTATAACTGCTCATCCTTTTGGTTATTTTTTTAAAGGTTTTATATTTATCATAAAGCCTAAATAGAAGAAAAGAAATTAATGATGAATATAAAATATAACATTAAGTTACAATAATATAATATGTAACATTTCTATTTTCAAAATAATTTTGTTTCAAATTGGTAATATTCGTGTTTTGCTAGTAGCCTAACAGTACTCTTTTTTGTTTTAGAGAAATACCTACTGTGAATCGGAAGGTCAAAAGATGGCCCCAGCTAGTCAGTGGATAATGAAATAAGTGGTTTCATACCAACGAGATATTTTGCCGAATTATTCGACACACCTTTACGAACCGTTCGCCGTGCAAACGAAAACAAACGAAAACCAGCTTTTTGAGCTGGTTTTCGTTTCGCCCATATTTGTTTGAAAAACATAAACAAGAACGTTTACATTTTGCGATACAGCAATGGGAAGCACGGAATGAGAGATCTGATGAGCAGTTGAAGTTGCATTGCATGAAAATATGGAAACATTTAAGAGGAACAGATATATGTTTCAAGATTGTTAGATTCATGCGCCAGCGTTTACTTGCTAACATTGTTAATAATGGGGGTTATATAAACAAAGTATTAAGTTATAAATTACAAATTGATTTTAGTAATATTAAAATAATATTGTGTCATATCCGTAATAAGGATTATTTTGAGGTTTAGTTTCAATCTTCTTTTCATAATAAAAATGAATACTTAAGCTATAACCGCAATAAGTCCTAATAAATACGATTTGTTAACTTTGACGTTTGAGATAGGCAACTAAAGTTAAAAAGAACGCACTGGCAGTAAACAAAAAATAGTACTACTGAGTAATTTAGTTGTATTGTGACAAGGAGTTCACACTTTTTTTATTTATGTGGTTAGATTTGCTAGATGTGATTTCTTAGAGTACCCACACACATTAGTAGTTAAAGCACTATATTATTATATTACTAAGATACAATATTTTAATTCTAAGGGTCGTAGTTCACTGATTATCTGCTTTACTTCAATAAATTGTTCTTTATGAAAAAATAAACTGTTTTGACTAGAAGTTTATTTATTTCTTTTTTTTTTTGGTTTATAAAATTATAACGAATAAACATTTTGAAATTACTTATAAAACATTTTTGTTTTAGCCCCGTATTACAATAGCAATATAATAATGAAAATAAAATAATTATTACATTATGATTCTTGTTTATTAATCTATAAAAAACGAATAGCAAGATAACCGATACAGGTCATTGTTGGAAAAGAAAAATAAAAGTCCCAACTCGAGATTGGAACCTATGCGTTCAATAATCCAATACGTCGAAGCTTAATGAGCTTACGTTTCAACTAACCTAAGATATCCACATATCAATGTAAATTATTAATAAATATTATATTAGGTACCATTCCAATAATAGATACTCATTTCATATCTCCGCGCGACCATTTATCAAAACCCTTTATTCGATTTCGTGGAAATGTATGGAGCATTGGAAATTACCCTAGAAAGCCATTTGAGGAGGATGCGTTTTATTTGAGGACATATGTAGTGATTAATGGGCATGGAGAAGTTACCAAGTAATGGTATGGTGAAAAGTTTTGACAAATGTATGTGACACAGTGGTAAATGAAAGAAAAAAGTACTGTAGGGTAAAATTATCGAAAAATGGACTGTTTTACCCCACAGTCCATTTTTCGTTAATTTTACCCTGTTCATGTTCAAGTTCATGATAGGAGCTTTTATTACTCAGGTATTTTTAGTCAGTAATTTTCATACACGAGTTTCATATTTTAAGTAACAGTCTGTTAGTGACAGTTGCTCCTTGTAAAAGGGGTTCATCTTAAGAACCTTCATAAGCATAGATTCTGAGGTACGTAATTAGGTTCAGCCCATTCTTGGCAATAAACTTCACTACCAACCTTGATGATTGACTTGGCTTGTTACCAGTTCTCGCGTGAAAATGGGTAAACATATTTTAAATATATTACTTTGTAGTTATCTGTTGTAGCTTGGGGCGTCCTGGGGCCAACAATAATATTTTTAGGCCACAAGTTATAACCCTATTAGGTTCCCAGACCGTAATAAATTTAATAAAACTTAATGACGCGTTTCGGAAAGTTTCACAAAATTTTTGACGCCAGAAAATAATCTCTCGATTTTTTAGTTACTCAACGTGTAACGAATTTCACTTGTCCTAACAATACTTAGTTAATGTTTAATTTCATTTTGACATCCTTCTATTTGATTTCTCATTGTATGAAAGAAGCTTTAATTTATTTTTTCATGGCCTTAAAATAGGAGACTGGTGACTAAGCCGAAGCCAAGATTTCAGGCCACCAGATTATTGTTTATTTATTTAGAATCTCTATTAAAAGATACACATATTATACAATATAAATCCACAATAATAAAGAAGGATATTTTACGGGTGAGCACACGTAAAAGATCCTTTTTTATTCAATTCAATTAAAGGAGACCACGGCATGCACAATTGCACATATCATTTTAATCTTCATTCATAATTTATTTTATCTATTTTTATCGGGTTTAAACCTACCAATATAAATAATACGATTAAAGAGTATTAATTTATAACAATTTATTGAAAAAGTGCAAGTAATCACAATGATAGGTAATCACGAGAAGTAGAATAAAAAAGGCGGCGCCACAAGCGGGCCAAAGAGAAGATAACATGGGTTCTTTTTTATAAAGCGTAGGCGTTGTTTAGATTCTTCCAACATACAAGGTAGGTGTAAACACGATAAAAATAGATAAAATAAATTATGAATGAAGATTAAAATGATAAAATTAGAAGGGAAAACATAAATAAAATAAAATTAAAACAGGATAAAAATAAAAATAGGGAAAAAATTTAATAAAGTGGATAAAAATAATAATTAAGAAGTTATTTTTAGAACTTGTATAGTGTCTACGATATATCTAACAATTAATCTCATTTCATCTTTTCTAAGATATAAAGGATGAAAAGAGATATAATCATCCGATTCTTATCATAAATGAATCAACGGAAAAATATTTCTCAGAATAAAATTGTTTTGACGAATCGATATTTTACAAACAGACGGATTTATTATGATAGATAAGTATTTAATGTAGATACGTAACAATATATCAACGTATTTGTCTCTGGCTAGGCTAACTTACATTTTCGAATCTAGAGATTACACTTCTAGACGGATTGGTCTAGCTTTTTCCACTTACAAAGTTACCCAGACATACAATAAACAGAGCTGCTAAAATATGTCTGTACTTATTTATCCACATATCCCTCTAATTGCTACATGATAGTAAGGCAGTTAGATTAAGTAGATTATATTATCACTGCGCATACTATATTCCATTTGGACCTGAACTAAGTAAACAGAGGACAATTAATCACTTAGTAAGGAAATAAATGTTCATATATTCGCAATAAATTTCTGCGCAACGCATTGTGGCCACCACAATGTTCGTAGAGATATACGCAAAGCAAATTGTAGGATTACGAGTTGTTAGACGTCACACGAAATACAGGCTTACAGTTATGTAGCTATGTGGGATTGGAAACATTCTACAAATCCGCATATTCGGAAGGTTTTGGTACGAGTATCTAAATATAAAAAGATTTGTCATATGACCGTGTCATCAATATCGAACTGATGATATACTTATTTTTGTGAGGTGTAAAAATGTGCCTAAATGTACAGACGCCAGCAGGTCAAGCTACCCGAAACTGTCAAATTTTCCCAATCAACCTTGAACCTAAATGTTTTAGCGGTAAAGTTGAAAATCTATTAAAGAAACTTGACAGATTGTATTATCTTGATGTGCTGGCGTCTGTACTATAAACATCTTGGGTCACAGTTACAGTAAAAGAAGGAAAACTTTTATTTCAGTCAGAGTCTATAGGGTTAGTAACAATTTTATATAACATCTAGTGTTAGTAGGTACACAGATCGATATGCAATTAAGCTTTAGCGTGGAGCGCCATCCTGCATCTACGGCAACATTAAGAAATCTCATCGATCTGCCAACAGCAATTATTGCAATTAAAAATATTCTTGTAAGCATTGTTTATTTTATCACGGGCATGTTTTGGCTCGGATAACCTACCCTTCGGTGACTGTCATTATTATTGTGTGGGTATACGTAATATACACACGCCGTTTAAAGATAAAATAAACGGGTACACAGTGAAGGAATATGAGCTCATATTTTAGTCTGATATAACAAGGGTCCCATAGCTAGCGCCTGCGATAGCTTCTGATGCAAGTTAGACGACGTGAGTTCGATACCAACTGAGGAATTTTGTTTTGCTGCTTTTTACTTTTTATTTTTTGTTAAATTAATTTTGTGGTCAAAAAAATCACTCAAGCAAAAAACTAGAAAGTTAATTAAGTAAAACCAATAAAATCATTTTATTTTTTTATTAGGTAAACATTGGTATTGGTTGGAATGAGCGAGCTTATCGCTTGGGTCATTAGCAAATGATCCGTATCGTTTCTTCCAATATGCCTTCTTTACAGTGATTGTTTTGAGGTTCAATTTGGTGTGGGCTGCATGTTAGCAAAAAAAACTTGTGTGGCCGATACAATGATTTAATGCAAACTGGTTTTAACTGGTTTTTTTCCGGGACATGTCCCGGAAAAAATTTAGACCAAAGTCTCCGTTTCTTGTCTCTGTTCTTCGAAGTTTAGGCAAATAGGCACTACCTATTCCTATCACTGTTCATTACTCATCCATGAATGGGATCGAATCGTTATAAATTCAACTTTTAAATAATGTTTAAACAAAATGAAAAAGACATTTGCTGCACACATGGTTTGAACTTACGACTTCTAGTTCACTGACCAAAGACGATAGTCATTGCGCCAGTGCGTAATATGATGCGAAATACTATATCTCATTCAGAAACATCAATGAATGATTACTACCATGCCATACGCACACTACTAAACACAGAGCGCTCGTTTTATTTGGTGTTTGTGTGCATAACCGTGACTTCACCCACACATATAATATGTAAACTAAATACGTTGGTCGACTGTACCTAGATCCTCGAAAACCTCATCTTTGCAGCTTTTACAGCTTCCGATAAACTCAGTAAAAGATTCCGACCGATATTGTCACATTTATCTGGAAAAATACATGTCATAAGACTCACAAGGTGAGCTTATTACCGGTGACTCTTATTAATTTATAAGCGCATGTTACAAGCACAACATACGTTACAATATAGAAGTCGTCCCTTCCTACGTCTCCCGTACCTAATTTAATTTAACCATGTCACCGACCCTCGTTATACACACTACAACCTCCTTCAAACGATCAAATATAATTCGCATCATCGACGGTAATTAACATATTAATATTAATTTTCTAAACAGTTTCTGATTACTGAAGCATCTATATTATTTGTATCTGTTAACACGTGAATTTAGAATACCAATTACTGTAGTATTTAAATTGCAACCAGGAAGTCACCTATTTCTCTTCCCCTTCCACTCCAGAAAATATAAACGTTTAAAACATCGATGACATCTAATTGAGTAGACCCAAGCGTACGTTAGCCGTTACGTTAGCCAAAAAAGATATCATCAGCTAAGGTTCAGTATGAGTTGGAATAAAAGTAGTCAAGTTCTATTGTTTGTACCGTTGCAAATGAGACGTGTAATTGGCGTAAGTTCTGATTTGATTACAAGCTACATAATGTCTGTTGCACGGAATATTTTTTTATTGTTACTTCAGAATACGTCTGCATACCTATTGAGAATGGTTTTTTCTTTGAGAAACATTGTTTTTTTGTCAAATTAGGTATAATAAGAATACCTATTCCCTACATACAATGCTTGTGTTACTTCCTAAATGATGATGACAGATTTGAAAGTGCGGGTTACTTTTGTTTTTCACACCCAAAATGCCTCTAATGGTCCATATAACCTGCACGTTTATTTCTGAATTCCGGGAATTTTCTCAGTACTCAAACCCATTTCTTTGTTCTGAAAATGTCGTAATCGTAAAATAAATCACTGCGTTGAGAAAGTTAGGACTGAAATTCGAGGCAGCGCTGCGGGGCGTCTCTAGTAGTTTCATAAATGTATTCATGGTATGGGAGCTACGTGCCTCTCTCTGCTACGGTATGTCTAAGGCGCCTACGCTGTACCACTGATTAGATTGGACTGAACGAGCACGCAACTTAATTCTGATAAGTTATTAGGTTTTTCCGTCATTTATTTTTCTACTTATATATTTTTTAGTTTTAAGAACAAAACGTCGCGTGATGTTACGACTCGGTTGATGGTTTGGTAACAGTTTTAAAATGGCATTTTGTGTCCCATTAAACTTAAAACATTGAGTGTCACGCACGCCGCGGTGTGTACACAATAAATTTACTGTTGTGTCTGCTACGCTGGCTTTTAATGTGTTAAATAAAGATGCCAGTCTCATTTTGAATCAATTAAAAACTACTCAGAGTCCGGCTACCGTGATTGAGCGAGATTGGGCATTCAATACATGTTCAATTATCCATCGACGGACCATATTCATACTGTCAACAGCACTGTTCACAAAGATTCAAAACATGTTTCGAAGTATTTAACACTAACTTCATTATGATGTATATAGACATTATACGAGTAATTGACGGTTTTCGTAAACGACGTCATCAAAATGTAAGGTTATAATGATAAAAATATAATTTGGAGTTCGATAATATTATTCCAATAAACTTTTGCATATCCACGTTGAAGCAACGATAGTAAAAATGTCTTTAAAGCTTTACAAATCCTTCATAAATCTGTGATTTACGGAGAAGAAAAAAATAGGGTCACTCCGGCCGTAGGTGTCATAAAATATTATATTGATCAGCTAGGCCGTATGATTTTTATGATGTCTTGCAATGTGGCTTTACTGCTAATACATCATACAGGGCGACTTGTAATTTGACGTATTCCTTTCAGGATATGATAGTGTGACCCATCATCATCTGCTTGGCCTTTTCCCAACTATGTTGGGGTCGCCTTCCAGCATAACCGGATGCAGCTGAATACCAATATTTTACATGGAGTGACTGCCTATCTGACCTCCACAACCCCGTTACTGGGTAATACGATACCCGTGGTAAGACTGGTTGTCAGACTTTCGGGCTACTTACTACCCGTAACGGCTGTCAACGATCCACGAATGACAGCCCGGATCAACGGCTTAACAGGCTTTCTGGGACACAGAGGGGTCTTGGTATGTGAAGATGGTCACCCACCCACAGACCAACCGCGACAAGCGTAGCATAACTGGATCGATCGACCCGTGCGGCTGTTATTACTTTACCAAAAGCCCCTCGACGTGATAGACGTGATAGTGTGACCCATTTGAACAAATAAGCACCCCAGAAAGCCTAGGCGAAAATTCATGGGATTCGAAAAACACCTATTCAATTAATTCCGATTCCTTAACTTTCAGAACTGAGGTAATATATTTACTTTTATCAGTGGTTTAACTTCAAAAGTGTTATAAATTGGTATCGAATTTAAAGACCCCACGTTCGTCTACTACACTATAATAGTTGGTCTACTCGAATTACTTACCTCTTTCAATAATGTACTGCTGGTATTACCTAATAGGATAAAACATCTTGAATTGCGCTTCAAGTCTCTGTCTGCGACAAAATACAATTAGTGTTTTATACGTCGCGATTCCGTATGCGTAGCGTAGCGCATTAAACTTCGGCTTAAAGGAAATTGGTAGATTTTCTCCTCTTAATCTATTCCATGGGGAAATGATAATGCATGAAATTAAATATCCTTTTATAGTATTCTTTTTGTATTATAATGTGGTTGTAGTGCGTTACGAATCTCGATTCACTCTTCGAGATTTTTGGTAGACTATTTTTAGTAGTTTATCGAAACGATTATAGGCTTCGAGATGGCAGGAAGTAGGTTAGTAGGTATGATATCCTTGGTATTATTACAGAGTTGATCTACGATCCCGCTACCCTGGCAGGCTTCGGCTCTATCGGGCCCCGTCACTTCTGCTGACATCTCTAGAATTAGTGCCCTGAGATAATGAGGCGGTGTCGCGGCAGACGACGTAGGAGATGGCGGAACGAGCTGGATAGATTCCATCAAAACTGGAAGGAGGACGCGCGGGCTCGTGAGATATGGAAGAAGTGGACGGGGGGGGGGGGTGCTTTTCCCCAGTAGAGGGACAGCGTAGGTTAGTAAAAAAAAATACAATTATTTTATATTACTTAAATAGTAATACTTATCTTTATCTTAGGAGTCGTATTTGATCATCGTTCACTGGCACCTTTTTCCTATTTTAAAAAGTTTGTGACAAGTTTACAACTGAACACTTTTAAATGATGAAAGCATCCCCCCGCTAAGTAATTAAAACTTATCCAATTTTTGCTAAAGCGGAAATGGTATTGACAGGAAATAAAACTACCTAAAGATTCGTTCGACAGCATTTTTGATTAAAAATCCCGGACATTGTTAATGAACAAAAATAAAACCACAAAACTGCGTCACAAAACACAAAACCATTTCAATCATTCAACAACATGATTGCGGAGACCATCGCGTCGGAAACATGATAAAAATGCTGTGCTCTGAATATTTTCATACATCAGCGATTTCATATTTACAGCACAAACTTTCATTCAGTTATTGGTCATCGGCAAATTCACTGTATAAAGGAAACTTATTGTAACTGCGTCACGCTCTGATTATAATAAAAAAAAACTTCCGTTATCCGGCCAAGTTTTAGCCATTTGTCAAATTTATCCTTCATGCCACGAAAATAGAATAACAGCTTAAGGGAAACTGTGAGAGTATGCCCCCTCAAGGCATGCCAGGCACATATTACCTTTTTGTGTCGTGATAGTTATGTGATAGCGATACAAAGGGGTATCATAACTTGAGATACAAAAGTAAACTCAAATATACAAAAGTAAAAAAGAGAAAATAATGATAAGTATTTAACACATTGCAACTTTTAAAAAGGTAAATAGATCAAAGTTTACTGACATGTGAACAAAAATGGACCGTTATAAATTCTAGCTTTTCGTTATTAAGGAAGAAAAACAAGCTCAGATGCGATAGAGGTTGGTACATTAAATACATATTATAACTGTAATAATGTAAACTAGTAAACTAACATTTGTGTTAATCTCTCCAATAAAGTTAAATAAACCTTTATCCTGGGATGGTTATTACTGCAGTTAAATGGGAGAGACTCGAACTCTGTCTGTAAACTACTGTCCGACTGTAAACTATAACTATTGTCTAATATTCCGTATCTCACCAGTCACCATAGTATAAGTATTCAACCGAAACCCAGAAGGATGGGCCTATTTCGGAACTTATCAGTATGACGAGTAGAGTATTTACTTACATAATTAGGTATTAATCATTCAAAAAAAGTAAAAAAATGTTAATTACGATGAATCGGAAACTAAACGATAGGTGGCTACGACATCGTCATCACGATTCATTCGATTCATCGTTATTAACATTTTCTTAATATTTTTCATGTATACATACATGTTTATATATATATACAATATGTTTATATATGTACTAGCTGACCCGGTAAACGTTGTTTTGCCATATAAATTATTTCTACCCTACTCCTACCCTACTTCTACACTACTCCTACCCTACTCCTACACTACTCCTACCCTACTCCTACCCTACTTCTACACTACTCCTACCCTACTCCTACCCTACTCCTACCCTACTCCTACCCTACTCCTACCCTACTCCTACCCTATTCCTACCCTACTTCTACCCTACTCACACCCTACTCCCAACCTACTTCTACACCACTCCTACCCTACTCCTTTCCTACTCCTACCCTACTTCTACCCTACTCCTAACGTAGTCCTACCCTACTCCTACCCTACTCCTTTCCTACTCCTACCCTACTTCTACCCTACTCCTAACGTAGTCCTACCCTACTCCTACCCTACTCCTAACCTACTCCTACACTACTCCTACCCTACTCCTAACCTACTCCTACACTACTAATACGCTACTCCTGTTAGACGCTGATTGATTGATAGAACCTAGCGGACCCGGCAGACGTCATCCCACTCGAAAAAGCAGCGCCACCTACCGAGTCCATTTATGCATATTTTGTGTACAAAAAAAAAAAAGAATTATCCAATTTGGTGCAGTCGATTGGAAGTTATGGGCGTACATACATTTCGAAGATCCATTTTTATTTATGTATGACATAGATAGATAATTATTCAATTTACTTTACTTGTAATACTGATAATTTCTATAAAACGACATGGTGGCAAGACAAATCGAATGATATCTCATTTCTTTTAATCAATCTTGCTGATTATGTTAAATAATTGATTATACTTATAATAATTTTTTAGCTATAACTTTTAACTGACAGAATTTTTTATGAGTGCCTTAGTAATAAATACTCCTTATTTAATGGACAAATCAATTGTTACTAATCGATACTTAGATCTCGTTAGTACTTAATGCACATTTAGACCACTTTTGCCTTTTTTTTTAACTAGCCCGGATTGTCCCACTGCTGGGCTAAAGCCTCCCCACTTTCTTTTCACCTCTTTCAGTCCAGAGCCGCCAAGGACCAACGTTAAAGGAATCCAACTGATCCCGCCATCTGTCCATTTGTCCATTGTCGTTTGCTAAGTCAAAACATCGAAAAGAGATCGAACTCACGACCTCTCACTCGCCCTCCACGTGATTGCCGCTTCGCACTTACGAATCTTACAATCCGGTAGTTCGAACCACTGAATTACATTATGATAAGGTTAATAGTTGTAATCATTTACATTCGAACTAACACATATTGGGGACGCATAAATGAGACATACGGTGACCGATGAGACTAAATTAGGGTGATAGACTGATGATCATCCAGTATGCTCTGTAATATTATGTAGCTAAACACTGTTTATTAATTCTCCTGTCAAGAACAGGTATTATTTAATCTTTTGTTATTATATAATGTTTCCTTAGGATTGTGGTAAAGATTTAGTTGATCTTTATAAAAATAAATATCATATTCTTTGCTGCGGGTACCTTATGAATTGCGGATTTGCAAGAACGTGTAGGAACTCCAAACAACATGAACACATCTGCGACTTGTTGTGTACAGTCGAAGAAGCTATTTGGCAGGCAAAATTACACCACAATAGTATAGAGTGCTAATATTGTTTTTTTTTTTGAACTTCCGCGCGTTGTGATAGTGGCCTAGACGGAAAAAATTAAGACCAAAAGTTGGAACGACACTTTTTGCTATAGTTGTAAGCCGTGCGGCGTGCGCGTGTTTCTCTGTCTGTCTCTCTCTCTCTTATAGAAAGCAAGCCAGTTATTTTCGTTTCGTCTTTCTATTTCGCATTGAACAGTGTGGTGTCGCGACGATTATTTTTGTTGAGTGTATACAGGTTTTTTGTACATAATAAATAATAAAAAATACTAACAACTTCGTTCCATCCCACCCGGATGGAACGAAGTTGTTAGTATTTTTTCCCTTGACACCTTTCAAGTTTTTTTTTGTATATTATAACCTTTAGATAGAAAAAGTGGAGGGAGGCCTTTGGCTAGGAGTCGGTCAGAGCAGGCTAGGAAAAAAATAGAAATCTTTCCATCTCGTGGCTTTTGGTTTACAACAGAGCCTTTAGAACATTTTTATTTCTTATTGTGTTATTTATATCTTATTGTATACTGCACCGGTTGACGTCATTATGTCAACGCCGGCTGTTGCTGAAAACCAGCGTTGGGGTTCTCGCATAGGGTCATAGCATTATGCTCAGCGATGGCCATTTTGCGTAATTGTGACGTATATTTTCCCCTAACTTGTTATTTTTTGTGTTTATGTTCTTTCTCTCTCTCTCGTTTACCACTAACAAACGTATTTTCTTTCTTTCTTTTTTTGATGTAAAAGAATCGGCTACTCAACAGTCTCACAACCCAGTTTATAAAAAGTCACAAGTTAGCTGCCTTTAGGAGCAAATACCTTGTTCAACTGTACCTAGGGTTGTACTTTTAAAGCAGCAAAATTCTGACGTCATTTGTAGGTAATGGTCCGTCCATTACCTACAAATGACGTCAGAATTTTGCTCCTAAAGGATAAAGGAGGGGCATTGTTATGGTGAACCGAGAGACATCATGACATTGTTTGTTCCTAAACCTCTCGTGGGCTAAGATAAGGCTTTGTAAGTAATGATCTGTTCATCCTTTGAGGCTCTTAACCGGTCGAATGCCGTAATTACAGAAACAATTAAAAAGCTGTTGTGTCTCGCGTGGATCCACGTTACATACGAAGGGTTAAATATCAGCAGTAATGGACCAACACCCGATTTCTGAACTGAGAATTGGAAGATGAGAACTTGTAAAGTACTGTACCTACTTAAGCATGCATGCGAAATTCAAAATGTCTTCGCAAAAAACGTAAGAAATTTTGAACATTTCACAGGAATCACCATAAATAAGTACCTAATGCGGAAGCAGATTTTGACAAGTTGTCAACTTCAAAAGGAACCGAGTGTGAGTACCTAATGCGGAAGCAGATTTTGACAAGTTGTCAACTTCAAAAGGAACCGAGTGTGAGGCTGTGCGTTATTACCTACCAATTAATGTTTTAATTAACAAATTATTGATTTTAATTGTTTACGGTTTTGATTCAGCAGCTCATCACACGTGGAGGTCGCGTGTCTAACTTAGTTCCGACCATCCCGAAATTATCCTATAAACTATATATTAATTAGTTACTCTCGAAATACCTACTTTTTGGCCAATAATAGAAAAGCGTGAACCGTTTTATCTTGCTAGTTACTACGTGCCTACTTCGGGAAGTGGAAACTAAGGAATTATTTTCCAGTAGTTTTATTGCATTGCCAAAGTTTATAGCATAGTGGGCGTAATTGCTTGAGTCCTGTCAAGCTTCTTTTAAAATAATTGGTTGTTGTATCGTACTGTAGACATATTCCAAGTATACGTGCAAAAACGGCAACCTCTTTTACTACGTAATAGCGATCGAAACGAACATAAGTTTCTATGTTTAGCATTGATTATGGCAAATGCCAAATAATTATTAAGTACTATATCTACGGGTGTGTAATGTTTGGTATAATAACAGATAGTCTAATTTCATTTGACATAACTTTCATATGATATAATTTTCATATGCTATAAAAACATTTAACCTAATTTCATATGATCTAATGTTATATTTGATATAATTTTCATTTAGTATACTGTTCATTTCATATAATTTTCCAATTGTATAATGCTCTTTTTATATAATGTTCATTTGTCCTTTTTTTTTTTTGAGGATGGGAAATCTTCAAATGACCCCTCCCGCTCTCGGCGGAGCGGAGGGAGTGTCAGACTCTTACTGACTAAAACTTACCCGTGTTCCTTCCTTAGCCCTTTATGTTCCAGGGCAGCGGTAACCCTTTTGGACGATCCCGCTACCCTGGCAGGCTTCGGCCCTATCGGGCCCCGTCACTTGTGCTGACATCTCTTTGAGGCGCGCGTGGAACACATACGCGCCGTCCGGCACAAGCCTGGTCCTGATCGGACGGTGAGTTACCCATTACTCTCCGCCTGCAGGCCCGCGCCTACGGTGGCCGGGAGTCGTCACGCGACTCCCGACGCCCGGAGCGTCTGCCGCGGCGGCTGAGGCGTGATGTGCGTTCTCTCGCCCACCCCGCCACCTCCTTCACTAGCATGACTGCTTCGCAGAAGGAGGCGACTGCCTCCCACTCCCTCTCGCCCCGGACCATGGCTTGAACCAGGGCCGGACGCGAGAGGTCGCCGCCGCTGCCGATCGCCTCTACGAGGACACGGCGGTGCTCAATCAGGGCAGACCTCCACCGTATGCTCCACCGTGTCCTCTGGGCGATCCTGACAGTGATGACACTCATTCAGTTCATTTGACCTTACTTTCACATTAACAAATTTTCTAAGGTAACGCATCGTTCTTGAGAAAAGCAAATTATATTGTAACCTAACCTTTGTTACAGCGGGCGGGGGTTTCTCTCTCTCCGCGCCTCCGGTTTTTAAGACTACGTAAAGTCGGAGTGCCCCGATTCGGTTTTGGAACAGATTCAACCTATTAACTACAAGCCGGTGTATAATTATGTTGTCGCCATATCGTAGAATTTTTTAAATTTTTTTTTCGTTCTTTCCTTTGCCATATCATGAAATGGTCAGTTCTACGATATAGCCACAACATAAAAAAAAGTATAAAATAAAAGTAGACATTTCCAAATTATTTTAAACGTTACTTATAGATGAGATTTCTTATGAAATAAGCATCAATTCTGTACCTATTTTTTCTGTTCTGCTTTTCAATGTCTGTTTATATATGTGTGTACAACTGTACATAAATGGTAAAATAAAACAAATAAAATGAAATTATATAAATAATTCATTATATCATTTGATCGTTATATTTAAAAAATATATATTAAATGAAATTAGGCCTTATGATATTATATCAAACGTTACACACCCGATATCTACGGTTCCCAGTTCAACTGTGGAATTACAGGCTTAAAAGTTAGGCAAAAGATGATCAAACGTTATCTTTTAGATAACTCGCAAATTGGACGATATTTTCATCTTACAGAATCTTTCTAGAATAGTTTCATATTTCAGAAGTATAAAGTTCCCGGAGAGCGCTGTTTGTTTATGGTTTTTATATTTGTTAGCTGCGTACTTCGTGTCTAATTTAGTTATTTATTGATATTGGTTATTGGACTTGGTGAAGTCAATTTAAATTATAAGTAGATAGGAGATAAAACTAATACTATTAGGGCTTGGTTTCAATATTAAAAGATTTGGTGAGCATCTTTACGGTACCTATAGTGTAACACATAGGTACTAGATTGGTAGGTAGGTATGTTTCTTATAATCATAATAAGTCGCGTGCCTGAACCATTTTCTACATAAATAGTCTAATTTACCTATTATTTTGCCAAATGACAAGTAGAACGTATATAAAATAAAAATAGTCGCCGATATTTATAAATAGCATAAATTGATACACGATACAAATATTAAATATTTGCAGTACTAGGTACAATTTTGTCGAGATGCCATCTCGTCGAAATTGTACAGTCAACAGCAAAAGTAGATGATCAAAATCAGAAATTCAATACTAATGAACGGAGGTCGCAGCTATATGGCAGCTGTACTAGTAGTAAATGTTTGGTATAGTGTACAATCACATACTTTTGAATCACTTCGAAGCCACACAGTTCTGACGCGAACTCCGTTCATTAGTATTGAATTTCTGACTTTGATCATCTACTTTTGCTGTTGACTGTACCTAGTACCATCTCGGAGATGGTGTTGGTGCGTTGAAATTGAGCGGGGTTCGTGACAAGTCCGACACCATTTTTATAGCACCTCTTTGGTGTCACCAGCTAAGCGAGTGACAGAATTTGCAGGTGGTCGCATTCTTGAAGAGTTTCAGATTTAATCCAGGCACGGCTATGCGACTGTCATGTTGATTAAAACAGAGTCTAATCTCACGCCTTGCATGTCGTGAAATTTTTAGGAATTATTCAGCAAAACTTAAAAAGCATTCCTTTTATTATATCGTTTGAATATAAATATTTTTTTAACATTCAATTTCGTTAAACTTGTACTTGGAGGCCTAACCGAGGTAATCTTGTAGAAAATGTAAAAATAAGCGTTGTTATGTATAAAGGTAGAAGTTGCTGTAGGGAGACCTCTAATTTTGTTTTATTCGTAACATTTATTCACCTAGAAGGTTTACGAGTTTTGCCCTTCGCAGCTTTGGATAAGATTTTCAAGGAATATGTAGGTGTTCTTTTATGAAAATACGATTGAAGGAGAATTTTAGTGTGAGCTGTCGTTTTGTGTTTTAGCCAACATTTCGATAGAAACTGATTTAACCAAAGCAGAATAAAACCAAGAGAATTTGTCGTGTAGCGACATTAAAATCCAAACTTTAATTCTAAATTACACTAAAGAAGTAGAAATCAATTAAAGATTTATTTACAAGGTAAGGATGGAGATGGAATGGCAGTGGTGTCTATAATGTGGAGGTGGGGTATGGGTGACGATGCGCGTAGGTGGGTTGAGAAGGCTGAGGTGGAGTTGCAGTTGGAGCTACAGAGCACCGTCGGTCGACGCGAGGCAGGTGGCTTCAACAGCCACGCGCGGAGTATGGACACGAGTGCTGGTCGTGACGTTAACCGAGCCGTGCATCTCACACCGTGTGCAGCTACCCCACAGCGCGCCGGCACGGCACGGTAATTCTCCGTAATAACCTAAGCGACGCTCCCCATCCAGTGAATTTAACTACACTAACATAAGTCTGACACACCCTCTTCTATTACGGAAGTTTGCGTTTCGATAGTAATGCTACTTTCAATCTTATCTGAACAATAACAATATTTTCAGTTTGAAAACGCTAGAGAATATCTCTAGCGTTTTTTGCACTCACCAGTTACCTATCTTAATTATAAAAGAAGAAAAAAAAGTTCCCAAGTGACACTTCTATCTTTAAGTTTAAACTATATAATCCGTAAATTCAAGTGTAAAAGATTGCCTCGGCTTTTATTATAAAATGGTCTCACTTGGCCATCCATTTCAACAATAATTTTCCTACCGCTTTGTACAGCGCAACCCGGGATTTGGTAAAAACGTTTTAAGCTTTACGGTGAGATTGCTTTCATTTCCATTGACATTCCCAACGCCAACAGAATTATACAATACAAAAAGTGAGTTTACGTAGGAAGATATTGTTGTTTATTCCTTTTCATACTTACACATTGTTGCTAAAACGTCGCACCTTTTAAACAAACTAAATCGTCTCGGCATAAGGGGAATTCCGTTTAAATTGTTGAAGGACTACCTTACTGGCAAAATACAATGGGTTAAAGTAAATGATAGTCTGAGTGACACGCTACCTATTAATTATGGTGTTCCTCAGGGAAGCATAATAGGCCCCACTCTCTTGTGTACATCAATTACCTCTGCTAACTCTCTCTCCATAACGGTAAAATGATTTCTTTTGCTGATGATACCGCCTTATTTTTCACTGGTGACAGTTGGGATGAGGCCTTTGACTCTGCACAATCGGGTTTAAATATTGTTTGTAATTGGCTCCAGAATAACGTTTTGACGCTTAACGTTTCTAAACGTTTCTATTTATTTATTTATTTATATAACATTCGCGCACAGAAGTAATCTCTTGCCACCGCCCTCTTTCACCATTACAGCTCACACGTGTCGTTCTGCCAATTCAGCCTCAGACTGTCAATGCCCTTCCTTCGAAAGAACTGGCAATATCAAATATCTTGGTATAATCAACATTTGACATTTAAAATACATATAGATCTCCTAGTGACTACACTTAGAAAATTAATATACATATTTAAAAATCTCAAGCATGTGGCTGACCGTAGGAGTACCAAAATAGTTTACTATGCCATATGCCACTCGCAAATTGAATACTGCATCACATCTTGGGGTAGTGCAGCAAAAACCCACCTATTGGTACTAGAACGAGCACAGCGTGCTATTCTTAAGGTTAGTTAGTCTACCTTTCCATTTCCCAACAGTAGAACTTTATAAAGAGTGGGATGTTCTGACGGTCAGACAAACTTTCATATTGCGCACGCCCAGCTACCGTATGACCCCAACCTACCCATTGGTAGTCGCCGCAGAGATAGAATATGTCCTACCTATCGATTGCATTTATCACTTTCCCATAAATTCTTCTGCTTTCTCGGACAACACCCATACAACAAAATAAATAAATCACTAAATATCTATCCTAAAACAAAATCTAGTTGTAAAAATTTATCTTAAATCGCTTGATTACCAAAAAATCGAGGACTTATTGATAGTACCCAAATAGGATCAAAGCCCTAATTACCCAGGATTTTGTAATAATATCTTGATTTAAAAGAGTGTCCGTGGAGTTTCTTGCCCGTTTTTCTCCACAGAGATCTACGTTTTGGAATGGGCAACTAGCTTCAACTTTCTGACTAATTGACCGACAATTTAATTTTGACAATTCAAAAGTGCCTGAAATGGTTTAATTGAAATAAATGATTTGAGTTTGAGTTTGAGTTTGACCCCTCATAGCTGTTACCCACCCATATCTTGCAACACAGTCACACAAAACGGAGCACTCGCCAATCACACCCTAACTCACAATCGGGCATTGCAAGCAACGTTGTCAGAGCTTACGGACATGAGACAAAATATATAATTTCTTACTCCTAAATTATTGAGGGAATTGCCACACGTAAGCAATAAAGCAATCAGTATCCAATCATGTATTTAATTGTGGATTAAATGGATAAAGAAGCCCAATCTGAGTATTTTGATAAAACCGATGGTATTTGGCACAGTTACTATGGAAACAAAATTGCGTTTCGTGTCTCCGGTTTAAAAGCAAAAGCATCTAAATTAATAGATAGGACTACTGTATCGATATTGACCCAAAATCTTCAGTTTCAGATATAGATAACCTTCCATTATCACAATTAGGATCAGGATGCGTAACGTCACTTCCTAGAACTGTTCTGAATAAAGTTCGAAAGAAAGGGAAATATCTACTATTTTATTTATGAATGAATCTTAGTTTTATTTTTGAGTTAATTATCTCATGTTCAAAAACAAGAAAACTAAATCGAGAACTGCTAAGCTCGTCATAAACCTAATTCTTCTTGTTTCTGAGTCGATGTCATTTTACCCCGCGTCCTAACCAAAAGTGATTGTCGCGCAATAACGCAATCGACGTGTTTGTATAAATTTTGAAGTACAGACGCGACTTGATTGATCGCGTGACTATGTCGTATTCATATAAAAGAACACGACGACCGCGTACTTCCACGATTATGGCTTTTGGTTAGGACCTTAAACTAGTTAGTACATTACTTTCTACATAAATATTTTAATTCAAAAAGCGGGTGAGCATTTCGCAGGTCCTATATTTTCGAGGTTGTATTTGCCAGGCCCTCGTTTGTTCTCAGACTGGATTGTCTTAAAGCCAGTTTATTAGGTGATGGCATTTTACTCGACAAACCGCCTCATTCTTTAAATGAAAGAAGTTTTTGTTACAAAATTTTGTCACTAATACTTTTACTTTTATGAAGACGTAATGTTCCTTTTACCTTATTAGTACCTATTGTACAAAATGTCAAGAAAAATGGTCCCAATACCTAGTGGGGATCTCTTATAATCTTTTATACTATAACCACGGTGTACGACAAGTTTACATCTCTATATTTTTCCCCTAGTCTTTCATTTTATTTCAATAGTTCGCTTTAAAAACAGCTGCATCCGGTTAGACTGGAAGCCGACACCAACATAGTTGGAAAAAGGCTAGGCAGATGATGATGATGAGTTCGCTTTAAAAAATATTATTGGGTCATCTTTATCATCATTTCAGCCGAAAGAAGTCCACTGCTGGACATAGGCCTCCCCCAAGCACCTCCAATTCGACCGGCTCTGTGCTTCTCACATCCAATGGGTTCCTGCGGACTTCATAAGGTCGTCGGTTCACCTTGTGGGAGGCCTTCCAATCTACGTCTTTCAGTAGGTACGCGGAAGACGTAGCGGGACGTAGCGGCTTATTGGGTCAAGGCCAGGATTTTATAACGTGCTGAGACAATTCTGTCAAAGAACCCCACAAACAGAAGTGCCACAAACTATCCGTCAATGTTTATGGGCCCGTCGAGATCAGTCCTGCACCCGACCGTTTTTCATTCACTATTCAAATAGTTTTCTCTCACAGCTATTTGCTCATCGTCTAAGCTCCTAGCTTTCCTCCTCCTAGCTTTGTTTTCTTATCTCAATTCTCTTGGGTAAAATCAGTTTCTATCGAAATGTTGGCTAAAACAGAAATCGACAACTCACAGTAAAATTCTCCTTCAATCGTATTTTCATAAAAGGAAATATTATTCCTTGAAAATCTTATCCAAAGTTGCGAAGGGCGAAACTCGTACTTACTAGGTGAATAAATTTTATGAATGAAACAAAATTATAGGGAGACCTATAATTTACAGCAACTTCTACTTTTATACATAACAACGTTTATTTTTACATTTTCTACAAGGTTACCTCGGTTAGGCCTTCAAGTACAAGTTCGACGAAATTAAATGTCAAAAAACTTTTATATGTAAGTATCTATAAGTCTTCCTTTTATTTTAAGGCTTAAAAAGAATACTTTTTAAGCCTTGCTGAAGAATTCTTATCAATTTCACGACATACAAGGCGTCAGATTAGACTCTGTTTTAATCAACATGACAGTCGCATAGCTGTGCCTGAATGAAACCTGAAACTCTAAAAGAATGCGACCCACCTGAAAATTCCTTCACTCGCTTAGCGTGAAAGAGGTGCTATAAAAATGGTGTTGGACTCGGCACGAAGCCCGCTAAATTTCAGCGCCGCCCACGTAGAATCAACACCATCTCGTCAAAATTGTACCTACTGCAAATATTTACTATTTGTATCATGTAACAATTTATGCTATTTACATATCGGCGTCTATTTTTACATTCGTTCTACTTAACATTTCGCAAAAGATGAAATTAGACTATTTATGTAGAAAACGGGATAGGGACGCGATTTATAATGATAAAAAGAAACATATCTACCTACCCATGTAGTACTCGTACGTATATGTTACACTATACCGTAAAGATGCTTACCACCTCTTTTAATTTTATATATATAATATCATAACCTAATTAGTATTAGATTTTTCTTTTATCTACTTATAATTTAAATTGACTTCACCAAGTCCACTAACCAGTATCAATAAATAACTAAATTAGATACGAACTACGCGGTTACCAAATATAAAAACCATAAACAAACAGCGCTCTCCGGGAACTTTATACTTCGGAAATATGAAACTCGTCGAGAAAGATTCTGTAACATGGAAATTTTATTGTACAATTTGGGAATTATCTAGATATTGAAAAGATTACGTTTGATCAACTTTTGCCTAAGTTTTAAGCCTGCAATTCCACAGTTGAACTGGGAACCGTAGATATCGTACTTAATAATTGTGTGGCATTTACCATAATCAATGCTAAACATAGAAACTTATGTCGATCGCCGCTACTTAGTAAAAGAGGTTGCCGTTCTTGTCTATGAACTCCGAATACTGTTCGATACAAAGCCAGCTATTTTAAAAGAGTCCAGTCAAGCAATTATGCCAACTACTTACTGTCATAAACTTTGGCAATGCAACTAATCTACTTATTGGAAAATAAGTATTTTTTCCCAGTAGTAGGTACGTACTAACTAGTAAGAGAAAATAGTCCCCGTTTTTCTATGCTTTGCCGAAAACTGGGTGCTTCGAGAGTTACTTAATAATCTATATGTTTGTAGGTATAGGTACTATTTTAATTATTCACGATTATTCAACGATTGTCGGAACTAAGTTCCTCGTCACACGCAACCTTCACGTGTGATAAGGTCACGAATCGAAATCGTAAATAATTACAAACATAATTTGTTAATTAAACATTAATCATGGTGGGTATAGCAGCAGGCAACACACTCGGTTTCTGTTGACTTCTTTTAATAAAGCCCGTGAAATTCAAAATTTCATGCGTTTTTTGCGAAGACGTTTTGAATTTCGCGGGCTTTCTCTTTAAGTAATGCTAAAGTACAGCTTGAAAAGTTCTCATCTTCAAATTCTCAATTCAGAAAGCGGGTGTTAGTCCATTACTGCTGATTAAATATCAGCAGTAACGGACTAGTACACTTCGTATGCGTGAACGTGGATCCACACATGACACAATGGCTTTTTAATTGTTTCTGTAATTACGGCATTCATTCGGTTAAGAGCCTCAAAGAATGAACAGATCCTTACTAACAAAGCGTCGTATTAACCCACAAGAGGTTTAGAGACAAACAATGTCATGGTGTGGACAATTGTCTCTTGGTTCACCATAACAATGCCCCTCCTCCTTTATCCTTTACGAGCAAAATTCTGAGGTCATTTGTAGGTAATGGCCCGTTTAATAGTACAATCATAGGTACAGTCAAACAAGGTATTTGCTCCTACAGACAGCTAACTTGTAACTAATTTTAATTGCACCAAAAAAGAAAAAAGAAAGAAAATATGTTTCTTTGTGGTAAACATGACAAAGTTGTCTAAATCAAACAGGATACAGGACCCACACCCCCACCCACGATACACGAGAAATTCCTAGTGAGGGCAACGTTTTTCTAAAAAAATAAAATAATTAAATAAAATAAAAAGCATTAAGTTCTAACGAGACCTCTGTTACCGAATAGTCAATTAAATAAGAAGTATTTATACTTAAACTCCTAAAAAAATTCTGTCAGATAAATGTTATCATAATCAGCACGACTGATTTACAAAATGAGGTATCATTCGATTTGTCTTGACAACATGTCCTTTTATAGAAATTATCTGTTTTAAGAGTAGAGTAAGTTCCATAGACTTAGGTACCTACCTAGATATCATTCGAAAAAAGTAAGAAAATGTTAGTAACGATGAATCGGAAACTAAACGAAAGATGGGTACGACATAACATTTTATTGGAGAAATACCTAACTATAGGCCCATCCTTCCGGTTTCGGTCGAATACTTATATACAGTAAATAGAATAACCCACCAAAAAAAGAGTAACAAACGTCCAACCATCCATATAAAATTTCGCGTTTATAATATTAGTAGGACTTATCATTCTCTTTTTTTACTTTTGTATATTTTTATCTCTGTTATAAACATTGTCCCTCGAGTATTTCGTATTTTTAATCCCTGAAGGACCTTCCCTCTTACATAATCTCTCCACACAATCTCAAGTTATGATACCCCTTTGTATCGCTATCACATAACTATCACGACACAAAAAGGTAATACATGTGCCTGACATGCCTTGGGGGACATACTCTCACAGTTTCCCTTAAGCTGTTATTCTATTTTCGTGGCATGTAGGATAAATTTGACAAATGGCTAAAACTTGGCCGGATAACGGAAGTTCTTTTTATTATAATCAGAGTGTGACGCAGTTACAATAAGTTTCCTTTACACAGAGAATTTGCCGATGACCAATAACTGAATGAAAGTTTGTTCTGTAAATACGAAATCGCTGATGTATGAAAATATTCGCAGCACAGAATTTTTATCATGTTTCCGGTGCAATGCTGTCCACAATCATGTTGTTGAATAATTTAAATTGTTTTGTGGTTTTATTTTTATTTATTAACAATGTCCGGGTTTTTTTAATAAAAAATGTTGGTACTTTTATTTCCTGTCACTACCATTTCCACTTTAACAAAAGTTGGATAAGTTTTAATTGCCTAGCGGGGGAATGCATTCATCATTTAAAAGTGTTTAGATGTAAACTTGTAACAAACTTTTTTAAGTAGGACGAAGGTAAACACGGCTACACATAAAGCTATACATTTCCAGTCATAGCTGACCTCGCATTGTACAGGTTTTTCGTACAATCAGAAGTCAACTTATACTGGTTATGTATAGCTTGATGTGTAGCCGTGCGTACCAGTGAATGATCATCAAATACTACGACTCCTAAGATAAAGATAAGTTTTAGCATTTAATATAAAAGTAACTGTAATATAATAAAGATTTATTATAAAGTAGTTCAATAAAATCTTTGACCATTATCACCGAGGAGCCTGCCGACCTACTTTTGAAAAATGAGGTAGATTATATATAAAATTACACAAAAATAATAAAATGTAGATCAACTCTGTAATGATACCAAGGATATCATTATGTATATGCCTACTACTTACTACCATCTAAATGCCAATAATCGTTTCGATAAACTACTAAATAGTCTACCAAAAATCTCGAAAGGTGAATCGAGATTCGTAACGCACAACAACCGCATTATAATACAAAAATAATAACATAAAAAGATATTTATTTCATGCCTCACCATTTCTCCATGGAATACATTCAGAGGAGCAAATCTACCAATTTCCTTTAAGCCGAGGTTTAATGCGCTACGCATACGGAATCAGAACGTATAAAATACTAATTGCATTTTGTCGCAGACCGAGACTTAAAGCGCAATTCAAGATGTTTTATCTTATTAGATAAAACATCTTGAATTCGCAGCGCAGCAGTCAATTTAATACCAACAGTAGTTATTGGAAGATGTAAGTAATTCGAGTAGACCAACTGTTATAGGGTAGTAGAAGTACGCGGGGTCTTTAATTCGATACCAATTTATTACACTTTTGAATTGAAACTCACTGCTGGCACCGACTGCACCAGTTAGTATATTATCTTAGTTCTCAAAGTTAAGGAATATGTATAAGTAGTCAAGTCACATGACATGATACCTTGAAAATCATTCGGCCTTGCTGATAACGCGTATTAGAACGTCGCTGCTGCCCACTCCATCAATATTAATCTCGTGGTAATTTTTGATGACACCTACCGGATGAAGTGACTCTTTTTTTCTCTCCGTAAATTACAGATTTATGGAGGACTTGTGAAGCTTTAAAGACATTTTTACTATCGTCACTCCATCATTGATATGCAAAAGTTTGTTGAAATAATATCTTACTCCAAATTATTTTTTCATATAATCTTACACTTTTGTGACTCCGTTTACGAAAACCAACAATTAATAGTCTATAGATACTATAGTGAAGTGTTATATAATGCGAATCTTAAAATCTTTGTGAACCGTGCTGTTGACAGTATGAATATGACGCGTCGTTGGATAATTGAACGTGTATTGAATGCGCAATCTCGCTTAATCATGGTAGCCGGAGGCTGAGTAGTTTTTAATTGATTTAAAATGGAACTGGTATCTTTATTAAACACATTGAAAGCCAGCGTAGCAGACACAACAGAAAATTTATTGTGTGTACACCGCGTGCATCACTCAATGTTTTCAGTTTCAACTAGGACAAAAAGTGTCTTTTTAAAATCATCACCAAACCATCAACTGGCTCGTAACATTACGCGACGTTTTGTTCTTGAAATTGTTCATAAACAAGTATAAAAATGAAATGATAAATAATGAAAACCTAATAACTTATCAGGACTAAGTTGCGTGCTCGTTCAGTCCAATCTAATCACTGCTACGGCGTAGGCGCCGTAGACTTTCCGTAGCAGAGAGAGGCACGTAGCTCCCATACTATGAATACATTTATGAAACTACTAGAGACGCCCCGCAGCGCTGCCTCGAATTTCAATCCTAACTTTCTCAATGCTGTGATTTATTTTACGATTATGACATTTTCAGTACAAAGAAATGGGTTTGAGTACTAAGAAAATTCCTGGAATATTATGATTTAGAAATTAACGTGCAGGTTATATGAACCATTAGAGGCATTTAGGTGTGAAAAACAAAAGTAAACACTTTCAAACCTTCTGTCATCTTCATTTACGAAGCAACATAAACATCATACTTGTATGTAGGAAATAGGTACGGATATCTATGGGAATATGTATTCTTATTATACTTAATTTGACAAATAACAATGTTTCTCAAAGAACAAACCATTCTCAATAGTTATTCATACGTATACTGAAGTAACAATAATAAAATGTTCCGTGCGACAGACATCAAGCTTGTAATCAGAACTTCTGCCAATTACACGTCTCATTTGCAACGGTACAAACAATATAACTAGACTATTTTTATTCCAACTCATGCTGAACCTTATCTGTTGATATCTTGTTTGGCTAACGTAACATAACTGGGGTCTGCTCATTAGAACTGAGCAGATCCAAGTCATCATTTACGTCCATTTGCAACCTGTGAAAACATTTAAAACTTTCATGATATAGGTAGATATCATGAAAGTTTCTTAAGAAGTTGAAATGAAATTTTTCTGGAGGGGGGAAGGAGAGAGGAATAGGGGATAACATTATAAAATATCCATTGCAATTTATAAACCAAAACAATTGGTCTTCTAAATACACGTGTCATTAAATACAAATAATAATTATAGATGCTTGAGTAAACAGAAACTGTTTACTCAAGAATACGTTAACATCCAAAATTAATATTAATATGTCAACTATCGTCGACGATGCGAATTGTATTTGATCGTTTGAAGGAGGTTGTAGCGTGTATAACGAGGGTTCGGTGACATAGTAAAATAAAAAAATTAGGTACGGGAGACGTAGGAAGGGACTTTTATGTTGTAACGTTATACTGTGCTTGTAACATGCGCATATAAATTAATAAGAGATACCGGTAATAAGCTCACCTTGTTAGTCTTACGACATTAATTTTTCTAGATAAATGCGACGATATCAGTCGGAATCTTTTGCAGAGTTTGCGGAAGCTGTAAAAGCTGCAAAGATGAGGGTTTTTTCGAGGATCTAGGCACTTACCTTGAAAACCGACACGTGTTTTTGTAACGTGGGGTAGGTATGCGTGACTCCATTCCAATATGCGAACAAAGACGTGTCCGTGATAAAAATAAATAATGCTTAGGTCGAAGAATTTTTTTTTTAATGCCTCTAATGTCTAGCTTTCGTTTGTTGTGAGTGTGGTTCAAGATGTTTGTAGTACATTTTGGCACATTTGCACACCCCACAAAACACTTTTGATATGGCCATACCATGATGATATGGTAATCGTATCGTAATACGTTATACTTATAGATTACATCAAAAAGTCTATGGTCTTAAAATAACATGGTAAATCTCTCAATATTGTGCGTACAAACTTACATGTTTCAACTATAATGTAAAGTTTCTTCTTGGGATAAATTCATCCCAACTACGGAACCCTTCATAGTGCGTGGTCCGACACGCACTTGGCCGGTTTTTATATTTAGAAATCAAGACCTCACAAATATGCGGATTTGTAGAATGTTTCCAATCCCACATAGCTACATAACTGTAAGCCTGTATTTCGTGTGACGTCTAACAACTCGTAACCCAAAAATTTGCTTTGCGTATCTCTACGAACATTTTGTTGGCCACAATGCGTTGCGCAGAAATTTATTACGATCATACGAACATTTATTAACACGTTCAGTGCCGGGAGCCCTCCTGGAGGGCTCACTCAAATCCCATATGGGATGCCGGGAGCCCTCGCGGAGGGCTCATATTAAATGTACGTTTTTCTTAGCGAATACAGCATTATAAACTATGAAAATAAAATTAGTCTTATATTTTAACAAGATTTATCAGTATGCTCGTTGGTTTTCAAATACCAGCATTTTTATTTTCAAAAATAATTGGGAGCTATTTCAGGGGTGGTCAACCATTTTGCGGTTACAAATTCACTAAAAATAAAATTATTTATTTTTAGATTATAAATTACGAGGAAGAGTTTAAAAATAGAAGCTTTTCAGGGTTCCGTATCAAAATGGTAAAAAAGAACACCCATGGTGCGACTTCATTTACTCTGTCAGTCCGTTCTTTTGTAACAGCTGCTTATTTCAGAAACTACTAATGCTATAGACTTGAAATTTGGAATAAATATAAATAATGCTTGTCAATGTTTATAGCAAGTGAATGAATTGAAAAAATATTACGATGCCTTTACCTACTTTGCATTTTTACCTATTTTGAATCTGCAAAAATCTTTAACATGCATAGGTTGGTTACTTACAAAATCGCAAAAAGATTAAATTCAAAAGTAACATAAGCGTTTTCCCTCTTAATGACACACTGCTTTATCTAAAAACATGCATTGCTCTTACTAAATTGTTGTAAATCATTATTGTGTTCAAACATTTAAATAAAAATACAATAAATAAACGCCCAAATCCAATAGTCCATAGACAATGTACTACCACTAGAAATTATCAGTGCTAAGGCCCAAAAAATGCACATTTTTTTAAAAATCAATTTGCAGCTCTATTCTGTCGTATGGTTGATCACAGTAATTCACAGTATGATACGCGGTTGAAATGATAAGTACCTACTAGGTTATTTGCTGAATAATATTAATAATAACTGAAATCATTAATATATTATATCAATGACTCGTTAAGTTTTATTTGTTTGAAAATATTATGACTATTCTGTAAAAACATGACGTTTTCCAGCAAATTGTAATATATATTGATAAAAATATGTTACTAATTTCTGTTAATTTTGTTCGATTTTCGTTATGATATCTTTCTTCTATCCAATCTCAGTGTCTACATTTAATTTCAAAACGAGAGTAGCTAGTGTCTCAACAATTTTGGACACAGCATCAGCTCATCTCTAATTAATTGTATTATCTTCGGAACGGAACAAGTAAGTATTCGAAGTAACATGAAAGAAAGACAAAGATCAGAAGGCCAATTCTCGTAATTTAAAACGTTCAAAATTTAGTCGCAGTCTCATATCGGCAACAAACATATGTCAAAAACTTGTCAAAATGTAGGAAACGTAGAAGTATTTTTTGACAGATTGAGACTGAGACCAGACTGTGAAAGTTCTTAAAATTACGAGAATTGCCCATACTTCTCTACATACACGTCGTTTGGTATGAATTTTTGTCCTCTATGATTTCTGACAGCAATCACCTACATCATATTTATTCTGGCAGAATAGCTCATCGTATTAAGGTCAGCAGAAAAAAAAACGTGTTGAAAAGAGCCAGTATTTCGCATACCGCCTGCTTACACAGAGCATTTTTCGTGATGGCCAACCTTTAATTTTGCCATATTAATATACGCTGGTGTATATTTTGTTTTCAAATTTAATGTCCCCGTTGAAATATGCAATGCAATTGTAATAAAAAAGCTTAAAAAATATATGTAAAAAAATTGCGTTAAATAAACAGCTATTCCAAAAGACTAGGATCCTAATTCGTAAAAATGAAAATTTAGTGGAAAATTATTTTGAAATTCGAGTTTCTCGTTCCCGCGATTTATTTTAGGTACCTATTGCTGCTTTTGTTTAACTGTTGGTGAATCATGAGCGGCAAGTAATTATGTAATAGATCACTAAACGTTATGTACGTTATGTAATCAAAACGTAATTATTTTGTAACAGCTTATGTTACAAAATAATTACGTTTTGATTACATAAAAAACAACTAATATTCCATAATGTACCTAATTGTTTGTTGTTCCTATTCAATACAATAAAAAATTATTACATTGCGTGAAAATTTCAGAAAGGTTGGACACCCCTGTCTCGAGATCAAAGCGAGCGATCATACTTTTTCTTAATTTATAATATTTCAATATTTTACGTCTCCACCCCACTAGTACATGTAAATACCCCCAGGGATACTAAATATAGCAATAAGACATTGTAAAAACACTATTTTACTTCGTTTTACAGTGTTTTATAATACGGTTTATAACCTAATGCCGCCGACCCTCCTCGAGGGTTCACTTTAGCGCAAACGTAATGCCGGTGACCCCCCTGGAGGGTCCACTTGCAATATGTATGGCGGCATCCAGCATGAGCTCTATGAAAAGTGGGTGGAGTCGAAAGTGTTAACTAACTAAGTGATTAATTGTCTTCTGGGTATTTAGTTCAGGTCCAAATGGATATAGTACGCGCAGTGATAACCTACATAGCTACCTTACTATCATGTAGCAATTAGAGCGATCTGTGGATAAATATATTTTAGCAACTCCGTTTATTGGCTGTCTGGGTAACTTTGTAAGTGGAAAAAGCTAGACCAATTCGTCTAGAAGTGTAATCTCTAGATTCGAAAATCTACCTTAGTCTGGCTAGAGACAAAGCCACTGATATATTACCTATGTATCTTCATTAAGTACTTTCAGCGATGAAAATCCCTCTGCAAAATATCGACACGTCCTAACAATTTGATTCTAATACATACTTTACTGTCGATTTATTTATGATTAGAATCGGATTATTATAAAAATATACAAAGGATGAAAAAAAATTCATTGTAATATATTATGTCGTAGACTTTTGTAGATCTGCGGGGTAATTGCGTATCGCACTAACAGTAAGAATGGCTTTAATTATGACAGTTCAGAAACATTCATTGCGTTATTTACTTTATTAAGCAGACAAATTTTTCGAACATATGAAGCAATGGACAAGCCATACCCTTCAAAATTATTCAGATTGTGATTAATAGTGGGTTACGCAATTAGGGTGCTGGTGGCCTAAACTACATGCTTTGACTTAGCTTACGCACCAGTCTCCCACATTAGTTTTCTTTAAGCCAATGAAAAAAAAAATAAAATAAAGGAAGCTTCTTCAACTTGTATTGAGAAATCAAATGGAAGGATGTCAAAATAAAATTCAACATAAACTTAGTGAGGACAAGTGAAATTCATTATTTCAGTCTGAATATCTAACTAAAGTAGGGGGAGTTTTTAAACGTCAAAATTTTTGTGAATCTTTTTGAAACGCGTCAGTGAGTCTTATTTAGTTTTGTTTTGCTCTGGGTATGTAATAGTGTTATAACCAGCAGATCTATTCTGTAAAAATTTCACCGTGAAAGCTTGGGTGAAGTGAGCATGAACTGAGCTGTCTAGTCTGTCTAGAATGGTGACAATCCCTAGTATCAGGTGGAAGCTAGCTCACTTCAAGCTCACTTCGCCTAAGTTATCACGGTGATATTTTCCAAGAATAGATCGGCTGGGCCCTACAAATACTTTTGTCGGCCCCAGGATGCCCCGGGCTACACCAGCTAACTAACCATTTTCACGCGAGAACTGTTAACAAGCCGACTCAATCAGCAAGGTTGATAGCGAAGTTTATCGCCAGGATGTGCTGAACCTAATTAAATTACGTACATCAGAATCGACGCTTATGAAAGTTCTTTAAGTTAACCCATTTTACAAGGGGCAACTGTCGCTGACAGACTGTTACATACAATATGAAACGAGTGTATGAAGATCTAAGTAATATGTAAAAGCTCTTATCATGAACTTTTTACCTTACAGTACACTTTTCGTTAATTTTACCCTATAGTACATTTTTCTTTCATTTACCAATGTGTCAAAACTTTTAGCCAAACCAGTGCTTGGTAACTTCTACATGCCCATCGATCATTCCAGATGTCGTCAAATATTCCGCAGCCTCCTCAAATGGCTTTTTACGGTAATTTTCAATTCCCCAAACATTTCCGTGAAATTGAATAATGGGTTTTGTGAAATGAGTAGGTATGTATTATATTAGGTACTTGTTATTACTTTGTACAGTTATTTAATTATAATTTTGATTTACATTTTAATTTTGATTCTAATTTTATTTTATTTTTATTTTTCATTATCATTTTAATCTACATTTTAATTATTATTTTTATTTTTGTTTGTGTAATATTGTTATGCATGATGTACAGACGCCAGCAGGTCAAGCTACCCGAAACTGTCAAATTTTCCCAATCAACCTTGTACCTTAATAGTTTAGCGATAAAGTTGAAAATCTATTACAGAAATTTGACAGATTGGAGTAGCTTGATGTGCTGGCGTCTGTACTTACCTATGGATCCTTGATATCTGAATTAAATTTTTTTTATATATTTTTTTTTTATTATTGATATAGGTACCTAGTGTAATATTGGTTGGTGAATATTTTGCATTGATATATGGATATCATAGGTTGGTTGAAACGTAAGCTCATTAAATTTCGACGTTAATTAGTAGATGTTCAGCGTGGCTGTAATTGAAAGTATTACAGTAATATTGTATCATCAAGCTATTTATTTCCACTTTACAATTGAGTCCTATTCTCATTATGGATACAATTTTAATTCCTAGAGTCTTGTGGTCACGGTATGAAATATCTTGGAAACCTCTTTTAGTTTAATTTATTTTCTGCTACTTCTACAAACGCGCATTGAATGATCCGTGTATACAGCGAGATCGTGTAAAAATAATCAGCTGGCCTTTGGGCCGAGTAGGTACTCAAGTTTTGTATGGGACAGCTGATTATTTTTTCGCGATTTCGATATTTTTTACGTTTTTTTTATTTTTATTAAAAGCGTTACCCCACACTAGGAATTACTCCTGTATCGTGGGTGCGTTTACAAATATTTAAACTCACATACACAAACAGCCAGACCCGGAACAACTACCTGTAGGCATTACAAATATCTGTTCCGTGCGAGAATCGAACCCGTGACACGCACCGCAGCAGTCGAAAGTTGTTCAGTTTGAAGGTCTGTACTCTATCACAACCTAAAATTAATATGAACATCATCTCATCATCTGCCTAGCCTTTTTTATGTTGGGGTCAGCTTCCAGTCTAACCGGATGCAGCTGAATACCAGTATTTTACATGGAGCGACTGCCTATATGACCTCCACAACCCAGTTACTGGGTAATACCCCTTGGTAAGACTGGTTGTCAGACTTTTCGGGCTTCTGACGACCCGACGACTAAACCTAAAATATGAACATACATTTCTGAAACACACTGTTAATTATGTTATAAAATTCAATGTAATTTTGGTACTAAATAGACGTTTATTTAATTCTATAGCATTGAAATGCCTCGCATTTCGTGGAAATTATTCTTTTGTGAACAGTACGTAACATGGTTGACATGATTTCTTTGATTGTTGATGTTATTATTTGTGTTTTTGTTATTTCTGTACATTTTAACAGCGCAAAAGGCGTGTTTAGATTTACAACTAGCATTTTTATAAAGAGCGGGTAAATCCGATAATGTACTGTTACCTAACTAAATGTTTTTGCGGACTTGTTTCAAACAAACAAGCTTTTAATTAAGGAGTTTTTCCAACACGTCGTCACTAAAATATTTCTTAATAAGCGTCGTTTGTACATAAAAAAATGGAACTTTTAAAAGCTATTCGTTATTTAAATGTCAGATCGCGCCTTTGTTAAAATGTCGTTCATCGTACGTGCTGCCTCTGTGGTTGCGCCTCGTAATTACACAAAATGAATTTTCACTTCAAAATTATATTTTTGTGTCGTTTGTTTGCCATTTCTCTTTAAATTTAAATCAGTGTAATTGGTGAAATGTACTTGTGAATTAATATATATGTTTAATTGTCATTTTTGTCGTAGTTGGGTTTTATTGTTCAATTATCTTTTTTATGTAAAGATGAAGCTTATGTCGACGAAAGGTAAGCCACAACTTAAAACAATCTGTATCCAAACATTTCTTAAAGCAATTCTGTATAGCTAGCGAAACCAAAATCTGCAATCAGAAACCCACATAAAGGAGAAACTTGAAAAATAAAATTCTAATTACTAGGATTCTCGCCAAGGAAAATAGACAGACACAAAACTTAAAATACGCTGTGCGCTCAGACAAAATATTCATTTAATTAAGCTCGCTTCACCCTGGTAATCGGGTTTGGAACAGGCAGAGATGGACTGACGGTAATAATCTTCTTTGTCCTATGATTAATGTGAACCTGACCCCGATAAATGGCGACCCTGTTTCCATTAATTCCGGCTAAATCGACCACCGGATCTAACTCTGTAATTGCAGTTTATACTCGATACGTAGGTAAATCATATTAGATGCGTATAGAGCTCGGATGTGGTGGCAACTGATTACAGTAGCTAAATGGGCCGGCTTGTCCGGGATAGTATCCCGCCATCATTGATGACAGGCATTGTGTTTGGCGATTGGAAAGTACCAAAAACTTAATCACAGGTTCCATAGTCGAGTATAGCGGACTCCAAACTAAAGTTTAAATATGTGTTTGACTCCCATACTCAATACTCAAATCTTTACTGCATTCTATATGTGTTACATCGATGGTATTTACGAGATAAAAGATCAATATGGACCCTGTCGGGCACAGCAAAAATTAGGAGAGAGGATGAGAGCTAAGTGGCAGTTCAAACAATTAAATATTATTAGATGTGCTTAATTGGGTGTATAATTATGTAGGTATTTATATATATGTCGGCGGACGTTAGAATGTTATTGTCAAGAGTGACAGGTGGTCAACGTCACTCTAGCGGAGCGTCGAGTCGATGGTAGCGGGGCGGCCATCTTAGGATGGACTTTCTTGGAGAGCGGTCGCCAGCGCACCACGTTTTCGACGAATCGCTATCCATCACCTTAATCAAAGTTTCTTTTAAAATGATTAGTGTTGATCAGAATATTAGTGATTATCATTACGCAATTGTAGAATTATTTTAATGTTATAGAAGCTAAATCGTTGTTTCGAAGACAATACCCACGTTTCAAGATGGATTCTGATGAAGGCCGTCCTGAGCTTTTAGATATATATTATTAGGTTTGTGTATATAGGTATAGTATATTAGTTATTTTATGTATTGTGTAAGAATAGTGTAGGTAATTATTATGTACCTAATTCTTAAAAGCATTTTCATTATTATTAAATTATGTTATTGTTTATGTATTCATATTTTCATATCTATATTAGATTTTCTATATTCCATATTATATTATATAATTATATTTCATAATGTTTGGTGTATAAGAGATATATAGATAATTTTATTTTGCAATCGATTTGTCATCTAAAAACTCCTTTAGTGAGTACTATGACTTGGATTCCAGAAATTGTTTTAATTTATTAATAAATGTATTTGTTTTATTTACCTCTCTAATGACATTTGGCAATTTATTATAATTTTTTCTGGACATAACTAAAGGGCTGGTTGAGTGCATTTTGAGTCGGGATTGAGGTATGTTTATTTTGTTTTTGTTGTTTCGAAAGGGGTATCTTGTTTGTGTTTCTTCGCAAGTGGTGTTTTCTGACAAATTTACATAATTCTAAGATATATAAACAGGGAAGTGTGAGTATTTTGTGTTTTTGGAAGTGAGGTTTGCAGCTATCTGTTTGTTCTATGTTTTTTATTATCCGAATTAACTTCTTTTTTAAAATAAATATGGTTTGTGAATCTATACTTTTACCCCACAGCATGACCCCATAGCTGAGCCATGTCTGGGCAAATGCATAGTAAGTGACAAGTGCAGTTTGCAGGTTGGTAGATTTTTGTAATTTCGCGTAGGGTATATGAAAATGTTGACAGTTTTGCTTTCTTTTCTGTATATAGGATTTCCAATTTATGTGGGTATCTATAGACAAAATTAAGAGTAAATTCGTTTACTTGTTCCAGTTTTGCGAAATTTAATTTTAATGGTGGTTTTTGATGGGCATGAAAAGTAATTAATCTTATTTTGATGGAATTAATTTCTAGATTATGGTTATCCATCCAGTTTACAGCTGTAAAAAGAAGGGAGTTTAATTTGGCGTTTATATCATCATTGTTCTGGCATGGGGTGAGCAGCGAGATATCGTCCGCAAATAAAACACATAGTCCGATTACGATTTTAGGATGGTCGTTTATATAAATAAGAAACAAAAGGCAGCCTATTACACTCCCTTGGGGAATTGACGCGTTAATTGCTTTACTATCGGATCTCATTTTAATTATTTCATTTGTGTTGTCATCAAAATATTCAATTTCTACTAATTGTAAGTACCTACTCTATCCTTTAGGTAATATGCAAACCACAAGTTACATGGCATAGGAACACGAGGAAAAGCTCATGCTTTTCCTCGTGTTCCTATGCCATGTAACTTGTCTAATAGTATTTTAAAATGTACCTTATCATAGGCTTTGGTCATATCGAGCAGCATACCTATGGCGTAGTTTTTATTATTAATAATAGTTAGAGCCTCTTGTACGTATTTGTAGACTGCTAACGTTGTAGACTTGTTTTTACGGAAAACGTTTTGGCAGTCGTCAAGTATTTTATATTTTTCACAGAAAGAGACTTACAGGTTGGTAACGCATCTGCAAATCCTGGTTGTGGGCGGTATCACTCGCTTACCCTCAGGACACCTACACTCTCATTTGTCTTCCTATTGTATTAAAATAATAGTACTGTGATCACATCATGAGGTAGAAAATCTACCTACGCTACAATTTATCATGCATGCAGCGCCGGTCGCAGAATAGCAATATTCATAACATGCATAGATTTGTGCACGTGTGTACAAACACAAAACACTGTTTGCGTAGGTGGAAAACGCATATACCATGATGCTTCACTGTCAAAACTGTCAAGCTTGCACACACTACAGCAGCGCGTAATATTTGTGAATTCAAAATCAAAAATCAAAAGTCATTTATTCAAATTAGGCTGAGAATCAGCACTTTTCGAACGGCAAAATTACAAAAGACAGTCCCCCAAAAACGCCCGCCCTTCGCGTGTATTGTATTATGTAATTGTACGTGTTACTAAGGTACTACATATTCGGGATCACTCGGGTTTGAATGCACTGGATGTAACAGAGCTGTATAGGCTTTGCAGGTAGCGACACCATATAACCGAGAATATTATTATACTGCAGACGCGTTATTTGCCTGGATATACTCGCTGTGTGTACCTATACGTTCTTGCTATACATCTACACCGTTCTGTACAAAGCTGGTCTAAAATTAACACTTCCCGCATCCCAGTGGGTATACTTTTAAATTTAGGGAAACTTTGATATTCGGATTCATTCTTTTCAATGTGACTTTGGATCCTGATTACGTACTCATCAAATCTGAACAGATTTTTAGTAAAAGTAAAAGACATAATGCCGCAACACATACCTCAAACAATAAAACACAAGTAAAACTCAAAAAGCCCTTCAACACAGTTTGAAAGTACCTACATAATTTTCCCTCGTGAGATAATTTATTTCAGTATACAGTGCCACAAAACAAACTCTTGTATTTGTTTCTTCGTTTTTGTAATCCAAACAAAACATTGTTGTTTCATCTGTTTTTAGTAGATATGCGATGTAACAAACAAACAAACATACATTAATTTTAAAATCCCTAACTACACCGGTATGATCATTAACCGATGTTATTATGGTTTTAAATTAAAAGCAAGTGATAGGTAGTCTGGAATAGAACACACGATCCATCAAAAACAAGTCAATATCTCAACATAAGCAATCAGTCAACTCCCGACATTTTCCTTACAAAACAAAGAAGTTCCAATATGCGCATATACATACCTAACGAAAACGGCTATTATTTCTTTGGCAAACTTATTAAGTATCGCTAAAAAGTGCCATTAAAACTTTTACACAGTCATTCTTGGAGAGGCAAACCAATGAACCGCTCGAGTGTTTCATCTACATTTTCTTGAGCAAACTAATATCAGTGAAGAAATATAATAGAGCTTGTTCAGTTGAATATTGTTTGTTTACTCGGAAATGGGAACTGGGAAGTGACAACTGGGAGTCAACTTTCCCGGTATCTAATTCTCTCGGGACTTGTCTTACGGGCTGCTATCATTTCCCTTTCCCGGTCGAATAGGCAAGTACGAGAAGCTCATTTGTACAACAAAGTGATCACCTGGATAAGTATGTAAGTTGATGAATAGTAGTTTCATTTCGTGCTGATTTTACTGGACTCGGAGATATTTTATTGAGTGTGCTAATTAATTTTGTTGGAATTTGTAGATGAAGAGAAACAAAAGTATTGGAATGCATAAGCAAGTATTCGACTGTTATGGAATCGAAATGTGACTACTGAAAACCTGACAAATTTATTCCATTTGAATTTTGAATCATCGTCTACTAAAACATAAAAGATTTTTTCAGACAGATTTATTATAAGCATTGTCTGTGTATGTTTTTGTAGCAAGTTCCCAAGATACAGGATGTTTCTAGTTTCGGGGGCAGGGTACTTATTTCTTTGGACTTTTGACCCTACTACCTACGTTTTGTTTCCAATTTCTGTTTAAAATTTATTTATGTTTGCATACCTGTCTCTAAACTTGATTGTCAAAGTTTATGTTTTTGTGAATAATATATTATTATTAATATAGCGTACCTAGTAGTACTGTATTATATATTATAATAGTGATTGGTAAACACAAAATCTTCATAACATCTAACTTGGAAAGTAATCCCGCTTTTTTGGTCGTGTGTGGGATAACAGCGGACGCATTACAAAAGTTACAGGGGTCAAACTGATTGTAACTTTGTAACAGATGTGACCTTTGACCTTAAACGTTCACCGGAAAAATAGAGGAACCTTTTGTGAAGTTTCAATAAATTGGATTGAAGTTCTTTGAGGTAATTAGTAGAACGATATTACAGTCATTCACTTTAGTATATGCTATTTTGATCGTTAATGCTGGTTTAAGTGACTTTCAAAGCGCATTTGAAAAAACGACAATACTATTGTTCTAAATAAATCAAAATTCGTTTAAAATACACAGCGAAAACAGGAAAATAAAAAAGAAAAATATAGAAAGCTGGCAGGTTAGTCGATTACCATCCGTCGGGTTGTCGGTTGTGTACCTAACCGTAATATACAACCCAATTGATGGTGCTGTGTGGAGGAACCGCACGCGGCACTTTTGTGCTCCGATCTTTATCAACTATTTACCGACACCGGTGCGAGAATGGCCGGCATCGAATAAATTTTCGTAACGGATCAGTATCGTTTTTAAATCTATGATAGTTATTTTGAAAATAACGTAATGGTAATCAAACAAGGTGGCACATTCATCTTGGTACCCATAGCCTAAATTCAATCGTAACAATCTTTGGAAGTAATATCATACTTTCTTGTAACTTAAAATATGAACCATAAATTCGAAAACATGTGACATCTACTAACTCTAACATCTATCTCACAGAGAGGAGGCCTGTGTCCCAGCAGTGGGAACATTATAGGCTAATTATAGCAATGGGAGCCGCTGCAAACCCAAAATCAAAAGAATAAATACACCCTCTTAAAGAAGTTCGCAGGGATTTCGCTTTGTCAATATTTATTTGGCGTAATGGGATATGGCTTATGCGGTTTGTTGTGAGTTTCAAAGGTCAGGGATCAGCTTGTCAGGGCAGACACTTGCGTAGGTGAAAGTAACACGCACCAGTGTGTTAATTCATGTTTTTTTTTAAATTCATTAATTTACAATGTTCACCTTACATTGTAAATGAATGAATTAAAAAAAACATGAATTAACACACTACCTTATAGGAAGCATGCTAGGGATATATAGCTAAATCATAATAAGTACTAATATTAATCATTTATACCCAGTGGTAAAGACAACTAGCTCAGTGTCAATTTTGTCATCGTAGCGTAGGTAGTTCTTGGTAATCACTGGGTCGCGACTTCGATCCCCAGACAAATTCAGATTGGAATATGCTATTCGCAACAGTCGCTTTTGATACCAAGACTTTCGTGCTAGCGTACCATTCAAACAGTTTTTCGAAATAGCGTGCGTCGCTATAACTTCATTCGATATAACGGTTTTCGACACAATGTGTTTTCGAACTGCCGTACCTCTCGTAAAATTTTTCGAAATAGCGTCCGCGCAATAACGTCATTCGAATCTGCATATCACTCCCAATTATAGCATGTGAGAAATAATCATGCTTAAAAAACCTTACTGCAGGCGTTGTTGAGGCTACGGTGGTTCGCGTCCTGGCCTGGCGCTGACATTTATTAATCGACGAAAAAAAAAAAACGGCGCAGGTTCTCAAGTCGACGCCTATATATATGTTTTTTTTTTATATATGTCCACGCATAACATTTTACAGAGTAGTCCGATTGTAAGGGTGGGAAAATAGGGGTGATTTATTGTTCACTCACAGATTTGAACGCTGAGTTGTGTATTATTAATTTACTCAGTGCCAGATATTCCTGCTCTTTGGCAAACAATTAGTAGATTATAGCCACAAAAAATTATAAAAAAAAACTTTTTAACAAAAAAATTAAATCGACGAAAAAACTGAAAAGCAAAAAATTATAAAACATTTTTATTTAACCTTAAGTTTAAATTTAAGTGGTTAGCCTTTAAATTGTAAATGTAAGCATACCTAAATAATTTTAAGTCGGCGCCGTTTAAATTTAAGGCAATTTAGTGATCTTTGTTTATTGATTGTTTGGCGCCGACTCAAAATTACTTAGGTATGCTTATATTAGTTTAAGAACTTAGTTATTAAGGTTAAATAAAAAAGGTTTATTATTTTTTGCTAAATGCATTTTGTACACCTGACGAGTAAAATGAGCCAATACGCTGAAAGATACAGCAGCTATGGTGCGTTTATACTAAACATTATATCGTAGTATTTTTATCTCACTGCGTTTGTTGCTTCAAGGAATGATGCTCCATGGACTTGTACATAATAGGTTTAATTGCTCTGAATTGATAAGTAAAATATGCTATATTGTACCTAGAACGCTGATGAGATGAGAGGCGCGCTCTTATCCACTGTTTGCTATACCTCCCTGTCCCTGTCGCAGGAGAGAGAGCGCCGCCGCCGCTCCCGAGATTGGTTCAAGCTTACAATAATACTTTTAACGATATCGATGTATTTGTCCTATCTAAACATAAAAAAAACAAATTATTGAGAGCCTTGCTCAAAATGTTTATTTATTGTGTATTATTTAAGTAGGTATTAACTATTCGATTTTAAGAAATCGATTTTTATTATTGTTGTTTTATATACAGCGTGTAACGGAAGAGGGGTATCAACCCTGAAGGAGGTGAATGTGCTCATGAAACTCAACAACTTTCCCCAAAGAACATAGGTCGAAATATGAAAAAAAAAATTTGGCCCTCCCTTATAAAACTGACTACCAGCTGATTGATTTACTATGGGAGGGCCAATTTTTTTTTTCATATTTCGACCTATGTTCTTTGGGGAAAGTTGTTGAGTTTCATGAGCACATTCAACTCCTTCAGGGTTGATACCCCCTTTCCGTTACACACTGTATATATTGGTTTTGTTTAATTTTACCAAAACTGTATATAATATAAGCTAGTAACATGTGCAAACGTAGTAGATTGTACATTTATTTATAGCATACGGTGTATTTAGATATAATATACTATGTACGATTGTTATCCCAAATAAAATGAAATAAAAAATAAGCGACGCGTCTTTTACCTTTTGTGGTTACCAAGTGTACAAACACGCTGTAAGTGTGTGTGTAAGCGCAGGAGCTCTAGTTACCGCACCCTAATTGCGTAACACACAATCAATCGGAATCAGAATCATTTTGAAGCAAATTGCTAATCCATTGCTTCATAAGTTCGAAAAATTTGTCTGGTCAACACGTAAATAACGCAATGAATGTTGTTGAACTGTCAAAATGAAACCGATTACGATTGATCGTGTGTTACGCAATTAGGGTGGCGTACGAGACAATGGCGAAGTCAGAAGTGTGCGTGAGTGAGTGTCGTGTGCTGGCACTATACTCGTTTTCATGCACATATTCACAGCGTGTTTGTACATTTATTTATTTCTTTGATCGCCAACAGAAGTCACACAATTACATGTAGGTACGTTAACATACAAAAACAAGTGTGCGCTTCCAATTATAGGAGACCACATCACTCGGTTATCACATGCAATGGAAGCGTCGCTTCGTAAGATAAAAATACTATACCAAAGGTACAAAACGCATCAATTTACATTCAGTATCAAAATCCCTCAATATATTCCCTACACCGGGTAAAATCTCCATAACATAAGATATTTCTAAACAGGCACACGATTCAACCATTTATCATAAGACCTTTCATTTTTATGAAGACACTTTTATTATATTTTTTGAGACCCTACGCGGCCCTGAAAGTGCTTGGAAAGTGGAATCTTGTTATAAAGTTTTTGTCATGAAGTGCGACTACAAGCTATCACTATGACTACAAATTGAAAAAGTTTGTGCGAATGTTATAATTATGTAAAAATTTAAGAAACAAAACATCTCGAGTTAGTGTCGGTATTCTTATTTAGGTGGTCTTTACAGTGACATTTTATTCAGAACTATAATCAAAACAATTAACTTTGTTGCAAATAGAACGGTTTTTTCTTACCAAAACAAAACAGAGGTGCAAACATGGTTCTTTGGTAAACTCTCCTTGGGCAGCTGGATTAAGATCTGGATTCAGAAAGCGGTACTTTTGGACACGGCTGGCATTGTTAGGAGGTTCCTCTCTCTGGAGCCCTGTCCGCCGCGCCGGTACTCTTAGCCGATACTGGTGGGCTACTATCATTGTTTTCATGGCGTAACAGTATGTCTAAAGACAGTCTTGGCTCAGGTCAGCGCACAGTCTTTTAGCAAACCATCGATCATTAAATTTTATGTTGATTAATAAACAATAAAAAACATATACCTCCGTTAAATATTCGTTACACACATTGGTGAGGGTGACAGCAGTATGTCAACATAACCCCTTAATTATATGATACTGTAAATTGGGACACTTCCAAAAGCCTTTTGTTTACAAATAATATTCCTGAATTTATAATAACGACGCCATAACAGAACTTCTGCATTTAACCGCCGTTGCGCCTACACAGAATATAGTGCAATTAATCAGCGTCCCGAGATGGTGTGTAGTGATAAACGGTGATCGATATGAGCCTAATAAACCGCCGACGCCTGCGCAGTAAATCTAGCTGAACTAGTGGAGTATCTTAATTCTAACGACATGTGTGCAACGATTAATTTACTTTGAAGCAAATGTAGCTTGATCTGAAGGCTAATTCTCGTAATTCAAAACGTTAAAAAATCTAGTCGCAGTCTCATTTCGGCGACAAACAAATGCAAAAACTTGTCAAAATATAGGAAAATAAGAGGTATTTTTTGACAGATTGAGACTGAGATCAGACTGTGAACGTTCTTAAAATTACGAGAATTGCCCCTCGGGTCTGTTCCAAAAATATCTAATGAAAATGTAAACACATGGGTCAGAGAACGTACCTTTGGATGCTTTGATTATTTACATGAATATTTAAACCCGAAATGCTTATTTTAAATCACCGAAACACAGGCCGAAAATGTTGACTGTAAGACCTCGAATACATTAGGGGACAAATGGAGGAACATGTTGCGGAACATAGCGCTCAACAACTACGTGAATGTCCCGGGAGAATGTCGCGGCACATTTTGCAGGCCTATAAATGGTGCGACACTGACGCGGCACGCGTGCGCCAGCTCTCGGAGCGGGAGCAAGCAACATGTCCCGCGTCACGTAAAGAGTTACGGAACTTGTTGCGGGACACTTTGCAACGTTGCAGCGACACGTAGGCTAGTGTTGCGGGACAAAATGTCCTCTAGTGTATCCGAGGCACTGGTTCTGGCTGGGGATGCCAAAACGTGTTTGGGAGCGCATTCTAAAAACTTATTTTATTTTAATTAAATCCCAAATCGAATCGACCTTGCAGGCAATTTCGTTTTTATTCACGTTCAAAAATACAACGGCGACTGGTTTGTGTCGAGATGGTCATTAAATCTTCAGTTTTTTGATTCCTCGTAAATTGTACTTAATTTTTGGTTTTGCCCTGAGTCAGCGGTTATTTCAAACATAATTTTATCTTCTCACACTGGGGTCACTGATCCTAAATCTCCAAAACTTGTCTAAAATATAAAAAGATTTTGGAATTAAGCATCTACCTACCTACTTAAACAGGTTTAAATTTTCACTTTTTAATCAGCCCGACGTAGTAGGTACCGTCATAAAAATACTACACGTCCCAGTACCTTGAGCTCCTTAAGTTTTGAAATGAGCTGCACGATTTCTGACAAATGCGTGCACTGACTGGATAGGTCCTCTCAATCTGTGTGGTTCTTTACTCAAAAGGCCATCTCGGACATCGATCTACATGTTCTTCATATGATCTGACCAAGATTCTTCGAACTTTAAAAGAGACTGTGACCTCTGAGATTGTTTCGGCCTTTCTTCTCAGACTAGTCAGATAGGAAAACCCGACCTCATCTAGTTTTTTAAATATGATTGACGTTTAAAAGTGTTTGGACAAACCTACTTACAAAATAACATCATTTATCACCTACATCTCGTCAATCTGACGTAGGTTAGGTAAGGAAATTTGCAGTTATGACGTCAAATAAACGACTAACCCGGGTAACCCTTCCCGCCACTAGAAGTGGTACTTCGGTGACATAAAGTCCTCTAAACCGCATTTCGGACATGGCGACCAATCTCAGAGGAGACTAGCCTTCGGCACGGGAGATATTATAGTGCACAAATGTGTGCGCAGACATACACTCTCGCTTCCCTCACTTTCATTGTCCGATGGGACGGCAATCCGACACGACCGAAGAGAGATCAGGCGCAGGGCCAATGGCTTAACGTGCTTTCCGAGCCACGGGGGTATCACATCGTCGACTTCAAAATTCCAGGCCGTGACTAAGAAATCCCCAATGGAAAAAACCAATAACACTTTGCCTGGGAATTGAACCCAGGACCTCATGCAGAATAATGCCGTTTATTTTTTTGGCTTTATTCGTTATGAGCTTTCCCAACCCTACTCCGTTTTGAATATATCAGAATTTGAGGCTGAAAACCTGGCGACTTTTTTTGGGTTCCGTACCGCCACCTCATTCTTTAAATTGAAGTCTTTGTTACAAACTTTTGTCACTTATACTTTTACTTTTGTGTTGTGTAATGTTCCTTTTACCTTTTCAGTATTGTACAAATATCACTACATTTATCTTAATATTTTTTCTAAATCTAGATTAAACCCAGTAACTAGTAAAAGTTTAGAAAAAGAATAACAGTAGGTACACCACAACAAACAACAGTTCTAATCGTTGTGTGCTCTTGTCCTTATTTAAATATAATCCCTTCAATAGGTGACGAATCCCGTTCAGACATAAGTAGCATAACTAGGTACCTATGCTAATAACACAAACTTCAGCCGTCAAGATGGGTTAGGGATAGACAGCTCAGATAACCTGCGACATTAATTCTCTGATCCAATGAACAGTCACGATCCTACTAGAATGCTAGACGTATCAAACACGTATATGTCTGCAATAATCATGTATATAAATGAGAAATCGTATAAATCATTGTATAAACTAATTAATCCAAATCAAACAAATTTTCTCTCATTGACGTTATCTTGTTTTTTTTTAATACAATCTCTGACACTGAAAAGACACGACTACACTCTCTCCATGAGGTTAACAGTTTTTTCACAGCTACCTTAGAACGTTACAATTCCAGATTACGTAAAAGGTAACTTTAAAATGCGTAATATTATAAATTAATATATAAACAGCCTAATATTATTGAATTATTTTATTTATGACTTCTTACAGACATATAATACCGTACGTGTATCAGTTTTGACAAAAAATTTAAACCTGATGGCTCACTAGTTCGATCTGTCAAAAAACTGTTAACATAGTGGACACAGTTTAATGCAAGGTTTCTGACTTGAAAAATTGAATTGAGAACGTGTTAAACTCTACTTAGCGTTGATTCCTTCAATGTGATTGAGAAATTCAAAATTTCTTACGTTTTTTGCAAAGACATTTTGAATATCACGGGCTTTCACTTCAGCTTTAAATTCTCAAAGATCTTAAGATATCGAGCGTAGATCCACTGACAATAAGATAATTACAAAAAAAAAAAAATCTTTCTTAAAAAAATTATGTCAATAAAAACCAATCTATGCCTTTAGCATAAATAACGTAAATATTCTCGTAATATTTGTTTAGTTTTTAAGTGAATTGTTTATTTTTGATTCTATGCTTTATTGTTTGTCTCCTTTGCTTTATCACACGCTGTCTACATCTCTGTATTTATTGTCCTATCTCAGGTATGCTGGAAGAGATTTCTTATGAAATAAGCATCACTTCTGTACCTATTTTTTCTGTTCTGTTTTCCAATGTCTGTTTATTTATGTGTGTACATAAATGGTTAAATAAATAAGTAGTAACAAAAATGCGCTGAGACGTGTTCGTAGCATGGTGCGACGTTGTAGCTCGGTGCGCAGCACAGCGTAGCATAGATCGCCGCGCGATTTACTGTTTAGAATACAATTGTGATTTATTTAATATTTATGTTATAACTAAAATACATTCAGTATTTACTAATGTTTGTAGTCTCATTTGTGAAATAACACAATAATCCGGAGTGTCACTAACCATTAATTATTATGAAATCTGGTCCCACGGGACTCTTTTACTAAGTAAATATAAACATATTCGATAAATGACGAAACAAATACGATATAAAAGGCAAATAGGGATTATCCTAGGATCCTAGGGATTGTCCCGGCTCAGACATTCGCAAACGTTAAACCCTTTGTTCAATCGAACGTCACGACTTTTGACGAACTTTGTCAAATCGGCTGTTAGCGGAATTTGACGTTTCACTAATTGAATCTCCTTTGATTGAATTGTTCTTTGCGAAATGGTTTCTATACTTTTTACAACTTATAAAAGAAGAAAGTTCTTCTTTTAATTTTTTATTATAATATTTTGTAATTATTAGTGGTTGGTTATCACTTGGTCACTTGACGTACAGTCAACTGAACTATTAATTGGCATACTATGAATTGCTTTTAGCAAAATGTTAATTTGTGTATACAAGTAGTTTACCTATGATTGCATAGTTCAAGAGGCTATATAAAACTTTTACAGGGCGAGGCAAAAAATTTTCAAATGACTGATCTACACACTTGTTTGGGAGCGGCCTAATTGTATAATATACACGATAATAATATCCTTTGATAATATTAATGTGTTGTCATAGTTCGCTATTTGTTTTGCTATCGTCGACTGATCGCTAAACGCGGCCCAAGGGTCCCTACCACTTGTTATTGTATTCATATTGGGTTACAGAGATATTATTATGTTCAATTTATTGTTTTCATAAAATAGTAATTCAACCTGTGTATCGTATTTCAAACAATAGTTCTGTTGAATAAGTTGGGTTATTGCGGCTGTCGAAGGACCAATAAGCGTTGTGTAATTATTTTGGAACGAATGTCATGTCGCCTGCACACAAGGGGGTAGGAAACAATTAAGGACTTACTTGGTGGTTTTGCATGTGCCGTGCTGATATGCAGACCGGCGTCCGGTAGCTTTTGTTTCTCTGCTTCTTCCTGGTTCTGTGTCGGCCGACACTCGTGAATTGGTTTAATTTAATTTATGCGGTTTTGGTATGTTCCGCGGCGCGAGCGCGTCGCGAAGCTTAGCGGTTAGCTTGCGGTGCGAGAGCGGTAAGTGTTCGATTACAAGTGAAGTTGAATCTCTGTCCCTCCGCTGGTGGTTTGTTCCACGTAGTCCGGAAGCGGTAGTCGGTTGGCGCTTTCTCTTTCTGTCGCGTATGGACGTAATGATAGGGAGAGGGATAGATGGATAGGCACTTGGCGACATGACGTTGACGTTTTCGTTCGGATATTTAATAGAGAGAACCTTGTAATATAGAAACTTGCGTAAGCATCCTGCCCGGGTTTGAGGATATGTAGTATTCTCAAAAAAGGGAAAGAAATTGCGTTAAAGCGGATTAAAAGAAAGAGAGAGAAGAAAACAATTGAAATATATTAATTACGACTAAAATTACGTGATATTAATTACGCGGTGAAATCATTGGGAAGGCAACGGGCAGAGCTTAACAATGGGTCGCTTGAAAGAGCCACTGCATGTCTTCACCATAGCAACGCGGGTTGTCCCATCTTTGCCGGGGAAAACCTCGGTGATTATGCCCATTGGCCAACGTAAAGGAGGGACATCATCTTGATGCATGAGAACCACTGCACCAATCCTAACATTGTCCACGGCATCCAACCATTTTTGCCTAACTTGTAAGTTATGTAAATATTCTATCCGCCATCTTCTCCAAAAGCTGCAAACCATTTGGTCAAGCAATTTTTTGCGGCAAGTTAGAGACTTCGTTGTTTCGGGAACGTTCACGACAGGCAACGAAGTCAACGGAGAAGCCATTATAAAATGAGCGGGAGTAAGCGGTTCTGGGTAAGGATCCTCAGTCAGGACACAGAGCGGTCTCGAATTCAGAACTGCCTCAATTTCAGTGAGAACAGTCGAGAGTTCCTCATAGGTAAGAAGCTGAGAACCGATAACACGGTATAAATGAGTCTTAATAGATTTAATATTAGATTCCCACAACCCTCCAAAGTGGGGGGCGCGGGGTGGAATCATTTTCCACTCTATGCGGTAGCGGTTAGCAAGTAGTTCTTGCAATTGAGCCTTGGCTCCAACGAAATTTGTTCCATTATCGGAGTATAAATTGGAAACAGGTCCCCTTCGGGAAATGAATCTTTTAAAAGCGGAAATGAAAGTGTCCGATGACACGTCAGTAACCAACTCAATATGAACTGCTTTGGTAACGAAACAAATAAATAAGCAAATGTAAGCCTTCTGACTTCTTTGACCTCTGCGTCTACATAACGTGACTTTAATGGGACCAGCGTAATCCACACCCGTGTGCACAAAAGCTTTAGTCTCTTGTACGCGACAAGCGGGTAAATCAGCCATCTTTGGGCTGGGGTGAGAAGGTGACACTTTAAAGCAAAAGTTACAAGCGTGTACTCTTTGTCTGATGACACCTCTAGAAGAGAGGATCCAATATTTTTGTCGTAGCAGACTGCTAAGAAGGCTTACACCAGCATGACAATAAATGCGATGGTAATAGTCTATTAAGACATGTGTAAAATTATCATGTTTAGGTAAAAGAGCGGGATGCTGAGCTTCATAAGGAAGGTTCGCATTTGACAACCTGCCACCGATTCTTATTATGTCATGCTCGTCTATAAAGAGATCTAGTTTTTTAAACTGCGAGCGAAGTTTTTTACCTTTAATTTCGACGTAAATATCTAAAAAGTGAAATTGTTGAATGCCACGAATTAAATAAATTTCAGCGGTACCTAGTTCCCGGACAGTAATTGTCTTATTTAACTTGTCATAAGGAATAAAATGCAAAAATCTTAAGATGTAAACAATTATGCGCAGTATCTTATTTAATGATGTAAATTTTTGACTAACACTATATATTAAGTTAGGTTCTGATACAGTAGATACTAAGGTTAGCGATTTATTATTAAACTCAGGCAACTGCTCGCTACATGAGGAAACAAACGGACTGATAGGCCATTCAGCAGTTGGGCGTAGAAGCCACTCAGGTCCATGCCACCACAAATTGTGATTTAGTAGCTGCTCAGGTAGAAGACCTCGAGACAAACAGTCACTAGGGTTTTCTTTTCCGTTAATATGGAAAAAATGCTTAGGATCAAGGTTTTCTTGACATTTAGCGACGCGGTTGCTAACAAAAATATTCCATTTGTGCGGTGAGGAATGAATCCATGAAAGAGTAATTGTAGAATCGGAAAATGCGAATATTTTATTAATAGCGGTACGAGAGCGGTAAGTGTCATAAACTAACTTAATTAAGCTTGACAAGAGTACAGCGGCGCAAAGCTCTAGACGAGCCAGAGATACGACCTTGACAGGTGCAACCTTGGATTTAGCACACACCAAAGTTACGTGTGCGTTGCCATTTGTGTCAGTAACATGTAAGTATATGACGCAGCCATACGCATTCAAGCTGGCATCAGCAAAACCTACTATATTTGTCACGCAACCCTTAGTAACGGCTACATGACGCGGCAGTTTTAAAGAGGAAAGTAAAGGCAGTTGCTCTTTAAACTTTTGAAAGAGAAGTACAATAGAATCGGGTGGAGTTTCATCCCAATCTGTGTTTAATTTCCATAATTCCTTTATGAGTAATTTCGCGAATAAAACCACGGGAGCCACTAGACCCAGAACATCCCACAGACGGGCAACAGTGGAAAGAATGGAACGTTTAGTACAACTTTTATCCAAGTTAGATGTAGTAAAGGTGAAACAATCCTCGGAAGGAATCCATTTGAGTCCAAGAATCTTTAAGTTATCCCCGTCAGAAAAGTTAATAGAAGAGCGGTTGGAGTGTGGAATAGAATCTAGTAGTTCCAAGGAATTACTTGCCCACTTAGTAAGGTCAAAGCCCCCAGCCTTAAATAAGGCGATAAGTTCAGCGGAGAGAATCTTGGCTTCCTCCAGAGTGGAGGTCGAGTTAGCCAAGTCATCCATGTATAACTCATGCGAAGCGACAATGGATGCGCGCGGGAATCGATGTTTTTCATCCTCTGATAGTTGACGGACTGTCCGCATTGCTAAATATGGGCTGGGCTTAAGGCCAAACGCCACTCGGTTAAATTGAAATTCGCGAACAGGTTCAGCGGTATTAAACCGAAACAATATTTTCTGATATTTTCGATGCTCATCGATAACAGCAATTCGGAGATACATCTGTTTTATATCAGCTGTGACTGCAATAGGGAATAATCGGAAATTTAAAAGTAATAAAAATATGTCAGCCTGTAGATTAGGCCCTGTGTGTAACAAATCGTTCAATGACACGCCATTATGAGACTTGGCGCTCGCGTCAAGGACGATGCGAACTTTAGTAGTTTGTTTATCATTCCTAATAACAGGGTGATGCGGTATATAATAACCTACAGTCTGATCAGCCGCACTAGGTGTAGTTTCAGTTAAATAATTTTGATTAAGGTATTCTTGGATTATTTCGTTATAACTAGCGCGCAAAGCAGGGTCGCGAAGCTTAGTTTTTTCCAAGTGAATAAAACGTCGATAAGCGACAGCATAAGAATTTCCGAGTGAATCTGGATTCTTACAAAATGGTAACGCAGTACAGTACCTACCGCTGGAGTCACGTGACACCGTAGAAACGTACAGCTGTTCACATTCCCGTTCAGCGGGACTCATAAAAGATTTTGAGGGTATTTCTTCAATGTTCCAGAATTTATGTAAAGATTCGTCTAACGACAGAAAACAATGAGAATCATCTATATTCAACGCGGTAGAAAAATATGAAGCGGTATTTAAATCAGCGATATTATTTTTATTATTAAACGAACTAGTGGGTACTTCGTTTTTATTATTAAATAAACTAGCGGGTACTTCACCCATAAGAATATAACCGAACACGGTTTCAATAGCGGATGGCGCGGTAGGTGAAATAATTTTATTGTTGAGTAATAAATATGGGAACAGCTTTGCCCCTAGAAGTAGTTCAACATCACCAGGCATATGCCACAGGGGGTCGGCTAGCGGTAATTTGAACAAATGTTGCACTGCAGAGGTATCAACAAAGTGAGATGGTAATTTGTCAGTTATGCAGTCAACCACAAGAGCGGTTATTTTAAAGGAATTATTTTTATTTTTTGCAGTAACTGTTATCTCAACGTAACCTATAATAGGCCGCGAAGAGGTTCCTACTCCTTTTATAAATGAATTTGAAAGCGGTATAATATTTAATTGAAGTCTCTTACAACAAGCTGACGTAATTATGTTGTTTTGCGAAGCGTTATCGATCAAACATCTTACAGAAACATATCTATTATATCTGTTGTCAACGTATACTTGTGCGGTCGACAGTAATACAGTTGTGCGCGGTAAATCTGTACCTACGCGTGAACATGCACACAGCGCCACCTGTTGTGAATGCGCGGAACTAGGCACAGCGTCGCTCGATCCCGACCGTTGAGTAATTTGCTCCAGATGTAAAAGCGAATGATGTTTCTTGTTACATGTCCTGCAAGTATGTATTGACTTACACTGTGAAGCCGTGTGTGTTGAGCTAAGACAGTTTACACATCCACGTTTGTTTTTAATAAAGTCCAAACGTGAATTGGCTGATAGTGCTTGAAATGTTGGACACATATAAAGCTTCCAATGATCACTTCCATTACAGTGTGAACAAGTTTGGTTATTGTCACAAGCAACAAAGGTATGCACCGTACTATCACGTGACTGATTACGATAATTATTTTTGTTCACTGATACAGTTCGAGACGAAACAGTTCTATCCAATATTTTAACTTGCGATTTTATGAATTCAACGAAATCCGTATAAGTTGGAATCTCCTCCTCTCTCATATGCATCTCAAATAAATGTAAGGTAGCGGGGTCCAATTTTTTCAAGGCTAAATTTAATAGTATGAAATCCTTTAAGTCGTTAATTTTTAATTGTTCTAGTGCCGAAACAGACGCGTGAAAACTTTCAATAAAACTATTTAAAGAGGTGGAATTATTACTTGCAGGTTTAATGTTTAATATGTTAGACATGTAATGTGACCCTAGTGTTCGTTTATCTTGATACTTTTGAACCAAACTGTTCCAAATGGATTTATAATTTTCGCCCGATGGAATAATTCCGGCAGTAATTTGTAATGCGTTTCCTTTCAGATTACCCATTAAGTATTGCACTCGTTGAGAATCTGTAAGATTTATATTACTATGGATGTTTGACTTAAATGATTCGTAGAAAACAGGCCAGTTTTCAATCCTACCATCAAAAAATGGGATCTGAATTGGGGGTAGTTTGATCGAGTATTTAGATTGTTTCACGATATCACAAGTTGAGTCATCCGTTGACCTTGCAGACCTCGCGGCGACAAGTGAACGAACTCTTTCGACACGGGTGTAAACGCCGTCAAATGATATTTGACTGTTATAATCGATTGTATAATCAGGATTTATTTGTAAAGAATATGTATTTATTTTGTCTAAGTTAGCACTAAATTCCTGACGAGTGATCGAGAGTATTTGAGTGTCCGCCATGAACGTTTCCGCCGAACGAAGCTCAATATTAATTGTATTTATTTTCTTTGAAGTTTCATACAATGACGATAAACGCTCAAAGATTGCTTGATTTTTAGCTTGAAGTAATTTTATCTTCATTTTTAGTTCTTCCATAATGGGTTATTGTTGAAAATACAACGGATAAAAATTATTAAGTATAGCGGGTAGACTTACAACAAATATTTTTATTGTAAGTGAGTAAGAAGTAATTGGTTATAAATAAGTTAGTAGGCAAGTTTGCCGAACTAACTCACGATAATAAGCGGTTTTTTAATATTGACCTATGCTATTGTAATGCAGTAGGAGCAATATTAAGTTGGCACAATGGTTCTCAGTGAAATATGTACCTAGCGGAATGAACGAACGTTAGTACGCGTTCGTTTAATATGGCGGTTTTACGAACTTAGGTATTTGCCTAAATTCTTAGGTATGGGACCTATGAATGCTGATTTTTTGAATCCGACTCGAATGGACCAAAAACTTATGTTGAATAAGTTGGGTTATTGCGGCTGTCGAAGGACCAATAAGCGTTGTGTAATTATTTTGGAACGAATGTCATGTCGCCTGCACACAAGGGGGTAGGAAACAATTAAGGACTTACTTGGTGGTTTTGCATGTGCCGTGCTGATATGCAGACCGGCGTCCGGTAGCTTTTGTTTCTCTGCTTCTTCCTGGTTCTGTGTCGGCCGACACTCGTGAATTGGTTTAATTTAATTTATGCGGTTTTGGTATGTTCCGCGGCGCGAGCGCGTCGCGAAGCTTAGCGGTTAGCTTGCGGTGCGAGAGCGGTAAGTGTTCGATTACAAGTGAAGTTGAATCTCTGTCCCTCCGCTGGTGGTTTGTTCCACGTAGTCCGGAAGCGGTAGTCGGTTGGCGCTTTCTCTTTCTGTCGCGTATGGACGTAATGATAGGGAGAGGGATAGATGGATAGGCACTTGGCGACATGACGTTGACGTTTTCGTTCGGATATTTAATAGAGAGAACCTTGTAATATAGAAACTTGCGTAAGCAAGTTCCGTTATATCTTAGTTCGTTGTATCTTAGTTTTATTGCTTACTAGCTGACCCCGCGGTTTCACCCGCATAAGTTTCGATCCCGTGGGAATATCGGGATTAAAAGTGTCCTATGTGTTATTCCTAGTTATAAACTATCTGTGTGCCAAATTTCATCCAAATGCGTTTAGTAGTGTTTGCGTGAAAGAGTAACAAACATCCGGATAGTAGGATTTTCCTCAATAATATTTACCCTATCTGCGACGGTAAAAAGAGTAAAATTGCCCGACGTACCGACCTAATTGTAAAAAAGGGAAATCAGAGAAAACTTACTACTTAGTTAATAAGTGTAAATTATCTTGAATATTATTTCCAGAACGGTTATTCCATTAAATACAATTACTCCATAACTTGCTACTTTCCGCGAAATTATAATTCTCATTTCTACCAACTGTAAAAAGCTGTTTTACTTCTTAAAAATACCAGTCCCTACAGTGTTTTCTTATTTTTCATAGCAACGAATGGAATAGGCGACATTAATTAAAATACGTAAATAAATAAGTTCCGGAGAGGTTGGCGGCTCGCCAGCCGAAAACACCCGTTCGAATGATGCGAAATTACAAAACACACTTCGATTCAAATTTACTACCGACATACCATCTCTCATCTTTGTTAATTGATTTTATTTATTGACCTCGAGGTCCTAAACTCGCGGGAAATTATTTAAACCACAAAATAGGTAAAAGTTAGGAAGAAGTCTTCTTAAAATCATTAATTGTGATACATGTACCTAGCTATTTACCTAATTAAACTTGTATTGGGATAATGGGATATTGTTTGAATCCTCCTAAGATCATACTTGACAATTTCAATTTCCAAAGGCATAGGTAGCTAAGGTAATATAAACAAAAGCTTAACGTCCAAGTTTTGTTGAAAATGAAATAATCAAGCTATTTAGGTACCATTAAGGAAAATAACACAGGAAATCCTTGCAGATAAGATGAGGCACTCATCATCACATTGGGCATGAATGCCAGCCCGGAGAGCATCGTATGTCAAGTATTCTCCAGGATAATTTACACCCCATTAAATGTGTCTGAATGTATTTCTCGCAGCAAATATGAACATAATAACACTTTCCTATATACGTGCTTGTGTTTATTTTATTTATATTGTTTTAATGAATGAACACTTTGACTTAATTTTACTACTGGAAATAATGTATGTATATCGTTTTAAATTTACATTTAAGTAGGATCTTTAAGAAATAAAAGTAAGGTGTAGGTTTATAGGTTTATTAATAATTTTATATCTGCTAACCAAACTCAAAAGAGAAAAGCACTTTACTCGCGTAATCGGATTAAAACTGCAATCTTTCTTCTACTGTTCCTACCGTGACTACCTTCAGAAGTATTTTGTAAATACGCTGCCAGCACTTCAGTGGACCCGGGAAATATATCAAGTACGCCATTAAACAAAATAATGGAATACTAAAAGTTAAATACGTTTACAACATGTAACGGATTTTTTAGAACCCCGTAAGAGAACAATAGATATTTTTCTATGCTAAAAACACTGCTGAAAAGTAGTTTCATCGTTGAAGAACATTTTTAAATGGTGACATACGTAGTTCCTTTTTTCGTAAATATCTGATAGAGAAATTATTATTATTATTATTATAGGTGATTAGAGAAAAGAAAAAGAACAAAAAAAAAAAAAAAAACTAGTAAGCAATCAATCAACAGTAAGAAAGTTTTTCTCTCTCCCATTTGCTTGCAATTAAGATAAGTGCAAGGTACTTAATGTAGATTCTAACGATTCGATTATATAAGCTTGGGCAAAGTAATTGCCATTTTTTTAAATGACTGCATAATATAAGTTGGACTACCGAGCGAGGGATCATAGAAGAGGAGCTCTAATACCCACGACTTGCATTACTGGTCAGAAGCCGTAGGTATATAGTTACCAACTCAATTCGGAGTTTGTCTTAGTAGGAGTGGTTTAAAGGAGAGTAACCTCTAACGTTCATGAGACTGAGCAAAATTTTATCAAATTGCCTTGCCTGTCTCACTGCATAGCTCTGAAAATAAACAAAATAATTTAAATTGCTTTACAGATGTTCAAAAACATAAATGAGAAAGCCAACGAAAGGCCTGTCTAATTAATTATATGCCTTTCTGTGAAACCCTGACAAACAGCATTCCGGCTGAAAACGCCTGTGCCAACAATCCCCAGTGTTCAGTTACATTTGCTACTTAGAACGATATATTTCTGTAATTGTCTGAATTGTATGCAAACTACGATTTACAAAATATATGGTTTGAAAAAGGTAAATAACTCCGTATGGCAGCTTGAGTTAGTGTAGTGCAGTTGGTCATTCTAACTTACGTAGGTACCAACATAATAAAGGTTACAAGCAATTGAGCAATCATAGGAAAAGGGATAAAACCTCTTTTATACCTACCTGATTTATAACAATGGCTCCTTTACACGAGGAGAGGTGCTTACCTCGAAGACACATAGGTAAGGTAAGGAGAAAAAGAAAGAAAGGCACGAATCGCCTCGCCTAAACTGATTTACTGTATTTTCCTCTGTGTTTTCTTTTTAGTTATTTGCGGCGGACTTGTCACCAGGCTTAAAAATCGGTACTACTCGTGATTCTTTCCAAGTCTTCGGAAAACAACCAGTGCTCAATGATTTATTATAAATCATAGAGAGTGGTTCCCCCAAAAAGTCACAATATTTTATTACAAAAATGGAAGGCAATCCGTCAGGCGCTGGCCCTTTATTAGGGTCCAGTCTTTTTTAAGCTTTAATAACAGACTCTGAGGTTAATGTCAATTGGGTCAGAAAGTCGGTATGCTGGTATTGCGCAGTCCCGTACTTAGCCATATAGTCAACAGTATTGCTAATAGAAGGGTTATAAATAGATGAAAAACATGAGGCAAATATGTTGCAATTATATGCTCCATTACTACCTTTGACATCGCCGTAATGTATTGCTGAAGGGTATGTACTGTCACCGTTACGTTTTTGCTTTAAAAAAGACCAAAAAAGCTTAGGATTAGAAGTGATCGAAGATTCAATTGACTTTATATATTGTCTATAGTTATATGTATTAATTTTGAGACTCTGTCTTTGAGCAATCGATACGTAATTTTATCTAGGGGGTTTTTAAGTCTGGAGTAGAGTGTATGGTATTTATTTTTTTCTTGTAGCAGGCGAACAAGATTCCTGCTAAACCAAACAGGGTTCAGGGTTCGAATTGGCAACGCGTGAATAATAAGATATGTCGCCATCGTATACGGAAAAATTTACAACTTGACCAAGCTGTCTAACAATGCTCACTACATTCTCAGCCCTGTGCTCGGGTACACACTGAAGTTCCAAGTTAGTAGACCTAGACAACTGGTCTATCTGCACGCACGGTTAGACAGAACGTTGACCTCCGACCGGAGCAGCTCGTTTTCAGTTTTTAATTGTTTCATTGTGGAGTTATGAGCGACCATATCGCTATTTAAACTGTCAAATTGTGCACTCAAAAAACTAAGTGAATCCCCAAATCCAGTTATTTGATCCCTCAGTTCATGCAATTCAACATTCAAGGTGTTTCTCATTTTACTCATAAATTCATTCATAACTGAACGCACCTCGTCGCATATATCCGAGCGCGATACACTATCCGACGTTCTATTAACAGATGCTTGTACAAATCCGGCTTGTTTTGCATCTTACGACGCATTACATTAAATGTTATATCAGCCAAGCCTGTTGGTGTCGAAGGGCGAACGGGATCGTTACCCTTGGGCTGTTTTTTACCGCAACTGTGGCATATCCATTTCTGGCTTGCATCGAGAAATTCCTTTCCTTCTTCAGGTGAGATATCGTGGCATAAACAATGATATTTGTTTGTACAACGCTGGCATTCCAAGTAATCACTTTCTAATAGGTCATTACAAACAGCGCATTTATTCATGTCACGGTGATGACAAGGACGAAAAATTGCAGCTGTCTCTTATCGTAGGGGAGATGCGGTACGTCCTTGTGCACGCTGTTAGCACTCGCGCCGAGGTTTTTTCCACAAAATGTATTTTCTATGACACTAGAATATGTGATTTGTTTGTTTACACAACGGTACTATTTCGCGTAACCGATCAATTACTTTTTTAGTTAAACGAATACCTATAATAAAGAACGACACATCTCCTTCCTACAGCGAACTGGTCGAAGTGTGTGTACTTAAAAAGTAATTCCGATTTTAAAAGTGTGACAGTTAGTTTTGCAGGCCATTGTATGTCACTTACTTTAGGCCGAACTAAAATAGTAAATTAGTTAGCGGTAGCATTGTTATGAACGTCAAAGTGGTTAAAATATGGTATACAAAAAATACGAGTATGTATGGTATTAATACATATTAATATAACCATATATAATAGTTATATGTGGGTACGTTTGCTGTTCATTGCAATAGATCATTATTATGATAAATAGTGTAGTATACGTATACCTATACTACACTATGTATTTTAATATATACAACGACCAAGTCTAATTGCGCCTTAAGGCAGTAGAAAAAGATTCTAGCGAAGGAGTTCGTACATAAAGTACTACTTACCCTCGTACCTACAACAGTACAAGGATATTATGGCGCGTGGCGAAAATAGGAATTAATGCCGTCATCCTGTTTTTATTTAAGTACAATTTCACAAATGTTTACTCGCAGTGTTTACCAACAACGCCCCCCTATCAATATCATTAAGACGCCAAAAGATCCTCGTAGCACGTACTTGTGACGCCGAGCAGCGTAGCAGTGTGCGAATTGTTGATTTTATTTGACTACATTTCCATGTAAAAGTGACCATTATTTGCTTTTATTGTATCTTTGCAATGCCTTAAAATATATGAACCAAGGGTTGGGACTTCTGTCCTTAATACAAGTTATCCTGATAACTTAGCAAGGGTGTTACGACAACTTCTAGTGCTATTTTCACAATTAAGACATAAGTATGTAACGTTAAATAGCTGTATTGTTGATAAGAATAAATAAATACTATTAATTAGACGGGCATGATTATGGATTTCAATGTAGTTACGTATTTCACTTTGTTCTTGTATAGCAACACCCCTGTGATGCCCGTGGTATTGCAGACGCCCATAGAAGTCTATGCCACTTACCATCTGGTAGGCCGTTTGATTGTTTACCATCTTACAAAACAAAGTGGTATACTAAAGAAATCTTCTTCTCTCCCCCTTTGGGTGATTTTAAGCCTTCTAGTAAGGCCCATTGTGAGCGACCACGTTTCTGTGCCATAGGTCATCACTGGCAACACACACTGGTCAAAGACCTTCGTCTTGAGATACTGTGGTATGTGGGACGAGAAGATATTGCGTAGCTTCCCGAACGTTGCCCAGCCGAGTCGGATTCGACGATTGACCTCTTTCTCGAAGTTGGACTTACCCAACTGGACAGTTTGTTCTAGGAAAACATACTCGTCCACGACTTCGAGTGCTACCGTCTCCGATCTTTGTGAGACGGAAATCTCAAATGACTAGCTGTAACTATTTCGATCTAAGGATACGATCCTGATGATCTCCGCTGAGGCGGCGAGCCTCCTTGCCGGATTGCCGCCATGGAATCTGGAGGAAAAAGTCCTCGCCCACATATGGGACGGTACAGCGGTAAATCACGGTACAGCGGACAGAGCTCCGGCGGGATCTCATAGCGGCATGGAGAGTGCGATTGTCGCAACCCAGTGCTGGGCACGCCACCATTGCGGCGATAAGTCCCCTCTTTGAGGAGTGGCTAGAAAGGCGCCACAGCGCCCTTACCTTCCGCCTGACACAGGTCCTCACCGGATACGGTTGTTTCGGAAGGTTCCTGTTCAGGATAAAGCGGGAGGAAATGCCAGGGTGTCACCACTGTGTGGATCGCCCGGAGGACACGGTGGAGCATACGGTGGAGGTCTGCCCGGCTTGGGCGGAGCACCGCCGCGTCCTCGTGGCGGCGATCAGCGGCGGTGATCTCTTTCGTCCGGCCCTGGTCCAGGCCATGGTACGGAGCGAGAGAGCATGGGAAGCCGTCACCTCCTTCTGCGAAGCAGTAATGCTCGCGAAGAAGGAGGCGGAGCGCGTGAAGGAGAGGCAATCATTGCGCCCTCACGCCCCTAGTCACCGCAGGAGACGCCCTGGACGGGAGTCAACAGCCGACTCCCGGCCACCGGGCATAGGCGCGGGCCTGCGGGTGGCAAGCAATGGGCAGCTCGCCGCCCGGTAAAGATCAGGCCCGGGTCGACGGCGCGTTGTGTTCCACGCGCGCCTCAAACTCAATCCTGTAACACATTTGCACTGTTCATTTTCCTGATTTTTGATGATCGTAATTGTTGGTCAAAATTCTGTTTTTTCGATCAATAATATCTGTCAGCTTCTTACTGGTTTGCTTAATTTTATCGATCGTCAATTCTAATATAAAAATAAACAATTAGACAGATAGATAGAATTATTTGTATTAAGTAGGTGCACCAAATAAATTACAGAAAAAAACTGATGAAAAGGAAACTGGAAAGCGAAATATAAAAACAAACTTATGACTCTTAACTGCTCCTCAATTATGCTCTATATATTACATATCAAGACCCTTCCGTGCCTCGGAAAGTACTTTAAGCCGTAGGTCCCGGCTGTCATTTCACATTCACATGCCATGTAGGCCACAGTGGCGTAACTGAAAAAAATTGAACTAATTTTTAGGCCACTGTGGCGCTATGACTTTTACAGCTTAGAGCAGTTTTTCCAAATAAAGTCAGTATTGAAAAAATGACAGTTAGGCCACTGTGGCTCTCATGGCCTCAAATCATCCTGCTCGTTATCAGCTGCATCTGGTTAGATTGAAAGCCAACAGTCAACAAAGTTACTTGAAAAAAATATATGAATAATTAAAACGTGTATATGAATACTTTTGTTACATGAATTAGAATACGTCGTCAATACAATAAGATAAAAAATAGTAAATGGCAAACTGTAGGCAATACTCACTGTTCACTTTACATGTCCTATGCAACATATGTAATCATTTAATTAAATGGGTAAGCATTGTGCCCCTACATAAACTATCATGAACACCTAGTCACACGCACAATCTTAATACACTACTATTATAAGCGTGTTATATGTACGTGGTATTAAAACAAACATACATAATACACTCGAGAGCAATGAATCCGGGTCACTTAAAGAATGTTAAAAATCTCGGAAACTAAAAATGATAGGTTAATGCAATAAAATGTATTTAATAGACAATGTAATACTCCTTAAATGAAAGTAAAAAAAATATGAGTCACCATACATTTTATTAACACAAAATTACATAAAGAAAAAAACTGCTGATCTCTCCTTAAAACAAAAATAGGAAACATGAAATTTTTGAACTTTATTACGATTTTCTTGAATTTTAATACTTCGTATTGCCTCCTCGTGCTTCCATTACTGCGTTTACGCGGTTTGGCATGCTGTACACCAAGTTCCTTATACGATTTTGGGGAATATTCTCCCATTCCTCTGTGAGAGCAATTTTGAGCTCACGAAGCGTGATTGGGGGAGGGTTTCATTGTTTTACGCATCTGCCTAGCTCGTCCCAAGCATGCTCAATCGGGTTGATATCCGGGCTGCGCGCTGGCCACTCCATACGAGTAATGTTCATCTCTTGAAGGTAGTCATTCACAATCCTACCTGTATGAGGTCGGGCATTGTCATGCATAAATATAGCATCCTCACCTAAATTGACCATAAATGGACCAACGTGATCATTGAGGATTTCTTCCACATATCTTACGCTAGTTAAAGAGCCGTTTTCTATGATCACCAGCTCTGTGCGACTTTCAGAAGAAATTCCGGCCCACACAAGTACAGACCCACCACCGTAGGCTACTTTTTCTTCGATGCATGCTTGCTTGAATCTTTCCCCTGGTCTTCGATACACTCTGTGTCTTCCATCGTGCTTGTAGAGCATAAATTTTGATTCGTCGGAGAACATAACTTTTGACCAATCTTCAATACTCCAATTTACGTGGCTCTGGGCATATCTTAGTCTTGAAATACGATGCCCACGCTCCAGTTTAGGGCCGTTTGCAGGTCTAAGGGGTTTTAAGTTAGATTCAGCAAGCCGACGTCTTACTGTCCATGCACTTGGGTTACTTCCTCCGAGGCGTCAAAACTGATTTGTGAGTTCAGTTCCTGTGAGAAAGCGATTTCGAAGCATGGTGTTCACCAAGTATCGGTCTTCTCGTGCTGTGGTACACCTGGTTCTGCCCGTTCCTGGTCTGCGTAGGTTAGAACCAGTTTCTTCGTAACGTCGGAGAACTCTTTGTACTGTTGACAGCGACACACCGACAGTCCTGGCTGTATCGCGCTGACTCCGGCCGGTTTCCAGCATTGTAAGTATTCTGGTGCATTCTTCAGGCGTAAGCGACATAATTTCAGCTTGAATAATGAATAGAGAGCACTATCAACATGGTTTATGTACCCACATAAATGACAGATTACAAACAAAAGCAAAACCAAATGCTGTAATTTCGTAGTTCCATCTTCGAAAGTGGCCCTTTTTCAAATTTGATTTTTTTATGATATAACTTTACAATAACTAAGAAGTTTTAATACCTTCATTTAAGGAGTATTACATTGTCTATTAAATACAATTTATTGCATTAACCTAGCATTTTTAGTTTCCGAGATTTTTAGGATTCTTCAAGTGACCCGGATTCATTGCTCTCGAGTGTATTATGAAAGTTTGTATGTTTGTTAAAGTTTGTTTGTTACTCAATAACGCGAAAACGGCTGAACGGATTTGGGTAAAATTTGTTTCACAGCTTATAGTCTGGATTATAATAATAGGATACTTTATATCCCGGTTGTACGTTTCCGTGGGATACTTTCCGACATCCACGTGGGCAAAGCCGCGGGCCAAAATTTAGTCTAATATCTATATCTATACTTATAATAAATCTGTAGAAGTGATGTAACATAATGTACATACTCACAGTTATCTACATTCATTTCTCCAGGTCAGAACAAGCATTCTGTTACCATTAGGCGCTGTTCTGATTATTTCTCACGACACGTTTTATCCATAATCAGTACACAGACACAGCTCCAACTTTAACATGAGTCTACGACGATTTAGTGTCATCCAAGGGTTGGCAATTTCGCCCACATTGATGGATATCATTTTTCCTATAAACACTATACATCTAATACAAAATAACTAGAGATTTTATTGTATTTTAGTAATAATATATTTTATTATGACAGCTTTGACAACGACGTTTAATACGTCGCCATGGCAACGTACCTTTCTAATTCTTACCGGCCTGTATCTTTTTATATGCAAACTTATGTATGTACTATGTAAAGAAACCACTGGCCGAATTCTTATCTCAAATTCATATTTTCTACATGATGCTGTTCTACGAGGTTTCTTTAAAGATTCGCCCAAAGCAAGGATCAGTTCGAGTTTCGCTTCTAAGGCGAACAGTATAAGGAGCCTGATACTCCAGGGCCACCTATCCTGATACTCCAGGGCCTCTTATCCCGGAAATACCCAGCGTACCTCTCCGGTACGGTACCTGACGGACCCTGCCTCCGTCCTCCGCCTTCCGTGAAGGGCTACTACATCTATTGGGCCGCGCCTCACCCGAGGGCCGCCTCACCTGAAGGCCGCCTCACCTGAACGCCGCCTCACCTGGCGGGCTGACGAGCGTCTCCGCCGTGCCTCTCTCTCCTGCTGCCGTGCTACGTCCTGGCCTGTTGCGTGGGCCCTCCTGTCCTCACCTGAAGGGCTGACAGCGCCTCCGCCGTGCCTCTCTCTCCTGCTGCTGTGCTGCGTCCTGGCCTGCTGCGTGGGCCCTCCTACGGGTGTCCTCCGTGTTGCTACGCACCAGCAACTGTTCTCACCTGTTCCTGCTCCTCCTGTTTCTGCTCCTGTTCCTGGACCTCCAACTGTATCTTCACCTCAGACTCTATCACGCATCGTCACTTATACACCCCACCTCCACATACTACACACCACTCTTCCGTCCATCTCCATCTTTACTTGTAAATATATCTCTAATTGTTTTCAACCTCCCTTTCATTTTACCCCTAGCTTACTTTCCTTGTCGCTACACGACAGTGAAAATTCTGTACATTGAAAATATCAAAAAAATAAATGGCAGGGGGTGTTACTAGACCGACACCGAACCCAAAAATATGATTAAAAATTTTTTTGTCTGTCTGTCTGTCGGTCTGTCTGTCTGTCTGTCTGTCTGTCTGTCTGTCTGTTTGTTCAGGCATCACGCAAAAACTACCGGTTCGATTACGTTGAAACTTGGTATAATTATTCTTTAATATCCTGGGCACCACATTGGGTACTTTTTATCCCGGAAAAGTATATACAATAAAAAACAAACTTAATTTTGCGGTTCGATCCCTACACCCGATTACTGCACCAACCGCAAATAATAAGTTTGTCGTAGGTTAAGTCACCCGCAATGGAGTTCATTTTTATTCCTTTTAGTTTTTAGAGTTATTTAGGTTTATTTTTATATAAGTTGTAGGTATAGATTTTAATTTTAAAGTATAGGTAGTATATTAGATAGTGTACGTAGTGACCGTAGGTTATTTTATAATACTGTTAGGTAGGATTAGTCATTCGTATAGATATTAGTTTTTAGGGATTTTGCTTATTTATTGAGTTTAGATTAGTTATCATCAGAAATAGGTTTATTTAGGTAGGTAGGTATTTAATTTTCTGTTATTGAGTTTTTTTTTTAATTAGGTAGGTACTTAGGTAAAGATATCATATAGGTACCCTCTTAATCACCACTAATGAGACACAATTAGTTTTCTATTGTAATTAGCCACAAAGGGCCCGCGAGAAAGATGGCATTCTGGGGAAGCACATAGGTACATTTTATCCTGTTAGCACGTTCCCGTGGGATAATTTCCGACATCCACGCGGGCGAAGCCGCGGGCAGAAGCTAGTCATTATATATTTTTGAATCAATACCATTTCAATGCATTGGATCACTGTACATACATGATAAACGCTCAAAATATTTTATTTTTATTTAATCTTAACTACTAATCTTTACTCCCATAGTTTGGTTAGTGAGAGAGTAATTTCGATCACGTCTCCATACAAAATATCGTGTCCGTTTCGACTGCTCGGCCACAATTTCGTAGAAGCAAAACGACTACGTCAACATTACGAAGGAATTTGTAAAACACTAACAATGAAAGTCGCAAATTCGTAGATCCAATATTCAGAAAGTTGTAAAGGTTTAACCATGGCCGCGCAGTCGAAACGTGGAGAACTGCGCGGCCACGCAGTTCTCTTAAAGTTCTCTTAAACGGAGCTTCGTAGAGGTCCCATTCTTTTTGCTAACCACTGATACGATTTCGAAGAAATTGTAGACAGTATGAATAAAGCCCTAATGTTTGGAATTCACGACCTACAGAACTTAAATGCTATGGCCGCGCAGTTGACACGTGGAGAACTGCGCGGCCACGCAGTTCTCTTAAAGTTCTCTTAAACGGAGCTTCGTAGAGGCCCCATTCTTTTTGCTAATCACTGATACGATTTCGAAGAAAATGCAGACAGTATTAATAAAGCCCTAATGTATGGAATTCACGATCTACAGATCTTATAACCTATAATGCAAGTTAGAAAAAGTGTGACCAAGATTTATGGTGCGTCAATCAGACATTTTCAAGCGTCGTTTTTATACCACGTAACCTATTATTGACGGCACGGTTGGCGCAGTGGTTAAGCGATTGACTGCTGCGCTGCGTGTCGCGGGTTCGATTCCCGCACGGAACAAATATTTGTATGACCTACTTGTATTTGTTTCGAGTCTGGGTGTTTTTCTATCTATAATATGTATGTATTTACAAAAAAAAAAAATGTATATAAGTAGTTTATCAGCCATCTTGTTACCATAACACAAGCATTAGGTTGCTTAGCTTGGGACTAGATGGCGCTGTGTGAAATGTCCAAGGGATATTATTTATTATATTATATTATTATTATCATAATGAGGGAATAAGTATGCTTCATTGGATGGAGAAGTACCAAAGTAAGTAGATACGAAAATATTGTTACCGTCAAGATGGTAGGTAAGTACCTTTTTTGTAAAAAGGATTAATGATTGTCTATTCGATTAGTACCTACCTACTTATAACTTGTAAACATTTAATAAAAAATTGGAAAAAAAACGGAAAAAATTTTTTTTAGATCTGGGTAAATTTTATTCTAAGTTACTAATGCGACATTTTGAGAAGGTGTTTATCCTATCTCGGCGGCTCCTGAGCCGCACGAGCGAGTGCGCCCGCGCCTGAGCACCCTCTGCTTGCGCGTCTTTATCAGTGCAGTGATAAATGGTTCATCATGGATTGTGTAGTGCTCGTGATTCTGCACTGGATTTGGATTCTTGGATTTTAGATCAGCCTCCATAAAAATTGAATACTGTAAATCTACTATTTGCTACCTTTGCACAAATTTTAGCTACCTCAACATATACAGTACAGTTATTTAACAGTATGTTATTTAAAATCCTTGGTCCCTCCATTTTGACGTCAAAGTGAAAGGACCATATGGATAGGCTGGTCGGAGGAGTAACCTACCTATATAATATTACAATACCTTAATTCTAGTTTAGAAATATGCAATTTGATGGTCCCTAACATGAATCATTTGAGAAATATCGGCAATAAATGTTGGTCCCTCCATAATGACGATTCAAAAATTTGGTCGCCTGTTAATGGATAGGTAGTATTTTTTGGTTTTTAGAAGTATTCATGTTTAGTACCTATTTTCTACCTTTGGATTATGCAAATGACTTAGGGTGAAGTTTATCTTCAAAAAGTACTAATTGTACTGAAAAATTAGTGCAACGGTTGCAAATAGTAGATTTACAATATTAAACTTTTATGTAGGCTGATTTGAAATCCAAGACTTGGTCCCTCCATCTTGAGGGTAACAATAGTTTCGTATATTCTAACAGTATTATTTTATTATATCTACTTACTTTAGTACTTCTCCATCCAATGAAGCATACTTATTCCCTCATTATGATAATAGGCCACGTGGTACAAAAACGACGCTTGGAAATGTCTGATTTCTGTGCCGTATATCTGCACCGTAAATCTTGGTCACCCTTTTTCTAGCTTGCATTATAGGTTATAAGATCTGTAGATCGTGAATTCCATACATTAGGGCTTTATTAATACTGTCTACATTTTCTTCGAAATCGTATCAGTGATTAGCAAAAAGAATGGGACCTCTACGAAGCTCCGTTTAAGAGAACTGCGTGACAGCGCAGTTTTACACGTTTCAACCGCGCGGCCATAGCATTTAAGTTCTGTAGGTCGTGAATTCCAAACATTAGGGCTTTATTCATACTGTCTACAATTTCTTCGAAATCGTATCAGTGGTTAGCAAAAAGAATGGGACCTCTACGAAGCTCCGTTTAAGAGAACTTTAAGAGAACTGCGTGGCCGCGCAGTTCTCCACGTTTCGACTGCGCGGCCATGGTTAAACCTTTACAACTTTCTGAATATTGGATCTACGAATTTGCGACTTTCATTGTTAGTGTTTTACAAATTCCTTCGTAATGCTGGCGTAGTCGTTTTGCTTCTACGAAATTGTGGCCGAGCAGTCGAAACGGACACAAAATATCTGTCATCAAACAATTCACTATTAGAAATACCATCCATAAGCCATCCATTATGCTATCTTACAGGAATTACGAATGCCGTGCAAAGTTATATGTTATGGTTTTTGCACGTGTACTCAAAACCACAGTATTTTTAGCTATCAAGCAACGACGTTATGAGAATTTGACAATAAATTTGGAAGAAAATATTCTTAAGACATGTGGCGCATCTACGATAAAAAAACCACGTTTTTTTCGGGAACTATACTTTTTTCAGGATAAAAGGTACCCTATGTCCGTCTCCGTATACCTGAAGAACTATATGCAACGTTTCAACATGATCGGTTCAGTGGTTTAGGCGTGAAAAGGTAACAAACAAACAAATAAACTTACTTTCGCATTTATAATATTATATATAATTATAATTTAGAGTAAGGATTTTCATTTAATTTAGAATCCTTTAGTTATTCTAATATAATAAGTGCAGTTTCTGTAAAAAATAAACCATGGTCACCCTATTAAAATATTCAAGACGCAGTAAAAATTACATCATTATGAAAAAAAAAATGCCTACTGTCGGCAATTCTACATAATCATAGGTGTTATCTACAAAAAAAAAAAACTCGCTATCACTTACTTTCATCGAAAGACAATCACGACTTATTTCTACGCGATACTGTACCACAGCTCCTGAAATGTAAACCTAGGATTTTTTTTGTGCATTTTTACCTATTTTGACAAATTCAAATCTAGGTTTTACAAAAACCTTCAGACCTCTGTGATGCTTTTTCAGCGAGATATCGGTGATAACGTGTTTTTCACCGTTTCAATGGCGCGGCCACGGGGTTTTAGTCTCACAGCTGCTGAAATATAAACCTAGGATTTTTTGTTGTATTTTTACTAGTTTTGACAAATTCAAAACTGGGTTTTACAAAAAACTTCAGACGTCTGCGATGCTTTTTCAGCGAGATATCGGCGATAACGTGTTTCACACCGTTTCGATGGCGCGGCCATGAGGTTTTAAGTCTTGCAGCTCCTAAAATATAAACCCAGGAATTTTTTCTATATTTTTACAATTTTTTTACAAATTCAATCTGTTATTTACCTAAATTTCAGGTCTCTGCAATGCTTAGTTTTAAAGAACTCCGTGGCCGCGCGGTTCGCCGCGTTTCAATGGCGCGGCCACGTTCAAACCCTTATAACTTTTTAACCATAGCTTTGACAAATTTATGGTTTTGGGAATCAACTTTTACAAATTGTTACAAAATATTGGCATGGTTTTTTTTAAAAAAAAACGTCGTGGCCGCGCCATTGAAACGGACACCTTATTTCCTCTCAATTTTGTTAAATGAGCCTACTATGTAGGTTTGTGACCGAGGCAAGATAATTTGAATGACGTAATGTTTCGTTGATATGGTTAATATTTAAAATCTAAAAGTAGATTAGTACAATGTTGTTCCAGGAAACACCGTTGTACATTTTAGACTTACGAAAAACTGATCTAAAGATTGAAAAGTTACATAAATAGATTTAATTGAATCAGTATTTTTAATTTGAAGACTATGAATATATTTATAGCTTTTATTTCTTAATACCTTAACTATCAATTACCTGCAGCACTATAACACCAAGTGATTTTGGAACCAAATTACTGATTTCGATAAAGGAGTGCTTTGGTTATGGTAATTCTAAACTCATTGACTAAAATTGTTCCAGATTTGTTTTATCGCGTAGATCTATAATTGAGCATGTATTAGAGATGAGATTTAAGAAAAATGTAAGTTTTTTAAATTGCTATTATAAAATAGGTAAGTTAGATAAAAATACCTAGAGTACGTTTGTCGTCTTAGCTAATTCATCTATACAATAGACATCTAGTTTCAGGATGATTGGTTGCGTAGCACCTGATGGACATTAATGATACATCACAAATCGAGCAATTAGTTACGCACTAACAATTAATTAACTATTCAGGTTACTTAATTGTCAGACTCCAAGACGCCATTAGAGTATTACTTGGTTCTTCAATATACCTATCTACTTTGATAAATAACAAAAACGTAACTAAATACACCTGTAGTGCTATTCTGTAAAATACTCACCGTGGAAACTTAGGTGAAGTGAGCTATCAACACTCCTAATCCCTAGCACGTTGACTGCCCCACAACAGACACAATAGAACATCTATTGTCTGCGGTCTCCAGTGACCGCGGTGACAGTCAATGCCCTAGCATTAGGTGGAATGACAGCTCACAGTAGAATAAATCGATTGTTGTACTTACACCACACATAATAGGTATAATGCAGTCAAAGTGACTTATGCGCTGCCACAGACGACGATGCCATGAAAGTGGTCAAGTTTTGGGCCATAATTTTTATTGATTAATTAATCAATAAAAATTGTTATTATAATTTCTAATACTGTGTTTTACAACATACCTACTTTATCTATTAAATATTTGGATGACATCACTGTATGGCGCATGTTTTAAAGCATATAAATATATTCTATTCTATTCTATAGAAATGTAAAAAACAAGTATGGCCGGAATGTGTCTTTGAACTGAAATTTTATGTAAAGTTTTTTGTATCTACCACATTTTATATAAATAAAGGATTTTAGTTTGATTTAATTTGAAGAAAAATAATTGTATAATTATATTAAACTTCAATAACCTCAAAAGAATTTAACGGAAAAGAAAATAAAAAAGTATTACCTAGATAAAATAGATTTAATATGTTAAAAAGCAATTAATGCGTGAGTCCTAAAAGGTCAAGTGTTTTTATTTTTATTTTTATTTATTAGGGACAACAAACAGCAGTATATTAAATATTACACATGATTGGAGTACTAAAATAATAGAATTATTAAATACACTACTCACGACGTTATCCACAGATTACCATATAAAAAATACTTAGCATATGCACTGATAATAATAACAGTAAGGGCAAACTTAAGGTACTCAATACAAAGGTAAAATTGTTACTCGGGTTGATTATTAAATGTATCTCGGAGAACATAAAATAAACTGAAAAAATCTAACAATATCTACATCATAATACTAGGGACAAATTTAAAGGTTTGGAATCAAATTAAATCGGCATGTAAAAAAACAAGAGAGAAAAAAAGGACAAACTTAGGTACATACATGAGGTGTTGGAATCAAAATTAAGTAACATCAAAAATTATGGCTGTTCCTTTAAAGTGGAAATAATTTGATTTTTGAACCTATTCTTATTCAGAAATATAATATCAATTGATCCAAACTTTTTATTATAAGTGTCGACCAATCGGTGCAGCGGTGAGCGTGCGCCTGAGTTGGTATGGCAGAGATTAGTGGCAAACAAACATCGTGAACGTACTTCTCTACTTTGTACTGTGCGAGGGACCAGGTAGCACAAACTGTTCACAAGACCAGAACAGTCAAACTTGTTGCGGCATATACTGAACAGGGTCATCATTTCTAGGAGTGTGCGTCTAGATTGTAGGGTCAGGATATTATATTTTTCGAGCAATGATTGGTAGGAACCCTTTTTACGAAAGCATCTAAAGTGCACAGAGCGAAGGTATTTACGTTGGACTAACTCCAATATTTCTATATATTTTTTGTAAAAAGGATTCCAAATAGGAACTGCGTACTCTAATTGTGGTCGGATTAACGACTTGTATAAATGTAGGTAAGTGGAAGGGCGGTGGAATTCTCTAGATGCGCGCATTACGAAGCCAAACATTTGATAAGCTTTATTGACTATATTATTCACATGCGCATCGAGATGGAGCTTGGAGTCTAACTGAACACCAAGATCGCGGAGACAATTAACATTATTTAAGACAGTATTGCCAAAACAATAATTAAATTTGATAACTAATTTCTTTTTGGTAAACGTAATACTATGACATTTAGAGTAACTAAGCTGAAGTTTGTTAGAAGAGCAGTATGCCAAGAAACGAACAAGGTCCTTCTGAAAATCTGTACAATCAGATTGATTGGTATTATTTTTATATATCTTTAAGTCATCCGCATATAGGAGAAATTTCGAAGATTGAAAACAATGTTTAACGTCGTTAATAAATAAAATGAATAATAATGGACCTAGAATGGATCCTTGCGGGACTCCAGATGTGACATGAATGAGGCTAGACTCATAGCCGTTAATCACCACTTTTTGAGTCCTATCAGTGACGTAAGAAACAAACCAGCGGAGCAGATTTCCTCTGATGCCGTTAAATGCAATTTTGTCAAGTAGTAACTTGTGATCAACTTTGTCGAAAGCTTTTTGGAAATCAGTATATACCGCATCAATTTGCTGTCTATTATCGAGGCTTTCAAATAACTGCGATGTAAAAATGAGAAGGTTACTCACGCAGGACCTATCTTTTACAAACCCATGTTGTTCTTTTAGTATCACGTGGCGCAGGACGGGATAGATCTCGCTATGAACGAGTTTTTCAAAAAGTTTAGAGAGCGCCGACAGCAAAGAGATCGGGCGATATGTAGACACATCATTCTTAGAGCCGCTTTTGTGGACCGGAACAATGTTAGCTCGTTTCCAAATCTCTGGGAATACGCCATTAGTAATGCATTTGTTAAATATTAAGAATAGAGGAAAGCACAGTGTGTCGCAGGTGTTTTTTAAGAAGATAGCGGGAATACCGTCTGGGCCCGGTCCCTTAGATGCATCTAAAGACTTAAGTTCACTTTGTATCTTGTCCAACGAAAAGTGTAAATTGTGAAGGTTAATATCATTATCAGGAGTAGGGGGCGGTGGTTCCCATGAATTATGATCAAATGTAGAGGGTTCATATACCGAATGGAAAAATGTGGAGAATAAATTACAAGTAGTAGTGGGATCATTGGAAGACTGTTGTTGATAATAGACTGTGGAGGGGATACTGTTACTGGATTTACGACTGGAGACATACGACCAAAATGCCTTGACATCTTCCACCGTATTTATATATTTTTTATAGCATATGTCGACGTCTTTTTTAAATTTCGGATTTCGGATGCGGAGTACATCAGCTTTTTTTATTCCGGGTAATTCTACGCTAATAGGGAAGGGCGTGCAAGTACTTACGCCCCCTTGAGCTCTATTACCCGCCTATTGTCTGGGCTTTGTTCTAATGTAGTCTATACTTCGCACTCAAACGGCCCGTGATAACATCGCCGGTTTATACAAACGGGTATTCTTACAGTGCGCACTGCTGACGAGCAAGCCATAACTCTTTACAACTGAAGTATAGATTAATATGATGAATGACATGAAAAGTAGTTATATGAGTTTTAAAGGACGTTTATTATAAAATGGAACTTAGTTTCTGTAAAGTTACGCTATCTGGTCAAGTGTTCTAGGAACTAATATATTATAGTGAAGTTCGTTGAGTTGAGTTTATTAGAAAATGAAGAGGTATTAGCTAATTTTTAAACTGAAATGTTATAACAAAAGACTTATTTTGGTATAATAAATCTACTTGCGTTGTAACACACTTACCTAATGCCTCGAATATAAGGAACATTTAAAAGCATTATGTAAAAAGTCGAAATAAGCAAAAAACAAAAGGCAAACATTGTTTCCTTCTAAGAAATTCTCATGTCCACGTTTTTAGTATCTACTTAACGATACCCAGTAAAAATAGTCAGGTACGAGTACTCAGCACTCAACGGCTTTCCAGTTCTGTATTACAATGCTTTGAAATGTAGGTACGTTGACAGTAATTCTAGTTGAAACTTTTATCGGAGTAGAGTCAAGGAATCAACGCTTAGTATTTAAATCACTAAATTACAAACAATCAAATCAATTCACATAAGAAGCCGACTCTACATTACGCAACATATTAAGTTGAGTAGCATTTTGAAACCGGATTTTGTGTAGTAAAACTCTCAACTCAAAATTACCGTCTGCTATGATACAATTGCCGAGGTTTTACACAAGTAGTACAATCCAAGTAGTAGTATTCTAGTCTCACAGTTTACTGCAGAGCGTATGGATACGAGTGCTGGTCGTGACGTTAACCGACCCGTGCAACTCACGCCGTGTGCAGCTACCCAGCTACCCAGCACGGTAATTCTCTGTAATAACTTAAGCGATGCTCCCCATCCAGTGAATTTAACTACGCTTGCATAAGTCCGACACACCCTCTTCTATTAAGGAAGATTGCGTTCCGTTAACAATGCTTCTTCCAATCTCACCTTATGAATATTATTTTTAGTTTGAAGATATTCTCTAGCGTTTTTTGCACTCACTAGTTATCTTAGTTATAAAAGAAGAGAAAAAAGCTCCCAAGTGACACTTCTATCTTGAAGTTTAAACTATTTAATCCGTAAATTCAAGTGTAAAAGGTTGCCTCGACTTTTATTATAAAATGGTCTCACTTGGCCATCCATTTCAGCAATCATTTTCCTACCGCTTTGTAAAGCGCAACCCGGGATTTTGTAAAAACATTTTCAGCTTTACGGTGAGATTGCTTTCATTTCCATTGACATTCCCAATGCCAACAGAATTAAACAATACAAAAAGTGAGTTTACGTAGGAAGGTAATGTAGTTTTTTCTTTTTTGTTCACATTATAGCTAAAAGCTTTTTCTTTCGAAATCTAACCTAAAAATAAAGTACCTAAGTAATAAAAACACACTATAAGTTGAAATTGAAATAACAGCGCCGAATGAGATAAGACAACGACGATAAAATAAAAATATAATTGTTAGTCATTATGCAGTCGGGCACTTACATAGGAGACAAGATATAATTGTTTACGCTTAAATTATTGAGGGAATTGCCACACGTAAGTTAAAAAAAAAATACTCGTCAGTCTCAGACATAAATCTGACTAGGTACCTTCCATCAGATCAAGATGAGTATTATTTTATGTTTAATGATAAAATGATGCAACCTTTTTAATAGTTTGAATTTACAGATAAAACAACTGGCCACATGACGAAAAAAATAAAATCAAGTTTTTTTTTAAATTTCTTTAACAGGCATCTTTTATGAAATGAAAATGAAAGGGCCAGTTGCTTTTTTTGTAAATTTAAACTTTAAAGAGGTTGCATCATTTTATCTTTCGGAATTTTAAATGATGAATAAAATGATGCAACTCTTTAATAGTTTGCATTTTGAATTTGACGTTTTTATATTATTTACGTAAATTACTTACTTAATTTTATTGTACCGATTATGTATTAAACTAACTAACTAGAAAAATGCTTGGTATACAATTATTTTGACGCAGTATAACGTTGCCGAGCATTTTACCTAATTGTCTGTGAATCTCAAGTTTTCGCAAGTCTATGACTACAACTTTATAATATTATAACGGAGTTTGTAATTAGTTTCAGGCACACATTGAAGTTTCATGGTATCTTAAGCAATCGGGGAAATAGAATAATAACATTAATATTGGAATAACCTGTGCCCTGCCCAAAATTAGGGAAACTATTAAGAATCTTACACATTTTATAGAATTTTGTTGCTAATGTATAATGTTTTGTTAGATATTATAACTCACAGTTACATAATATTAAGCCTGCAATGTGTGCCGTAGCTGAGAATAAGTATACATAACACCACGGCTTGTTTCCCCGAAGGGTAGGGCAGAGGTGTACTTATAAAATACCCTGCGCATTTCGCCAGTTACCCGTATATTTACGTTCCATATAATCGGGGGTGAGCCTATTTCTATCAAGTGGGTTCAACTCCAGAATCTTGCCTGATACTGAGAAATTCAAGACAGAAAAACCCAGTAAAACTTGCCTGACCTGGAAACAGAACCCGTGACCTCATGCTCAGTAGTAGCGCGTGCGACTGTTAGACCAACGAGAAAGAAATAAATATAGTCAGTTTGAGATAAACAGCTCGAATGACCTGCGACATTAACTCTCTGATCCTATGAACACTCACGATCCTACTAGAATGAAAAATGAATGAATTGAATTCAAAATTTCTTACGTTTTTTACAAAAACATTTGAAAAATGAATGAATTGAATTCAAAATTTCTTACGTTTTTTACAAAAACATTTGAATTTCACGGGCTTTCACTTTGAGTAATGTCAAAGAAGAGTTTGACAAGTTCGCATTTCCAAATTCTCAAATAAGAAATCGAGTGTGGATGTACTGATATTTAGACAGATTTTTAGAGATTGAGGCTTGTTTATTCCTTTAAAACATAATATATCAATAAAAACAAACCTACGCTTTTAACACTAAAAATATAGTACAGTAACGAGAATGCGCTGTGACGGGTTCGTAGCAAAGTGCTACGTCGTAGCTCCGTGCGTAGCACAGGGTAGCAGGGCTCGCCGCGCCTTATTAATTATTTTTAGTAAAATACATTCAGTATTAACTAATGTTTGTAGTCTCATTTGTGGGATAATACAATAACGTGTTACTCACCATTAATTATCACGAAAATCTGGTCACACGGGACTCTTATACTAAGTAAAAATAAACATTTCCGACAAATGGCGAATCAAATACGATATAGAAAGCATCATCCTACTCTCTAAATTTCCGAAACTTCATCCATGGTGATATGATGCAACCTCTTTATTAGTATCAATTTACTGAAAAAGTAACTGATCATTTCATGTAAAACAATCGAGAATGCCATAAAATAGTTTTTTTTTTTATAATGTTATTAATTTTTTTTTAAAGCTATACGTCACTTTTTTCGGCATAAACCGGCCTGTACCTATCTTTAGCATTTTTTATAGCAACCTGTTTGTTCTTATCGATTAAAAAAAGGCAATGGAGATTTCGCTATAAAAAATTGGATGCCATAAAATTCTGGTTTTTTACTATGCTTTTAATTTCTTTAAAAGGCTCGTGACTTGTTACGAACATTATTCAGCCTAAACAAAGAACTTTATTGTAACCTTTTTTTATAGTTGGAATTTTCAATGGCTATTGAATTTATATTGATTTTTGTCACATCCTTTTATTTGAATTTTTACTTCATGACCAAACCACCTTCAGAAAAGGGTTGCCCTATCCTTTTCTTGTAGGCTATATATAAGAAGTCCAAATCAAGACATATATTTTTCAGAACATACAGTTTTGGGATGTTTTTAATCCACACATTTTATCATTATTACACTGTAAATGTATATTAATTTGTTTTATTTTTATATTTACTGTTAGATAGGTTAGGTAGTGTGTAGTTTAGTTTATGATCTTGTACGAGTCGCATTAAATACTTTTTCTTTCTTTCTTTCTACATTACCGAATCAAGGCTAAAAAAAAATCACTTCTTTTAGTACCCATTTACATCATACATTAGGTCGATATACATTTGATGAAATGGCATTGACGCTGTGTGGCCGACGCTGAACTTTAGCGGGACATAGTTACGAGACCGACACCATTTTTTATTGCATCTCTTTCACATTAACCGAGTGACGGAGTATGCCAGTGGGTCGCATTCTTTGAGAGTTTCAGGTTTCTTTTAAAAAGAGCTATGCGGCTGTCATGTTGATTAAAACAGAGTAATCTCACTCACACCCATAAAGACCTCATCGAAAAATTTATAAGAATTCTTGAGTAAGACCTATCTATAAAGCATTCGTTTAATTTGCTTGTTTGAATTAAAACATTCAATTTCATCAAACCTATGGCTGGGTGCCTAACAAAGGTAATCTTTAAGAAAATGTTGAAAGCGTTGTTATGCGAGAAAGTAGAAGTAGCTGTAGGTAGACTGATAGTTTTGTTTTGTCTGTAAAATTTCTTCACCTAGAAAATCTACTAGCTAGCTTACTACTTGCATAGCTTTGGATAAAAACTTTCAAGAAATAACATTTTCTTTTTTGAAAATACGATTGGAGGAGAATTTTACTGTGAGCTGTCGATTTTTGTTTTAGCCATTATTTCGATAGAAACTGATTTTACCAAAGCGAATAAAACTCAGAATTCAGGTCAGAAAACAAAGCTAGTAGAAAAAGGTTTGTGGAGCTAGACTACGAGCAAATAGCTGTGAGAGAAAACTATTTGAATAGCGAATGAAAAACAGTCGGATGCAGGACCGATCTCGACGGGACCATAAACATTGACGGATAGTTTGTGGCACTTCCTGCTATCTTTGACAGCACGTTAGTCTCAGCACGGTTTCAAATCCAGTTTACGACAAAATCCTGGCCTTAACCCAATATGACTTTTAAAGTGAACTATCAAATTATTGAAACAAAACGAAAAATTCTAAAGAAAAAATATAGAGGCGTAAACTTGTCGTACACTGTGGCTATAGTATAAAAGATGATATGAGATCTCCACTAGGTACTGGGAATAATCTAGACCATATCTTGATATTTTGTACAACATTAATAAGGTAAAAGGAACTTTACGTCTTTATAAAAGTAAAAGTATTAGTGACAAAAAGTTCGTAACAAAGTCTCTTTTAATTTTAAGAATGGGTTGGTTTGGTTGAAATATCCTCACTTAATTAACTGGCATGAAGACAACACAGTCTGACAATAAACAAGCACCTGCTAAAATATTGGGGTTAAAGTATGAAATTGCCGATTTGTACTGAAAAATTGAAATTCGTTTTTTTTTTGTTTAACATATTTATTTAATCAAAATAATTACCATTATTATCTATATATTGCTGCCATCTAATAGGAAGGTAATTTATGCCTTTGCGATAGAACTCTCGTGATCTAGATTCGACAAACTGTGTGAAAGCATTTTGTACTGCCTCCTGAGAAGAAAACTTTTTATCGTGTAGAAAATTGTCCAAATCACGAAAAAAATGGTACTCCGTTGGAGCAAGGTCTGGCGAATACGGAGGGTGACGAATGGTTTCTAATTGCAGTTCCTGTGTAGTTAAAACGGTTTCTCGTGCTGTATGAGGTCTCGCGTTATCATGGAGCAATAATGGTGAAGATCGATTCATAAGTCGGGGCTGTTTCACTGCTAGTTTTGCTATCATTGTTTGGAGTTCGGCACAGTAGACATCTGCCGTTATTGCTTGACCAGAACGGAGAAACCTATAGTGAATAACACCATGCTGAGTCCACCAAACAGTTACCATTACCTTTTTATTGGTAAGCTTTGCTTTAGGACACTGTTGCGGCGGTTGACCCCCCAGGTCAACCGCCGCAACAGTGTCCTGTCAGCCATTGCATTTTTCGCTTACGGTTATCGTAAAGAATCCACTTTTCATCACATGTCACAATTCGATCCAATATTCCTTCATTTCTGTATCGTTTCAACAAGGCACCACAAGTTTCAACACGCGTTTCTTTCTGCAGATCAGTCAAATCATGAGGCACCCATTTCTCATATTTTTTTATTTTATTGATTTGACGCAAATGAGTCAATATTATTGGTACGGTAACGTTAAACCATGCCGCTAATTCCTGGGTAGTTTGGCTCGGATCGGCTTCCACCATCCCTTTCAATTCATTGTTATTCACCTGTGTGAGCGGTATTCCACGTGGTTCGTTCTTCAAAGCAAAGTTTCCATCACGAAAGCGTTTAAACCAAAATCGCACGGTGCGTTTATTAGCAGTCCCCTCTCCAAACGCAACATTGATATTGCGAGCTGTTTCTGCCGCGTTAGTAACCACGCACCAAGTCAATCTGTTATCAGGTAGCGAGGCAACAATTTATATGACTGTTTTAAATAAAATAAGACAATATTAACTACTAAAAATTAAAAAACTACTAAATATACGCAAATCCGGTCCTAGACTCCAGGCTGGCAGTCTGAAGGCTCCTGGCTGGCTGGTATTAGAATCCACTAGTGTTGGGTTTGAATCCGTTGGGATTCAAACCCAACACTAGTGGATTCTAATTACTACTGGATACTACTCTAATACTACTAGTGGATTCTAGGAAGCATGTAGTCGTCTGGTCCCAGGCTAGCGATGGGGCAAATTCAAGATCCGCCTACAGTCTTCGGACAAATGTACAGAAAACAACGAAAAATGATAATCCAAGATGCAGGCAGAATCTTTTATAACAAAAGAGCTGAAGACAAGTTAAATTACATACCAAGTCTGAATAAAGTAACCTGACTCGCCTCGAAACAAGTCTTTGATGCTGTTCGTTTAATTTCGCGAACACTGCCTATTACAAAGAAAATAATGAAATAAAATTTAGGAAACGATAAGAACTTTTGAATAATTAATAGGAACGCAAACATACCCTTGGATTCAGTCGAACAACGAACGAACTCGGTCGTTCAAACTGTTATATCGATACCTTTAATATCGTGGCAAATTATTACATGGTCAAGCGGAAAAAAATAATATTATGGACTACCGTCATGTGTCCAAAAAAAACTTCAAATGAAAAATTTCCGTAAGAGAAAAGACATGACACTTTTAGATTCAAAATTCAAAAAAACCATATGAAGAAAATAACCTTTCTGATTAAAAATAAGGTTGGATTTGTTATAAAAGAAGGTTGTACGTGATAAAATTATAATGTAGCATTCGCCAACGCTGCTGTCTATGCACGGCATGCCTACGACTGGTTGGAGGCGCGCGGTGGCTGAGCGGGCGCGCGGGCAGCGGCATCAGCATCGGGCGTCAGCGGCGGCTGAGGGGGCGCACGGGCGGCGCGGGCGCTTGCGCGGTCTTCCCGCTCCGAGCGCCGCCTCAGCCTCACTCAAATTCTTACCACGACGAAGACATTGCGTCTCTTTTTTGTATTCTGGCATTACATCAGATTTTGTACAATCCACATATTTTATTTATTCGCTCCTGGAACTGAGCACCCGACGTATCAGCGTCAACATATGGTCCTTCGAGCCGGATTGTCCTTAGACGGCACGTATCTCCACTTAGTACCCGAGCTACTTTCTTGAATCTCGTTGACACGATTCCTAACGAAAGGCTTTAGTTGCTGGGCCGGTGTAGACAACCATCCCAGCACTATTGTGGAATCACACCAATAGTGAAATCGGTGGATTGGTAACGTGAGAGAATCTCTTACTTTTGTGCACAACCTGGAACAAAGCCCCGCACAGTTCTAACCGTGGAGTAGTAGTAGGCCTGACTGGCGCGACACGGCTTTTGGAAGTTAACAGGTGAACATTGACTGTACCTGAACTGGTTACAGAACGAATGTATAGACATGCGCCATAAGCCCTTTCAGACGCATCTGTAAAAACGTGAACTTCATGGGTTATGGAGTTATTACATGAAATCCATCGCGGAATTTTTATGTAATTTAAACAAGGCAAGGTACTCGCAAATGCTAGCCATGAGTCTGTAACTTCCTGCGACACTTCGTCATCCCACTCACATTTGTTTATCCAGAGTCTCTGCATTAATATTTTTGCTTCGACAATGCAGGGACTAACCAAGCCAAGTGGGTCGAATATCTGACTGATTACCGATAGAATGTGTCGTTTTGTTATTTTGCTATTGCATTCGATATGGATAGAGAATCCTAGTTTGTCTGAATCGCATAACCAATGTATACCTAACGTTTTAGAAGGAGTATTGTTGTCTGAAAGATCTAATATTACACGACTAGAGTTAAATGAACTACCCAGCCCGTTTAAAATTTCTGGGCTATTCGACTGCCACTTTCTTAAATTGAATTTAGCGGACGCCAGAATAGCCCGCGTTTCCTTACACAAATCTAGTGCACCTGAAAGTGTGTCTGAACCACTGAGATAATCGTCTACATAAAAGTCATGCTGAATAGAACGCTTGACCAAAGGACTTGAAGCTTTATCAGCTAAACTCACCAAGCACTTAGTAGCCAAATATGGAGTTGACGCAATGTCTTCGTCGTGGTAAGAATTTGGCTACTAAGTGCCCAGCGAGCTTAGCTGATAAAGCTTCAAGTTCCCTAGTCAAGCGCTCCATTCAGCATGACTTTTATGTAGGAACTGTCAACTGACTTTTATGTATCCGGCTCGAAGGACCATATACCATTTAACAAGGCAACAGCTGTTCATTTTGTGCGTTGCTTAGTGCTCTGCTTTCTATACAGTTATTTTTCGAGCTTATTTCATTTGTTGCATTTTTACCAGTTATTTTATTTTCTTTCACCGTCATAGTAACATTAATTTTTTTTCTTAGTAATTTTTGTTTTACGGTAAAATGGCCGACAAATTGGTGAAAAAACGCAGTTCTATGAAGGCCAAGCTTACAAACTTTACTGCTTATTTAAATATACTTAAAAGCTGCGACAATCTTTCCATGTTGCAAACAATTGAGCTAGAAACCCGCTTAGACAAATTTGAAGCCATGTATACAGAGTTTGACGAATTGCAGACGGAGATCGAGGTGTCGTCGGACAAGCCGGACGAGGCCTACGTGGCGAGAGACCAGTTTGAGCAGCAGTACTACATGCTGGCTGCGTTGGCGCGGAGTTTGCTATCCGGACCGGATGGCAAGCGTCGCCGTAGTAACTCTGCAGGTTCCGTGGCAGGGTCTGAGGCAACAATGCCAGGTGGGCCTAAACATAATTTTGTTAGGTTACCTAAAATAGATTTACCACGCTTTGATGGCAGTTATCAGTGCTGGCTGGAGTTTAGGGACACTTTTATCTCTTTAATTCACGATAGTCCTTGTATCGACAACATAAATAAGTTCCATTATTTACGCGCTTCTTTAAAAGGCCAGGCAGCCGAAATTATTAAAAATATTGATTTTAAGGCAGATCATTATCAATTAGCATGGGACTTATTGTGTGAAAGGTATAATAATAGTCGTTTTCTTATTGATAAACATATGCAGGCTTTATTCGATGTCGAACCAGTCGCTACTGAATCTAGTGTTGCTTTGCGTCGTCTCGTAGATGTGATCAATAAAAATATAAGAGCGCTCAAGTCATTGGATGAGCCTACTCAGCATTGGAATACTATCATGATATACATGATGTCAATTAAATTAGATTCAAGTACTAGTCGATATTGGGAAGAGTACCGAAATACACTATCTGGTGCTCCGACACTTGCTCAATTTACTACATTCATAAACAACAAGGCTGACTTATTGGGGACGTTGGAAGATAATAATAAGCACAGCAATAAAACAAATAATAATAATAATAAATCCAAAAGTTTTGCAATAGTTTCACAGAATTCAACAAATAAAGACAACACTAACAGTCATTCAAATTCAGAGAAAAAGAAGTTCAAATGTCCTATGTGTTCTAACGATCATTTTCTCTGTGATTCTTTTAAAAGGTTAACAATAGAAGAACGTAACAAAAAGGCCAAGGACCTCAAAGTTTGCATAAACTGTCTGAGATTGGGTCACAATGAAAAAAGGTGCAAAATGACCCGCTGTAAGTACTGTGCAGCTAGGCACAACACCCTATTGCACATGGAACGCCCAGACACCCCTCCCTTACAAAACCCAATGCCTAGTACTTCCGAAAGTGTCGCTCTTTCTGCTAACGCTACAGCCAATTTGCAACCATATACTCGCTCGTTTGTTTTGCTTTCCACAGCTCTGGTGAAGGCGGTGAGTGTCAACGGTGAAAGATGTGACGCAAGAATCCTACTGGATAGCGGTAGTACAGCCAATTTCATTACCGAGAACTTATGTGATAAGCTGCGTTTGTCCCGAAACGGCACGGGCTCCACGATAACAGGTATTGGCAACCAAACTAGTACTAGTGCACAATCTTGCAGTCTAACAATTGAGTCTAATTGCGGTGACTATTCGGTTAATATTGACTGTTTAATTTTACCAGAAATTACACATCTTTTGCCATCAACTCCAATTAGTTTAAAGCAAATAACTATACCGGTCGGTCTACAGCTGGCGGATCCGACATTTAATACTCCATCTGCTGTAGACATATTGGTCGGTGTAGATGTTTTTTGGAGCATCATATCAGCCAACCACATAAAACTTGGCAAGAATCAACCGAGGTTATGTGAGAGTAGACTAGGATGGTTAGTTTCAGGCTCAGTGAGCTGTCACTCACGTACGTCCCACTCACACTTCTGCAATCTTGCTAAAACTAAGCCCAGTACAGATTTATCAAAATTTTGGGAACTGGACACAGTGTCTGAAAAGCACTCCCTTTCTTCGGAAGAAAGGGCTTGCGAAGACAGTTTTTATAAAAACACAAAACAGAAGGACGACGGTCGTTTTGTGGTCACAATACCCTTTAAGTCTGATCCTTCTGCATTAGGAGATATATACGGTATCGCGAAACGCCGTTTTTTATCGTTAGAGAAACGATTTGAACGTGATCCTAAATTCAAGTCAATGTATCTAGACTTTATGTCGGAGTACGAGAGTTTAGGTCATATGACAAAAAATGATTACAGTTTACAGCCAGCAAGTGAGGTCAAATATTTTTTGCCTCACCATGGGGTCATGCGCGAGTCTAGCACTACCACCAAGTTACGAACTGTATTCGATGCGTCTGCAAAAACAACAACAGGTATATCTCTCAATGACTTGCAGTTTGTAGGTCCGACCGTTCAGGACGATTTACTTTCCATTCTATTGCGGTTTCGACAGCATAAATTTGTGATCTCGGCAGACATCGAAAAAATGTATCGGGCTATTGAAGTGAATCCTATCCAAAGGTCACTACAACAAATCATTTTTCGTAAAAATCCTACAGAACCGTTAAAAACTTATACTTTAAACACGGTGACGTACGGTACAGCGTCAGCTCCATATTTGGCTACTAAGTGCTTAGTGAGTTTAGCTGATAAAGCTTCAAATCCTTTAGTCAAGCGTTCTATTCAACATGACTTTTATGTAGACGATTATCTCAGTGGTTCAGACACACTTTCAGGTGCACTAGATTTGTGTAAGGAAACGCGAGCTATTCTGGCGTCCGCTAAATTCAATTTAAGAAAGTGGCAGTCGAATAGCCCAGAAATTTTAAACGAGTTGGGTAGTTCATTTAACTCTAGTCGTGTAATATTAGATCTTTCAGACAACAATACTCCTTCTAAAACGTTAGGCATACATTGGTTATGCGATTCAGACAAACTAGGATTCTCTATTCATATTGAATGCAATAGCAAAATAACAAAACGACACATTCTATCTGTAATCAGTCAGATATTCGACCCACTTGGCTTGGTTAGTCCCTGCATTGTCGAAGCAAAAATATTAATGCAGAGACTCTGGATAAACAAATGTGAGTGGGATGACGAAGTGTCGCAGGAAGTTACAGACTCATGGCTAGCATTTGCGAGTACCTTGCCTTGTTTAAATTACATAAAAATTCCGCGATGGATTTCATGTAATAATTCCATAACCTATGAAGTTCACGTATTCACAGATGCGTCTGAAAGGGCTTATGGCGCATGTCTATACATTCGTTCTGTAACCAGTTCAGGTACAGTCAATGTTCACCTGTTAACTTCCAAAAGCCGTGTCGCGCCAGTCAGGCCTACTACTACTCCACGGTTAGAACTGTGCGGGGCTCTGTTAGGTTCCAGGTTGTGCACAAAGGTAAGAGATTCTCTCACGTTACCAATCCACCAATTTCACTATTGGTGTGATTCCACAATAGTGCTGGGATGGTTGTCTACACCGGCCCAGCAACTAAAGCCTTTCGTTAGGAATCGTGTCAACGAGATTCAAGAAAGTAGCTCGGGCACTAAGTGGAAATACGTGCCGTCTAAGGACAATCCGGCGGATCTTGTCTCTCGTGGGCTGAAGGCTGATCTCATCAGCGATTCTGCACTTTGGTGGTCAGGCCCTCAGTTTTTATTAAATAATGAAAATGCTTGGCCACAACAGCCCAATAAATACGTGAAACAAGATCTACCTGAAGTAATTTCTAACTTAGTAGACAATCATAATAGTAGTAATTCTAATTCTAACCTAACATGTAGTTCAATTATACAACAGTTAATTCACAAATATTCTAACTTCAATTACTTGCAACGCATCGTAGCTTACATTCTAAGATTTATTCACAATTTAAAAAATAACAACTCTAAAATAACAGGTTCCCTTTCTGCTGATGAACTTAAAAAGGCCTTGTCTCTTATATTATGTGTAGCTCAATCTGAAATGTTCCCAGATGAGTACGCTGTCCTAAAATCCGGGAAGTCATTGTCACTTAAAAATAGGTTAACTTCTTTGACTCCCTTTTTAGACGGTGACAATATTATTCGTGTAGGGGGAAGACTAGATAACTCCCCGTATGAATACGACGTAAAACATCCAATATTACTCTGTAGTAAGCATCACTTAACGAAATTACTATTTCAAATGCAACATCAAAAACTACTACATGCAGGTCCACAATTGCTTTTATCGACTATTCGCCAAACTTATTGGCCATTGGGGGGCAGAAATCTTGCTAAGTTAACTCTAAACAAATGCCTTAAATGTTTTAGATTCAAAGCTCAAAATGCGCAGCCAATTATGGGTCAATTACCCAACACTAGAAGCACTTTAGAGTTTCCTTTTCTTAATAGCAGCGTCGACTATGCTGGGCCTATACTGATATCTGACCGGAAAGGTCGTGGATCTAGATTGATAAAGTCCTACCTGTGCATTTTTGTATGCATGGCTACCAAAGCTGCGCATCTCGAGCTTGTCACGGACCTCTCTAAAGAGGCTTACAGGGCTGCCTTGAATCGTTTTGTCGCACGTCGCGGCAGGCCACGTACTATCTTGTCCGATAATGGTACCAACTTTGTCGGAGCATGTAATGAATTATGTAAATTTTTGCAGGGTTCTGATGTTGCACATGAAATAGCTCAGGAGGGAATAGAATTCAGGTTTGCACCGGCGTATTCTCCACACTTTAACGGCCTCGCTGAGGCCGCGGTTCGTTCAACCAAACATCACTTAAAAAGACTCTTGCAGCTTACTCATTTCACTTACGAGGAAATGGCTACGTGCCTAACTCAAATAGAGGCAATTTTAAATTCAAGGCCCCTTACTCCTCTTTCCACTAATCCTCTCGACTTCTCTGCCCTTACTCCTTCTCACTTCCTTATTGGGCGCTCACTAATGTCGGTTCCAAATCCACAGGTCACCGACGCCAACATCAATCGTTTGGAGCGCTATCAACGTGTAGAATGCATCAAACAACACTTTTGGAAGAGGTTTAATCTCGAATACATTTCAAACCTACAGCAGAAAACGAGATGGCCTGCTTCTACCAACGGCGACATAGCGTTGGGATCGCTTGTTCTTGTGAAGGACAAGGCGCTCCCGCCGCTCTGCTGGTTGCTGGGGCGCGTCGTGCAGGTGTACCCCGGCAGCGATGGCGTCACGAGGGTCGCGGACCTGAAGACGAAGAGAGGGACGATTCGGCGCGGCTTCAACAACATATGTCCGCTTCCTCTTTGAAGTCCACTTCAACCCGGGGAGCATGTCTATGCACGGCATGCCTACGACTGGTTGGAGGCGCGCGGTGGCTGAGCGGGCGCGCGGGCAGCGGCATCAGCATCGGGCGTCAGCGGCGGCTGAGGGGGCGCACGGGCGGCGCGGGCGCTTGCGCGGTCTTCCCGCTCCGAGCGCCGCCTCAGCCTCACTCAAATTCTTACCACGACGAAGACATTGCGTCTCTTTTTTGTATTCTGGCATTACATCAGATTTTGTACAATCCACATATTTTATTTATTCGCTCCTGGAACTGAGCACCCGACGTATCAGCGTCAACACTGCAGTACCCCCTTTCCAAGAAAAAACAATTAAGTGATAGAAGAAAAAAAGTAACAATAATCAAAGGTACTCGTAAGAACAATTCTTACAGGGTTCTGTAAAAATGAACCTTGCTAGGCCTAAGTTAATAAGATAACTAATCAAATTAAACCTAAATAAATGACATCGTAGTGCAACGGATGCAGAATAAATACGAAAACGTCATATATCTAAATGTCATCAGTGGGAACTTCCGATGCGTTGACTAAAACTAGAAATAACATAAAAACAAGAGACTAATAAATCTAAATAAAAGTAGCCTAACCTAAGAAATTACCTGACAATCCCTTTAAAATAATCAAGAAGTAAGAATAGAAGGTGAAGTAACAACTTCAAAAGAAAGAAATAAACAACATAATAATAGGGTAATGGTTAATTAAATCGACGAATTAAAGAGAAGGTGTTTAATAACACCACACTCTATTCTTAAGTAATCGATAAGAGTTTATCGATAGTGTCCCAACACTAGACCTGTCATTAATTCTATGAAGGAACCTACGTCAGCTGAGTGCATAACAAATAACAAAAGTTTGTTAATGCTTGTTTGTTGTTGTTTGTCAGTTATTAATTTAAGTTAATATTATGCGAATCTATATTAATAATAATAACGTTTATTTATAAAAATGGTGCAGATTTACAATAGCTTATCTTAAAAATTATAGATGACACAGTTGCTCATTTTTGTCATATTACAGGGGAACAAATGATACGTAAAAGTAACGTTCGGAATATAGAAAGATTTAATGGATTACTTGTTTAGAAATCATGGGAAATATTTAAGAATATCTTTAATATGATATTGCCCAGAATGGACAGATTCGCAGTCTTGAAGAACATATGTGGTCCTAGAGATGACCCTAGTTACACGACATTTAATAAAACGTGGAGCAAGCTTTCCTGAAAAATAATCTGCCCCAAAGGATCTAGAAAAGTTTCGTCTCCATACAGTGTCACCAACGTTGAGAGTGACAGGCGAACGATTCATATTATACGCTCGAGAATTACGGAGGAAAGCCATAGAAAGATTATCAGCAACTTTTGCGTAAACCTCGGCAAGGGAAGAAAGATTCGAGGCGCGTTGAACCCGACTTTCAGCTAAATTTACGATTTGAGTCTGATTACTGGCACGACCGGAAGTAACAACTTCCCTACCAAACATTAGGAAATTAGGAGTGAAACTTGTGGCTAAATTAATGCAAGAGTTTAGATAGAGTTTGACTTTGTTTATTTTCTTTCTTTCACTGTACGCACTTGTCTGTAGTCGTAACTGGGCACCACCAGCTGCCCATCGTCTCAGGGGGCGATGGGCAACTGATAGTGCAGCGGGGACCCGGGTCTCAAAGGAGACTATTGTTGTGTTGGTCTTGTAATGACCTGGGAGTCGTAGACTCTATGTCAAGTGATGATTCAAGTGGTCGTATCACTTGAGGTGATGACGATATGGGTGGCATGAGTGCCACGAGCTGCTGCGGCAGCTGGCTTATGAGCGTTGTATGTAATCTACGAGTAAGTTGATACAGTTCCTGACCAGTTATTACTAAGGCTTAGAGGAATCTTTTGTTATCAATGATAGTTTGGATCAGAGTATTACTAACGAATTTGAGGATATTGATAGTTTTGTTGATAAAACAGAGTAGAGATTAAGTTGTGTGTGTTGTGTGGGGTTTCGTGAGAAACCATAAAGTCCAGGAGTGACTTGGCGATTCGATGGGGATGCGCAAATGAATTTGACGAGTTGAGTAACTGGAGGTTACTAGATAGTATGAGACACATGCATCTTAGTTGATTATTTTGATCGTAATCTTGAGATTTGGAAATCAAATAGTGGGTAATGCTCTGAACTCTGCTATTTTTAGTTTGATCAAATTTTTTTGTGTTTTTGCTTGTACCAAATGTGGTCAGGAGTGACTGGGCTATGTGATACTTTGCGGGTATGTTTCTTTACAGAGGCCTTACCACGAGCTCTTAACGCGATTCAATTTACGCTCAGGGATCGAGATGGCGCTAGACGACTTGTATAGCTCTGTCTCTTTCCAACAGCCTAAACTGGATCGCGTTAAGAGCTCGTGGTAAGGCCTCAGGTTAACACACGAGGACGTGTGTCCAGCGAGATGGCCGGGTTGGAGTTATTTGTTTATTCGGAACGCCAGCGCCATCTCGTGGCGCTCGACAGAGTCTAGCCTGAGTTCGTGGGGTGACGAGAGCTACAGCTACAAGACCGGTGTGAGCAGAGCTCTCGGGATCATCGAAACATTGGACATCGTACGGACAACATGTGCTTAGAAACTGTCTCGCGTTCCGTATCGTTGAGTTGTGTACCTACAGTGTGTGATTCGTATAGTGTGACTAACTCGTTCGTAACTTATAATCCAATTTGAACTGCAAACCGTTTTTCTATTGCGCTATAACCAACACTACCCATAGTACGCCCACAGTAATTAAAATATGCCTGATGTTTCTTTTCTCTCTTCTTCTGATGTTTATTCTTCTGATATATGTATATTTTAGTGTTAGCTTGTAAAAATAGTAATTAATCAGTGTTTTTGAACAAGTAGTTATTTAACTCAAAACGAAAATAAAGATAGAATTAGAAGGGCTGATTTTTCCAACGCCAGATAATTAAATTGAGATAATGGAAGGTAGACATTGACCCCGTGAAACTGACGATTTTGTGATGACATGGACGCAATATGTTCTAGCTATTCCCATAGATGCTGTAGCTTTTAAGCCGGACACACGAGACGTAAGTACGGGGGCACACGATGCGTTGCGGCGCCGCACCGCAAAGATTTCACCGTATCAGCGGGCACACGAGCGGTGCGGCGCCGCAACGTTGGTTATGTCGCAGCGGCGCCGCCGACGCCCCAGCAGCGGGACAGTCTGTTAATAAAAATGGATCGTATCGAGCGAGCGTGTGTCCTTCCTTGTGACGCATAAACAACTGAGCGGTGCCGCTCCGACGTCGCAACGCATTCATCCCTCCCCGCCTCGTCTCGGTGGTTGCAAGTCCGGTGCGGCGCCGGAGCGCATCGTGTGACATGCCACAGATATTTCTATGTAAGACGACGCAGCGACACCGCTCCGGCGCCGTGCCGCCGCCGCAACGCATCGTGTGCTCCGGCTCTAATGTTGTTTCCATAGTAACTGTGCCGAATATCTATCGGTTTTATCAAAATACCCATATTGAGCTTCTGTATCAATTTTATCCACAATTTAAGACTTGATTGAATACTGCTTACGTGTGCCAATTCCCTAAAGAATTTAAAGACGTAATGTTGTTTCCATAGTAACTGTGCCGAATAATATCGGTTTTATCAAAATACCCACATTGAGCTTCATCATTTTATCCACAATTTAAGACTTGATTAAATACTGTTTACGTGTGGCAATTCCCTAACAAGCGTAAGAAATTATATGTTTTCTCTTATGTAAGTAGCTTTGACAACTTCGCATCAATTGTTTATTTTTATTTTATCGTCGTCAGTGTCTTCTCCCATTGGGTGCTGTTATTTCAATTTCAACTTATAGTGAGTTTTTATTACTTACTTTGTTTTTTAGGTTAAATGTTGAGAAAAAAAGCTTTTAGCGACAATTTGTGTAAAATGGCAAAACTACAATATCTTCCTATATAAACTCACTTTTTGTATTGTATAATTCTGTTGGCGTTAGGAATGTCAATGGAAATGATAACAATCTCGTAAAGCTGAAAATGTTTTTACCAAATCCCGGGTTGCGTTAGATAATTATGTAACTTGTGTTACTATCAACTTTTAAATATCATTAAAGTGGTCATTCCTCTGTATTAATTTGGTAATACAAATAAAAGAGCAACACCACGAAAATATATTTTAAATTAGTTAGACACGTTTAGGGGTCAAATTTGGGAATTATTTTCCTCGATCCTACAGCCTCTAAAAGGAATATAAAGGAACAGAGAGTGCACCTGTGTTTACGCACACACTTGTGCACTAAAATATCTCCTGCGTACCTACCTGGCTAAGCTCCGTTGAGATTTGCCACCGTGACCGAAATCGGTCGGGAGGCTATTATTTAATAGTATCATGAAAATACTGTAAATATGTAGGTACTCATAGTCTCAGAATTACACTGATTGATTTGGTAATGCAAATAAAAAAAATATATTTTAAATTCATTATTTAGTTACGAGTGTGTTGGCAGATATGTGTCCATTACACGGTATTTCAGTCAAGAGCGACCGTTTAGTCAGTCTGGGTATAATTACAGATCAATGATTAAACCTTTGCAGTTTTATTTTGATAATGCTTATTTGTAATCATTAATTCGATCGGACGGTAACGCAGAACGGAATAACATCGTATTACTGTTTAACTATTATATTTATTTGTATTTATTTTTATCCTATCTTGTGGTGCTGCAGGGCAAGGGCCTCCCTTTCTCCTTTCCACGCCTCTCTGTCTTCAACTAATGATAAATGATTTAATTTATGTAAGTAGGTTTGTAGATTGTGGTAGATTTTGCCTATGACTAATTCGACTTGCGGCAAACGTGTCTGGCCCAGTCCCACTTAAACGGGTACTCTTTGGGTGCTGACAGCGAATACAGCGATTTGTGTTTTGGAGCGCAACATCGTATTGTTAACACGAACCGCTATGCTGAACCAAATGGTCCCTAATTTTAATTTTTCTGGAAGAAGCCATGTTGGCAGTTTTCCCATTGCTTTATTCGCTGCAAAACTTTAGCTGTAGCCTCAATTGTCCCACTGCAGCATAAACCAAAGATATAACGCAGTTTAATGAAATATGACAGACTCCATCTGGGTTTTGACATGTTTGTTTTTAAGCTTATTTTAACGCATCTTTTGAAATAATACAGTAATAGTTTGTAATTTAATACTAACCCTTCTGAATGAACCCAGAAAATATCCCCATTTTCGTTTTCGACAAAAAATTGTTTTGGTTTTATATCTTCTCGTCGCACATACCGCAGTGTCTCAAGACGAAAGCCTTTGACCAGTGCATGTTGCCGGTGATGACCTATGGCACTGAAACGTGGTCGCTCACAATGGGCCCTATTAGAAGGCTTAAAGTCACCCAAAGGGCAATGGAGAGGGCTATGCTTGGAGTATCCCTGCGTGATCGAATCAGAAATGAAGAGATCTGCAGGAGAACCAAGGTAACCGACATCCGGCCCTGGTTCAAGCCATGGTCCGGGGCGAGAGGGAGTGGGAGGCAGTCACCTCCTTCTGCGAAGCAGTCATGCTAGCGAAGGAGGTGGCGGGGTGGGCGAGGGAACGCACCTCACGCCTCAGCCGCCGCGGGAGACGCTCCGGGCGTCGGGAGCCGCGTGACGACTCCCGGCCACCGTAGGCGCGGGCCTGCGGGCGGTGAGTAATGGGTAACTCACCGTCCGATCAGGACCAGGCCCGTGCCGGACGGCGTGTTGTGTTCCACGCGCGCCTCAAAGAGATGTCAGCATGAGAGACGGGGCCCCATAGGGCCGTAGCCTGCCAGGGGGTAGCGGGATTGTCCGAAAGGGTTACCGCTGCCCTGGAACATAAAGGGCTAAGGAAGGAACACGGGTGGGTTTTAGTCAGTAAGAGTCTGACACTCCCTCCTGCTCCACCCAGAGCGGGAGGAGTCATTTGATGATTTCCCATCCTCAAAAAAAAAAAAAAAAAAAGGTAACCGACATAGCCCAAAGAATTGCCAAACTTAAGTGGCAGTGGGCAGGGCATATTGCTCGCAGAACAGATGGCCGATGGGGCAGAAAGGTTCTGAAGTGGCGACCGCGTAACGGAAGGCGTAGTGTTGGAAGGCCTCCCAAGGTGGACCAACGACCTTGTTAAAGCTGTAAGAACCCGTTGGGTGCGAGAAGCACAGAACCGGTCGAAGTGGAGGTGCTGAGGCCTATGTCCAGCAGTGGACGTCTTTCGGCTAAAATTATGATGATGATGAGTCATTTGAGATTTCCGTAGTGTTACTATAACCGCTATCTTAAGAATAAAAAAAGTAAAAAAAAAAATTCGTAATATTATTTTATTAAACATAGGGCTGCCTATTGTATGTTTTTAGGTGTCTTTCCTTCTGTAATATAACTTCTGGTGTACAATAATTTATTATTGTATAAATAAGTAAACAATTTCTATGTTAAATACAGAGTTATACTAGTTTTTATTCATTTTAAGCACTTTTATCTCCATATCAATGCTGGCGTAACCTACAAGTTTGGTCACCCTACCTGAAGCAAGTGACACGTTGCAGTAGATACGGCCTTTAGAAAACGGAAAGCCTTTTGGTACATATGTTAGCACCATGTTTTGCAAATCATAAATACCCTGAAAAATAAAAATAAATAGCCGTAATTTTATCATCCATAATATTAATATTTTAGTATAGGTACAGTGTGTATCAGAGATGTGTGGTCATATTTAAAGGTATGATACAAATCATCAAACTGAACAACTTTATCCATGTCTCTGTGTGGTAGTTTTAGGACTGCGTATGGCGTATGACACACGTGGGCTGCAACTGTAAATCAGTGTCAGGTGTCACCTCGTGTTGTCATCTACGAGTAACATAATCCTGAGCTGAGGCCCATTTGGCATAATAAGCACTGTTTTCTTTGTTTTGGTTTTAAGGTATTTTTAGGAGCTCTTTACGTCCGAACGAAAAAAGGGAACCCATAAAAGACCACTCGTGTGCCCGTCTGTCTGTCTGTCCGTCTATCACAGCCAATTATTTCCGAATCTTATGGGCGATTAAGTTGAAATTTGTTATACCAGTACATGTGAATTTCTGTGACAATCCATGTACTTGTAACGTAACGTCTTAAATACATTTTTTTTTAAATGATGAAATAAATAGTTTTAAAGTTATTTAAGAAAATTCTGGAAAATTGACCATTCCTCCAGCTTATCTCCGAAACTGCTGAGCCTAAAATATTTAAAAAATATATAGATAATAGTTATATACTTATACAATGCAGCAAAATTTATAGGATGTCTAGTCTTAGAATACCATGGTAAATCTCTCAATATTGTGCGTACTAACTGTGTGATCTGGTTATTATAGATGTTTGGATGCCACTGTACTTACCGGGGGAAACGGACAGCTACGCCCCCCTAATGCGTTTCGTATTTGTTGACCAAAAATTAGGTCAGAGTTAATCATGTCGCATAACTTAAAATGCAACTCAACGAAACTGGGACGGTATCTGTTTGTTAGAAACTGGTAGAAATAGAACTCCACCTGTAAAATAAATACCCCATAAATAACTTAATAATCAAAACTACAATGTAGAACGTAAGCATAAATGTAAATAACCCGATTGTTTATTTAAGAAGAAGACACTTGCTGTCCCAAAATTAACAAACTAAGCGCACAAGAAGGTATGTACTATGTAGTAGCAACGTTAGTGAATGAGCTACCCCCAAAACTGATCTCGCATGTTAAATTTAAGGACTAACTTAAAAAGTGTTCTACAAAATATTATCTCTCAATGTGTCCATAGGTATGTTTGTAACAAACCTCATTGGCGGTAATTTGCAAAATGTGAGATTTTTTATCTGGACTGTATATTTATTAAAGTTATACTGTATTTAAAGTTAAAGACTGTATATTTATAAAAATACTTAATTTATTACAGTCTAGAAAAAAACAAAAACTAAAAAAAAAACTATAAAACTTTAATCAATTGCTAAGCAACTGATTAGCAAAATTCTTATTCATAATAGCTATTTAGTGCTAAGAGGATGCTAAGCAATTGATTAGTAGCTGTCAAAATTAAACACCTTCGGACCACTGTTATGAGGGTGCTACGAAGAGGCAACATGGCGGATTTTATTTGAATCAGCTGATTGGATCATTGCATTTCGAGGTTAGTTTGTTCATAGTATCGAGTAGTGCGTAAATATGGATTTCGACAATCTTTTAATGGATTTCTCCTCATATGATGCGTAGCCCGGACAAATGCATCCCTTTGACTTGCTCCAAGTGCAAGACCGGACAATACCGTCCCTTCGGCTAGCCATCAGCTCACTCATATGATGCATAGCCCGGATAAATGCGTCCCTTCGACTTGCTCCAAATGCAAAAACGGACAACACCATCCCTTCGACTCGCCATCACCCACGTCAACGAACTGGAATCATACGTTCCTTCGACTCGCACCGCTAAGCCCGGACAATACTATCCATTCATATCACACAAACGCATGCGTCCCTACGAACCTGCTAGCACTCTAGCCAGGACCGGACAACATCTCGTCTCTGGGTTTGCGTCCTTTGGAGTTACCAACAAACGGGCAAAACCGGACAACAACACCCACACGTGAATCACATAATCTGAACGTACCTTAGAGTCTGAACACTATGCTTGGTGGATATCTACTTCTACGTCAAAGGTCACAGGACCCTCATCTTTCAAATCTGCGCTGGCTGTTTCAGAAGGTGCCGTAAGTGTTACAGGCGATGCAGTCAGAGTAGCAGAATCAAGAAGCAGTTAGGGTGCGAGCGGGTGGGGTGTGGGGGCGAGCCGACATAGTCTCAAAATCGGTATCAAGAATGCCTTCTGGCTGGATATCTAACGCCTTTTGCGGCCTCCTCGTCATTCATAATGCCTGCAGTCAATTCCATTAAGCCTTCGAGACCTCCCTTCACTAAACGCAAATTTTTGTGCGAATATTTTAATGTTTGGCAAGTACCAGTTATTTTTAACTCATAGCGGTCATTTTCCAGAACATGGAATGGAACCGGAACAGGTGATCACGAAAGGTCCTCTCTACTCTCTATTAACTTTCGGTCAAGTTTCGTCTGATTGCGTTCTGAACTTTTTACGAAAACGAAATCGTGATTACGGAAGAGCTAGAGTAAAGCCATTTTAATAAAGGTTTATTAAAATGGCTTTACTCTAGCTCTTCCGCATTTAAAATGAACAGTCTCAGCGTTAGCAGCTTTTTCTATATTCTTGGAAGCATTTAAGCGTATCGCTTCTAAATCTAAGCGACCGTGTGGACCATCCCCTGTTCTAAGCTTTCAACAGGGGATGGTCACGGTAGACCTTGTACTATTTAGAGCAAGTTGCACATTGCCCAACTCATCGCGCTAATTTTTGTGCGGATCATTTTTAATGATCGTAAGTAAACATTTTAGAGTTCGTCGAAATTTGCTCTACTTGAGCCAGTGGCGATGAAGTGAAGGACAATGTGATGTTCTGCACAAAATTTCTTAAATTCACTGCTAATATAGCAGCGACCCTGATCTGCTACAATCCATTTAGGAGCCCCGAACAAACAAACAGCTTTCTTCAGCGCCATAATGGCACTGGCCGCATCTAAAGAGGTGGTGTGTTCTAACAGGACGTATTTTGTGAACGAATCCATGATGACAGAACAGTTTACTTTTTGGTCACTTTTACCCGTCAATTTCCCCGTGAAATTTATGTGCAGCGTGTGCCAAGGCATTGAAACTTTAGGGATGGGATGAAGTCTTACTGGTTGGGCACCTGAGGGACCTTTCGAAGCTTTACATATTATGCATTTTTTTTTTTTTTTTGAGGATGGGAAATCATCAAATGACTCCTCCCACTCTGGGTGGAGCAGGAGGGAGTGTCAGACTCTTACTGACTAAAACCCACCCGTGTTCCTTCCTTAGCCCTTTATGTTCCAGGGCAGCGGTAACCCTTTCGGACAATCCCGCTACCCCATATTATGCATGAGTCGACAAACCGGTGAACACTTTTCGACATCTCGGGGAACCAATATAGCTCGTAAATTTTGTCGAGAGTCTTATCGGGGCCTAAATGTTGCATTTCCGAATGAATGTGATTGATTAGTGTCCATACTAATGAGTGGGGTACTATAGATAGCCAGGAAACAGTTTCAATGCGGTTAATTTTCCGGTATAGAATACCATTCCTAACGTCATAAGTTTGTGCAACATTCTCTGGTAAGTCACCGTCCGAAAATTTCTTTATAATGTCCTGAATTTCAGCGTCGCGCTTTTGCTCGACAGACAACCAACCTTCATGCAACTCTACGAACTTAACAGTTTTCTTTGCAGGAGCAGAACTAGGAGAAGCTTCGTACTTATCTGAACAATGTTCTGCAGTTACGGTCTCGCGATAAATAATAGTTCCATGCCTTTCCCCTCACGTTAGACAATGTCAAAGTCGTAGGCTTGAAGCATGGCCCACCACATATGAACGCGTGGTGTTAAATCGACCTTTGATTTAGACGCCTGTTACGAGTTACAATCTATATAAACTGTGAATTTCCTGCCGTGCAGTTAGTGACGGAAATGTTCAACTGCTCGCACGACTGCCAGAGTCTCCAGTTCGTATGAATGATAACGAGACTCAAACTCAGTCGTGCGGCGGCTGAAATAAGCCTCTACGTGTGGCATATAATTCTTCCTTTGGATAACTATAGCTCCGTAGCCCTCCGAACTGCTCCGAACTCTTTCACTTTTTTTATTCACTTTTGGGTCAATAATGGTCTTGACGCGCTCTGACATGAGAATACGAACTACGTTTTGTCTGATTTCTTCGTGTTTTTCCGTCCACTTACTAACGATCCGAGTATAATTAGGGATACACTTTCTAAAATAAGAAGATAGACCAAGAAATCGGCAAACTTGAGTCGCTGTTTTCGGAGGAGGGGCATCGGCCAGCGCCTGAATTTTAAGGGAGTTAGGTCTAACCTCGCCGACTTGGATAGCGTAACCTAAATAGTTAATTTTAGTTTTAAGAAACTTACACTTCCGTAAATTCAACGAAAACCCAGCTTGCGTCAGAGCTTCCAGACATTGATCTAACCGTCGCAGACCTTCTTCAACGTCCGAGGAAAAGTAAAGTGGTAAAGGACGTCATCCATATATACCAGAGGCCCATCTCTCAAATATTTAAGTGTATTTTAGTGCACCTCTGATACACCGACAGCGCATTGCTTAAACCGAATAGCATTGCAACATTATTCGTACTGCTTCTCGGGCGTTACGAAAGCTGTTTTTACTATAGATTCTGGGTGGATCAAAATCTGGTGAAATCCAGAGGCCATATCTAGAGACGAAAAGTAGGAAGCTCCCGAGAGCTGGTCTATTTGGTCGTCTATAAGGGGTAAGGGATAGTGTTCAGGTCGCGTGTTTGAGTTGAGTTCTCTGTAGTCGACACACATTCTATCCGTGTCGACTTTTTTCTTAACTAAGAGAATCGGACTAGGTAACGGCGAGGAACTCTCTCTAATAACACCAGCTTCCAATAGCTCCTGAACCTTATCCCTCACAACCTGTTTTTCGATGGGAGGTAACCGATACGGTCGTCGTTGGACTATTTTGTTAGGGTCAGTGAGGTCAATCTTCATTAGACCCGTATTAAGACGTTTAGTTGGAGTATTTATAAAATGATTAGTATACTTCGACAAAATAAGCAGTAAGGCTTCCTTCTCGTGTGACGGGGCCCGATAGGGCCGAAGCCTGCCAGGGTAGCGGGATCGTCCGAAAGGATTACCGCTGCCCTGGAACATAAAGGGCTAAGAAAGGAACACGGGTGGGTTTTAGTCAGTAAGAGTCTGACACTCCCTTCCGCTCCACCCAGAGCGGGAGGGGTCATTTGATGATAAAAAAAGGCTTCCTTCTCGTCCCCGACTAAATCTGTATCTACAGCGGCGACGTCGATACCTTGCACACTTTCGCAAAAGTTTATTTTCTCATTAGCGGAGATGAGAAGATTTTCGTTATTAATCTCAACCCGCACTCCATTTTCCAAACTGTTGTCTACCTACAATAATGTTTTTTGAAATGCAATTATCTGGAACGACATGAAACAAGAGAGTCAAGGCAAGATTATTAATTTTGACCGTGCTAGAAATTTGTCTATTACACTCAATGTCAAATAAACGGTGCTATTGCATTAAGTGCCAGGAAAATAGGAAGACATAGTTTCTTTAATCAAAGAACAAGAGGAGCGACTATTAAAAAGGAAACAGATATGCTCACCAGATGACGTCGTGAGTTTACCTCTCGAAGTTTTGACCTCCCTCACCACTGCTCCGCTTCTCTTTTCGGGGCATGTCGTTGATTTCGCGCACGTGAAACAGGTTATTGGTGCCAATTTGTCCTTGACCTGATCTGATTATAGTAATAGTATGTATGTGTATATAACCTATTTATGTATTAGTGTACCTAGTTTTAAGAGTTTTTTTTTATCATTGTCCCTCTCAATCAAAGCACCTGCCATCTAATCTCTTCACCACCCTTGGTGGATTGGTAGAGAATGCCTAAGGCATTAAGTCCGCCTTTGTACCTTTTTGTGCGAAAAGTTTAAATAAATAAATCTGTGATGAAACTATCAGCTCGGTTAGCCGGATCGTCACGCCACCTTTTACAGTCCGCTATTTTGTATCCAGGAACTCCACACCTATGACACTTGCCATTAAACTTCGAGTCTGACAGACGAGGTCTTTTTGCCTTATTGTCATTTCCATCATTATCTTCAGCTTGACGCTATAAGGAAATCCCGCCAAGTGTCCGGAAGAGTTGAGCACGAGTTGTGATAGCATAGGAGTTCAGTAATTCACGACGAATCATGTGGTGTTTCAAGCTTAGAACAGAAACAACGAACCCAATGATTGCCTCTTCTGGCATCTCAACTTGGCTTTAGGGATTCGCTCGATCAGTGCCCATAAACGCATAGCCGATTCACTAGCAGTCTCCTTTGCTCCGATTTGGAAGCGCAATATGTCGTCGAAATAGTCCTGTATCAATTTGGGCTCTGCAAATTTTGCCAGCAATGTTTGCTTTACGATTTCCCAAGTTAAGTCTTCCAAGCGCAACTTAGTCAAGACAGATGCTGCTCGTCCTTTTAGTGCGGTTGTCAGAGCAGCTACAAGTTCCACGCCACTCAGTTTCTTGCTGTTAACAATCAACTCGGAAACACGGCACCAGCCCTTAACATCAGCATCTTCATCAAAGGGGTCGAACTTGATCAACTGAACCGCGTTAGTGTTTGCTACAAACTGCGGTGTTTGCTGTGGCATCGGTAACAAACGGGTTAACAGGGCTTCCATATTAGATTATATTATATAGATTGGTGAGCAAAAGTGGATACTATTGCTAGGTTGATTATGCGGCTGAGTACCTATCTTTAGCTGACTGTCCTTCATATCCCACTTCTGATATAGGCACGTGGGTAGGTATATCAGAATCCATCTTAAAGTGGGTAGTCGCGCAGCAGCCTTATAATTAGGAATCTAAATTTAAATTACAAAAATATCACCACTATAAACAGACGAAAACGGATTATGACTCAGGACGTAAGCGATCCGTCGTGACCGTCTCGACCACGCCACCGTTTGCTCCAAACTGAACGAGACAGATGGCCGCCTGAAGCTCATGACGTTCCGCTTGAGTGACAGTTGGTGACACCACCGTTGCCACGTTCGTCGTTAATCAGTGTCAAAATAAGGTTGTTTAATTAATCCCACTAGATGGCGCTAGGGACGCGCCGTCAAACATAATACATTATTTTATCCGATGAAATTTCTAACTTCTATCTGCCAAAGTCACGACAGAACAGATAAAAATTCGTAGTTTTGACAAGTTTATGCTAAAAATTCCTTTTTTAGTCAACTATTTTGATTATATTTTGTGCCGAACGCATAATTTCACCTCTATTTCGTTTTGCTACTAATCACCTGCTAACTAGCATTTATGAATAAAGAAAAGTTAAACATTTATATTCATAAAAATCTCGCTAATCACTCATTAGCTACTCTTATCAATGCTTAAATTGCGAAATTTTCGCTTGATCACGTGTAATTTTTGTAAGTAAAATAAGATAGTAATAAAAACTTAGCAAAAGACACAGAACGAATATTATTATTAAAAAGGATTACGTTGTGACGTCGACGTGACGTCGTTGGTGTTCGAGCCCTATAATAAATTTTATGTACTGATGTTACGCGTCGATTATGATACGTTTGCAAACGTTCCTAAACTTACGTACTTAATTAGATAAATACAAAGACATCCTAAAAGGGTAATTGGTACTAAGTCAATTCGTTATTTGGAATTCTTTCGCTAAAATCTTTTTCTACAGCCTGCCAGCGCAATTAGACTTGGTCGTTTGCCCAAATTCAGCAATCAAAGTCGGGAGAGCGACCAAGTGGACAAGGCGTAAAAGTAGTTAAGAGTTAAACGCATATCAGTGGTAACTTTAAATACAAAAAGTCGTCGGTTATTTATAAAAATCTGCTGTTTCATACAAAAGTGCAATACTTACACGGTCAAAATGTATGGCAAAGCTGATTTTAAAGAAAAGAATCGACGAAAAATTTCTATGCGGGGGCGTCTAGAATCATATGCTGAATGCATGGTTTGCGAGTCGATGTCCCTACGACGTTTGTACAGAATATTAAGTTCTTTTCATGCATTCGTTCAAACTTACAATAATGGTATTGTTCACTGTGATATATGAATCTATGTACACCGACATATAGTGCTTTGGGTCCCGTCGGCTCAAGCGCTTACTGGTCAGAGAAACGTTTCTGAAGTATTTTGGGTCAAACCAGCTCACCACCGGACGCTCAGTACTGAAGTAGGTTATCTACGACAGAAAATAAATACATAATTAATATAAAAAAATAACAAAAGAAAGGAACTATGTTAATTTGGCATTGTAATTGCTTTCAGTATAACACTAATTAATTTGGTAATGCAAATAAAAGAGCAACACAAAGAAAATATGTTATTATTGGCGCCAAAATAAGGAATGTACTTTCTAAACACGTTTCTATTTTCAGTGGCTTAGGCAAAAAGGTTACTTAGCTGCGTGACTTAAAAAATGTACCTACCATTTTTTTAAATAACCAGTTCAGTAACCTTTTAAAAATATTTTTTTTTTTTTACTGTCCCGGTTGTCTCGTGGTTGCAAGCGCGATTGCTGAACGCGGGGTCGATTCCCGGGTCTAAAAAAGTGTTATTGGGTTATCCATTAGGAATTTCTTAGTAACAGTCCAGAGTTTGGAAGTTGGCAGTTTAATACGTCCGTGGCTTGGAAAGCACGCAAAGCCGTTGTTCCTGCGCCTGATCTCTCCCCGGTCGTGTCGGATTGCCATTCCATCAGACTACGTGAGAAAAGGAACAGAGAGTGCACCTGTGTTTACGCACACACTTGTGCACTAAAATATCTCCTGCGTACCTGCCTAATCTCCATTAAGATTGGCCACCGTGACCGAAATCGGTCGGGAGGTAATTATTAATTATTATAAAGAAAATTCTGTAAAAAGATACTCACAGTCTCAGAATTACACTGATTGATTTGGTAATGCAAGTAAAAAAGCAAAACAAAGAAAATATATTTTAAATGCATTATTCAGTTATGTTGGCAGATAGGTGTCCAATACACGGTATTGCAATTACAAGTGACCGTATAGTCAGTCTAGATATAATTACTGATCATGATCGATGATTAAACCTTTGCAGTTTTATTTTGATCCGGTCATTTGTAATAATTGAACTTGATCGCACGGTAAGGCAGAACGGAATAACATCGTATGACTGTTTATCTGTATATTTATTTGTATTTAATTTTAGCCTTTGTTGTCCCGCTGCAGAGCAAAGGCCTCCCTTTCTCCTTTCTCCTCCTCTCTGTCTTCAAGTAGCGTGGGCCAATCCTGTCTGTAGGCGTTTAACTCGTCCCGCCATCTTGTCCTGGATATGCCTCTATGTCTCAGACGATTTCTGGTTTCTTTTTGCCTATGACTAATTCAACATGCGGCAAACGTGTCTGGCCCAGTCCTACTTAAGCGGCTACTCTTTGAATGCTGACAGCGATTTGTGTTTTGGAGCGCAACACCGTTTTGTGAACACGTACCGCTATGCTGAACGTCAAAATAGTCCCTAATTTTTATTTTTCTGGAAGAAGTCATGTTGGCAGTTTTCCCACTGCTTTAATCACTGCAAAACTTTAGCTGTAGCCTCAGTTGACCTGCAGCATATACCAAAGATATAAGTTTAATAAAATATGACAGACTACATCTGGATTTTGGCATGTTTAAGCTTAGTTTAACGCATCTTTTGCAATAATATCGTAATGGTTTCTAGATTAATACTAACCCTTTTGATGGAATCACTTCTGAAGAAAATATCCAGTGTCACCATTTTCGTTTTCAGGAAACTCAACCCGGCGCGACTCCGGCTCTGACTCACAGGAACCTCAGCTGGCCTGGCAAGCATCGCAAGATACAAGACTCAGCCCATTATCGACCACTGGTCTCCGGAGGGGAGTGATGTAGCGGTATCTTCAACGCCACAACTACGCTTCATACTATCGTCACACTAAATCCTGCATCTCGCAACAAGAGTTTACCGCGCAACTAGCATATATACAAACGGCCCGACATGAATCATTGGGCAGTTACCCGCCAGACACAACACTCGTCTAGTCGGAGAGTTTTCCCCTTTAGAGTATGAGTGAACTTCACACCCTGTTCCTCATACCTTTATAAATTCAAAAAGAAAATAAAGATTTGATATTGATAAATAAAATTACGGTACTACCAATCTTTCTAATTTTAATCGGTACAGTTCTAGGAAGTGACTTTAAGCATCTTTAATTGGGGTAGTGGAAGATCATCAGATCCATAACTGAACGTGTGGTAGGCCTTAGTAAATACGCAACGACTGTTAAATTGCACCCTACCCTCATCGCTCAAAATTATGTGGTTTCTTGTGTGTAACCTACCCTCTTCTGATTTATTTATTTTGTACTTATTATGCTAAAACGATGTATGTTATGTCGAAGTTTTATTGTAATGTTAGTTTTAAGATACATATTTGTTTTTATCTACGCTTACCTACTGGCAGATAACATTGTTCTAAACCAATTTATGTTTTCTCTATAAGTGAATTGTAATTCTTTTGAGAAAATAAATATCTTTAACCGCAAACTGACGATTTTGTGACGATTTCGACACTCAGTCTTATTCATAAAACTTTAATCAATTGCTAAGCAACTGATTAGCAAAATTCTAATTCATAATAGCTATTTAGCGCTAAGAGGATGTCATGCAATCGATTAGTAGCTGTCAAAATTAAACACCACCGGACCACTGCTATGAGGATGCTAAGAGGCAACATGGCGGATTTTATTTGAATCAGCTGATCGGATCACAGCACTTCGAGGTTATTTTGTTCATAGTATCGAGTAGTGCGTAAATATGGATTTGACAATCTTTTACTGGATTTCCAAAACGCAGATTCAAATAATTTTGAAACGACGGAGGGAAGTAAAAGAAGGAAGACCTACAAAGCTCATACAAAACTGCTACGAGAATGATTACCTATTGCATATTCTTCATTCCGAGTACATATGATGAAAGGATTTATAGGGAAAGCTCAATGAGGTGGCTCAGTAGGTTTGAAGAGAATGCGTTCGTGAACAAGCTCATCACAGATAGTGATTATTCAATGTGTTAACCCATGTGCCCATGTGTTACCTTATGACGCCAGTTCTATGGTACTTACAGAACTAAAGAAAAGTCACGTCGTGGCAGTCATACACAAATAACAAGAGACATTTTGTAGAAATAATTTATTTTGATACGTAATAAAACTACATTTTTGTTCTATATTCATTGTTTTTGTTTTCCAATAAAAGATAAAGATATGGGTGCCATTCTTTACTCATGCCACTGTCATTCCTCATCTTTTTCATGTAGCATGGTCTCCTCCATCGCCGTCTTTGCGAGGTTGAATAGTATTGGTGCTAGGTAATAATAGTGGCTTTCATAGCAGCAGTCAAACTTATATCTGTAAACCAGTATAATAATTGTTATTATAAGACACCGAAACCCCGTTAAAAAAGCAGTAGGAAGTAATATAATATAGACACAAGTACATATCTAAAAGAGTAAATTCATGTTAACAAGCATAAAGGGCATGAAAATACATAGCTATTATCTATCGGCTACTGCTTTAACATTAATTTGGTCAGTTTATATTAGTAAGTAGATATAAATTCAGAGATAAATTCCTTTTCTTGTTTACTCCAATTATTGGAGCTTATTATTTTCATTGCTACCATCGCAAACACAATGATTTAAACATAATTCATTGTGCATTATTCAAAGAGATTTAAGATAGGTACAAAATAATTAAATGTCTTTGGCATTATTTTATTCATATTCAAATTATCCGATGAAATTTCTGACTTTTATCTGCCAAAGTCACGACAGATAAAAAATCGTAGTTTTGACAAGTTTATTCTAAAAATTCCTTATTTAGTCTTATTTTGATTATAATTTATGCCGAACGCATAATTCCACCTTTATTTCGTTTCGCTACTAATCACCTGCTAAGTAGCGTTTATGAATAAAGAAAAGTTAAGCATTTATTAAGAGTTAAATAAACAGTAGCTAATGAGTGATTAGCGAGATTTTTATGAATAAGGCTGATCTTAAAGTATGATTAAGGTGCAGCGCAGACGACAGACTATCCGTGACGCACTTTTTAGTCTGTGAAAATAGAACCTATGCAATTATATGCAGTAACGCACACGACCTTTTTGCGCGTCGTGTGCGTTACTGCATATAATTGCATAGGTTCTATTTTCACAGACTAAAAAGTGCGTCACGGATAGTCTATCGTCTGCGCTGCACGAGATAATGGATACGAAAACTTCGTTCCCTTCATAAATGCGTATGAAGAGACATTTTTTACATTCAGGAGACATGTTTGTTTGCTTCCGAAGTATTATTAAATGACTGTAAACTGTAATTACAGGAAACAGGGAACATACATTATAATTATCTACTATCGTTTCGTAAATCACAATAAAATTGGGTAGTTGTGATAGTATCAATACGAACATAAAAATGTGTATTTAGTTCATTTAGGAACAGGAAAAAGTGCATCGTTTAATGTTCACGTTGAATTCTGCAGTGCGATTCTGTAACCATCTCACCGTGAAAACTTAGGTGAAGTGAGCGTGGAGTGAGCTGTCATTCCAAATAATGCTAGGGATTGACACTACTGATAACTCACATCAAGCTCACTTCACTTGAGTTTTCACAGTGAGATTTTTACAGAATCGACCGGCTGGACAGTTTCTAAGATAATATGATTGCTACTTAGACCTACCTACTGAAAGTAAGTAGCTTACAAAAACCAGAGACTATAAGCATTAAGTTTAGTTTAAAATCTTTAATATTATAATAACCCATCCAATATCCACCTCTAGACTTTATACTACCTACTTAAACTTTATCAAAAGTATTAAAAACTTAAACCACTTGGGATAGCACGAAATGTGTTGCTTACTACTGTTGGATAAAATTTTTAATATATAGTTAGTGTTTTAGAACATAATGCTATCGACTTCTTTAACGCGGTGCCAATGACGCTGGGTCATACTGACCCGAGGCGACTTAAATCTGTCATTATTTTTTTTACGCCGATCGTGCAATTTTAGCGTTTGTTTAGCTGGAGATACGACCTCCTTTTACGCGAACCGCGGGTATGTTAAGTGCAACGCCGCATACACAACGAGATATACGTGCATCAACTCAAAACGGGTAAATATGACCCAGCGTCATCGCTGGCGTAGTATTTTTGTAACATACTTTTATTAGATCATTTTGTATTTGTTGTCAATTCACCTTGTTCTTTTTTAAGTTTTTGTTAAATAATATATGGCACTGATAGACCAACCTGAGAGAATATTTGCGGTGTTAGAATAGTCGGGGTCTGATGAAGAAGGGTCAAATGTTGCTTCGACAGTTACGCGAAAGAATCGCATGACAGGTTTGGCGGGTGACCCCACCTAGGAACCTTCGGGGGAGGTCCCCCGAAGGTTCCAGGAACTCACAGAAGATGTCAATTATGACCGTCTCAACGGGTTATGAAGATCTCTAATACTTGTAATGCATGCCAGATTGACATGTGCCCACATCATTTGATTCCGGACTGAAATAATAGCAGTAGTTCTATGTCTCCGAATCCTCATTCAGAGACATCCAGAGACATACTTCCTCAAGTAGAAGACTGATTTGTTACTATTACTATGATATGAAGTTTGTTTATTCTCTATTTGATTATGTGCGATTATTAATTTATATTATTATTTAGATTAATTTAACAAAAATTTAAAAAATATTAATGTTATGTTTTCAGAGTTGATTTTGCATGCGCTATTAAGAAAGCTAGTAAAAGTTTGAATTATAAAATATTTGGATTTATTTCTTTTTTACTACACATGCAAAAAACTCTTGTATAATAAATAATTATTAAAATTTAGACAACTTCTTAAACATGATAACTCGATAAAATCTGGGTCATGATGTCCCGGTGTCATTGTCGGCGTAATTATGTTCACATCATTTGTCCCGGGTTAAAGAATAGTAGGTAATCTTCCGAAAATTTCAGTTTGCTAGAGGATATTCTAGTGGAGGTTCTACTTACATAAAACTGTAGTATTTTCAGGACACCTTATTTGTTTTTTTTTTTCAAGTAATACAGAACTGGAAATCCGTTGAGTGCCTAGTACTCGTACCTAACTGTTTTTTACTGGGTATCGTTAAGTATCAAAACCTGGACTAGAGGATTTTCTTCGAAGTAAACAGTGTTTGCTTTTTATTTTTGTGCTTATTCTGTCATTATGCCTATACATTGCTTTTTCAATGTCACTTATAGTCGAGGCATAGGCAAGTGTGTTACAGGGAAAATACACTTATTATACCTAAAGAAGTTGTTTGTTGTAACATTTCAGTTTAAAAATCAGCTACAATTCCTCTTTATTTTCTAATAAACTCAATATGAACTTCGAAATGTTAGTTCCCAGAACATTTGACCATATGGCGTAACTTTACAGAAACTAAGTTCCATTTATAATAAACGCCCTATAAAACTCGTATAATCGAGCCACTTCTCATGTTATTCATATTAATATATTCTTCAGTTATAAAGAGTTATGGCTTGGTCGTCAGGAGTGCGCGCTGTAAGAATACCCGAATACCCGTTTGTATAAATCGGCGATGTTATCACGGGCCGTTTGAGTGCGAAGTATAGACTACATTAGAACAAAGCCCAGACAATAGGCGGGTAATAGAGCTCAAGGAAGCGTAAGTACTTGCACGCTCTTCCCTATTAGCGTAGAATTACCGAGTTTTTTTTATATTATATTAGAATTACCCGGAATAAAATAAACTGATGTACTCCGCATCGCTTGACCTTCAGAACACGTATAAACTTTTCAGCATATTTAATCAGTTTTATGTTATACTTTTTGATTTCGTTTTCTGGTAAATGCTCAGCCGATCTATTCTGTAAATATCTCACCGTGAAAACTTAGGTGAAGTGAGCGCGGAGTGAGCTGTCATTCCACCTGACGCTAGGGATGGACACTAATGACAGCTCACTCTAAGCTCACTTCACCTAACTTTTCACGGTCAGATTTTTACAGAATCGATCGGCTTTTTAGTTAATATGTCTGTTTTCACTTAGTTACACTACGCGACACCTAAATGTATTGCCTAATACAGCGCACTGTAGGCTGTTCGCCCAAAAAATTTGTAGTGATTAAAATGATTAGGCTATACATTTAGGTAGATGTGAGTGGAAACACTGGGAGACACTTTAGAAAAAGGAAGGCAAAAAGAAGGAAGGCAATAATTATAGTGGCCTTATAGGTAATGTTCTTCGAAAGGTCAGGTGCGTAGTACGCGCAACCAGCTTGTGTGTATGACCAAGCGTATATGAATGTAAACGAAGCAAAAGGAGTATCGTAGCAGATGGCAGGTTCTGAAGTTTCTGCTTACCCTCATGGGAAGAAGGCATGAGATTATGTATGTATGTTTTTAGGTGTCGCCTTAGTGACAATGGCCATTAGAGTTATAACGCAGTGTAAGTGCAAACAGGTGTACAGTAGAAAAGTGTTATGATGAAATTGAACGACACCCAAATAAAGTCTTGTTATACCTTCTTCATAAATCAAAACTGCCAATTATGTAACCTGGATAGTTAATGAATTGTTATTGCGTAACTAATTACTCAATTTGTGATGTTTCACTAATGTCCATCAGGTGCTACGCAACCAATCATCCTGAAAGTAGATGCATATTGTGTAGATTAATTAGATAGGACGCTTACACACTGTAGGTATCTTGATATAACTAACCTATTTTAGAATGCCAAAACAATTCTAATATCAATTTATTTTTTTATTTTTAGATTAATTTCCATAATTTATTGTCCATTGTGTTGTTTGTCTACCTTTGCTGTCCTAATGCTGAGCAAAAATCACGCAGACTTCCACATCTCTCGCTGTGTAACTTTTACTACTCACCTATTTTGAACGACTCCAAGTCGTCGCTTCAGAGTTTCCCTCCCTCGATGATGACGCCCGTCTTCACAGCTCCTCCTCCTCATGGCAGCCAATCTACCCTGATGCATTCAATACATATGACTCACCCAATCCCACTAGATTGAAATCTCACCTATTCCATAATAATGTAGTCACGTTAGTCGAGATGAAACTGCGTACCAACGTGGTTAGAATAGTACACTTGATGTTTGTCGTGCGGTTATGTAGGCACCCAATTATTGCCGTCACATAATCTGGTGAGCGAGTTAGCGACCCTTGCCATGTATATTGACCCAAAATAGTTGCGAACTGCGGTTCGCAACTATTTTGAGCAGGCGGAAATTGAACTGTGGGTAGACATGTTAGAAGAATTTTGGAAAATACAAAACAGGTATATTGTATTGTGTTTTTAAAACTCGTTTAAAGAATTACAAGTAGGTTAAAATTTAATTCCAAGGTTTGATAACATTGTTTGTTAGTTACAAGTAAGTCTGATAAAAGCGTTTTACAATCAGTGGTAAGGCGAGTGTCTGCGCGATGGACAAGCCACAATTGCGGCGATAAGTCCCCTCTTTGGGGAGTGGTTAGAGAGACGCCACGGCGCCCTCATCTTCCGCCTGACGCAAGTCCTCACCGGACACGGTTGTTTCGGGAGGTTCCTGTTCAAGATAAAGCGGGAGGAAACACCAGGGTGTCCAGGGTGTCCACCACTGTGTAGATCACCCGGTGGACACGGTGGAGCATACGGTAGAGGTCTGCCCGGCTTGGGCGGAGTACCGCCGTGCCGTCGTGGCGGCGATCGGCGGCGGCCATCTCTCGCGTCCGGCCCTAGTCCAGGCCATGGTACGGAGCGAGAGTGCATGGGAGGCCATCACCTCCTTCTGCGAAGCAGTAATGCTCGCGAAGGAGGAGGCGGAGCGCATGACGGAGAGGCAACACTGCGCCCTCACGCCCCTAGTCGCCGCAGGAGACGCCCTGGACGGGAGTTAACAGCCGAGTCCCGGCCACAGTAGGCGCGGGCTTGCAGGCGGCGAGCAATAGGCAGCTCGCCGCCCGGTAAGGACCAGGCCCGGGTCGACGGCGCGTAGTGTTCCACGCGCGCCTCAAAGAGATGTCAGCACGAACTGACGGGGTCCGCTAGGGCCTATGCCGCTAGGGCCGCGGGTTGTTCGAAAGAGAGACCGTGGCCCCTGGCCACTGGGCAACTAGGCAATAGGCAACTGAAGGAACACGGGTGGGTTTTAGCCAGTAAAAGTCTGACACGCCCTTCCGCTCAGGCCAGAGCGAGAGAGGTCATTTGATGATTTCCCACCTAAAAAAAAAAAAAAAATTGTCTGCGCGATGAGTAACTTTCCTTGTGTAAACGAGCTGTGAGTTTAAAATTGACTTTCCTACCCCATTTCATACTACTGTAGTGCTTTACTGTCGAAAACCTGTATCAAGCTAGGCATAGAACGAAAAACTTTCGTAACTTACATTTGCCATACGGAGTTATTTACCGTTTTCAGACCACATATTTTGTAAGTCGTAGTTTGCATACAAACAATTACAGAAATATGTAGTTCTTCGAAGCGAACGTAACTTAACACTGTGGATTGTTGGCACGGGCGCTTTCAGCCGGAATGCTGTTTGTCAAGGTTTTACAGAGAGGCACATAATTAATTAGACAGGCCTTTTGGTGACTTCCTTATTTGTGCTTTGAACATTTGTGTCGCAATTTAAATTATTTTGTTTATTTTTAGAACTTTGTTTATATTCAGTGAGACTAGTGGTTAAATGTTAGTCAATTTGGTAAAACAGAGTTTAGTCTAATTAAAGCAAGTCGAATAAAGTTTTTATTTAAAAATTAGGTTACGTAGTAGCAACCTAACAGAAGGTATTCCTTTATATCCGTCAAACTAATACAATATGCTACTCGTCCACTATAGCCTGTTTCAAAAGTATGTGATGAAAGTGTAAACAAACCCTTTTCAGGATAAATTCTTACGCAATCACGCACTAAACGGAATTCATCTGGATTTAGAAGTCTTAAAATTAAACCTCACCGCTTTTTCCAACGAGTTATGTTTGAATGACATAGTTAAATTGTAATTTAAAAAATACTGCCAAATATTGAGGTATAAAATTAACATCAATTTTCAAATGATAAACATGTTTATGTATACAAATAGTCAAAGCACTCAATTTATAAGTGGCACAGCAAATTGCATCCACAGGAACGTTTTCTGACCCATTTGTTTACATCTTCATCAGGTACTTTTGGTATGACATCTCGATCATCAACCCACTCCTTTTTTATTTTGCATTCCTTTAAAACAAATGACAAAATTGAAATCTAGATTAAGTACAGACGCCAGCACATCAAGCTACTACAATCTGTCAAATTTCTTTAATAGGTTTTCAATATTATCGCTAAAGCATTAAGGTTCAAGATTGATTGGTAAAATTTGACAGTTCGGGTAGCTTGGCCTGCTGGCGTCTGAACCTTCCACGTACCCTAATTGCATGCCAATGGGAGAGAGCAAAACTTTATCACTGTTCCAGTTTTGATGGAATCTATCCAGCTCGTCCCATCATCTCCTACGTCGTCTGCCGCGACACCGCCTCACTATCTCAGGTCACAAATTCTAGACATGTCAGCAGAAGTGACGGGGCCCGATAGGGCCGAAGCCTGCCAGGGTAGCGGGATCGTCCGAAAGGGTTACCGCTGCCCTGAAACATAAAAGGCTAAGGAAGGAACACGGGTGGGTTTTAGTCAGTAAGAGTCTGACACTCCCTCCTGCTCCACCCAGAGCGGGAGGAGTCATTTGATGATTTCCCATCCTCAAAAAAAAAAAAGGGGCAAGTGTCGTAATTTTAAGAACATGCGCAGTCTGATCTCAGTCTCAATCTGTTAAAAATACCTCTAGTTTCCCTATATTTTTGACAAGTTTTTGACATTGATTGTCGCTGAGATGAGATTGCGAGTAGTTTAATTACGGGAATTGACCTTCAGATGTTTACAAAAAAAGGAACTACGTACCCTTTGGGTGACGTCACCTTTTAAAAATATTCTTTGGCGATGAATATACTTTTCAGTCGTATCAGTTTTATGTTTTTTAGCATGGGAAAAATCAATTGCCTTTTAACTGGGTTCCAAAAAAATCCGTTATGTTGTAAAAGTAATTAACTTTTAGTATTCCCTTAATTCGTTTAATGGCGTACTTGCTATATTTCCCCGCAGGGTAGTTGCGTAATATACAAACAGTAGCAAGCGTAATATACAAACAGTAGCAAGGGTTTTTTTCTGAATTCTTTTAACCTTGACCACGCCTGATGAAAAGCGATGGATGAGGTAATTTTGACACTTCAACAACATTCATTGCGTTATTTATGAGCAGAAAAATTTTACGAACATAATATGAAGCAATGGATTAGCAATATTCTTCAAAATGTTCAATGATGGTGCCAGTTCACTGAAGTATACTCGAAGCGTATTTATGAAACTCTTGTTAAGGTAGTCAACACGGTAGGAGAAAGATTGCAGTTTTAATCCGAATACACGAGTGAAGTGCTGCACTCTGTAATGAGTGCTAAGGAAATAATAAGTATGAGGAAATTATTAATACACTTATATACTTACATCTTACTTTTTATTTCTTAGAGTACTTACATATAAATGTATAAAGACATACGTAAGTACATTATGTCCAGTAAAATCAAAGCGTTCATTCATTCAAACATAATAAATAAAATAAGCACAGCCACGTATATAGGAAACTGTAATTCTGTTCATGTCATATTCACTTCAAAAAATAAATTGAGACACATTTAATGGGGTGTAAATTATCATGGAGAATGCTTGATATACGATGCTCTCCGGGCTGGCATTCATGCCCAATGTGATGATGAGTGACTCATCCTATCTGCAAGGATTTCCTGTGTTATTTTCCTTAATGGTAAATGGCTCGATTGTTTCCCACAAAACTGGCGTGATATTAAGCTTTTGTATAGATTACTTAACCATTTATGCATGTTTGCAAAATATACGTGAAACGTTTTTGATACTAACTAAACAGTGGGTATCCACCACCTCAATAAAGCCTTCGTAAAGCCTCAAGAACACCTGCGGTCGCGAATTGCAGTGCCCTATTTGGAAAGCACTGAATCGAATACGTACCCAAATAGGGCGCTGCAAACATGTTCTGGCGATATGGGGCATCATTGATTCACCCAACATCCAGTGCGAGTGCGCTGCTCCTGAACAGATTATGTCCTATATGCCAGAGTGTGTCAATTGTCTGTGCAGCTGTACCCTTGACGAGCTGAGCAACGCCTCTTTTTATTTTTTTTTGTGTGGGAAATCATCAAATCACCTCTCTCGCTCTGGGCTGAGCGGAAGGGCGTGTCAGACTTTTACTGACTAAAACCCACCCGTGTTCCTTCAGTTGCTTGTGCCAGGGGCCACGGTATCTCTTTCGAACAACCCGCAGCCCCGACAGGAGCAACGCCTGTGATACCGCAATTAATGTGGCCACTTACTGCGTTCAAACAGTATAAGCAACATAGACATAGATGTACCGTCGATGCGAAAAGATGAAGACAGAATAGTAGTTGAATTTGTCAAGTATGATCTTAGTAGAATACAATATCCCAATTCATGTCACATTAGTTACCTACCTATATCACAATTAATGTAACAAGACTTCTTGATAACCAATATAGAGGTTTGATTTAAGGTTTACATATTTTCCCTCGAGTTTAGGACCTCGAGGTCAATAAATAAAATCAAATAACAAAGATTGGTATGTCGGTGGTAGTTTTGTTTCGAAGTGTGTTTTGTAATTTCGCGACATTCGAACGGGTGTTTTCGGCTGGCGAGCCGCCAACCTCTCCGGAACTTATTTATTTACGTATTTTAATAAATGTCGCCTGTTCCGTTCGTTGCTGTGAAAATCAGAAAACACTCTGTAGGGACTGGCATTCTGTAAAAAATAAAGCTTTTTACAGTTGGTAGAAATGAGAATTATAATTTCGAGGAAAGTAGAAAATTTATGGAGTAATTATGTTGAATAACCGTTCTAAAAATAATATTTAAGATAATTTACACTTATTAGCTAAGTAGAAAGTTTCCTCAGATTTCCCTTTTTTACAATTAGGTGGGCAATTTTGCTTTTTTTGCCGTCGCAGATAGGGTTAACATTGTTGAAGAAAATCTATACTTATAATAAATCTGTAGAAGTGAAAATTCTGTACATTGAAAATATCAAAAAAATAAATGGCAGGGGGTGTTACTAGACCGACACCGAACCCAAAAATGTGATTAAAAAAATTTTTGTCTGTCTGTCTGTCGGTCTGTCTGTCTGTCTGTCTGTCTGTCTGTCTGTCTGTTTGTTCAGGCATCACGCAAAAACTACCGGTTCGATTACGTTGAAACTTGGTATAATTATTCTTTAATATCCTGGGCACCACACTGGATACTTTTTATCCCGGAAAAGTATATACAATAAAAAACAAACTTAATTTTGCGGTTCGATCCCTAGACCCGATTACTGCACCAACCGCAAATAATAAGTTTGTCGTAGGTTAAGTCACCCGCAATGGAGTTCATTTTTATTCCTTTTAGTTTTTAGAGTTATTTAGGTTTATTTTTATATAAGTTGTAGGTATAGATTTTAATTTTAAAGTATAGGTAGTATATTTGATAGTGTATGTAGTGACCGTAGGTTATTTTATAATACTGTTAGGTAGGATTAGTCATTCGTATAGATATTAGTTTTTAGGGATTTTGCTTATTTATTGAGTTTAGATTAGTTATCATCAGAAATAGGTTTATTTAGGTAGGTAGGTATTTAATTTTCTGTTATTGAGTTTTTTTTTTAATTAGGTAGGTACTTAGGTAAAGATATCATATAGGTACCCTCTTAATCACCACTAATGAGACACAATTGGTTTTCTATTGTAATTAGCCACAAAGGGCCCGCGAGATAGATGGCATTCTGGGGAAGCACATAGGTACATTTTATCCTGTTAGCACGTTCCCGTGGGATAATTTCCGACATCCACGCGGGCGAAGCCGCGGGCAGAAGCTAGTCAACAATAAAATAAAGATATAAATGAAACTATTTGTTGAATTGTAGTGGTATTAAAACGATAAATTGAGCATAATAATATCCCACCATTTTTTATTGTATTCATATTGCGTTACAGCCATATGAATACAATAACGAATAATGTAGGACCCTTTTTTTTCAGGATGGGACACATCAAATGACTCCTCCCGCTTTGGGTGGAGCAGGAGAGAGTGTCAGACTCTTACTGACTAAAACCCACCCGTGTTCCTTCCTTAGCCCTTTATGTTCCAGGGCAGCGGTAACCCTTTCGGACAATCCCGCTACCCAGTGTAGGACACTTTTTTTTTTTTTTTTGAGGATGGGAAATCATCAAATGACTCCTCCCGCTCTGGGTGGAGCAGGAGGGAGTGTCAGACTCTTACTGACTAAAACCCACCCGTATTCCTTCCTAAGCCCTTTATGTTCCAGGGCAGCGGTAACCCTTTCGGACGATCCCGCTACCCTGGCAGGCTTCGGCCCTATCGGGCCCCGTCACTTCTGCTGACATCTCTTTGAGGCGCACGTGGAACACATACGCGCCGTCCGGCACGGGCCTGGTCCTGATCGGACGGTGAGTTACCCATTACTCACCGCCCGCAGGCCCGCGCCTACGGTGGCCGGGAGTCGTCACGCGGCTCCCGACGCCCGGAGCGTCTCCCGCGGCGGCTGAGGCGTGAGGTGCGCAAGGTGCGTTCTCTCACCCACCCCGCCACCTCCTTCGCTAGCATGACTGCTTCGCAGAAGGAGGTGACTGCCTCCCACTCCCTCTCGCCACGGACCATGGCTTGAACCAGGGCCGGACGCGAGAGGTCGCAATGTAGGACCCTTGGGCCGCGTTTAGCGATGAGTCGACGATAACAAAACAAATAATGATCTACAACAAACACATTAGTATTATCAAAGGATATTATTATCGTTATATTAGACCGCTCTCGAACATATGTTACTGTTAGCCTGCATCATCCCACTGCTGGGCAGAGGCGTCTTCCCATGACTTCCAACTCTTTCGATCCAGGGCTAAAGTAGACCACTGGACTTTTGTTTTGTCCAGTTCGTCCCGCCATCTTCTACGGGGTCAGCCGCAATGCCTTCTAGTTGTGTCAGGGCTCCACGTGGTTGTTATTTTAACACATGTGTGTAGGATAGAAATGTGCAAAGCCTATATAGCCTCCTGGTGTATGCAATCATAGGTAATATAATGTAATAAAGATCATCAAAAATTAAAATACAATGTGATGGATTCGGTGAGCCACAAACTAAGCGTCGCTTATATCTTGTGGCTCTGGAGTGCAATTTTACAACGTTAAAGATTACAATACAGTTTGAACATGTTAGATAGTTACAAGGTGAACTACCTACTTGTGTAGATACACAATACATTTTACTTAAACCAATTCGTAATATGCCAATGTTCAGTAGACTGTACACCAAGTGTGCAAGTGTAATCTAACCGCTAAATATTTAAAGGTTTTATAATACCCCTGTATTAAAATTATGTCTGTGGTTCAACAGATGGTTAAACCCTCTGTTAAAACGAACACGACTTTTGACGAACTTTATCACATCAGCTTTCAGCGGATTTTGACGTTTTACTAATGGAATCTCCTTTGATTGAAAGCGTTCCCGTTAATCTAGATCGGGACTAAGATAATCCCTTTCCGAGTATTTTGGTGTGTTTACAATATTGTGGCTTTTATATCGTATTTGATTCGCCATCTAACGGTAATGTTTATGTTTACTTAGTAATTAAATAGAGTCCCGTGTGACCAGATTTTCATAATAATGATTAATGGTTAGTGACACTCCGGTACAGTTATTGTGTTATTTCACAAACAAAACTCTAAACATTAGTTAATAGTAATGGTTTTTTACTGAAAGTAAGTAATAATATGAAAAATTAGCAAGTCTTTTTATTTGATACCCATATTGTAGGAGTGCATTAAAAATTATTAGTCCGCTAATTTGTGTGTGCCATCATGTTGGATTTAGAATACACAGTTAACCATGCATTGTCATCCAAACTGAACGTGTTTACAAAATTTCAGCTCAATCAGTTGAAGATATCTGCTTCAAAATTAAGTTGCAAGATTTCACCCGAACAATTTTACATACATTGCAAGTTAAATAAAAGCTTGTAAAAAGATTTTGGTTTAATGTTGTCTAACTTCTAATTCTGCTACCCTGTGCTACGCACCGAGCAACGACGTAGCACTTTCATATGAACGCGTCTCAGCGCATTCTCGTTACTATGATTTTTAGTGCTAAACGCACAGATTTGTTTTTACTGAAATAATTTTTTTCAGGAATATACAAGCCTCAATCATTCTAAAAATCTGTTTACCTAAATATCAATAGAGATACGCTCGTTTTCTTATTTAAGAATTTGGAATTGAGAACTTTTCAAACTTTTCTTTAGCATTACTTAAGGCGCTATGATTCGGCGCTCGAGCCGATTTGAGGGGGTGAGGTGCGGGGAAATCCGCGGGGCGCACCCCGCGCGTCCCGCTCAACATCGTTCATTAAAAGTTCGGGCAGCGGTCATAGCACAGGCATAGTACAGTAATATCAGTATAACTGCAATATTTGAACAGAAGGAAAGATAATGCAAATACAAAAATATTGATTTCTTTTAAAAAGCTGTAATATAAAAGCTTATTTTATTTAAACTACCAATTAATTATGTGTGTGTGTGTTATTTTCCATGTCTGTAAGACTCCACGGAAGTTGATGATCCGGTATAATTTTTATAATATTTAAGTATGCTCTCTTGGATCGACACCTTGTTTTTCTGCTCGAGCGCAAAGTAGGCAATATTTATATTTTGCCACTATAAAGAGAACTTCTCCAAACTTTTTTCCAATTATTACAGCCGTGCCTGACAAAGCTTTGAAATTGTTCCAATATGACCTGGCGCACCAGCATCCAACCACATAAACATCCGCCGCAGGTATTCCGTTTACTATTCGACCCTCTGCGACCGCAGCTTCTTAGAATAGAATAGAATACTCTTTATTGTACACCATACAAATTACAGAACATAAATATAAAACATTTTATAAAGGGTGACACAATGGGCGGTCTTATCGCTAAGAGCGATCTTTTAAAGACAACTTTTGGATGGATTAAAAATTAAGGAGAGACAAATATAGTAGGTAGTCTGTGGTGTACCATTTACATTATACTATTAATATAATACATAAAGTATTTATTTTTAAATTTTACTCACCTAAATAAATATATACATATAATAATAAACATGAAACAAGAGCAAAGAAAATAATAATAATATAATAATGATGATGTTTAAAGAGAGAGGAAGTGCTTTTTTATCATGATTTTGAAAGCGGATAAAGATTGAGCACGCCTTACCGACACGGGCAAGTCATTCCATAACCGTACTGCTTGAACACTAAAAGATTTGTCAAAGAAACTGGTGGAATGCATCGGCATCTCTAGTTTCAGGTTCAGGCTTCTTTTTCTTTTCTTAACTCAGCTGCTGGTTCCATACATTGAACAGCGTTTCCCTCCCATCTCTCATATGAGGAATCTTACTTGAAGATGACCATGACACGTTGATGAAAATATGGGGAAGTCCATAACTGAAAATATTTCCTCAAATTGTGAATAATCAATGCCAGCAGATACTACGCAGATACTATGTTGCTTCCGCTATATTAACGTCAACACTATCTGTATCATTAACCTTTTCGGAATTAATCACAACTATTTGTTGGCATACAACACATACGAACTTGAATTTTGCCGAAAGATCAATTCTTCTCTCTCCTATTAATCTAAAATTAACAACTTTCCAGTCAAATAATCCATTCAAAGTCAAAGTCAAATCATTTATTTGGAGGAGACGCCCGGGTGTCACCACTGTCAGGATCGCCCAGAGGACACGGTGGAGCACACGGTGGAGGTCTGCCCTGCTTGGGCAGAGCACCGCCGTGCCCTCGTAGAGGCGATCGGCAGCGGCGGCGACCTCTCGCGTCCGGCCCTGGTTCAAGCCATGGTCCGGGGCGAGAGGGAGTGGGAGGCAGTCACCTCCTTCTGCGAAGCAGTCATGCTAGCGAAGGAGGTGGCGGGGTGGGCGAGAGAACGCGCCTTGCGCACCTCACGCCTCAGCCGCCGCGGGAGACGCTCCGGGCGTCGGGAGCCGCGTGACGACTCTCGGCCACCGTAGGCGCGGGCCTGCGGGCGGTGAGTAATGGGTAACTCACCGTCCGATCAGGACCAGGCCCGTGCCGGACGGCGTGTTGTGTTCCACGCGCGCCTCAAAGAGATGTCAGCATGAGTGACGGGGCCCCATAGGGCCGTAGCCTGCCAGGGTAGCGGGATTGTCCGAAAGGGTTACCGCTGCCCTGGAACATAAAGGGCTAAGGAAGGAACACGGGTGGGTTTTAGTCAGTAAGAGTCTGACACTCCCTCCTGCTCCACCCAGAGCGGGAGGAGTCATTTGATGATTTCCCATCCTCAAAAAAAAAAAAAAAAAATCATTTATTTCAAATAGGCACACAAAAGGCACTTTTGAACGTCAAAAATAAAATAAAAATAAAATGGATTCTAGGGTGATGATTGTGATGACCATTATGATGTATTTTTTCTTGAGGCTGGGTAAGTAGGTAATTTATATCAATTATCCTTCGAATTGATTTTCAACCTTGAACGGGTTGAAAATCATTATTACACCTTGTTTTCACCACGAAAAGCAGAATTCCTGAAACAAAATTGAAAATAAATGTCTGATTCATGCGGTAAACATTAGAAAAAGTTTAAAGATATTCTCTATGGGATATTCATTAGTTATTGATATTTCGTCGAAATACCTCAAAAGAGAAATGGTGTTGGTAGTAGCGTGCTGACTTATAATATCCGTAAGCCCATTGTGAGCGTCTGTCAGTTGGCTGAAACTGAGAAAATTTAGTTATAAAATTAAGGTACCTAGTGACGTGCCGGTGGCAACATTGCCACTGCCGGCAATATTCCCAGCAACCAACCAGCCAACTTTTTAGGATTCCTTACCCAAAGGGTTCCAACGGTACTGCCAATATTGCCATTAAAACTGGCATGTGCATGAGATTCTGGGTTCAGTCAAATTGGATTAAATTTAGATGTAGTATAGATAGACTGAAATCCAGAATCGCAAACAAAATGGCAATATTGCCATTTTTCTATTTGAAATATTTAATTCAACATAAGCATTATATTAATTTTCACTACCCTAAAAAGCTTAAAATATATCGCAAGAGTGGGTAGGTACACTACCTACCTTGGATGTTCTATGTTCATAGCTTGTTGTCGGAAGCTCAGTACGATGTTCAAAATTCTGCGATTTTGAAGAATATCTGTAAAATAACATAAATATATACAAATATGTGATACTTGCCTACTGTATTTAGCGTTTGTGTTATTTTGAAATCAATCAAAATAAAATATTATAATTATAAACCTACATTACATTACACTGGTTGTTGACCTTCTGAAATATTTTACTTTTGTACCACATTTCACGGTGAGATTTTTACAGAATACACCAGCCGATTCTGACACCTCCATTTTGTCAATTTCTTGCGCTTCTAAATAAATCAAAATTAAATCTAAGATATAAAATTCAACATTCCACATTTCTTTGGAGATCATTTTCATTCTTGTTTTTTTTTCTTATAGCTGTTCGTGATTTCTTTTTCCGTTTTATTCGCTGATTAGCCATTGTTGCTCAGCAATAAAGTCACGTGATCGCGCGGAAAGCACTGACATACTCGTAGGTCGGCCGTCTAAGAGCGCCGATGCGCGACTGAGGTAGGCCCGCGAGTGTTTGAGGTAATTATTGTACTCATTTTATCAAGACAAACTCAGCAAATCGTGCTATACAATCTTACTATCTTTTCATTTATATAAAAAATAATAAAAAAACGTTTGTTTTGTAGCTATGAGACTGATTAAACATTACGAAAAGGGGTAACTTTGGGATTTTTTTCTATCCAGTAAAGTTAATCTAATCGTATTATTCAAAGCGACTACATGTCCACCAGATCCTTAAATATGATATACCTTTTCTTCAGACTTTTATAATACTGTTTTTTTATGTTTCCAATGGATTCAAAAAACTAGTAAGGGCGGTCTCCGTCGGATCATATGGCCATAAGGTGAAAACCCGTTAAATTCTAAATTTCTTTTCAAAATACGTAAGAAATTTTGAATTTTTCGGTTTACATTCAAGGAATCAATGCTAAATATAGTTTAACAAGCTTTCAACTTCAAATTCTCAAGTCGAAAACCGGGTACCTATTAGTCTTGTCCTTTCAGTGTTCTAAAAAAAAACAGCTAGAGAAAAACGTTTATTATTATTATTATTTATTTCTGCATCGTTGGTCCAGTTGTCGCAAGTGCTATTTCTGAGCATGAAAACTTGGGTTCTATTCCCAGGCTGGGCAAAGTGCTATAAACATAACAGGCGAAATGTGTGTGAGTATATTTACTCTCAGCAACGGTACACCTTTAATTTTGCAGCTCAATATTATGTAACTGTGAGTTAATAATACCTAATCAAACTTAAAACATTAGCGGCAAAATTTTATAGATTCTTAATAGTTTCCCTAATCTCGGGCAATGAACGCGTTACTCCAATTTCAATGTTCTTATTCCATTACCCCGACTGCGTAATATACCTTGAAATTTTAATGTGTCCCCGAAACTAATTACAGACTCCGTTATAGTATCATTAGATGTAGTTATAGACTTGAGAAAACTTGAAATTCACAGACAATTAGGTAAACTGCTCGGTAACAATTTATTACGTTTAAATAATTGTACGGCTGTAAGTAGGTATATTAAGAGTTTTCTTAAGTTCGATACAATACATAACCAGTACTACTCGTATATTCGATTATAATTTGGTGATATTCATAAATCCTATTAAAACCTCAAATGCAAAATGTAACTATAAGCTCAATAACATTCCGTAAGATGAAATGATACAATCCCAAAGGTTTCATGTCAAAAAAAAATCGAGGCTACCATAAAATTTTGATTTTTGTTTTAATTTCTTTAAAAGGTCTTTACGTTACTTTTTACAATGTAGACCGTACCGTACCAAAATGCTGAGAATATTTCATAGCAACCTGTTTGTTCGCATCGATTTATTAAAAAACGCACTGGCCAATTTATCTTAAAAAAAATGGATGCCATTAAATTTGTTTTTTTTTTAATATTTTTAATTTCTTTAAAAGGGTTTACGTCACTTTTTACAATGAAATCCGGTCTGTACAATCAAAATACTTTATTGCAACCTTTTTGTTATAATTGGAAACTTACCATCAATGGGTTCGTAGTGGATTTTTATTTTTTTGCTGAATTTATATATATATTTAGTCATATTCTTTTATTGAATTATTTTTAATTTATACTTCATAACCTAACCACCTTTTGAAAATAGTATAAGTAGCTTTACCATTTTCTCGTAGATAACTATTAAAAGTCTAAATCAAAAACATATCTTTTTCAGAACATACAGTTTTGGGAGGTTTTTAATCTTGCTACACTACAATAATTTTAACATTATTACTCTGTAAATATTTACACTACCGAATCAAGCTGAGTTGATTCTGTCTTCTTTATTATACTTTTTCTACTCAAAGCTCGTGGAGTCTTCAGCAAATCCTGAAAAAAATAAATACATGTCTTTTAGTAGGTACCTATCTGACGATATATTTTGTCTCTGAAAAAGATAGATTCGTTTCGACGAAAAACGATCATTCTAAAATACTCTTGCTTACTTCCTCAATCTATCTATGTATATATACCTACATATAAAATTCAAAGTCCTGACTGACTGATTGATACATCAACGCACAGCCTAAAGCGCTGGTCCTAGAGACATGAAATTTGGAGGGTGTATTCTTCGTAAAAAGTAGGCATCCACTTAGTTAGGGTTTTTCGAAATTCCACCCCTAAGAGGGTGAAATGGGGGCATTTCCTTTGTATGAAAAATCTTATTCTTTTATCTATCATCATCTGCCTGGCCTTTTCCCAACTATGTTAGGGCGGCTTCCAGTCTAATCGGATACAGCTGAATACCAGTATTTTACATGGAGCGACTGCCTATCTGACCTCCACAACCCAGTTACTGGGTAATACGATACCCCTTGGTTGTCAGACTTTCGGGCTGCTGACGACCCGTAACGACTGTCAAAGATCCACGAATGACAGCCGGGACCAACGGCTTAACGTACAGACGCCAACAGGTCAAGCTACCCAAAACTGTCAAATTTTCCCAATCAACCTTGAACCTAATGCTTTAGCGATAAAGTTGAAAATCTATTAAAGAAATTTGACAGATTGTAGTGGCTTGATGTGCTAGCGTCTGTACTTTCCGAGGCACGGAGGGGTCTTGGTATGTAAAGATGGTCACCCATCCACGGACCAACCGTGGCGTAGCTTAACCTGATCGATCGACCCGTGCGGCTTTTATTACTTAGCCACAAGCCCTTTAACTTTATCTATCTTCTATCAATCAATCATTTTATTTGCATAATATCATTTTACTTAATCATTTTTTCTATATAATTAAAATGAAATGCTATTCGTTGGTAAACGCATCATTATGCATTTTTTATTATGTTCCTAACAGAACCAGGGTATTACGGAGTAAAAAAAAAAATTAAAGGTGCCGGAAAAATACGGGAAAACTGAAGCTGCATTTTGTATGGGAATTTTATATGAATTATTGATATTTGGACAGGACAACATCTCTCGGGTCAGCTTGTTTATTTAAAAATGTTACTTTAAATTATGGCTGTTGAGCAACGGAATTGAAAATGGTGTCTATATAGCTATTATCGTTTTTCACTGTTTGATTATATTGGTTGTTGTGCTAAATAAACAATTATTATCCGCTTTCTTGGCCTACGGAACCAGTAATACCCAAGATTTTATGACCTCTAACTGGCCTTGGGTACCGCGACTAAGCGGAAAAGATTCGGAGTATCTGTAAATAATGCCTTGTACCACAAAAAATGGTAATTTCTCTAAGACAAAAGTACTTTCAAGTTTCATACTAAGTAGGCAACGTTTTGAGGTACGGAAACATTATCCGTTAAGATACATATTTTTTTTCAGATGAAACAGTTTCTTCATCATCAGGAAAACAATAGTCGGACCACTAAGACTTGAGAGTACTGATTGTAGCCTGTATTAAACCGACCAACCCTCTGTAACAACTAACAAACTAACAATCGTTCCACTGGACACGACTGTTCATTACAGCTTCTGTTTGGCAGGTTTCCAATTGAACTTTAACTGCCTCACATTCGTGCTTCGTCGTTAATTCAACATTCACGTTTCAGGCGATTTTGGTAACTTTTTATTGAAGACTTTTAGACTTTTATTTGACTGTTCTATTACAGATGTCCTAACTTGTATTTTTGTTCAATGTTTTGGTATACTAGCAACATAATATACAGGATGGCAGGAATATCGAAACGCACAACCTGTTATCATAGACTCCGTTTATTATTCTGAACCTCCGTTGCGATTAAATTTTTCGTCAGTTATCAAAAAAATAACCTGTTGTTTCATAGAAAGGTGCCTACGCGTACAAAATGAATGTAAACGTGTTTTTTTTTTAATTACTGACGAAAAATTTTACTCTTGGGGGTCTAGAACCTGTCCTTAATTCATGGAAACAGTTTGCGCGTCACCATAGGTAAGTACGTTCGGCACACCCTGAGTTGTCAACCCGTTACCAACTTACTGGCTGACTATATTTTACCACGGAATGAGAAAGAAAGTCTTTATTATTTTTGGGGAAGATCACACAGATTTATGAAGACCTGTGATTCCGAAGCCAGAATTTTCCACATTAGGAAAAGCGGAAGGTGACTTATGTTCACTTAATAAATCTCAAGATAAGTTAGCTTTCGTCAAACTTTCGTCGACTTCTGGAGTATTCAGCACAATATGCTACCATGACAACGTAGATAATATAATAAACCGCAGATGTGTTTTATAGGGGTAGTAAAGTTGCATTACCGTCGGACAATGGCTATGATAAGCACTTGCGAGCAGACAAAATATTTGCTTAAAAGACGACTATGGAAGCAGTTTTTTCAAAGCAGTGATAATTTATAAGTAGAGCTACGGTCTTTTGAAGGCGGGAGAAAATAGCGGTTAGATTTTTCGAGGATTCAGGTTCGGACTGTGCGTGAGGATGCATCAATAGCCTCAATGCATGGCTATCACTAAACGTACACATGTCCAGTGCTATACTGGACAGTCGGCCCCGATACCACCTTGCTGCATAATCAGCTTACAACGTTCCCACTGTTGGGACACAGGCCCCCACTTGATGAGAGGGAGTGAGCTGTAATATGCCACGAGGGACCAGTACGGGTTGGTGGATGTCATATGTCTTCGAATTATTGGTTCTAAGACATGCAGGTTTCCTCACGATGTTTTCCTTCACCGGTTTGAGAGTAGTGGTGATGAAATAATGTAGGTATACAAAGTACAGCTTCTGTTTGGTTTCAAACCTACGACCTACAATTCATCAAAGTCGCAGCCGTCCCAAGCAGCACACAAGCGTTTTCAACATCAATATACCAACCTATTTAGAACTTAGAGTTCTTTTAGAGACGTACAAGAGTGTTATAAAATGCTTTTGTCTTTATAAGAGTGATTTATGAGTTATTATACAGCTCAAACTGTATAAAATCTTTATTGAGGGATCTGCGTAAGCTTGGGGTGCTTAAACAGAATATTAAAATTCTACTATACAGCTTTAAGTATTTTGTGACACTTCAATCTGGTTTCATCGTTAAAGCTGTATACAGGCTGTATTTTACATGTGATCACTTACTTATTACAACTCTAAGTGTTATTACAGTATCACTTGATACTTGTTTCTGTACAATGGTGTATGCAAACTCCGTTCTCAAGCTTATTTTTATGGCGTAATTGTACACTATTGTAAATACAGTGGTTTTATGACTTCTGTCTATGAGGGTGTTTTAAAACTAAAAAAATAAATGACAGCTATAGTACAGCTTTAGTCTGTATTACTGACACAGTCACTTGATTGCATGACGAATAAAATTAATGTTTTCACTGTGAAGAAATGCAACATGTGGAAAAAAAGAAAAAGATCTGGTGCAGTCAAGAGGAGGATTAAAAGGGAATATTTGAATATTACAAATTATCAACCAAGTAACAGTTATGATAGTGAACCATCATTTATTGAGGAAGCAAGAGAATCATTAATAAATCGGACAACCTACAGTCAAGCGTCAATTCCATCGACGTCCAACGAAGAAGGTTCCGTAGCAAAAACATTAAACAGTGATAATAATGATCATAACAGTTATATCAAATGTGTAGATTTAGGACAACCTTCGGAACCTGATAATGAAGTTTTTTCATTATGTGCGAAAATTAGTGTAATTTAAATAAAAAGGCAACAGGCACATGTAACGTGTATGAGTTTTTAATAACAAGTAAAAGTGACACATGAATGATGTGCGTACGAGCACATAACAAAAACATAATACATAGTTTAGGTAGGACGGAACACTTAGAGCTATGATCAATGTCGTAGGCGCTCCAACATTCCCCCGAGCGTTGAAAGTCGAGCTTTCAACCAGACTTCGATTCTGGTAATGGGCATATCCTGTTGAAGGCCCTCCGGATGACTCCAGTAGAGGTCTTTATATCTGCTACCCGGACAATTCCATCAGTACCTGGATGTATGGTGATGACTCTTCCTAGTCTCCACTTCAGAGGTGGAAGATTCTCCTCTTTCATGACTAGGAAGGCTACAAAAACAACAATAGAATTTTTTGTCTCCGGGACAACCACAGCCACGAGATTACGTGTTTCTCTTAAATACTAACAAGCTCGTATAAACAAAATTTAATAACAAATAACATTTACATAAACGTTGTGACTTAAGGACAATGGACAATCAAATTAACATGATTATTAAGTGTTTTTCTATGAAAGGTTTAAAAAGTAAATTAACCTCTTGAAAAGATCACCCTATAAAAGTTCATTATTGTAAAACTAACAAAGAGATTCCTCCTCCTCTTCTTCAATAATTTCTTTTTCGCCTGTAGCGTTTTTGTCGATTTTACCTTTTTCACCTGTATCCATTTTATTTTGATTCCTCTCGATTTCCCTGATCTGATTCATTTTCAGCTATATTTTTTTTAAGCGCATCTTTTTTGGTTCTCATACTTTTAGTTGCTCTTTCATTCTTACTGAGTTTCCTCTTCACAGAATTTTTCAAGACGTTTCTATGATTTTAAACGGCATATTTTCCTGAAAATAAAGTAACACAGATATAACATACACAACACACTAATAATACTTTGCAATAAGTTTACTTAGGTATAATAATGTTCATACAAAACAATGTATTTTATATGAACGAGTTATAAACTCTACTTTTCACTTCGATTGCGAGTAAATCAAACAGTGATATAGCAAGTTAACATATATTTTAGTTTAAATTAACAATTTTTGGAACAATTTTTCAACTTTTTTACCTGAGTAAATAAACATTAGGCTTGTGTGTAGGAGAACTATACTGCCAAATCACAAGTGCGTTTTAATAAAATATTATTGATAAAGTGAGGAACGGATCAAAGTAATTTTGAGCTCAGGGTTTTTCATTTCTAGCGTAACTCTAAAGAGCATTATAAGTTATGCATAGAGAACTAATATACAGCCTAAGTAATAAACATATTCTATTATAAAGCTGATTAAAAGCCAATAGCTGTACAATGTAATCCATAACTTACTTAGTACAGCTATTCAGACTATAATACTCTCCAAATATTATGTAGGCTGCTTAGCTAATTGTCGCCATTTTCGAATGTTTAATAACAAAATTTAAAGTATAATTAAAGGATTTTTTTACAAAATCTTAAGCCGCATCTTGATAATCAGCTTGAATAATGATCAATGTGCCCTTATATCTATTACTTTAAAATTATTTTTTTATTCTAACCTTAAAAACAAACATTTACTTACCGTATTTAGTATTTTTCTTTATGTCAGCTCGATTATTTTGCTGGCGCGTGAATATTTTGAAGGAAAACATACACAGGTTCACAATAAATTTAATTTGCACTTTCAATTCACCAAATAACAACATCAGATATAACGGTTATCTTTTACTTCTAGTAATAAATATTAAATAATAGTGTCGCCATTTCTACTACACGCATAATGTCATCGAAAATAGTTTTGTTTTATTTTTATTCTTTTGTAATCCTCTTCAAACACCTATTTAGAACACTTTTCGTTACAAAAGAATTATAAGATAATATCTGTAGTATAATGGTTTCTTTGTACACCGAATAACAGCTTTAATACAGCTATTGTACAGCTTCTCTTTTGCTTGTACAGCTACTATACAGCTCTAATAACGACAAAAGCTGTATAATATGGGCCCTTTTTTTACTTACAGGGGCTGTTTAAGCGCTTAAACAGCCTATATACAGCCTGAATATGCAGCTTCTAGTATAAAAACCAACTTAAATACAGCTTGTATACAGCTTGCAATGCTACTTGGGGTTACCACTGGACTACCACTACTCTCTCTTTCGCTAAGTTATGTATTATTTTATAGAATCTACCTATGAGTTGGTTGACAGAAGAAAAGAAGCCTTGCAAAAGGAGATGCCAAATTCCAGCAATGCACTGTTAATATGCATCAGCATATTAACAGTGCATTGCTGGAATTTGGAGATGATGAACATCAAGGAAGTGTGCTAATTAAGAAAGTTTAGGAAGATTTAAAGATTGAATGAGACAGCATTTTACTTGTATTGTAGTGTTGTTTTGATCAAAGATCGTTGTTGGTACTTATTGAAAACTAGTAAGTTTTGGGTAGTTACTTAGTGTCATACGATCATTAATATTAATTGTATTAACTATAACGTACAGTAATAGTTCTGCGGTACCTACATACCAATACCATGCATAATTCGATAGTCTCTACAGACTATCCAATTAGGTGCGGTAATTAATTGGCTATGATAGTAACTACATGGAATGTTATTATGACATTTGGGTAAAATAGAATATTAACCGCAGGTATAACCTAAGCCTTTCCCAAGGTTCTCAACTTTCCATAGCCTATCTGCTCCAGCTTCGTTGTTTAGGTCGTCGAGCACTTTGGTTTAAGTCCTTTCTAAAACTTTTTAATAAGTCTCAAGAGGAATATAAAGTGTAACGACCTCACACTATCCACAACACCGGTCGTGTGTGACCCTCAATGATGTGTCTAACGATTATCTACCCTCGCATTAAAGTTCGACGATCTCCCAGACGAAGTTTAATGTATTTGCAAACTTACTTTAAATGCTTGTCGAAATTTCCGGGACATTAGACTGTAGAGTATAGGGTTTGCAGCAGTAGACAGGTATCCATTATAGCAGAGGTAGTTCACGGTTTTCCACACCTGAAAAACGGTGGATCTATTTTAGATATGAAATAAGGCTTTAACACCCAATTTGGGCTTAAAAAAATTCTGTTTGCTATTTTTCTAGTTTACATTTTTACTGCCGCCGGTCTGAAGTGAGATTAAGCATACATTGTTAAGAAATTTTCGATGATTTGCGTCTCAAGGGATATATGTAAAGCAGACTGAAACAATGATTGTTTGAATTTAATTAGTTTGTTCTCTAAAGGTAAACAAGATGCGTAGATTCGAGTTCAGTCACGATTTTTAAAGGTTCCGGTAAACGTTTATAAAGCACTTTCATTTTCATTCCATGAATTAAAAACCAGATAAACATTCGTAGCACAAGTAAAACACTTCAGCTAAAGAGCGGGTGTGATTTTAAACTTGAAACTCCCATTTGTATCCTACAATTGTGAGCTTTTAATTTATGAAAGAGTTAAGTAAATATAGCATAATTTTAAATAATAATATTGAAGTAATTATCCTTGTTCTAACATTATACTTACGTTGTAATAATCTTCATAATCAAATTTTGGTAAAACCATCATTATGCGGAAAATACAATATGGTGTCCACGAGAGAAAAAACGACGCAGCGACAGCCGCTGAAAAAAATAAATAAATTACAATTACCTTACCTAATTTGCATTATATTTAAATTCCTTTCTTGTGTCTACACATTTTGTTGTTCAATTAGAGTGGAATGCCATTAAATGGTGTAGGTATCTACTGAAAAAAATATTTTCTTGCATGCCAGTAAAGTATGCTATGCTTAAGCAGTTAGGTACACAGAAGCTTGGGAGTCATATTTCTATGCAATGTATTGCTACGATTAGTTAGAACTTGCATTGTTAAAACCTTTTTTCTTTCATTTTCATGTTGTACTTTTTTACTCCCTAAGTTAAAATCTTAATTTCTACTTATTCTATTGTCGCAATTAGTAAAACGTGTAGCTTCTCGCAAGGAAATGAACTCGCTTACTGAGAGTACAACTTTAAGTACCTACACAAGAACACGAGATACATTGCACCCGCTTGCACAGACTCTTTAGCAAAGTAATTAACACCACTTTGTGCAGGCACTTGCACAAAACTTAGTTAATAGAATCAAAACAAAGAGGTTCCATAAGCTCAAGGAAGACTTTATCTTTTTATTTATCTTATTGCGCTTCAAAAGAAAGAGGTTCTTGATTGAAATACTGTGTACGATTTCAAAGAGCCGGCAGAGCTGGGGATTTAAGTAGAAAGCGTGAGGTACAATCATTTATTTTTCTTACTATGTAAGTCAAGCGTATCCTTGATTATTACTACATAAACAAAAGAATTCTATTGTTTAAATAACCTTTAACAAGTCTGGGTGAAAACATCGTAACTATTTAAATACGAGTATACATTATCATATTATAATTAGGGTTAATCGTTCACTAGTGCGCTACTAGAACAGTGTAGGTACATAGGTACAGGTTACAGACCGGCAATTTTTTATTTAATATAAGGTTTAGGTTTTAACTTATTTTTTATGTACTCACTAACAAAATATGGATATACCTAATTATGAAATAAATGAACAGTAATATTCGTTCTCTTAGTAACGTACCCACGTTAAAATTGTTAAATAAAATATAAGTAGATAGGTACTAACCAATCATTTTCACCGCCTTATCTCTGTTCTGTTTCCCAACTACCGGACTGCTCCGCAATTTTTTCTGCGCCGATTTCAACTTTATCGTTATTTTAATATACAGCACCAATATTGTCGTCATCGGTATTACGAAGAAAATGAATATCTCAATGGCGAACACAGTACTCGCAGCTTTCGTTAACGTGTAGTAACAATACACGTACTCCTTTCTTTCCAAGAGATCTATGTAGAACACGTCGGGTATACAAAACCCAAGTGATATAATCCATATAACGCCTACGATTTTGAAGACGCGAGAATTCATTGTCAGCTTTTGCCGAAAAAAGGGTTTCGTCACTATGATGTAGCGTTCAATCGTAAACGCGGTGATGATGAGCAAGCTGCAGTTACTGAACACGTCCCAGAGAATGTAATGAACTCGACATCCGACTTCTCCTAGAGGATAGAAATCTGGTACGAATATGATGTATATTTCAAGCGGGATGAAGAGGGCTGTGAGTAGATCTGTGATGGCGAGGTTGGCGAGGTAGCAGTTGGTGGGCGTGCGCATGGTGTGGTCCCTGGCTATCACCGCCAGCGTGCACACGTTGCCGATCAAGCTCACCGCCATTAAGATTCCCAGAATGATGCTCATGACTATCTTGACTGTGTAAGTGTCGTCTAATTCGTCGTAGAACGCCATCTCAACTGGCCCGAAGAAAGAAAATGAATTGTTCTCGTATTCGCTGTCATTTATGAACGACATTTGTGTTTCGTTTGTCTTAAATATCTTAAAACTACTTAAAAGTTACCATTTAATGCTTTTTAGAATTAACTACCCTCACTGTTTTATTACAATGGTTATTCGAAATACCTATTGACTGTGAGCAGTGTCGCTCTGGCTAGCGATAGGGAAGTACTGATAAAAATAAATTTCGTTAGGCCTTGACGCACCCCTACACAGTATGATGTTACGGGATGATTTATATTTTGTATCATTTTGATAAGGTTTAATAATCTGATCGAACAAATTGAAATATTATCAATACTATTTATAATTTTCAGCGTTCCATATTTATTCTGGGCACAACTAAATAAAGCTTCTCATTATGTAAAGCAATTGATATGCCACAAACGTTTATTTCTTCTTTCTGGTACAAATTAATCCCATTTGCAGAGATGAATAAACCGAGCTCATTTGTTACTCGGCTGACCGACCGTTTTGCCGACCTGGGAATCCAACCTCCAGTACCTCGTTAGTGGCTTTAACAGAATACACGAGCGGTTTATCTTGTACAAAAAAATCGAAACTTACTACTAAAGAGTACAAAATGACTGGCTAAATGCGTTGTTGAAAAAAGGTGTTACCTACTAAAAGACGCAAGGATTACAATGTGTCTCTGGGTTTATTTCTCTCGTAAAAACGCCACGTTTCACGCCGTTTACGTCGTGTTGTCAAGATTTAACGTTGTCACTAGTATGACGTTAAACAAAGCCAACTTTGCTCGTGGCAATTAAGTGGAAGCCTCTCGTTTAGTGTTCGCTCGTAAGCAGTTATAAGGCCCTACGAAGTAGACACAGGCCCATATAGACAGGATAAGTTTCTTCAACGACACTGTAAAATAAATTGCATTGTATTTTTGCAATTTATTTAGGGTGGTGCAGGTAGGTTAGTACTATAAGGGCTCCACGGCCTTGTATTACCGGGTCGATAAATAAAAGGCTTTTTTAGTACTAGCTGCGCCCCGCGGTTTCACCCGCATAGGTTTCGATCCCGTGGGAATATCGGGAAAAAAGTACCCTATATGTTAATCCTGGTTATAAACCAACTGTGTGTCAAATTTCATTCAAATCCGTTCAGCAGTTTTTGCGTGAAAGAGTAACAAACATCCATCTATCCATACAAAATTTCACGTTTATAATATTAGTAGGATTAATCTTGTGATTGCAGAAAAAGCTGCTACTAATATTATATCACTAGGTTTTGCGCGCGACTTCGCCCGCGTGAAATTTCTTGCTCCCCCGATCCTCCCCGTCGCGTCGCGTCGCGTCGCCTGCCCGCGCTATTACTTCGTGTTCGCATTGCGTTCTTTCTGACTTACTTTCTTTTTACTAGCATGATGTTAAGTAGCCTATAGCCTTCCCCAAGGACTGGGCTATCAAATGCAAAAAACCAAACTGCCAGTCGTTTGAAAAAATCTTTCAAATCCAAAGTCATTTATTCAAATTAGGCTGAGAATCAGCACTTTTCGAACGTCTAATTTACAAAAGACACCCACCCTTCACCACTTTCTAGTACTTTCGCTGGGAATAAGAAGTGACGTAACAAACTCCCCAGCAGCACAGCTGTCTGCTCAACTGGCAGTTCCTGAGATTAGCGCCTTTATTATAATTATAGATAGTTATATAGATACCGCACACAGTCAATTCTGCAAGCTGAGTATTTATTCTTTTCTGATATTCTACATACAAAATACTTATAAAATATTCACATAGGTCGGTTATCAAAGGCAAGTTACCTATCTCAATACCCAATCTCCTTTTACATCAGTAACGTTGTTTCCCTTAGAATGTAAGTCTTTGCTTTGAGCTATTTTTCGTACTTATTTGCTAGTTACTCTGACAACAATACCTACCTAAAAGGTCTCTCCAGAAAGATTTTACCAACCTGGACCTAGCCTACTGAGATGAAATATAAAATGAATAAACTAGTCATAATTTGAGCCGAAAGACATCCCCAGCAGGACATAGGCGGAGTCCGATGTCCAGCAGTGGGCGTCTTGGGGAGCCCAAGCGTCGCCCCATCGCCCGGTTCCGTGCTTCCCGCATCCAGCGTATTCCTGCGGCTTTCACAAGGTCATCGGTCTACCTTGTAGGTGGCCCTGGTTCTCTATACAAGACTAGCTGACCCGGCAAACGTTGTTTTGCCATATAAATTATTTGTAGCTGCCCGGCGCTACTTCGTTCGCCTGGTGTCCTACCCCCTACACTACTCCTACCCTACTCCTACCCTACTCCTACCCTACTCCTACCCCACTCCTACCCTACTCCTACACTACTCCTACCCTACTCCCACCCTACTCCTACACTACTCCCACCCTACTTCTACCCTACTTATACCCTACTCCTAACCTACTCCTACCCTACTCGCACCCTATTCCTACCCTACTCCTAGCCTACTCCTACACTACTCCTACCCTACTTCTTATCAAGTTTAAATTATTTTTAACTTTTTTAGTTCTTTTTATTAACAAGTAATAAAAGCTTGTTTTTAAAAAGTTTTTTTTTTATTTTTATTTTATTTTTAACTTTTTAGTATTTTTGTTGCGAGATTGACTACAGCGTAGTTCAAAGCGTGTAGCAGTGTTTTTCCGTTATATGCGTTTACTGCACCTATGCTACCTGTACCTACACCATCAGACCACCTGGTTACCATCTAACATCAAAGTACTCGTCAAGACGAATCAAACGAGCCCAAACTCGATGGGGTTGCGTCGTTTAATTACGGAGTTCCTACGGCCACCTTCCAGCTCCATCATCAGATCAGCTCTATGTCATAATAATATTGCATTGTCATCCAATTTATACATGCATACAAAATTTCAGCTCAATTGGAAACCGGGAAGTGGATCAAATTTAACTTGCAAGATATGATTACAGACAGACAACGGGACAGGTGAAACTAAATAAAAGCTTGTAAAAATGTGATAAATGAAGAACCGCTCTACCGATTTTGTGCAAACTTCACATGAACCATCTACTAAATAGTCCGAACAAAGCCTAAACATTTGGTTTGGATAGGTATTGATTTTTATATACGCATATATAGATTACAGTCTAGAATAATCTTGCAAAAACTTTAAGCTACGAGCTTAAAGTAATAAAGTCAATTTAGTTTTTTTGCTAAAGAGCTACGAGCAGCTCGTTTTCGTAATAAAGTCAATTTAGTTTTTTTGCTAGATTGGCTAGTAAACATAAAAATATTTACTAGCCAATTTACTTTTTAGGTTTCCCTTATCAACATGTTGATAGTTATATATTTTGGTAGGTTAAAATATTGTTCATGAAAATATATGGTTTTACATAATATCATATTCGGTATAGTACTGTCTAGGTACATTCAGGAATGTTTTTAATAAACAAACCCTATGTCAATTAAACGTGATAAAGTCATTTCATACTACTGTCATAGAATGCCAGTTGTGTTTTGACTAAACGACAACGGCCTACGGACAATTTCAGTTGGTTGTCAATTTTCTAAACAATTAATTTCTCTGACTTCACATAGTTTTCAGGGTTAGTGAAATTAAAAAAGGTGGTCCTAATTTCTTCCATTTCCTTTCGGTCCTGACTCAGCGTTACTGACATTGCTGCCCCAAATTGTCACCTCCAGTATTGCGTGCCACGCTTACAGCGATGCAGAGAGCCGATAAAAGAAATATATCGGTACCCTAAAACATTCTCATACTGTTTTTACGTTCGTCGATTACGTTGAGACGATTTCGATCTTTAGCGCCGCAGTACAAAAGACTCGAGAAGTGAATTAGATTTCACTTTATGGGAAATAACATTATATTTAAGTGGATATTTATTTTTGGAAAGTTAAGATCTTCTCTGCAGGAAGGTTGAATTTTCGAGTAAGAAAGTACCTATTTCGCCATTTTCTCTTTTACGAAGCCTTTGACGTTCGGATGTATTTTCTCGTCGAAACACCAGAGATAGACATTCCACAAGGGAATTAAGAGAGCGTGAACACTTGGGGAACGGATTCGGTAAATTGAGAGAGTACTTTATGAATCGTGTTATAGTAGAGTAATTTATGATATTTCAGGAAAGGCAAATTTTCCTGATGCATTATGTATTACGCATTGCATTATTATTCGACGAATCGGTATTACACTTTTTAACAGGCTGAAAAATTTTGGGTTTATTTCACAGAGCAACATTAAGTATTTTGTAAAATTGAAATATGAGCCGCAGCTGACTTGAGTTCGGTTACCAGCCGATATAGGAACTATAAGAGCAAATCAGTTAGCGAAACTCCGCAAACGTGATGCTATCGATATCTAAACATGCTGAAGTTTACATTTAAAAAACCTGCGGTCGTAGAGCTCAATTTCATTTTTTTTTTAGCTAATTTAATTTGACCTAGTATTAAACGTAAGCCAGTTCTAGTACAATTCTAGTAACCTAATTATACGATTAGGCGGGAACCAATGAAGGGCCTATTTCTGTCACGAATGTATCTTCTATAAAAAAAAAAAAGTATTGTTATTAAAAAAAAAAAAGCTAACACCCTGGATATAAAAGTAATTGCTTTGATCTAAACAAGCGGTCAAATTGCGGCAACCATACAGTGCAGACGCACGGTCACCCCTAATTGAAATTATAGCCTGTTGTAGAAAGTAGCGTCAATACGATGGGGGGGGAGAGGAAGAGGGGATCAAACTGATTCTTTCGTTCTTGTCAATGGTAGTTCTTCTTTGTTTTTATATTGTTTGAACCCAGCAGGTGGCCACGTTGACCATGGCATCAGTGGCATTCTTTTGGTCATCTGAGGTGCAAATGTACGGGCACTTAGGACACTCCAATACGTGGGACATGGTCTGATCAGATGCAGCGCACTCGCACTGTGTGTTGGATGTGTCAGTAATCCCCCATTTTAACAAATTGCGGGTTGATTGACGAATTAATGAAGGCCATTAATTACGAATTCGTTTTTTTATGTCTTGTTTAAGTTTTAGGAAACCTGCATGCTTTCAAATTGTATCTAGTTTTTCAATATTTACAGGGTGCATGAGCTAGAGTAGCCAGGATCCTCACAAAGTGGGTGGCTAAAGATGGGCATCGCCAAGGCAGGCGTAGGAAACGCTGGGATACGATCTAGACTCGCTCTTGTCAGATTGGTCGGAGAAGACAAAGCAGTGGGACAATATAGGTTGATTATAAAATATTATATATTATGTAAATTCATCTGTCTATAAAATAGCATAGTTTTTGTTAAAAAAGGCAACAAGAGATATCCAAGTTATCATACTTACCTTAAGTTTTTGAATCGAAGATATATTCCTTTATTTATAAACGTTGCTTAAAGTTAAGAGACGTTTAAACGTCAAAAATGTATGGTTAAACAGGCGCTAATCATTACATAACTTTAAGCTACGTTTAAAAATAAACTCCACTATAAATAGATATAGAAACTTGTCTACAACGTCACATCGTTGGCTTAATATGGTAAATGGGCCTTATTGTGTCGAATGTCATAATCCTAATGCATGTCATCAAACTGCCTCGCCCACACTTACATAATTAATCTCATATGACAGGAGAACCTACCTATGTATGTACGCACGACGACATATCAAGCCATACATTTCCTGTTTAAGCTAACATCTCATTACACGAAAAGTCTATACAATGCGACTGGAAATGTAGAGCTTGATATGTCGTCGTGTGTACCTGAATTAGTATCTATTTCTAGTTCATAAGACATACATACGTAGGAAGGTTCGATGCCTTTGGCCAAAGGATCATTTACCATGTAGGTAAACTGGTAGTGTAGATACTAGGTATAATAACTTATGTCTCATCATAGTCATCTGCCCAGGTTTTTCCCAACTATGTTTGGGTCGGCTTCCAGTCTAACCAGATGCAGCTGAATACCAGTATTGTACATGGAGCGACTGCCTGTCTGACCTCCACAACCAAGCTGCTGGGTAACACGATACCCCTAGGTAAGACTGGTTGTCAGACTTTCGGGCTTCTGACTACCGTTAACGACTGTCAAAGATCTACGAAGGACAGCCGGGACCAATGGCTTAACGTGCTTTCCGAGGTACGGAGGGGTCTTGGTATGTAAAAATGTTCACCCATCCACGGACCAACCGCGGCAAGGGTAGCTTAACCTGATCGACCGACCCGTATGGCTGTTGTTACTTAGCTACAAGCCCCTCTCTATTATACTAACTTATGTCTATAAAGAGATAATTATTAGCCTACTAATACTCTGCTAAAAGAAGGTACATATATTTAAATCATGCTTTAGCCGAGCTACTGACTGCTACAAAAGATAAAAATTAATATTTGAGAATTAGTTGAATGTGGCAAACAGTAATTGATAATAATTCGGTAATTGACCTCATTAATTTTTACCAAAATTAGGTCAATTACTACCGATCTTCACATTAACTTTTTTATAGATAAGGATTTTTATGTGAGTGCAATATCTTTAATACCTACCAAAGTACCTACAAAGTAAGCCCAGGTTTGCACAAGCGACTTTTTTTCGCGCACTCGATTTTCAAGTCTCGGTATTGAGCCGAGCATTGAGAATCCAACAGAGCGCATCCCAGCGCGTCAAGAAAACACACTGTTGGATTTTTATCCCTCGGCGCTATGCAGAGCGTTGAAAATCCATTGCTCGACAAGAAATTGCCGAAAAATAAATAAGTCATCTTTAGATGATTTAAGTGTTCACTTCTAAGGTCCTGTCTGTAGTGTGTGTGATCTACATAAACATGGCACCCTTTGTATAGGTTGAGAAAGTAATTAGAAATGAAAATGTGTGTGTTCGTGTGCGTAAAGCCGCGTCTCCTGCACGTGTTTTTTCGAAACATTACACAAAAAACCCTACACACAAACATTTGTTTTCATATGCAAGCCGTCTCCTACGTATTAAAATATTTTTAGATTAGTGTCAACTATTCACAAGACAATTATAGCCTCAAAACCTGTGTCAGCTTTCAAAATGCTAAATGCTTGATGTGCGCGGTGCGCGTCTGTGTATGGCCACGCCTCTTTGTTATGATGTTTACTATTTTTCCTATTACCTACATGAAAAGTGGATGTACTCACAGGTACACCTTTGGCAACCCTTCATGAAATACGGGCGTGATGTAATGTTTATAAAAATGTGTTGTAAAACTAGGACTCGTTTTTGCTGTAGAACAAGGAGATTCACTTCCAAGTTGATACACAATTCCAAGATAATAAATAAAGATAATTGTTGTTATGCAAAACTCGGACTTATTGTTATAACATTGCGTGATTCACACGCGGTGATAATAATGTAATAAAAACTTAATATGACAAAATGTTTTCAAGATCGAGAATTTAATAAAAATAAACAGAATGAAGAGATAAGAAAAGTGTTGTGTGAATCTGTATGTGGTGTTGTCAATCAATTGCTTTGGAGAATGTAGAGCTTCTTACAGACGGGGGGCGTTAACGGAGAAAATAACTTAAGTCACTTCGAAATTTCTAAGTATACCGAGTTAATATGGAAAACGTAAAACTTAAAGATAAAGGCTAAATTGTGTGTAACGCACTAAGCTACATACAATTAAATATGTTTGTACTATTAATTTTATACAATGCCTTTAAGAAGATTAATTCATCAAGGACTTATTGACCGGCACCCTAATTGCGTAACACACAATCAATAGTAATCTGAATCATTTTGAAGCAAATTGCTAATCCATTGCTTCATAAGTTCGAAAAATTTGTCTGCACAACACGTACAAAGTAACGCAATGAATGTTGTTGAACTGTCAAAATGAAACCGATTCCGATTAATTGTGTGTTACGCAATTCGGGTGCAGTTCATTTATAAATAGGTACTTACATTACAGGTGTTATAAAAATAATATATTATATTGGTATTATTTATTGTATTCTGTCTACAGGAAACAGATGGGCATCATTTGTTAAAAATCTAAGAATTAATTCTAAAAGTCTTGATAACCATTATCATTGCGAATTATAAATAAAATAAATAATATTATTGGTATCACATTTCCCTCACATTTATATAATACACGTACACCCTTCGATCTAAAAACTAAAGGAATTGGATCAAACGGTTTGATTATTCAGTCTTCTCTGGGTTAATTATAGCTGCTAGTTTCTTGTCCTCTTGGTGCACTTCCTTGTCATCCCAGCCCCACACGGAGTGGCTGCCGTCGCCGGTCCTCTTCACGCGTTTCTGGATGACGTCAGTGGACACTGTTTTGAGGTCATATGCCCATCCGATAGCGGCCATGGTGTCAATAAAAAGTTTAGTGAGGTTGAGGGAATAGTCCCCGAGCTCAGCGGTCTTGTAGTCCCAGGGGAAAGTGTGATGGTAGTTGTGGAATCCTTCCCCGAGCACCACGAGGGAGACGGGTCTGGTTTCCACGGGGTTGATGTTCTTGTCGTAAGGCTTGGCGCCCCACAGGTGAGCGGCAGAGTTCACCAGCCAGGTCACGTTCAGCACGTACACGTAGCGGAAGATCGAGCATACGAAGTATGCGTTCCACAGAGACTCACCCCACAGGGTGGGGATGTACATTGGCATCACGAAGCAGACCAGGGGCATGAGGATGATGTAGAATCTGCAAAAAAATAATGATGTTAGTATAAGACAGGGATAATTTGTTTAAAAGGGTAAGGTAAATACTTTTTCGAATGGGTAGGCGCTTCACCTACCCATTTGACAATGTATTTACGTTCCTAAGGGGCGGGTAGTTTCATTTCCACTTGACGCTCGCGTAAACGTCAAAAATGGTGCAAACTATCGTCAAACCAAAAAAACGTTGTTTTAAATTACAATTACAAAATTATGGCTTATGTTGTTGTTGTTGTTATGTACAGTCACAAGCACCAATATGTCAACACTTGCCAACTTTCAATTGCGATTTTTTCGTGAAATAACGAATGCAACGTTAAAATACGACACATTACATAAACCTATAGGTTCGAAAATACTATGTTCGTGGCAACATAAAATTTCATTAAAAAATAAAGGAGTAAATCGCTTTTGAATAAAGCCGAGTGTATACATACTTTTGGTCGTGACTGTATGTTACATTAACCAACCGGCCCAAGGGGCAAAACACGTAGTCAGTAAGTAGGTACATTGTTTTAACAGCTTAGTGTATTTTTGGTCAAGTTCAAGGCTATAGGAGCACATCAAAATGACAAAGTAAAGAGCTTTGTCATTTTGATGTGCTCCTTTGGGTAGTGAAACATCTACACGACTCTGAATGTAGATTATAATATTTCGTGCAATATGTTTCGAACATCCTTCGTCGTATTCTGTCGCGTGAATACAAATCAAATCAGAACACATGTTGACGAATTATACACATGTAAGTGATGAAAATATGAACTTACTTCTTCTGGAAACGCAGAATAGGGTCGTTCTTGAGGTCACTAAGGTCAATGGTGTGTCCCTTTGCCTTGATCTGCGGGTGTTTCCTGACTAGCAGCCAGCCCACGTGGGCGAAGAAGAAGCCTCGTGTCGCATTGTGGGGATCAGCATCAGTTTCCGAGTACTTGTGATGCATCCGATGGTCACGTGCCCAGTCGATCACTGCATCCTGGAAGGAGAGCAAGAAGTTAGGAGGAGATCCTTCACTATTGTGTTCTATGAGATTATTTATCTACTTAAGGATGATTTCCAACAAACGGCTCGCATCGGATCGGAACGGATTTTACAATCTTTAAACGATACTAAATCGTGTACACAGTATTTAAAGTTTATATTACCAAGCACAACAGCTTGACCGCGGGCGTCTTCCGCGACACGCGATCGTAGTCGATATGCTGCGATGCGCGATCGACTCCGTTCACCTGTCGTCGTATCCGATCGAATCGAATTCAAAAATTAGAACACGTCAACACGGTAGGAATGAAACTATTTGACTAGGCGCAGAAATGGATACGTTCACAAGCGGCGGTACGGAACCGATCGTATGCGTCGACTTCCTTCCGGGATCGGCTGTCGCCGCATCCGTTCGTATCCTTTCCGATCCGATGCGATACGAGTCGTTTGGTGGAAATCATCTTTTAAAGTAAGTTAGTGTAGGTACTGAAACTACTTTTACGTAGTCGGTTCGGTTCATTTTTAAGATATAGGTACGGAAACCAAAGTTAAACCTAGCAAGGTCTAGTAACGTCTTCTAGGCTGAATATGACGGAAGATTTAGTATTGTTGGTGAAGCCCATTGGTGTACCTAAGCACTGTATCAACAACTAGCGGCGCCCCGCGGTTTCAGCTGCAAAAGTCTCGATCCCGTGAGAATATTAGGATAAAAGTATCCTATGATCTAATCAAGGTTATGGTCTACCCATTTGCCAGATATTATAGGAATCCGTTCAGCTGTTTTAGCGTGGAAGTGCAATAAGTAAACATGGCATACATCTTTGACAATAGGTTGGCTACTATGTTTGTGGCAAAGAATTTTCAACCTACAAGCCAACTTTCTATACTCTACCCCATCACTCGATACGATGCGAATTATTTGTTATTGTACTACATTTTATGCACCTGTTTCATTATTAACTGACTAATCATTGTTTGTTAAATTTCACGCACTTCAATAAGGGATTATAATCTAATAATCTGTATAATCTCTATTGCTACTAGATAGTTTTACGATAAAGTACCTACTTAGTTGTAAATACAGTATCTAACACACGTGCGGGATTAGATATCAATCAACAGCTCATCGCAGTCCACAGCTGCAGATTAATTATATTTTGATTTAATTGTCTGCTTACTATTTTAGCTTGGCATTTCTTCCAGCTAAATAAAAAGGCATTCTACCATTTTATAATAGAGTTAACCTAAAAAATCATGCTAAAGTATTTCAAAACTGAAATAAGATTCTACCATTCGAGTGTCAATATATTTCTACCATTCTACCCTTTCTACCATTCAACGTAATTGATTAAATAGTTTCATTAGTTTCTCTCACGCTATTATCATGCATGTTTAATATATATTCCATAACTGTTATGAACGGCAAATTACTGCAGATAAAACAATGTTTATTATTGAAAGTACCGATCGATCACGCACCTACCGCTGATAACTTAATTACAGTCAAAGGGTAATCGACGATACTGGTGTTAAAAGGTGATTCTGATAACGCCAGTTTCTCACGCGTGTGAAGCACATGCATGCTTTGGTATCAAAAGCAGCTTTTGTTCACGTGTTGAAGATATGAGCTCGTCTTTATTTTTATGTTCAAAATATCCCAACGTTTTTTCTTCCATTTTTGAGCACAGGTTAACTCTTTGGAGAAAAGATATTTTCTAATCACAAAGATAGATTCACCTGATAAATCTGCCATAATCGTTTTAGGCGTAATAACTACTAAGCTATAAATTCTGGATACCGGATCGTGAAAAATGGGTTATGAAAGTCTAAAATAAATATTACCCGGGCTTCCTATGTCATTATATCTTTAGATTTAAATCGTTATTGCTGAAGGTGACTTTAAATATCATTCAAGTCATTTTCCCTTTTTTTATAATGTGACGTCACAACTACGTAGGACGTTATCAGTTACGCACACATTTAGTATGCGTTTTAACCTTTATGAACTTTATGCTTGGTTCACGTGCTTAGTCGAGTTATTCCAAGGCACATGTCTTTTCATGAGATCTGTGTCCTTTCTTAGCCCTCTACTTTTGAAGTTAAACACATTAAGGTCAATATGCCTTTTTTAAAATTCAGTTATGGAAATCAAACATTGTTTACACAAATTCTTTTAATATGGTTAATCTTTAACCTTTTATAAATTAGTGGATTTTTAATTTTCTAATTATCATGTAGCTAATTAGTTTTGGCTACCTCTGTGGTTTTACTTATTTACAACATCAGATAGTTTTCTTGGTGGAATAATTTTGAATTTTTGACAGTTCCACCAAACGAAAACTGTCAGACGTCAATTTTATTCTACGAATAAAAATTATTTCTCGTTATGGAATATTGTGTCAAGTAGTCTTACTTTATCTTTTTTAGTCTTACTATAATTATTTAATTAACAACATCACATCACGCCTGATTAATCGAAGGGTTAGGCAGAGGTGCACCTCGTCCACATGTCACCAGTTATGTTTAAGTCCCATATAATAAGTGGCGAGCCTGTTGCCATCAACCAGGCACAAAATCCAGGTTCCAGGCTGCTATCGAGAAATTTCAGATGGAAAAACCCAATAACACTTTACCCAAACCGGGAATCGAACCCAGTACCTCATGCTCAGCAGAAGCGCTTGCAACCACTGGAGCAACGAGGCAGTCGACGAATAAACATTCTTGATAAAAAGCAACAAGATTATGGACTAATATTTTGGATGCTTAAGTATTTTGTTCAGGTAAACTTACTTGGAAGGCCAAGGTGTTGAAGAGAGTAAGCAGAATCCTGAGTGGCAGACGCGCTTTGTATGACTTGTGAGCCCATAGCCTGTGCGCACCAGCGGTGATGCCCAGGCCTGAGCATATATACAAGAACACAGCTGGAAATAAACAAACAACATTAATTAATAAATGGTTACAAAACAGAGTTCAAATAGAAAAAGAGAATAGCAAGAACAGGCTTAGCTTACAGTGGGTATCAAGGATAGCTACTAGGGTGTCAAGAGAATGGGAAACGTCCCTCTTATAGGACAAGTTTAAAGGGCAATTCAGCAATATTACGAATTTAAATTACTTAGGGCCAAGTTTTCCAACGCCAGATAACTTTATCGGAGGAATAATTTTGAATTCTTGACAGTTCTTCCGTACAAAAACTGTCAGACGTTAATTTTATTCCACGAATAAAAAATATATCTGTCGCTTGAAAAATCAAATCAAATTCTCTATTTTGTGAATAGATTTTCTTATTTAAACCCAAAATTGAGCCGCTGTTTTTACTTATTTATTTTCACGTTTCATATAATTTACTAGGAATGTATTTGTTGCTATCCGCAGTAGTGTAAAGAGAACAATTTAATTGCTTTCGTGGCAGTGATTCTCTGAAACTGTAATTTTGTTTCGAGTGTATTCATCATTCATTTTGTAAATTATATAGAAATCGACACGTGTTCAGGAATTTAATTCAGACAAGTATTTTTACGACGAAATTGTTTGAGCCACTTTTAGGTAATATTACTAGGTTCCTTAAGTAGGTTTTATAAATTCCAAGTATGGCAATTGGAAAATGTTTCTCCTATATCTGTCCATAGTAACAGTCAATATATTATAAACTAATTAAAATTCTCAGAAAACAAAATGAAGTAGGTACCTACATAGATCTGTTGGAGGTTTGTCTGATTTTAAGGTGATTAACGAGCTAATAATGTAAGTGTATATTTTTTTAAAATGATAATCCTACCTAATGATTCACACCAACATCACTCTAATTGCGTAGCACACTTTCAGTCACAATCCGAGAGTTTTGAAAGTATTACTAATCCATTGCTTCATAGGGTTGATAAATTCGTCTGCTCAACAACGTAAATAACGCAATGAACGCGGGTGAACTGTCAAAATGAAACCCATTGCGATCAATTGTCATTTTATGTGTATGACGCAATTACCCCGCAGGTCAATTCCGTACAAGTTTAAAAACGTTCAAAATCTAGTCGCAATTGCATCTCAATGACAATCTATGTCCAAAACTTAAGAAATTATAGGTACCTATTTTTGACAGATTGAGAGTGTTGAAACTGAGATTAGAATGCCACCTTTCTTAAAAATACAGTAATTTCCCCTCTGACCTTCATACCGACCATAATCACAACAGTAACATGAAATAATTCAAACACACGTGCTGTAATTTTTCTTACAAGTGGAACATTATTTACTATTTTCCGAGACACGTATTTGATACCTTGTAGTATCACTCTAATATTATAAAGGCGAAAGTTTGTGAGTCAGTGTGTGTGTGTTTTTTACTTCTTCACTCTCAAGCGGCTGGACCAATGGACGTAGCTGACACCCTGGATTAACACATAGGATACTTTTTATCCCGATATTCCCGTGGGTTTGAAACTTAAGCGGGTGAAACCGCGGGGCGCATCTAGTATGTTAATAAATGTAAAGTTACGTGCACAGAATTTAAAACAAAATCTAATTAACGCCAATATTAAATATGCTCTGCAGCCACCGTAACATTAAGTGCCTATTTTGTAATTCGCATATAGAAAAACAAGTCTTTTAAAAAAATTGCTGTAGGGTATACCTTGAAAATGCAAATAGCTAAGCGAGTTTTGATTCTCTTACAGGCATTGATGTCAAAAGGTTCAATTTTAAAATGTTGTGATTCCCAGTATCAGTGTAAACAGGAAGTTAAAGAATGCGGAAAATATTTTTAATTAATATAATTACAAGCAGGTTGCTGTCGAGTTGAAAAAATAAAGGGAGGTCTTTGCCCTGGAGCGGGCCAACAGACATAAACAAAAGTCGTACTACCACCCAAAAGCAGAGAAAAATAAAATAAAATTTCTCAAATAAAAAAGACTTACCAAAAATACTCGTCAGCCACATCGCTTTTGTAAGGAATAGATAGGCACCATACACTCCTCCTATGTGGAGCAATCCCATGAGGATGACGTTTCTCCATACTATCTTCCACACCCTTTTCTCGGCCGAAGGTGGTACGATGACTGGTGCGGCATCTGTGTCCTCATTCACAACATCTGTTTCGTAGAGGACCCAGGAGCCACCAGTTTGCCCTTGAGGAGGCATTTTATCTGCAAAAAATAAAGAATATTTATAAAAGTTGTTTTAAATATAAATCTTTTTAATTGACTGCGTATTTCCTTTTGTTTCCAATGACGCCATGAAATTGGGATCAAAACGTTAACCACCGGATAAATTACTGTTATATTCAGCTCTCACCATTAATTTTAACTAATAAACATCAAATCGATAAAGCTAATTAACTGCTAACTAGACCACAGGCCACAAAATTTTACACAGCAGAAATAAACGTCAATTGGTAGTTCCACAGCACATTGGAATTTATTAATGAAAGTACTTCATATTTATGCTAAAATTCAATTACGTTATCTTTTAATAGGTAGGTACTTAAGTAATTTTAATCTCTGATAAGATTTAGATACTTTAATTTCAGACTGTCACAATATTTTAAATAGTGCACGTATAAAGTGGAAACTTTACAGTACCGAAAGTTTGCAAGTTACAGCCACCGATTTCGATACCGGGATCCAAGAGATTCGTGCAAGATAAAAGTGTGCCAAATCCAACCAGTCAAGTTGGTAATATAATGCGGGCTACACAAGTTTTAGCTTTTATTCTTTGGTTAACTTACGTAGTTTATGCGGATTAGGTATTCGCAGCAGTTAAGACGTCTGGGGTGGATGGGTAAACTTTATCAAGTGCACTGTGGTGCATAGCGTCTGATGTGTTTATGGGTCTCGTGCCAAGTTGTGTTACTTATCTATCACGTTTCAAAATATTGTTTCTTTCCATAATGTTTGAAATAATTACGTTAAGTCCCTGAATCACGTGTTGTGGCTACGTTTTAAATGACGGGTTAAGGAGCAAACTGCCCCCGAGTGTCTGATTTTGCCATTTATACTTTAGCCCAGATACTGCAATGACGGGCCTTTTAAAAGGCTCAAAAATGCATACGTAGGTACGACATGCATAAGACCCCTATATTATGAAGGGCCTTTTAAAAGGTCACCTTTTTCTGGCGTTCATGGAAAAAATAGTTTCAGTAACATCTGTGTTAAAGAATGCAGGTTTAAAAACATATTAAAAGGCGCACAAAGACCTCAAAATACCATCATAGGCCTCTTTAGAGTTACTAATCAGTAATCAGGGGTTCCCAAACTTATTTTGTCTACTGCCCACTTTGAGAATAAATAATTTTAGCGCCCCCATTTTTAAACCACTATAACTTCAAATTAAATTAATTACATTCTAAACGAGACTACTAGAGACTCAAAGAAATTTTCCGGATAATATCTGCGGCCGGTTTATGAAGCACATTAGTTATTACTTCCTTTATTGCTGGCAAAATTAACTCTTCTCCGATGTTGTGTGGTTTGCCTTTTTGAGCAATTGACAAAGAGATATTGTACGAAGCTCAAAGTCCGTCGTCATCTTGCTTAGCAGCCGCCGAAAATAGTTTGGCTACACTTGGCTGAGTAATATGCTTCTTCTCTAGATTTCGAAAATATGCTAAATTCTTGTCTTTCATATCTGGATGCATTTTATTCAAATGATCTTGCAGTCTTGAAGGCTTCATTGCTTCATTCGAAAACGTTTTTAGACATAGAAGGCACAAAGGCGACGATGGGTTTGTGGGATTTTCAATGAATCGAAATTTAATGTATTCTGCACAGTATTGCCGTCTCTTCTTTTTTACTTCCGACATTGTTTTGTTTTAAGAAATACGTAAGTACTCGTAAGTGTTGAACTTAAGTACTGCTTATCTATTACGCGCAATACCGCAAATGAAAATAAAATAAATATTACGTTGTTTATCTAAGATTGCGTAAGCAGCACGCACCGACAGGAATATGACAAACATGCATAAACTCGTTTATCTCATTCGACGCTCAATCGTACTCAACAAGTATTCTATGAACCAGCCGATTTATACAGGTATGCACAAATTGGGTTATTTAATAAAAACTTGTTAAAACATGATTGCCCGCGGTCTTTATCTACAAAAATTACCTATATAGGAAGACTAATAACTATTAAAATGTGAAAGTGTGTCTGTTGCCTTTTTATTCGTTTGTTTGTGTCTACTTTTATTTCGAAACGGTGCGATCGATTGACATGATTTTTATCTTATTTATTCCATAAAACAGGACAGATATATGAACTATGCGGAGAGAAATATCGAACCGAGTTAGTTTGAGCAATCTCTTAATTAATATTAGTTGATGTTCACAAGTTGTAGTCGAGAGCTCAATCGGTGTCTAAGAGTGCTCCTAGTAAAAGAAATTACAAACCGGCTCCCAAGCCTCTACACAACGCCCCGATTTTTTTTCTGGGTCTCTCCCTTTTGGCCTGCAGCGCCCACAAGGGGGGCGTTATCGCCCACTTTGGGAAAGGCTGCTAGTTGCCTCGAATGAGTCATTTGATGTGACGTATATTTTTGATAAACTAAAGTAATTATGATGGATTATTTTATTATTATTCATCAAAATTACTTTTAATCATTTTTAATACCTATCTCAAATACCTATATAAAATCAAAAACAACACGATTGATGCACCGTGTTGCAATTATTTCTGCGCATTTCCGGTATTAAGCGGTGTTTGCAAACTCTTGTTTCATAAAAGGGCGTAAAGCGGAAAAATTATGTGGTAATATTTATTTTGATTTTTCTAACCAGAAACCCTATTTTGCCTACTGCAATCACATGATAACGCTTTATTTTCTGGTTCTCTTAAGGGCGTGGAGTAAGCAGGTATCATAATCAGCCTATGATGTTCCCTTTGCTAACACAGGCCTCGGTGATAGGGACTGAGTCGTAATCCACCCAGTGCGGGTTAGTAAGCAGGTATCATCTAGCCTTATTACTTTATCTAGATATATTTAGTTTGATTCAAGCATTATCAAAAAATTCTATAAAATTTATAATTTCTAAATTTGTGCAACGATGTCGCAAATACAGCTTGTTACCTACTGTACCTAATGGACCCAGGTAACATAGTATCATGACGTAACGAAAGAGACACAAAAACAATTAACACTAATCCTCCCACGATAGCAAAATTTATTATCACATAAAATATGTGATAGTGTTATCGCGGAATGATTTTCATTTTCAACCTGAGGATATTTATCTATTAAAAAATATTAATAAACACGCTAAGAAGCATTAGATTTAATATTTTAATTTATATAAAATAATATAATTTGCATGAAACCGACATGTCCTAGAACCAAAATTCGAAGACCTTTCAACATCTTTCTACGCGCACTAGGCCCGCGTGGTAGATTACAGCCCACTCACTCTCGGAGAGGAGGCCTGTGTCCCAGCAGTGGGAACACTATAGACTGATTATGCTTATAATTTGCATGTGTACATGTTTTTTTAACGCATTTATGAAGCAGTTGAGATTGAACCAAGAGTTTGATAAAGGAAAAAATTGGTTGAAAATCTTCTCTTTCGGGTCGGGGACAAAGTTTAGAATAAAAGTGACTACATAGTCACGTTCATAATTTTTAACGGACAAATTTCGAAGAATGCAAAAGCGTTGAAAATGGCTCCGGTGGCGTCAGATGCGTTTTATTTTAACACGTCACCCATAGTGAACGTTTTAAAGTTCACTTTGTGAAGTTATAGCACATTTAGCATCGATTTTTCGTAGTAAAGGTAGGTATTACGGGGCTTATGGTGAAAATGCAAAGTAAAAAAATGTCTTTGAACTAACACTTTCTCCCTATATTCATAAACGATGCTTAAAATTAAGAAGTGATTAGTGACTGTTTAACCATACATTTTTGACGTTTAAACGCCACTCAACTTTAATAATCGTTTACAAATAAACCCCTTTTTCTTTATTAAGTATCTAATCTATTCTTAATGCAGCGTCAAGAGTAATACAAACATTAGGCATAGCTTTACAGGAGATCTTACAAAATTTTACGTTGGCTATCCAGGGAGAAAAGGGTCTCAAATGGTGATGGAAAGCATCTTGACGAAGCCGGCATCTCCTATAACCAAAGTTTCAAAGACATGTGACATCCATTAACCTGCACTCGGCCCACGTGGTGGAAAACAGTCCACTTCCTCCTGTAGGACTCCTAAGGCCGGTCTCTCAGCGGTGGGAACATTATAGAGTGATTATGCTAACCAGCGAGAACTTATTAAAATTTGGACACGTTTTTGACACGAATAGTTTACTAAAGTGATTTTTTTTTAAACTTGAAAGGTAATCCAGATAAACTGTAAGTAAGGTAGGTAGGTAAGTCTCCCGACGAAGCCACCGTTTATGTCCTATACTCACAATTGCAAGGCTAGCTAGAAACGTCGAGAAGAATAACTGAAAGCTATGTAGTTGAAAGTTAACCAGACGAGGCTACGTATGCAAATACCTTATCGAATGTGTAATTTCATATCTACATGCAGGGGAATGGAAAACACCTGAAGTGTGTCTCTTGTATATTTATTGGTACCGCCTGCCACCTTATTTTTATGAATACCTACTACATTTTCAGATGATTTTGTTTTTATTTGTATGTGTTACACTACTTTTTACATTAAAAGTTGAGCTTGTTCTGCTTAACCTTTCGGGGATTACAAGCGTGATGCTGTTACCTACATTGTTGGTTTTCCTTTTCGATTACTCTGTTGTGGAACTAAAAATAAATTGTTGAACGGAAATCGAAAAAACGGTGTAAGATAAATAAAAAGTGAAAATGTTGGTTTCTAATGCAAAAACGGAGAAGACAAAAATTTTCTTAGGTAACATAAAATCAAATAACTAATTTAAAAAATAATAGGTAAGTGTATTCGTTTATCTCTATGGTATTCGTTTTTTCTATGGGAAAAACGAAAACAATACAATTGTTGCTATTAGATGCTGTTTCACGGATGATAATAGTGAATGATTACATAGTTTTCCATCACTGATATGCCAGCAGATTTCTTCTTGATGTCTGTTGCGAACTTTTAAGATGATGCAAACCTTTCTAGGATTTTTTTATTTTTTAGAAACGTTAAAAAATTGAGTTTTTTTTTTCGTTTTGACATTTTTTCTTTTTGTCCACTAAAATTCTTTTATCAACTGAGTTTAGTCTAATTTCAGTGCACCAACCCCTATACATACAGTTAGTTCATTTCCATCACTTACGTCTGTGAATTTAGTATGATTGAGATGCGCAGGTTTATAATTTATTCGTAACTCTTCGATTGTTACTGACATTCAACAAAGAACGTTCTAAACTTCAGTATAAACCGAAATAAACTGCTGCATACATACGATGTTTTGTTTCCAATAGCCACTAAAATGGAGCAAACAAAGAATAGTGCTGCATCTTCGAACTGTGGCTTTGTTCTTACTTTACAGTGCCTCGGTATACTTTCAGAGTTTCAGTTTAATGTTTCACTTAAAAGTATATTCAATTCACAAAGTTTAGTCTGGACCTTACGTTTTCAAGTTTGGATTGCCAGGAATCGTATTAAGAATAGGGCTATGGATACAATATTCATTTTTGTAAAACAAAATTAGCAAGTAGGTTTTAGCATAGCATAGCATAAACAGTATACAGGGTTATTTTTTAAAGACCAGCCAAATTTAAGGATGTGGTACAGACCATCAAACTGAACAACTTTCTCCATGGGACCAACATCGTAATCGCGAATAAAAATTCAGCCATTCCATACATTTAGGTCGAGTAGGTATTGAAGTTTGCTATGGGACAGTTGATAAAATTTTCGCGATTACGCTATTTGTCCCATGGAGAAAGTTGTTCAGTTTGATGGTCGGTGTACCACATCCTTAAATTTGGCTGGTCTTTAAAAAATAACCCTGTATAACGTTCCCACTGCTGGGACACAGGCCTCCTCTCTGTGAGAGGGAGTGGGCCATAATCCACCACGCGGGCCGGGTTGGTAGATGTCGCATATCTTCGATTTTTTTGGTTCTAAGACATGCCGATTTCCTCACGATGTTTTCCTTTACCGTTTTGAGAGCGGTGGTGATGAAATAAATTACACGAAGTAAAACGCCTGCCTGGGTTCGAACCCACGACCTACAACTCGTAAGTCGGCGTCGATACCACTGGGCCACCACTGCAAGTAGGTTTTACAGAACAGTTTTTCAGGAAAGGACACCTTATGATATACTTTAGTACTGTTAATTTATGAATTAAAGTCGTTTAAAGTCATCTTCTTACTTATGTTTTTTTGTAAATAATTATGAAATTTCGATCTAAAAAGCAAATTGAGGCACGTGACACGTGGCGCGTTTGTGCCTCTCTCGATAAGCCCAGTTAAGCCTTCAGTTCGACATCCAATCACACGTGAAGGCGCGTTTACAGTACAGTAAATGGTTTAGTTCGTCTGTACTCAATCATTATAGTCCCTTTCGTCGGGAACGATAACATTACGTTTTGATAACAATATGTGGTATTAGCTCCTTCAATTCACACGCTACTTGTTTTATTTTTAGAATTTCTATCGACAACAAAACAACCCGTAACGACTGTCAAAGATCCAAGCATCACAGCCGGTGCAACGGCTTAACGTGCTTTCCGAGGCACGGAGGAGTCTGGGTATGTAAAGTTGGTCACCCATCCACGGACCAACCATAGCAAGCGTAGCTTAACCTGATCGATCGACCCGTGCGGCTGTTATGGTGCTACGTATACTCTACTGTACTAAATTGATTTGATTAATCGTTATCATTCAACTGCAGATTCGATCGGTCAGTTTATACCTACGGTACCTTAGCTTAAGTGCAACCAAAGTGAACAAGGCCACAGCTTCCTTCTGGTATCACGCCACAAAGTTCTTTAGGCAAAAATAATAATAACTAAGACCAAAATAATGTAAGACATAAGCAGCTTAAACTCTACTCTGTCACAATCTCGAAAGACAGGCGACCTTGTGGGAAAACTACGAAATATATACCCATATTACTTAAAACACTTTACAACAAGTGGAAACTATTACTTTTATTGTAAATCTACCATTCAGATTAATAGTACCAATGAGAAATTGAATGTTAGGTGGTCCTAGTTATGGAATTTTCACCAAAAAAAATATGCCATTTGAGACATTTATTCTACCGACGATCTAATAATTCATTTCAAATCATAATACCAATATATCTAATAATAAATGCAAAAGTGGAACGTGTTTTGGTTTGTCCTTCATTTACACAAAATAGTTTTTGAAAAATAAATTATAAAGAGTTATTTTATCGGCCGGAGAATGACATAATATGCTACTCATATCCCGGAAAAATTAAACTTTTTTCAGCGGCATTCCCACGGGAATGCCGCTGAAAAAAAGCTTTGGGAAAATGCTAGTTATATAATAAACCTAACCAATGTTAATTCAGTGCATGTGCATATTTTGGCGGGCTAGACTGATTAATAATAATAAATTAATACTATGTAAAACCTGAACCAATTCAGCAAAAGAGATAAGTATGCAGGGTCGTCGGATATAGTTGAAGTTTCGTAAGAAACCGATGGATGTTTTCGAATGAAATTTAGTTTGATAAATGTACTGTTTGTTTTCTATTAATTAAATTAAATTTTATCCTAAACCATCAATCCGTTTCTTACTAAACTTCTACTATATCCGACGACCCTGCATACTTATCTCTTTTGTTGACATGACCGTTTGACGAGGCATAACATCACACTCTTACAATCTTTTGCATAATATTTGAAACAAAACTTCATTTTATTTTGTTTCGACGATATCAGAGAGACAATTTTGGTAAATTTAAGAACTGTCACAATCTGATCTCAGTCTCAATTTGTCAAAAATACGTCAAATTTCCCTACATTTTGACAAGTTTTTGACATTTGTTTGTCGCCGAGATGAGACTGCGACTAGATTTTGATCGTTTTAAGTTACGAGAATTGGCCTGCTGATCATATTATGTACCTAATGTATGTATAATAAAATACTATTTTATGTGACGCACTAAGTTTTTTTTTTGTAACACAAATAAATTATATTACTATGTTATTTGTTTTGATAGCATTACTACCAGTACCCGCGGTTTATAGTTATTAAGTTTCATAAACCTACGAACCAAACCGTTTTCTGACAAATTCGATTAAAGTCGCACTAATTTTGTTACTAAAGCGGCTTTCGCCGAAGGTCATCTGCTTTCATTAGAAAACTTTCTTTTACCTAACTATTACCCGTAGGTACTAATTTACATATCTTATGTGAATACGTAAGATATGTAAATTAGGTACTATTGTATGCAGATCTATCGTGTTGTAATTGATTTGTTTATGAATAGAATAGATTATTTTTATTTGCTTATAAAGTATGGTACAATAAAGATTTAATCATTCCTAATAGATTATTATGATCTATAGGTACACCTTTTGCGATGGACTGGCTTACAAGACATTCAATGAAATAATATAATAGTTGGTGTGTTCATAATTGTTTATTTAACTCAATTACCTATTATTTTTATGATATCCTTTGATTATTTCCCCTCTTTTTTATATACTTGAACGTATTATTAGTATAATTTTAAGACTGTAAGCTTTTTAAATTATGTAAATATGTATAATAAAAAAAAATCATAACCCTGTTTTAATTTACATAATCCAATTATATAAATTGGATTATTTAAATTATTTTCCAATGAAAAACTAAATTAAATAAAAATGTTGTTGTGATGTGGCGAATTTCACACAAATAAACTCTACCCAAATAGGTACATAATTATCTTCAAAATAATAACAAAAGAAATAAAAACAAAACAATAAAACGCAAATTGCGGTACTTGTCATTTGACGTGAATCTAATAGTCAGCAATATAACATTAAAGTAAGATTAGCATTATTTGATAACAATATTTACAAACGATGATGGTATCTGCTCCTTCCAGTTCACAGGTTATTTGCTTTATTTTTGGATTTCCATAGAATCTTAACAAGCCTCTACAATAGCATACGAAGATATTGTTGGTGTAAAATTAATAATGTATGTTGTTAGCCCTTTTTATAGCAAGCTTTGTCTGATTGCCAATGGCGATTGTCAATGTATGGTCATAAGGTAATGGCAATTTTTGTTATTTGCTCATTTTCCAAAAAAAAAAAAACATTATAAGAGATTTTAATTGGTTACCTACAAGGGTCCTCCGCACTTTTTATATGCTCGGACTACATACCTACTCAAAATATGAAATTTACTGCTTTAAATACTAACTTTTCGATAACTTATAAGCGAATACAAATAAAGAAACGACCGAATAAAATGCTGAAAATTTCGAAAAATTAATACAATATTTGCTGACGTTAAATTTTTCCACCAGCTTAAATTGCGTTTTACCGAAATCTACAGGTCATCATTTTTATCGTAACTTACCTATTTTATTAATTTAGAATCAATCTTACACATTTTATAACTGTGGCGCTGTGGGTGTGTGGGTTTGGTTTTACATTCAAAAATATGTTTCTGGCACTTGCCGGCCGCTGCCGCGGCACCGCTCGCTTCGCTCGCTCGGCTCGTACGTTATGTGGTCACAGTTCTAACCTAACGTAACCTAGCTCTTTCGATTTAAAGAAGATATGTGCGTGTTACGTTGCAAATTTCACTAAACTGTAACTTTTCGGAAACTTAGTATTTTTTTCGGAAGTTTAGTATTGTTTTTTGGAAATTTAGTTTATTATTTGAAAGTATAGAATATTTTTCGTAGAATTAGAATTTGAATAAGCTTCATGTTTGTTTGTTAAATACAACATTTTTTGTCGGTTAATTTCGTATTAACTTTTCGGTAATTAATTTTAACACAGCTTAGTTAGTATTACAGTCAACCACAGATCGCTAGAAGTTAATTTGTTTTTCGGAAGCTTTATTATTTTCCGTTTTAAGTCATAGTTAGGTACTTAAAATTACGTATTTTAATTTTAGATGTTAAGACACCGTCATGTACTCGTATTTATTGATTATTACAAGCAACGGGTCGATTCTGTGAGACAATACTTTCATTGTAATTCATGAAATCCCGCTCAAGTTCTAAAATTAGGAATACTTACCTAAAATAGATAGGTAGGTACATAATTAATGTTTGGCTTATTTTCTACACCTATATCGTAAATTCGTGGTCAATGTTTTAATTTTCATGAACTGTATTGCGCCAAATAAACTTTATTCTTCCTTTGGTTAAATTATTCGCTCTCATATTGAGAATTTTATGTTGATTCGTAGAGTCAGCCTAGTGCTATTCATGTGTATGTTATTTGATTGCGGTGACGACTGCGCGGGAGTGGCGTGATCCGTCTGATGCGATCACAATCGCGCCGAGATCGCGAGATAGAGCGCGCTTTGTGTGCCATGAAAGGTGACAGTTTGCGATCTCGCGACGCGTAACAGATGAGTCCTTTATATTAATAACCTTTTTATTATCGGGCGACATTACCGCATCGACACGTAAATAACTACTTTTTTTAAATTAGTAAGTAAGCAGTTACATCTGCAGTTGTACACACACACATAGGTACACGTACATTTTCACACCAAAAATAATCCTACTAATATTATAAACGTGAAAGTTTGTATGGATGGATGGATGGATGTTTGTTACTCTTTCACGCAAAAACTACAGAACGGATTTGGATGAAATTTGGCAGACAGATGGTTTATAACCAGGATTAACATATAGGATACTTTTATCCCGATGAGGGGCCCGTGGCTAAATAATAACAGCCGCACAGGTCGATCGGTCAGGTTAAGCTACGCTTGCCGCGGTTGGTCTGTGGATGGGTGACCATCTTTACATACCGAGACCCCTCCGTGCCTCGGAAAGCACGTTAAGCCGTTGGTCCCGGCTGTCATTCGTGGATCTTTGACAGTCGTTATGGGTAGTCAGAAGCCCGAAAGTCTGACAACCAGTCTTACCATGGGGTATCGTATTACCCAGTAACTGGGTTGTGGAGGTCAGATAGGCAGTCGCTCCATGTAAAATACTGGTATTCAGCTGCATCCGGTTAGACTGGAAGCCGACCCCAACATAGTTGGGAAAAGGCTAGGCAGATGATGATACTTTTATCCGATGATGATGAAACTTATGCGGGTGAAACCGCGGGGCGCAGCTAGTACTTATTAAACTTTCACTAAACAATTTTTCAGTTTTTACGTGATTGGCGAAAATCTCATGGTATAACATAACAGTATCATGAAAATTAACACTGGCCAATCAGCGAGACCACTAAGCCTAATTTAGCTTCAAGTAATTAGTGTTACGAGTACCATCATCTAATCACAGAACTCAATAATGGGCCACATTATCGTGTTCATCAATTACATACTTATGTAGTTAAGTTCCTATTTCTCATTAAAGTTAAATAAGCTTAATACCTTATTCAGTTCAAACAAACATATCTATGTACCTACATACCTACTTTGTGTCGAGTTTTTCATGAAAAGTTCAATGAACGAACCGACTAGACATTTTTAATCTCATTCAAACTCTAACAAAAATTTCTAAATTTAAAGAATTCGAGCACGTGTGTCAATATTTTCACAGAACTTTAAACAAGCATATTTTTTGTTCGGTGTTTTTCTTAGCATAATCAGCCTACAATGTTCCCACTGCTGGGACACGGGCCTCCTCTCGGTGAGAGTGGGCTGTAATCCACAACGCAGGCCCAGTGCGGGTTGACGGATGTCACATGTCTTAGAATCATTGGTTCATTGGTTCTAGGACATGCCGGTTTTCTCACGATGTTTTCCTTCACCGTTTTTGAGAGCAGTGGTGATGAAATAGTTTACACAAAGCAAAGTGCAAACCTTTACAATTAGTTAGTTGCGGCCGTTCCCACTCGGCCACCACTGCTCGATACTTACTTAACGTTATTTTAGCATGAAATGTAGAATAAACAGTAACGTTTTTATTGTTTTTACTCATTGTTAACAAAACAAGTGAATATATTTTCACAAAAAGCAATGATATGATGCATTTGCACCAATAATTTAATGTATTTTGGTATTGAAAGGTACAACAATAACATAAATGCGGATTTAATGGTTGTACAGAACATTATTTTAAAACACCAGCAATACCTGTCGAATGCAGACTGAAATTTCCTTCTGGACTACAATGTTGAATTCGCAAATGTAATGCGATATTGTAGATACCTACGTACTTATTTAAATACTTATTATCAATGACATTGGTAATTTTTGTAATTTTATAATTAGTAAATTATAAAATTACAAAAATTACCAACTTATGCGGGTGAAACCGCGGGGCGCAGCTTACTAGCTGCGCCCCGCGGTTTCACCCGCATAAGTTTCGATCCCGTGGGAATATCGGGATAAAAAGTATCCTATATGTTAATCCTGGTTATAAACCATCTGTGTGCCAAATTTCATCCAAATACGTTCTGTAGTTTTTGAGTGAGAGAGTAACAAACATCCATCCATCCATCCATCCATACAAACTTTCACGTTTATAATATTATGTAGTAGGATTAAATCCTAACTAATATTATAAATGCGACAATAAGTTTGTTTCTTACCTTTTCACGCCTAATCCACTGAACCGATCATCATGAAATTTTCCATATAAGTTGTCAGTAGTCTGGGGTAGAAAAGGGCATAGTACCTTTCAACCAGAAAATAAAACTGTTCCCGAGGAAAACAACACTAACTTTCGACGGTCACAATTGCTTTAGGACACTACAGGCTATATACGTGTCTTTCGAATCAAGGTTTTGAAAAATGATCCGACTTTCTGAACAGTATTGTAACAAAAAGTACTAGGCTTGCATGAATTCACGATAGTATTTCAATCATTAGCATTATGCTTTTAATAATATTTATATGAAATTTGGCACACAGATAGTTTCCGACTTGTACGCGGACGAAGAGCGACGCGAGCGAAAGTTAGTAAACTTATATATGGGACTAGCTGTACCCGTGACTATGTTCACGTGCATGTCGGAAAACAAATCGGATTTTATGAGTTTACATTTTTATACGCGGAACCCTATTTTTTTCCTAAATTGAAAGTAGTCTAAGTTACTCCATATATCATCAGCATTCTTCAGCCATTTCAGAGATTAGCCGGAACAAACAGACAAATAGACAGACAGACAGACAGAGTTTTTTTTTTGAAAAATTGTTTTTGTTATAATAAGTACCTACCTACCGTATTTATACTTCATATGCATTTAGTAAAAAGCTGTTATTTTGACATTACAAACAGACACTTCAATTTTATTTATTTTTATAGATGGATTTTGATCCCGCAAAAACTTGGTCACGAATAAGGCAAAGAAAAATAAACTCTGCACACACATCCTAGGTGGTTACCGGACTCTTATTCTGGACTGGGATGTTCTTGTCTTCGGTCAGTCGGTATTATTTAAAGGAAATTATGTTAGGTTATGTTTATAGAGATGATAATACCCGCGGTCACCTACATACCGATAGTAGAAAAATGATGTAATTACTTTGAATAAATGTTAATCCAGTACAGTTTCAGGCTCTAAAACTTTGAAACGATTTTAAAACTGTAATTTTTCGTAACCTCCCTCTTTGTGTATTGGCCTAAACACTGTGGAAAATTATTTGAATTCTGATGCAATTTTCAATATTAATCAGGAATAATTAATATTATGCTTTAACCAAATAACGAAATAAAATAAAAGTTAGAATATTTTAGTAAACAGTTTTTATAACATGCTGTATTGTCACTGCATAAACCATAGTAAATTACTTGCAACGTTCAAAAATACCGTTTTATTACTACCGGCGTAATTTACACATTTTTCATATGCACGTAAATGAATTTGCATATAGTTTTAATAGGTACTTACCTTTTAGAAACCGATTGAAATAGTTTCTCAAAATTAACCGTTTTTACGAAATACCTAATAAAAAGAATGATTTATTAACTGGGAAATTAATTTATTATTAAAATGAAAACTTTCGGTTGCGAATTATTTTATTATAAAAAGGTATTAGTTTTTCTTTTTAAAATCACTCAAAATAAGATTTGATGGTTTCCCCACATAGAACAGATTGATATTACTGTTTAAAAAATGTATGCATACTATAAAAACCTATCGTGAATGTATTACGTTACTAAGACCACTTGAAATTTTAGAACAATTTTAATGATTAAAAACAAAAGGAACTCAGCAGTTAATTTAACCTTATAAACTAAGAATAAAAAACCTTACCTGTACTGTTTTTTAGAACGATGTAATAGCGTAACTAGCGAAAGAGGGTATCATCCACTCTATATCACGTCTAGTAGCAGCCCGTTAGATGTGATTGATGACAGACGCACTGTGGAAGACTGGCAGCTGAATTTCCTCGCGACCGATTATATTCAAATGCGTTTTCGCTATGATTCGTCGCGATCGCGGGAAGACCGGCGCGCGCGCACTGACACGACGTCACCGCAAAGACTTAGGGTCAAAATACACAATCCCGCGTGGTCCAATCAGCGGGTGGAGTGATGCACACAGCTGATTGTTTTAGTGACCCTTGGACTAAAGTCACCCCGTATGATATAAAATTGTAATAAAGTGTCAAAGTCCACCGTTATCATCGCAGATCTTGGCTTACGAAACTTTTTGTGAACTGACGAAGTCACAACAGAACTTTGACTTAATTTATTGTTAATACAATTTCCAGTTTCAGCACGAGGCTGTTTTGTGTCATTATATAGGGCAAAACTTCAAAACTGCAAAATGTGTAGGTACTTTTGAACAGAATCTAAGAACAGTGTTAATTATATAACATTAGGTTACCATAAGTAGATTAATAAATACATTGTATTATTTAAGCAGTTGTAACATAATGTACATACTCACAGTTATCTACATTCATTCCTCCAGGTCAGAACAAGCATTCTGTTACCATTAGGCGCTGTTCTGATTATTCCTCACGACACGTTTTATCCATAATCAGTACACAGACACAGCTCCAACTTTAACATGAGTCTACGACGATTTAGTATCATCCAAGGGTTGGTAATTTTGCCCACATTGATGGATATCATTTTTCCTATAAACACTATACTTCTAACACAAAATAACTATAATTTTATTGTATTTTATTAATAATATATTTTATTATGACAGCTTTGACAACGACGTTTAATACGTCGCCATGGCAACGTACCTTTCTAATTCTTACCGGCCTGTATCTTTTTATATGCAAACTTATGTACGTACTATGTAAAGAAGCCACTGGCCGAATTCTTATCTCAAATTCATATTTTCTACCTGATGCTGTTCTACGAGGTTTCTTTAAAGATTCACGCAAAGCAAGGATCAGTTGGAGTTTCGCTTCTAAGGCGAACAGTATAAGGAGCCTGATACTCCAGGGCCACCTATCCTGATACTCCAGGGCCACTTATCCCAGAAATACCCAGCGTACCTCTCCGGTACGGTACCTGACGGACCCTGCCTCCGTCCTCCACCCTCCGTGAAGGGCTACTACATCTACTAGGCCGCGCCTCACCCGAGGGCCGCCTCACCTGAAGGCCGCCTCACCTGAGGGCCGCCTCACCTGAACGCCGCCTCACCTGGCGGGCTGACGAGCGTCTCCGCCGTGCCTCTCTCTCCTGCTGCTGTGCTGCGACCTGGCCTGTTGCGTGAGCCCTCCTGTCCTCACCTGAAGGGCTGACAGCGTCTCCGCCGTGCCTCTCTCTCCTGCTGCTGTGCTGCGTCCTGGCCTGCTGCGTGGACCCTCCTACGGGTGTCCTCCGTGTCGCTACGCACCAGCATCTGTCCTCACCTGTTCCTGTACCTCCTGTTTCTGCTCCTGTTCCTGGACCTCCAACTGTGTCTTCACCTCAGCCTCTATCACGCATCGTCATCCTACACCCCACCTCCACATACTACACACCACTCTTCAGACCATCTTCATCTTTTACTTGTAAATATACCTCTAATTGTTTTCTATCTCCCTTTTTCATTTTATTCCTTAACCATACTTTAGTTTCCTTGTCGCTACACGACACAGTACTTGATGGTCTATGATATAATTGTTTGCTTTTAAATATATTGTGTATTTAATTGCTGTTAAATATACGTTGTTTCAGATTAATTTAATATCATTTCATAATTTGTTTATGTAGGTAGATCTTCAAATAGATAAAAAATAGAGCTTTAGACAAAAACCCAAATATTTTTTTACTATACTACTTGATGATTTTAATAGGGTAGTTTCCTGGGTAAAAAAATATTATTATATTTAGTCCGTCAGTTAGACGAAAAATAATGGACACGTATTTATTCTTTTGTCAATTTTTGTAATTGACAAAGAAAGCGCGTTAAAATTTTGGAGTGGGGTCGTGACGTCACCCCATGCTAAAAAGTGTAGAAAGGCGTGACGTCACGCGGAACTTTAACGGGTGATATCTTCATATTTTTTATATAAATGACAAAAGAAAAAATACTGGTCCAATATTTTTTAATAATCTAACTGACAGGCTAATTAGATTTTTTTTAGGAAACTAGTCTATGATACACAGGTATCATCATAATTTTATTAATCATCATCATTACCTTATATGTTATTACACAACCCAATCCTGAAACGCGGCTACGCTTATTTTTGGTGAAACTACTTATTTAATAGGTACCTAAATATGTACTTTGGAAACATTCTAGATCAAAACATTGGAGTGGCTGATTAAGTCTGACTCACACACTTAATCAGCCACAGACCGACACAGATCGTCACAGACTTAATCAGCTGCATGATCTTAATTAATGTTTATTTTCCTTAAACTTTTGAGCAAAAAAAAACATTAAAATATTGCCTAAAAAAAATTTTGACTAGCAGGAAACTTTTATTTTCAAAGAGGTCCTACTTTGTGCAGGCAATATGTGAAATAACTGTGGGTGAAGAAGGTTACGGTTCCAAAGTTGTATGTTTCATATGTAAGGTTGAACAAGATATAAATGTAGACAGGGACAGTGCACACAAAGGACTAAGGCGCCTTCCTCATCGTATCGTTTCGTATTCGTTTCTGTACCAAATCTGTACAGTCGAATGTTTCGGTAGTACTCGGTACAGAGACGTGCGCATGCGCTCGGTAAAGAATCTCTATCGAAACGAAAACGTGCCGATCCGGTGAGGAAGGCGCCTTAAGCGGGCAGCCCAAAAGATGCTTGATACTACCGTTAAAAAAATGCCTAAGGTTTAAGGCATTGGTAATAGTGTTTTGGTAAGCGTACCCAAAGTTGATCGCGGGCCTCTGGACATGATAAATATTCAAGGGAAAATTGTTGATATAAGGAATGGTGTTCATAAAGTTGGACTAAATTCGGTACTATAAAAAATTGTTTGCCACGGCAAGAGTTGCAGTACTCACATACAAACTATGGCGACGAAATTTCTGTAACTCCAATTTCTTTGAGAGAGGCTGTGGCAAGTCAGTCGCCTTTTGGTGGGCAGGGATTCCAAAAGTGTAGTTGTTACCCTGCTGTAAATCAGTGTCGCAATAAGACATGCGTCTTTTAAAAACAAAGTCAAATATTAAATAAAATTTTAATTTACCCACTTTGTAACGCTATTTAATATCATGTTTACTAATTTAAAACAAGCAATTACATGTTTCATTTTTTTATATCTTTATTATGTACACGCAATTAAGCTACGCTATTTGATCTCATGTTTACCAAAAATTAAATAACTAATTTAAAATAAACAATGACTATTGTCACTTGTTTCATCTATTTTTATTTTGTCACAATGTCCCCTTTTATATAAACGGCCTAAGCATCAGCCAGCCAGTTCATTAAATCTTGTATTAGACGAATTGGCTGAATATTTATTGGCTATCATTCAGGCCGCTAGTTGAACGATGCCGTTTAGTTAAAAGGCTGGGCAGTTAACTGAACGGCTAATTAAACTAGTTGGCTGCGACATATATATTAGAAATCGATGGACTTCTGGATCTTCCTGAGTCTGATCGAACGCAAGAACACAAACAAAGCACACAAGCATAGCTAATACCCAACCATTGGTCAGGCTGTCGAACCGAGTATAACAAATTAATATTCTATATGGGAAAGTGAGTTTGTTTGTTTGTTTCGCTTTCATTCTAAAACGGCTAAACGGATTTGGACGAGATTTGGCACACAGATAGACCATAAGCTAGGTAAGGACATAGGTTAGGTACTTTTCATCCTGAATCGCAGAGGATGTCTCGGGAAACAGCTATTGCACCATAATTATGTATTACAAGGTGAGCTTTTCGGATTTCAACGAGTTTCAAAAGGTTAGTTACACAGTAGAAAGTAGTAGCAGTACTCTTGGAGTACAACACAGTAGAAACAACATCACCACCCATCTGACTTTATCCCAATTTATTTAGGATAAGTGCTGGCTATGAATAAAGTATACAATAAATAGATTGAATTAATGTCAATCTACTACGTGAGCTGAGCATGTTATAATGTAATCCAGCACAACAACCACAAAGTGTGCCCATCCATCATTTTAGGGCTGGTCGGTAGACTCATAGGTATAAAATATCTATGAGAATTTTCGCCGTAATCCCTCAACCAACAAGGTACTATACACCGTGTTCCGGACGATATACATAAACTTCGACCAGCAGTGCGATTCTGTAACTATCTCACCGTGATAACTTAGGTGAAGTGAGCGTGGAGTGAGCTGTCATTCGAACTAATGCCAAGGATTGACACTATTGACAGCTCACTCTAAGCTCACTTCACCTAACTTTTCACGGTGAGATTTTTACAGAATCGATCGGCAGATGTTCAGACCATGGAAATAAGCATTTTTCGTTATGGACACATTAATGAATTCTTATTTTTTGTTAATTTTCATAAAAACTAAATATCTTGACATAAATCAAACGATATGCATGCCTGTTTATCTCTTTATCCGAAGCATATAATAGATTTGTCATTTTAATTGCAAGGCAACATAGGCCAAATTAAGACTTTTTCTTACTGCATAGCTCAATTAAATTTCATTAAATGAAATCACAAATATCTTTGTAACGAAGCCTTTACGAAGCCTGTGTTAGATTTGATTTGTAAAAGCTATAGAAGCGTTTGCCAACGTTTATGGATAACATGAAGAACATGGTGTACATATAATATTTTATTTTTTTACTAAACTCCATCGGTTTTCTTAAAACCTTGTCGTGTAGCGACAAGAAAAGCTTAACTATAAAGACAAAAGTAGTTAAAATAAATAAAGGGAAGTAGAAATCAATTAAAGATTTATTTACAAGATAAGGATGGAGATGGAATGGCAGTGGTGTGTATAATGTGGAGGTGGGTGTAAAAAGTCAAAGTCAAAGATTTATGCTTTAGTTTTTTTTTTGTACAGGGGACGATGCGCGATAAGTGGGTTGAGGAGGCTGAGGTGCAGATGTAGCTGAAGAGGTAGACCGACGCGAGGCAGGTGTCGGTGACAGGTGCAGGTGCAGGTGCAGGTGAGGGCAGGTGCTGGTGCACGTGCGGCACGGAGACACCCGTAGGAGGGCCCACGCAGCAGGAGCAGAACGCAGCACGGCAGCAGGAGGAAACAGGGGATGTTGTCAGCCCTCCAGGCGAGGCGGCCCTCAGATGAGGCGCGGCCCAATAGATACAGGAGGATCTTCGGAGTGCTCCGGCAAGGCACGGCCCAGTAGGTACAGGAGTGTCTTCTCAGGCGGCCCTCGGATGAGGCGCGGCTCAATAGACCAATAGATACAGAAGGCCTTCACGGAGGACGGAGGACGGAGGCATAGGTAGGGTCTGTCAGGTACCGGAGCGGAGAGGTACGCTGGGTGTTCCCGGGATAGGTGGTCCTGAAGTATCAGGCTTTTTGTTGTATTCGCTTTAGAGGCGAAACCCGAACTGATCCTTGCATTTTGTGGATCTATTATGTCAACTCGTAGTAGTATGTAGAAAATATGAATTTGAGATATGAAAGTGGCCATGATTAATTTTGGATAAGTATGCATGTATAATCAGCTAAAGAGATAAAGGCCGGTAAGGATTCGAAAGAAAAGTTGCCATGCCGCATTGAGCCCGCGTGGTGGATTACGGCCTTCTCCCTCTCACAAAGAGGGAAGGAATCAATATAAATTATCTTTAAAAAATTTGATCCTCACCCGAGAGCGACTTATAGTATGATAACGAGAAGATAGACAAATTGCACATCCTCCTTGGTGACCCTCATCACCAATTTGTTTGCTAATTAGCGTGTTGTTAAAGTGATTGTTTCTTTACCGATTTGAAAGTTTCAATTTCATTCATATTGCAATTATGTAATACATACTGATAGAATGGCAACAAAATGTATCTTCTTTTTAATAACGGAGACAACAAGACGACAAGCACATATTCAACACATTCTCGTTCTCGTTAAGCACATATTCTGCGGCATAGTAATAAATCTGCCTCTGGTCACGTAAGTTGGAATGGACCTGTTGTAGAACCTTATACAAAAAGGTTTATCCAGGACAGTCAGTATCACTAGTCTTAGTCATAGTCCTCTATTTCTGATGTTTAGCAACATTACATAATAAGCCTATAACGTTCCCACTGCTGGGGCACAGGCATCGTCTCTTCGAGAGGGAGAGTGGGCTGTAATCTATCACTCGGGCCCAGTGCGGGTTGGTTGAACAGATTTGGGTAACTAAACTCAATGATCATTTATAAATATTCAAAACTTTTACTCTATTTTTTTTTTGTTTGCAAATCGCATATAAATAGGCTTAAAGCTAAGATACAGTTATGGACCCTGTAAGGGCACAGCAACTTAAGTAAAAATAAAATAATTAAAAGTAGAAATATTAAAATAATCCTAAACCAATAATAATAATAATAATAAAAAAAAAAAAAAAAAATTAAAAAAAAATTAATAATTATTAATTATCTAACAATAGATTAAATCTTGACCTTTGCTTAACCTATGATAAAAAACTAAAATATTACGTCGAAATATTCCTCCACGTCGATGTCGACTGGCAATGTAGGTACCCAAGAGACTGACGGCATTGCCACGTTGTATAGCAATGCTTAGCCTCTGGCCAAGGTAAAAGCCAGCCCTGGGGTGAAATGATAAATAGATAATAAGATAGATCTGTCAAACCATTGGCCGACCTTGGTATAACTTTTTATCTGAAATTAGCTGAAAAAAAGATGATGAAACTCCACTTCGTGTTACAACAAACAACGAATTTCTACGATGCTTGCATGCTTTAGGTGCATCATTTGAATTTTGTTTTGTGACGGGCAGAAAAACAGACTGACAACGGCCCACTTATTATAATAATATGAAAGTGATAACACAGTCACATGATAAAGAAGTTGCTACACCAAGGGCTTTGCGAATAAGAAGTATTATTCTTCTTAGCGTGTCGACGGCAATTTAAATTGACTCTGTCCAGAATTCGGCTAGTTTTTGAGCGCTATCACCAGCGTACATCAGTTCTTGTAGCATGCAGCTGACAGGACACGCAGGACATGACATCATTATGAAGTGATCTTTCGAGATAAAGTCAGTTAGGTTCTCATACCTTTCAAACAGGTACACTAGTAGAAATAGCTATTTCCAAGGAAGTTTTTCTGCCATGCCTTTGGTGCAATTAGAAACTTCCTCAAAGAAACCCTTCTACAAGGAGCTCAACTTCTAATAAGATAAGAACATTAAAAGATTCTCATGACATCGGTACCTACATGTATTTCTTTTCCTTAAAATGAGAAAATGACAAGGGCACATTGTATGTTGTATACCTTTATCTATACATATAAAATTCAAAGTCCTGACTGACTGACTGATAGATCAACGCACAGCCTAAACCGCTGGTCCTAGAGACATGAAATTTGGAGGGTGTGTTTTTCGTGAAGAGTAGGCATCCACTAAGAAAGGATTTTTCGAAATTCCACCCCTAAGAGAGTGAAAAGGGGGGAATTCGTTTGTATGAAAAATCTTATTCCTTGAGTTAATAAACTTGAAACTTGGCACGAATATTTACTTATCTAAATAAATTATGAAGATAGACAGTTTTTTTTCTTCTAAACTACTCCCTAATAAGGGATTGGGGGGTTTCAAAGTTTGTATGGAGAATTTTAGCGCGCAGTCCGATTTACTCGAAACTCAGTATTTATACCTAATATTGAAAGTAAAGAATAATGTGTATCAAAGTTTTATGAAAATCTACCCCTGACGGGCTGAAATGGGGTAGTCAATTTTTCAGGGGAGGATTTTACTGCATGGCTTGATTAACTCGAAAATTAGTATAAATAATCTTTGAGTCAAGTTATGAATACATCTAAAACGATTTTTTTTAAATTCTACCCCTTTGGGGGTGAAAAGCGGGGATACAGTTTATATGAAAAATCTTCTTCATTAGGTTAATAAACTTGAAACTTTTCAAGAATACTCGCCTAAGTAAGTAATAAAGTTTATCATTATAAGTTTTTCAAAACTACCCCTCAAAGGGGGATATAGAGGTGTTGAAGTTTGTGTGGAATAATTTGATTGCGCGGTCCGATTAACTCGAAACTCAGTGCTTATACTCAAGACCAAAAATAAATGTATCAGGGCTTTTCGAAAATCTACCCCTAACGGGTTGAAAAGGGGTAGTTAATTTTACAAGGGAGGATTATAATGCGTGGCTTGATTAACTCGTAAATTGGTATAAATAATCTTTGAATCAAGTTATGAATAATCCCAAAAGATTTTTCAAAATTCCACCCCTGTGGGGGTGAAAAGCGGCGGATACAGTTTATATGAAAAATCTTATTCATTTAGTTAATAAACTTGAAACTTGTAATTAATAATAAGTATGTAAAGTTGTGGAAAATTTCCACTGACGGGACAAAAAGGGGTAATTCAGTTTTTAAGGGGAGGATTTGAACTTGAAACCGTATGTTATATTTTCACGCCTAAACCACTGAACTTCTGATTTGGCATAGAGGTAGATGGCATCCTGGGGAAGCCCATACATCTTATCCTGTAAACATGTTCCCGTGGGATAATTTCCGACATCCACGCGGGCGAAGCCGCGGGCAGAAGCTAGTCCTATATAATAAATAATATCCAAAGAGTAGCAAGCCTCATGGGTGCTATCTATAAAAATAATTAAAATTTAAGTGTCTGTTCGTAATGTCAAAATAACAGCTTTTTATTAAATGCATTTGAAAGTATATATGGTACCTACTTATAACAAATAAACAATTTAAAAATAAAAAAAACAGACAGCTGTTTGTTCCGGCTAATCTCTGAAACGGCTAGACCCATTTCGACAGGACTTTCACTGGCAGATAGCTAATGTTATAAGGAGTAACTTAGGCTGATTTTATTTTAGATAAAGAATTAGGGTTCCGCGCAAAAAAATAAAACCTTTGAAATCCCACTTGTTTCCCGACATGCACGCGAACGGAGTCGCGTGCACAGCTAGTCGTTAATATAAATAATGCTTTATACATTAATAAACAGTTATATTTTACCTTGCTTCATTCTCAATGATTTTTCATTCCGGAAAACACGAAAAAAGCCACAGACTAAATCTACCATAAATCAATCATGAATTTATTATGTATTTACGAGTTTATGAGCTGTCACGTTTTTTTTATAATATTGTGCAAGTTTATACAAACACGTTTTGCACATTTTGCGTGAATCACTATCAACGATAACCTTTAATTAATTTATTAAGTGCAACTAGAAACATCACTGTGTCAGATAAGCTTGCAGCATCTACGTGCCGGGATAAACGTTTAACCTGTTCTCGTTATTTTCCACGTAGATCACGTTTTGTAGGTAAACTTACGTGATAACGATAACTCCTGAACTTTTCATCTAAAATTAACCTGTGTGTTATTATTGTTTGGGGTAAGCACTTAGTGATAACGACGAAACATGCGAGTACCATGTGCTCACCTAGTTTGATGTAAGTGTTACAAATGTGAAGATTGTGTATACGATCTATTTCTTTTTGTTTTATTGTTTTTAATCTGTGTGTTTATCGTTTATTTTTATGTTATGCCTTGTTACTTCTTCACATTGACTAAATAACTGATTATGTTTACAAAATGTAAAAATAGTATTTTAAGAAAGTAGCTACCTACTTACCCTCGGGTCCGTAACTTAACTTCGAGAGTCATATGTTCGATTAATGGAAAATCGACTGAACGATTGTTCGAATGAAATTTATTGCGAAACAACCTGTTATCGCCAAACGCTACTTCGACTGAACGATTCATTGAATATTTATTAATCGATGGACTGCTCTTTCGCATGAGTTTCAGTTATTATATAGTTTAATAATTGAAATAAAATTATAAATAAATAATAAAGCACAAAAATGAAGGGAAAAAAGTTTATTATAAAAAAAACCATTTACGTTAAGATTTTCGCACAAAATTATGGTAATCAAAAACCTTTTCGGTAGATTAAGGGCGTTAGCCCTGAGAACTCCACTAATAATCCAAACATAAAATAATAATCACTACCCAATCATCAAATTTAAACGTTTTTTTTTTTTTTAAAGAGACATACCTAAGCCATCGAGCTCATGAAGTCAAGCCTGTCCATGTGTTCCTTTTGATTTAAAAGATTTTTCAGCTTTTCTTCTTTCCCAACCTGTTTTTTCTTTTTGCTAGGAGAAACTGACTCGTCTTGGGCTCTAATTTTTTCTATAATCAACTCATTCTTTTTTGTTCTTTTTCCATTTCTTTTATTCTTTTAAATAGGTTACACTTCTTTCTTCCTAGGAGCCCATTCCAGCGGTGATGCCATGATTCGACTGAATTTTGGGAATTTTGCGTGTTTAATTCCAAACGATCATGGGTAGACCATGTTTCAGGTGGGAACAAAGGTGGAATTCTTTGAATTGACACATTTAAAAAAATCGTAATATTAGTGTCAGTTTTATTAGTAGCGGCAGTATTAGTAATATTAGGGAAAGAAGAAAAACTGAAAAAAGAAATTAAATCAAAAGGACAGGCTTGACTTCATGAGTTCGATGGCTTACATTTGCCACTTTAAAAAATAAAATTACGTTTTAATTTTTAAATTTGATACCAACTAAAACTCATGAGAAAGAGCAATCCATCGATTAATAAATATTCGATGAATCGTTCAGTCGAAGTAACGGTTGGCGATAAAAGGTTGTTTCGCAATAAATTCCGTTCGAACAAATTGTTCAGTTGACTTTCCATTAATCGAACATATGACTCTCGAAGTTAAGTTACGGACCCCTTACTCTTATAATACTCGTAGATTTATTTATGTTACTGTTATTAACTTTTTTATGTGAGCGTAATTTTTTAGTTTTCATGTACAATTTTATTTTTGATTTTTGTTTCTACGATTTAGATTTTTAATAAATATTTATAAGTATAATATTGCTGTGCCCTGACAGGGTCTACAACGGCTCTTAGCTATAAGCCTTTTGTGAACATCTGTATACGAGTACCTTGTAGAATGCAAATAAACGAATATAAATATGAATATGAATACCGTGTGGTGGGACCCTGGTGACCTGCTATACATTCCCAGTGCAGACACTAGTCTCTCACAACTATTGTCAATAGTTTCTAAGCTTGTCTAATTCAATATGATGCCATTGTTTGTGAAGAAAAAATAAATGATTTGAATTTGAATTTTAAAACTAAATGTTAAACAACTTTGCAATAGCCAATTGCACTGAATTTCAGGACTACGAGTACAATCATTATTTTAAATAAAAAGATATTCACTGCTGGACACCCCCCCAAGTATCGGCGACCGGTCCTGCGCTGCCCTCATCGAGCGAATTCCCATGACCTTCAGTTGGATCCACCTTGTGGAATCGTAAGTACCGACACGTGACGCTGAGTCTTCCGGTACGTGATCACCACCCCAAAACTTTTGAACCTCCTTGGCCATCAATGTTTAGCTATATCCTTGGTTTATCTGTGCATAACGTGTTTAATGTTTCATGAATAAATAAATGTGGTGGAAACGCATAAGGAGGTTCGATTACGTATGTATAATCAATGTATTACGGGCTTCCATTGGCCCCTCTTAATTTATCGTCAATATGTATGAAGTGGGCTGAAGGGGCGTGCTTGTGCATTAATTCTAAGTGTTACAATTGTGCCGAATTGACTAAATGGCATGTGCATACATTAGTGTTCCTACATATGCTATAAATAGCTGCAATCTATTATTTTTCCCACGACTTCGTGCTCATGAAACTTTTACCCTCGTAAAACGGAAGGGCAAAGATTTTGTATAAGTAATGTCTTTAGGTAGTAGATACCAACTCGTTTAAGAAACCAACTTTTGGGCTTTATAGTTCCGAAGATTTCATTACTTTTATATGATAATCGGTAACTACCTAGTTCTATGGTTAATAAACAAGCATTCCGCAATGTTCTTTAACCGTGCAGGCAGCTTCGAATTTATCTAAATCCTCCTCCACTCAACCTATTGAGATTAGGATTAAACGTTCTTTAAACCTAGGTTAGGCCATAAAGTTCAATAACTTCAATAAAAGTCCTATTGGAATCTGTCCATTGGAAGATTTCATCCGATCCGATCTGCATCCGATTTCAATAGCATCATTCCATCAGCATCACAGATGAGTATGCGCGTCACGTTATAACGTGACGCGCATACTCATCTGTGATGCTGATGAAAATGCTAGAAAAACTTTCTTGAACCACAACATAGTGTGTGGTCTATCACTCTAGTTCAAGGAAAGTGATATGATAGATCATGACCTTATCATCATTGATGTTACTCATCACGTTTTACTACGCGTGAATATGTTTTTCATAAGAATTTCATAAGAGAAAATAAATGTGATGGAATACAGTTTCCTTGGAAAATTTGCAGTTTAAGTTATACGTGACAAAAATGAGCTATAAATAGACCGGCTTAGCAAAAAAAAAAAAAACAAAATAACTCATAGGGGAATTTGCGAGAAATATAGGTACATAGGGAAAGAACTATAATTTGCTGTGTTTTATTACATAACTTGTAATAAATAATACCTACTACTTATTGCAAAAACTTTTTGGCCAAAAAACGTGTGTGAGTTTATTTACGCATCAAAGAACATTCTAGAATTCCCTCGAACTATTTCGAATACGGGAGTCTCTCGTATCTTATTTGCCAATTTAATACATCATACGGATACAGTAGGTTCGTATTGTACACAAATTGCTAAATTGATGCACGAGTTTGATTCGTAACACATTGTCAATTGCCTAATGGGCTAAAAGCAAGTGTGCCTGCGACCCGCGAACATCTAGCATCTCTCTGGTTCTTTTATTTCATAACTACCTTGGCGACCTGTAATATCCAGCAAAATACGAAGAAAATAGTAAGCTGCTTTTATATTTATGCCGAGTTATTTCTTGGAAATACTTTTTTCAGATTCCTGTTTCACTGAATGCTAAAAGAAAATACTTGTATCTTATATTCCCAGAGGACCTCGAAAGTAAATTGGTTGTTATGTATGTATTTGTTTATTTCTGACATTCTAAACATGGAGATCTTGGGTACATACATCTCCGGTAGTATCCGACCGAATGTTCGGTTTCGGCGAAACCGAAACACGAGTTTCGGTTTCGGCGGCAAACCTGCCGAAACTACGACCGAAACTGAAACTGCATTCGGGAGTTCTCGCGCTGCGATCGGTCATGTTCGGCGCGTTGAATTCCAAGCGACGAAGACATTTTGCCGCGTTCACGTGCCTAATCATGACGTGTCTGGCTTGTGTTTGAAGTTCGTTTTGTTTGTTGTGAGTTATCGGTTTTTTTTTTAATTTGGTACGTTGTATCACGTAATATACCATAAGAGTAGGTAGTAAACATTAAAAAATAATTCAATATACCAAACTAATACCTATATTATAGTAAACTCAAGTTTAACCTAACTATATAAATATTTTTTTGGTTAATTTAACTCTCTCGCTAATGCTATACCTAAACAAACATTTAAATTTGGAATTTGAATTTGAAGTGTTACTGTTGAAAATTGATCATCTGAGTCCCCCCGGTCCTAAGTTTAAAACTTCTATTATTTTCTACATTTGGCCATTTGTAATTGAGGCTAAGATTAAAATGGGTTAATTACGGAATTTATAAGGAAAATAGTAGATTTTTTTTGGTACATATCTGATTTGTGTAACGGCTAGGCCCAAAACGGGGTTTGCCCTTTAAAATGCATTAAGTACTGATTACACCTAATACGACAATCTTTCTTTTGTTGTAGTATTCAATCATCGATGACGAAAGGACAATATGGTTCAAAAACAGCATTTGGCAATTTTTCGAAAAAAGTTCATCTAATTCATCTAAAGCTAACAAACAAACAGCAACACATATTTGTTTTAACTGAAGTGTCATACAAAATGACGAATTAAGTTTAAAAAAAGTTAATATTTTGCTTTTGATAGAGGTATTATTATTTCGTAAGTATTATTTCATATTTGCATTGGGATAAGTTTTACTTACCTATTTAGGCGTTTAGCTTTTGTGGTTACTTTTTGTTGTTGTTGAAGTGTCATACAAAATGACGAAATAAATTTAGACGAAGAAGGTAATTTGTTCTTAAGATAATAGTTATTTGTTATACAAGAGTGCAAAGTTGCTTTTTAACCGCGTGTTCAATTTTGATGACCGAGCAAGCGAAGGATTCTAAAATTGAATCACGAGCGCAGCGAGTGATTCAAAATTAGAATCCTGAGCGTTAGCGAGGGAATCAAAAGAGCACGAGGTGAAAAATCTTTGCACTCGAGTGCAACACGTAACTTTTCATTCCACCTCAGCGAGGAAATCACTAAATGCAAAGGCGTCAAGCAAACTTCCTCGTCGCTAGAATCACTCATTTTAGATTTTTCACTTGTTTTCAAGTTTCTTGTTTTTAATATAAGGTTTAACAATGACGTGGAAAAATGCCGCGTAAAGAACCGCGTACAAAGCAAATTGAAAAAAGAACACCAAGAAGGTTCCGAGCCTGAGTTTTTAACAAATTAAAAAAAAGTTGTATGATATATTCGGCACCATAGAGGTAGCAGTAAATAGTTTTAATGTTTTTTTTAATTCACAAACTTAGTGCACACGATGTTCTAAATTCAATTTACTTTATCCTCTAGAGAATAAAAACGGCTTTTCCACTCAGATATTGAAGATTAAAAATACTCTTTCCGAGATGGTGGGATGAAAAAGTGATTTATTCTGTTTTGTTTTTTGTTTATTACTTAAATATGAAGTACCTATGTCGAAGACTGCATAGCCATGTGATAAAACATATGTGTGTAAGATAAAAAAATAAAGACTGACTGATTATAATAACGTTTTCTTCATTTTTCCCTCAAAACATGATCTTTGTAAGGAAGTTTCGGTTTCGGTTTCGGCCGAAACTGAGGCCGATGCCGAAATTCGGTTTCGGTTTCGGTTTCGGTCGTAAAAACCAGTTACGGTCGGACACTAATCTCCGTTAATAAATTTCGAATCGATTGAATAAGTTTTCGTTTAGAATAGTCTATGAATGTTTGTGATAATAGAAACTTAGATGTTGATGTTATTTCTCCGGAGGTGACCGGTCAATCGTCACCGTCATCGATTCATGCGTAGAGCTGATTATCTTACTATAATTAATTTCGTTACGTTAAATAAACACGAGACTAAAATAAATACTGTTACCAATTCGCCTTCGCCGGAATGCTCATATTCTTTCCCTTCTGTTTAATGTGCTCTTTTCCCCTTCCACCCCTCTCTATCTCAAGAAACGTTTTCAGTTTCTTTGCGACTCCCACACGAAAATAACTTGAAGCTCAAAATGCCAATGCATTCCACAACTTTCCTTGATAAATCCTTTACTGTCCAGGTCGCTCGTTTGTGGAATGCGTTGCCAGTTGAAATAAAACGCGCGCAGTCGTTACAGCTATAATAATAATAATAATATCCCTGGACATATCACACAGCACCATCTAGTCCCAAGCTAAGCAACCTAATGCTTGTGTTATGGTAACAAGATGGGTGATAAACTACTTATATCCTTTTTTTTTTGTAAATACTTACATATTATAAATAGAAAAACACCCAGACTCGGAACAAATACATGTAGGACTTACAAATATTTGTTTTGTGCGGGAATCGAACCCGCGATTCGCAGCGCAGCAGTCGATCGCTCAGCCACTGCGCCAACCGTGCTGCCAAAAGCCAGCTGCCAGCTGTTCAAAAGACTTATAAAGGAGCACTATTTGTCGTTGTGATCTTGTTGTCCTAACTGCAATCATCTACAGTCTTCTTTTATTTTTCGTTGCTTGTATACAATACATAGTATGTATGTATTTATGTATCTATAATTTTGGATATGTGCATATTTGTGTATCTATTTTAGTGTATTGTATATATAATATTTGCACCAACGAAAGTCCCATTTTATACCTAGGAAAATCATTGTCCATTCTAAGGTTGCCTGGAAGAGATCGCAGTAATGCGATAAGGCCGCCCATTGTATATTCTGTAGCGTTTCATGTATTTTTTTATACAATGTATTTTTGTGGTGTACAATAAAGTATATATAAATAAATAAATAATATCAACAGCCTATCGATCTCAATGGACCGTGAAAGTGTGACGTCACAAGTCTTTTAGGGTTGTGGGTATGCCCATCGTGCCCACAACGGTGGAGACCGCGAATCGGCAAACGTAAGGTGGGACGCCCTCAGGCTAGGTGGAGCGACGAACTTGGCAGGATGGCTGGTAGCAGCTGGATGAGAGTTGCCGAAAATCGAGTTGAATGGCGTTCAATAAGAAAGGCCTATATCCAGCAGTGAACTGCTATAGGCTGATGATGATGACAATTGAATGAACTCGGTAGTCCGAAATGTTTTTGCATTATTTTCCGGTTATTACCTATAATGCCCAGTATTGAATGCAATTCGTGTGTCTGATTTAATCAGTCAAGGCACTGCACTGAAGGTGATCCAATTCTGTTTTTTCGAGTTCAATATCACCGTAGAAGTACAGTCGAACAAACTATTTGGTAAACAGGTAGCTGACTTGCTTCTACCACAGAATAAGTAATAGTATTACTTTTAAAATATGCTGTAAGCCGTCAATTATTTAAAGTTACTCTCTTAAGTTTTCCATAAGCTTAAAAAGTTATACTAATTGCTACGCATATTATAAAAATTTAATACTATTAGCAGTGTCGTGAAAACATAAATCTTTTTGCCTGTATACTGAATAGTTTGTTTGTCTGTACATAGTTACGAAAAGAAGGACTATACCTATTTTATAGGATGTCGTGTTTAATATAATGAATACGAAATGGCGGATTTCAATGGTTTTTTTTTTCTTTACCCAGTTTTGCCATTATTACTTTCTGAGGCAACCTCCTCGTTGCGGAATCGGGAGCAAAAAATATTAGTTGGCAATGATGGCATTTCGGTTCTGCGCTCGGCAGTTCATAGTTACGTTTATCATGGCTTTAATAAGTTTACATGTAATTGCTAGAATGTTTAATAATATTATAATATTTTCTTAAAGTCTACTCTTTTGGCATCCACATTTATGCAGGAATAAGAATGGTCCACTCGTGCCGATTGGAAGAAAGATGGCAACCATTCATAGCTGTAAATTAATCATGTAGCTGTGTTGATTGAGTACCGAGTCTTACATGAAAATAACAGTATAGAGGTACAAACAGATCGGAAACAATGAACAGAAACCAATGGAATGTTGGATGTTTGACTGCCCCAAGATGAATAGTAACCTCACATTAACTCGTAATTTTTAAATATTCATTCAAGAATTATTAAGAGTTTAAAAATTTCCTAGAACTTTCGTGAACTGTTAAGCATAAAAAGTATCTTATTTGTTTTTGTTGATTGACATGACAAGTTTAAGGGGAATAATAATACAGTACTGCCAACTAGGAAGGGGTCAGGTCGCTTTTCCTTTCTCACCTACCGCCTGACGCAGGTCCTCTCCGGACACGGATGTTTCGGGAGGTTCCTGCACATAATCAGGCGGGAGGAGACGCCCGGGTGTCACCACTGTCAGGATCGCCCAGAGGACACGGTGGAGCATACGGTGGAGGTCTGCCCTGCTTGGGCAGAGCACCGCCGTGTCCTCGTAGAGGCGATCGGCAGCGGCGGCGACCTCTCGCGTCCGGCCCTGGTTCAAGCCATGGTCCGGGGCGAGAGGGAGTGGGAGGCAGTCACCTCCTTCTGCGAAGCAGTCATGCTAGCGAAGGAGGTGGCGGGGTGGGCGAGGGAACGCACCTCACGCCTCAGCCGCCGCGGGAGACGCTCCGGGCGTCGGGAGCCGCGTGACGATTCCCGGCCACCGTAGGCGCGGGCCTGCGGGCGGTGAGTAATGGGTAACTCACCGTCCGATCAGGACCAGGCCCGTGCCGGACGGCGTGTTGTGTTCCACGCGCGCCTCAAAGAGATGTCAGCATGAGAGACGGGGCCCCATAGGGCCGTAGCCTGCCAGGGTAGCGGGATTGTCCGAAAGGGTTACCGCTGCCCTGGAACATAAAGGGCTAAGGAAGGAACACGGGTGGGTTTTAGTCAGTAAGAGTCTGACACTCCCTCCTGCTCCACCCAGAGCGGGAGGAGTCATTTGATGATTTCCCATCCTCAAAAAAAAAAAAAAAAAAAGGTCGCTTATAACAGGTATCAAAACGATTTACTATCTGAAACTAAGAAGTGACAATCAGAGTTTATAGCGGGAATCGATGGCCTTCAATTCGGTGTCCTGTTTAGTTGCGTGTTATTGTGTTTTCACAGGGGTTTGATTCAGAAACTGGTGTGGTTTTTAAAGTGACAATCGACTCTAATCTGAAAACTCTTGTTCGTTGTGCTTTTTCATTTTGGATTTTAGTCCATTTATTTTCAGTTAATATTAATCCTTATTTTCAAATACTTTCATCATTTCAATCACCTACTTATGTTGTCTGTCTGTCTTTATTTCAACTGATTTGAATAAGTAGTTTAGGATTTACAAGAGTTTAATACTATACACGCGGGCGGGGAGTGATTTTTGCGCGGACTGTAGAATGCTCGTTGTATCACGGTTTTTGGTGCAATTACCCCTTTGTAGATATTGACTCAAGTATCACCGTGCGAAATCGGGGTGGGTCGTTAGTCAAAAATATAATTATTAATATTATCGCAGATACATCTAAACGCCTAGGTAAAAGTTCATAGCAATGTTATTTCTTTGCAGTTTTTGTGTGCCTATTGGCGTAGGAGGGTACACGATTTCATTTTCAGGATTATAAAGATATTAAAAGTTCCTGAAACTTTTTTTATATGAAATACTAAAATTCAGCTATGCAGCATTACATATTGCTAGGTACCATGTTTATACATTGCTGAAAAGTCGTCCATACTTCTATTTAGCCATCTCCTTTGGTAAATTAACTCTTTTTTTTGCGCTTTAAGAATACAACTCAGCCAAATCACCCAAAAAGCAGCCAAGCTCAAATGGGACTGAACACGTTTGACGCATCTGAAAACGTCCAACGGCATCGCGGAAGACCCAGGCGATAGCGGGACGAGTTTGACGCTTGTATGAGAGATTGGTCCATATTGGCTCAGGATCGAGATGAGTGGAAAAAGGAAAGGGAGGCCTTTGCCCTGCCGTGCAAATGAAGTACGTGCTAATTGATATTTATTCGAAGACATCTTCGGTACTCAATTTCAACTATATCCGACGACCCTGGTTACTAATCTCCTTTGTTGACCGTACCCGATCCAAGTTATGATGTCCCAAACGTCTATCACAATCGGATGATTGTGATGGATTTTTCATGGAGGAGGATTTCTTGCCCTGCAATATGGTTCAACCTTCCTTGACCCTCTTTTTCAGATACCTATAGAGCTATTTCCAGCAATGGAGTACGTTAGAGCCCGATGATGATGTAAAATAGTGTTGTGTAATTTCCATGCAAATGAGGTATCCGAAATACATAACAGGTAATGAATATTTAAAGAGTCATTCGATAGAAGCAGAACCATAACACGGTATAATTTCTTTATCATCTTACCTATGGCGCTATTTAAGGGTGCCATTTCAGGTTGAAACCTAATTGCCAACCGTATTGAGTGGATGATAAGTGACCATCTTTACATACCAAGACCCCTGCGTGCCTCGGAAAACTTGTTAAGCCGTTGGTCCTGGCTGTCATTCGTGGATTTTTGGCAGTTGTTAAGGTTCGTCAGAAGCCCGAAAATTTGACAACCAGTCTAAATTAAATAAATTAAATTAAACTTTAATTTAGACTAGGTCCATAAAAGTCTTACCAAGGGGTATTATATTACTCAAGTAAGGCAGTCCCTCCATGTAAAATACTGTAGTGCTATTCTGTAAAAATCTCACCGTGAAAACTAAAGTGAAGTGAGCTGTCCACAGTGTTCATCCCTAGCAACAGTTAGAATGACCACTCACTTCAAGCTCACTTCACATAAGTGTTCACGGTGAGATTTTTACGGAATAGAGCGGCTGGTATTCAGTTGCATCCGGATAGACTGGAAGCCGATCTCAAAATAGTTGAGAAAAGGCTAGGCAGATTATTGAATGAGTGATAAGCGAATCTTCATGTTACAGCATTTAGCCATTACAACAAACTGATGGCTCTGAACGTGTCCATTAACACTGTCACTTTTACATAATAATATAATTAATATTGACACAAAATGATTCGATAAACCGACTGCCTCTTTGACCACTAGACCAAGAACTAGAGCAGTTGACATGACGTGAGGTCCTAGGTTCGATTCCCAGGTCGCGCAAAGTTTTCTTAGGTTTTTCCATCGGGAATTTCTCAGTAGCCCGGAATCTGGATTATTGCGCGGTTGTAGGTGAATTGTCCCGGCGATAGGCTTGGCCCCTATTACATTGAACTTAAACGTAGCAGGCGAAATGTGGGTGTACAATAAGTAGTTAGTACCTACACCTCTGCCTTGTCCTTCGGAGAGAATAGGCGTGATTTCATGTTATGAAATGCGTCCCGCACTGTAATACAGCGCCGCAACAAATCATGTCTCCACCCTTACAGTTTTATGCAACATTAATTACAGCGCCATCATGCGGCAGTATACAGAACTAAATAACGAAACTCTTCGACGATGTAGGAACCGCGTGAATTGTCTGGTAGTTCTCAGCACAGTCTCAGTTGCTCGAAAAATCCCCGCTAGATGTAGGTGCAAGCTGCAACAACTTGTTGCTTATTAGGTACAGACCAGCACGTCAAGCTACTATAATATGTCAAATTTCTTTAATAGATTTTCAACTTTATCTCTAAAGCATTAAGGTTCAAGGTTGATTGTGAAAATATGAAAGTTTCGGGTAGCTTGACCTGCTGGCGTCTATACGCTAAAAATGGGGAAGGTCGGTCGAAGTGAAGCTAATTGTACATGGCGTCAGCTCACCACACCAGCTCGGTCCCTACTAGGGAGTAGAGACCGAGCTGGTGTGGTGAACTGCCGCCGCGCCGAGCTGAGCTGAGGCTGTACGGACGGCCTACAATAAATTTGATATTTTGTCCATTCATTCCATTTCGTGTTCGTTCGTTTGATTTTATTGCACTATTTTGTTATTGTCTGTGATTTCAATATTTTAAATCAAGTATTTGACATGGAATACTGAATTTGAAAACTTATGGATTTGTTTTTTAAACCTTGCCCCGCACTTGGAATTGTTCCTGTATCGTGGGTGCATTTACAAACATTTAAAGTCACGTACACAAACAGCCAGACCCGGAACAACTACTTGTAGGTCATACAAATATTTGTTCCGTGCGGGAATCGAACCCGCGACACGCAACGCAGCAGTCAATCGCTTAACCACTGCGCCAACCGTGCCGTCTTCAGTAATCCCCGTAATGACTTTCTTCAAATTGTTTCCGACATAACCTAGCACTCTCTTTCCTAATTTTAGTATCTTCTGGAAAATGGTGGACTCCAATTTCGGAGAATTTAGAAACACAACGCGTCATACGCGTCGCGCGTCAAAAACCAGGCCTTAGTTAATCAAATAACCTTACATGAATTAATCATTTAGGTAATACAATATAATATCGGGCTGGTTTTTCAATCATCTGATAACTTTATTCGAGGAATAATTTTGAAATGTTTACAGTTAATTCATACAAAAACTGTCAAACTTCAATTTTATTCCTCGAATAAAAGTCTGGTAATGGAAAAATCAGCCCTAAATCATTTCACCAGACAATAAGTATTTCATATAGACTCTTATTGCGATCACGAACTCGTCTGCTGAGCTTCATTAATACCTTAAATAATTTAATGTCTTTGATTTTACACTAATTTCTGTAGCTACAGCCAAGAACCATTTATCAATGGGAAAACTATGCCAGAGGTTCTACGTTACCTTGACTAATCTAAAACTTTAGGAAATGAATTCAATTAACAATTCAACGAAAAATATCAGCCTAACTTTGACTATTTGTTCCAGACCTCAAACTTGGCCTGTGTCCCAGCAGTGGGAATATTATAGGCTGATTATGCTATACTATGCTCAAACTTGGCGACTTTAATTGACTAGGGCGAGAGACTCCTGCTCCTGACGCGAGTCGGTTGTGACTTAGGCGCCATCGCTATTTATTTATTGCTCTCGTGCACATCATACATTTACAATAGATTAGTTCTCGGTTTACGAGTATGTCCATGAACCCTGACAGGACACTGCAAATCACAATGTTGGTTTGCTGTAGAGTTGTTATTTTTATGAGCCTATGTTATATGACCACTGTAGGACAAAGGCCTCCCTTCCCTCTTGAAGGAGTCCAAGCTCACCTTGTTAAGTTAGTGAACATTAACATAAATTGTCATTGGCCTTAACCACTGGGCCATCATAATTTCATGATGGTCATGCTGAAGGCCTCGCCTCTCATTCACGAGGTTGTGTGTTCAAATCCGGGCAAGTAACTTTTTTACTCACATTACTGACATCTGTGAAGAAAAAAATCGTAAGGAAACCGGGGTTTACAGTTAATATAGCAAGCGTGGTGATCAACGCGCATGCCTTCTTTTTTCAGAAGTGATCTTTGCCTTGCAGCGGGGCAGTTATAGGTTGATATTATTATTATTACCTATTTATTTATCATAGTTTTAGTCAAAACTTACCTTCACGGGCGAGAGAATCGCGGCGGTCTCGCCATGCCATCAAACACTATGATTCACTCTTCACACGGCGACATCATCGCGAAGATAATTAATTGGCGTGGCGAGATTATCGTCACTATTCTCTCACCCGTAAAGATGGCACCGAGACATATTTTTATGAGAAGATGAAAAACGTGCTTAATTTAGATATTATTTTATTTCCAATATGAAACAATTCTGCATAATTACAATTAATAACCGCATCATAATATAATTATGGCCGTCATAAGACCCGCTGACTACCATTCACTTTAGGTGGAGAGCTTCTGTATAATTCAGATTTTCTATATCATTTATTCTCTAAGTTAATTTTCGATCCTGTTTTCTCTTCGTCTGGTAAGGCTGGGTCATCCCACCCCCACACTGGGTGAGTTCCGTCACCGGTTCTCTTTACCCGTCTCTCTATCATTTCCTTCGGTACTGATTTCAAATCATATGCCCATCCGATTTTCGCCATGATTTCGATGAATAATTTAGTATAATTAAGAGAATAGCCCCCGAGCTCAGCTGTTCTGTAGTCCCAAGGGAAAGTGTGGTGGTAGTTGTGGAAGCCTTCTCCTGCAGTAAAGAATGATAACACCTTGAGCTCTACTGATCGGATGTGCTTATCATACGGGTGGGTACCCCACATGTGTGCTGCTGAGTTCACTAGTGCAGTCATGTTTGTCGTAAAAGTAAAACGTAAATAAATTGCTACGAGATGAGCAATCCAGAACTCCTCAACCCAGAGAACAGGAATAAAGGTTAGAATTAACACCGAGAGAATACCCAGGAACACCATATATCTGTAAACGAAAAATAGAATAATTTTATACTTATTCTTAGTAATATTTGACTAAAGGGGGATCGGCGGCGGCGATCTCTCGCGTCCGGCCCTGGTCCAGGCCATGGTACGGAGCGAGAGTGCATGGGAAGCCGTCGCCTCCTTCGGCGAAACAGTAATGCTCGCGAAGGAAGAGGCAGAGCGCGTGAGGGAGAGGCAATCTCTGCGTCCTCACGCCCCTAGTCGCCGCAGGAGACGCCCTGGGCGTCGAGGGTCGAGAGCCGATTCTCGGCCACTGTAGGCGCGGGTTTGTGGACGGCGAGCAAAGGGTAGCTCGCCACCCGGTAAGGATCAGGCCCGCGGGGGTCGACAGCGCATTGTGTTCCACGCGCGCCTCAAAGAGATGTCAGCACAAAGTGACGGGGTCCGATAGGGCCGATGCCTGCCAGGGTAGCAGGTTGGTCGAAAGAGATACCGTGGCCCCTGGGACAGGCAACTGAAGGAACACGGGTGGGTTTCAGTCAGTAAAAGTCTGACTTCTCCCGCTCCGCCCAGAGCGGGAGTAGTCATTTGATGATATCCCTTCCAAAAAAAGGGGGTTCCGTTAATGTAGCCCACAGTTTTAACGCAGTTTTACGTCGTGTATTGATCAAAATCCAATACGCGGCAATTATGATAAACTGATTATTGAAATTATAATCATTTAAAACATCAGTATAGCTCTTGAAAGTACCTATATTTAATGGAAAAATACTATTTCATGAAACCATGATGACTTACAGCGAATATAATTATATTTTATTTAATTTACGGCTTGTCACTGAACTGCTGAACCAGATCTGTTACTCTCTCTGACAGTCGCTTTTATCTTACAGTATTTCCTTCTAGGGAGGCGCCTTAAAAATAGCATCAAAGAGTCTTGAGATCGCTGAAGGTGCAGTACTTACAGTTAGTACTTTATGTATACCTATCTTATTCCCCACCGCACAACTGTACAAGGACTGTGAGGTTCTGACTCTATGACAACTATATCTACTTGTCTCCTTTACAACACATCAAACAAACTTATAATCCGCTAAACCTACATACAATAACGAAGAAAAGATAAGGTATGCATCAGACCAGGGTAGCGGGATTGTCCGAAAGGGTTACCGCTGCCCTGGAACATAAAGGGCTAAGGAAGGAACACGGGTGGGTTTTAGTCAGTAAGAGTCTGACACTCCCTCCTGCTCCACCCAGAGCGGGAGGAGTCATTTGATGATTTCCCATCCTCAAAAAAAAAAAAAAAAAAAAAAGGTATGCATCAGAAACGAAATAAGTAGTAAATAATAGTTTTTGCATGCCAAATGGTAACTAGAATGCACCTGGAATAAGACATTATTTTTAACCCCCGACGCAAAAACGACGGGCTGTTATAAGTTTGACGTGTCTGTGTGGGGGTGTGTGTGTGTGTGGGGGTGTGTGCGTGTGTGTATGTCTGTCTGTGGCATCGTAGCTCCCGAACGGATGAACCGATTTTGATTTTGTTTTTTTTTATTGTTTGAAAGGTGAATTTGTCGCGAGTGTTCTTAGCTATGTTTGATGAAAATCGGTCCAAGATGGCCGCCGCCACAAAATGGCGGATCACATATTGTTTCACAACTCCCTTAATATGGGTATCAAATGAAAGGGTTTGACTAGTAGAATACTATACACTATGATAAATTTCAAATCCATGATGGCCGCCACCACAAAATGGCTAATTATATTTTTTTTTCACAACTCCCTCAATATGGGTATCAAATGAAAGGGCTTGACTAGTAGAATACTATACACTATGACAAATTTCAAATCCAAGATGGCTACTACCACAAAATGGTGAATTACAAAAAACCTGATTAAACACCAAATTGGTACCTGAATCTTAAAACGCAAGGAAATAAAAGAAATTAAATAATAAGAAGTCCCTATAAAAAGCATGAAATAAAAAAATTAAAAATCTCCCGACACAAAATAATAATAAAAAGGTATAAACGTGAAACCCTATAAAAAGAAAAAAATAACCTTGAAATTATGACCCTACGTTACTACGTAAGTAGTACGTATGAAATTTTTTAATTAAATGTTGTCCCGTCAGCGGACCGCTACTATTTTAAACTTTAACAGAACGTTAGGCTAATAATTTAGAGCGATCCCCCGACGGGGTGGGATACTCAACTTCAAAAACCAAAACATCAACAATCAAAATATCAACACCATATAATCAACAGTTTAATTTTTCAATGAATCTGAATAACATTAGCTTAGAAGATAAACGGTTCAAAATGTCAACACTTCAGATGAGCAACGAATGTGAATAACATTGATTTATAACATAAATAGTTCAAAATATCAACACTTTAGTTGATCCACGAATCTGAATATCACTGATTTATAACGTAAATTGATCACTTGATCAACACTTTAGAAAATCGATGTTTAACAAAATATTAAAATGTACATACTTATGTTCTGTAATTTATATATTTTACATAATAAAGAGTATTCTGTTTTATTTATCAACTATTAATTTTGAAAGATACCCTCAAGTTAATCGTAACATTGGTTTAGTTTAGTAGCTGTCTAAACGTCTCTTGAACAAGAAATCATGTTTATATTTTTATGGGATGCACATACGAGTACAACAAGGAAATAAATCTATAAATAATATTAATTACCTATTGTTTAATTATAAATGCAATTTGTGTAATGCAATGCAGAGTGTTGATCAAGTGACCAGTTTATGTTATAAATCAGTGATATTCAGATTCGTGGATCATCTAAAGTGTTGATATTTTGAACTATTTATGTTATAAATCAGTGTTATTCACATTCATTGCTCATCTGAAGTGTTGACATTTTGAACCGTTTATGTTTTAAGCTAATGTTATTCTGATTCATTGAAAAATTAAACTTTTGATTATATGATGTTGATATTTTGATTGTTGATGTTTAGGTTTTTGAAGTTGAGTATAACGTGACAACAATTAATCAAAAAAAATCATACGTACATAAGTAGGCTCATAATTTCAAGGTTATTTTTTCTTTTTATAGGGTTTCACGTTTATACCTTTTTTGTTCTATTTGTGGCTATTTTTCAATAGTTTTTTTTTTATTGTTTCAGGCTTTTTACATTCATACTACTTTTATTATTATTATATTTTGTGCCGGGTGTTTTTTTAATTTAAAATTAATTTTTTATGTAACAACTCACCTGTGTACCATCCAATTAAGTAATACATAGAGCGCCGGTATTTGCAAAAAAAAAATGTATTTTACGGGCTACATTGAAATATCATTGAAATAATCATCTCTGGCGTCTTCTGCTCCATAGGGATAGGGTTTGTTGTGGGGAGATTCTACCCTAGTTTCACCTTCGCCAGTCTGAAAGACCGGGCCTGAGTAGTTTCCCATTTGCAGTTCAACACATGACGCTACACCCTGCTGTCTGCACAGCCAACTGAGTTAGGTCTGATTCTGGTGCCACTTCTGCCATCCAACAAAGCTAGATTGGTGAAAAGGCCCTGACTGACACATATATGAGGTAATAAGGAAAAGTAGTTTATCGTTCGCTCAAGGTGACGTTGGTGACTCATAATTTGTTAACGGCTCTAGAATTTGTCTTCAAGAGGAATATTATGTGAATTTTGTAAAGAGACTTACTTATGCTGGAAATGCAGTAATGGGTCGGCCCAGAGATCACTCACATCCACCTCTTTTATCTTAGATTTGACCTCGGGGTGTCTTCTGACCAGCATCCAGCCCACATGCGAGAAGAAGAAGCCTCTCTGTGAGTTGTGCGGATCAGCATCCGTGTCGCTGTACTTGTGATGCGTGCGATGATTTTTCACCCATACGATTACAGAGTTCTAAAACATTAACGAACATTTAACAAGTTTCAGTTCAATTGGAAACCAGAAAGTGCTTGACAAATGGATGATACGCAGAGTAACCGATCCATTTCCGGTTACTCTATTTGTCAATTTTAAAAAAAATCATGATCGAAGCAAGCTTGTAAGACTGCCTTTCTTTTGTTGTTCCCGAATTCTTTTATTCATGGTAGCCCAGAGGGTTCTTCGGCAAGGATATGCTGAGAAATGGTTGATAGCTGAGTAGGTGCGGTAGTATGAGAGAACAACGAAAATACATTTGATAAGTTTTAGGTAGGAGCAATGTGGTCGTGGAAAATGGAAAAAAATAACGTGATCTCCAGAGCCTTTGATTTTGGTATGATCGTTTGCGGTTTAACCCATAAATAAGCAAATCTGATGAAGAAATTGTGGGCTTTCCTTAAATCTAACGACTGAAAATTGAGATTTGGGCACTTTTTAAAAGGTTATTCAAAGCGAATAAAATGTACTCTATGATGATGATATAATATTTAATAAAAAATTAAAAATGTACAGTTTGGACTTCGCTACGATTTTATTATATAGTATATTTTTATTAGTAACACAATTAATTAATACATTTTGATTCAAATTAAGTCTAAAATAATAATACATATGTACAAGTGAAAAAAAGAATCTTAAGGCATCAAAAAATTCGTCCGCATCGCTGTCAACAGGAACAGTGCCCAATAGGCTGGCAGCATTGCCACGTTGTATGGCGATGCTAATTCTTTGGCCAAGAAACAGGCCAGCCCTCTGGTCACGTGAAGAGTCGACTAACCGTTTGGCGATATCTCGAAACACCAAGTGGGCCCTCGGACCCCATGGCCCTAGTGTTTCAACCCCAAACGGCTCGAAGATATAACTCCCAGTCAGGCTGGAATATTTTCGCCGTTTGAGGTTTTCTGCACCAGCAGCAGCCGCTCCAGCACAGCCCACCGTGCTAGGAAGATGGGATGGCGCAAGGGTGTCGACACATGTTGCATCCCACACCAAAGATGTGCCTAACTTCCAGGGCATTATAGTCATTCCGTCTGGTCTCTTCCCATCGTCGCGTGCCAGGCCGTTGGGTTCTAAAACAGCTGGCACCCCGGCGGTGACAAGAGCACGACGGATGATGTCGTTAATGCTGGCGTGCCGTGCTATCCGACCTGTGCTCCTACTGCAGGATAGGCCATGGTGTCCGAGGCAGTCGACAGCTTCACCGCACTGACAGCGATGCGGAGCCCCACAAGGAGCACCCAAACGCAGACAGGTAGCGAGCCGGAAGGTGGTGGTTATATTATGTACTAGCTGCGCCCCGCGGTTTCACCCGCATAAGTTTTGATCCCGTGGGAATATCGGGATCAAAAGTATCCTATATGTTAATCCTGGTTATAAACCATCTCTGTGGCAAATTTCATCTAAGTCCGTTGAATAGTTTTTGCGTGAAAGAGTAACAAACATCCATCCTTCTATCCATACAAACTTTCACGTTTATAATATTAGTAAATAGTATAGTATTATATTATGTATACATTTAATAGATAGAGTACTTTTAAGAAAACTAACCTGTAATGATATAGTATACAGTGTTAAGAGTATGATGCGTAGTGGTAGCGTAGCTTTGTACGATTTGTGAGACCATAGTCGATGTGCTCCGGCAGTCACACCTAACATTGCAAGAAAGTGTAAACTTATTGCTGAAATGAAAATAAGACATGATTTCAGAATTCTGTGAATATTTTAGATCATCAATGAAAATATCAATACTAATATGTCGTGTCTGTATCTATTTTACTGTGTGGGCATAAATAATTAAATAAATCAAACTGTCAACTATGAAAACCACTATCTAAACTTCTAAAAGTAAAAGAAAATTCATTTAATATATTCTTAAATAATAAAATAAATAAATTAATTAAACTGTCAACTATGAAAATCTAAACTTCTAAAAGTAAAAGAAAGTTCATTTAATTCAGGTACTCATATCTTTAACTAACATAGTAAAAAGAGGTCAAATTGTTTGGTTATTTGTGTGTTTGTTTCACGTGTTCATCTCTTGCTGTAGGTACTAATGCGATGCAAAAATTATTTCACCGATAGAAAGTTACACTATTGCTGAGTGCCATAGGAAAATGCTTCTTCCACGCGGATGAAGTCACGGGCAAAAACTTGTTTATAATTTAACTACGTAGATACCTATATACCTGTAGGAAACATAGCAGAATGTTTCAACATATACAGCACCTAGGCATACATCAATATCACCTCAAGTAGGAACAGACCTACTTTTTTTCTTTAATTTGTGAAACGGAACAGAAATCTCCGTGTTTTTCCAGGTAGCACGATGGTAGGCTTCAGTTTTACTTACCAAACGCGCATGTCTGCCACTTTGCCTTCATCAAGAACAAATAAGCTCCAAACAAAGCTGCTATGTGAATTATTAATACAAATATCACTCTATTCCACACTACCTCCCACTTTCTGGGAACCATGGGCACATCTCCCATAACTTCAGAATCGGGATTCAACGTCGTTGTATTCCTTCCAGAATGGTTTATACTGCAACGAGAAAAATTAAGGATACATACTTATAACCATATCTACCTACGTACAACCAACAACTATACCTATATACCTTTTGATATTGTAATTAAGATCTTGCTGCATCCGGTTAGACTGGAAGCCGACCCCAACATAATTGGGAAAAGGCTAGGCAGATGATGAATTAAGATATTAATAATGACATTAGTACTTTGACATTATTATGAATTCTTTGAAATTGTAATTTTTATTTTGACATTATGATTTATATTTCCGGCATTTTGACTTATATTTTAGATTTAACTATTAATATTTTGACATTATAAATAAATAATGCATTTTTGATAGATCTTAACCAGTCTGCATGTACTTATATAGCTTTTAATATTTCTACACCAGCAATTGCAGTATGTGTGAAACAATGTTGATATAAGACCTCAGTGTACCATAATACTGAGAAATAAATAAATACAATACAATACGAATAAGACCGTAAAATTTTACTTCATTCAAAAAATGGCCAAGTGCGAGTCGTAAAAAATATGCCTGTTTGAAATATATTTCATTTTCTCATTTAGGTATTTAGGACCACTATGATTGTATGTAACGGCTTATTAGCGATTTCTGAAACACTGTGTTAGATTTAGATATCTACACCAACTGACTTATTTTATCGTCTGAACAAAAACAGGGTATAAAAAGTGAACGGAGTTGAAGCCTATAGCACAATCTCTTTTTTTTACATTCAATCCTTTGATTGAAGCCGGCCGATGGCTCCAATCAGAGGATTTAATGTCGCTACGAATTCATTGATAATTTCCTTGCGAAGAGTAGGGTGCGTATAAGTTGTTTTTTATATTATTTATTTAATTATTTAGAAAAAAAAAATTGGGTGAGGTGTGAAATTGAAATTGTACAGATCACTTGTAAACATAAACATTGTATAATGAGTACTTCGACAAGTAACGATACACACGAACATTTAATTTTTGTTTTCATCTAGTTAGCGCGGAGGTTTTAAGATCGCTTAAGAGCGTTAACGCCGATTTTGGCTGTTTGGCCAAAAAAGCGTACTTTTCAAACCATTTTATCTCCTCATAAAACGTATGTAACGAAAATGTGAATTACTAATTATTGTAGGAAATATTTCATTCTAAAAAGTTAGGTGAGAACATTTTTACATTAATAGAGTATTCGTGAATTCTAACCAGATAAACGAGCAGTGTTTTCTAAATTCCCTTTACAGTGGTAATTTCGAAGCTTGAAATATCAGAAACCAGTCATAAAATTTACAAACAAACAAATTTATTTAATTGTTCATATCCTTGAGCAAAAAGCTATGAGACACTTTTTTGATTTTCAGCTCCTATCATAGATAAATCAAACAATAAACAAAGTGAAAATAACAAGAAAAAGCGGTTGCTAAAATCAATATTTACTCCAATAAATCTTACTTAATTTTACAAAATAAAGGTGTATTATAATAGAAGAATATCTTCTTTACAAAATACGAAACAGTATTCAGCTTATTTAATTAAATTAAATTTATTACAAGTTTTTAAAAACTACTATAAAACTGTGGGCGTAAATCGTTACGAATCAGTCGGCCGCGAGGCCTTTCAGAGGGTGGACGTATCGCTCGGTTCTCCACGCGTGACCTCTCCTGACCCTTAGCGTCGAGTGAGTTTATAGTGCGACCTAACGATCTTGGCGATACATATTGTATATAAATAATACTTAACTTACTGAATAAATAATACTTTGATATTGAAATGTTTTATTTTTTAACCGACTTCTAAAAAAGAAGGAGGTTCTCAATTCGGATGTTTGTATTTTTTTTTATGTATGTTCGCGCATATCTCCGTCTCTTGCCAACCGATTTTTTTTGTTGGAAAGGGTATACTTCCCAAATGGTCCCATAGAAATTTCATCAAAAACGGTTCAGTAGTTTGGTTTTTAAACCAAAATTACTGGTAAAAATTACAACTTAAAAGTGAAAAATAAAAACTTTTTTGAAAAAAAAAAACAACCGACTTCCAAAAACGACACTACAAAGTGAAAAATAACTTTAATTTCGGAAGTCGGTGACAAACAACGAAAATGCGAACCCAACGACACCGACTTTCGAAATTAAAGTTATTTTTCACTGTGTAGTGTCGTTTTTGGAAGTCGGTTGTTTTTTTTTTCAAAACAGTTTTAAATAAACTAGAATCGTAAATAATCCATACTAATATTATAAATGCAAAAGTGTGTCTGTCTGTTACCTCTTCACGCTTAAACCGCTGAACCGATATAGATGAAATTTGGTATAGAGATGGCTTGAGTCCCGGGAAAGGACGTAGGACAATTTTTATTTCGATATTCCCACGGGATCGACACATATGCATGTGAAACCGCGGGGCGAAAAAATGCGAAAGTCAGTTTGTTTGTTTTTAACGCTTTCACGTTAAAACTGCTGAACGGCTTTGGATGAAATTTGATACATGGGTATACCATGACATATGACCTGACATAACCTGGATCAGGACATAGGATACTTTTCATCCCGGTGTAGTACGTTCCCGTGGGATAATTTCCAACTTCCACGCGGGTGAAGCCGCGGGCAAAAGCTAGTAGGTACTTTATAATTTACTAGAGTATGATCGCGACTTCGTACAACTTCAAAATGTCTTTTAAAATTATAGCCTTTATTTATATCATTATGATTTTTTATTTACTTTTTTATGAAAGGGTCAAATTTGTGCCAAAATTCGTTCAGTAGGTAATTTTTGTGAAAGAGTAACAAATATCCATCCGAATACCCACCCTTAGAAACTCTCAAACTTTCGTATTTATAATATTAATCGTTGTAGGATTTTACATTTGTACCTACTACATTTCTAAATTTTCTCCCGTGATTAGTACCTACTATACTTTATAAAGGATCCAAAATTGCCTCTTTGTTTCACTAGGTTGTAATAAAAATAAGAATAGTAAATAAAAATCAACTGACGATTAAATAAATTAGTAAATCATATTTTTACTTTACTTTATACTTGAATAAAAATTTTATTTATTTATTTTAAATAAGTATCATTAAACATAACTCAACGGATCAACATGGGTTAGTTTGACTATAAGGACAGAGAGCGCACTAACTGTACGCACACAGACACGCACGCATCTGTATGAGTGCAAAGAGCACTGCAATTACCTAAACTTGGTGCCGCGGATTTGGCGTTAACGCTCTTAAAGATGATATGATTGGAATTTCAATTCCCAGAAATATTCGATTGAATGGCGGCATTGGGTCGTAACAAATTCAATCTAGTAGCAGTCTAATAGTTTAAAACTTGAGAGGTCCCCATAATACCTACGACACGGAAAAAATGACCGAACATCATCTTGAAAATCCTAACCGAAAAACGCGGTTGTCGCCAATATAAATACATTCAATTGTTTTTATTATTATTTTTTTTAAATAAAGCCGATAAAGAAAAAAAAAAGTCGATATTATTGATGTCAATCACTTGCATTTCAATGACAAGATAAAGGACAATGACCAAAAGTGGTACCAATAAGTCTCATGCATCAAGATCAAAATATTATAGTAATTATTTTCATAATTTTTTACGACATTACGCATCGCGGATTTGATTTTTGAAGAGGGAATTTAATTTAAAGTGAAATAGTGACGATATTGTTTTATTCCCTTTAAATGACGTTCCGTATCATATGACATGATTAATACATATAACCTTGAATTTTAAAAGTGTCATGCAAAATTAATGTCACTTTTTAAATTCAAGGTGCAGCATGGTACGGGATTACATACATTCATGAGTATTGTCCTTAAGACGAGACAAAAAAGGATGACGGACGTTTGACATTTTGTAAAAAATCATAATCCATCCCAGTTTTCGTTTTTATGGTTAAATATAATAGAATTGGTAACTATTTAAAAATGAAGAAACGCGCAAAAGAAACGGGCTGTAAAAGTGAGTGTGTAATACGTGTATCCTATTTAGTGCGTATTTAATCATTGACACGCAGAAATCGTATTCAATTCCCAAGCAAGTTCAATGTTATTGCTTTTTGCAAATTGCCACCACATCCAGTATAGTCTGTATAGTACGGTCACTAAAGGAGATAAGTAACCTTGGGGGTCTAAATCGGACCACGCATTCGTAAAATATTAATAGATTTGTATAAGGAAAATGTACCAACCTACATTTCTTAAGGTTTATGTTCTAGATTTTTTTTTATTGTAAACAGATATGTTACATATTGTTATTTAATATGAATAAAAGATTATACAAGAAAAGTTATGTAACAAATATTGTAGGATTAATAGTAAATCTATTAAAATAAAGGCTCAAAATATTTCGGCTTAGGGAAATTCGCGAGTAAAATGGGTGTTAATTACGCGAACCTCTGTGAGGTAATGTAGGGCCGTATAAAAGATGTGCCACTTTCAGGCACTTGGTCACGCCAAGGTGTCGTGAAGAAAGCGGAAGCTGTGAATGAGCGTCGTGGCGCGCCTACAGAAACAAAATAGCAATCAGTCTCACGAGTGAAAAACTGTCACAACAGACCACCGTATTACCATACGCGGACCCTTTGGTGACTGTACCTACCCATTATTCTGATATTCCATAAAAAACGATTTAAACAGGTACCTTGGAGCCGGCGCCATTATACAGGTAGCTAATGTGTGGGACACCTTCACTATTTCAGAGGAAAATGAATACTAAACTAGAATCAATCCAGCCTGGCATTATAAGTAATTACGAGTAAGTACAGGGTGGGCAACTTGGAGGTCTACAACTTTTTTTGCCACCATTTTGTTTTGGCGGCAAATATGACAGTTGTTTCATGAAAATTATTTTTTGTAGATACGGCAAATTTGTTATGGAGCGTTTTGCGACTGAACATAATTATTTAAACATTCTGCTCAACCCAATCATGTATTGTGAAAACTCTAAGATAATTGTGGCCAAGTTTTGATAGAAATTACTTACCATCGCAGGTAAAAATAACTCGTTTAGTGATTAGATTTGAGCAGCATGGCAATGTAACGAGAAAGCAGTTTACATAGATCAAGTGAATCAGTTGGGCTTAGGAAACATGTGGTTCCACAAGACGGGCCCACCTGTCATACGGCACGAGCCATAATCGAGAAATTGAAAAAAACTTTTTACAAAAAAAAAACCGCCTTCAAAAAAAGACAAACAAAAACGTTCCTGCACTAAAAAGTAAAAAATAAAAAATTGAATTCCTGTAAAGAAACTTAATTTAAAGGTAAACTTATTTGACATTAATATTTTGCAAATATTCAAAATTGTTTACTTCTTTTTGGAGTCGGTGCCAGCCAAGGCAAGGAAATACGTATGGGCAACAATACCTCGAAAAACGACCTCTAACATTTACTATAAAACTACCAAGATACCTATTGCATACCTAGAATAATTATTAGAATAAGTATAAAGTATATCGTATATAAGTTAAGTATAAAGTATATAAGTTTTTCAAAACTTAGTGTTTATACTTAAGACCAAAAATAAAGAGTAAAATGGGACCGTCAGTAGATGGGGCGACTTGAATATAGGCTTGCATGAATCAGACCACTGCATTTTGAATATTGCACGAATACCTACACTTTTTTTGGGCGATGAAGATCTTCGTTATTTCGGAAGAGTTTCCACACACAACTATAACGTAGGTATCGTATTACTGAGCAGACGTATGCGTGTTACACCATTATGGCGCACCATTATACGCAAAGATGTAATAATTTTAATTATTTTCAAAGCAAATACGAATTGTTTTTTTTTTCTTAAATAAGGCGTTTATGTTTACTTTTAAATGTTTTGCAATGAAGCAGATTAGTTTTGGAAATATTTATTTTTAATTTATTAATATATAACTATTGTATAATGTCATTTAATATTTATTTAATTTCAATGTAAAAGTTTTGTAAATTTTTACATTTAATAATAATTGTGGTGTCATCGGCGAACAATTCACACTGATGTTTTATTGACTAAGGCAAATAATTTATGTAAAGACGGAACAATAATGGCCCCAAGATACTACCTTGTGGTACCCCACAGAGATTAGTCCGTGTTTCAGAATCAAAGTCTTCTAAAGTGTTACTTAATTTGTTTAATTTTGTTAACCTCGTTACCTGTTCTCTGTCAGTTAGATAAGATTGAAACCACTCTTTTGCTGGATATCTGATACCGTAACTTTCAAGTTATTCTAGAAGCCGCGCATGATCAACACGATCGAATGCCTTACTTAAGTCTAAGAGTAATGCACAAGTAGGTATTTTATCATTAATATTCGTCATCATTGATTCATTGATTTTAATTCTGTTTCGGTGTCTGTGGTCTACGTACCAATTGATTTTAATGTGATTTAATTTATTGTATGGATTATTATTATCTGAAATAAATGAATTATTATTATTATTATTATTGCTTTCACTAGCGTAAATATAGCCAAAGTACGAGTAGTCGGTTTGGGTCTTGGGTTGATTAACTCAAAAATTGGTATACATCATCTTTGAGTCAAATTATGGAAACATGCCAATATTTTTTTTTTTTTTGTTTTCAACGCCAGTGGGGTGAAAAGACAGGATACAGTTAATATGAAAGATCTTTTTCCTTTGGTTAATAAACTTGATACTTGGCAATATTTGACTCATTAATTAATAAAAATGGTCACTTTTAGTTGAAAAATATCCTCACTTAGGCTTCAAGGGGTGAAAAAATTAATAGATAAGAAAAAATAATAAATCGCTCGGACGGATTAACTCGAAACTCGGTACTAATACTTAAAACAAAAAGAATAAAAAATCGTCTCTTACCGGTGTAGAAAAGGGTAAAAAAGTTTAAGGGGTGGATTTTACTGCTTGTTTCCATTTACTCGAAAATGGCTATAAATGATCTTTAAGTCATACAATGGGAACGTACCAAACGCTTTTTTTAAAAACAAAGCCTGTCGTAGTAAAAGAGGACGACAATGTTTATAACAAAAATCTTATTCATTTGATCTGTAAACTTTAAAATTAACCCGAATTAAATAAATACCTAGATGATAAAGATCATAAACATACATCTTCGAAATTTTAAGAGTAAAGTACACGCGGACGAAGTCGCGGGCAAAGTGCTAATATATAAAGTTATAAATTCTGTCTGTATGTTACATTTTCACGCCTAAACCACTGAACGGATTTCGATAAAATTGCTTGCCTGCAGATGCCAAAGAGATAGATGGCATCCTGGGGAAGGACATATTTCTTATCCTTTTCGACATCCACGCGGGCGAAGCCACGGGCTGAAGTTAGTATTTAAATAAAAATACTTAATAATTTTTATATTTCATAGAATAAAATTTAAAAAATAAAGTGTATACCTCTTATTTGCCCACCCTGTAGTTACATATTATTTGAATGTGATTACAATAGAATATTTGTTGTTAATTTTCTGGTTTCCGCCCGTGACTTCGTTCGCGTAGAAGTTGTAAGAGACAATATACTAACATAACTGCCACATTTATACACAACCAGCGTGATGTTTGCTTTCCTAACCTTCCTCAAGAATTGGGCTATCAAATGCAAAAACAATTTTTCAAATCCGACTGGTAGTTCCAGTGATGTGACGCAAACAAACAAACTAGTTTTATTATTAGTGCCTCGGAAAGCACGTTAAGCCGTTGGTCCCGGCTGTCATTCGTGGATCTTTGACAGTCGTTATGGGTAGTCAGAAGCCCGAAAGTCTGACAACCAGTCTTACCAAGGGGTATCGTATTACCCAGTAACTGGGTTGTGGAGGTCAGATAGGCAGTCGATCCTTGTAAAATACTGGTATTCTATTCAGCTGCATCCGCTTAGACTGGAATCCGACCCCAACATAGTTGGGAAAAGGCTAGGTAGATGATGATGAGGTATAAATAATATATGTACGAGTATGTATACCTATTTTTAATATATTGCAGATTTGTGAAAACCAGTTTTTGATTCAGGGATCCGCACCCTAATTGCGTTACACACAATCAATAGTAATCTGAATCATTTTGAAGCAAATTGCTAATCCATTGCTTCATAAGTTCGAAAAATTTGTCTGCTCAACACGTAAATAACGCAATGAATGTTGTTGAACTGTCAAAATGAAACCGATTCCGATTAATTGTGTGTTACGCAATTAGGGTGCTGTTTGCGGATTAGGCTTTACAGTGGTTAATTTGTTAGAGTTAAGTGTCCTCCCCCTGCCAGATAAACGGTTGCTTTTCGCTATGTGAAAAAAATCACAGCAGTAGAATATACATATGTATAACGAAGTTAAAAGGAAAACTATCACAGTTAAGTAGGCTATAAAAGTTTACGAGTAATAGTCGACCAACTTACATTTGCAGTTGGAATTTAAGGGAGATCATGTTTTACACTACAATGTTAAGTTTAACCTTGGGATAAACTCATTCCAACTACGGAACTCTTATCGGATTGTACCTACGCGCTGCTAAAATTTGCATGCATTATGTAAATTTAAATTAATTAATGGAAAATGAACAGTGTAGGGTTGCTTGTTGTAAAATTAAAGCCCCGTTGAACTTGATGATATTTTATCGGCAACTTAACTTATTTTACGTTACCTGTTACAATTTACATGTATCATGAGGCAACCCTAAGTGGAGGGATAAAAGGGACTGCGTGGCTTCAGACCTCTCCTAGCTGGATAGTTTCCTGAAGACTGCTAGGCTATCGAAGCAGGGAACTAGTCGTACTAAGGATCAGAGCTGGCTGCGTGGCTACCGAGCTCAGAAACCTTTAGCTAGTGACTCACGATTTATTCAAAGACAGCTCTGCTTATACTCGTAAAGGCGGATTGGTTGTACACGTGTGCACAATCTCTACACGTAGTCATCTGTAGTGGTTGGTGGTGCAGATAACTCGTGGGGTGGCTTGCGCCGATTGTTTCACACGAAGATTGTAGATGACTCGCGTCGACGTCACTTGTCTACAAAAATCGTTTGTAGTTGCTGTTTTCTAGTTTATGAAGCCGCTAATCATAGTGCTTTGGATCATTTACACTAGATGGCGCTGTATGTTTGTTACATTCTCCCCTCTGGTACTCTATAGTCGTCCCGATAGAGTACCAGGATCTGCATGTATCTTTCTTGGTCTCCCTCTTTTTCTTATGGGATTCAATGGTTTGGGCACATTGTCATCTCTTTGTTCAAATTTACATATTGCTGAGGTATTTATATTTTCCCATGGATTGTTCTGGTTGCTTTGGGTTTGCTCCTCTTTTGATTTGTTTGTGGACGTGGATGATCCATGTTTTTTTTATAACAACATAAGGACCGTCTCTGCGTGGAGCAAATTTGGCTGTGAACTGTTTTTCATTACTGCATAATGGATGTGTCTCAACCAATACTAAGTCTCCTATTTTATAGCATGGATCTTATGATCAAATCGTCTAAATAAGAAAGTACACACTTTGGTGTCGTTCCTAAACTTTGAATAAATGTATCTATTCATCTTTGGAATGTGGCGGGTGCGTTCCGTAACCCAAATAGCATGTGTTTAAAACGGAACGTTCCAAATGGTGAGACAAAACTAGTCTTGTCTTGGTCTTCGGGATGTACCATTATTTGCCAGTAGCCTGATTGTAGGTTGATTGTGGACATGTATGGCATTGCCTTTGCTTGATGTAATAGATCGTCAATCCGTGGCAGTGGATATCTATCTGATTTTGTAATTTCGTTGAGTCGCCAATAGTCGATACAAACTCTAATATCGTCTGTACCTTTGACCATGATAACAGGAGCTGCCCAGGGTGAATCGTATTCTTCTATTATATCATTGCTTAGCATTTCATTTAAATTTTGTCTTAATTTTTGTTGTCTGTGTGGTGATAATCTGTATGGCTTTTATGCTGTCTATTCTATGCAAGATAAATGGCGTTGGTTTTGTGTTTTTATCAAATATATCACTATAAGTAGTTAGCAATTGGTTGAAATCTGATTTTTCAACTTCAGACAATAGTTTTCCCTCACAGGAGTGTAATAAAATATCAAAAGAATATAATTATTTATTACATAATCAATGCGTGGATCTTTTTGAGATGCTTCATCCACTGGTTCGCGAGGACGGACAGGACGAGGCGGTGTGTCGATTCTCTGAAGTGACCATTTTATAATCTTCTTAGGTGGTGGACTGTCTTCAATATTGTTCAACTGGCCCACTGCATAAAGCTTGATAGGGATTCCGGTGTTGACTGGCCTGAATTAAATGTTAGACATTCAGCTGCCTTCAAAGAAATCTTTCATCTTTTAATTGCAGAAAGGCGTGTAACTCACTAGGTTTATCTATGAAATGCCAAACTCGCTGTGGTAAATTAAGCATTACTCCTGCAGTTTCTAAGAAGTCAATGCCAAGTAGTGTACGATTATCAGTGGCGTCGGGTATCACTGTGGTGCTGTGAACGTTATAGGTAGGGAACGTCCACTTTGACTGCATGTTTTGGGACACAGAGGGCTGGATAGGAGGTAGAGCATGATTTGCGACATAGCTCCACAATCACACCCTACTGCCGTTCCGTCAAGGTAGCCCCACTTTACCAGGTTGGACTCACATCTTCCCACTTGTGTCTGGAGATGGTTTAGGGACTTCCAAGTGGAACACGGAAGGTTACACCCGGCCGGGTTTCCTGACAGAGATGCTGTCGATTTCAAGTTGTGCCTGCTTTTTAACCCCCGACGCAAAAACGACGGCATGTTATAAGTTTGACGTGTCTGTGTGTATGTGGGGGTGTGTGTGTGTGTGTGTGTGTGTGTGTGGGTGTCGGGGTGTGTGGGGGTGTGTGTGTGTGTGTATGTCTGCCTGTGGCATCGTAGCTCCCGAACGGATAATCCGATTTTGATTTTGTTTTTATGTTTGAAAGGTGAATTTGTCGGGAGTGTTCTTAGCTATGTTTGATGAAAATCGGTCCAAGATGGCCGCCGCCACCAAATAATAATAAATAATAAATAAAATGACGGGTTACATATTTTTTCACAACTCCCTCAATATGGGTATCTAATCAAAGGGCTTGACTAGTAGAATACTACACTATGATAAATTTCAAATCCACGATGGCCACCACCACAAAATGGCGAATACAAAAAACCTGATTAAACACCAAATTACGTGAATTTTAAAACGCAAGAAAATAAAAGAAATGAAATAATAAGGAGTCCCTACAAAAAGCATGAAATAAAAAATTAAATTAAAAATTTTAAAAACCTCCGACACAAAATAATAATAAAATAGTATGAATGTAAAAAGCCTAAAACAATTTTAAAAAAACTATTGAAAAAATAGCCACAAATAGAACAAAAAAGGTATAAACGTGAAGCCCTATAAAAAGAAAAAAATAACCTTGAAATTATGACCCTACGTAAGTACAATCGAACTACCTATTTAGTTTACATAATTATTATATGTATGTGTGGGTGAAGTCACGGTTATGCACACAAACACCAAATAAAACGAGCGAGCTCTGTGTTTAGTAGTGTGCGTATGGCAAGATAGTAATTATTCATTGATGTTACTGAATAAGATAAAATATTTCGCATCATGTTACTATAGCGACCTTGGTGCTATGGCTATCGTCTTTGTTCAGTGAACGAGAAGTCATAGGTTCAAACCATGTGTGCAGCAAATGTCTTTTTCTTTTTGTATTCATTATTTTATTTAAAAATTACTTAAAAGTTGAATTTATAACGATTCGATCCCATTCATGGATGAGTAACGAAGTTTGCAACGTTTGAGATAGCCACGGAACTCTCATGCCATTTTATTTGACTGTTTAGAAAATACCTACCGACAATTTAAAAAAAATGTTTTCAAGCACCATATTTTATAAAAAAAAAACAACCGACTTCCAAAAACGACACTACAGAGTGAAAAATAACTTTAATTTCGGAAGTCGGTGTCGTTGGGTTCGCATCTTCGTTGTTTGCCACCGACTTTGGCACTTTGGTTTAAAAACCAAATTCCTCAACCGTTTTTGATGAAATTTCTATGGGACTATTTGGTAAGTATACCCTTTCCAACAAAAAAAGAATTTTTCAAATCGGTTGGCAAGCGACAGAGTAATGCGCGAACAAACATTTAAAAAAAAATACAAACATCCGAATTGAGAACCTCCTCCTTTTTTAGAAGTCGGTTAAAAAATGAGCATTCTTTGTTGTCAGTCTACAAGTATTTACATTACTGAGTTTATTGATTGCTACTCGTATTCGTGTGCAGATTTCTTTCTGTGTATCCAACCATGCAACATTTATCAATGTTAAAAAAGGCGGAACTAAATCGTTGTTCTGCATGAGAAAAACGTATCTATGTGTGAAATTGCAAGACGCCTAATTATATCGGTGAGTAACAGTTTCATATTACGTTGATATGATACCTACTTCAACTTAACTCGTCTCACCTTTCAATGTTTACCTAGGAATAAATTAATGTAACTGAAGTGCAATACTTACCATAGTTATAATATAGGTAAACTATCATAAATGTATTATAGTTTTTTTTTGTCTAAGACTTTTATTTTAATCATTTGTAGTTTATTTAGTATTAGAAGTTTCTAAATATTATGTTTATTGTTAAAGTTAATAAATTTCAAAACACAGATTATTATGATAAAATTAACTTGGTCTAGCCCATTTTTGTCCCAATTACGGCACGCACGGGCCTTTAGATAGATTAAAGAAAAGCCTTCGAATAACGCAAATAGATAATAATAAAACAGATTATTATTTTTACTAATGTCAGTGTATATTTAAAACAAATAAGTATTTTAACTTGTATGCGCATGTATTGGACACACACAATGTGTGCTTACAAACAGTAAGAAATCACCTACATTCAGCTGGTTTACATTGCAGCAAGCCAGCTCGAAAGATTTTGCCATTTTGCTGTCCACTGCGCACCGACAAACCCGACTACAGTTTGCTAGGTCATACATTAATTTTGATTGGGAGAACAATATGGTGATAGAAAACGAAGGTTTGGCGACTCATTATTAGTCGAATTTATTTTTATTAGTTGACGTCTATGAACCTTATTTTTATGCAAATAATGTTCATGTTTGTTAAGCGAACGTGAACAAATACAAACCTTAGCATTACTTGGGTATACCGCCGTAATCCTCTTTAAATTTTTAAACAACAACTCGTATTATAGAAAGTCTGGTGAACTGATGTTATTGTTATGCCGTTAGAAGTTGTCATAATTTCTTACTATCTAACATGTTGATTCAGTTCACCTCTAATTATACTTTGTTTAAATTTATATATTTACCTACTTTGACAAACTATTTACGTCTATCCTTAACCAATAAAAAACTTTGTCTTTGTCAAAAAAACTGATAAAGTGTTTTACTCATTTGAACGTCTAGTATGGATAGCTAAAGAATATATTGTTTAAAACTAGTTTGCATTAAATCATTGTATCGGTTACACAAGTTTTTTTTTTGCTAACATACAGTCCACACAAAATTGAACCTTAAAACAACCATTTTAAAGAAGGTGTAGCCGCAACAATCATCATAGCACACTACCACGTTTTAGACATCTGATAAAGAAACACGGAAGCAAACAGCCCTGAGAAGAACTGACACCACGTTTTGACAAGTCGTTAAAGAAACTGGAATAGCCATAATTCATCATAGCACACTACCACGTTTTAGACATCTGATAAATCGCCCTCCAGAAAGGAACCTGCCTGCACTAACTGGGTACTCACCAAGATTTGTCGGGTCACTGTTCCGGGATGCTTATGCGAACACCAACAACGCTGAGGTGACCCTATCACCAAAAAGTAATGCGCTGTTTGGTCCCATTATTGATTTAGTAATGATTGCACTAACAGAAGTAAAAGATGCTACCGAAGAAATGACGCAGCTTAATAAGGTTCTAGAACGTAACGCTGTTGCATTCAGTGGTAACGGCAAGCCAGCTAGTCTAGTGGAACATGCCATAGAAACTGGAAGTTGCAAACCATTAGCTGTTCCTCCGTATAGAATATCACCACAGTGAAAGGAAATCCTACTGAAAGAAGTGAATCATATGTTGAACGAGGGTATTATCAGCCCATCAAAATCTCCTTGGGCAGCACTTGTTGTGATGGTCCCCAAGAAAGATGTTAAAATAAGGGTCTGTATCGATTACCGTCAACTAAATGCTGTAACTGTGGCTGACGCGTATCCGTTGCCTAGGATAGACGACCTATTGCATGAAGCCAAACCAACACCTTACATGTCATCCTTGGATTTAAGGTCTGGATATTGGCAAATTAAGATGCGTGATGAGGATCAAGAGAAAATGGCCTTCGTAACACCATTCGGGCTATACCAATTTAACCGAATGTCATTTGGATTGCGAAACGCTCCGGTTACATTGCAGAGGTTTATTGACCGGTTGAAGCTGCAGCTAGATGGTGTAAAACTGTTGGCTTATTTGGATGACTTGATCCTATTTTCCCCATCGTTTGAGCAACATTTGCAAGATCTAGAAAGGTTATTTCAACTTCTACAAGAAAATAATGTGGTCGTCAACGGGGAAAAGTGTTGATTCTGTGACGAACAGATTTCATACCTGGGACATATTATTACTAAAGCGGGATTGTCAACAGACCCAGCTAAGATATCAGCTATTACTAGATATACCAGCACCCAAAAACATTCGCCAGATACAATCGTTCCTTCAGACCTGTTCATGGTATCGTCGCTTCGTACCAGAATTTGCAAAAATCACTCAACCACTCACCCGATTGACGAAAAAGAATGCAACATGGGAGTGGGGTCCTCCACAAGACGATGCATTTTGCGAGCTCAAACGTCGCCTAACTAGTGCCCGTGTTTTACGACAAGCAGATATTAGTAACCCTTAAACGATAAAAACGGATGCCAGATGTCTATTAAATCTCCCACAGGGTGACTCGCGAGATGGGCCTTGCAACTCTAGCCATATAACTTGTCCATCAAATACATACCAGGTAAAACTAATGTTATTGCTGATGGACTCTCAAAACCTCCATGCAAGGAGTCTCAAGAGAACTGCGGATTATCTATAGTCTCCATAGATATGCCTCGCCGCTCTGGATTGGAAATAAGGCAAAAACAATTGCAAGACACTGGACTGAAGACAATCATGGATGCCCTAGAGAAACCTATTCGAGATGAAGATGCTGTCTATTGGTCCAATAAAGGTTACGTAATGAACAATGGAATGCTGCACCGTTACATCCAAGATAGTGACAGTGAGAGTCTTCTTTCATACTATCACGATGAACCTTCTGCAGGTCATTATGGAGCTGATAAAACTTTTCGCCGAATAGCAACCAGGTGTTATTGGAAGGGCATGCGAAAGGATTTTGAAAAACATGTCAAAGACTGCATCAAGTGTCAACGATATAAACCAAGTAACTTGAAGCCAGCAGGATTATTGCAAACTACAGTCATGGCACAAAGATTTGAAGCACTATCTTTCGATTTATTCAGCCCTCTGCCTCAGACTCCAGATGGTAAAACCTGGATATTTATAATTGAAGATGTTGCTACCCGGTGGGTCGAGTTATTTGCATTGGAGCAAGCGACAGCCGAAACTTGTGCATCGGTACTACTGAATGAGATCTTTTTGCGATATGATGTCCCAAGAAGATTAATAAGCGACAATGAACCACAATTTGTCAGCTCCATCATGCAAAAGCTTATCTACTGTCTCAACATTCAACATGCATTCACACCTGTTTATCATCCAGAAACAAATCCAGTCGAGAGAAAAAACCGCGACTTAAAGACGCAGCTCGGAATTTTGGTCGAAGATGATCATCGCTCTTGGGCGGAACGCCTCCCTAGCATTTATGCCATGAATACCTAAAACTGTCTTAGCTCGGGGTATACCCCAGCATATCTAACCTTTGGTAGAGAATTGAGGACTTACGATGATGACATGATCTACGGCAGATAGCTTTATCAGAGAATTTCATACCCGAGATAACCCCTAAACTCATTCCTTTATTTTATTTTATTATTTTATTTTAGTACATGGAGGACTTACAGCTAATAAAAACAAACACAAAAGGAAATCATAGTCACCCGAAAGCCAATTAGCAGAAACTTTTAAAAAGGCGAGAGAGGTACAAGAGCACAAGTAAGAATCAAGAAAGAATGTGGTGGACAGGCGTCAGGCGAAAAAATATTGTTGCCTTTGATAGCGCAATTCATGAGGCAGGCTATAGGCAATTTAACATCACACGAGCAAAAAGAAAAAAATCAGAAAGAACGATTAGCGAAAAACGAAGTAAATCGGGCAGGCGATGCCATGCGACAAGGGGAATAAGAAATTTCACGCGAACGAAGTCGCGGGCCAAATCTAGTTTTATTATAATGTTCCAAGATATAGGATATTTGGTTTCTTCATAACTAGCAAGTTGTTAACAAAAAAGTTTTTAATAATTGCGATATCATTATACAATTTTTATAATCAAACAACAAAGTAGGTATGCGTAATGACATTAATTTGATTTTAATTATACCAAACAACTGCAGTACCTAAGTACAAGAAGGTAAAGTTTGTAATTCCGAGACTTCACAAGAAACACTGTTAGTTAAAACTGTGTTGAGTTTGTATCTCACATTGGGTCCTCAGCCATTTTAAATGACTAAAGTAACCCAATAATTAAGACCTAATACGGGAAGTATGCCTGCAAGGACTGAAAGACGAGATGTCGGTCGACCGGCGACGAGACGGGCAAACGGCATTGTTACGTAGGGATTCCAGTCAGGGGTTGCGGAAGGATCGTACGTTCCCGCGACCCCTGATGAGGTGTCAGATGGAACACCGGGGTGGTTTTTAGTCAATAAGAGTCTGACAGACCCCTCCACCCCCCCACGGCGGAGAACATCAAAAATCATAAAAAAGGGGCGTGGGCATTGCCACAGGAGAAGTCGGGCTGTGGATGATGATGATGGCAGAAAGTATTAGGTAGGTAGTTTGCGTCTTCAAAAAATTCATGATTTTTACCTCTTTGGAAATTCCGACAATAAGGGATATTCCTAGCTAATGATCCTCTACCTACTTTTACCGCCACATAAAGTAAATAAACACTTAATAAGTAGTTTACGACTTTCACGAATAATATCAAACATGACTTAACAAGACTTGCGACATTTTCTTGAGGACTTGCTTTGGGTTCGTTCGTGATGTTGTCTAAGGTTTGTTAATTCTAATCTAGAGTGTTAGGACCTATTGAAGTGTTATTATATTTAATTAAATAACCTTTAAACGGTCCATTAGTTTGGTTTTTTTATTGCACAACTAATTACAACTAATTCATGTACAAAAGATGATAAGAATCCGCTTAACCATGTCAGAGATCCAGCAAAACCACAAACGTTAGGTACCTACTCCAGCAGGATTTCGAATAACTTCGCAGCCGAAGAAAGTACAAAATACAAAATAAGGTGCAACATTTACCTCGTCGAGACAACTAATTATAAAGCTAATATTTGTTTCAATATTCCCATTTAAAAAAAAATGTCTGGCTGCGGTAACGTTATAAACGTTAACCCAGCAGGAAATGTTTTTGTGAAATAACTAAAAAACTATAAGTGCAACAAATTTAAAAATGTGCGCAACAATTACGGAAGCCGGGCAACTAATTAATTATAAGATTTAAATGACGACATTATTTTACGTTTCCTATCTGACTAGTCTGAGAAGAAAGGCCGAAACAAACTCAGAGGTCAGTCACAGTCTCTTAAAGTCCAGACATAATCTTGGTCAGATCATACTTATGAAGACCATGTAGGTCGATGTCTGAGGTGGTCTTTTGAGGAAATAACCACACAGATTGAGAGGACCTGTCCAGTCAGTGCACGCATTTGTCAGAAATCGTGCAGCTCAACTCGAAACTTAAAGAGCTTAACGATCGACGACGAGGCCTCTTTTGAATTGAGAATTGTGTGTAAAAGGGAGAGCCCTTTTACACACAATTCTGTCTTTAGCAACATCCACGTTTGTTACTTACTTACTCATTTTAATTAAGTATTAGTTAGGTATATTTAAATGGCTAATATTAGTACTAAACTTATAATATGTAAGGTATTTTAATGTTCTATTTCAGATAATGAACCTATTTCGGTTGTTGGGAGCTCCTGGAGGCGAGACTGACGACCTAGTCGCTCTGATAACCCGTCCGATTCACAACACAGGCCTCTCATCATATGTTACTATCCACAAAGTGCACTGGGCAGCCAATGTGTCTACATTCTGTTTCTTGACAACGTGCATCTTTCAAGTCATTGCACTCGTCATGGCTAAGGAAGATCCTGAAAGGCTCTTCGAATGCTTCAGTGTTCTCTCGTTTTGTGGCATGGGGGTCCTCAAACTACTTTCATTGCGTAGAAGCCATCAAAGCTGGCGTAAACTTCTCAACCAAATCTCAATGTTGGAGAACATACAAATGACTAAAGATCCCATCTCACACGCGGAGTACCAGTCGGATAGCGAGGAGGGTGACAACTTTTCTGCCTCCATCAACATTTACACAAATAAATATAAAAATACAGCAACCATTCTAACTAGAATCTATAGCTTTACAGCAGTCATTTTTATAGTGTCTCCTTTCGGAGAACATTTTCTGTGTAAGATACGCGGTTTGGAATGTCTGGGGTATCCTCACATACTGCCCGGCTGGGCTCCACTGGATGACTTGAGCATTTTTGGCTACATTGTAACCGTTTTATGTGAATTTGTGTCTGCTGTTTACTGTGTCTGTGTCCACGTTGCATTTGATTTAACAGCCATTGGGATCATGATTTTCGTATGTGGCCAGTTTTCATTGCTCCGCGATTTTAGTTCGCGCATTGGAGGAAAGGGGAAACTGTGCAGTCTTTCAAAGAAAAGAGACGAGAGAGCTCACTACAGAATTGTACGGTGTCATCAGACTAACAGCTTACTAGTAAAGTTAGTATAGTTAAAATGTAACTCGTAACCTTTGAATTCAAAACCAAATAATTATTCCTTTAAAAACGAACTTGTATCTAATTTTTATTTAAGTAGGAAGGTAGGTATTACTTAGGTACCTATTGTATATCTTAGAGGACACACATTTTTTTTTTAATTTTGACCGGCTTATTTTTATAAACCACGTGTACCTAACAACAATAAATTATTTTCTATTCTATTTTCAGTTCCATTACGGAGCTTGACAAGTTGTTGAGAGATATCATAGGAGTATATTTCTTCCTAGCCACTCTAACATTATGCTCAGTTGCTGTCAGATTGAAATCCGTAAGTACCAACAATATATCTCTAGTGCTACCAAGTAGGTACCTACTATATGAAGACTTTTATGAAAAATAATATTAAATGTAGGTAGTTGTAGTTACATTTATATTTTACATATTAGGTACAAAAAAATTAAAAGTTAATTAAACTCATCAAAATTAAACCTTAGAGGGTTTAATTTTGTCCTTACTCCTTTAGAAAAAGGTTCCTTAATTCCAATGTTTTTTTTTTGTCTGTTCCTAAATTCGATGGTTTAATTCAAATACTCCAATTATTTGAGTGAGTTTGAGATTTTATAGAACAGCATTATTCTCAATTTTCAATTATTTTTCTATATTTCCGTTTCAGGAAGACATGAGCATAATGCAGCTCGTATCATTAATACAGTACATGTGCGGTACTCTGACACAACTCTTTTTGTTTTGCCGGTACGGTGACGCAGTTTTACACGAGGTAGGTACAGGTAAACCAGAAAAGGTACATGAGTATGCGTTTCGGTAATCTTCGTCTTTCCGAATAAGCACGAACGTCGCGCTACAGAGTACCTAATCAATGCAATGCTTCTAAGCTTTGTAGTAGGTACACCTATCGATGCGCGTTTGTGTGAAGTTTTCTCCGTCGGGTCATTATATGAGGAATTGCATAGAGTTGTTAATCTATAATTTAATAGCGAAGCAGAACACTTGCGCGAACCCGCTTGCGCGAAAAGACATTTCCGCGAATGGACTTTTGCCCAAACGGACTTTTGCGCAAATGGACTGTTGTGCGAATGGAATTTTGCGCGAATGAAAAGTAGCGGAAATGAGATTTTTTCATAACATCACGCCTGTATTCTTTCAAAGGGTTGGGTAGGGGTATCAGTTTAATTTTCGGTGGCGCCATCTTGATTTTAACCCTATTACCTATCGTTGTCAGCACCCACGAAAACCATGAAAACGACACCCATATTCGGTAGATAAATTGAGTGCCATACATTATAATCCAGTGTGGTGAATTAAAAATAAGAGATTGAGCTTCTTAACGTTTTCGCTAATCATCATGGAAGATAAACTGGGCTGATTGCTGTTTAGTAAGATGTCAGACGACAGACAAGGCATGGCGACACCCACCAACAGGCACTGGGCACACAGAGGGGAGGTTTGTTTCCCAGCAATGCATTATAGGCTGATTATGTTTATCAGACGTTCAGTTTTATAACGTCAAAAATTTATATTTAGGTACTTATACAAATCTATAAATAAATAAAATTGAAATGTCTTTTTGCAAAATATTAGCTTTTTACTACTTAAATGCATATGAAAGTATATACGGTACTTACGGTAAAAAAAATGTGTCTGTCTGTCTGTTTGTTTGTTCTTGCTAATATGCGAAACAGCTGGACCGATTTTGACGAGACTCATTGCACTGGCAGATAACTGATGTTATAATAAGGAGTAACCTAATCTACCTACTTTTATTTTAGAAAAAGAATTAGGGTTCTGCGCAAAAAAGTAAAAACCCATGAAATCCATTTTTTTCCATTTGCACGCGAATGAAGTTTCGGGCACAGCTAGTAATTAACGACGTAAAATTAATGGGTTTTTCTAAACTTTACCGTAATTCGTTTCAGAGCTCAATGGGTATGGGCCAAGGGCCTTTCGCAGCGGCGTCATGGTGCCTCAGCCCTCGCGTCAGACGGGACCTGACGATGCTCAGCGCCAGTATGATGAGTCCACGACATCTGCGCGCTGGGCCCTTCAATTTCCTCGATTTACCTTCATTTATACACGTACGCATACCTAATCATTGTCATTGGACAAGGAAGTCTAGTCATACGCATTGTATGACTATGACTAGACTTACTTTACAGAGAGATGCTTACTTTAAAAGATTACCTTTTCATTAGATACCAGACGGGTATACCACGAGTACTTAGTAAGGCTACCCAAAATTCTATAATAGTAAGTATAATAAACTCTTGGTTTAACGCTGGGGTGGGCTTGTCGTCGCATCTACATCTCCATATGCGAACTACGCAGCACATTGACGTCATGCATAGTTCTGCATCGCGCAAGCAGAGTTTACCGCGCAACTAGCATACCTATGTACAACGTCCCGACAGCATAACACGCGCTCAAACTTCCACCAGCCAGTATGAAAGCAAATCAAATGAGGGGTCTGTATTTACAGGTCACCGTATAGCCTTCTGCGGCCGAGGGGCTATGTATGCCCCGGTAGCTACCGCTCGCCACGTCCCGCCGCGCTTGCCCCCGTAAGCGATCGCGATCTCCCGCTTCGAATCTTCGTGCAGTTGCCCTCCAGCTCCAGACACGACATCTGTCTGGTCGGAAGATCGTCCTATTTCTATGGAGGATGAGTGAACTTTACACCCTGTTCCTCATGCCTCTATAGGTTTTACGATACAAGAGTTATAACCGAGCTTTCATGTTATCATTTTATTGCAGGTGGTACGAACAGCCTACAGTTATTTCGCTGTATTGGGCAAAAAGGAGTAACTGAAATTGAACACGGAGTTTTTGGACATTTCTAACAAATACTACGGAAACTGCGAAAACATAATGGCCCATTATGTTTTCGCAGTTTCCGTATGAATGTTTTCATTGGAAAACTTTCTTCAGCAAACTGAAGAATGTTTCTAATAGAGAAGGGCATTAAAATAAGAAACTTTTCTTAATAAAAAAACACACATGAATCAAATGATTAATTCTCACATCTTTATTTAACACTAGCTTCTGCCGCAACTTCGTTCGCGTGAAATTTCTTGTTCTCCCGACCCACCGAACGAAGTAATAGCGCAGGCCGGCGATGCGATTCGAAGGGCATCGCATCGCCTTCCTGCTATTACTTCAAATCGATTTTTCGCTCTTCCTGACTTTTTCGGTTTTGGTTGGCTCCTAACGATCCCAGCGTGAAGCCTCTAAGGAATTGGTCTATCGAAAGCAAAAGAATTTTTCAAATCCGTTCCAGAGATTAGCGCGTTCAAACACACGAACAAACTCTTCAGCTTTATTATTAGTATAGATATAGATTTTAAGTAAGTAATTAATAAATATTTATTAAGTCCACATTGCAGAAATATCGATAAAGATTATTACTGTCGTCACTCGCACGTCATTAGCACTAATGCCCTTCGATTTTAATTAAAGTGCGTAATATTTAGTGTATTATTATGATTATTCTGTAGAACACAAATAAAAGTACAATTTGATCTTACTTCAGTTTTATTTCATAGCCAAAGAGACGAGTTACAGACAGGTTCCCAAAATGACGTGGAGTTAGAAAAATATTGCACGTGTATTTTTAAATGATGATAATCTGCGTTCGCGATTTAGTTGACAAATATGAGTTTATGGAAAAATATCTTTAATTCCTACAGAATAAAGTTCAGTTTATCAAACTTCGAATATTTTTATAAAATCTTCAATAGTTCTAGTCACTCTGAAAACAACTTAATTACCACTACAATAAAGTTTATATTTGTTTAAATTGAAATAAAATCAATTGGAAACGTAAAGGACATGTCCAAAAATGGTTTTTTATTATTTAATAATTCTAACAAGCACAAATTAAATATATTTGGATAGACATCCCGAAAACTAGTGGTTCTAACTATATCATATAAGTATTTTTAAAGGCCCCCAATTTTGAGAAAAATGTATTTTTATTTTAGTGTGAATTTACCCTTAAAACGAACAAACCTTTCTAATTGTCTAGGATAATAAAGTGAACACACCCCAAGAAATAATAATCTAGTCAAAATTGACACATGGTACTATCATTACTGTCAATCAATGTTTGATTTGCGAGTTTATCAATGTGAACGAAAAGAAACTAATCAGATTATTTATTTACCTGTGTAAAAATCTATACTAATAATAAAGCTGAAAAGTTTGTTTGTTTGTCAGATTTTTTTAGTGTGACGTATCAGACGGATGAGGCCTGCCTGACGGTCAACACTGTCACCTGTCATATTTAGACATTGTCAAAGTGTGTGGGAGGTTTAATTTGGGCTGCCTTAGCGAATAAATTATATGTACAGACGCCAGCAGGTCAAGCTACCCGAAACTGTCAAATTTTCCCAATCAACCTTGAACCTTAATGCTTTAGCGATAAAGATTAAAATCTATTAAAGAAATTTGACAGATTGTAGTAGCTTGATGTGCTGGCGTCTGTACTAACATTAAATAGTTTTTAATTTTTCTCTGAAATGGGGGGTCTAAAAATATAATTTCAGTGGTTCCAAGTTCCATAGTTTTGTAGCTTTTATTTGGATGTAGTTTGATTCTTGTTAGATTTTTCTCGGAATAAAAAACCAACGTCCATACAAAAAGCGGACATCTCCTTTGAATAGACCTTACATTAGTAATTTGAATATTATTATAAGTAATTAAGACCCTGAGATGACTATTTATTCCAATTCCAGCATATTTGGTACGCCTCAAACAGATTTAAATATAAATAGAAAGAAAATACATTTATTTAGCACAGATTAAAAGACACACAATACACCAGATACATACATGACATACATCAGATAAAAACAAACAAAAAAAAAGATTAAATAAAAAGTGTAAGGTCTGATGTAATAAGTTAACAGGAAAGTGTGCCTCACGCCTGCGCCGAAAACGCTAAAAATAGGTAGGTATTCGTGCTGAGAGACCATCAATCCTACAAGTGAACTGTTGAGCTTGTGTAGTATTATATACCAAGAAGTATTAAGATTATATTGAGAAAACCTACATTTTTAACACTGCAAATTTTTTTTTTAGTAAGAATAAATGCATTATAAATGTACCTACAGACTTTATAAATCGGATCAAACTTGGTCCTTTATCATTTTTATAGAAAAGTTCTACGCATGGATAAATTACAATAAGTATATAGACACTTATGGATTATGTAGGTATATTAACATTTATGATTAAAACCTGCATAGACCAAGTCCACCATTTTCTTTTTATCTTATCGTGTCGCAATCACTCCGCTCTTGGCGTAAATCTGTCAAACCTCAATCAAATCACCATAGACTATACACTTAGCAAATCACAACGCAGCCCACGCTTACATCCCGAATATGTATAATAATAGACACCAAGATACAATATTATAAAGACATCAAAAATTTTGCTACGCGTAATAGTACACTATGGCCGCGAACGGATCGGCGATCCCGTAACCGTCTAATAGTAAATTATTTACCAAGGGGATAAAGCAGTATATTATGTCAAGGGCGCAATATTATAGTCCTCGCGCGCCTATATGATTGGCGCGCGGAGGCACTACGCCGGGGGGAAACTCCGCATCCGTGGCAAACCGCGGCGGAGCGGACGAACCTCCGGCGCGATCTCATGGCGGCATGGAAGGAGCGACTATCGCAACCCAGCGCAGGGCACGCCACGATAGCGGCGGTAAGACCCCTCTTTGAGGAGTGGCTAGAGAGACGTCACGGCGTTCTCACCCACCGCCTGACGCAGGTCCTCTCCGGACACGGATGTTTCGGGAGGTTCCTGCACATCATCAGGCGGGAGGAGACGCCCGGGTGTCACCACTGTCAGGATCGCCCAGAGGACACGGTGGAGCATACGGTGGAGGTCTGCCCAGCTTGGGCAGAGCATCGCCGTGTCCTCGTAGAGGCGATCGGCAGCGGCGATGACCTCTCGCGTCCGGCCCTGGTTCAAGCCATGGTCCGGGGCGAGAGGGAGTGGGAGGCAGTCACCTCCTTCTGCGAAGCAGTCATGCTAGTGAAGGAGGTGGCGGGGTGGGCGAGGGAACGCACCTCACGCCTCAGCCGCCGCGGGAGACGCTCCGGGCGTCGGGAGCCGCGTGACGACTCCCGGCCACCGTAGGCGCGGGCCTGCGGGCGGTGAGTAATGGGTAACTCACCGTCCGATCAGGACCAGGCCCGTGCCGGACGGCGCGTATGTGTTCCACGTGCGCCTCAAAGAGATGTCAGCAGAAGTGACGGGGCCCGATAGGGCCGAAGCCTGCCAGGGTAGCGGGATCGTCCGAAAGGGTTACCGCTGCCCTGGAACATAAAGGGCTAAGGAAGGAACACGGGTGGGTTTTAGTCAGTAAGAGTCTGACACTCCCTTCTGCTCCACCCAGAGCGGGAGGAGTCAAAAAAAAAGGGCGCAATATTGAATCCCGAGCGTAACGAGGAACTCTAGAGCTCTTGTGCGCAGCGATAGATCTCAGAATAGAACCCTTAGAGCAGTGAGGGATACAAGCTCGCCCAAGACGAAGGCACTTTATCCCCGGGGAAAATACTCTTACTTTTCACACCTGCGAGGTTATAAAAAGCAACCGTCATTTTGAACAACTCGTTAGAATCTCTTACTCAATTCGTGGAAAAAAAAAATAAGCAGCAGTAAGAAACAGTAGAATTTATTTATTTTCTATTTTGATGTATGTGTTTTTTTTTACAATTATTTTATGAGTTTCATCACAATAGTTCTTTAGAATCGCCACCTTGACGGATGCAAGTGTTACCACCCTGTATTTCTTTTTGTAAAAGTTTTCTCAAATCACATTATTGACCAGTTGTTAAAATACCCAGGGCTCTATAGGCTTACTTTAGGTTAGGTTTGTATGACATTATAATTTGACATTATCGAGCAGGTGGCTTCAAACAGTTTTATATTCCCGAAAGAATCGATATTTTCCAGAATTTTGACGATGCGCGAACATAAATTGTAAACGCAGTTTTAAAACCACGTTCAGTACCCCGATATTAAGTACTAATACCCTACAAATTAAGCGTGATGGTTGTTGTTTATCCAGGTCGCCACGTGGTTGAGATGATAGGTGTTCCATCGTATGTTGTTGCGAACTGTCTCGAGCGCGCGCTTCCGAGCGGACTCGCCTGCGCCCGCCTCAGGGTATTGAGCGAAGAATTCTTGCATCTGCAAATAAAACGAACTTTATGAAAAGAGGCAAGCTACTTTGGTACTTATATTTAGCACCCTAATTGGGTAACACACTATCAATCATTATCTGAATCATTTTGAAGGATATTACTAATCCTTTGCTTCATATGTTCGATAACTTCGCCTTCTCAACAATGTAAATAACGTAATGAATGTTGTTGAGCTGTTAAATGAAAGCCATTGCTACTGATAATTAGTGTAGCTTCTAAGGTTAAGGCTAAAATAATTTATGAATAAAAAATATGGATAATAATATCTTTTAAGTTGTAACATTTTCTAAGCCCTAAAACTTACACACACGGGTGGGTTTTAGTCAGTAAGAGTCTGACACTCCCTCCTGCTCCACCCAGAGCGGGAGGAGTCATTTGATGATTTCCCATCCTCAAAAAAAAAAAAAAAGCCCTAAAACTTTGCATGCTATGTTTTATCCTAGTTAAACATGATTGTGCCATAACATTGTATACAATGTTTTATGCAAATACATGATCTACTATTATTGAGCAGTTGAATTACGAAAATCACCCTTACTACTACGAAATAAAGGCACTGCCAAAATCCCATGTTTCCATGGCCGTTAGTCTGCTGTACACACAAAAATAGCACCTAAACATACCTCTTTAAGCTTCAAATCAGTGTTAAAACTCGCAGCAATGCTAGGTATCAAGCCGCCTAGATAGCGGCTGTTGAGCGTGAAGCGCTGGACGAGCTGCGGCCATCGCGAGCGAACGTCGTCCCACACGAGTGATGTGCCCGACGGGTTGGCGCTGATCTGCGACACCACGTTCAGATAGTCTTGACTGCGGATGTTGGTCTCGTCCCAGGCCATTAGCAGGAATCTAGGGCAAAAAAAACGTTTTTTATGTGCCACTTGGTAGGTACACAAAAAAAAAACGATAACATAGCCAAAAAACAGCCAAATCTCATAAAAATATGAGTCTGTGTGTACGTCTGCACCAATTATGACATGTTAGGCGGATTCGCTAATCAGATACAGTTAGAACAGCTAATTTCAACCTTATTACCTCATTACAAAAAATATATATCTTATTTAGAATTTCGAACTTAATTCCGACAATGTTAAAGTTCGTGTTTACTACGAAATATTTAGAACATTTTTATCATGAGAGTATGCACATTTTGTAAATCACTATAAAAAATATTAGTTCTACGGACGCTCACGTTGTTATCAGCGCCAAAATGGCGGAAATTAAATGTCTGTGGTTTGTCATCGATAGTATGATATCCAGTGTACTTGTATAATACAGGTGTACAGTGTATTATCGCGATTACGACGATGGCCCCATGGAGAGAGTTGTTCAGTTTGATGGTCTGTGCCACACCCTTAAAATATGACCACTTACTTGCGCAAAATGGCGGTGTCTCGTGGAGCAGCTAATGCTCTTCGTAGCTTCACCTTCTCTTGGACATCTTCCTCCTTTTGGTACAATTGCCACAGACTGTCCCAATCTGCCATAGTAGCAGATTTCATACCTGGGACAAGAAATAAGTATGTAAACAAAGATACAGAATTTTAAAAAAATACATGTACATTGACACTTATTCAACATTTTACTTTATTGTGTTAAGTTGATTTTAGATTGACCGACTGTAATAAAAAGGTCTTAATAGTTTTTGGTTGCAATGGAATTTGAACTTTGTCACATATGACATAGAATTTGTATTCCCAAAACTTTATAATTATTTGAGACTGTTCAAATAATCTGTTAAATGTTATAACTTATTGCATTCGAAATTCGTACTTCGGCTGTAAAACGATACTTTTACTTATTCTACACTTAACCTCGACTTATATCTCCAAACCCCCTCTTTCGATTCAAAACAGTTACAAGCACATAGTATAGGTACATAGTGTAACAGAATAAACGCGTCCTGAAAGTAGTTTGTTCATCAACTACTGAATCGATTTCAGTAACTTTTAATAGAGCAGAAACTACAGAAAGCCACCTACTACGATACTTACATTCTCTTCTTGTTGCGCCATATTCATACATCTGGTTTTACACGAACGCCGGGTGCGAGTACTACGCACCTGACCTTTCTGATTATCATCACCAAAAAGGTCATTATATCTCCTTCTAGGAGGCCTCCTCCCGGCGTTTCCACTCACATCTGGTTAGTAAATACCTTTTGTTAGTAGCCTTTTTGTTAGTGAAAGTATGTATAGACAATTACCGTTAAAATACACAAGATCTCTAAGGTCCTGTTGAATTGGCTTGCTCTCAAACTTGCCGTATCGGTTCAGCCAGACTTGGAACATAGTCTTAGCCTTTTCTTCAGCCTCTGGTAGCTGATAACGCGTAGCCAATGACAGTATCATTGTTCGTAGTAAACTGAAACAAATATTATGGTCAAGTTTGAATTTTGATTTAGGAATAAGATTTTTCGTGATTGACTGTTGGTTGCCGACATACTTTGAGTAAATATGACGTCATTTATGGGATGAGGATTAGTCAAGCGGAGGTGTAAAAATAACGTATTGATGAGTTTTTCAAAATAACGATAAACAAAACATAAAATCCCCTTAAAATTACAAGGAAAATCAGTAAAATATTTTATTTCGTACTGTACCTATCTTGAACGGGCAAATTCATAGCGTCCCAGTCCTGTTTCACGTAAATCGGCCGAATAATGCGCTGAACGTATTTCTGTTAACAATTATAACAAAATATTTCCATATTTAACGAAGTCAACTGGATTTATTTTTAGTAGGTAAGTAAAATATTCTTGGAAAAAGAAAAGAGAGGCCTTTGCCAGTGGAGCAATACAAGCTGAGTAATAACTATTATTTATATATCGCAAAATTCCAGGCATACCATCAGATTGTCATACGCCAAAGTGTTTTGCAGTCTATCCGCGAGGTTCATGAAGATAGATGAAGCCGTCTGCCAGGGTACGAGATCATTCTCCACCAGTAAGTAAGTGGTGAGGTTCAGGGCCATATTGTATGGGACCGCGCGAGATTCGGCTAAAGCGAAAATATCGTCCATGAGGTTTGATCTGTCTGCTGGAGTGAGCTGTAGATAAAAGATTTTTATACTTTATTTTAAAGCTATACTTTCCATAACGATCTTTTTTTATTTATATTGTTTATATCTTAGTCCTAATTTAGTGGGTAAAATTGCAATATATATATATTCGACGGATCATCAGGATGGTTCGAGCTATGATCAGCCATCGGGCGGGTTTATGTGGGTATTGTGCAAAGACATAACAATTACTCAAGCAAATAATCACTTTACACTTCAATATCTTGTTATAATCAACTGCTATTAGACAATAACAGGCTGGTATGGTAATGATGGTTTCAACAAAACGAAGGACAGTTCCGAAGCGTCTTCATTGCTCGATCACCAGGATAAGGAATGCATGACCCGGCGCGTTCCCTTCAACCTCGAAAACCAAAGAAGAAACGCCACGACTCTGTCAAAGCACGTCAATTCTAGTCTTCACATGATGCCGGATGTGAAATATTCGTACTGTAATTTTATTTTACTTTATGTTTATAATATTAAGTTTAAAAAGTATTTTGCCATAATTTCTTAATTCTTAAGCCTTTAGTTTTATTATTAGGTATTATGTGTTATCACCTACTTCTAAGATTGTTGGTTAACCTGTCATTGACGACTGTTTAGGTCTGAGGATATTGTTATCTATAGTACTTAAGATGTATTACATACAGAAGCTGTTGATGTACCTTTACAAATAAATAAAATAGATGTAGCAACTACGAAAACCAACCTTAGTGCTAAGAAATAAAGGCGAAATTAAAGTCCAATATTGTTACCATGTGTGTGCTTGGATGTTCGTGATTATTAGTATTTATTGGTGTGCATACCTGTTTAGATTTAGACTTCATAGCTTCAATCAGAGTCTGCCACATAGGTAGTGAATAATTAACTCTGTAGTACCCAACTTGATTAATGTTCAGCTTTATCCAACTATGGCCTTCATCCCCTCTCAGTTTTACTGAAAAATACAAATACCTATTCTTAATATATTCTTTAAAGGCAAACATACAAATTTCCATCTTTAAGGCTGCCTGCCCATTGAAGCGGAGCGAGGCTGCGGAGTGGAGAAACGAAGAAGTATTAACCAATAGGATTGCATAAAATCTATAAAATCTCCGCTCCGCTCAATCCTATTGGTTAATATCGCTCCTCTTCAAGACAGCGTTAAACTCTTACCATTTTGAGCAGTATCAGAGAGCCATACAATCTCTTCATTTGTACTGGTGTTCGTTTTGAATGTTATAGGCACAAACCAACGGTAGCTAGAACACACGAAATATCATGACAATTGGGACTGACAGTCTTTAGGGACCATAATTATAAGTGTTAAATTCTTAATTTGTTCAAATGCAAAAAGGGCCATGCACTATATATTTTATTATGTTCTGTATAGCAACATCTCTTTCTCGCCCCTGGCCATTGCCTGCGGGGAGTGCACTGGCTGGTTGAAAACTAAAGAAGTTAGGTATCTGCCATTCTATTGGTTCACAAAATATGTGGCATCTTACTTGAACTTAGAATCGTTAGTGTAACTTGCGTCAGGGTCAATTAGGAATCGTGACTGTGACACAAGGTAAGTGTTAGGCATGTCACCCATCTTTACTTCTAACACTGGGTAACCCATCTGCCGCGTCCAAGTGGCCATTACGTGTCTGAAACAAATTAAATAGTAGAATTTTATATTAGTATTTTTTTTATCGGCTCGTATACGGGGTGCGGGAGATTTCATTAACGCATAGGTCCGCTTGTTTTTATTAGTCGATAGGGCCCGCATGTGGGGTGCTGGAGATTTCTGTAAAACATGCTATAGGACCCGTATTCGGAGAACTTTTTTATTAGTCGATAGCGAACGATTGCGGTATACGGAGAACCTGCACCGTACGTTTGGCAGTTGCTTTGAAAGCTCATTTTTCATTGGATGCGAGTCTCCGCACGATTTTTAGCGCCCGATGAATTGCATTGGTCACTTCGCCCGCTACGGGTATACCCCACAGACGGTGTACCACCCGCGTTATCTCGGGGGTAATTACTAATGAAAATGAGTCATAAATGCAAAATAATGTCTATTTACAGATACTCATATATTTTTTTCAAGAAAACTAGGCAATAAATACTTAATGCTTTTGTAATATCATAAAAAAGGGAACTTACGAGAGATTTAAATCCGGATAATCTTTCTTGAAGTAAGGTTCCAATGTTGAGAGTAGGTCTTGGGTGACAGTGTTCCCAAACTCAAACTTCTTCAGGTAATCAGACACTCCCAAACGGAAATTCTCATGTCCAATGAAACCTTCCAACATTCTTAAGATTGACGCTCCCTATAAACGTAATATTATTTTAAAAGTTATGTTCCACTAGCAGCGTCCCGCGGTTTCACCCGCATAAGGCGCCTTCCTCACCGGATCGGCGCGTTTTCGTTTCAGTACGGATTCTTTAGCGAGCGCATACAAACGTACCTCTGTACAGAGTACTACCGAACCATTCGACTGTACAGATTCAGTACAGAAACGAAAACGAAATGATCCGATGAGAAAGCCGCCTTAGTTTCGATCCCGCCGGAATATCGGGATAAAAAGTATTATGTGTTAATCCTGGTTATAATATGCCAAAAAAAAAAAAACAAATAAATCCGTTCAGTACTTTTTGCGTGAAAGAGTAACCAACATCCATCCATCCATCCTCACAAACTTTCGCGTTTATAATATAGGATTATAGTAGGACTAGCGGTGCCCCGCGGTTCCACCCGCATAAGTGTCGATCGATATAAGCTATATTACTGTAAAGTTTCATCAAAATCCGTTCAGTAGTTTTTGCGTGAAAGAGTAACAAACATTCATCCATCCATCATCACAAACTTTCGCGTTTATAATATTAGCAGGAAGTAGGATTTATGGCAATAAAGGTAAGGCTATACTTTTCCCTCTCACTGAGAGGAGGCCTGTTTCCCAGCAGTGGGCACATTATAGGCTGATTGTGTATGTATTTATACGCGCCGCACGCAAATAATTTAACAATTCGTTGAACGACGTCATTGCGTAGCCAGCACGTGCGGACGTTAATAAAGACTTAGTCGCCTTGAACAAGAGCTGCACACCAAGCCGTGCTAAAGGTGCCATTCGCAGCTCTTGAAGTCGAGGGTTTCAGTAAATGCAGAGCATACAACTCTTGCAGTGCGCATCTTTATACTCTTGCCTCGTGATGCAAAAATAAAACATACCTTATTGTATGAAATTGAGTCAAATATAGCCGTTATTTGATCAGGAGTGTCCACAGTTTGCACTATTGGATGGCTTGACAGTTTAGCATCAGTCACCAGCACTGGGTGCAAGGTTTTTGTAAGGAAGTGATCCAACTGAAAGGAAAATAAGATACATTTCATACTTGTTTTCTTCATAAATCTGGGGGCCAAAAAAGGCCACTTTGGCAGAATCATGATAGCATTACAATATGAATCATATTAAAAATCGTAAAATGGTCACAAACTGACAATTCATAATATGATCTCTGTGCAATTCATATCTCAATGAAATAACATTTAAACTGTAGAAATAAAAAACAATTTGATTAATAAAAACTGTACCTAATGAAAACTTTACCGATAAAATTACAGTTTTTATTTTTTTCATGCGGCAATGTTTACACCAAATGTGAAATTAAATTTTACGAAAATTTGAGGAATTGCTAATGATCTGCTGGGAATTCAAGAAATGGATAGCTTTTAGAGGTATTGCTTAAAGTGACCTTTTTAGGCCCCCCTTTTTTTTTTTTTTGAGGATGGGAAATCATCAAATGACTCCTCCCGCTCTGGGTGGAGCAGGAGGGAGTGTCAGACTCTTACTGACTAAAACCCACCCGTGTTCCTTCCTTAGCCCTTTATGTTCCAGGGCAGCGGTAACCCTTTCGGACAATCCCGCTACCCTAGTAACACCCCCTGCCATTTATTTTTTTGATATTTTCAATGTACAGAATTTTCACTTCTACAGATTTATTATAAGTATAGATATAGATAACTGTTTATGACAATATTATATTGAGAATAAATTAGTCTCGTTCAGAAAATCAAACTGTGTTTGTTATGGTTCTTCCGGAGTAATTTCAGTGCTATTACTTTAGGCCCCCTGCAGTCATGATAAGATACCTTACATTTAAAATTTATAAAAATTAAAATATTAATAATTAAAATTAACTTACAACTTTCCAGGTTGGTTCGATGGTATCTAAGGCTTTGACTTGCATGTAGGAAGCAAAGCCTTCATTTAACCAAACTTCATCCCACCACTTCATTGTCACTAAAAACATTTTCATAATAAAGTATAAAGTTATTACAATACTTAAATCTTGTTGAGTATGATGTATGAAAATGTAAAACAATACTACATAAAATATTTCAAAATACCATAAAACAGCTGTTACCTAAGTTTCCAAACCACATATGAGCCAGTTCGTGAGTGATTGTGTTGGCAACATTAATTTTGTTTGTAGCTGATGCCTTAGCCTCATCAACAAGGAATGAAGTTTCCCTATAAGTGATCAGACCCCAGTGCTCCGTAGCACCTGATACGTAATCAGGAATACCAATCATGTCTGAAACATTTAATTGTCAAGTAAAGTTAAATTGACACAAAAAAATGTATTTGATGCTAGTTTTGATCAAAAAATGTAAAAGTATTCAAATTTTATTTCAAACCTAGTTTAGGTAGAGGGAAAGGTACTTCATAATATTTGATGTAGAACTCGGTGGCTCTCTTTCCGATGTCTTGAGCAAAGTCAATTTTGTGCAATTCTTGTTTTTGAGCAAATGAGCGGAGCATGAAAGTCTTTCCAATGCCTCCAGTGTTAATTTCAGTCTGTTTGTGATCAAAATCACAGACAACGAAGCATGCTAAGTATGTGGACATTGGCACACTTGTTGCGAAAGTGACCTGGTCCATTTTAGCATCATTATCAAATGTTGACGATATTTCCTGGAGGAAAAATATTTACTTAAGTTTACTGAGTAAAATCATAATTATAACATTCTTACAATGTTCATTGTTGTTCAATGCTCAATGTACCATTGTTTTTTTAACTGGCACTAAAAGAACAAAGAGTTCTATAATAAAATAGGTTATTAATATTGATACTAGTTTTATACTGTATATAAGGATCATAGCAGGTAGTTTCCAGGTTTTTTTCTGCCTACCTCCATGGGAAATAGGCATTATGTATGTATGTATGTATGTAGTTTTATACTGCAATACTGTAAGATACTTGCATTCATGTTGGAAAGTGCGATGTAAGACGGTGGCTTCCACAAAGTTATATCATATGTAGCCTTGAAGTCTGGCTCGTCAAAGCAAGGGAATGCTTGCCGAGCATAGGTGGGCTGGAACTTACTAGCCACCATTTTCCTGGAACAGTTAGATACTTATAAGAATCACATAAATAAATGGGAAATATTTCAACTTTTTGTAGAACTATTTGGTAATTGAACACCATTTAGGGAAAAAAGAACAAAAACCTATTGTTTTAAATAAGATATGGCTACCTTAACTCATATAATAGTATTTCTTAAAATAATTTTAATGAAGAGAGGAAGACAATAAAGTAGGTATTATTAAAATTTATTTGAAGGTATTTCGTTTATTATATTAGTAAGTCATGCATTTAGTATATCATACAGGTCTAATTTACCTAGAATCATTCAAACGTGAAGAATAGAAACCAACAATATCTCTGGTTAGATCCCCATTGAAATCAATACAGATTTTGTAATTCCCTGCGCTAAGGGCAGAATCAAAATGTATGAATAATTGTTCCACCTTTTTAATCTCACAAAACTTTGAGACGACGATCTCATCTGTTCCTTTGTATACCTTAACTTTAGTTATATTCAGAAATTTTGAATGTAGACATATATATTTTCTTTCTTGCTTGATCACAACGTCTATTTTCACGCTCCCCTGAAATGCGCCTTGTTCTAAGTCAGGACGTAATTCAAGGTTGTAGTTCACAGGATAAACTAACGGGGAGAGCCGATCAGTAAGTTTCACATTAAGACTCATATCTTCCATGGTATTAGTAACGGAAGCAAAGTTTTGTCGAGCTAAAACAGTGAACCTTGCAGTCAACCTAAATATCAGTCTACGACTACGATGTCGGAGAGGCATATGCTTTACCTCCCAACACTTTTTAATTAATAAACCGCGAGAACATAGCATTAATTATAGCAATAACTTGAACTTAGTTAAGTAAAATTAGTATATTCTGATTTGCACAGCTGATTTTACGCAGACGCAAAATCACAGAACACTAAATACCGGCGGGCCGCGGGACATCAATATTTTGAAATGTCATCTAAATTAAGTATGTCAAATGTCAATGTCAAGTCCGTCAATGTGAAATTTTTTTATTTATTTATAAACATAAGCCCTTTTATCCTGAAAAGGTAAAAGGTTATATTTCTCTAACTTGTACAAATTGGTTACATCGAAACATTCCTACACATAATTACTACAGATTCTTAGATTAGGTACGTAATTACGTTGTTTATTTAAATTCATCTACCCGCTTACACCTCACAGATACGCGGTGGTAAGTACGCTGTAGGAGACTTTACAGCCGGTTGACGTTTGACTAATCAACATAAAACTATTAGACTGCACTGTGTTGCGCCTTGCGACTGTATGACCGATACACATAAAAAGGCAAACACACTTTTGGTTATAGTTACACATAAAATTATAATGCTTGTGATTTTACCGACAATATACCTACTTACGTAACTAGATGGTTGATGTAAATGTCATAGGTAGGGTGTCTACTTACCCACCATTTTTAAAATGGCTTCCATAAAATCCGACGATTTTATTATCCAAACTACCAGAGAAAAGAATGAACAACTGGTAGTATTCCTTGTGTATTTCATGTTCTAAATTAATAATCAACAGCTCTCTTTTATCTAGAGTCTTTTTAATAGATACAATTGGTATGCTTTGATTATTACTGTTTTTTAAGCTTACAGAATAAATAGTCAAATTATTTGTGTGCAGCATTATTGTTTGAATAATTTGCTTGACTCTTAATGTTATCATTACAGATCCATCAAAAGTATTATTAGACATGTTAGGATGCAACGCAAGTCTATAGTTTTTTGGTTCAACGCTTCTTGGCAGCCGGTAATAATTTTTATCCTGGAAATTAAAAAAGATTTACAGTCCGTTCACAGTCAGTCTACTTTATTTTGGATCATAGTGATCTTTTCTCATTACTGATTGGTTGCTGTCAGAGGTAAAATAACTGCGAAAGGACAAAAGGATTGTAGTTATAGTCATAGCTGTTACGTCTCTATTATTAAAATTATTTGGCAGCACAACTTCAAGTGGTTAATAACGAGTAAGTACAGTTCGTGCTGATTCTTGAGAACAGATTGTAGACATATTATCAGTCCTCTGATCGTAGGTACCTATGGCGTTTTCCCCCCGAGTACCTATGACGGAATGAAACAGCTGAAGGCTCTTAACAACCGGCCTTCAAGAGAGTGGCCGCGTCATCACCACTCGGCTTTTGTTTTAAGCTGATCAGAGCCATCCTAATCTAGTACTCCTTTCTATTAGACTTTTTTTTAAATACCTATACCTAAGACTGTTTTTATTTTCACCATAATATTTTAAACACAACATGTTATCCCTAGTGGGAAAAGGGAACTCAGAGTTTATGCGAGTCAACGTCAAAACTTTTAACATTTTTGGTACACACACACAGCTTCATCATACATCATCATTTCAGTCCGGAATCACCAAATCCCGGGCATAGCCCCCCCCCCCCCCTCTTCTGCCATACCCACTTCCCGGTCCCGACAGCTAGGCCGGTCTGGTTCCGGTGGTTAGGACAGCTTGGTGTGGAAAAATACCAAGTTCAGGCACCTACCTGCATTTTTGTTGAATTAGTTTCTGCTTTAGTTATGTTTCCTTCAATCGCTTCATGTTCAATAAGACGTGCGCATGCTTTTTTGTCTATGGTCGCTAAAGCAACGGTAGACACGAACAGGGTTAGAGCGGCCAGTATGAAGAATATGAGTAATTTATTATTACTAGTCCATTTTCTTAGTTTAGACTTACTCATCTGAAATGGAAAAGTTGTCTGTTGAGTAGACTACCTACCTAGAAAACTTTTCGGATGCGGATTTTGCCATTGCCAGTTGCCAGATCGATGATCAAAGCATGCCAGCCAGAACCAAACTAATTACATAGTCTTAATTGCCAGACAATTAATTAAACTGTAGATTCCGTTCCGGGCACGTTTCTTCCATCATAGACCTCATCCATCGCTTTCCGTTATGCGTGATCGAGATCAAGAGCAGGCCCATTCAGTAATTTAAAAAAAAGGGTAGGTAGAGCACTGGGTAAGTCCCCGCAAAGAGATAGCCTAGGTACCTACCTAGGCTATTTTTAACCGACTTCTAAAAAAGGAGGAGGTTCTCAATTCGGATGTTTGTATTTTTTTTTTTTTTTTTTATGTTTGTTCGCGCATAACTCCGGCGCTTGCCAACCGATTTGAAAAATTCTTTTTTTGTTGGAAAGGGTATACTTCCCAAATGGTCCCATAGAATTTTCATCAAAAACGGTTTAGTACTTTGGTTTTTAGACGAAAATTACTGGTAAAAATTACAACTAAAAAGTGAAAAATAAAAACTTTTTTGCAAAAAAAAAAAACAACCGACTTCCAAAAACGACACTACAAAGAGAAAAATAACTTTAATTTCGGAAGTCGGTGGCAAACAACGAAAATGCGAACCCAACGACACCGACTTCCGAAATTAAAGTTATTTTTCTCTTTGTAGTGTCGTTTTTGGAAGTCGGTTGTTTTTTTTTGTATCTCGTTTCGCGTACCGAAAACGAAAACAAACGAAACGAGATACAAAATAGGTATAATACAAACACAGTCATTACCGTGATTACTTAATATAACTATGACATACATTTTTATAATTTATGCATACAGTAGGTACCTACGTTATGGACGCAGCCCGATAGCGAAAACCATAAAATGTATATTGTTACGTTATAATTGAGATAGACAGTGAAGGTATACGTAGGTAACAAATAAATATTATAATGCCAACACTATCCTTTAGATGCTCTCTCTTTCCAATTTTGCATCCTAGGTACTAGGTATTCCCGAAAAGTAACACAGCGATCAGACTGATTAGACTACTGCTCACGGACTAGTAATTAAGAATAATAAAACCACTCTAACTATAATTACAATAAAGGTGAATTAAATTAACTGTTTCACTTCACTACTGTCTGTTAACTTTCTCACTTCTCTCTCTTTGTCTTTGACACTGATAATTGAATCATTTGTAATGAACGCGCGAATTATTTACCTAGATACTTACCCACCTAAATGTGCATTTCATTGTCAGTAGATATCATGGCGAATCACTATAGGTAGGTACGTATAAAAAAGTATACACTTACCTTGTTGAGAATAATATTATTTCACTCTTTAAATTGCACTTATTTTTATTTCACAGAATATGGTATCACTTTAAAATTCTTCTTATTTATTATTTACAATATTTACTAACAAAAAGAACAGAGATCTAGCTTGTACTGGCTTGACCGAGTCAGTCACTACTACGATTAAAATGCTCGTACTAGCAGCTATAAATGTTACGACATAAGTTTCACTTGTACACTGCGGCCGTCACTCCAGACGGACGCAATAGTTTGACAAAACAAAGTAACCATGTTACGACTATTACTTAGTTTTTACGTATGAATGAATGAATGAATGAATTGCACCGATCCCAGCGTGGTTTGACCAGACTCGATTAATCGAATGAACCCCAAGATTCGCACTAGCTCCTGTAGCCTCATGTTCATGGTGCTACAGCGACCATTGCATATCAAGAAGTAGACCGGGGGGCGCGGTTTTTGTAAGGAAGACGTGCCCGTAGGAAGGGGTAGGATTTAAGAGCCTACCGGATATGCATCCTAGAGTAAGCCTTGGATTAGTGGAGAGATGGGTGATATTTGTCTATGGATGGGCATCTTTTAAAGACTACGCGGCCAGGTGCTTCAGTTCGAGCTTAACCCGTGAATCTTTTGGCGAGGTTCCACTGCTTTCTCAGTTCTTTTATATGTCCTTGCTCTGCTGTGTTATGTTGTGTTAGATGTTTCTGGTTTCGATGTCGTCGTCGGAGTTCTCGCTACTATCAGTTTCCGGTTTTTTTTATATTTCACTAGCAGCAATCTTGATCTTGTTTTTGTCTTCAGCCGTATCCATCCAGAAATCGACTCCCTTGTCGAAGTACTTCATGTCCTGCTTTAGGTTGTCGTTCCACGTGTAGATAGGTCGACCGACCTTCTTGAGTTTGGCCTTGTACTCCATTGCTGCATGCAGCAGATGTGGTACGCGGCGCCTGTAAACGTGTGCGAGGTAGCACATCCTGTGGTTCTTAATGCGTTTGGTTACTGTTTTTCCGTCTAAGATATCATGCATTTTCTTTTGTCTCGGTTTATTCCTGGAGTGGTTTATCAAATCTCTCATGATAACTTGCTCATATTTTCTGAGTCTAGATCTGTTAGCTTTAGTAAGTGCCGATACTTTCAAACCATGTATCATGCACGGAACGATCACCATTCGATACATAAGTCTGGCTAATTTCCAGTCCATATTTGCGTGTTTTATGAATGGTAGTAACGATTTGGCGTTTCTTATGGCCTGTTTGCAACGTTTTTTAATAGTGCATTTTCTGCTTAATGTAGATGTTATAAGTGTACCTAAGTATTTAATCTCATCACATGTCGGTAACCTTATTCCATTAAGGGTCACGTAGGTCGCTTTCTGTGTAGCTATGGGGTCCCTAATTAGTATTTTTGTTTTTGTTTCGTTTACTTGGAGGCCTACACTACCTAGAAGAGGTTTAATATGGTATAGGATACCTTCTAGCCCCTCTAGGTCATCTGTAGTGAGGATAAGGTCGTCCGCAAATGATAGTACCAGGGGGAGTGAGATTTCACGATCCTGGTCGAGTTTTATTAATTGGGTTTCCTCCTCGAGGGTTCTAAGGACTTCGTCGATGACAAGTGTAAACAGGCGAGGGGACAGAGGGCAACCTTGTTTGACCCCCTTTCCTTTAATAATCCAACTGCTTTGCTGGCCACACCATTTGATGCATGTTCGTTCATTCAAGCATACCTTGATTATCCTGTTAGTTAGCGTTTTGTTGGTACGTTGAAGTAGGATATCTCTTAGTGCATTGAGGTCTACGTTGTCAAAGGCCTTTTCTATGTCGAGGGCGAGTACATAAATTCTTTTACCTGCACGCCATTCCTCGTCTAAGACCCTTTTGAGTGTAAAGATGTGGTCGTCTGTAGATCTATTGTTTAGAAAGGCCGCTTGGTAGTTGCCCAATTCCGTTATTATATTATCTAGTTTTTTAAGGACGTATGAGGCGTAGATTCTGTAACACGTATTGCAAACCGATATGCGGCGATAGTCATTCGCATCTTATTATTTTTTGGGATTGGCACCTGCACGGTCTCCAGCCATGTGTCCGGTGCTTCGTTCTGTATCCAGGCTTTGTGCATGTGTTTGGTGACGGCTTCCTGTAGTATTAGGGGCATAGCTTTGTAGAGCTCGATTACTACTTGGTCCGTCCCAGGAGCTGTTCCGTTCCGCATTTTCTTGATGATTTCCATTACGTCCTCTGTAGTTGGTCCACCATCTTGTATTTCGGTTATCGGATTTTTTATATTAACTGTTGGTATAAGACGGCCCTCGGATTTTTTTAAAATTTGCTCCCATTTGGTCATCGGTACATGTGTAGATCTTCTTCGACGTTTTTTTTTTTTGCATTTTGTTTCTCCTGTAAAAAAAGTACAACATCTGCATGCGTTTCGTTTTTTTTTTCCCAATCCGCTGAGGCAGGCCCTACATGCTTTTTGTTCCTCTTGATATTTAACCTTTTGAAGTGTTGCCTGGCATTCTTTTACGCGGTTATGTCTATTTGGATTATCTGGTTGCCTGCTTTGTAAGAAATTAGCCTTTTGTAGGTTAGCAAGAGCTAGTCGATGATCTCTGGAGAGAGCTGGTTGAAGAGTTAAAGTTTCCTGGGCAGCCGCTTTTAATACTTCCGTTATGGTATTCTTTGTTTTCGTGAACTTGCTATTGAGGGCGGCGTAGTAGCATTGTTTATAGTTGAAATCCTTAGCCACTATTGTTACCTCCTTCGCGGGTAGCTGTTTCCTTTGTGTATTATTGTGCTTTTTGTTTTCTTTTTTGTTTGAAATTCGGGTTGTCCTTAGCAAACCCCAAATTATTTTATGGTCGGATATGCTCCTGGCGGCCCATTCACCTTTAATAAATTCGAAGAGTTTTTCTGTAGCGTGTGGCGTAATAATGTGGTCCAATTGGGACTTTTGAGTGCCCTTTGACCATGTTAGCCTGCATGATGCCCTCGCTTTTGTCGTTTCTATTTGCAGTTTTTCCCTGTTGGCTATATCCATTAATAGTTCCCCGTTGCAGTTGGAGAAGTCATGGAGAAGGTTTTATTGAATCAGCCCTTTGCGTTGGTAGTTTTGTGTATCATGGCGACCAATATGTGCGTTAAAGTCGCCAAGAATTCTTAACGTACATTTCCTTGGTTTTTGTCTGATCAAGTTTAATAAGCCTGTGAAAGATCTGTTTGCTATGGATGTACGACTGTTGATGTGAGAGTTGATTATATACAGAGGAGCAGGCTTGTCATTTCCCCTGTCGACTTTAAGAGTAGCTGACATTGCGTCTGTCCTTTTTCTTGTTAACTAATTCGATTTGGGCATCTTTTCTGATTAAAATCGCCAGTCCCCGGTGTGTCTTGCCTGTGGTTCCATAGAGGTGCCATTCGTAGTGTGCGGAGTTGTATGCTCCTGAGTTCATCCCTGTTTCTTGTATGCAGGCTACATGGATGCCTCTAAGTGAAAGTTCGGCGTGTATTCTCTCTTTTTTTGCCGGCTTTGAGGCCCCACGGACGTTCCAGGTTGCAATACGAAAGTCTGGGCACGTGTATTTTCTTGCGGTAGACGGCTGGTTTCTTAGTATTGTGAACCCATTGTCATCTGCGACTACATCTGATGACGATGTATGTAATGATACTTGTTGTTCATAATGTGTTGATGAGCTAGTCACTTGGGTATTGTTAGTTTGAGATTGGGGTTTCAAGGATTGTCCGTTAATTAAAGGCTTAGTCTGTTGTGATGTTTTAGCATTGGTTGGTTCTTGCATTAGATCTTTGTGATGTTTGTCGTCGGTCATGACCCAACTATTATAGTGCTGGTCCTTGTAGAGGACGTGTATGTTGCCAGGTACTGGTTCACCTGTAGGTGAATACACCAGTGTGTTTCTTGTATCCGTGTGCACATGCACATTAACTAGATAGAACTCAGACGCGGCGATTAGGATATCCTCTCCGCCCCATAACGCCTGGTTAAACTGCATGGTTATGTAATTTGTTATCCTTTGCTCCTGGGAGAGACCGCTGTTAGGAAGGAACTCTTGTGTATTATTTAGAAGCGCTAGGAGAATTCTGTCGTCATATCGGTGCTCCAATACATATGAAGCTAAATCGTGACGGATAGACATGTGGTCGAAAGTTAAACGAATTATATTATTTATTTGATGGGCTAGGGCCCTAAAAAAACAGTTCCCATCCTTTACCATTTGCACAATTTTGGCCATTGTTTTTAATGTTTTGGTAGAACTTTTCGTCACACGTGCGGCTTTGTGCTTAGAAAACAATAGAGAGACCTTACTGTCTGAAATTTATGAGCTTCGCACTTTGTTAATTCTTGGAACTATACCCTGTTATGTAGGCATAAGGGTTCAGGGTAGTGTTTTTTAATTTTTTGTGCAAACTTGATTTACAACTTAGGAAGTTGTTGACTTATTTTAGATAGTTTTGGTAATTTAGCACAGTAAACCTATAGTGGTATCGTACCGTATACTAGGCTAGAATGATAAAGCGTATTATTTTGTCGTTCACTCCTATATGTAATATGAAAACTTATTCCTAAAACTAAGCGATGGTTTAAAATGATGTTGAATTTGCGCGTGGCTTCAAAAGTCCAAATTAACAGATTAAAACACAATCGAATCAGCTTCCAATGAAGATCCCTGAAATAAACGGAAAGATCTCACCAGATTTTCAGAGGGCCCTCAGGCTCGCTCGACGTCACCAGGATGCTCGGCCGGAAAGCCGAAAAGCCTAAGCTTCAGGCTGGAGATCAGTAACGCACGTATGCCACCTCACCACCGTTTTAGAGTGTTCTAATTTGCACCACAGAACAACACACGAAACACCGTTCGAATTTTTCCGACTATTACTTAGTTTTTACGTAGAACAAAAATACCAGATTTTGCGGCCGTGTTCGTACTTTCACTTACATTTTGAATCACGTTTAGGTACCTAACCTACGTTATAATTTCAAAAGGACGCCTCATCTAGCCTACCAGTTACAATAGCTAGCTAAATCCGGAGGGTCCCTAAATACAGGCGTTAAATTAGCCTATTTGAAGTATACTAAAAAAAAACTAATTTCTAAACCCAAGGTCTTTTATTCGGGGAGCGACTGCAACCTTAAACAACAAACAATGGCGAAACAAAACAAAACCGAATTTTGAAAATTAGCTCACGGCGAATTGAATTAATTTTAGCTTACGCAGACGGGTCCGATATACTTAATAAGCCTGTGGAAGATAATCAAAATGAATCAGTAACCGATGATCGTTTGCCCTTTACTATATTGGTTCTGTAGTTAATTGATAACCCAATTCTCGGGGATAGTTATAGGCTAATTGTCACGCTACGACCTTAGCCGAGGTAAAAGAAAAAAGCAGAAATAACGCTATGCGAAAACGAGATAGGTAAGTAATATTGCAGGCGATGTGATGCGACGCGGTAGGTCGGGGAACAAAAAATTTTACGCGGACAAATTTGCTAGTAATCAATCAAACCACATGACAGAAACCGGGGGCATGTAGTAGAGGTACTAGAAATGAATGGGTAGGAAATCCGTGAGTTTAGCTAAAAATACAATAAAAAACAAAATAAGTTAGTTATAAATAAATTTATGGTCAACTTATCACAGCAGGTAGATATTCAAACCAAACTATTATTTTAAGAATACCTAATTAAGATTTTAATTATGTTTGTCATTACAAGAACAATGTAGTAATGTAGCTTTGAATTTACAATAAGTACCTACATAGGTAAGTAAGAAAATTAATGACATCTATATTGTTCAGACTTTAACGTTGAAAAATGAAGAACGTACCTTTGGGAAATCTTATTTTACTGCGAGCAATGACTAACTGTAAAAGCTAGGTCTAATTAGGTATTTTTCTTTATATAATTGTAGCTAAAAGTGTCCACCAGTACATCATCATTTCAGCCAAAAGACGTCCACTGCTGGACATAGGCCTGCCCCAAGCACCTCTACCTACTTCGATTGGTTCTGTGCTTCTCGCATCCAACGGGTTCCTGCGGCCTTCACAAGGTGGTCGGTGCACCTGTGGGAGGCCTTCCAACGCTACGTTTTCCGGTACGCGGCATAACCCGAAGAATTGCCAAACTTAAGTGGCAGTGGGCGCGCCCACCAGCTAATTGGAAAAAAATCGGCCGAGTGCAAGTCAGATTTTTGTTAAGGGTACGTATACCACCAAACCTGTTTAAGTGGTTTACCTTTTTATTATTTGCCACGAGAATCCCATAGCAGGTACTAATAGACTATTCTGTAAAAAATCTGCGAAAACAGATTCCCCTAGCGTTCGAATTTCAGAGTCCCATTCTGTATAAAATATCTAATGTCTAGCTATTAAGGTTAAAAAGACAGACAGACAGACGCGTTTGTCTAATATTATACATACTTATATGGGACGTATAGCCTGATGGAACAGGTCGAGCGCTCATGAGCTGACAACCAGTTTTCTCATCCATAACATTTGGAATTTCTAATTTTATGCATCTATGCAAGTTGGTGTTTTCTAAGTTTTATTATGGACGACTTTATCTCCCCGCAGACGTCCACTTTTGAAAAGCTTGTTGAAGATTTTGCCTTTTGTACAGACGCCAGCAGGTCAAGCTACCGGAAACTGTCAAATTTTCCCAATCAACCTTGAACCTTAATGCTATAGCGATATAGTTGAAAATCTATTAAAGAAATGTGACAGATTGTAGTAGCTTGACGTGCTGGCGTCTGTACGTCCCAGAAAAGGTCCAGCGACATCGAGGCAGACCCGGAACTGCCACTGCAGGGTAAAGGCCTCCCCTTTGCCCTGCAGTTGGACAACATAGACAATAAACGAAGAATGGGCCAACCTGGACAGGTTGCAGATGCACCAGCGGCTCTCGTACTTACTGTTTTGCCAGAGGATTAGGACGTGCCTATGTAAAGAGATGAATTTTATCTACAAAGACACTGCAGATCGTTCCAGGGTTTTTATTAGAAGCTTTGGACTTTGAACTAACCGACTATACCCGAATTGTTTTAGCGTGGGAATAGCGGTCATTGCCCTTTCCCTAATATCTCTGCGTAGGAACCCAAATAATAAGCTATGAATGGTATTTCTTTATTAAAACATGTTGAAGATCACGATAGATATTGATTCAGGAGGTTAACGGCCCTTATTTCAGTTCTTGAAATAAATAATGCTACAACATGTAGATGAGTCAATGACCGCTTTTGCCACGCTAAAATGATTCGGGTACCTACGATCAGTAATCCGTGTAGGCACCGACCAACCATTCGAATATTGGATAGCCCGTTATGTTTCGTCATAGTGGTAAAGAGGCCTACCTACCTCTTGGGAGTTAAAACAAACAAACACAATAATTGTACCGATCAATGGGCCAAACTTATGACCCAATGGATCCCTTTTAATAGCGACATCGCGGCAGGCCCAGACGGTGATAGCAGAGTGAGCTGGTCTCCTTTAATAAGAACTGGAGAGAGATGCGCGCGTACATATCAGTTTGAATTAGCTTCATTAGGATGAAGATAATTCAAACTGATAAGCCCGCGATTATGAGGTATTTTGTCTTAATATGCAGGCTACTTTTGTTGATGACGTTCATAATTATTTATTGGTAAGCAGATTATCATACTACAGCATTATAATACGACAGCTGTCAAAGAATGACTGTGACTTGTGATTAGAATTTATCGACAATATAAGTTGATAGTTTGTAAGTTTTTCTAGGAAATGATTTTCAAGTAACTTGTGTAAAGCATAAAATTTAACGAGCTCTAATGTACCGCTGCACCTGACGGGATCGTTACTTGGTTGTTACATACGATCGTGACCCAACTGGCACAAAAAGGAAATTATACCCATAAAGTGAAATATTAAATCCTCTAAAAACTTATTCATCTAATAATGACACTTTTTTTAAATTAATGAACCTCTAAAAGCATTTTTTTAAATAATAGAGCCTTTTTTTAATTATTTGACCTTTTCTCACAACTGTTGGAAAAGGTCAGAAAGTTATGAAGAGGCTAGTACTATGTTAGGACACCCCGACCTCATGGGTTAGGTTAGTAGCGGCCAACGAGCGCTACATCCATATTGGTCGTAGTTACTTGGCTATGTAGTATTTTTAGGACCCCTAAATAGGAATTATTGTTCAATAATATTTTTAGGAGCGTAAAAAGGGAATTATTAGAGTTTGGAGACAGGTGGAAGGTATTCTACCTACAATATTATAAACGTGAAAGTTTGTATGGATGGCTGTTTGTTACTCTTTCACGCAAAAACTACTGAACGAATTTGGTACACAGATGGTTTATAACCAGGATTAACATATAGGATACTTTTTATACCGACATTCTCACGGGATCGACACTTATGCGGATGAAACCGGGGCGCAGCTAGTACTACCTACATAATGTAGTACCTATATATATATATATATACCCATAATAAATTCTTGTGAGTAATTTGAATTGAGATGGAATATTTTAAGGGGTTCAATATAATGACCACCATAAAATGCTTTGATACCCTTAGTTCTTGCACTTCAAATTGTATTCGAACACCAAATGTAATAAATGATCACTAAATCTTAGCGAGCAAATTAATTCGCTATTTCTGCCTAAATAAACCACTATGATTGCCATAAAATGTAGATTTATTACGAAATAAAGTATTATGATGCCATATTAAGTTATGTCTCCGGCTTGCTGCAAACTAGATAGACGAGGTTAATTTAAAAAAAGAAATGGTTAGGTTAGGTTAGGTTAAAACTGTGACCTTCTACGCACGAGCCGAGCGAGCGAAGCGAGCGGTGCCGCGGCAGCGGCCGGGGAGTGTCAGAAACGATTAGATTGTATAGAAAAAAATATGGAAAAAAAGAGATTATTTTTTGCAGGCTGTCGAGAACCGAACATGATTTATTTGGAGTCATTTTGCTTAAATAGGATAGCGAGATGTGAAAGCTTTGGTTATAAGTTTACATTAAAATGCGGGTTTAATTTTGATGATCATTTACTATTTTTGTCTGTTAGGTATATGTTACTATATCTGGTGGTAAGTTAAACATAAGCCATATTTTAATATGTGAGAGGAGCCTACTTACATAGTTAATAAAGCCGTCTGTCTGTACCCACACTGTAGCCTAATTACTTAATTTTAATACCTTCATTATATCTACAAAGGCCAAATCTAGCTAACTATTGTAGGCGTCGGGAGTCAGACGTACTTAAAGATAGTTAGTATAAGAAAATGATGTTTTGCTCATTATAACGTTTAATAATCCCATCAAAGCTTTTAGTGGCTTTACTTCAGGCTTTACTACTTGCTATGTTTATCAACCAGTTTCCCTAAAGAACATTAAGAAATAATGAGACTTCGCGGAACTCTTAGCAGACGTGAAACATCGAAACTATTTCGTTTAGAACATTTATATGTTCTATGAGTGTATATGCATGTATGTACGAGTAGGTACTTATGTACCTACTCGTACATACATGAAATAATGGTTTATTAAAGGAAATTAAAATAAATGCCATAATCAAAAAAACAAAATATTGTGATTAAACATATTTATATCTGTATTTAAAAATACGTGTTAATTTAATACCACAATAAATTTCGTAACACTGGAGAGTCGCGGACGAGAGAGTAGCATAGTCACGAGCGCCTGGCGACACTCGCCGCCGCGCCGCCGCCGCCGCGCGGTCTGACCCGCCGCATTAGATGTATCACACACTGACAGACATCGCACAGTCTAAACCGCTGGGCTTAGAAGCATAAAATTTTGCACAAGACTTCCTTATATAACGAAGTTGAGTACTAAGAAAGAAGAAAGGATTTTTAAAAATATATCCCCTAAAGAAATTTGTATCAAAGTTCGTCATCTTTGCCGATGGGAATGCTATCTGGCGCAGGGTTTGTTGTTTTAAGAAACTGCTTTTTTTATTAAAATTAAGTCAATCTCCAGTGATAAATCTCCCATCATTTGTAAGTATGTTATGGCTGGACTTGGAAGATTTTTGGGCCTATAGTGAAAGGGTTACCGACGTGGCGGAAGGTACAGGTTTGAAGGCGTATGCTTTATGCTCAATTCCTGTGAAACTTATAAAGTAGGTTTGTTCTGTCTTTATTTTACTTTAAACACAAAATACATTTGTTTTTTTATTTCTATTTTACGATCTAGTTAGATTCAGCTGCCACCTTTAGCTATAAAAGAGTTATGACGATAAACCAGACGTAGCTACAACAGTTAAATTTAAGTACTAAACAAATGGCTAGCATTAAGTAATACTTACATGCTTGTTATGTTATATCAGAAATGATTGCAAAAGTTACGTTGATAGGTTGCTACCCGAAATTTTTGCAATAAAAAAAAAATGTATCAGCAACCAGAGCCGTCGGATATAGTTGAAGTTTAGTAAGAAACCGTTGGCTGTTTTCGAATAAAATTTAATTAATAGAAAACAAATAGTTAATTTATCAAATTACATTCGAAAACATCTATCAGGTCGAATAGCTTTATATGACACCAAGTTTTAAGCGGGGCACGCTCAATGTGAAAACACTCTTACACCAACTAAGAAAAAGCTCAATTCATTAAATTCTCTAAAATATTTAGAGGTCTTCATTGACGAAAGGCTGTCTTAATTCTATACCTAAATGAAGGTGGCCCCTCTCTTGTACCTATTCACACTTGACTAACTAACAGAATTACAGCAAATTTGTTCAAAAACCTCGTCCAGGTAGAATAAAATTCGAATAAAACTAACTCTACGATGGATTAACTCATTCAGCAGAAATAATTAGTTGCTAAATAGCTTCTCTTATTGTTAAAAACTTCGCAGAAAGCTATGAACTTTTTTAAAACTCGTTTTTACTTTCATAGCGATTTTCTCAAAAGTTTTGTTAGGTAGTGAAACATCGCTCACATGTACAGTCACGAGCAAAAGTATGTATACACTAAGCTTTATTCAAAAGCGATTTACTCCTTTATTTTTGAATAAAATTTTATGTTGTTACGAACATAGCATTTACGAACCCATAGGTTTATGTAATGTGTCGTATTTCAATATTGCATTTGTTATTTCACGAAAAAATCGCAATTGAAAGTTGCCAAATGTTGACATATTGGTGCTCGTGACTGTACAACTCTCGGCGAGGCGAGAGTTTTAATTTAAACCTAGCTAAATTCTTTTTTTATTCCACCTTACAAGTTAATGCTGACATAACTAACTTTTAAGTTTGGTTATAAACGATAATTAAAGTAAAGTGACGTTCAAACGCCAAAAATGGTAAACGGTGGTGGTGGTGGTATGGTTAAAGAGTACTTAAAGCAACGATTATAAATAAAGGAGTTTGTATCAATCACGCCTGTTATCCCCGAAGGGTAAGGCAGACGTGTGTCTATTTCACCTACATTTCACCAGTTGTTTGAGTCCTGTGTATTAGGAGGCGAGCCTATTGCCACCACGCACAACTCCAGACTCTGGTTGCTGCTGAGAAATTCCAGATGGAAAAACCCAATAACACTTGGTTCGATTCACAAGTCGGGCAAGTGGATTTTTTTTTTAAATTTTTTCTTTTTTTTTTTTTGCTTGTTAAACAAGTAACTCATTCTCATAACTATACCGACGAGTTCAGTGTGGCTGTAGGCTTGCACCAGGGATCGGCTTTAAGTCCTTACCTCTTCCTGTTGATTATGGACGCTCTTACGTCGGACATCCAGGAGGAGGCACCCTGGTGCATGTTGTTTGCCGATGACATTGTTCTCGTCGGTGAAGATGGACTTGAGATCCAGAGCAGATTGGAGAAATGGCAACAGAAGCTGGAGAATGTTGGCTTGAAAATTAGCAGAACCAAAACGGAATATATGTTCTGCGATTTCGGCGGTCTCTCCAGTTTTGGAACCATAGCGCTTGATGGCGCACTTCTCCCAGTCTGCTCCGACTTTCGGTATCTCGGTTCACTCGTGCAAAGCGATGCCGAAGTAGATCGGACGGTTATGCACAGAATTAACATTGGATGGATGAAATGGCGGCAGGTCACGGGAACAATCTGCGACTCCCGCATTCCCCTTAAACTTAAGGGGAAGATATATAAAACCATAATTAGACCTGCTGTCTTGTATGGATCAGAATGTTGGGCCACAAAAGGGATAAATGAAAGGCAATTGCATGCAGCTGAGATGAGAATGCTAAGAGGGATGTGTGGTGTTACACGAATGGATAGAATAAGAAATGAGTACATAAGAGGAAGTCTGAAAGTGGCACCGGTAACTGAAAAGTTGTGTGGAAATCGGTTGTCATGGTATGGGCATGTGTTACGGAGAAATGAGGAAAATGTCGTCAGGAGAGTTTTGAGTATGAATGTCGATGGCTATAAGAGTAGGGGAAGACCAAAGAAACGATGGATGGAATGTGTGAATAATGATATGGTTAGAAAGGGGGTGACTACCGAGATGACGAATAATAGAGAAGTATGGAAGAAAAAGACATGTTGCGCCGACCCCAAATAAATTGGGATAAGGGCAGGAGAATGATGAAATGATGATGAAACAAGTAACTCATTCAATAAAATGTTGCTGTAAGCTCGATGTTGATTTGATGGTGGCGAATCGTCACTTTTAAGAAATAAAAAGAAATATGTATTTGGCAACTGACACAATTAGAATTTTATGCAACGCACATTTTGAATTTTATGCAATAAGTTGAGCAAAAAGTACTCGTTGTGTAATATTTAACTTTTAACACTTCTGTGTGCGAAGAGCAGGGGTGGCCCAACGGTATCGACCGTGACTTACGAGTTGTAGGTCGTAGATTCGAACCCCGGCAGGCGCTTTACTTTGTGTAAATTATTTCATCACCACTAGTCTCAAACCGGTGAAGGAAAACATCGAGAGGAAACCTGCATGTCCTAGAATAAAAAATCGAAGACATGTGATATCTACCAACCCGCACAGACCCCGCGTGGTGGATTCCCTCTCACCTAGAGGAGTTCCTGTGTCCCAGCAGTAGGAACATTATAGGCTGATTATGATAACTTATGTGCAAAATTTCTAAAATTCAAAATTGCCAAATACATATTTGTCGACTCGCCCACAAATAAATTAACTTCGTGCGAGTCGCCTATAGAAAAAATCATATTTATATCTGACGATTCTCAATTGCGGACGATTAAAATTGGCATTCAAATTTATTTTCAAAATATCTATGTTACTTGATAAAACGCTCGTGTTATTATTTACCAATTAATATTTCTAACATTCCCAACAGTTGCCTTGAGGGAATGGTATTAGAACTGAACTATGTATTTCTTGGAAACATGAATTGGGTTTCTCTTACAAACAAATGTACAAATCCTAAGAAAAGGGAGTAACTAATTACGAACATATCTCCTGCTTATCCTTGAAGGGTTAATTTATGGTTAAATCGTGTAAATTGGAAGCAAATTCAACATTCGTAGGCGTAGGATAATATGCCACAAATATATATATCTATAAATACACCTAAGTGTACTTATACTAATAATGGCTTGGGTCAATGAATAAAAGCCGCACGGGTCGATCGATCGGGTTAAGCTACTTTTGCCGCGGTTGGTCCGTTAATGGGTGACCATCTTTATATACCAAGACTCTTCCGTGCCTCGGAAAGAACGTTAAGCCGTTGGGCCCGGCTGATTCGTGGATCTTTGACAGTCGTCACGGGTCGTCAAAAGCCCGAAAGTCTGACAAGGGGACTGTCTTACCAGGGAGTTTCGTATTAGTATGCCATCATATCCAGTAGCGGAGTAATTTTTATGATTTTGAATTAAAGACTCAACTTCGGTATTATCTGTTTCCAGCAGTACGATGGATTTTAATCTACAATGGGTTTTAATATTACATATTATTTTAGATATATCGAAGGATTTAGTAATAGTGTCTACAAGTGTTTGACCAGTTGTTACAAAGTACTGATTTATCTTGTCTACGGATTGCTGGGCTTCGTATGGTTTAGTACTTAATAATTTTTTAGTAGTGTTGGTGATTTTTTGTTCATTTTCCAAGTTTGTTTTGGATTCTTACAATTTTCAATCGTCGTGGTTTCATATTTCTCTTTAACCTTGTTTAGAACATCATTACAAAAGTTCCTGTACCTATGATAGGAGATCTTTAGAACTTCATCTGAAGGAGAAGCATTCAGTTTTTTGTGTAGGGCGTCGCGGTGGGTGATGCATCTGATTAAACCGGTAGTAATCCATGGCTTAAGTATTTGCTTTCTATTAGGAACTTTACGAACTGTAGTGTTTATACCTAAGGCGTCTTTGACGTACTTTATCAAAATATCAATTGCATTATTTGGATCATCTATATCAAGAATACTTGATAGATCAGTATTCTTTGTCAATTTTCTTGGTAAATGATCAGTGGTGTTAGTTTTGATTACAAATGTTTGAGCTTTACGATTTGTTTTAAGAATAATATTATGATCTAAGAAGTTAGACTCGCGTGTAGGAAAAAGGTGAGCAGGCAGAAGGCCGTTTTCAGCTAAAAGATTGTGATACTGTTCACTTTTCCGATCGTCGTTGAGAGGGGTTTAATATCAATGTTGATATCACCAACAACAGCAACTGTATGAGACTCTTGGATTGATCGTAAGTTTGTTTCAAGAGATGTAAGAAAGGGGTCTACAGCATGGTTAGATGGCGACCTATACACACAGAGAATGGCAATATCTTTACTTTTTATAAGTAGACAGCTAGCGTCAACGAGTAGGTACTGGTTCCTCCACAGTATAGCAAAAATCCATGTGAATGTTGTATAACGACGTCATCACTTTTATTATGGTTAGTAGAGGAGAAATAAAGTCTGTAATTAAATAGGTATTTGTGGTAGAGGCTTATGTTCCGATATCCAGCATTCCGTAAAAATGCGTGTCTATGCGATTTAGAAATACAAGAAAGTGATCTAAGTTCCGATAAATACTTCTGATATAGTGCATTATCAATTTTAGGTTACTGCCAAAGGTGTTCAGTATAGGTGAGGACAGTCATTAGGGTCCACCATTGCCGATTCTGAAACTGTTGTATTATCTAAATCATTTTGTATTTTAGAGATACTATTGTTGTTATCCGTTGTGAATGTGATGGCCTATAGCTAGTGGTATATCTGAGTGAAACGATTGGGTACAATATTTAAATAAATAAATAAAATAAAATGTAGACAATACAACCTTGCAGAAATTCCTTCGATAAAATCTACTATAGGTACATTATCTGGGTATGAATAGTTGCATGCGTATGATATTTATTAAGGTTACTTAGGTTATAATATTTGTATTGTGCGCGCAGTCTACTGTATGCAGAACAAAGGTGAGTAATATTGGTCGAATTGTGTGTGCGAGCGAGGTAAGATGTGTGAAATGTGTACAATTGTGTTGAGTATGTGCGGTATATGTAATTTAATAGTATAAAACTTAATAGAAAACAAAACAATATAGAAAAAAAAAAGCTAGCCAATATACCCTTTAGCAGTGCATGTAAAACTGCAGGTCATTAAAGTCATTCAGTTGAAACCAGTTTATTGAGGTCCTCTTCATCAGATAATCTGATTGTTTTGGCACCTTCTTCCTTGCGTAAGTATACGAAGCCATGGGCGGTCCAACAGTACTTATAGTTGTTATTGTTGGCGTATGTGCGAGCCCTTGCAAAGATTTCCTTAATTTCCGCAGTTAGGCTTTCTGATAAGTAAATGGGTTCACTGGGACCGTCAATTGGTATAAAATTATTGGGATAAAAAGTAGCCTATGTGGAAATCCAGGATGTCAGCTACGTCCATACCAAATTTCATGAAAATTTGTCCAGCCGTTTGAGCGTGAAGAAGTAACAAACATACAAACACACATATTCACTCACAAACTTTCGCCTTTATAATATTAGTGTGACACATATAGCTACGCATGTAAGCATCCTCTACGCAGTGTTTGCGTAGCGCTACGCGGAGTTTGCGTAGCGATACGCGGTGTTGTATCTACACCATGCGCGCCTATGCGGGACCAACTCCCAGTGTGCAGTGTGAAGACACTGCTCATGTCTTTATCATTCTATTCGCTCAACCTGACTAGACAGTATTTTTAATAATAAGGTGCAAAATTCTTTACTCACTCGGTTTTATTGATGTCGCATCGAAATTAACGTAATAGGCTGTTCAAATAAATCATAAGCATGGAATTTGTAATAAGGTATGTATTATGCCATGGCAATGCTTGATTTGATTTGCTATCAAAAACTTCCATATCGGGAGTTGCTACGAATAATGCATTATTTTCGGTTGTCATAATGATCATACATTATACGAAACTAATGTCAGTGTTATTGTATGCAATTTCTTCACAAAAATATATTTATTATGACGGTCTCTGCTGATAGAAAAATAAACCGAAATACATTTAGAATTTAGACCGATAAGCTTGTGGTTAAGTAATAACAGCCGTACGGATCGATCGATCAGGTTAAAAGGATTAGTTTCAGGGCTGGTCCGTGGATCTTTGGCAGTCGTTACAGAAGCCTGAAAGTCTGACAACCGGTCTTGTAAAGGGGTTATCGTATTCCCAGTAACTGGGTTGTGGAGGTCAGATGGCAGTCACTTCATGTAAAATAGTGGTATTCGGCTGCATCTGATGAGACTGGAAGCCGACCCCAACATTATTTGGATAAAGGATATGCAGATGATGATAAAATTAAAAGCATCAAAAGTAGTTTAATTCCTAAAATCCTACAAATGTGATTTATTAACTCTTGTTTAACTATTCTTTTAAACATTTATTTGACCTTGACGTTAAGCAAAAAAGTGGTACCTAGGTATAGGATTCTACGTTAGGCATTATAATACCTTAAAGAAGGCGTCTATACAATATCGACACTTATGGATGCCGTAATCCGCTTGCGATTGCCCCAATTAAGTCTAGGCTAGCCAAATATTATGTTCAGTGATTAAAGTGAAGGTAATCTGAATGAATCCTCTAGTGTAAGAAGATTTCCTATACAATTTAGATGACTGCACTGTAATAGATCCTCTTAGTTTAAAAGGAAAACATTTTTATTTCTTGAAATCTCCTTTGTCGAGACATCCTAACTAATTATCATCTGCCGAAATACGATACTCCTTGATAAGACTGGTTGTCAGACTTTCAGCCTTCTGACTACCCGTAACGACTGTCAAAGATCCACGAATGACAGCCGGGATCAACCGCCAACCGCTTAACTTGCTTTCCGGGGCACGGAGGGGTCTCGGTATGTAAAGATGGTCACCCATCCACAGACCGACCGCGGCAAGCGTATCTTAACCTGATCGATCGAACTGTGCAACTGTTATTATTTAGCCCCGGGCCCCTTATTATACTTAAATGCAAAAGTAAATTTGTTTGTTACTCAATCACGTAGAAACGGTTGGAAGTTTTAGATGAAATCCGTCACACAGATGGCATATAGATAGACTCTGACCTAGGCAAGGACACAGGCTATTCTTTCATCCTGTATCGCAGACGAAGTCGCGGACAACAGCTAGTTTTAAATTAATCTTATTCCTTTATATTACTAAAATCGTTGCATAACCGTATTCTCTTCTAACTATATTCTCTTCTATAGCAAGACCTGAACCCGGAATCGAACCCGTTATTCATAGCGCAAGAGGCAAATACATTATTTTAAAAGCTTAGAAGTACTTAAAGCTTCTACCAGCTGTAATTTCGCCCCTTGTAAATAAGAATACGTGGTTGGATAAAGCATGAATAAATAAACTGACACGCAACCAAAATTCCTGAAAAGGAAAGTAATCCGACTCGAACTGCCTACATCATGCTGTTACAGTGATTTGAGTTAATTGAATCTGAATTAATCAACGATTTCTTGAAATTCAATGTAAGTAAGGTATAAGCGAGAAAAATGGCTCTGATTGCCCAGCGCAGTAATTACGTAAGACACTAACAGTAGCAATGGCTTACATTTTGACAGTTCAACAACATTCGTGATTTACGTTGTTGAAAGGACAAATTTTTCGAACATATGAAGCAATGGATTGGCAATAATGCACTTTAAAAGTGTGGGGGTCCGTCTTGGTACTAAAGCAGGGATTGCTTTAGTAAATAGCTGACCCATGGTAGAATAGAATAGAATACTCCTTATTGTACACCATAAAAATTACGGAACATAAATTTATAAAATTTTACAAAGGGTAACACAATGGGCGGTCTTATCGCTAAGAGCGATCTACTCGCAGCCGGCGTGCGTGTATGACACGAAGGCTATTCTCGTAATTTACTTAAAACCTTCAAAATCGCAGTCGTAGTCGTTCGTAGGTGCTGTCTTATCTCGGCGACAAACAAATGACAAAAAATAGTCAAAATGTAGGGAAGGTACTGGTATTTTTGACAGATTGATACTGAGATCAGACTGTGAATTACAAGAATTGCCCCATAAATGTATTAATGTGGATGAAGCAAAAGGAGTAATTTAAGGATTGTTGTAGGTGGTGTTTTGTTGTTTCTGCCTAGGTAGGTACCCCCATGAGAAGAAGGTGTGAGTAATTATGTTATAATATTATTATGTGTGTGAGATTTTTCCTTGATGCATTTATATTCAAAAGCCTCATCCTTATCATTAAATTCCGGTATGTGATAAAACTAATCGATAATTTAGAACTTGTTTATGCATAAAAAGTGAGATTATTTGTTTATGCAATACCTAACATTAACATTTCGACAATAAAATAAAATCGAACTCATAGCATTCAGAAACTAATAAAATACATATAAACGGCTTAAATAATTTTTTGTGATGTATGTCATAATAAATTCGTTTTCATCGCATAAAATAATATACGTAAAATATAAAAATTCTTTTGAGTACGATAAAATAAATATGAGCTCTCAGCGACTTTCATCTACCTACTTAGCATAGTACATTTCATACTTCAGTAGATTTATTAGTCTTTAAAATACATTATGATCATTACATTATGATGATGAGTAGTAGGTTCACTGTCATAATGTTTATTTAAGTAAAGAGGACTGCAAATGTATTTTTGTTACTAAAACCGCAAAGATGATTTATCACATTCCTTAATTTATTAGTCACTAGAACTTAAAACTAAAACAACCAAAACCAGTAGAAATCAATAGGACGACATCCAACCAATTTACATCACCCAATGACAATACCGACAATGTCATCAATCCGCGTAAAGTATGAACACTGCGAGTCAGAAAAATGACGTATTTGTACAACGCTATCTACGGGTAAAATGGATAAAACGTCTGCACAAAGCATGTGCAGAGCGGTATGAATGAATGAAAGTTATAAGTATTCGTGAATGTTTTAGCGACATTTTGCGTTTTAGTAATTTTCTATTATCTCCGAAACTATATGACCAATTGATCCACCCATACTGTAAAGGGCAAATCTTATCTCTGTAATGTACTTGTGATCATAAAATAATTTATTTTGATTTAAGAATTATATTTTCACCCAAATGTAAGCATGTCAAAAAATACTTTTTTAAAACATAAAAATGATATTAAAATATAAAAAATAGAAATATGGTGTCGCGGCCTTTTATTTGGATCTATTTAAGGCGGACCAGATTGCTTTACATATAGCTTATAGCACTCACACATAATGTAGCTTTTCAGCAGTGAAAACATTTTTAGAATTGGATAAAACAAACAAACAAACAAATTTTACCTCTTTATAATATTAGTATAGATATACTCGTAGATAAACACACGTGAAGGAAAATATCGTAAGGAAACCGACATGTCCTAGAACCAAAAATTCGAAGACAAGTGTCATCTACTACCCCACACTTAGATTAGATTTCCTACTTGATAATCAATTACTTCTGGGGATTTTATAAAGAATGTCACTAAAAAAATAAAAACATGTGGAGAATAATTTTTTTCACGATTTACAGCCACACATTATTAATTTTTTATTTCATAATTCATTATCATAATCAGCCTATAATGTTCCCACTACTGGGACACACACCTCCTCTCGATGAGAGAGAGTGGGCCGTAATCCACCACGCGGGCCCAGTGCAGATTGGTGGATGTCACATGCCTTCGAATTTTTGGTTCTAGGACATGCCGTTTCCTCATGATGCTTTCCTTCACCGTTTTGAGAGAGCAGTGTTGATGAAAATAATTTACACAAAGTAAAGCGCCTGTCTGGGATCGAAACTACGACCAAGAACTCGTAAGTTACGGCCGTTGCCACTGGGCCACAACTGCTGGCATTTTTTACTGGGTACACTAATTTTGCTTAGTAGGTATGATTTAGGCCTACTCGCGCGTTTAATGAATAAATCTATAGTTTGTAAACTCCGGAGTTCAGTAATTAACATTTTAACTCTTATGACGCGGGCCAAAAGTAACAAGGGGTTAGTTAACCAGACATTAGTGTTTTTTGTACATTGTAGTTCAATCGACGAAATATATAAAATAGATTTGCAATATCTATGCCCTGATATGTAATCCGACTAAAAATTTATGAACGAACAATGAACAAAAATCACTACTAAACAATACCCATCTCTTTTGACTACATTACAAAACGTAATACTTTCTTGTTTTTGAATTTTATTACGTGACGTTTCATTTTCAAACGGTTGGTTAACGTCAAATATTAACGAGTATGTAATCGTTATTATTTGACGTAAGTCAAGGCCATAATTCTGTAATTGAAATTTGAATTTACGCTTTTTTTGGTTTGGCGATAGATAGCGTCATTTTTGCGTCAAGTGGACGTGAAACAACCCGCCCTTATACTTTTTGGTGTACAGTAGGTGTGTGGTAGCTCTTTTCAGAAATACAAGGCATGTTGCGTGGCTGATCTGCTAGAAAAGATATGGGAAAATCACTATCACAACAAAATAAAAATGTCGTAAACCAATATATTTAGTTGTTTATTCATATTGTGGTAAAAATACAATAATTAACGTTGGGACCCTTGGCATTATGTGAGTATTTAAATAAATAAGCAAGTGATTTTAATTTTTAAACAGTGCTTATTAACATGAAATAACTAAGATCAACGTTCAGCAACAGAGCTTCCCGGTTATGTGAGTTTTATAATTTCTGTTTTTTATTTTAATTTCTACAAATAGATAATATTCTGTAAAACTTTAGGAAAACAAAGTGTGTTACATTTTACATTAAATTGTAAGTTACAGTTAAAACATAACACAGATTTGTTTTTAAAATGATCAATTTTCATGTCTTGAAATAAACAACAATCAAGCCTTTACTTTAAGAAAATACTTAGCGAACAGCTTCAATACCTAACTACGGACACTTAGGTTTTAAAATAAATTAAATAAAAAATAATTTCAATAAATACTAAGACTAATAACAACTAACATCAAGACAATTAGTAGTGATGCAACTGATGAACATTAATGCAACTTTTCAAATACATAACATAACATTACGCCTGTATTTTCCGCAGGCTTGGGCAGAGTTGCATCCGTTACCACTCCCACAATTTCACCAGCTATGTCATCATAAAGCAAGCCTATTGCCACAAATTTAGTGTACAGACGCCAGCACATCAAGCTACTACAATCTGTCAAATTTCTTTAATAGATTTTCAACTTTATCGCTAAATCATTAAGGTTCAAGATTGATTGGGAAAATCTGACAGTTTCGGGTAGCTTGACCTGCTGGCGTCTGTACCAGACTCCGGAATTTTTAAAATAGTTGCATAAATTAATTGCATCACTTTACAATTTAATAAATAATACAGTAGTTACCTACATTATGTTTAAATAACTAATAAGTCAACATGCATTTTGTCATCAATATGATAACGTTTATTCAAAGCAACAATAAACCTCAAATAAAATAACAAAGGCGGTGTGACAATCTGATAAGGTTTGCAGGGCCAACATGCCCAGAGATCGCGCAAGACAAGGAGGTTTTTGCGAAAAAAGGGGAGGCCTCTGCTCAGTAGAGGGACGCAATGTAAACATACAAAAAAAAAAAAAACAGATACTAACAAATCGATATCGTAACCAGAATAGAATACTCTTTATTGTGTAGGAATTAATGATAGATTTTGGACAGATTCAAAAAAATATGAAAGACAAAATCTAAAGTTTATCTTGCACCTTTACTTATGCCCACATTTTTCCTTCATTAAAAATAAATAAACTAAAATCAATAAATTATTTTTCGCAATTCTCTAGAATTTGTAAATCACTTCCTTCTTAGACACAAATGTTACGTAGGTAGACAACATTAACTAACTTAATATATTTTAAAATAAATAAATGAACAGTCGTGTCCAAAAGTTTTAACAACTTACATTTTTAGAATAAATTAATTAATATCTAGGTAGGTACAGTAGTAGGCCGTCAGTGTCAACAAAACCAGTATAAGCTGACCTCTTCTTTTACAGCAAATTCCGTACTACATTAGACCAGCTCAAGGTCAAAGTGTTGTCACTGACTTGTTGAAATTATATCTAATGATTGAAAAAAAACTTTATGCGGCTAATTTGGATGAATATATTAATCTTTACAAACATAAGTGTATTTCTTCTTAAACTTATTTCACGTACAATCCGCTTTTTAGCGATTATTTTATATACAGCTGAGTAACTATGAACATAGGTTTATAATAAAAAATCTAGGGCTTGGTTGTGATATGAATGTTGGAATTAATTGAGGAATCAACGATTTTAAGTTCTGTATTTTCCAAAAGGCATAGACTTATTTTAGTGACCAACCAGTCAACTAATGTGGACATCGCGGTTACATTACAATATTGATTGAATTTCATAGATTCATTCCCAACTATTCAACGACCTTGTGAAGGCCGCAGGGATCCGCTTGATGCGGGAAGCACAGAACCGATCGAAGTAGTGGTACTTAGGGGAGGCCTACATCCAGCAGTGCACGTCTTTCGGCAGAAATGATGACGATGATCCCCAACTACAGAAATAGACTGAAACCCCCAAAAAGTTTGTGATCACTAAAGTAGCTGTCGAAACTGAAGTTAGCCTTGTGATTGGTTGATCCAAATAACAAAATCCTAACTTATGCCACAATCCTATTATTATTGGCCACAGAAAAAACAGAAAAGGCGTTCATCGGTGGGATTGTGTAACACACTAACAGTAGTAGGTAATAGCTTTAATTTTGATAGTTCAACAACATTCATTACGTTATTGATCAGATAAATGTTTCGAACATTATGAAGCAATATGTTTCAAAATTATTCAGATTGTGTCTGACAGTGTGTTACGCAATCAGGGTGCACTTCGGTACGACAATAATTGGCTGCAAATTGCTTTTAAAACTTAGTAGGATGATTGTCGCCATTGTCGACAAAATCTAATTATGTTAATCAGTCAAGAAGGAGACATTCTGCTTACTCTACTTACATCTAGAGATACCCACATGTATTTTTACTTAGATACGTATTACTAGCAACCCTCCCCTGCTTCGCATGATTGCAACAATGTACTTTCTGATGCGACATATAAAATCGGTGCTATATATAAATTAAATATAAATGAATTATACACATAAACTTTCCCGAATAAATTTTCTAAGTGATGGTGAAAACCGTAACAAAATCCAATAAGTAGTTTCGAAAGGAACCGGTCACACAGACATACACATAAAGTTACTTGATTTTATAATATGAATAGACACAGATCTCTCTTTAAAATTTATATAAATAAGTTATTTTAATTTAGTTGAAGGTATCAGATTGTTTCAGTCATTACATCAAGTACCTTCCACCAGTATCTTGCAGTTCTGAAGAAAAGCTCTTTAAGGGCGTTAAGATACCTATACATTCAATTTAAATAAGAAGCATAGTGCTCTATTCCGTTGTCATGGTAACCATAGTGAGCACTGGCCATCTCAGCGTCTCTTCCCTTGAAGGAGTTGTGATTTTTAAAGGCATTGATCATGATCAGGGTAAGTGCTAACTTTCCTACTAAGAAAGACTTGACCAGCATGAACTTCAACATGCCCATGACGAGGGGCATTATCGCTGACTGTAGGACGAACGGCAAAATAAACATCGGTAGGATTTTCGCCATCATGTTTTTCTTCTTTTTTCGACCTGAAATATAATAAAAAAATACAGTTAAGTTTTTTTTTGTAATATTATATTTACTAAGATTTTATGTATTTTTTTTTTGTGAGAAATGCTATTTGGAAACAATACATTGAATATACCGGATGATTTTTTTTGCCGTCTGGACAAAAACAGGGTATAAAAGGTGAATGGAGTCTATGGCACAGAGATCTTTTTCAAAAACCTGTAGGTAATGGAATTGACCTATCATTAAATACTATTAAAAAAATTATTTTTATTTTATTTATTGTGAAAAAAAAAACGATATTTCTGTGCCTGAGGCTGCTACACCGTTCACCTTTTATACCCTGTTTTTGTCCAGAGGGTAAAAAAGGCAGTGGGAATCTTTTTAGGAAATTATGCTATTTATCAATCTGGGGTCGATTTTTGTTTGCAATGAGAAACCTATCTAAAGAACGTAAGTGAAAATATGCAACGGACTCGCGGACACATAGGTAAGCATCACTTTTTTCCACGAACGCCATTAGTACTGTCACCGACATTGCCAGCAAATTATAAATCTCACAATGAGTTATCTTATCTATACTTATAATAAATCTGTAGAAGTGAAAATTCTGTACATTGAAAATATCAAAAAAATAAATGGCAGGGGGTGTTACTAGACCGACACCGAACCCAAAAATGTGATTACAAAAATTTTTGTCTGTCTGTCTGTCTGTCGGTCTGTCTGTCTGTCTGTCTGTCTGTTTGTTCAGGCATCACGCAAAAACTACCGGTTCGATTACGATGAAACTTGGTATAATTATTCTTTAATATCCTGGGCACCACACTGGGTACTTTTTATCCCGGAAAAGTATATACAATAAAAAACAAACTTAATTTTGCGGCTCGATCCCTAGACCGATTACTGTACCAACCGCAAATAATAAGTTTGTCGAAGGTTACGTCACCCGCAGTATTATCTGTGCGACCTTTTTATTCCTTTTAGTGTTTAGAGTTATTTAGGTTTAATTTTATAAGTCGTAGGTATAGATTTTAATTTTATAGTATAGGAAGTATATATGTTAGTGTACGTAGTGACCGTAGGTTATTTTATAATACTGTTAGGTAGGATTGTCATTCGTATAGATATTAGTTTTTAGGGATTTTGCTTATTTATTGAGTTTAGATTAGTTATCATCAGAAATAGGTTTATTTAGGTAGGTTATTTTTTTTTAATTAGGTAGGTACTTAGGTAAGGATATCATATAGGTACCCTCTTAATCACCACTAATGAGACACAATTGGTTTTCTATTGTAATTAGCCACAAAGGGCCCGCGAGATAGATGGCATCCTGGGGAAGCACATACATTTTGTCCTGTTAGCACGTTCCCGTGGCATAATTTCCGACATCCACGCGGGCGAAGCCGCGGGCAGAAGCTAGTGCTAAATAAAACGACGTGAAATGATATAAAGTTACTTTTGCGTGACATTATGCTTCTGCAGTCTGTATAACTTTCACAATAACCACGCAAGCTGTGATAATTATTCGAATAAAATAGTACGAAAATATAATAAACGTAGGTGATTATAAAAAAATAAAAAATAATAAACAAGTGTCTTCAAAAATGTTCATTTATAATTATTAGATATGCATTCTTAATTAAAATAATAAAATATATATAAAATAATATTTGATAATAATAATGTTGGGGTATTTTCCATCTCATAAGAATACGATATTTAAAAAGATTGTTATATACTGGTTACTATAGATATGTATGTGAGTTTCAGTTCTATTTAAGCATTAAGTTACTATTGTTCGTATTATTAATACAAGAAATCATTACAACCTAACATAACGCGGTGCTCAAGTAATGAAACCACATAGTTTTAAAGTTGTTTCTTTAACATTTCTAATTAAAAAAAAACCTTTGTGAGCCTAGGACGCAAAGTATTTATTTTATAGACTCAAATTATTTATATATTTCTATTTATGTCCTGGTATCGGAAAGTTCTGGGCCTAAGTAGGAACCGTATTTCGCAGTAAATACAAGGTAGCAGAGACATCAACCACCTGTTACGATAACACAACACACTACACAACACAACAACAACACAACACATGACAACGCAGGGGCGTTGTCATGTGCTGAATTCATAGTTACAGTTTGCGTGTCGATGTGCCTGCCACTCTTTCTCAGAAATGCTTATACACAAAATGATTAAAAAGTAATAAACTAAGTACCTAGATTAGGGTAGCGGGATCGAACCCGAAAGGGTTACCGCTGCCCTGAAACATAAAGGGCTAAGGAAGGAACACGGGTGGGTTTTAGTCAGTAAGAGTCTGACACTCCCTCCGCTCCACCCAGAGCGGGAGGGGTCATTTGACGATTTCCCATCCTCAAAATAAAAAAAAATAAGTACCTAGATTCAATCTACGGTCGTTTGTCGAAGTAATTTTCTACTCATTCGACTCTACTTGTAAACAAAAACGACTTGTAAAAAAATTTAATGTAAACGATAACCTCGATTACTACAATTTCGTTCTCGTAGAATGAAATTCTTTGAAAAACGGCGGGTACTCGTAGGTAATTTGGTTTGTGCTTACATTTACGTCCCTTCGTTTACTTTCCAAAAGGTCACCTACCTACCACAGACCACAGCGCTTCAGTACAAAAAAGGCCAGTAAAGTAGGTATAATATTATCCGGTTACTTGTCTTCACAAAGTTCATAATAAAAAGCGACATTCAAGTGCATGGCCTGCGTATGCGATCGGACCGGTTTGTTCGCGATCGCCGCACTTTCAAATGCTCTAATTATTTCGGTAACTTTGTAGCGTTGGTACTCTTTGATGAGTCACCATAGAGTAGTTAGCGACTTGACATGATATAGAACGTCAGTGGCTTAAAAAAAAGAAAGAAAAAAGAAAGAAGTGAAAGAACGAGAACGAGTGTGTGGGAAGTGGGTAGAAAGCCACTGTCAAGTCACCAACTCCTCTATGGTGACTCACCAAAGAGTACCAACGCTACAACTTTATAAGTACAATCGGCGTATAAAAACCTTGACCATTCTTAGAAACCTTGGCCTTAAGAATCGTAATCATACATAATGTATGATATAATAAAATAATAAGTAATGTATGTAAATGATGAAGTCCTAAATGTGATGTAACACACGTGAAATTGATAAATACAGGGAGCTAAAATCAGGGAAATGATTTGTTTAGCAAATTTTCATTCTCTGCCAGTTTTATGAAATGGTTGTAACACTGCAAATTGACGTAATGTGCTTATTTGATTATTTCCCTCACTGTACATAATTTTACAAACACGTCTAAAAGTGTTAAATGTCTTTTTAACGTGATCACCGTAACATACCGTCTTAAAAAATATGCCACAAATAGTCAATTTTCTACTTTTGCATCCCTTTGATATAGAAATGGCGGCAACAGATTTTTAGTAAAAGAAAGATATTTAGGTAAAGTAGGTACTCATGGGTAAAGTTGCTCATGGAAAGTAAAGATGCCACAGTTGACCGTATTGAATATTCTTATCACTACCTACTCTACCAATAAACAATAAATTGCTGTCTGTCACCGGTCTGATTATTACCTATTTGTATGTCGGACGCATTTCACTGTACTTTCTAGATACGATACATGAACCGTAATAAACCTATGAATTAGGGCAAGTGTTCATCAAATTTCCTTTCCAGTTATTCGTATACTATGTTTATCTACTCTTGTTTGTACTGATTTCACGCATTGATACACACGCGCTCGTCGTGGCACTTACGGTTTAAATTTCGGGATTGGAGTGAAATTTTGGATAAACTCTGCAATCAAGTGGTATTATAATATTCGCTAGTTAGAGAGAGATAGAGTCCCCCTTACCAGCTTTGTTTTGTGTAATTACTAGCTTTTGCTCATGGCGTGGGAGTTACAAACTAAGTTAGAAATTATCCGACGGGAACGTACTACCGGGATAAAAGTAAGTATCCTATCCACCCTAACCCCGGTCATGGTTTATCTATGGCAGGCATGAAAAAGTAGTAGACAGACAGCGTTACTTTCGCATTTTTATTATAAGTGGACTGTGGATGCGGGGTAATTGCGTAACACACTAATTTCATTTTGACAGTTCAACAACATTAATTGCGTTATTTGCGTTGTTGACCAGAAAAACTTTTGAACATATGAAGCAATGGATTAGCAATATCCTTCATAATGATTCAGATTGTGCTTTGATTAGTGTGTTACGCAATTGGGGTGCTGGTTCGACTCTAGTATAAGAGTGTTGAGTTGCATATTTTTTCTCGCAACCCTCCACTCATAACTGTAGTAGTTTCATCTATCTAGTAAAGATAGCTATAATTATCATTAATTGTTGCACGCACATATAGACAACAGCATTTCTTCAACAAGATTTTTTAAAGTTATCACCTAGATGCACGCTCTTATACTACATCCGATAAAGTATTATGAGTGCGTGCTACTCGGACATAACTTTAAAAATCTAGAAACGCTGACGTTTGAAGACGACTACAGTTACATAAGTTACGTCTTGGCTAAAAACGCTTGAGAATGCCTACGACATGATACAAATCCAAATGATTTTATTTCACATTTAATCTACATGGGCATTTATGGAACGCCAAAAGCCTGGTGTACAGTTGATGACTCGAGGACACTTATTTCCGTCACCGTCCGAAGTACGTAGGACCCAATTATACCGAAAAAATATAGTATAATTGGATCTTACGTACGTACCTAGTAAAATTTGTAATTTTACCTTTAAAATAACAGTTTGTACATGACTAAGCAACAGAAAAAAAATTCAAAATGTCTTTTGTCTCGAATTAATAATACATAATTAACACACATTCCATACCATCGCAGCGGGGATGTTAAATACAAGACGCGTGCTCTTAATAATATTAGAATTAATCAGTGTTGTCTAAAGCACGCACACTTAACGCGTACTTAATTATATTGTACTAATAATATATTTATTAATCTCTTCAAGACACAAACATTCCTGTATCACATTGTACCTATGCCATAGAATTTCCCTGTAAGTATTTGTCTTGTCCTTGTAAGCTTGAGTTTTGACAGTCGTTACGGGTAGTCAGAAGCCCGAGAGTCTGACAATCAGTCTTACCGGGTCTTATAGGGTATTGTGTTACCCAGTAACTATGTTGTGGAAGTCCGATAGGCCGTCTCTCTATGTAAAAAACTGGTATTCAGCTGCACCCGGTTATACTGGAAGCCGACCCTAACATAATTGGGAAAATCGGAAAAAGCTGCGCAGATGATGATATAAGCTTGTCTTGCGCCTGGCACATTCAATATCGTGTCACCATTCACTACTTGATTTGTATAATATTAACTATCTTCTGCCTGCGACTTTGTTGTTATTTTTTCATGTTTAGATATCGATACCCAACACGTTTGCATAGTTTCGCTAGCTAATTTAATTTGACCCTGTATTGGAAAGATACTAAGATCCATTAGGCTTATGTCCATGGTCATCAATAAGCTCTTTAGCAAACTACAAGTCACGAAAGTTTCAAATCCTGAGATGGCAGTGAAGTAATCTAGACAACCTAAGTCCTGTCTAAGTACTTCCCCCTATGTAGACCAAACAAACATAGAGTTGGCACAAGTTGGAATTGCCATCATCGAGAACAGTGATGGTTGGGCCGGTATGTTACTTGAATATTATAAGGATAAATCAAAAGTGCCGGCTACCTATGCCATAATAATTAAATGAAGGAGTCTCGACCAACACCTTAGGAGGCACTCGTAGGGCAGCTGGATCAAGGGCTTGATTCAGAAAGCGGTACTTCTGGACACGGCTCGCATTGTCAGGAGGTTCCTTTCTCTGGAGCCCTAACCGCCGGTAGCTTGGACCCTGTTCCCGATACCGGTGGGCTACTATTTATTATATTTTTAAATGTTTTTTTTTTATCTTTTTGTTTATAAAAATATTTAAAAATGTGATTTTTAAGTATTTAAACGAAATAAAGGAAACGAAAGGAATTAAAACATTCGTTATCGTGCCACTTCTAATTGAACTTATACTACGATCTTTGTTACAGAATTAGTGTAAAACAAAATATTAATAATGCTAAAATGAAAATCGATTCGGTTAGGTAACTTTTGTTCGTTAATAAGGTATTATGTAGTACTAATACTGTCTTAACGATAGTAAGGAATTTCAACTGAATTTAATTATAAAACCGAAAAGCGCGAAGTATTAATTTTAACGTTGGTTTTAATTACAATATAATTAATTTTGTACGAGTAAAATGAAATAAAAATTAATGAGGTTTACTCGTTACCTATAATAATGAACAAATATTAAATTATTAATATTAGAGAAAACAAGACAGTTTACGCTAAATAAATTACAATAGGTATTGTTGACCTACTCACACGTTCGACATAACGGTAAATATGTCTAAGATTAAATGGTATCAGACCATACTATATACCGTACTTTATATAAAAATAACGCTTACCTTCAGTCAAGCTCGTGTCGGTATCCAGTTCAAAGGATAGCATCCTTCCCGTGCTATTATCCTTAGGTATGCTCACGAAAACACCATCGTACAGTTCCAGTTTTTCATCTTCCACGTGATCTTGTTTTGGCGGTACATTGTGCGCAGACGCAGCACAAATTGCAAGGAACAGCGCGATAAGGCACAGAATCCGCGTCGGTTGCGGTGCGTCCATTCTGCCGGTCGTTTGGGCAGTGCACCTGCGCCCGCGCGCCCCACCACGCCTTCTACCGTACCCCTAATCTGATCTAAGTCAAGCGCGACCATGTTTTCCACGATCACACTCTCGATATTCAATTTCACTTGTTATTTGTGAAATTAGTTCGTAACGTAATGTGTCAGGCAATTTGCAATTATAGGGTAAAAGTTTCAGTTTTGTTTATGATTTGTTGTATCATTCATTCATGAGTTAGGTAAGTTTATGTTCTGTTTCTGGTTTTTGGGCACTTACGGTTAGCCAAATCAAGACGAGATTCCTAGTGGTCGAATCCCGGGAATTGGAGCATTTATCACAGTACCATGATTGATCTCGAATGCGTGACGAATGTAAATTACCTCATTATGGATTTTTGTAAAGCGAGTTTTCATTCAAACGCTCGATTGACCGTTTTGAATGAAAACTGAAATACTACACAATAGAATTCCTATTTTGTGGACTGGCATATATTCTACAATCACTTGTTTCATACTCTGATTTCCAGAATAAATAGTAGCAGGAAATCAAGAAAAGTGATTTCCTGTTGCTACAGGCACGTTACGAAACGTTTATAATATTAGTAGGAAGTCCTACTAATATTATAAACGTGGAAGTTTGTATGGACGGATGAATGGATGCATGGATGGATGGATAAATGATTTTATTTTGTAAGTAGGTTTGTACAAACACTTTTACACGTCAATCATATTTCGAAACTAGATGAGGTCGGCGTTTCCTATCTGACTAGTCTGAGAAGAAAGGCCGAAACAAACTCAGACGTCACAGTCTCTTTTAAAGTCCAGACATAATCTTCGACGATCGAATCGACGTTTCGACGAACAATACCAAAGAAAGGACATTTGGGTACGCCACATTAATTACTCAAACTGCCAGACCATGACAAAACTTACAGAACAGAGAGAAAAAAAAATATAAATAAAATGACCCACATAGTCTTCACATTCACAATAATGAATATAATAGAATACTTTACAAAGTAAGCAAATGTCATAGTAATTATATAAAATTCATTAATGTCAACGTGTACATAAAACAGAAAAAAAAACATTCAATATATTATTTAAAAATTGGAAGCAGCTTAATCCCAAGCCTTTTCGTCCTCGATATAATCCTTAACGGTATAAAAGGCTTTCTGGCACAACTTACGTTTAAATGAATGATTTGAATTTATTAAGGCTTAGATCTTGAACGGGGCTTAGAACTTTATTATAAAAGCGTATAACATTGGCATCTGAACGAGCCACCTATTTTCTTGAGCCTTGTTGTAGGTAGAACAAATTTGGCTTTGTTCCTAGTATTTATATCATGGATATCACTGTATTTTTTAAACAATTTTATATTTTTATGGATATGTTTGTTACTCTTTCACGCAAAAATTACTGAACGGATTTGGATGAAATTTGGCACACAGATGGTTTATAACCAGGATTAACATATAGGATATTTCTTTTTATCCCGATATTCCCACGGGATCGAAACTTATGCGGGTGAAACCGCGGGGCGCAGCTAGTTTAATAGAAGATTGCCTGCGCAGAAAGCGATATGGCCGCTCTTTGTCGTATGTTTTGTACGATTCAATTTATATTTTGTTATGTATTTTTGTGGTGTAGAATAAAGTATAATATTATGAATAAATAGATAGCCTTTTTTCACAAAAAACAGGGTTTTTTGGAAGATAAAAGTAATCGGAACAATCAACTTAACCTATCGCAGTCCACTGCTGGACAGGCCCCTCCCAGGCTGCCACAGCACCGTTTCCTCCGCCTTCCGCATCCAGTCCACCCCTGCCACCTCCTTAAGGTCGTCGGTAGATCTAACTCTAATCGGAATAGCTTAAGTTAAAATATCAGCATAATTATAGCCCATAATCATCCGCTGGTGAAACCGCCTTCCTCTCGTTATTTTTCCAATAATTATTTGACTGATTAAGTAGTCCTGGGGGCCTACTCCGAAGTGCAAAGTGCGAATGTTCGTATCGGACCGACACATGGCCGAACCGAATATTATTGAAAAATGCGAAAAAAGTTCGGATCGACTCAGTTGGGTCGGGAACATAGTCAATATTTGAAAGAATGTAGGAGTGTAGGATCGGAACCGACCGAACCAAATAAGTAGTAACTTCATAGCAGGAAACGGCTGAACATTCGGCCGATACTACTTCGGAGTAGACCCTCTGTTCAGAGCCTGTAATTCAAACCTCGGTGGTACATATGATGCTTAACGAAGACAGCAACAAACACGATAGATATCGAAAACAATAACATAAGAACTGTAGATTTGCAAATGGTGTCTAACGGTGGAATTGGAGCACATCGGCATACCACTTACCTCACTGAAGCGAAGCAAACCCTAGCTGCAATATTGCCAGCTCTTTCTGATCCATTAGACCTGTACAATAGCACACCGTATTGAACTTTAAATAAGAAACCCAAAGTCTCTTGAACATTTAAATAAGAAACCCAAAGAAAACAACGGTAAAGTAAGCTAATTACGTAATTTAAAAGTAGCAGGCGTTCGCCAAAGGACGCTTAGAGCCATTAACTCGGGTGTCTGATTAGTTAGTGCTAATTTATCTGTTTAAATTTACAAGAATACGCTAAACAGTATGACAAGTATATACTGGCACGTAATAAGAATTGTTTGCTTTGAGAGTCATGTTCACTCTGCTAATATTAATATCGTTATCTGTTTTTGCTCAAGTACCTACACAGTTGCAAAACAAAAATATTCACGTTCTTGACAATGAGTTCTTCACAAACTTAAGAATCTACGAGTTCCCAAGTTATATTTTTTAATATAAAACTGCGTGTTTTTGCTCAAGTACTCGTACAGTTGCAAAACAAAAACATTCACGTTCTTAACGATGAGTTTTTCACAAACTAAATAATCCACGAGTTTCCAAGTTATATTTTTTAATTTAAGACTGAGTAGTCTTATATTAGTTTTTTTTTTGCTCCGTGTAGGTACCAAGGCCAATTATTCTTACTCATCATGTGATTGCTTCATCAATGTATAATTTTTTTCACTTAACAATATCATGAAAGAATATGGCGGAGGCCTTTGCCCGTACAATACGTGCCCGCTTTGGTACTACATAGGCTAAAGGGAAAAAAAAACAATAACATATATTTTTTCCTGCAAATTGTTATTTGAGCAAGATTTTTCTGACGCCACAGCCCACAATACACAGAAGATACATAATCTATCATAGGTACTACCTGAGGGCGCGTTCACATATAGGTACGTACGTTTTTACAGGATCCTTTTTAACGGATCCGTCGCTACTGGAGATAGCATTCACACAGGACTGATTTTAAGAGATCGGATCAGTATACTGGATCCGAAATACTGTATTATGTGTGAACTGGCTCATACAACTACATACGCTAATAACACATATGTTTAAACGGACCTGTAAAACGGATTGCTGCTTATTTTGTCGGATCGGTATTTTCTACTGGATCCGGAATACTGTATTATATGTGAACTCGCTCATACAACTACATAAGCTAATAACATACACGTTTTAACGGACCTGTAAAACGGACGATAAATGTGAACGCGCCCTGAGTACGACCTGCCCATCCATTCTGTAAATATCACGCCGTGAATACTAAGGTGAAGTGATCGGTCATTCTATCCAATGCTAGCAGGGATTGACACTCTTGACCGCTAACTGAAGGCCAATTCTAGCAATTTGAAACATTCAAACAAATGTCATAAACTGGTCAAAATGTGGGGGATTTAGAGGTATTTTTGACAGATTAAGACTGAGATGAAATCAGACTGTGAGCGTTCTTAAAATTACGAGAATTACCCCTCTGAAATACCGCCTAAGGGCATAGACAAGCGCCAGTCGCTCTAAAAGCGTTTTATATTCCTACAAAGATTTTCAATAGTATTGACATAAGCATTTCGGTAGCGTATTCCAATCCAATTCTTTATTTTCTTTTCCATCATCATATTTTTGCAATTTTACACAACCAAGTAATTATTGCAAATTGTATATAATATTGAATTAACTATTTAAACGTAAATTGTAGTATAATCGAATCAATACGCCCACGTTCACACGGACATAAAAATATTGTGTCGGGTTTTTTTCGCGCACTGGATTTTTAATTCTCTGTGTTGAGCCAAGCATTGGGAATCCAACAGAGCGCATCCCAGCGCGTCAAAAAGACTAAAAAACCCGCCGCGGGAAAACACGCTCTAGACTAACGTCAGAACCTTCTTTCCTATATCTATGGTGAGACCCTATAGAGCATCTCTTAATATGAATTCTAATGTGATACATAACAATCACTGCATGACTTGGTGTTGCCAGCAGTCGTTAACAAATGTCACTTTGTTTAGGCCCTCTGATACTCATGTAAGGGCACATCTTCTTCAGAACGCATCGATGGCAAAAAGTTCAAACATCTTTGGCCTAAAATTAAGCTGCGCGAACTCGGCTCACTGACGCATTCTTATGATCATCAGGTGACAGGATTTGCGGTGCGGAAGATAGAAAGATTGAACACGATATTAACAATAGTCCAATAAAATTATTATTGCCCACAGTTAGGTGACATAATAACAACCTGTTTCCCTTGTCTTGTAACATGAACGGGATGACACGCATCTGATACACTCCTGGAATTCCCACGAAGGCTTGAGAAACCTTTTATTCCCACACAATACAAGAAACGATATACAAGAAACGACATGAATATATATTCATATTTATTGTAAGTAATAGAAAGTTGGTTTCTTGTATTGTGTGGGATATATAAATATATATATTACAGAGAGGGGCCCGTGGCTTAATTATAACAGCGATGGATGACCATCTTTACATACCCAGACTCCTCCGTACCTCGGAAAGCACGTAAAGCCGTTGGTCTCGGCTGGCATTCGTGGCTCTTTGACAGTCGTTACGGGTAATCAGAAGCCCGAAAATCTGACAACCAGTCTTACCAAGGGGTATCGTATTATCCAGTAACTGGTTTGTGGAGGTTAGATTGGCAGTTGCTCCATGTAAAGTACTGGTATTCGGCTGCATCCGATTAGACTGGAAGCCGACCCCATAGGTTGGAAAAGCCTAGGCAGGTGATGATATATATATAATAGAGTAGTGGGGGATTACTGACCTCATCCAACAACCAATGCGAGTGCGTTGCTTCTAATCAGACCATGCCCCACTTGCTGGAGTGTCCTAAGTGTCCGTTCAGTTGCTTCTCGGTTGACCTAATGAATGCCACTGATACCGCTATCAACGTGGCCACCTACTGGGAACAAACTATATTTAAAAAAAAAACAACGAGTACCATCGACACAAAAAGGAGAAGAGGAAGACCAATAGAGAACTCTCACTGTACTTTGAACAGCCAGAAAATACCCAAACAAATAACGAAAGAATTTGTAAGGGAAGACAGTTGGCACGGAATTTTCGCCAACCGTATTCCGTTATTACTTCTGGGTGACAAAGTGTATTTATGAATTACTTCGCTTTGTACGCCTACTTAAATTTCGGATATTCAAGGATGTAGTAAGAAGTTTTCAGGTTGTCAAACCTATTATCCAGAAAAACCTGACTGAATGATCATAGACCAGATTTTTGAAGTGAAAACTTCTTTAGCGGCGTTGTGCACTTTTTTGTGATGGGTAATAAATTTTAAACTCGCGTCAGGACACGTGACCTGATCGAAAATTCGTAAGACGGAGCTCGCGTCAGGACACGTGACCTGATCGAAAATTCGTAAGACGCTAGGAGAGTAGACCGCAATCCAAAATATCAAAAATGCATAACGTTAATATTCAAGTTTTCACTTCTGCCCGTTTTTTTTAAATTTTGAAAACACTACCCTACGGCGAATCTGTTTGTGATTCAGTGGAGAAATAACTTTTTCTAATTACCTTTTCTATAAGCGAGCAATTATTATATTAAACTCGTTATATAAAACTTTTTTGGAATGAATCCTACTATCCTACTAATAGTATTATAAACGTGAAAATTCGTATGGATGGATGGATGTTTGTTACTCTTATGATACTTTTTATCCCGATATTCCCACGGGATCTAAACTTATGCGAGTGAAACCGCGGGGCGCAGCTAGTTATAAAATATTTTCTCTATCCGCATTTTACTAAATGAAAGCTAATCGAAAATACGAACGAACGAAAAACGATTCCTGTCAACCGAATTAAAACATAATCAATTAACTTTTGTGTGGGGATTAGATGACCCACAGATTTTCACAGAACAACGGCGAAATAATTTGTTTTGCTTACGCCCTGTCAACACAACAATTACGGTTGATTTACATCTTCACAAAAATCCATACTTAATGTTATAAATGCAAAAGACTGCTAGAACGGACTTCGATGAAATTTGGCACACAGGAACCATGGTCCTGTAAAATAAATATTCTGTAAAGTATTCCTTATTTATTTCTAGTGTGTCAGAACGTAGAATACTTTTTACATATGTTCCCGTGGAATGATTTCTGTCATGCACGCGGGTGAAGCCAGAGGGGCAGAGGCGTGTGGCTAAGTAATAACAGCCACACGGATCGATCGATCAGGTTAAGCTACGCTACGCGCCCACGGTTGGTCCGTGGATGGGTGACTATCTTTACATACCAAGATCCCTCCGAATCTCGGAAAACACGTTAAGCCCTTGGACCCAGCTGTCATTTGTGGATCTTTGACAGTCATTACGGGTCGTCAGAAGCCCGAAAGTCTGACAACCAGTGTTATCAAGGGGTTTCGTATTACCCAGTAACTGGGTTGTGAAGGTAAGATAGGCAGTCGCTCCATGTAAAATACTGGCACTCAGCTGCATTCGGTTAGACTGGAAGCCTACTCCAACCGTTAGTACTATTAGTTATTCTGTGCCCCAACATAGTTGGGAAAAGGCTAGGGAGTTGATGACGCGGGCGAAGCCACAAGCCAAATCTAGTCTCAAATAAAGCTATCTTTCTCTTCGTATAAAACTTATCTGGTACGTGTATCTACGTAGGCAATGCAACTGGGAATGCAGATTTATTCAGTCAATAGACCTGTATTAAACTGGTTAGAAACTCTAGGTTAGCTGCCGCATAGTCTAGATAGATTTCATGGCTATTTGTAGGTATAGCAGCTAGCCCTTAGTTGTACCTACGTATGCAGTATCATATGTGTCGTAATAAATTCGCGACTTCTATAAACTTTGCTCGGCTTTATTAGTATAATCTATGATTCTACAACACTCTCTCTCTCCTATGTGGTCATTACTAGTAGAAAGTATTGTATTTCGTCTTACATAAAGTTTTGCTAAATTGTTTAGATAACAGTGATATTTTCAATTAATAACAACAATATGAAATTGCCATACGAGGTAATACCGCCAGTCTCTTGGGTACGTTACCAGTCGACAGCGATGCGGATGAATTTTTCAATGCTATATATTTAAGGACATCATTTTGTTATTTTTATTAATTAACTAGCTTCTGCCCGCGGCTTCGCCCGCGTGGATGTCGGAAATTATCCCACGGGAACGTGCTAACAGGATAAAATGTATGTGCACCAGGATGCCATCTATCTCGCGGGCCCTTTGTGGCTAATTACAATAGAAAACCAATTGTGTCTCATTAATGGTGATTAAGAGGGTACCTATATGATATCTTTACCTAAGTACCTACCTAATTAAAAAAATAAATAAACTCAATAACAGAATATAAAATACCTACCTACCTAAATAAACCTATTTATGACGATAACTAATCTAAACTCAATCATCATCTGCCTAGCCTTTTCCCAACTATGTTCAGGGCCGGCTTCCAGTCTAACCGGATGCAGCTGAATACCAGTATTTTACATGGAGCGACTGCCTATCTGACCTCCACAACCCAGTTATTGGGTAATACGATACCCTTGGTACGACTGGTTGTCAGACTTTCGGGCTTCTGACTACCCGTAACGACTGTCAAAGATCCACGAATGACAGCCGGGACCAACGGCTTAACGTGCTTTCCGAGGCACGGAGGTGTCTCGGTATGTAAAGATGGCCACCCATCCACAGACGACCGCGGCAAGCGTAGCTTAACCTGACCGATCGACCTGTGCGGCTGTTATTATTTAGCCACGGGCCCCTCAATCTAAACTCAATAAATAAGCAAAATCTCTAAAAACTCATATCTATACGAATGACTATCCTACCTAACAGTATTATAAAATAACCTACGGTCACTACGTACACTATCAAATATACTACCTATACTTTAAAATTAAAATCTATACCTACGACTTATATAAAAATAAACCTAAATAACTCTAAAAAGTAAAAGGAATAAAAATGAACTCCACTGCGTGTGACTTAACCTACGAAAAACTTATTATTTGCGGTTGGTACAGTAATCGGATCTAGGGATCGAACCGCAAAATTAAGTTTGTTTTTTATTGTATATACTTTTCCGGGATAAAAAGTACCCAGTGTGGTGCCCAGGATATTAAAGAATAATTATACCAAGTTTCATCGTAATCGAACCGGTAGTTTTTGCGTGATGCCTGAACAAACAGACAGACAGACAGACAGACAGACAGACAGACAGACCGACAGACAGACAGACAGACAGACAGACAAAAATTTTTTTAATCACATTTTTGGGTTCGGTGTCGGTCTAGTAACACCCCCTGCCATTTATTTTTTTGATATTTTCAATGTACAGAATTTTCACTTCTACAGATTTATTATAAGTATAGAAGATTAGATGTTAATAGTTATTTGCTTACATTATTACTTTAATTCTATATAAAAACACTATCTCATAATATGAAACAAGTTAGGTTGCATGAAAAATGTGAACATGAAAGCGCTTACAAATCATTTATCAATATTATTATCGACTGCAAATTTATACCTCGCGTTTACACCAAGGTATGAAACATTTAACTGTTCCATAAATCCTAGATAAAGGAACAGATAAAGGAAAAATTGCGATAACCGTAAATTTGTAATTATATACCTACAAATTTGTACGGAATCCTCGGTGCGCGAGTCCGACTCGCACTTGACTGGTTTCTTTACATTGTCCCACTGCTGAGCAAAGGTCTCCCTCAAAGCCGTCCAGGCACCTTTTCGTATAGAGCCACCTCGATCCAACCCTTGTGGTACATGTGTAGGTCGCCTCGCCACCTCTTCCTGGGCCGGCCTCGACGGCGTCGTCCATCCTCAGGCAACCACCGTGTGGAAACTGTTGCATGCGGCTGACGTGATCTGTCTTACGCCAATTCAGCTTGGCAGCCTTTTTGCCTACGTCTAAGTTCCGCGTCTGTCTTATTGCAGTCATCAACTGCCTAGCCTTTTCCCAACTATGTCAGGGTAGGCTTCCAGTCTAACCGGATGCAGCTAAAAACCAGTATTTTACATGGAGCGTCTGTCTTATTGCAGTAAATAAGCATTATTAACCTTTTATTGAGGGACACTTTTTTAAATAAACCCCCATGAACCCCTAAAACATTTTGCACTTCTAATGATGCTGCACACTTTTGTTTATAATTGAGCCTCTTTTTATCAAATTTGCTTTGTAACAACCACTAGCTACTGTCGGAGACTTATGGAGAACCCGAATTTTTTTTCATATTGATTATATCGCTGAAATGAGACTGCGATAACATTTTGAACGTTTATAATGAATTAAGGGAATTGGCCTTCAGGACTGACTGTTGTAAGTATATTTTCTAATCTAAATAAGAAAATAGGTAGTATTTTTTTCTAATTACTTTGAATTATAAAAATTAATTCATTAAAATCACCGTGAAGGTTTGTTGACAAGTGCTTGAACCTCTAGAGAACAGAATTTGTGGTTCACAAACGATTTAAAAAAGGAATGGAGTTTGTTCTACGTGTGCAACATAAATATGTTATTCCAGAGATAATCAAAATCACTAGCAATGCTTGTAACTGAAGTGTTGGAGTGTTGGGTTGTCGTTTTAATAATTCTACCATAAAAAAGGCACAATAATTAAAACGACAAACGTAGTTTCGTCCCAGAATAAATAGTACAAGTTTAGTAGTGTCGTGACGTTTTCGCCCTGCAACGCAATAGTGGTTCAGCGATTTTAAAGCTTTCTTTTGTGTGTAAATGTATTTTTAGTATTTGATTATTTTACAATTTATTATGTAATATAGCGACCAGCCGGTCTATTCTGTAAAAAGCTCCCCGTGAAAATTTAGGTGAAGTTAGCTTGAAGTGAGCTGTCATGCCACCTAATGCTACGGATTGACACTATTGACAGCTCACTTCACCAATGTTTTCACGGTGAGATTTTTACAGAATAGAACTACAGTTTATCTTGATACAGACGCCAGCAGGTCACGCTACCCAAAACTGTCAAATTTTCTCAATCAACCTTGAACCTAAATGTTTTAACTATAAAGTTGAAGATTTATTAAAGAAATTTGACAGATTGTAGTAGCTTGATGTGCTGGCGTCTGTACACTAAGCAAACACAAAAATAAAACGAGAAGATAACATATTTTTTATGATCCATGTTTCCGTCTAAATATTCTGAACACGCCCTACATTGTTTCATTCTCTTCCTATGTACATATATCGGAATATCGAACTAAATTGACCTAACGACATTGTGGTCAAACTTGCCATCCTATTGTAATCTTATTCCTATTTCATCCGAAGTGACCCTTATTAATTTATATACACTATATTGTACACCAGTAAATACATAACAAAAAATACATTTTCAACATTAAAAAACAAACAATGGATGGTCTTATCGCTTTCTGCGATCTCTTCCAGCACCCTAATTGCGTAACACACGATCAATTGAAATTGGTTTCATTTTGACAGCTCAACAACATTCATTGCGTTATTTACGTGTTGAGCAGACAAATTTTTCGAACTTAGGAAGCAATTGATTAGCAATTTGCTTCAAAATGATTCTGATTCCGATTGATTGTGTGTTACGCAATTAGGGTGCAGGCAACCTTGGAATGGCCATGGATTGCGTGGACATAAAAATGGAGTTGTCATTGGTACAAAATAATAAGTATATAGATACAATATACTATAATAGATACCTAGCTAGTTATGACCCTTTTTCGCCATGCCATGGCATTTTATTTATTTACTTACCATATTTTACAAAAAGTTAGCATCCGGTTAGACTGGAAGCCGACCCCAACATAGTTGGGAAAAGGCTAGGCAGATGATGATGATGATGACTTTACAAAAAGTATACCCCTTTCCTTCCCAGTTTTCATACCGTTTTCTTTTCTATTCTTTCTTTTTTACATATTTTCTGCTCATAAATATGATTAATTATATGAAAACTACATATATAAAATTTCTAATTTTATTGTAAGTTTTGAATATAATGAAGACGTGTGTCGGTGCGCATCAGCGCGTAAAGAAATCATCAGATCATTTCAAGAATGCTAAAAAACTAATAAATATCTAATTTATTACTAAGGTAAAGGAAAAGTTTTATCTAAATAGGTTTAAGTTTTATTTAGTTACTAGCTTCTGCCCGCGGCTTCGCCCGCGTGGATGTCGGAAATTATCCCACGGGAACGTGCTAACAGGATAAAATGTACCTATGTGCTTCCCCAGAATGCCATCTATCTCGCGGGCCCTTTGTGGCTAATTACAATAGAAAACCAATTGTGTCTCATTAGTGGTGATTAAGAGGGTACCTATATGATATCTTTACCTAAGTACCTACCTAATAAAAAAAAAAACTCAATAACAGAAAACCTATTTCTGATGATAACTAATCTAAACTCAATAAATAAGCAAAATCCCTAAAAACTAATATCTATACGAATGACTAATCCTACCTAACAGTATTATAAAATAACCTACGGTCACTACGTACACTATCAAATATACTACCTATACTTTAAAATTAAAATCTATACCTACGATTTATATAAAAATAAACCTAAATAACTCTAAAAACTAAAAGAAATAAAAATGAACTCCATTGCGGTGACTTAACCTACGACAAACTTATTATTTGCGGTTGGTGCAGTAATCGGGTCTAGGGATCGAACCGCAAAATTAAGTTTGTTTTTTATTGTATATACTTTTCCGGGATAAAAAGTACCCAGTGTGGTGCCCAGGATATTAAAGAATAATTATACCAAGTTTCAACGTAATCGAACCGGTAGTTTTTGCGTGATGCCTGAACAAACAGACAGACAGACAGACAGACAGACAAAAATTTTTTTAATCACATTTTTGGGTTCGGTGTCGGTCTAGTAACACCCCCTGCCATTTATTTTTTTGATATTTTCAATGTACAGAATTTTCACTTCTACAGATTTATTATAAGTATAGATTTCTCATAAGAAGGGGTGACGCGAGGGGCTTTTATTAGCTCGGCTTAAATTCAAAATATCTTTATTGTGGGCATATGTTAGTTACAGGTCTTAACAATAAATTAAAGTTCCAATAACTGTAATAATATAAGGATCTTCAACTGGTCGAGCTCCAATTCAAGTTAATAGGTAATACAACAATTGTTAAATATGTCCTGTCTAATAGGCATACAATAATTATTTAGTGTCATACAATAACATACAATAAACTTGAAACCTTGCGGTATATAGTCGTAAATGCCGCTATGTAATATAATGTAGTTGTGGGGCAACAAACTACGCACGTACCTGTTAAGACAATGTTGTAGAACTAATAAGTAACCAGATTATTACATTCCTCTTAGCATATCTCTAGTCTGAAATTGTGATCCATGGTACTTAAGGGGGAAGCATCAGGGTTATAGCTTTGATATTTCATGAAATAGTCATTCAATACGGTTATATGAACTAAGAGGGTTGTATTGATGATTTTAATTATTATAAATCTGTAAATGAATACCTTTTACAGTCGCAAATCATATTTTGTTCAACATACAACCTGACACAGACCTATAAATTGCAAAAAACGTAAGAAAATTTAAATTTCGCGGGCTACCCTGGAGCAATAGGTGCCTACCTTCCCCTTGGTAAATACAGGCGTAGTGTTATGTAACTGAAAAACTTACCTATACACGGTGTAACTTGATGCCATGTGAATTCAGCAAATGATTCTAGACCCTTTTTTTTTGTCGCTGAGTAATGCTTTATGCATCCCCGTCTCCCGGGGGACGAGACGGGGTATGTGGGACTCCCTGTCGGAATGACAGTATACCCACTAAAACTCAGCGGTGTTCCCACTTCGCCGTAATGGGAGGGCCATGGGAAACCGGCATAGCCTTTACTTCCACAGCCCTCCCGGCGCACGCCCGCCTGGCTGGTATGGCCGGGCCACCTGGCCATTCCCGTCCCACACTGGTGGAGGCCTGTGCAATACAGGCAACGGTGCCCCGCACCCGTTGCCTGCTGGCCTCCACGCCTGCCTAATAGGCAGGCCCCGCGTGCCCCCCCCCCCGTTGGGGGGGTTACGGCCGCAGAGGATAGGAAGAGCGGCAACGTCACACCGACACTCCTCTTCCCCTGCGGCCTCACCGCGTCCGCCATCTAACGGTGGCGGCCCTGTCAAGGCCGCGGAAGGTAGGGAGAGCGGCAACGTCACACCGACACTTCTCTCCCGCCGCGGCCTCCAATCCTCAGCCGCGATGTCTCCTTCACGGGGGACATCGCGGCCCGCCTCAGGTATGTTGCGATGTCGCCCAACCGGCACCGCAACCTACCCGCTGGCCGCTACGTCGTCGACTTCTCCGCCAAGCCCTGACGAGCGGCCCCCGCTGGGGTTCCTCTTAGCTTCACCGTGGTCCAGTCAGCCACGGCTACTGAGCCCCCCCGCCTCGACAATGCGGGAACCCACCGGGGGGGGATGATTCTAGACCCTGGGTCAAGTACTTATGTAGTAATTGTAGAAATTTATGGCCGGTTATTAAAAAAAAGTACCTGTTTCATACAAAAGTGCAATATCTACCTACACGGTCAAAATGTATCATGTGTTTTTTAATAACCCGACGAAAAAATTCTATAAGCATGTACTGAATTATAATACATTTTTTAGTTGTTTGCTCGTCGATGTCCCCATAGACCCTGTATATTGGCTTTGAATATATTTACTTCCATTTTTAACCGACTTCTAAAAAAGGAGGAGGTTCTCAATTCGGATGTTTGTATTTTTTTTTTTTTTTTTATGTTTGTTCGCGCATAACTCCGTCGCTTGCTAACCGATTTGAAAAATTCTTTTTTTGTTGGAAAGGGTATACTTCCCAAATGGTCCCATAGAAATTTCATCAAAAACGGTTTAGTACTTTGGTTTTTAAACCAAAATTACTGGTAAAAATTACAACTAAAAAGTGAAAAATAAAAACTTTTTTGCAAAAAAAAAACAACCGACTTCCAAAAACGACACTACAAAGAGAAAAATAACTTTAATTTCGGAAGTCGGTGGCAAACAACGAAAATGCGAACCCAACGACACCGACTTCCGAAATTAAAGTTATTTTTCTCTTTGTAGTGTCGTTTTTGGAAGTCGGTTGTTTTTTTTTTGCAAAAAAGTTTTTTTACACAAATTGATTATTGATACAGGAAATATTGGATTGTCGTTTGCGAGTTTGAAACTAGATGTTAGTCTTAGTATTTATTGGTTTACTTACATAACTTTTAGAAAATTAAAGACTAACTATAACTACAATAAACTAATTAACTATACAAACAAAATACTAAAACAAAAGGACACGAAGACGTCAATGTACTCGTCCGCATCACTGTCATCCGGAAACGTGCCCAGAAGACTGGCAGCATTACCACGCTGAATGGAAATACTAATTCTTTAGCCAAAGAACGACCAGCCCTCTGGACACGTGAAGTGTCGACCAGTCGGCTGACTAACAGAGGTTATTCATGTTTATTTAGCCTTTCAAAGCAAGCAACAAATAACGCGCTATGTATCTCTTGTAATGAACCATACCTGAGTGAATTTCTCAGGCGAAAAATTTACGCGTCTAGGCTGAAAACGTAGTGCTGCTTTACAGATAATGCAACGATTTTTTTTATCAGAATTAAAGAGACGTGAATCTAAATGAAGCCACTTAAATTATATTTATAAGATTATTACTTTTTAAGAAAAAAATCTGTAAATGACGAATTATCAATTTCTGTGTCTTGTCCACAATCACTTTCATACACAGCATTTACCTCTCAGGAAGACAATTTCCAACATATATAGGAAAAAGTATTTTGATTGCGTTAAGTAATAATTGACCTACAAGAAGCTAATTATTTTTGAATGTTTAGACTCATAGTTAATGAATATATGTCAACGGTAGTTTTGTCCGAGCGAAATTACTAATTTCCATGGTCATTTTGTTTCGCCGTCCTGAGCTTCCACTAATGAGTTTAAACGAACAATAAATCCCTGCCCGGCAAGAGATAGTCGTGCGCTTATGCGCAGTGAGAACGATAGTGCATCATATCGCCTCGTCTTCCCGTCAAAAATGTAAGTACATGATTTCAGTTTACTCGGAACGAAATTTTGCAATTTCGGTGATCAGGTTTTAAAAGGATTTTTTCAAGAAATAAAGGTATCACTTTTATGCATGCTAAGTAGCCTTTGGTACACATTTAAGATTGTAGAAAACATAGTCATAGCCTTGATAGTTTCTTGTTATTTAAAAAAAATAGCCACGTTTCCAATTTCTGTGGGCCAATTTCTGTGGTTTCCGTGGCATCTGGGTGTCCACGGAAATTACACGACTCCACAGAAATTGTGCCTATCAATTATTGTATTAATGATAATGAAGGTTTTTGAAAAGAAACAATATTTGTTATGCCGAAATTACTTTGACAGAACTCATTTCACATACCTAGTTATAGATTACACAGAGATAGCATTATCCAATCCATTACAGTCTGTTATATCCCATTATTTTGCTCATGCGTCCTTTCATAATCAAATATGAGAGTTTAAATTGACTCAACAGTATTTTATATATCTTTTTTATTTTAGGAATCCAAAAAAGAAAAATATAGCCAAGAAAGGTTAAAAAAGAAGAGGATTGCAGAGCAAAATAGAAGAGAAAAAATTAAAAGCGACCCTGTCAAAGCTGAGAGCCTCATTTTTCCAAAATATTAATAGTGATATAATGTCAAAATTTGAAAAAACCATTGAGACTGATAATGATGTCCACATTGAATATTCCATAGAATTAGATACCTACCAGAAATAATTTTAATATTTTTGATAGTGATGATGAAAATATTTTCTGAAGATTTTTCACCATATTAGGATTATTTGTTTAAAGAATATTTGTTACCTTAAAGTTGATTGATGTCTAACATCATTATTTTTTTTGTAGTTTATCTTCAGAGCGATAGCTTTTATTGAGCTACTCTTATGATTATTAAATTAGTTGTTAATTTGTCATTTTGATACGTACAAGGTATCAAAATTAATGCTAAGTGATTGACTGTGTATAGCAATAATTACTTATATAATTTTAAGATTCTGAAAATAATAAAAAGTGTTGTTTGATTTTGAGAGGTAAACTGTATTATGTCCGCATATATGTAAGTAATTTGGATTTTTTTATTAGTTTCAAATTAATCATATGCTAATCAGAATTTGATTCATTCCTAGGATTTGACATTATATAAGTTTGTTAAATAATTATAAGTAAATTTAAAAATTATAAGTAAATTTGATTGCTAACTTTGTAAGACTGATTTAAGCAATAGTACACCACGTTGTATTTTTATAAATGTTTATTAAAATGATTCGTATTATATCATTTTTTTTCATTATACCTTATCTTTCTTTACATATTACTAAAAATCATTTTTTAGTAAGTCAACAATACAATTTCGGTGGCAATAATAAAATTTCTGTGGCTCGCCAATTTCGGTGGCCCAAATAACTCTCTAAGTAATATAATTATATAATCCCCTTTTAGAAAATGTATCTAAAATGTGGATATGTTGCGCTTTATTAAGTTACTTAATAAAGTTTTTTACAAAACCTGAAACTGAAAATGTCCATGGAAATTAGGTAAAAAATCGAGTTGTTGAAATTGACTCACCTGTTGAATTTCCCAAACGATTTGCTCCTCTACCCAGACAGCATTTAGAAAATATAGTTTACACAAAAACACTTTAATTATACCAGATAATAGCTTACCTGTGTTTACTATAGCACGCTCGGTGTCTAGGAATGTGGTTAAATAACGTGTCACAGTCTATCGAATTAATTACTAACACGCTGTAACACGCAATTCTACAACAGCATGTATCACTGCCTGTCCTGAACAGAAATTATGTTTATAACTAAAATATAAGTGGGTGCAATGTCTTTGGCTTAACAAGACGTTGTTTTTAAATCAGCTTTTACTTTCAAAGCTATACTCTCGTTAGTAAAATAAGTAGCTTATCGTTTTGCAAAATTGCCTTTAATGACGATATAATCCTTTGTGCTTCAGAAAAAACTAAGGTGAATATAAATTATTTTTGAGTTCAGAGTGATAAGAACAGTAGATATTGCAGAGGTCATCCTGGCTTAAAATGATTAATTAATGTAAGGTTGTTTTCCCATGTTTCATTAATCATACTTGGTTTCATTGCTGAAATAGACAACACTTATGATCGGTTGGTTGGAAAATATATTAAAAAATAACAATGAAACGTGAAAAATAATTTGATAAAGTGAATTTATCATTTGTCAAGTCACATTTCAACATACTGCATATCAACATTGTAAATCAAATGAGTATCAAAAGTAAAACTGCGTTTTCTTTTAGTCTTTTGCGCTTAAGTACAACGCGTTCGCTTAGTAGGTACATACTTGGTACACTCAAATACACACACACACACATACATGGCTACATAAATAGGACACAACATTAGCTAGTAATTTAATGATGTTATGCTGTGCTCGTCTTACAACTGCGGCTACATGCTCAAATCTTAGGCGAGGACGCTGGCACCCTAAACACAAGTTAAATCTTACATTGGGTGCCAGAGCTCATCGAAGACACTCTGTTTCCCTAGTTGTAAAGCTTAATAATAATAATAATATCCCTGGACCTTTCACACAGCGCCATCTAGTCCCAAGCTAAGCAACCTAATGCTTGTGTTATGGTAACAAGATGGCTGATAAACTACTTATATTCCTTTTTTTTTTGTAAATACATACATATTATAGATAGAACACCCAGACTCGGAACAAATACATGTAGGTCATACAAATTAATGTGTTGAGATAAGTGTTTTCTTGTAAAAAAGGTTTTAAATTTTTTTTTTTTTTTTTACTTATCAAATAGTCCTTCAGACCGTACTTCGGCCATGGCGGCCAATCTTAACAGAGACTAAGCCTTCGGCTCCTCTCCCATATTATAGTGCACAAGTGTGTGCGCAGACACAGGTACACTCTCTCTTCTCTCACTCTCATAGTCCGATGGGACGGCAATCCGACACGACCGGAGAGAGATCAGGCGCAGGACCAACGTCTCGACGTGCTTCCCGACCGCACGCACGGGGGTATGAACCGCCAATTTCCTGTTTCTAAGAAATTCCTAATGGATAAACCCAATAACATTTTGCCCGACCTCGTAATCGAACCAAGGACCCCACGCTCTATAGTCGCGCTACCGACCACGAGGCCAACGGAGCAGTCGGGGAATAATCTACCAACAATGACAACGAAATCTTTTTTGCAGATAATAATTCAGTATACAAACTTGGAATTACAAAAAACAAAAAAGGCAGCGATACTGTTCTGGATTCCACGTGAGAAAGCAAAGTTATTATAGTAGCCATTACGTATTGTGCGCTGCGACGTGCGGCCAATTTAATTTCATTTCGCGCCATTATGAAAGTACTTAAGTTACAACACACAGTAAAAGAGAGTCACATTTTTACCAGACTGCGCGACGCAATGCAGGGTAATGTGTTTATCAGCCTATGTATGTTTGTTTGTTCGTTTGGGGCGCTCTAGAGACCAAACACGTGAGCCGATTTTGATGATTCTTACGTCAATCGATTCGTCTTAATCTTGTTAGTGTTATTAAAGACAAGACAGTAATCAAAATATTTTTTGAAAAAAAAAACAACCGACTTCCAAAAACGACACTACAAAGTGAAAAATAACTTTAATTTTGGAAGTCGGTGGCAAACAACAAAAATGCGAACCCAACGACACCGACTTCCGAAATTAAAGTTATTTTTCACTTTGTAGTGTCGTTTTTGGAAGTCGGTTGTTTTTTTTTTTTTTTTCAAAAAAGTTGTTATTTTTCACTTTTAAGTTGCTTGCTTTCAATTTTTTACCAGTAATTTTGGTTTAAAAACCAAACTACTGAACAGTTTTTGATGAAATTTCTATGGGACCATTTGGGAAGTATACCCTTTCCAAAAAAAAAATAATTTTTCAAATCGGTTGGCAAGCGACGGAGTTATGCGCGAACAAACATAAAAAAAAACAAACATCCGAATTGAGAACCTCCTCCTTTTTTAGAAATCGGTTAAAAATATAATATGGCGACAACCAGACGCTATATTAAAAACAAAATAAAAGTCGAGTCGTATATAATCACATGCAGTCGCAGGCAAAAGTTATTTAGTGTTTTTCGGGTTTAGTCGGGTTTTTGTTTTTTAACCTAGCCTCCTACCAACTATATTGGGGTAAACTTTCAGTCACACTGGATACAGCCGAAGTACTTCTTTACATAGAACGACTGCCTATCTGACCTCTCGAACCCAGTTACTGGCTAATGTGATACTCCTAATTTTCAGACTTTCAGCGAGCCGTAACGACAATCAAAGATCAACGATTGACAGCCGGGATCATCGGTTGGTTTCCGAAGCACAAAAGGGTCTTGGAAAATAAAGATGTAATACTTAGTTCTTTGAATCATTTATTGAATAATAAATACTTAAAATTAATGCGATCGTCTATCTTTCACAAAATCTCACAGTTTTCGCGAGAGGCAGACTAACTTACATAAACACATTGATAAAATCTTATTACTTTTGTGAGAGGAAAAGTAATCAAATTCCTATAAGTAAATTAACTAATTCTTAGCGAATAAATAAATGCATGTTAATTGAACTGATTCGCTCAGTCGTTGAGGTAGCCGTAGCGTTTGCTCGATTGGTGGGTTTTCGATCTTGAGTCACCAGAACGTGTGCCTACTTATCATCTATTTTCCATGGAGTATGAAGAAATGGAGCGTCTAAGTCTATCTTTTACGTTTAGCGTTTGACTTCAAGCGACTACTTATGGCATATGCAGTGGATTCCTAAAGGTTGCCGCGCCCCAGATCCTTACCGACCGGTCTTACCGACTCTGTTTATAAACCGTTAGCGACGACGTCTTTAGTCAGACGTTTATCTCATGGTCGTAATTTTTGTTCTTTTTTTACCGCATTAATACTCCATCCTTATTATAACTCCATGACTTTCCTTATACATTCCTATCAGGCACTGGAGTTGCAGATGATCTAGTCAGATATCGGAGCATCGTTGTCAGACCTGCCCCAGGGGGACAGCAGGGGGCCGGGAGCGGGCCAGGGAGCGGGGATGGCCGGGGCGGGTAGCAGCTCAGCACGAGGGTGTAGGTGCACCAGAGATTGTGGTGAAGCAGCCGAGAGGAACAGCCTGGATACAGCCTGGAAAATGAAAACACGCTGGTTATATCATAAAATAACATCAGGCCTGCTTTCCCCGAAGGGTTATGCAGGGTGAAGCTACCTAAATAGTACCAGCGCCTTAGTTGCGTAACACACTAATAATCTCAATCTGAATCATTTTGAATGATATTGCTAATCCATTGCTTCATATATTCGAAAAATTTGTCTGCTCAAAAAAGTAAATAACGCAATGAATGTTGTTGAACTGTCAAAAATCAATGTTACTGATAGTATGTTACGCAATTACCCTGCTGGTTATAGTCCTTAATTAATGTGTCTCAAAAATGTGAATCAGTTAATTTTGTTATTTTCAATGAAAAGTCTTACGCAAGAACTGAAAACAAAATAATCCTGTTACAAAGTAAGAACTAAGTTAAACTGACTTTGTGTCTCGTGACTGGTAGGGTAAACGAAAATAAACTAAACTTTCCTGAAAATATTCCGCAGAAAAATAAGACGTGACATACTTACCTATTTATTTGTAAGCGGAATATTTTCGGAAAGAAATATTTCACAAAAGTAAACATTTAGTAGGTACACACAACGACTTATCAAGGTAAACATTTCCAGATTTAGCTGACCTCGCGATTGTAGATAAGTATAGGCTTTTCATACAAAGCGAAGTCAGCTTATACTGGAAATGTATAGCTTGATATCAATCTGCATAGAGTTTTCCCAACTATATTGGAGTCGGCTTCCAGTATAACCAGATGCAGCTGAATACAGTATTTCACATGAAGCAATGCCTATTTGACCTCCACAACCCAGTAACTGTATAATATATATATAGGTTGCTTAGCTTGGGACTAGATGGCGCTGTGTGAAATGTCCAGGGATATTATTATTATTAATACGATATCCCTTGGTAAGACTGGTTGTCAGACTTTCGGGCTTCTAACGGTGACGACTGTCAAAGATCGCGTAAGCGTGGCTTAATCTGATCGATCGACCTGTGCGGCTGTTGTTACTTAGCCACGAGCCCCTGTACCTATAGTCACGAGTACTAACTAATATGATACACTTAGCGAAATTCAAAAGCGTTATTCCTTGTAATATCAGCTATGCCAGCCAGTGAAAGTCTCGTCAAAATCGGTCCGACCGCTTCGGAGATTAGCCGGAACAAACAGACAGTCAAACATTCAACAAATTGTTTATTTGCATGTATAAGATAAAAATTAAGACAATGTCAATTTGAATCTATCTTTGAAGAGGTTTCTCTAAACCACTTTACAAAAGAAAACACAAGATTTATGTTCCTCTTACAAAAGCAAAGGAAGCTATTTCCTCATTCGACTTAGCGCTTGTGCTAGGAAAATAATAATAATAAATTATTTTATTTCTTACCACAAATTACACAAATAATAATTAATAGTAAATTATAAAACTGTGTCTGTTGTGCCTAAACTAAGTTTTTTACAAAACCTGTATGTCAGGTCACCAGGCCCAAATCAAAGTTTTACAATATTTTTGTTGCACTGGAGAAAAAAAAATGTTTCGAATACTAAGCATCCTCCTATACTCTGGTATCACTGAAAGCACATTTTTCTTTTGTAGGAAAAGCCTGCTGAATTCTAATCGGATTTGCGCATGAAGTTTTCAATTTCACAGAATGTGAGTTATGAGAAGGCCTTTGTGACATGACACATGATTGTAAAACAAAGAATGGTATTTTTCAACCTTGTATTGTTTCTGCCTTGTCGTACCTTTTTGACCGACTTAAAAACGTAAGTACGTCCGTACAACTAAAACGTGAAAAATAAAAACTTAAAAAAAAACACTAAACTGAAAAGTAACTTTAATTTCAAAAAAAGAAAATGCGGAACCAACGACACCGACTTCCATATTTAAAAGAGTGTCCTTGGAGTTTCTTGCCCGTTCCTCTCCGTAGAGATCTACGTTTTGGAATGGGCAACTATGTAGCTTCAAATTTCTGACTAACTGACCGACTCTTTGACAGTTCAAAAGTATCTGTAAACTGTTTAATGGAAATAAATGCTTTGAGTTTAAGTTTGAGTAAGCGTTGAAAATCTAGCAGTATGCTTTTGTTTAGGCATTACATTTAAGCCTAGTGATAGTAAAGACTCCATAAAAACACCATAAAAAAGTGTGTTTTTCCCGTGGAATTTGTGGTACTTCGTATTTCCTTACCTGACTGACAGATACAATGAGCAGCAAGACACCGATGGCTAAGTTCTTCACGGAGATGACGGCGAGGGCCATCAGGAGTGTGGAGATGACACCCAGGGTGAACATGACAGGCAGGAAGATGAAGGACAGGCGCTTGAGGGCATTGTGACCAAACGTACGGCCGACGCTTATGTCTGCAAAGAAGCATTGAACTTAGAGTAAGCTTACTTTAAATAATCGCCTATTTTGTTAATTGCAGCACTTAGCACTGAGTAACTACTTACATTTAGCAGATTTTGACTTAGTAGGATTATGTTAGGGGATGAAAATGGAGCCAAACATCTAATAGACGCAGCTCAAAAAACTTTAGGTAGGTACCTAATAAGTATACATCAGAAAATCTTTATTCAGTGAGTTATTTCAAGTTTTTTTCCAACAACTAAAACAAAATGCTTTACCGTAGCACAGAGTCAATTTGTATAAAACTTATATTCATAAAGTATTTAATTATTTTTCGAGTCCAGTATAGTATAATCAGCCTATAATGTTCCCACTGCTGGGACATAGGCCTCTTCTCTTCGGGAGAGAGTGGGCTGTAATCTGCCACGCCGGTCCAGTGCGGTAGATGTCAAATGTCTTCGAATTTTCGTTTTCTGTCACTGTTTTGAAAGCAGTAGTGATGAAATTATTTAATATAATTAAATTATTTATAATTTATTAAGCGAAGTAAAGCGCCCGCCTGGGTTCGAACCGACGACAACAACTCGTAAGTCGATGCTGATACCACTGGCCACCAGTACTCACACGAGTCACCACTGCTCACGCTGCCTTCCGGTCCTGATTGTTAATTTACTTATTTTAAGTAAACCTTCAGGAAACTATCTTTTGAAAAAAGCTACAAGAGATCTCTATATGATTGCACGAATATAGTGTAAGAAATGCTCCGATTTACAATAATACAAAATGTAATACATTATAATATTATTATGCTCGAAAGAATGAGTCCGCGGAACCCTGGTCAGTTTCCCTCAGTCGTCAGTTTATTTCATTCGCCAGTTTCGTTGATTAATCAGTTTCACTGGTTCGTCAGTTTTGCCGATTAGACAGTTGTGTTAACTCGACAGTTTCCAGTGTTTGCCAGTTTTCGTCGATTCGTCAGTTTTATTCAATTCGTCAGCCAAAGTACAGTCGGTAGAAAACTGCACACCCCAGACGGGTGTGCAGTTTAAATATGTAGATATAGATGAATGAATGAATATTGCATAACATCATATTACGAACGTTCATACAGAAGACTTTGACGCTTGCATACACTATGCAATCTTGAATGAATACAATACACAGGAGCTTCTGAATAGCACATAACGAACGGTTCTAGACCAACATGTATACAATAATATGTAACATGAGCCGCGTACGATACACTAACTTAGGCTAAGCTTAGAACTTGAATTAAGTTAGTTAAGGAGGAAGCGTCAGGGCAGCTCGCCAAATTCGGATTGCCTTACGTATTTTTGCAATTTGCAGGTCCGTTTCAGGTTGTAACAAATATGTTTTTATATAATTATGTTTGATCATTAGAATCATCAATACAACTCTCAAGTTAGAATTTACCTCGAATATCATAATGTCATGAAATAGTCATCCAATGGGTCATCATATGAACTTAGTGGTTGTAGGTATTAATGTATTATAAAATTAATGTAATTACTAATTTAATTATTGTAAGTACTTGTTACAGTCACGAGTTACATTTTGATTAACATAAAACCTAATCATGACCTGTGAATTGCAAAAAACGTAAGACAATTCGAATTTCGCCAGCTACCCGGACGCTTTTCCTTAGAGTTAAAACGTTTACTTTGTTCGGCAATAATATAAATCATACCCCAGATTAGTATAATTCATTCGGCTTAAGAATCGCCCTTAGGCTCAGAATCTTTTTTTATTTTGGCATCAAACAGTCATATACAAACCATATAATTCTTAGGACAATTGGTTTCTTACAATAGACCTATAGTGCCGACAATGTGATATAATAGTAAAAATAAATGCAATAAACTCCTTATAAGGAAAGGCGCGTTAGATATACATAATATTTTTGCATCAATCTTAGGACCATAGTTGCGTTTGTGACAGCCCCTAAAGGCTGATTCCTAAAGGAAGGAACCTACCTATTCCTGATACTTTAAGACTCGCTAAATAATAACACTAGTTTACACGGTTTTCATACCCCAGCTGAAAGTTGCTATTTTATTATTCATTTGGGTAGAAAGATCCAAAAAAATAATAATAAAAAAATTCTGTCATGTCTGTTTCAAGAAATATTTATTTACTTAACGGGAATACATAATTTTGGTATTAATACAAAATGAAATTAAAAATGACTAACTTTTGCCTTCTTTTTATAGTCATTTGAATCAGTTTCTCTTTTAATGGACCAACAGGAATCCCCTAACATCTTTTCATCCCAAAATCCTTGATGTCGTTCTTCAATAACCTTTAAGTCTTGGTGGAAACTTTCCCCTTGTTCACACTTCCTAAGTTTTCAGGGAAAAAACTCAGATGCGTGTGCAGAAAATGAATCTATATTCTACAGCTTTCGCAAAGCACAAGACTTGAGTCACCCACTTTTTATCTTGATTGGCAACAGGAAATCCAAAATAATGCAGATATGCACTTTTTAACGGATCTACAATGAGTCTTCTCTTTTTTGAAAATATAAACTGTTCACAAACATAACAAAAACGATCAGAACTTTGTTTACACTTTCTGTTCGACATTTTTAATCAATCCGAAACAATCTAGATCGTCGTTTGAAGCGAACGAAATAACAATAAACTGTCGTCACCAGGTTAGGTAGTTAAAAAAAAACAATTGATTGTAGGAAATAATTGTCCCGTGATAAAATATTTCTGCTAACACTTTTAGGTTTAAGGAAGGTAGATTAACATATTTATATACATTTATTTCGGGGTGTAAAAAAAAGTTAAGTTTTGTAAACTAGTGTAATCATACGAAATCATGTTTCCATAAATAAAGAATCTTGAATCATTTAATGCCCACTTGCATCATCACTAGAGTCCTATTGTCGAGAGAATGCGATCTTAACACCCGTCAGTTTCATATAAACGAATACGGGTTTTGCGAATTTGATTTTTATTAGTTCTAGATTTGACGCACTGACATTTGTCAGAAACGCATTCTCTGAACGGCCGGACTATAAATGCATTCAACGCTAAACGAACTTGAAATCCAAGCCCGGTTACCGGACGCCGGAGGCTGACGACAAACTCATAGGTTGAACTACGAGACAACATATTAAAAAAAAAAAAAATAGAATTTGAACATTGTTGTGTTTCTGTCAATCGTTTGAAAATTACAGAGACAAGAGCATGTAGCAGGATCGTGTAAATATCTTAAATGGTTATGTAGGTATTGTCATTGGTTGTTTAATATACCACTTAAGTGGGATGCGATAGGTAGCTCGCGGAATTCTTTATTTACGTTTTCTGCAATTAGCAGGTCGGTGTCAGGTTGTATGTTGATTAAAATATGAATGGCAACCGTAACAAATATGACTTTACAGAATTACAATCATTAGAATCAGTAATACAACTCCTTAAGTTAGAATTGGCCTCAAATGACATGATTTTATGAAATAGTCATTCAATAGGGTAATATGAACTTTGAGTGGTGTATTTGGCTTTTATGATTATAATTTAATATATAAATATTTGTTACAGCCGCGGCCGTTTGCAGTATCAGGTTATATCAGGTCACTAATACTAACGTGCAAATTATAAAAAGCGTAAGAAAATTTGAATTTCGTGGGCTACTCTGACGCTATCTGCTTAAGTAGTGAGCATTTTCTAGTGATCTCGTGTACAGTAGTCAGACAGAAATTTAATTTGAGAAATGAACTGTTTGTTTTCTATTAATTAAATTTAATTTAATTCGAAAATATCATCGGTTTCTTACAAAACTTCAACTATATCCGACGACACTGGTTACTTATTTCCTTTGGTGACCGTACATCAGACTTTATTATTTTTCATCAATTTTCACTTTGCAGGATCGCATATTTTAATATTTGAATAGATACTGCCTGCCATTGTATTTTAAACGCCTTCTTCTCTCCACCACCAAGAAAAGAGTATGAGGCAGAGAAGAAGGCGTTTAAAATACCGCCGTTACCACCGCTCAATATTTTACAATAGTAGTTAGCTTTTAGATGGCATCTAAAGAGTGTCTTTTATAAACAGGCGTTCACATTCAAAAATTCATGTTTTCAAATTATAATAATCATCAAAGACTAAATTAATTATTTTATAGGCACTTTAAATAAATTGCGGTTCTTTCCATTGCGTAAACTAATTTATTTTAGACTTTTACTAGGCTTTAACAATCGAAATTGATTTCATTTTACTCTTATGGTTCTAAATCAATTTTTGTTTATTACTTTGGTATTGTTTTGGACGTAACTAATGATGTAACATGTATTAGTTGTTTTGTAAACCTTTCAAGACGGAAAAACATCCTATTGGACTTCAGTCCGGCCGTCGCGTCGAGAGAATGCGTTCCTGACACCTGTCAGTGCACTAATAAAGATCAAATTCGCAAAACGCGTTTTCGTCTCTATGAAATTGACGGGTATTAAGAATGCATTCTCACTGCGCCCGAACTATAGTGACGCGCCTTTTAGCTCTCCAGTCGAGTGCGAGAATTTGAATTTTCAGCAAACATCCCGGAATTCCGTTATATGCCCGGGAAACAGGGTAGCTTTAAATTATATGGGACTGAATCACCTCTGACTCTTTGTGCAATTACAAATCATAATTACCTTGGCTCAAAAAATCCTTAGTTTCCACATTATCACACTGCACTACGGAGACGAAGACGACGACGTACGTCAAAGTCAACAAGGTGAGTTTGTTGCACATTTTGGCTCACACTGAATATTTTTGGCGGAACAAATAATTAGCTGGTGATCTCCAGACGCCTGCTGGTGTATGACTGATTGGTTACCTGCTTGCATGCCAGGATATAAAGTCTCCTATGAAAGACAATGGCCGGCGAGACCAAAGAATCACGACAAAAGAAAGCGCAGGACAACGTGACTGCACGGTAGAAATGTCGCCCCCGATATCGACGCCTGCTCCGCTTAAGGACTAATGTCGATTCATTAACGGTGTGTATGCTCCCGTTGGACATTGTAGCGATCGTTATCGAAGCAAATGAAAGGTGAAAGTGACGATAACATCCTCTTCATCCGTACAGGACTTCAATCCAATATTGTTTGGATTTAAGGATTACGTACATATTTTTCGCTGTAAGGATTACATTGTCAAACGAATTATAAGAACTGTAAATAATGGAAGAGTAATAAAAGCTACACGTGTCAGGCAGCTTTCAGTGTTTCCAATAACTATAGGAATAATAAATCTAAGTATAAGTACTTATTTGTATGACTTCCTAGCCTATTGTTAACTTACAAAATATTTTGTTCATTAAATTAATAAGTACTTTGTTAGACTTGAGCATTTTGATTATGAATTTAATAACTTCGATTGTATTTATCCGTTAAGAATTCACAATTATGATTTACTGTTTCTAGTCTTATTGGACTTCAATTAATAGACTTAATTAAAATAATTTATATTCCCACTAAAATAGGAATAAAATTCGATCATAAACTTTATGTCTCCTGTAAGTTTTGCTTTCATTTAATTGCGAGTCGTGTGAGAATAATTAGTGAAAATTTTGATTTGCGTGTGTGGAGCATAATTAGTGGGCATTAATCAGGAATCTTGTCACGTACGGTGTAGAGAAACTTGATCGTGGGGCAGCGACGCGCGACACTGCGCGGGCGCTGCACCACTCGGCCGTGTCCGTGACCGCGCGTATGCTAATCACACACTATGTTCGGCAATATAGGCCATTTCCTGTCAACACGGAATGCCGAAAAATCGAAACAACAACCTATCGCCTAGAATTTTGGAGCAAAATTAGTGCTTTCACGTGCCTCTTTTGTGAATTTGTAATTTGATATTGTGACAAGCTTGTCAATGTTGATTTACTATTCGTGTCATGAACATGACAAAGTACCTATTCATGTCTCGGGATCTGGTGCTGTGTTGGTGTCGGTAGTTAAGATCTTATTCAGCTTGTTTGAGTAGTCCTACCACATAATTTTGAATTCAAAACGTGCAAAAATAAAACTGTTCTTCTTGAAATCTACTTAGGTGGTAACCTTATTCCTTGAGCTGACTGAAATGGTGTAATTTAAAAAGTGTTACTGATCTTTTTTCTTCGTAGGTACAGTAAGAGATTAACATGCTCTCTGTACCGGGACGAGTAAGATAAAGCACAGTTTCTCATATTACTTCAATAATTATTCCTAGAAGATGGTTCTACGTTTTTACATTTTTAATATATTGGCAAATTTTTATCCTAGTCCCTTGACTTGTCACGCCTGCAGTTTTGAATCTTATTCTTTACCTATATAAATTAATGTTTTTTTTGTATTTGCGCCATCTATTTTTAATAGACTCACGGAGGTTGCATCATTTATCACCATTTCAGCCGAAAGGGGGTTGCATGTAAGCACCATATAGGCCATATAGGTCTCTATAGTACCTATAGTTCATTTTTTAATCCCAGTGACAAATCTGACAGGTGTAATGTCAACCTTCTATACTAAAAAAACGTAAACACAAAAGACTTAAGTAAACGTCAGATTAGTCTGTGGGATTAAAAAACGAACTTTACTTACACTACCATAATGTAGGGTCCCTATAGTACCTACTCATGATTCATAGCAGGGTTAAAGAAGACAATCGTGCATAACTATCTTCTTGCATTCATCATAAATATGAGAGAATATCATCAGCGCAAGACACGCAAGAAGCTACAGTCAATTGTCCCGTGACACAATAAGTATCAGTAACTATAATGCATGGGAAATAAAAATCGAAATCAACGAGCCTTGACAATACTGTACAATCGACAATCAACGCATTTTTAACGTACCGTTTGTGTTTTATAAATAAAAACGTTAAAACAACTGAAACGGTAAAAAAAAATCGTACTTAGCACATGAATTACTGAAACAATAGCTACGCATCTCGTCATATAGTTCGCAATTAAAAACGTTTTATCGCGTTAAACGTCGATAAAAACGTCAAATCACGTAACTCTTACATTCTCTATTATTGATTGTTTCACACTGATAACATGCGCATAAAAACTGCTTAAAATTCATACGCAGCTTATTCTATTCAACGTTCAAAGTAGCCTTTCGATATCGATTATACTGAGTATGACTGATGTCTAGACGTTGCTTTATTAACAACGACTTTCCATTGCATTTGCGCATTACAATAAAAAAACGTAAACAGTGTTTTTAGTCTGTGGGCGCTTTCATTTGTTATTGTCAGTCATACAAAGACATATAGCGTGCACAGATGGTCATTTTTAAATACGATTTATATGCACATCCTCGTGACCAATTAGGTATTTTTATAAAATGGTTATGCTTAACCATCACGCGAGTATTATACGGGTGTGACGCGATAAGGCTGGCTACACAGATACAATTCTTATATAATTACTAGAAAGCTTAATTTAGAACACTTCCTCATTTGAAATGTTCAAGTTTTTTTATTGCTGGCCACTAAACACGGTCTCTTTTTTTCATATCATAATCTGTCAATGGCCTCTCATTGAAAGGCCTCAGAGGAAATGACCATTCCACGCTTGGGGGGTGAATTACAACTTGTTGCCTTTTAGCAGATAGAAGGAAGCCCCAGGTGGATGCCTGCATTGTCGAGGCAGGGGGCTCAGTAGCCGTGGCTTGGTCACCCACGATGAAGCCAAGAGGACCCGAGGAGGGGTCGTTCGTCAGGGCGTCATCGCAACTGAGGCGGGCCGCGATGTCGTATGGGAGGCATCACGGCTGAGGATTGGAGGCCGCGGCGGGAGAGGAGTGCCGGTATTACGGTGCGCCGCTCTCCCTAGCTTCGGCGGCTTTGACGGGGTCGCCACCGTCTGATAGCGGACGCGGTGGGGCAGCAGGGGAGGAGGAGTGTTGTCTCTGCGGCCGAAAATTGGCAGGCGGCGGGGCCAATGACCTGACCCGTCGCAGGGGGATCAAGGGTGTCCAGACACGGGGTCGTTTGGCGCCCATGTGCTGGTTTGGTCCCTGGGGTGGTCACAGCGTGCTATGTGTTCTGGTGCGCCGGTGATAGGGAGTACTCCCCAGAGGAAGGTCCGGTGACGGACAGCCGCGGCGGGTTCACAGATGAGTGCTAACGCGTGCCCGGGTTCCCGCCGTAAGCGGCAGAGAAGGACACCGTGGAGTTTTAGTGGGCTAGAGTCCCACTTAACTGCACCCTGTGGTAGTTCAGAATGCATGAGCATTTCTCCACGATAAAAAAAAAAAGATGGAAGGAAGCTACTGCCCGTCCTTCTGAATGTGACTATTAGAACGGTTATCCACTGCATCCTATTCCAATCCGAGAAATGACGGTCCGAAGTAGCCATAGAACTATTTGTATCAGGGGTTGCGCACTACATTCGAATTCATTCCGTCCGAATTTAAAGCATTCTAAATTCGGATTGAACTCGGATCTTAAATTCTGATTCGGATTATTTATCGGATCGGATTGTTCATGTACGCTGATGATTTGTGTCTTGTTTATGTCTCCAAAGATATAGCTGAGGTACAAAAGTGTGTTCAAGGTGATTTTGAAAATTAGCAAATGAGCACACGACAGTTTAAATCTTTCAAAAACTAAATGTATTCACGTACACTCGCCATATAATCGAAATGCTAAATCTGTAAATAATGAATATCTCACAGTGATAGGACATACATACGAATGTTTTCATAGAAATAAACGTAGAAATAAATTGTAACGTGCAAAATTGGATTATGTAGATACATTTAAATATTTACCTAGGTCTAACAATAGACAACAACTTTAATTGGAGATTACATGTAAATGACATTTGCAATAGGCTAAGATCGGTGCTAAGTAAGTTTTACCAGTTAAAAAATGTATTAAACTAACAGACGTTAAGAATGGTGTACTTTGCACTTGCCGACTCGCTAATGAGCTATGGCCTTCTTGTGTACAGGGGAAACTTTATTATTACATATTTAAAAGATATTAAAGATATACAAATAAGACTGATAAAGTTTCTGGTTAGTAAAAATTTTAAAGATAAGCGTAACAAAGAGTATGATAAGTTATTTCCCCTCTGTAACATTATACCCATAGATATAAAATTAGATTGTTTGGTAGGTCTGGAATATTATTATTACCATGAATATAAAGTTAATGTTTTAAACAAGTACAACACAGTACACACGTAGGGTTAGAAAGAACAAAGGTTCTACCACAGATAACAAATTATTATGGTAAGAGAACATCTAAGTGTTTGGTACCCTAAAGTGTTTAACAAAATAGATTTATTAAGAGAAAATGTCAAAATTAGTAAAGGATCACGTAAGACAAAATTAAAAAACATTATACAGGATAGCAAACAGAAGTAAATACATTGTACACTAGAGAGTTATATATAATGAGACGTACGTTTATTTATATTTCCTTTTTGTGTTTTCTTTTATAAGTAGATATGTTATGTATAAGAGCGCTTCTCGCCACCAAACGTAAATGTTTGGCGAGTTAAGAATTATGTAACCACCACTGTATTAAAATATCAGTTAATAAGAAAAAAAAATAGATGCAGTGCAGAACCGCTCGCAGACTTACCTCAAGTCTTTGTACAGAGCTGGTATATCCACATTTTGCCAGTTCCATTTAAGTCCAAATGGGGCGCGAGCATAGTCTTAATTCCGGGCTGCTTGCTACAGAAAAGTCCTTAATGAAAAAAACTTAATAACACATTGCCCAACCCGGGGATTGAGCCCAAGAGCCCACACTTAGCATTCGCGTTTGGGAGGGATCCCTAGACCAATGAGGTTTTCTAACAATGAATTATATGTAACCTAAAAACAATAAATGAGTGACCACTTTCGCTTTAGGAGTGTTGCGGTTATGCTAATCTAACGGTTAAAGTACCGACTTATAAGTGTAACGGAAGTACAAACAGACCGAATAAGCTTACGATTAACAGTAACTACTTATTTTGAGTTGAACGAGTAACTGCAAGAAAGTAATGATTGGAACCCGGTAGTAATTTATCATCCATACTTCCATACAATAATAACTCCTATGCACAATATCGGTAATTCTCTCTGTAGGTATGTTACCTTTTCACGCCTCAAACACTGACGAGTTTTGATAAAATTTGGCAAGGAGATAGATGGCATCCTGAGGAAGGACATAGGGTTATTGTCCCGGTCCTCGGGTAGATTCATTCATATAGGTACAAGCTGGCTTTGAGTTTATTGGTAATCTTTCAACGGGCGTAAGTAGGTATTTTTAACTAAGAACAACACTTACTTTGATTGCTATGACATCAATCAACCTGCCTAGCCATTTCCCAAATATGTTGAGGTCGGCTTACAGTCTAAGCAGCTGAATACCAGAATTTTGCATGGAGCTACTGCCTGTATTACCTCCTGAACCCAGTTATTGGGTAACACGATACCACTTGGTAAAACTGCACCCTAATTGCGTAACATACAATCAATAGTAATCTTAATCATTTTGAAGCAAATTGCTAATCCATTGCTTCATAAGTTCGAAAAATTTGTCTGCTCAACGCGTAAATAACGCCATGAATGTTGTTGAACTATCAAAATAAAACCGATTCCGATTGATCGTGTGTTACGCAATTAGGGTGCAGATTGTTAGAAATTTTGAGCTTCTGACTGGGTAGTCAGAAGCCCGTCGACAGAAAGGGTTGACAGCCGGGTAGACAGTCGTTATACCCGTAATGACTGTCTATCCTCAAGTGTCACGAATGACATCCGGAACCAACGTCTTATTGTGGTCACCCATCTACGAAGCAAACGCGACAAGCGTAGCTTAACTTTCAATCGAACCATGTGGTACAGCATTGGCAAATGCTATATTATAATTTTATCACGAACAACCTTCTTTTATAACAAATCCAACCTTATTTGTAACCAGAAAGGTTTTTTCATCATTTTGGTTTTGAATTTTGAATCTAAAAGTGTCATGCCTTTTCTCCTACCGATACAAAGAGATTTAAGAGGAAATGCGGGTAGTGTTTTTTCTATAGAGACGCTCTCGCCTGTTTTCTTTCTGGTTAATGATTTTTTACATTATTTTTATAAGCACTAGAACCCTCAAAAAATGCTCAAAATTGCGTATTTGGACCGCTGTTAACAGAGGCTTAGGGTACAAATTTGACAACTATTAATGAAAAAAGGAAAACATGGTGACACAGTATATATCCTTCTTATCCAGTTTATGAAATATCTTTTAAATTGGTTCAATATTGGTGGAGAAAATAGGCGAGAGCCAAACCTCGAAAATGTGACTTTTTACTTAGGCTATTCAGTCGGATCTGCAGTTGTCCTTATGGCACGAATAGACGAGAAATCTAGAATAGAATAGAAGAGAGCGAGACAGAGCGACAGCGATAGTTTCTTCAAATACCTAATTTTCAAAAGTCTTTCCGCCCGCATTTCCCCTTAAGATAGGTTGACATGTAAATAATTTAATTACTAATAAAAAGATTAATAGATACATACATACGAGTATATATATTACTTTACGATAAATAAGTTAATAAATTAAAATACGTATACACCGTTAAATTTTGATCGATCCTTAAAAGTACATTGTACTCATCATTATGAACAACTTTTACTACGGGATCAACACTGAAATCGTGAAAATGTGTTATCCGTGTTATCTTAATATACTTACAATAAATATACATTTTTTTTATATTATGACCTGTACCTAATCAGCGTGAAATATCCGTTATTTTAAAGTGGTTTTGCTGGAGAGTATGCTCTGTAGCTTTGAATTGATTTTTTCCAAGAAACTAACAATATACAATTTTTGATATTAAGCTACAAAAATATAGACATTATCTACATTTTATCCTGTAATTTTTACATATTATAGTCTAAGTGGTTCTGCTGCGGAGCATGACACAACTATACAGCCGATCTATTCTGTAAAAATGCTTGATTGCTAATGAGCTGATGTTCAAATAAAAATCTGCTGTTGCAAAATAATTACGTAATAAAGCTGATGTTTTTTTTTTTCATTATTTACATAGTCGATGCTGTAGGAAAAGTTGTTATTTAATAACAGTTGCTCATTAATAATAAATTATTAGCGAAAGGTGAATGTATAGGTACTTTCACCTTCTGTAATATTACCAACGTCATGCAGTGCTTGATTTGATTATAAAATTTTAATAAATAAAATATTTATTCAAGTATAAAGTAGAGTAAAAATATGATTTACATTAATTACAATCGAGGAAAGTTAAATTCTAACTGTAATGTAGACCTGCCTAATCTAGGTTTATGAAAAACCTGTGTTTCAGGCCATCAATTTACATCAAACATTTAAAAAGAAGACAACAAGAAATGTATTAGAAGCTAAATTGAAAAGAAGGTACTTATAATATTTTTTTTTCTGACAAATTGTTACTATTTGGATATATTATTTTAAAACTAGCATATTATATAGCAGTTCTAAGCACGTGTAACTATTATTTATGAATGAGCTTATCTTATCTTCTTATCTTTACATATTATAAATACGTGTGTGTCTGTGTGACCGTGTCATTCTTCTCTGCAACGGATTTTCATGCGATTTTCACCATTACTTAGAGAATTTACTTATACTGGAAGTTTTATGTGTATATGTCGATGATAAAAAACTTACACAATAATAAAGAAATCTTGATGTTTTGTTAAGTCATAAAAAACGCGCGAAGCGGGGGCGAGTCGCCCGTCTATAGTATAAAAGCTACTTAAAAAAAAAAACCTTTACGTTTGGATTAACATACTGTTTGGAATATTGTGAGGTGAGCGTATGACTGTCGAGTAGTTGTATACTTTTCGTTATTGTACGTAACTTATGTATTTATGTAATTCTTTAACTTATGTAATTGTAATTTAAAACCTTAGCCGTTTTACGTTACAATAAATAAAGTAGGTACTTTAAGACAGTAAAAAGTGGAATTCAAAATTACTTTTTATTATTTTTCCTTCAACTTTAAAAAAGTCTACACCTTGAAAAGCGGTTAAGAGGAAATGCGGGCGGAAAGACTTTTAAAAATTAGGTATTTGAAGTAACTATCGCTGTCGCTTTGTCTCGCTATCTCTCGTCTATTCGTGCGATAAGGACAACTGCAGATCCGACTGAATAGCCTAAGTAAAAAGTCACATTTTCGAGGTTTGGCTCTCGCCTATTTTCTCCACCAATATTGAACCAATTTAAAAGATATTTCATAAACTGGATAAGAAGGATATATACTGTGTCGCAATGTTTTCCTTTTTTCATTAATAGTTGTCAAATTTGTACCCTAGGCCTCTGTTAACAGCGGTCTAAATAGGCAATTTTGAGCATTTTTTGAGGGTTCTAGTGCTTATAAAAATAATATATTATCAAAAAGGAAAACATAGGGACATACAAGTAACTAACATTTATTATTCTGTAAAAAATCATAGCCATATGGTCATTAACCAGAAAGAAAACAGGCGAGAGCGTCTCTATAGAAAAAACACCACCCGCATTTCCTCTTAAAGCCATCTGAAACAAGGGACTTGCTGACCTTACATAAAGTCAAAGTTGAAAAGGCTCATAATATATACTTAACGAACCGGTTCATCTAACCTTTAAACGAGTGCACATTCATGCTTCTTATTAACAGAAACAGGAATGATAGTAAATTACGCACCTGAAAAATCTCTTTGAACAAAACGTTAATTAGTTATTTATTCATCAAACAGAGGCAACGCAATGCCTAAAAATAGTGTGCTGCATGGGTGGGTAGGTACCCACCGCTGAAAACCGCGAAAGTTATTTCTAGTGAAAGTGACTTTATAACAGGTAGATTATTATGATAGATTACTAAATAACGAGACACTAGGTGGCCTAATTCTGTAGGATAGACCGAGTTAATTAATTGATCTTTGATGTATCTAAACGTGCAGATTAGGTTTTTACGCTGGTCATTAGGCCTCACCTTTTAGTCTAATAGTAATTAAGTGCCTAGTTTGAAAACCTTCTAGAACTTAAAGTTTGAGCATTAATTCTGGAATGTGGGAAATGAAATTATATTATGTTTCCTGCGCTATGTAATAACTTTCTTATTTTGTCGGAAAGAAATTGAACAAAACAGTGCATTAATCATTATGATAAAACGCAACTCCCACATTTCCGGAAATGCTTCAAACTTAGGGAAAACATAATCCTCGATAAAGTATTTTTTTGCGTGCGCCACCAAACATCGCTTTCGCCCGTTGTGGCGATGCACTTAGCATTTGAAGCGAGTAGTGAGTAGTGAGGGAACCCGCTTTGGCGTCAGTTCAACCGCAGCGATGCGCCCGCTCACCGCACTGCTACTACTGGCCGCGAGCCAGTGTGTGTATGCACACCAGCGCCCGCGAACGTCGCGCGAACAACTCGACACCACGCTACATTCGCTCCTCGGACAATACTACAACCCTGTGCAACGCATATTTTCCTGCACACGCGTATTAGGACCTACAAAATGTCTCAGTGCTCTAAGTGTGTGGCGTGCAGAACGCGCCATCGAATCTTACGCAAAAGACCCCACCAGCCGGTTCAACCTGACTGAGGATGTGGAACAGTTTCCATGGTTGAAGTACAGTAATACCACAGACGAACAGTTATACTCACAGCTCTATGACGATACCAAGAAATTGCTACAGTATCGACCCCTGGGATTCAACATGATACCCGGCTACAACTTTCAACTGGGTTCTAAAGGAAATGGAACGATGAAAGTTGACATTTATACAAGTAAGTTGATTTTGCTTCGTGCCAGAAGAAGTTGTATTATTTATTGGGATGTGTGAACTCTGATAATGTAAACACTGTAGACGTAACACCATTACTAATGAAATGTTTTGTAAATTAATGTAATCATATATGTAGTGCTAAACCATTAAGCTAATAAATCCCATTAATTTAAGCTCTACGTACGTCGCCATCGTTACTTTTAAATTTATGTGTATACACAATATTATCGAAATCATTGAAATGAAATATGGGCACATGATATCTAGTCGTAATTTGAAATGAACCTTAACATGTTAAGGTGAAAGCGGAACGACGACAAAATATTGGAAAATGATTTCATTTCACTTAAAAAAAAATTGTTTTCACTTTCAGGTGATACTGCGGAATCAGGTCGAAGCACCATGAAGAAATTACAGAAAACATTTTACAAGTTCGCACCATTAATGTTAGTGCCAGGTTTGGTCATGTCAGCCATCTTCCCTTTTATCTTGCCAGGGTTAAAGATGATGACTCTGATGGTTGGGTTGATGAACAACATGGCGCTAATGGGAGCTATATTTACAATTCTAAGGAACAATGCTTTCAACGACAAGTATAAACACAAAGTGGTCTATGTCAACGATGGTTACAACAATGAGAAGTATGCTGCAACGAACATTGAGGAACATGTCCATTCAGATCACGTTGGAGTATTCTACGATGACACTAAGCGACCTCCTAAACATGAAGATCACACATTTGGCGAAGATTTTGACCATGTAGAAGATGTAACAGCATTCTCTGTTAGCCCAGAATGGCTGAAAGCATACGCTGATGGTAAAATACTGGCTATTATTGGGAAAGATAATAATATTCACCATGGAAAACATTAGACAACCAAAATTGTTTGCCTGCAAAATGTAAACTTGCCAGTTTATAATTATTTATTTACTGTTAGAACTGAAGATGAAAATTTCAATGCTTTAATACTGTGTGGTTTACCTATATCAAAGAAAATATGTTGTAGATGTCTTAGTACCTATCTACGTCATGTAGATGTAGCATTAATTATTTATTGAATTTTTGTTAGGTATTAGTTTAAGCCTGGCCTAAATGCCTTTGTAATTTATAATTTTTATTACTCTATGTTGCCTACTGTCTAAGTGTCTACTTGTTATAAGTGCTATGTTGACTTTTTTAATAAACTACTTCTAGTCTATGCCACCTGTTAAAATAGATTCTTTATTCATGATTTTTTTTGTTGTTACTCATTACCAGTGATAGGAATAGGTAGTGCCTATTTGCCTAAACTTCGAAGAACAGAGACAAGAAACGGAGACTTCCTTAGGACTAAATTTTTTCCGGGACATCTGTCCCGAAATTCGGGACAACACTTTTAAATACATTAAAAAAATATGTTATTTGGAATAAGTAATTCGTCTATATTTACATTTAAAATTTATAACTCCCTAATAATAACGTTATTATTATGGAGTTATAAATTATAAATGTTATGTCTAGTCGCAAACTTTAGGTAAATATAGATGAATTACTTATTCCAAATAACATATTTTTTTAATGTATTTAAAAGTGTTGTCCCGAATTTCGGGACAGATGTCCCGGAAAAAATTTAGTCCTGAGGAAGTCTCCATTTCTTGTCTCTGTTCTTCGAAGTTTAGGCAAATTGGCACTACCTATTCCTATCACTGCTCATTACTAAGCTAATAAAAATAATTGCGAAAATAAGTTAATATTAAGGAAGAAGAAAGATAACTATAAGAATTGTTATAGCCTTCAGGCTTTTTTGTCATTCGATATAAATCCAAAGGTAAACTTTGGAACTTGGAAAAAAACTTGGTCTAAGTATATTACACTAAGTTACTAAAGGACAATGCTATGGATGAATCCCGCACCATGCTGCATCAATGTCAAACTTTATTTTTTATAGTCTACTCTTATCATATTAACTCCTACAAAAGCTTTTTTTTGTAAAAAAAAACCCGGATTTCGGTGCTTTTCAATAAATCTAAATAACCTGAAAACTAGATGTTATATTTTGTGTGACATGTCATACAAGAACGGCCATTATTGCTGTAAAAAATGATAATCGTTTAAATAAAAATTATATTTTATTTTATTCTAGTTATTTTTAATTAATGTAGAATTGTAAAAAAAAGTATAATTTTTTTACATGTTTTTTGAAAGACGTGAGCATGACACTTTCAAAATACAAGTTTATATTAATCATATCATTTGAAACAGAACGTCGTGTAAAGGGAATACAACAAAGTCAACACTATTTCCCTTGAAATTAAATTCCCAGTTCAAAAATCAGATCCCCGACGCATAATGTTGTCAAAAATAATATTTTGATATTGATGCATGAGACATTTTGGTACGACTTTCCGTCATTGTCTGACTTTATAAACGTTAGTTTGTTATTAAATTGTTACAAAATTTAAAACAGATTACTGGCGAAATGTAGCTAAAACTATTAGGTACACCTCTGACTAACCTTTCGGGGGATACAGGTGTGATGTTGTGTTGCTGTCACAAAAAAATCGATTAACCCCCAAGAAAAAATAACAATATCAATCCAAAATCAGTTAGGTACTCCGATAGTTTTAGTTTTCAAGTACAATGCCATTGAAATAAATGATAAAGCGAAATCTTCCGCTCTCACCAATATTTGTACCCCGGCGTGAAATCTATACCTTTAGGTGCCATCTTATTTATGTACTTCAGTATTTACTAGCGACACACCCCCGATTCGCACGAGTGCAAATATTTATAAGTACTGTGTTGTGTGTAATTGCGTGGAATATTGTGTGCGAACATGTTTACATGAGCTTGCGTAGGCACGTTCATGTAAAGACAGGTTCATGTTTGGAGAAACCTAATACAATTATTTTAAAGCTCATTCTAAATTCGCTTGACTGTTCGAAGGCAACCAGAGTTATTTTGCTACCAGCCTGCACTACATTAGGTCGACTTTTGCAGACAACCTTTACATGAGCTACGCCCACCCTTGAATAAAAAAAAAAAAATGTGTTTATTATCCTAAATCTATACAATTAAGTTGCCGGGGCTTTCCAGAAAGTAATCTGAAGATACTTGTGATGGGATAAACCTCGCTCTTCCTCGATTAATACACTTGTTTATTGTGCTAAATAGGTATCAGTTACACATTTCTTTTTTACAAAGCCAATAAAAACAAGAAACAAATCAAAATAGAAAAAAAATAAAAAATTAAAATCGTGTTTGTGGCAGAATAGTGTAAATGTGTGTTTATACATGTGTTTATGTGTGTGTGAACATATTATATTTGTGCGTATGTGTGTGTATGAGTGGGCGTGAGGGTGTGTGTGTGAGTCAGAGTGTATGTGAGTGTGTGTGAGTGAGTGTGAGTGAGTGAGTGTGTGTGAGTGTGAGTGCGTGCGTGTGCATGACGTTCATCCCTGTGTAGCCAAAATGTCCTCCACGGCATCATAATTGAGTGTGAAGAGCCATTCCGTCAATATCTTCTTACACTCGTACAGCTGCATAGGGTAAATGTTGAGTATGCGATTTACTTTATTATAAACGCGTGGGGCTTGAGCTACATTTTGGCGACTAGCAAAAATTGAACGTGCTGAGTATGTAGGGGCTACTGTATCACACCGTCTTTTTTAAGTTTGGTATGGCTAAAGGGTAGAATTTTATGGTATCTGAGTACCAGGTGCAGAATATAGAATTTCCTGACGGAGAGCAGCTTAGAGATTGCGTATAGAGATTGCGTATAGAGATTCAGTAGGGAACCTGTAGGGCTTACAGTACATGACTTTAATCAAGGATCTCTGTGCCCTCTCTAGATGTAAAAAATACGTCTTAGCTGCTCCACCCCATACCGAGACACAATAGATGATTACAGACTGGGCCATTGCGATATAAATTTTATTCTGTAATCCTGTACTCATAACATGTCTCAGAGATTTGAAGACCCATATGAGTTTTCTTACCCTTCCTATAGTTAGTTCGAGGTGTGGGTACCAACTTAACCTTTGGTCTACTACAATACCTAGGTACTTAATGGAATTTACCTTCTGAATAACGGGGCAACAACAGGTAGATTGGGTTGGGGTAGGACAAGAATGTATTCTAATGTTAAAGTCAGGCGCAGGCTGAGAGTTTGTGTATTTAGTGAAGCAGACGTAGTTTGTTTTTTGGGTATTAAGCGTAAGAAGATTTTCATTTAGCCAATTACTAACTCTAGCTAGTCCCCTCTCAGCCTCAAACCTAACTTTGTCCCAGGTCTTAGCGGAGAAGATAATAGCGGTATCGTCCGCGTAGGACAGTATCCTCGCACCGTCGAGAATAAGGTTGCAGAGCTCATTAATATAAATCAAAAAGAGCGTCGGGCCGAGGACACTGCCCTGCGGGACGCCATACGTCACGTTCTCTTCGTCACTAACCCGGTTTTCAATCTTTACCCCCTGTTTTCTATTACGGAGGTAACTGCTGAGAAGAGAGAGAGCAGAACCTCGAAAACCTAAGTTCTCCAGCCTGTGTATAAGCTTAGAAATAGAGACGGTATCAAAGGCTTTCTTGAGGTCAAGAAAGACCACTAGGCATTTGTTCCCCTTATCTACTTCCTTGGTTATTACCGTTGCAAGTTCCTCAGTAGCATCCTGGGCCGACATTCCCCTCCTAAAACCATATTGAGAGGAAGATAGGATGTTATACTTAGTTAGGTAGTTAACTATTCTAGAGTTCAGGAGCTTCTCAATGATTTTAGTAACGGAAGTCAACACAGAAATTGGCCGATAGTTGTTAACATCGTCTCCATCTTCACTCTTATACACAGGGGTAACCACGGATCGCTTAAGAAGGTAGGGAAAGATTCCAGTGTTAAAACATAGGTTGGCCAGGTCACAGATCAGCGGGACTAAGATCTCCTTGGCCTGTTTTAGGAAAAGGGTAGAAATTCCATCCCAACCTGGTGCACTCCCAGAGTCTAGGGACATCAGGATATTTTCAACTTCCTCCTGAGTGGTGTCAAGGAGAACAAAAGAAGACAACTTAGGGCGGTCTGTGTTACAAGATGTTAGGGGTACGTAACTATTTAAGATATTCTGTGCTAGAGTTTGTCCTATGTTGATAAAATAATTATTAACATAGTTGACTGAGTCTTGGGGGCATGATTTTATCTTAAGTAGGTCGCCATTGGAGCTTCTGGGTGATTTTGTGGTGAATTTGTGATGTCATTAATAGTTGTCCACAATGCCCGAGGGTTTTTTGCAGATGCTTTGATTTTATCTCTGTTAAATTTATTTTTTTAGTTTTTTTATAAGGTTTCCACAGAAAGTCCGATATTGTCTATATGTTATTACTAGAATCTGATTATGTGGGTTTGATTTAAGGTTAAGGTATATTGAATTCCTTAATCTAATACACCGTAGGGCACCTGTTGTAATCCAGGGTTTAATGGATCTTTTGCTATTCGTGATAGTTACAGTTTTAGAATTCATAAATATAGCTGTCTTGACCATTTGTATAAGCGCAAAGGCGTATGTATCAGGGTCTTTGAAGATGTTAAATAAGGAGGCATTAATATTTTTTAAGCTATTATGTGCGTTTTCGTAGTTGACTATTGTTTTGTGCTTTTTAGGAATATTATAGCAATGTTTATTCTCGAGAGATAATAAAATCAGGCAGTGGTCTGTTACGGTTGTATTTAAGACCGCTGTAAAAGCTGTGTTTTTTTATTTATCAGGATTCAGAAAGACATGATCTAGGCATCCATCCCCCCTCGTGGGAAGGTTGTGAGATGGTAAGAGTCCATGTGTTGATAGCATATCTAAGTAGGTTAGTCTATTGCTTCTTTCACTATTTGTTTCAGTAGGGGAAATAATTAAATCAATATTAATATCCCCTAAGATTAGAACGTTTTTACTAGGATTAATATTTTCAAGATGATTGTTAAGGGATGTAATGAAGTTACATGCGTGATAAAAGGATTGGCGTAGTCCTGTTTGCAACCATGACTTTTACTCATAACATTCGAACACTCAGGCTCTTCTTGCCTACGCCTAAATAAAAATTACCTAACGCTAGAAATTGATTTTATAATATTAGGTCTGATTCTTGCAAGAGAAGTCTTAAGTCAGGATGAACGAATCGCGAATCTGTCAGATAAATTAAACATTAATGTGTGCCAATGTGTACCCACGCAAACTAACGTCATGCTTAGTTGCACCAAAACTGCCGAAAAAGAAGCGACGCGGCCTCTTAAGATCAAACAAGTTGACGTGACAATTCACATCAGCTCAGAAGGGGTTAAAAAAAGAATCATCATAATCTTTTACATATCAACAACATTCAGGCTTCTAGCTGGACGGCGCCGTTTAGTTAAAAGGCTAGGCTGTTAACTGAACGGTTTATTAAGCGAATCGTCTGCGATAGTGATACTGTGCTTTAATTTTGTTGTGAGGAAGCAAGAGTTACATTCGAAGCGATCATGAAAGTTGACTCAATTATATAAAGAGTCAAATAAAAACAGGACAGTAACGATTCACAATTTATTAAAATATCAAGATTTAATTTACAATAGTGTTACACTAAGGCCAACACTCACATACGTCAATTTAACGTTAGGGAAACATAATGTTTAGAGTGTGGGCGTTATTAACCTTATTTAAAGCAGCTTTCCATTCCGAATGTTTCGCTGCTAAATAAATTAAAACTTACATCAAGTTTGTGTCAAGTTTCACTAAGAGTCTGAAATATCTTAAAATTAGCGTCGCGTCGTTTAAAAGATTGTTGGAACATCTTCACTACTTATCAAAAGTGACGCTATTCAGGCTCTTAATAAAGTAATAAATTAAAAAATAAATATCTTTAACAGTCACCATCAGAGCGATATCACATACAAGTGTACGAAATATACTAAATACTAACATAGTACTAGATACATAAGTCGGTTCAGTCACTTATGAATAATACCTACCCACAATCTCTTGTGTATATTAATCACCTTACTTAGCCTTATGCCTAATGTATATTATTAGATTAACGGCATTCGGTCGATATCTTATCGACCGGATGCCGTTAATCTAATAATATACAGCATGAGAATGTTATTCTTCTAAGGATGTGTCCCATCATCATTTACAATCAAACCATCATTTACATTCACAATTTGTTATTTACAAAATTACAACCATTGGAACATCTTTTGTTTGGTTCTTTCTATCATTTGATTCATGTAGAAGCGCCACAATGTATCTATAAAATTTTCTTGAGCGATTTGTGTAGGTGTCGAATTTCAAGCACGCTAAACTTGCGTAATATAATAAAGAATATTACAATAAAATTTAAACATAAAATGCTCACAAAATACAATAACAGTCAGTCACCAGAAATAGGTATAGGGACGTTCATTCGTACAGAAGAAAAATTAAAACAAATTCCATAACTTGAGGAATCTATTCAGTTTTTCTGTGGACGATTTCTGCAAATTGTTTCTCTTCTTCGGTCATGTCCGTGTCCTCCCAGCCCCACACTGGGTTCTCTGGGTGGTAGTGCTCTCCCTCCTCTAGACCCTCCTTAGACCACGGGTGGGTTCCGTCGCCTGTCCTGTTCACCCTCTGTCGGATCATATCGGCTGATACTGTTTTCAAATCGTAAGCCATACCTGTGAAGAAAAACGAATTTGTTTTATCTTTTTATAGAAAAACTGAACCTTGAAGTAAGAGCTGTGTAATAAACCTACACGGTATATAAGTTAACGTACGTAGGTGCTGTTCGTGGAATAAAATAATATTTACTGAAATATTGCACTTTTGGTTCAATATTCCAATTTGGTAAGTAGGATAGCTAAGGTGCGTTATTCGATTTTGTTCGCTATTCGAATCAGTGCTGTAAGTGGAATACTTTCAAAATAATAGGCTTCGGATAATCGAACACAAACGTCCATTAATTTATACTAACCAACCGTAAGTCACAAAATTATAAATAAGTTAGTTCTTACCGTGTTTAGCGGCGAAGTCTATTAAGGCAGTAGACAAGTTTGTGCTGTAGTTTCCAAGTTCTGCCGCCTTGTAGTCCCAAGGGAAGACGTGGTGGTAGTTGTGCCATCCTTCGCCGAACGCACAGAGCGCGACCGTCTTGTTGTCAGTAGCGCCTATGTTTCTGAAATAGCAATATGTTGCGTTAGTGAAACAGATTTATTTTGCTCATGGAGATTATTTTTGCTAATTATAAGTAGACTCGTTGGTCTAGTGGTAGCAAGCGCTACTGCTGAGCATGAGGTCCTGGGTTCGATTCCCAGGTCGGTCAATATGTTAACGGGTTTTTCTATACTATAGGTACTTTGCACAACCCTTTGGAGACACAAAGCGTTACGTTATCTTTGTTAGTTTGTAGCGGAAGTACATAAACGTATGAAAAAGCAAAGAGCTGCCCATTTAGTTTCTATGCAACACCATACAATATCTTCACGATAATATTTAACGCCACAAAATATAATATTATGATTCAAGGGTAGTATAATAAAATTATTAATGATATTTTTTATTTATATCCATTGCTCTATAATTAGGTGTGTACAAAAATACTTTAGGCGGTTATCACACTGCACCGGAAACCGCTCTGGTGTGCGGATTTTAGCTTTGAATGTAGACCGCACGGAGATGCAGTGTCAGTGTGTGTATACCCTGCGGTTTTTGTATACAAATCAATATTCTACAGCCAAAGTTAAAAACCGTAGCACACCGGAGCGTTTTCCGGTGCAGTGTGATAAACGCCTTAGTCTGTATAATCTACGTTCAACGGTAATCACGTGAAACCTTTCAAGGCAGCATCCGATAATGTAGGAGGAAGATACATCCGATTGCTGTTTAAGAAACGGTTCGTTTTGTTGACTAATCGTATGTTGTAATGCTTAACTTAATCTAGTAGCATTTATTAGTATACAGGATGGCAGAGACATTGACGCAAAACCTCTTACCAAGGATTCAACGTATGATTCTGAACCATGTTGATTAATTTCGTAAGCAATTTAAAAAAAAAAGCTGTTCAGTACATTTTGACCGCGTAAGTATTGAACTTTTTTTATGAAAAGGTAGATTTTTTTTTGATAACCGTCTAAAGTTGTCTGCTTAATCAGAAGGGGCAATTCTCGTAAGTTTAAGAACGTTCACAGTCTGATCTCAGTCTCAAACTGTCAAAAATACCTCTAATTTCCTCACATTTTGACAAGTTTTTGACATTTGCTTGACGGCACGGTTGGCGCAGTGGTTAAGCGATTGACTGCTGCGCTACGTGTCACAGGTTCGATTCCCGCACGGAACAAATATTTTGTATGACCTACATGTATTTGTTCCGAGTCTGGGTGTTTTTCTATCTATAATATGTATATATTTACAAAAAAAAAAAAATGTATATAAGTAGTTTATCAGCCATCTTGTTACCATAACACAAGCATTAGGTTGCTTAGCTTGGGACTAGATGGCGCTGTGTGAAATGTCCAGGGATATTATTATTATTATTTGATTGTCGCTGAGATGAGAATTTTAACGTTTTTAATTACGGGAATTGGCCTTCAGATATCCAGTTTGCGCATCGATGTGCCTGCCATCCTGTATTCTTCGTCTGCGTCTTCTTACTTAGACACCCTACCTACTTTCATCCATCATAATTTCATTTTTTTTTTATTATTTATTCATTATTATTTATTTTGGTTAAGGTGTATATCTATGGACCTGCGTCGCCTGAAATAAATCAATAAATAAATCTTTTATCATCATCATCATCATCATATATATAAAAATCAATTGCTGTTCGTATGTCTCGCGAAAACTCGAGAACGGCTGGGCCGATTTAGCTAATTTTGGTTTTGAAATGTTTATTGTAGTCCAGGGAAAGTTTAAACGGTGAGAAAATACGGAAAAGTTGCGAGGAAGATAGTTAAAACAACAATTTCATTTTCCCATACAATCTGTTCTACCTACTTTCCTGTCAAACATTTGACGTTCGTCCCTTCGGAACGGTAGACTCGGGTCCACTCGAATTGAAGCACGTATTAAACTAAGGGTTTTGAATCGACAACATACATATATCCACATTACTCGGACGATTAGTAGGTTAGGAGTAGGGTGGGAGTAGGGTAGGAGTAGTGTAGGAGTAGGGTAGGAGTAGGGTAAGAGTAGTGTAGGAGTAGGGTAGGAGTAGGGTAGGAGAAGGGTAGAAGTATTGTAGAAGTAGTGTAGGAGTAGGGTAAGGGGTAGGACACCACGAGAACGAAGTAGCGCCGGGCAGTTAGAAATAATTTATATGGCAAAACAACGTTTGCCGGGTCAGCTAGTAATAAATAAATAATTCATTGGCAGCCGTGTTCTACCCACTGCAAGTAACTATAGCCCTCCTCCCTGTTGTGCCATGCTTTTTGCATGGTCTAGGACATACGTTTTAATTATAAATCGATGAAAAGGCATTTTATTAAGTAGATATATTACTTATAATTATTTAATGCATTTTTTTTGCATCCCTACTTGGGTTCGATTTCCAGGTCGGGCGAAGTTTTTCCATCTGGGATTTCTCATTACTAGTCAAGAGTTTGGATTTGTGCGCGGGGGCCTAAAAAGGCCACTTTGGCAGAATCTTATTAGGATAACAATATGAATTATATTAAAAATCGCCACAAACTGGTCACAAACTGTCAATTCATAATATGCACCCTAATTGCGTAACACACAATCAATCGGAATCGGTTTCATTTTGACATTTCAACAACATTCATTGCGTTATTTACGTGTTGAGCAGACAAATTTTTCGAACTTATGAAGCAATGGATTAGCAATTTGCTTCAAAATGATTCAGATTACGATTGATTGTGTGTTACGCAATTGGGGTGATGATCTGTGTGCATTTCATATCACAATGAAATAACATTTAAACTGTAGAAATAAAACAACAATTTGATTAATAAAAACTGTAATGAAAAATTTACCGATAAAATTATACGGTTTTTATTTTTTTCATGCGGCAATGTTTACACCAAATATGAAATGAAATTTTACGAAAATTAGAGGAATTGCTAATGCTGCCTAGCTAAACCTGCTGGGGATTCAGGAAATGAATAGCTTTTAGAGGTATTGCTTAAAGTGGCCTTCTTAGGCCCTGGTCGATGGCAATAGGCTCGCTCTATTACATGGAACTTAAACATAACTGCCGAAATGTGGGTGTACTAAAAAGGTACACCTCTGCCCAACCCTTCTATAGGCGTCATGTTATGTTAAATTATAATTATTTTTCACTTTCACAACGATTATTTATATTACACTAGCTGCGCCCCGCGGTTACACCCGCATAAGTTTTGATCCCGTGGGAATATCGGGAAGTATCCTATATGTTAATCCTGGTTATAAACCATCTGTGTGCTAAATTTCATCCAAATCCGTTCAGTAGTTTTTGCGTGAAAGAGTAACAAACATCCATCCATCCATCCATCCATCTATACAAACTTTCAGGTTTATAATATTAGTAGGATTACCGTAGCTACAGTTCAATAAAAGGCAATCGTGAATTTCTGTAAGTGAACAAATAAATTGACTGAAATATTAAGGATGTTGGTAGTTAGCAGTCTCTATTACATAACAAACATCACGCGATCTACAACAAGTACCTATATATACATATACACGCATCGAACGTGAACTAAATTTTATGTCAGCAATTATAAATGGACTTGTATCTACTTTATTTCTTCCTGCACGGTCAACAACAAAAGGCGGTGACTATACCAAGATTTTTCAGGCAAACAGTACCTAAGTAACATCACGTCTGAAATTCGTCTTTGACCTGCTGCACTGCGTGTTGCGGGTTCGATTCCTGCACGGAACAAATATTTGTATGACCTACAAGTAGTTGTTCCGGGTCTGGCTGCTTGTTTATGTGAGTTTAAATGTTTGTAAGCGCACCCACGATACAGGAGAAATTCTTAGGGATCATGCAGAGGTGTACTTATAGTAGAGGCGAGCCAATTGCCATCGACCTGGCACAAATCCAGACTCTTGGCTGCTGCAGAAAAATTCCAGATGGAAAAACCCAATAACACTTGTAATTGGCTTTCAGACTTATGTACTGTCCTTGTTCTGTTTGTTTTAGCTGTAAGTCTCCCATGTTGTTTAAATAAATAAATAAATAAACACTGCCCGACCTGGAAATCAAACCCAGGACCTCATGCACTTGCGACCACTAGATCATAGAAGCAGGCAAGCAATAAAACTAATGATTTTCGTTAAATGTTCTTGTTCTTCTCTATACGTAGGTATTTACTATAATATTTATCTTCAAAGTAGATTAAAAAAATATATATAATCCCCGACAAATATAGCTAAGAACACTCCCGACTAATTCACATTTCAAATAAAAAAAACAAAATCAAAATCGGTTCTTCCGTTCGGGAACTACGATGCCACAGACAGACACACACAGCCAAACACGTCAAACTTATACCCCGTCGTTTTTGCGTCGGGGGTTAAAAAGGAAGCTAAAGTAAGGATAAAAAAACATTTTCATGATTTACCTGCTTTTAATGTTGACTGTACGTATTACAATGTTGCCTTCAAGAATTTGCGTTGTTAAGTGCCCATTTCTTATGTCTGTTACATTAATTTATTGCTCTATTTAGGTAATATATCATTGTCACGTTTTAAGCACTGTAGGTCAGGACATTGAAATTATTTTAATTAAGTATAATAAAGCCCTTTATAAATGAATACCTAAAATACTAAACTAAATTGTAACTTTATTTTTATTTACTTTTAATAATAATAATATCCCTGGACATTTCACACAGCGCCATCTAGTCCCAAGCTAAGCAACCTAATGCTTGTGTTATGGTAACAAGATGGCTGATAAACTACTTATATACATTTTTTTTTTGTAAATACATACATATTATAGATAGAAAAACACCCAGACTCGGAACAAATACATGTAGGTCATATAAATATTTGTTCCGTGCGGGAATCGAACCCGCGACACGCAGCGCAGCAGTCAATCGCTTAACCACTGCGCCAACCGTGCCGTTAATTTGTCGTCGTTTTATTAGACATTAATGTCCCACTGCTGGGCAAAGGCTTCCCTTCTCTCTTTCTACCTCTCTCTGTCCAGAGCTGCTAAGGACCAATCTTTATTAAAGGAGTCTAGCTCATTCCGCCATCTTTTTTACATTTAGGACAAAAAGAATCTTTAAACTATTTATAGCAAGTACATAACGAAGTACTCGTAAAATATCACCAAATAATTATTAATTTCAGAAAATAACGTAGCCAACATATTATAATGTATCATAGTTTATCGTGAAACACAGCTTACAGGGACCTAAAGTAAATAAAAGTTAAAGTTGTGCCATTAATAACAAAGTATACACAATAACAATAACAACGTAACTAAGTAATATTTCGTTCAGTAATCTGTAAGTTAACTGAGCCGTAACTAGGTCAAGAATGCGCTGCGTGTTTTTCAACTTTCACCGAATGTTCGTATAACTTGATAACTTAAAAAGTGAAATGTTTGTCACTTACTTGTCGTAGGGCCTATTGCCCCAGATGTGGGCCGCGGAGTTGACGAGCCAGGTAAAGTGGAGCGCCACTGTGTATCTGGTGATGGACGCGACGTACCATGAGATCCAGGCATTCTCGCCCCAGAAGTAGACGGGGATCCAGGCAGGGATGATGAAGCATAGGATGGGCATCACCACGAGATATGTCCTATAAAGAGATTGGAAACATTTTTAAGATGGCGTCGTACAGCTGTGATTATAGACTGTTTGTTACGTTTCTTGCTTGGAAACCAAAGAAAGTTCTTCATGTTGAATCAAGACAGAGAAAAGATAAAACTTTCGAGGTCATTAACAATACACACTATCCACTGGACATGAAATCTACATCTCCTGAGGATTCTTATATTCAAATAAGAATCGTCATAATATTTGCTCGAAGCTCAAAGTTAACTTTCTTCAAATAGCTAAAGTAAATTGAAAGTTCAAAAGGTGTTTACAAATTTAGCGGATCTTTAGAACCTAGTTCTGAGCTATATTTAATTGTCGATCGATTTGTTTTGAATTATGATAGTTTACAAAGCAGCTTGTCGTGCCCTCGATACATTTGGAAGGTGAATAAATTAAGTATTTATTGTGGTTTCTGTGTATCTATTCAATATAAATGTGCCTATTATCTATCTACACAATTTCTGAAAATACCAATAGGTACGAATGTGTATCTGTTTAAGTACATCCAAAATATGTTCGTCACCGTAAGGGTTGTTTTTGCACGATAGAAACCCCTGATTTTGCACCCCTGTCAAAATGATCTTTATTCTCATTCAAATAAGGTTGCTGTTGGGTTACTGCCACTGAGAAGTCTGTTAAAATAACTGTGATCTTTATTCTCGTCTCAATAAGGTTGCTGTTATGCTGCTACTGTCAGAGATGGAGGAACTGTGAAAGGACTGTATATTTTGTCGTAATGTCAATACCGCAGAATGACATTCAGCAATCTTCCTTAAATGTCAGACCGAATTAAAAATGTGACACTGATAGACTTTGACAATTAAAAGTTTATTTATTTATAATTCATAAAATAGCCAGGCTATTAAAATGGTTTAACGTTGATATCAACTTGACATTTTTGTATAGGCATATGCTATTTTGATAGCTGTTTTCAAGTACCTAATTAAATATAGTTTTCTATGCAATAGTTTTGCTTAGTACCGCTATTCAAATCACAACTGTCAACGAATGAATGTTGTGATTTTAATATACTGACAATACAGGAACAAATTATATTAGCTAATTTAATTACTTATAATAAAATTTTATTAATCATACCATAATCATTCATCATAAAAAATATAGGTATATATATATACATGTACTATACATATATGTCTACTCAGTTAAAACATAAGAATGTGCAAACATATTGTACATATTATTCATCTGCCTGTAACCTAACTGCATGCAGCTGAGTACCAGTATTTCGACTGCTTATCTGACCTCCACAAGCCATTTACTGGGTAGTATAAAACCCCTTGGTGAGACTGGTTGTCAGAATTTAGGGCTTCTGTCGACCAGTAACGACTTTCAAAGGTCCACGAATGACAGCCGGGACCAACGCAACGGCTTAACGTGCTATCTGATACACGGAGGGTTCTTTGTATGTAAAGATGATCACCCATCCACGGACCAATCGCAGAAGCGTAGCTTAACCAGATCATCGACTCGTGCGGTTGTTATTAATTGGCCATAAGCCCCTCCAAGCAAACACATTGTATAGTCACGAGTTATTATATGCATGGTTTCCAGGAAAATCAATCTTGAGATAAATACACTCGAGAGCAATGAATCCGGGTCACTTGAAGAATCCTAAAAATCTCGGAAACTAAAAATGCTAGGTTAATGCAATAAATTGTATTTAATAGACAATGTAATACTCCTTAAATGAAGGTATTAAAACTTCTTAGTTATTGTAAAGTTATATCATAAAAAAATCAAATTTGAAAAAGGGCCACTTTCGAAGATGGAACTACGAAATTACAGCATTTGGTTTTGCTTTTGTTTGTAATCTGTCATTTATGTGGGTACATAAACCATGTTGATAGTGCTCTATATTCATTATTCAAGCTGAAATTATGTCGCTTACGCCTGAAGAATGCACCAGAATACTTACAATGCTGGAAACCGGCCGGAGTCAGCGCGATACAGCCAGGACTGTCGGTGTGTCGCTGTCAACAGTACAAAGAGTTCTCCGACGTTACGAAGAAACTGGTTCTAACCTACGCAGACCAGGAACGGGCAGAACCAGGTGTACCACAGCACGAGAAGACCGATACTTGGTGAACACCATGCTTCGAAATCGCTTTCTCACAGGAACTGAACTCACAAATCAGTTTCGACGCCTCGGAGGAAGTAACCCAAGTGCATGGACAGTAAGACGTCGGCTTGCTGAATCTAACTCAAAACCCCTTAGACCTGCAAACGGCCCTAAACTGGAGCGTGGGCATCGTATTTCAAGACTAAGATATGCCCAGAGCCACGTAAATTGGAGTATTGAAGATTGGTCAAAAGTTATGTTCTCCGACGAATCAAAATTTATGCTCTACAAGCACGATGGAAGACACAGAGTGTATCGAAGACCAGGGGAAAGATTCAAGCAAGCATGCATCGAAGAAAAAGTAGCCTACGGTGGTGGGTCTGTACTTGTGTGGGCCGGAATTTCTTCTGAAAGTCGCACAGAGCTGGTGATCATAGAAAACGGCTCTTTAACTAGCGTAAGATATGTGGAAGAAATCCTCAATGATCACGTTGGTCCATTTATGGTCAATTTAGGTGAGGATGCTATATTTATGCATGACAATGCCCGACCTCATACAGGTAGGATTGTGAATGACTACCTTCAAGAGATGAACATTACTCGTATGGAGTGGCCAGCGCGCAGCCCGGATATCAACCCGATCGAGCATGCTTGGGACGAGCTAGGCAGATGCGTAAAACAACGAAACCCTCCCCCAATCACGCTTCGTGAGCTCAAAATTGCTCTCACAGAGGAATGGGAGAATATTCCCCAAAATCGTATAAGGAACTTGGTGTACAGCATGCCAAACCGCGTAAACGCAGTAATGGAAGCACGAGGAGGCCATACGAAGTATTAAAATTCAAGAAAATCGTAATAAAGTTCAAAAATTTCATGTTTCCTATTTTTGTTTTAAGGAGAGATCAGCAGTTTTTTTCTTTATGTAATTTTGTGTTAATAAAATGTATGGTGACTCATATTTTTTTTACTTTCATTTAAGGAGTATTACATTGTCTATTAAATACAATTTATTGTATTAACCTATCATTTTTAGTTTCCGAGATTTTTAACATTCTTTAAGTGACCCGGATTCATTGCTCTCGAGTGTAGCTACTAAACCTCGAGGGAACTCAATACCACAAGGATGGAAGGATAGCATTGTTTACCGTAAGGATGAAATTAATATGATGTTATTTTATAGGTTGAACCGCGAAATGTACGGCGAAGGTATATAGTATCGAGGCGTACTGTACACAAATCTGGCTACAGACGAAACTTTAGATACAGGCTTACAACACCTATATAATCATAATAACACCTATTTTTTTCAACTGAACAGACAGCTGTACTGCTGGGGAGTTTGTTGCGCCACTTCTTCCCAGCGAAAGCACTAGCAACTGGTGAAGGGCGGGCATTTGGGGGACTGTCTTATGTAATTTTGACGTTCGAAAAGTGCTGATTCTCAGCCTAATTTGAATAAATGGCTTTTGATTTTGCTCTTATTGTCGTCAGATGATTAACAAATAGTCAATTGCCTACGAATACTGCATGTGTCCTTAATTTCTTTTACATCGTTTGTCATGTTCCGTATGTGATGCGCACACATCGATGCGCAGCATGTTACCATGGATTCAGTACATGATTCTGAACGCCTCGGGCGTTGAAATTTTTCGTAGGTTATGAAAAAAAAATTATGTTCCATATATTTTGACCGTGTTATTGTACTTTTCTATGAAACAGCTGATGTTTTTCTTGATATCCGACGAAAAATTTCTACGTTAGATTATGTGGATCTAGAATCATGACGCTGAATTCATGGTTACAGTTTGCGGGGTCAAAGTACAGCCAGCATATACATGAATAATAACTGAAGCAAATAATGATATATGCTTAAGATTAATAATAGTTTCTTTTAAATTGTTAAAAGCTATTTATTTCCAGTGAAATCATTTCTGAAGCTGCCTTACAAAACGCCTACTGGAAATAAAGATTTTTCTTTTCAGTATGTAGTAGGTAGGTATTACAATCGAGTGATTGTGGGATTGTGAAAAATGTTGCGTAGGTAGGAATAAAGCTCGTTTAAGAGGCTTCAGAGGGCAGTGAACCATAATTCAAAGAAATAAATACTGCTTTTGATCAGGAAATGCTTGATCTTTTGATCTTTCTTTATGATCTTCTTTAAAGTTACGACCTTCCCTTGGAGACCTATCAATACCACGTAGGTTGTTGATTGTTAGAATTAACATACAAAACATACCGAGATGTTTTCTAACTCTTGCTAAATACTTTCCGTCACACACTCCCCTCACAGAGAAGAGGCTTGTGGCCCAGCAGTGCAGCAGCGTTATAGGCTGATTATGCTACATACTTTTTCTATAAAAGGGCAATTTGAAGCGACTTAGCTAGTTTTTCGGACTCTACTCGTTGCACTATTTCAGCAAACCTAACCTATAACCTGACTTTTGGCCTAGTGGTAGGCTAGGTAGCAGGAATAATAAAAAAATTAAAAATATAACACGTATTCCTGGAATTATTTGATTAAAACTACAAGTAAAAAAATATGCTTTGCGCGTTGCTTGACGGCACGGTTGGCGCAGTAGTTAAGCGATTGGCTACTGCGCTGCGTGTCGCGGGTTCGATTCCCGCACGGAACAAATATTTGTATGGCCTACAAGTAGTTGTTCCGGGTCTGGCTGTTTGGGTATGTGAGTTTAAATGTTTGTAAACGCACCCACGATACAGGAGAAATTCCTAGTATGGGACAACGTTTTATAAATAAAAAAAATAATAGTATGACAAAATAATGAACTACAAAACAATACTCGGTAAAAAAATCTGAAATCATAGCCTTGGTTATGGAAATAACATACAATCATGGCGCATGTGGCTACCACGAATCGTTTCAGTAGTTTAAACTGTCAAGGCTCGCTATCAGGCATTGACATCATCATCACAGCCATGTGTCATGTATCATGATTCAAACCATCATCTGCCTAGCCTTTTCCCAACAATGTTGGGGTCCGCTTTCAATCTAACCGAATCCAGCTGCATACGTTATTTTACATGAAGTGACTGCCTACCTGACCTGCACAACCCAATAACTGGGTAACACGATACCCCTGAATAAGAATGATGGTCAGCCTTTCGGGCGTCTGACGATCCGTAACGACTAAAAGATCCATGAATGACAGCCAGGACCGACGGCGTAACGAGCTTTCCAAGGCTTGAATGTGAGATTCAATTAGACGATAATTAAAGATGAACCTTATCTTTCGGTTGATTTGAGTGAAAATACTTTATTATGTTTGCCACTTACTTCTTTTGGAACATAACGATCGGGTCTTTCTCCAGGTCGGACATGTCGACGGTGGCGCCCTTCTCGAAGACATCTTTGTGTTTGCGCACCATCAGCCAGCCGATGTGGGAGAAGAAGAAGCCGCGCTTCGCGTTGTGAGGGTCTGCGTCCGTCTCCGTAAATTTGTGGTGGACTCTGCACAAGAAAAAAATTATTAGTCAAATAATTAGCCATCGATCAAAGACGACGGCCCACTTGTTGGAGTGCTTAAAGTTTCCCTAGTTCTGAACATTTGAGGACGTAAAGAACTAAAGCCGTAATCAACGTGGCCACATAAAGGGCCAAAGTTATTTATTTATTTATTTATTCACAAGGCTACTACAACAGGCAATAATCACATTAAGTATAAGGTTCAAATTATAGGTTTCGACCTGACTATCACCCAAAGCGTAGTCACACAACATGATCAGCAACAACAATAATAATGATAATAACTACAGTAAAAAAAATAAAAATAAAACTTAATTGACAAAATTACAGCTACAAGGTATGAGCGTCTGCCCTCCGACACACTTCTACTTACACAGGGAATGTGTCGGAGACCAAACACGCCAGGTTAAGTACATAATTGACACAAAGTTACATTATTTGAGTAATCTAGTTAGCTTGACGAATGTTGTGTCATTGATTCGAAAAGAAAAAGAAGAAGTGTGAGTCTCACAAGGCACTGGTCGACGGCTCCAGTTGCCTCTGCTGTGACGCGTGCCGCTCGTGTGTATGAGCACTTACCGAATTAAACAAAACGACTGCTATGGATTTCCTAGGAATCAGTACCCTAAAGTTGAACGCGCGTAGATAGATAGATAGATTTATTTTATTTGCATAAAACACGGTATAAGGTGCAGCGGGGCAATCTCGACAGCGGGAAATTTCAACTAATCTTAATAACTTCTACATTTTACTTTATTTGAATAAGTGCCATCTATGACCGGATAGCTCAAAAGCAATTTCATAATTTCTACATAGATGGCACTGCTAGACCCAAAACTGTTTGATCGACACGGCCATTTTGTTTTCTTCTCTTTTTCTTGTTTGCACGTGCAAATTAGTGTCTCACATTTTTGCGAAAAAAAGTGGTAATTAATGTGTTTTTCGAAGATTTTCAAAGGTAAGATATTTAATTAAAGCCTATTTCATGTTTTTAGCTATTTTTTTCTGTTGTAACTTGCGTTTTAACAGCATTTTGGTGTGAGTTTGAATAACCCCACCTGGATTGTAATGGCGGTTAATTTCAACTTTTTTGCAGTTGAAATTGCCCCACCAGATTTTATATGGAAATGAACAAATACTAGTGATGTGCATGTTTCGATATGTTTTGTCGATGTAAATACTTTACAAATATTTAACTTGTAGCTATATTATTGTAATCTTTTTATTCGCAGGATCGCAACACGATTCAAATCGATGCATTTCGAGGGATTTTTTCAATTTCTTACTACTTTATTAATTTATTGCAGATGGTTCGCCACTATAGTTTGATAAATATACTTTTCTCTTTTGAAGAGTTAAGTCCAGACTGATTAAAAACGTAGAAAGGTTATACATAGTTAGATAAATATACTTTTCTCTTTTGAAGAATCGAGTCCAGACTGATTAAAAAAGGTAGATAGGTTATACATAGTTGGATAAATATAATTTTCTCTTTTGAAGAGTTAAGCCCAGACTGATTAAAAACGTAAATTGGTATATACTTTATAACTGTTGATTTTTAATTCGTAACTTTCGAAGATTTTATTAAAATACCTAATAACTTGATAGGTATACTTTTCTGATACATAACTAAAGACTGACGTTTTGTACACAATTTAAAAACGCGCATTTATTAAAAGCTAGTTATGAGATTTTAGATATTTTTTAAGGTACAAATTTAAGAAGTGTTATCTGATAAAACTTCGATTGCAAAAATCTTTGTAATTGAATACATAATTAGTAGGTGCCTGTCAATTCGACCAGTACTTTTTAAGAATTCAAAGATTAGTTTTAAGTTGATTACCTACTTTTTATTATGACTTGTTAATTTTTATATTTCTTAGATTATTAATTGCTGTTTTAAAACTAAAAAAGACAGATGAATCTTGGTCCTAAATTATAAAATTGCGTAACGTTTATATGACCAATTGTAGATTTAGGACGAGGAGTGCTTGGGTTCTATTTTAAATACATATTCCTTTCTTAAACTGGAAGTTTTGATTTATGATTAGTGAGTAGATATAGTACCTTTAGTAGATAGCAGACCAAAATTATTTATTGGTGTATCTATCGACTTATTTTTTATTACGTTCCCATCACTATTAACTATGGCGAGCAGTCGAAATTACCCCGCCTAAACCTTTAAAGTGTTTTTATTAAAAAATGAGCCTAGCTGCATATATGGCAAGATTCAATTTAGATTACCATCCCTATAAAAAAACTCTGCAACTGACTAACATCAAGCTAAGCTTTCTAGAAGAGAAATTATAATTAATAGTTGAAATTGCCCCACGGAGGGGGAATTACAACTATTTTTGCTTTTTTTGACAAAAACACATTTTTAAGCCTATCTATTGAATATTTTTCAATATGAGTTTGTAAAAATAATACACAGATAATGACTCTGGAGCGTCAATACATTACATTTTTAATAAAACTATATCATCTTATATTTTTATACCTTCAAAGTTGTGGTTTAGGTTTTACCAGTCGAGATTGCCCCGCTGCACCTTACAGGGTGTTATTAAACATTTTAGATCAACACGTTTTGCTTAATACTAAAGCATGCAAATTTACTTATAACTATAATACAATTGACAATGAATACGTATGACTATATGAATCAACCAACACATTGGCTGGGTCTTTGAGACAGTACAACTATCGAAGATGAGTCACAATTTATCCAGACCTCTATAAGGTGTGACTGAGCCGATGAGCCATCCCTGCTTAGCTAAAGTTTGCTCCAGGTTCCAAAAAGGTCTACTTATAGAAACGAAACAAAACTAAAAGGTCCTTAAACTTTTGAACTAACAAAAAGGATCAAACCAAAATAAAAAAGTTCGTTTGAACACTCCATGGGTAAATTTACCAGAACTTTTTAAACTTACTCAAGCGTAGTAGGTTCTGAAGAATTTAATTATTATTTGTCTAGTTAGCTTATGATTAATTTCCGTCTGAAAATTTCATTCAACGAAGTGTATGTATACCCTACTAGTGTGTTTACTAACGTGACCCGAAGTTTCTAAGCAATCAGAACAGTATTTATTTAGCCAAAATGGTTGGAAAAATATGTTTAAAAACTTTTTTGAAAAAAAAAAAAAAAACAACCGACTTCCAAAAACGACACCACAAAATGAAAAATAACAGACTTTAATTTCGGAAGTCGGTGTCGTTGGGTTCGCATTTTCGTTGTTTGCTACCGACTTCCGAAATTAAAGTTATTTTTCACTTTGTAGTGTCGTTTTTGGAAGTCGGTTGTTTTTTTTTTGTCAAAAAAGTTTTTATTATTCACTTTTAAGTTGTAATTTTTATATAAATAATCCTGGCTGCAACATCAGGCCAGACTTATGTCAACATTGCATTGAACTTAAAATTTAGTCCTGTTTAAAATGAGCCCAAACACGACTACGGTGCTGTAATTTCAAGGTTTGTACTTTTTCTGATGCTCTTTTCCTGGCTTTAGTATCAGGTCTCTATGTACTTCGGTGTTCCTCATTAATCTTTTGACCGCCACGACTGTGGCGGTCAAAAGGTTAATTACAATACAATTCTTATCTCGTTTATATTCTCACGCGAATTTTTATTTACTTTATGGAAAAACTAACAGAAACGACGACTTAAATAAAAACTACAGTGTGGTTAGAAAAATTAGGTTTTGAAGGATCACCATCACATCGAATCGCTGTTGCTACATATTATTAGGAATGACGAAAAACTTTTGAACATTGTGGTGCACACAACAACATATTATCAAGCTATACATTTCCAGATTTAGCTGACTTCGATTTGTATAGGCATTTCTTACAATAAAAAATCAATAATCATTTATTCATATTAGGCTGAGAATCAGCACTTTTCGAACGTCAAAATTACATACTTAAGACAGTCCTCCAAAACGTCTGCCCTTCACCACTCTCTATTGCTTTCGCTGGGAAGAAAAAGTGGCAAACAAACACCCCAGCAGCTCAGAGTTAGCTTATACTGGAAATGTATAGCTTGATATTTCGTCGTGTGTGCTAAGCGAATTTTTACCGACTTCACAAAAAGGAGGAGGTACTATATTCGGATGATTGTATGTTTTTTTTTTTGATGTTTGTTCATCGAATACTCCGCCAATTGTCGACGGATTTTCAAAATTATTTTTTTGTTCAAAAGTAGATAGGTCTGAAGTGGTCCCACTGTCACCAAGTTAGGTTAGTAGGTTAATATTTGTATTGCCTGCAGGTAGTTGTTCCGGGTCTGGCTGTTTGTCTATGTAAGTTTAAATGTTTGTAAACGTACCCACGATACAAGAGCAATTCCTAGTGGGACAAAGTTTAAAAAAAAAAAAAAAAGTCAAACGCGGTCTTTCTTCAAATAGAGTAGTTTATTTACTGTTACTAAATATTATTAATAATGGAGGACTATAATATGAGTAGTGAAGACTTATTAAATATACTGCAAGGAGTCAACAATGCAACGTCTATCATGAAAGACAGAGTTGATTGTCTCTTACATATTGAACAGTATTTAATGTGTGAAGGTATTAAAAATGGTATGATTGTTTTAGCAATTTCTACTACCGAACTATTTAATTAAAAGACTGATTTTATAAAATGTTTTATTTTAACTTTTGTGAACTTCATGTAAGTATGTGACGCTTAAGAAACTTTGCCCATGTAGGTACCTCATTACTACCATCATTATTTCCTATTCATTTCAGTGTTGTGAATTGTCTGCATTCGAAAGTAAACAACACTAACACAGTAAACGGTAATTACTTCAGCACTGATGTCATCAGTTAGTGGCGATGCACTATAGTACATTATGATACATATGTGCTATGTCGATCATTACACACGCGTTTCATACGACGTTTTTCAACACACTTACGAGGAAAAAAACAGACTTGTATTGTTAAATATTAACTTGTATGGAAAATATGAAGTCGATGAGTCACTGTTTGTTGATGAGATTAAAAAAAAACGCACATCTCCGACCTCCGACTAGTAAATAGTTATCTGTGGCGTTATAGCACTAGTGCAGTAACGTAAAGTAAAAAACACGCGTTTCTAATACACTGCATTATGGACCTAATAGCGGTTCATTACGAGCCACTTTACGAGCAAGTGTGTTGAAAAAGCATTATAAGAATAAAATATTTCGATATTATTAATAAGTATCGGTGTCGCACCTCTAGAGCAGAAGCGAGCAATTTCAAGAAATCCGTACCAGCTGCGCCACTGTCGTCATAGAGTGACAAAAAATTATGTCATGATGGACAATAGTGCTGTGATGGTATTGACTTGGTTTTATAGATTGTTGATTCTATTTATGGATTTAAATAATAATAAAGGCCGTAACTGTGACACAGATTATTACATTTATGTTATAAAGGACAAATCGGGTTGAAATAAAACTCAACACAAGGATGGTATAATAATCTTTATTGAAATTAAAACCCATGTTATAAAATATTGTCAGTTATCCATGAGCTATAACGATACAATTTCGATCTCACTACTATTTTGTAGGTATTAAAGGATGAATTCAGAGCGTGGCGGTCAAAAGGTAGTGCTTAACTGTGCGTTACGAATCTGATAACTGACGTCAGTGAATCCCTATCCTTCATAATGATCTTACTTCTCGTAACAGTAATCAAGTAAGTCACCTACCGGTAGAACGTGGTATTTCCTAGGACTTAACAAATAGAATACCTACATATAGAAACTCTTTATTTATATTTTTGGGACCTCTAGCTGAATAGTTTGAAACTAAACGCATTCATTTGTGACCCGGCGTAAAACCACGGACCCTTCCGTGGTTTCCGTGGTCCGTTTGATTAGAAATATTTATTTGACCCTTACATACTTTCATATTATGTTTACTTTCACAACTAAAATTTCATTTGTTCCAGTTTGCATACCTACTTCCAAGTGGGTTTTCGCTGAGTTCAAAACTAGCCGGGAAATCCCGATAACAGACACGTGAGTGAAACCATAAGTACTGTTAAGTACTGTTATTTACAAGGTGGTGCAAAACCAAGATCAACGTAGTGATACACTATTATCGACATATCCGGCAGCGCTGAACTTACATCAGTAATAATATTTATAGATACCGTCTATGTGTGTAAGTAGTTAGCGACCACTGGTGAACCGTTCATGTTTGCTGTTGTCAAATAACTATCAATTAGGTATCTATTGAAACGATTGGTAAACCTAATTTGAGCGCCTAATTTTTGTCCCGCCTAATAAATACAGGAGCAAAACTAACGTCTGGTCGCTAAGAAACATACTAGTAGGTACTAATTTGTTGACTTCAACGAAGAGTCACGAATTTATTTGGTAATGCGACATAATATTTATTTTTCAGAGGTTTGGCAATAACATTATATAATTCTTCTTTACTGATAGTGTCGCTATGCTCTATCTATGGAATTCATAATATTGTCAATGCTCTTAACTTTATTTCACAGCTAGCAAAATTAACTTTGAACTTTGGTGGCAGAGGTAAATAGGTAAAAAGATGATACGCTAATTTCATGAACTAACCAATATTTAGTTAGCAAAATAATGAAAATCAAAATGTATAATATCACACCTATTTCAGCGTCGTAGATGAGTTCATTAAAAATTGCGATTTTCATATCCAACAACAAATCGTATCTCCTATATCTACGTATTCGTATATCTTTATATCTTAAAACTTAATGTCAATTTTCGTAGCTGTCTATGTGGATTTTGATGCGGTTTTAACTATAATTTAGAGAATTTATTGTGAAAGGTATGGGGGTAAGGTATGGATTGTGGGTTGTGGTAGGTATTTATGCATAATACTGACATTAAACTTACATAAAATAAAGAAATCTCGATGTTTTGTCATATAAGTGATCATGACTAACCTGTGATCCCGCACCCATTCATAGATGTGGTTCTGAAAAGCCATCGTCTGCATGAAAGCAAGGAACAGTCTCAGAGGCCACCGCGCCTTGTAGGAGCGATGTGCCCACAGTCTATGGGCACCGGCCGTTACGCCCATACCTGACATGATCGCGAAGCTTACACCTGAAACCAGAAAGACATATAAAATATTAAATCTGCATTCAACCTAAAAATGTTCTAACTTATAAAAGAATAGCCCGTAACGTGCTAAGAATATGAGCCAGTGAGCAATGTCGGCTGACTAGAGTTTGCTGGAAGTACCTACCAAAACTAGCTGCTCTATACATTTTAATCGTGTGATAAGGTATTGTTCTTTTGTATGAAAAATAACTGACGAAATATTTCTACGCTAGGAGGTCCAGAAGGACTGTCATACTGACTTTCGACAATTAATTATTTCGACACGGTCCCAATTTCGAAAAACAATAGTTCGACTACTCATTGCTTCGACAGAACATATATTCGACTAGCATTAGTCCGACAGAACATACTTCGACAACACACACCTTCGAAAAACACTACTTCTACAGAACCCTTCTTCGATATGCACTTGTTCGGCAGATCTCTATTTCGAAGTTCTGGACCCGAACCATGTGCTGAATTCATGGCAACTGTTTTCGAGACGATGTCCCTTACACCGTACCGCCACTCATTGAGGCTATTATGCATTGATTTTGGCTGACTACAATATCGATAGGTACTTATAAAGAAACAGGATATGAACCAAAAATTGACGTTATTATGCTCTATGCCTTGCACATATCGCGAACTATGCCGACTTGTTGTTCCGTAGTGCGTACGAGACGTAATGACATCTGTATCCCCAGTGTCAATGTTAAAAAGTCAAAGTCATAGCATTTATTTCAATTAGACCTTTACAATGCATTGTGAGTAGTCAGGAAATTTATAAGTTGGGATGGATTAGTTAAGGTATATTTTATTATTAGCCAGTAATGTCCCACTGCTGGGCAAAGACCTCCCTACTCTCTTCCTACATCTCTCGGTTCAGGGCTTCCAAGGACCACCAAATTTTGTTTTAAATTTTTTCCAAGATTTTCTGTGTAGTAGAACGATCGCTCAGCCACTGCGCTAACCGTGTTGTTAACACGGTTAGCGCAGTAGCTGAGCGATCGGACTGCTGCGCTGCGTGTCGCGGGTTCGATTCCCGCACAGAACAAATATTTGTAAGTCCTACATGTATTTGTTCCGAGTCTGGGTGTTTTTCTATCTATAATATGTATGTATTTACAAAAAAAAAATTTATATAAGTAGTTTATCAGCCATCTTGTTACCATAACACAAGCATTAGGTTGCTTAGCTTGGGACTAGATGGCGCTGTGTGAAATGTCCAGGGATATTATTATTATTAGTAGCACCCTAATTGCGTAACACACGATCAATCAGAATCGGTTTCATTTTGACAGTTCAATAACATGCATTGCGTTATTTACGTGTTGAGAAGACAAATTTTTCGAACTTATGAAGCAATGGATTAGCAATTTGCCTCAAAAAATATTCAGATTCCGATTGATTGTGTGTTAAGTAATTAGGGTGTCGTTCGGGGTCTGATTTTGTGCCCGGTAAAATAAATTATAGTCAGTTGAAAACTCATTACTAACAGTGTTTTCAAAGGCAATCAAAGCCCTTCGGACAGATTTCCTGTCAAATGGAGTCGTCTTTGGAGTGCCTTGAATAAAATAAATTGAATGTCGTGGTGGCTCGGCGGATCACGGAAGTCACAGTGAACAAGCGTTCTTCAAGCCTTCACTTTTATGAAAAGCCCTTAGATAGGTTGTCGGGCAAAACAGGCAGAGTTTTCTTAAGACCTTGACTTGCGGTAGCTTTAAGTAGAGTTTTGCAGCGTGCTAGCTACAGTACGACCGACGAGAGAATACGTTCTTGAAACCTGCCAGTTTCATACAATCGAATCTCTTGTCGCACTGACACGTTTCAGGAACGCATTCTCTCAACAGCCGGACTAATTACAGGGACACCAGAAAATACGAACGTCGCGCCACTGAGTCACCCCCTCACAGAGGCAATGCTTCTAAGTTTTATACTACCACGCGTTGTAGTAATGCATATATCATTGCGCGTTTGTATGAAGTTTTCTCTTTGTCAAGTTACCTATTCCGGTCTCAGACCGTCATTTGTCACTCAAAAATTTTAATTGCATAGAGATGTTAACCTATAATTTTGTAAACATGGTTATACAAAATAGACAAGTACAGTTCAATGGTTGTAACAGCTCTATGTTAGATTTTATCATCACGCGTTCATATTTTCGAAGATAGCCGATGATTCCCGAAGCGCATACTTTATTTTGGAAAGCTGTAAGTAGCACTTAAGAAGGATACTTACCAAACAAAATTGTCCACATCTTGACTTTTCCGGTGAACATCAAGTACATTCCGTAAAAAGCTGCAGCGTGCAAGTACACAAACGCCAGCACGTTTCTCCATACCACTTGCCATCTGCAATTAACAAGATTGCCATAAGTAAAACAGTACCTGTTTTAATTGCTTATAATAATTAGATAAGTAACGGGTATGAGTTGCAAATACAATCAAGTAATTGTATTGTGTTACCGTTGTTTCTGTTTCCTCCTCCATTTTTATAGTGAACTCTCATTTATTCTAGCTAACTTTTTATATTCATAGTTAGTTAAATTGTTGTTCCGAATTAATATACACAAGTGACCTCCTTATTTCGTATCTAACGCATGGAAATTTCATGCAAATTACGGTTTTAAATAACTTGGTAGGTAGGCATAGTTAGTGGTGGCATAGAGCAGTGGTGGCTGAGTGCATGGTAACGGCCGCGGCTTACGAGTTGTAGGTCGTAGGTTCGAATCCAGACATGCGCTTTACTTTGTGTAAATTATTTCATCACCACTGCTCTCAAAACGGTGAAGGAAACTATCGCGAGGAAACCGGCGTGTCCTAGAACCAAAAATCCGAGGACAATCAATTGCGGGCCCAGTGCGGGTTGGTACCCGCACTGGGCCCGCGTGTTGGTTTACGGCCTACTCCGTCTCGAAGAGAGGAGGCCTGGTGTCCCAGCAGTGGGAACCTTATAGGCTGATTATGCAATAGGCATGTTTGCATGGCACCAAATTGAGATTTTATAAGATACTAGGTTTTGCCAGCGGCTTGGCCCGCGTGTTATCAGAAATTATCCCACAGGAACGTACTACCGAGATAAAAAATATCCTTTGTATTAAATTAGGTTATAATTGTCTGTGTAACAAATTCCATCCAAATCCGTGCAGCCGTTTTTGCGTGGTTGAGTAAGAAAGATCCAAGCATCTAGACATACCTACAAACTTTCACATTGATAATATTAGTAGGATATCGCTTAGTGACCACCAAAATATAATATTAAGATAAGCTCATCTCCAATTACCTAGTCCTTGAAAATACTGATCAATCTCTTGAAGTAGCAACTTGAAAACGTCACGTCTTTTGACTAACCACAAAAATAATGTCAAACATTCACATCTATTCACACTATTCATGTTGACCAGACACAGAAAAAGATCGCAAATATTTAGTTTTCTACTTAATGCGGAACTAAAGATCACTTAAAAAAGTCTTTTGCGAGAACAATAAAGTTTTAAAATACAGTTAAATTGACTATTATCTCCATTATTCGCCTTTAAAAGATTTAAAACGCATTTACACAGAAAACGAACTTTTGATCGTTGTGGACTCGTTAGCAGAATGCACTTTTTATTGTTCGTATTTTCAACTTTTTCCTGAAACAAATTATTGTAGGTACTGTATTGGCCTCATTTAAATTCATAAAATTGGCCTGAGCGTGGTCCGGCAAGGTGATTTTGAGTTCACCCCAACTAGCAACAGAATATTTTCCCTTCCCTATGATGATAATTACATTCATGCTGACAAAAAGAAGGAAAGACATAATATTATATATCCCTAGGACAAGGACTCTATTTGCCAGTATGCAATTTAGCAAACGATCCGCTGCGCGATATAATAAAATCAATAAATACCTACATCTACATTTATCCCCAAAAGTATTATGACAGCAAAAAAATAATAATGGAATGAAACCGAAACACTTCTGAAACCTTGACACATACACACACTCACACTCATGTACACTCTTCATACCTACAGGCTACACTCTCACACATTATACTCACACACATACTTACACCCACTCATGTACACATGTGATCGAATGTAATTTAATCTTAAAAATAAATTTAATGTAAATAGTTTTAGCATAAAAATTATACGTTTTGCTTTTTGTATAACACAACTTGCTATGGAAGAGCGGACTCTCCTAACACAGGCATTATCTGCCTAAAAGGAGGATCCAATCACAAAATTTTGTTATACCTAAACTTGTCTTTACCAATAAATATATATTTTTTTTATTTATTTATTATAATGTGCCTTTAGCAGATTTTATTTCGAAAAAAAAAAATGGTAGTCAACCGAGCATGACCGACTACTTCGCTTTTGATTTTGGTCTTAAATCTTTAAGCCAGTGATCCACCCAAAAAAATTGCAGTACTGAAGTCACTGATGCATGAAAAGCAGATGCCGACACATTTATAGGTAGTCCCCCATATCATTGTGTATCATGTTCTTTGGGTATGAACTTTTGTTTGTCAAATCGTCAGCTGTCATAAGAAACACAGCAGAGAACCACCATGGTATCACTTCACGCTACATGCTGCAGAGCGATTCTGTAAAATCTCACTGTGAAAACTCATGTGAAGTGAGCTTGAAGTGAGTGAGACAGTCTCAATTCCTAAATACCGTGAAATGATAGCTACTTCAAGACCACTTAAGTTTTCACGGTGAAATTTTCTCAGAATAGACCGGCCGGTATTCATTCTTTAAAGGATTTGTACTTGTCCAAGCTAGCTTTGAAGCTAGGAATAACAAGCTAACCTAGAGCTTCCACCTCTTTAAGATATTAGTTTTACTACTTACGAAAGTATACAAAGGATTTTATCTTTATTTATACAGGGTGGCAGGGACATCGATGCACAAACTGTAACCATGAATTCAGCACGTTCACATCCCTAGGGTAAAAGCTTTGCCACATGCCACCTTCCATTGTCGCCCTTGCCATTAAAGAAGGACATTTATGATGGACATAAACGGGTAGTAAGTCATTTCAATACAACTCTTATCTCAGAGATAAAAGTCACATTGCAATGACTTACTACTTAATGGTTAAACTTTATTCAAATGTGATAGAGAATGCACTGCTTAAGTCGTTGTGAACTCGCTCTAATATGGGCACTAATGAATTATTAATAGTAATTTCAGAAGGGTGAGCTTTCCTATATCTATTAATACAATCTAGTCTATGGAAGGTACAGGGGTACATTCTACTCTCTAAGCTTGAAATCCATAGATTCGGGCGAAGTGTCGGGCGTGTCTAAATCGATATCACCTAGGGACATAACATTACTTCGGAGCCCGAACTAAGAATGAATGACAACGTGATTTGATAGTTGTCCTTACTCTCGATATGGCTTTGCCTGTTCGAAAAAGTTAGGCAACCAGGAGTAGAGTCAAACTCAAACTCAAATCATTTATTTCAATTAAACCATTTCAGGCACTTTTGAATTGCCAAAATTAAATTGTCGGTCAGTTAGTCAGAAAGTTGAAGCTAGTTGCCCATTCCAAAACGTAAATCTCTGTGGAGAAGAACGGGCAAGAAACTCCACGGACACTCTTTTAAATCAAGATATTATTACAAAATCCTGGGTACAATATTCTTATTGCTTCTACTATATGTGAGAACAATGTAAAAAACTAAACAATTTAAAATATAAAATTCAAAATAAGCCCTGGCAGTTGTAGCGGTATCTATAACGCCACATGCGAACAACGCGTCATACTGACGTCACGCAAATCCTGCATCTCGCAAGCAGAGTTTACCGTACAATTAGCATAGATACAATTTCCCAACATCAATCGTGGGGCAATTGCCCGCCAGACACAAAACCCGTCTGGTCGGAGGATCCTCCCTTTTCTATGGAGGTTGAGTGAACTTTACACCCCGTTCATCATGCCTCCAAACAGTTAAGAGATGACCAGTCTCAACCGACGGCGCCCGTTCACGAACATGACGCGTGGATCAGCACCATCCAGCTCAACCATTTCGTAGGGAACCGAATGATCCAACACACGCTCCACCACCAGTGAGACATTTAAGTGAGCATGACATATTCTTAACTGCCATGCTCTGTCAAGTCAATATCAAAATATCGTAAAAAAAAGAAAGGAATCCATGGTTCTTACATTTACAAAATTTTAAAAATACTTCTAAATTATACAAAACTATAGTTTGCAATTTATTTAAAAGATGAGAAAAAAGAAAAAATTACTACCAATCAGGAAGAGGTATACAAATATTGAAGTATATTAAGAACTAGCTTCTGCCCGCGGCTTCGCCCGCGTGGATGTCGGCAATTATCCCACGGGAACGTGCTAACAGGATAAAATGTATGTGCTTCCCCAGGATGCCATCTATCTCGCGGGCCCTTTGTGGCTAATTACAATAGAAAACCAATTGTGTCTCATTAGTGGTGATTAAGAGGGTACCTATATGATATCCTTCCTTACCTAAGTACCTACCTAATAAAAAAAAATAAACTCAATAACAGAAAATAAAATACCTACCTACCTAAATAAACCTGTTTCTGATGATAACTAAACTCAATAAATAAGCAAAATCCCTGAAAACTAATATCTATACGAATGACTAATCCTACCTAACAGTATTATAAAATAACCTACGGTCACTACGTACACTATCAAATATACCACCTATACTTTAAAATTAAAATCTATACCTACGACTTATATCTAAAAATAAACCTAAATAACTCTAAAAACTAATAGGAATAAAAAGGTCGCACTGAAAAACACGGTTTAGAATTGCAAGTAGCAGTTAAAATAAGAACGAACGCTCGCCACTCAACACGTCCGTTCAAATCAAAGTTCAAAAAATGTCCTTATATACGGTAGCGATCCGTGGCGACCGCGCGCCACGCGTGTGCTGCGTACGGTGCAAGCCAAATTCAACCTTCAGCACTACATTTAGAGCATAACCTTAGTGAACTCCACTGCGAGTGACGTAAACTACGACAAACTTATTATTTGCGGTTGGTACAGTAATCGGGTCTAGGGATCGAACCGCAAAATTAAGTTTGTTTTTTATTGTATATACTTTTCCGGGATATAAAGTACCCAGTATGGTGCCCAGGATATTAAAGAATAATTATACCCAGTTTCATCGTAATCGAACCGGTAGTTTTTGCGTGATGCCTGAACAAACAGACAGACAGACAAAAATTTTTTTAATCACATTTTTGGGTTCGGTGTCGGTCTAGTAACACCCCCTGCCATTTATTTTTTTGATATTTTCAATGTACAGAATTTTCACTTCTACAGATTTATTATAAGTAGTATAGATTAACACTTGAATGAATAAAATATACATTAAGTTCGTAATGTCAAAATATTTAAAAAAAAACAAAAAGGGGAAGCATCTCTTCCAAATATTGAAATTGTGATCAACTAGTGTGCCCAAGTGCCTGTGGAGGACCAGCATTAAGCCAAGCATTTTTATCTACGATATACTCATCCAATTTATAATATGCCTGTCTGCATAGTGTGCGTTTAATGCATGTTTTAAATTTCTTCTCATGTACATTCCGATGTATAGAACTACATTCGGACGAGCCCGCATTTTCATTGACGGAGTTAGAGAGTAAGCTCCCTGGGGTGACATCCGACATCACACAAGTATCACGTTCCCACATATTCTAAGAACTACTACTTTAGTCATTACTCCACCTTTGAAGCGACATAAAGCCAAAAGGTCGTCGTTTGTGCCCCAAAATTAGGGTCTCATATTATACAAGGTGTCGTTTTGTATTCTCGTCAAATTCAAGGAGGTGACTATGTTGCTGATTCTCGACACGAATCAATAATAAAATAAGTAGGTATTTTTTTTTCTAATTTTCAGAAATCGGCATGTGTGGGACACGCATTTTAAAACGCGGACTGTGTGAGACCGCTCTGTAACTGCCCTTTTACACACACATCAAAACGCGGCCGCTTGGTAACAGATGAATTAATCCATTTGAAATCTTGGTACAGACGCCAGCACATCAAGCTACTACAATCTGTCAAATTTCTTTAATAGATTTTCAACTTTATCGCTAAAGCATAAAGGCTCAAGGTTGATTGGGAAAATTTGACAGTTTCGGGTAGCTTGACCTGCTGGCGTCTGTACAAAGGGGAATGCTTAAATTGATTCATGTTAACAGAATTTTCAAACTGAAATTGACGAGCTTTTGTCCACGTGCCGTTCAAACGAAACGTTAGGGAATTATGAGAATATAGAAAAATCCACAATTTTTTTTTTGTGGGAATCAAAAGTACCTACAATAACAATGTGAAAATGCTAATGACCTCATTTGCGACCTCTACAAAAATAAGGTCTGTTCCTTAATTTTGTAGACAAACTTTCATAAGACTATTTTATTTATGGCTACCATCAGAGCCACCACGTATGTTATTGTTAATTTTAAAAAATATTGGTTGGAAAATGTATTGTGGTGAGAAATAAACAATTTTTTTATTTTTTATTTATTTTCCTCGCTATTATAGAAAAAAAACCGGTCAAGTGCGTGTCGAGCCACGCGCAGTGTAGGGTTCCGTAGTTTTTATAACAGCCAAGTGCGGGTCGTATTCGCTGACTGATAGTTTCGTACCATGCTCTAACTAAAAGCCAAACATGACTACCTACCTAATTTGTCTTCCTATACAAATCCTCACCTGATCCGACAATTTTGCACGGAAAGTTTTTTTTTTTTAGATTTGGATAAGACGTCATAGCCGGTGTAGCAACAGTTTTTTTTTTTTTATAAAACTTATTGAGGAATGAAACAATAGCGCGATACAACTGACGCTTAGCGCCATCTATCGACATTTCTATGGAGTTGTTCGAAATTTTCGAGTGTAATACAATTGGTCGACTATTACTTGTAAACTTGTAAAGCCTACTTAAGTGTGATAGTTTTTCTTTAAACTTCATTATATATAGGTACTACTGCCGTGACATTTGAATTTCTAACTACAACCGTTTAGTTGGTAGAGGGGGGGGGGGGCACTTGACTCTAACGAAAATTGGTACTTTAAAGCGTGATAAGTCACGAACGGTTTACTTAATCAAAAAACGGACTTACCAAACCCCTAATATTTTTGAAAGACCTATCCAACGATATCCCACACTATGGGAAGGAAAAAAAAAATATCATCTCCACTTTAGATGTAGGGGAGGTACCCTAAATAATTATTTTTTTCCAAAATTTTATTTTACCACTTTTTCGGCGTCATTAACGTGTATACTCATGCCAAATTACGACTTTCTAGTACCGACAGTTTTTGAGCTAAACCGCGGACAGACGACATGGCGAAACTATAAGGGTTCCTTGTTTTGACTACGGAACCCTAAAAAATGAAGTTAATGGACTCTGAATTAAAAATTCGGAATTACATAAATAGCCACGAGCAAGGAGGGACGACTTGTTATCATAAACTTTTGTACAAACATTTTGTCATTTCTGACATATTGAGTAACCCGCCCTCTGTTTTGAAATTTGCTTTAAGCAAAACAATGTTAGGCTTTGCTTAAAGCTTTGTAATTAACGAATAAGTCTTACACTAGGGCCCTAATGCACTCAGATCGGCTTCCAGTCTAACTGGATGCAGCTGATGCCAATATTTTACATGGAGCGACTGCCTGAATACGAAACCCCTTGGTATGACTGGTTGTCAGACTTTCGGGCTTCTGACGACCCGTAACGACTAACGATGCCCCTGACGACGACGAGGGCCCTAATTCACTATGATTACTTAATGATACCTTACTCGAAACCACGTCAATTCCTTAGCTAATTAATAATACAAAAATCATTAAGTTGAAATATAATTTGTTCACCTACATACACTAGTTTCATGAAGAAATACTCACTCGTAATCTCTGTTCTTATTCTTCACAGGTTCAGCATATCTGACGTCATCGTCCTGCAGTTTGCTGGTGAGCATCGTGTTGGCGAGGAGCAGGGGAGCGCTCGACATCGCGGCCATTTCTCCTCGCTACCTACAGATCAAAAATATAACGTTAGCACTTTGAACACACCGTAGCTTGGATTATGAGAACTTAGAATTAGAGGACACGCGGCCTCATAACAATAGGTACATGGTTTAACCTAAGATGAGAAGGCTAATTCCCGTAAATAAAAATGTAAGAAAATTAGAGATACTTCTGACAGATTGAGACTGAGATTAAATGCGAACGTTCTTAAAAATACGGGAATTACTGTTAAGTTAAACTATCGACACTGTTTTTCGAACTCTATTTCGAAAAAGTTAACTTAAGTTCTAATTGCAATAACTGACGTCATGCCAGAGTCTAAGTAGAAAATTTTGAACTAAGAAGTTAGAAGAATATTGTATTAAAATCTATTGCTACTAATGCTTTGCTAGAGCAAAACCAAGGAGCAGTCGCTCGACAGTCGACCACTAGACTAACAATCCGTTCAACGAGTCAAGTTTTGAAGCAGTAATTGCTTTTTCTCTATTTTCAATTAAAGCCTTTGTACATTTTCACATATTATATTTTATGAGAAGTTTTTAGATGGAAATAATATTGTGCTCTGCGATTTTCAATCAAGTCTAGTAATCGTTTTAAGTTAAAATAAATGAAATATGATTAATGGTATTGGGTGGTAGCAACTTTAGGTAGGTTTCACTTGAGCACGAGACCTTGTAGGTAACACGTAAATAATATTGCGAACACATTATAATCATGTAACTACATATTAGTAGTTATTATTTTAGTTAGAATAGTCTTGTGGCTAAGTGACGGGGCTTGCGGCTAAGTAACCAGTCGCACAGGGCGATCAATCAGGTTAAGCAACGCTTGCCGCGGTCGGTCCGTGGATGGGTGACCATCGTTACATGCCAAGACCCCTCCGTACCTCGGAAAGAACGTTAAGCTGTTGGCCCCGGCTGTCATTTGTGGATCTTTGGCAGTCGTTACGAGTCGTCAGTAGCCCGAAAGTCTGACAACCAGTCTTATCAAGAGGTACGAGTACTTACCGTATTACTCAGTAACTGGGTTGTGAAAGTCAGATAGGTAGTCGCTCCATGTAAAATACTGGTACTCAGCTGCATTCGGTTAGACTGGAAGCCGACCCCAACATATTTGGGAAAAGGCTAGGCAAATGATGAGTCTTGTTATACAACATCTCTAGCACATCATTGTGCTAATAAGCTTAGTTGCTGTCAAAGTCAAATTGTTATTAAGTTAACCTAACATATTTTATAAAAAAAAGTACAAATAACCACATAGGTGTCGATGTACTTTTGAATTCAAAATTCAGGTAAACATGTATGTAATCAGAACATGATTCTAGACGCCACGCGCCGTAGCGTAGAAATTTTTCGTCGGTTACCAAAAACAAATTAGCTGTTTCATAGAAAAGAGCAATACCAATGAAAATGTATAGAACAGCTATTTTCTTTTATTTACTAGCTGCGCCCCGTATAAGTTTCGATCCCGTGGGAATATCGGGATAAAAAGTATCCTATGTGTTAATCCTGGTTATAAACAATCTATGTACCAAATTTCATCCAAATCCGTTCAGTAGTTTTTGCGTGAAAGAGTAACAAACATCCATCCATCCATCCATCGCATCCATACAAACTTTCTCGTTTATAAATATTAGTAGGAAGTAGGATAACTGACGAAAAATTTCTATGCTACGGCCTCTAGAATCATGTTCTGAATACATGTTTACCTGAATTTTGAAGTCAAAAGTACATCAACACCTGTGTAGCTATTTAAACGTTTTTTATAAACTATGTTAGGTTAACTTAAAGAGGAGGGGCTTGTGGCTATGTAATAACAGCCACAAGAATCAGAATAATGTGCTGAATTCATTGTCATAGTTTGCGCATCGATGTCGCTGCCACCCTGTATACTTGAAGTGATGGAATTCTTTTTCAATTACTGTGGTCAAGTGATTGAAATATTCACGTGATTTCGCACCATGGTTTATAGAGAGTTCGACGAAGCCATTAGGAGTTCTCAAGTGTTCCATCACATTATCGTGTAAGTGCTTATAGAAAGTGGTGTTATTTTTTATTGAACATCTCATGATTGAGATTGCGTCGCAGTAATCGAACGCCCCGCCACTAAATCATTCCACATGAGTTGTTATTCCCATATTGCTATTTTTCGTCCCCGACGTGTTTTAAAATTTGAGTAGAGGGTTGTACAGAAGAGACGAGCGGAACAGTAATTCTAGTGTCCTTATAACCCCTTGTTCTAACCCCACCTTTATACCAAGGTATTCATAATCAGCCTATAATGTTCCCTCTGCTGGGACTCAGGCCTCCCCTCTATGAGAGGGAGTGGGCCGTAATCCACCTCACGGGCCCAGTACTGGTTAGTAGATGGCACATGAGTCTTGGAAGTTTTGGTTCTTGGACATGCCGGTTTCCTCCCGATGTTTGCCTTCACCGTTTTGAGAGCAGTAGTGATCAAATTTTTTACACAAAATAAAGCGTCTGCCTGGGTTTGAACCCATGACCTACAGCTCGTAAGTCGAGTGTTGTATAACAAGGTAAACAACATCTTCCATTCTATACGTTTCATTTATCGTTTACACCTAAAACAACTTGTAAAGATTAGTTGTTTACAAAACTTGTTAAAAAGGTAAAAAGTAACTAATAGTTAACAATACATGTCTGAAACAACCTATTGATATATATGTAGGTACCACATGTTTTCTGACCAATCTGACAGGACTTGTCTTAAATAATTAGCACCACATCTTGTGTAGGTGAATATGGGTGTAAACGTGGGGTTATAATACCTAACTAACTATACACGGTTATCATTGCCATACGAGTATCAAATCAGAATCGCTTATTTGCATAAAATGTGGTACGAAAGATATTACATAAAAAATCAGTGTAGACACCTTCCACCATGTAATGATAGTATGCAAATATTTAATATATGAAGCCTAAAATATGCCTTGTTGTGACATACAGTAATTATTTAGCGAAAATATTTTTTTGGTATTGTTTTTTGGGTTTTAGCGTTAAGAAGTCTATGAACGAAAACAACAATTGATTCAATTCTATACCAGTCTTCCGCTAAGGAGGAATGGCGGTTATGTTGAATGTAGGAAACAGTGTTGATGTATGATTTTTTGCGTCAATGATTGGTTTAGTGGCTCCATACAGAGCCTGGGTTATAACTATTGGCTAGATTATCCGATCCGGGCAGTGTCAAGTTAAAAAAACTCTATTAATTTTGCTTTTCTCCTGTCGGTTACCTTGACTGTCTATGTAACGGGGAAAAACCAACGCACCTCTGCAGTGAATACACGACGGTACGTATGCTATTATGTTAGTCATTTCCCTTGTGAAAAGGACTAGCTAAATGCGCGCACGATCAGTTTAAACGAGCCGACCTTGGCATAGGTCGGGAAATCGCTGCATTAGCCTTGCCAGGTCATTATTATGTTTAAGTAATCATCGCGAAACAATGTGAAATACACACGATTGATAATATCTTGTTGGTTTTTAGCTAAATGATGATAGATATATAGATAAATCGTATATTTGGTGCACATAAAAGACATAACACGTCATTTTTATTTTATTATTACTATTATATACCACTAATTCAACTATGTAGTCAAAATCACAATTTCCACACTCGGAGACGTCACCTAAAAACTAATTTGATACCACCACCAACCAAAATAAATTTTTTTAAACTGTCCTAACATACAAAAGCACCATTAAATAATAACTAATTACATGATTGTTAGGAAATAGCTACAAGATGCCAATCCTACTATATTAATTTTATTATTTAATTTAATTAATCCTATCCTACTAACTATACTAATATTATAAACGTGAAAGTTTGTATGGATGGATGGATGGATGTTTGTTACTCTTTCACGCAAAAACTACTGAACGGATGTGAATGAAATTTGGTACACAGATAACCGATAATGATTTTATTTTGTAAGTAGGTTTGTACAAACACTTTTACACGTCAATCATATTTTAAAACTAGATGAGGTCGGCGTTTCCTATCTGACTAGTCTGAGAAGAAAGGCCGAAACAAACTCAGAGGTCACAGTCTCTTTTAAAGTCCAGACATAATTTTGGTCAGATCATGTGAAGATCATGAGATGGTTTTTTGAGGAAAGAACCAAACAGTTTGAGAGGACCTGTCCAGTCAGTGCACGCATTTGTCAGAAATCGTGCAGCTTAACACAACACTTAAGGAGCTCGACGATTCGACGAACAATACCAAAGAAAGGACATTTGGGTAGGCCACATTAATTACTCAAACTGCCAGACCATGACCAAAACTAACAGAACAGAGAGAAAAATAAAAAATAAAATGGTCCCACATTAGTCTTCACATTCACAATAATTAAAATAATAGAATACTTTGCAAAGTAAGCAAATGTTATAGTATATATCAAATTCATTAATGTCAAAGTGTATAAAAAAAACAACAACAAAACAAAAAAATAAAAACTCCCAAGCCTTTTTGTCCTCGATATAAGCCTTAACAGTAGTATAAAAGACTTTCTGGCACAACTTACGTTTAATGAATGATTTGAATTTATTAAGGCTTAGATCTTGAACGGGGCTTGGAACTTTATTGTAGAAGCGTATACATTGGCATCTGAACGAGCCACCTATTTTCTTGAGCCTTGTTGTAGGTACAACAAATTTTTGTTTGTTCCTAGTATTTATATCATGGATATTTTTACTGTATTTTTTAAACAATTTTATATTTTTATGGGCATGTATAAGATTTTCATAAATATACTGAGAAGGCACAGTCATGACATTAATTTCTTTAAATTTGTCTCTGAGCTAGTGTCTCGGACTTAATGTATAAATTGATCGAACAGCTCGCTTCTGCAAAACAAAGATAGTCTGAATATCAGCGGCATTTCCCCACAATAGAATACCGTACGACATTACACTATGAAAATAGCTAAAGTACACTAAACGGGCTGTCTCTTTAACAGTTAAATTACGAATTTTTCCAACAGCGTATGCTGCGGAACTTAAATTTTTTTGACCTTTTGTCTATATATATGACATTTTGTAACCAAGATTAACACATATAATAGGTACTTTTAATTCCGATGTTCCCACGGGATCGAAACATATGCGGGTGAAACCGCGGGTCGCTGCTAATATATTGTGACTGTGATGACACTTTTAGCTATGAGACACTATGATGAAGTCTACTTTCACGTAATACCTGAACAATGGTGTTATAATAACAATTAGCACATACTTCACGCTTCTCGGAGAGAAAAAGTGTAGTATAGGGGACTTGAAAATGACATGTTTACGGGTATTTTCCTAATAGTTATCATCATGTGACGAGGGGCTTATGGTATAACAGCCTCATGGGTAAAAGCGGCTTTACTAGCAGCTTCGTAGATAATGAAGTAAAACTGTGAAGGTATCCGATCGTGAGTATCCGACATATTGTTTACCCGTAGAAACCTTATGAGATACCTATTATACCTACCTACTTGCCTATTACAAGAAAGAAGGGCTTTCATTAGTGATACTTAAGTACCTAAATCCTTACTAATGAGGGCTTCCAAGTAATATTTCATACGTGGATATATTAACATCGTGGATATCTACAAAATAGAACGCTATTTTTCCATTAAAAACCAAAACCAGAAACAAAAACAACAGTAAGTTCATCTATAAATAATAAATATATAACATACTTACATAGTTTACATCCTACTAATTCTACTAATATTATAAACGTGAAAGTTTGTATGGATGGATGATTGTTACTCTTTCACACCAAAAATACTGAACGGATTTGGATGAACACACACATTGTTTATAACTAGGAGGATTAACACATATGATGCTTTTTATCCCTATATTCCCACGGGATCTAAACTCATGCGGGTGAAACCGCGGGACGCAGCTAGTAGTAGGTACATAAAGTCCAATCAGTCTCTACATGCCTTTTTCAACTATATTCCCATTCTTATTCATATTCTAATTTTTTATATTTTTTAAATTCTGAGTTGGTTTTTAGTTTACCTAACCAGTTACTAGTTTTAGATGAATCCATTCAGGAGCTGATAGTGTTAAAATAACTTTTAATAGCAAACCGATTCAACTAAACTTTTTGTAATATTAATAACACTGCCAGATAATAATATACCTTATTATAATTTAATATACAACTGTCATTGTCTACTTTCGCTTTCTGTCTCCACAATTAGTAACAAATGTTTAACGTGTTTATCAATGTCAGATTTTTTTTATGCTACATTGCCCCCAAGGGTTATGTTACAGAGTAAATTTTGACCAGCTTTGTTTGCAAAAAATACCCGTAGCAACAGTAATCATGTTATTATTGTTCTATTCTGTTATATTCGTATACAACATATTCAATTGAATAATTGTAAATATTAAGGAGTATTTACAATTTATAATACAAGGGAGTAAGTCTATCAATAACAACCAGAAAAATCTTACAAGCAAGAAGCAAATTTTGTTTCTGACAGAAGTACCTACATTGATTTTTTAAGTAAACAGAGTATTTCCATTTATGACCAAAAGTATTAATTATGTGTTCACCACACACAAGTTAAGGTTAGGTTAATGATTAATATTGCTTTGATTGACAATGGTTTCCCACGTGCCACATAAGTATGTTAGTTGAAGAGATATCTTCACAAGGATGAAGAACATTATTCTTTTCTATCCAAAGAAATTTATACCGCACACATACGCTATAAATAACCAGACTTCAGATCGCAATATACAGCTTGTATTAGAAAGCAGAGGGGCTCGTGGCTAAATAACAACATCCGCAAGGGTCGATCGATGAAACCTCTAATAGTGAGAACGAGAGAATAAACAATCAAAAAGTCATATAACATTCATGAGATTTTATAAATTTTTACCAATTGGAATAAAGTGTTATATATTTTTTTAATAAATTATTAAAAATTAAATACAGTGTGATGATACAGATCAACATACCTGCAAAAGACGAATATGGTGATAATTCAAGGTCTTACTTTGAAGGAAAGGTTTATGATGAAAGTGTAAGGAAACCTGTTACGTCGCTGACGTACGCAAGCAAATGAAAGCTTTGAACGATCTGACTTAGATCACGTGCACCAGTCTATGTGGATTAGTGCTGATTCTCCCCGTTCTCGTTCCCCCCCCCCCCCCGAAAATTATAAAAATATCGTTTAATTAGATTCTCGATTCCACCCGAAATTTAAACATTAAGTACAGTGAAACGAGAAAGTGCAACCATCGAAATATTATGAGTTCCTTAGGGGTCGTTATTGGGTCCCATTTTATTTAATATATTTATTAATGACGTAATTCCCGTTTTCGGCACTCTAAAATATGCAGATGACATCACGATCATGCACACGCTCTCACACACGTTCACATTTATGTAATTTTATTTTTGTCTTACTACACCCATGTACTGTTTTTATTGTGTTTTAAGTAAGTACCTACTGTTGTGAAGGAGCGGAGTCCTCTTATACAGGCACTGTGTGCTTAAATGAAGACTCCAAACCCAAAATTGTTTGTGTATAACTTTTGGACACAATAAACGTTATTATTATTATGTCGTTTATTTATTTATCTTTCTTATTTTAATACATTTTTAAATATTAGTATAAAAAAAAACATTTAAAAATATAAAAAAACAGTAATCCACCGGTGTCGGGAGCAGGGTCCAAGCTACCGGTGGTTATTATTATTATTATTATTATGTCACAATTAACAATGTTTGTACAAAAATTTATGATACCCAGTCGTCCCTCATTGCTCGTGGCCACTTCTTTAATTCCGTGTTTTATATTCGAAGTCTCCATTTTTTTTTGTGTTCATAGTGGTCATAGTGAACTAGGGCCCTTTTTTTTGGGAGGGAAATCATCAAATGGCCTCTCCCGCTCTGGGCTGAGCGGAAGGGCGTGTCAGACTTTTACTGACTAAAACCCACCCGTGTTCCTTCAGTTGCCTGTGCCAGGGGTCACGGTATCTCTTTCGAACAACCCGCGGCCCTGGCAGGCATCGGCCCTAGCGGACTCCGTCAGTTCGTGCTGACATCTCTTTGAGGCGGGCATGGAACACAACGCGCCGTCGACGCGGGCCTGGTCCTTACCGGGCGACGAGCTGCCCATTGCTCGCCGCCCGCAAGCCCGCGCCTACGGTGGCCGGGAGTCGGCTGTTGACTCCCGTCCAGGGCGTCTCCTGCGGTGACTAGGGGCGTGAGGGCACAGAGAATGCCTCTCCCTCACGCGCCCCGCCTCCTCCTTTGCGAGTATTACTGCTTCGCAGAAGGAGGTGACGTCCTCCCATGCACTCTCGCTCCGTACCATGGCCTCGACCAGGGCCGGACGCGAGAGATCGCCGCCGCCGATCGCCGCCACGAGGACGCGGCGGTGCTCCGCCTAAGCCGGGCAGACCTTCACCGTATGCTCCACCGTGTCCTCCGGGCGATCTAGACAGGGGTGACACCCTTGCGTTTCCTCCCGCCTTAACAGGAACCTCCCGAAACAACCGTGTCCCGGTGAGGACCTGCGTCAGGCGGAAGGTGAGGGCACCGTGGCGTCTCTCTAGCCACTCCTCAGAAAAGGGACTTATCGCCGCAATTGCGGCGTGCCCATGAACTAGGGCCCTGGGAGTGTTAAAGTTACGTTCCGTTAGTTAGCTACCGAAAAACAGACAAGGAATGTTTGGAGACCTCCCCTCCCACTTAACCAATTATCGCATGGTCTCATTTCAATTCAACATTTTCAAATAAGTTACTACTGAAACTTGACTTGGTGGTAACGAGTGCTTTTTCAGTACAAAATTATATTTTTATTTAAATGTAGCTGTATTATATTTAAAGACCAAACTTTAATTATGTAACATAATTTTTGAATAAGTTGTTTACTTGCAAGAGAATTGATAAAATATGAACAAAAACAATGTAACAAATGAATTAATTAAATTCTGTACAAATAGTCCTTTTGTTTCCAGTTTTCTTTTACGAATAATAAAAATAAACAAAATTATTTCGACTAACACTTGACATTAAAACATAATGAGTTCTTTTGTCTACAAGGGTACGTAATTAATTTTATTAATTATTTTACGAGTATGCGCTGAGATTCCTTATACAGAATTTCGGAAATGAATTTAGGGTATATTAAGATGACTAATTAGTTACGCTAGTCAATTAGACAGGTGTTATAAAAGCATGGTAAAAGCTGATTTAAATATAATTAAGGACGTATTTCAAGATAACTCATAAGGTGATTATATGCGTCACAATACTACTTAATAACGTACAATAAAGACATCGTTCATTTTCATCTCTTGTCTTGTTAACATGCATCCGACCATGACTGATAGTATCCACGAACGGAGCTGTCCTGTTATTTTGTTATCTATCTTTGATGCGCGAGAGTGAACATGCAATTATGTGTAATGTAATCTCCTACATATATCCAATACATTGTTCACAAATCTTAATTCAACTAAAGTCAGGAAAATTAATTGTCAAAGGTTAGAAACAGAAAAAAGGAGAGAAAATACGTTTATTTGCCGTAAGCATAACGCAGAGAAAGAACACAAACACAAAAATGAATAAGGTGGGAGAAGATATGTGTCATATCCACGCAAAATGCATAATACTGCGACCCTATGAGAGACATGAGCTCCAGCGCTGGTTTTCAGCGACAGTCGACGTTGACGTGATGACGTCAACCGGTGCAGTATACGAAGAGATATAAATAGCACATTATTAAATAGTATTCTATTCTTTTCTCCGTGAATAGAATAGTGTGTAATTTATTTCCCAGACGGACGGTATCTACTATCTACACTAACCATAAATAGCGTCACATTTAAAAAGCTCCTCTCAAATAACGGAACAGCTACATATACCTACATATTTATCGAAACATATTCACTTATATCTTTGCTTATTTGAGACCATAGAAACTACAGTATCATTGAAGTATATTTATTTTAACATACCGGGAAATAGGAACTCGACAAATGGAAGGTTTTCTTACATAATAACTATCTTGAACGAACGTAATAAGAACGTGTACATTTACAGCATCTTTTTCTTTAAAAATGGAGTAGGTACTTACCTCTCATAGCACATCATAAGCATAATCCGCCTATAATGTTCCCACCGCTGCGACTCTCGGTAAGAGGGAGTGAGCTGTAATCCACCACGCGGTGTCAGTGCGGGTTGGTACCTACCAACCCGCACTGACACCGCGTGGTGGAATGAGAGGTAAATAGCCACCTGGCTATTTACCTCTCATTCGTACATAGTGAAATAGGTACTAATACATCATATAATTGATATTGCGTAAACACTAATTATGCAGGTACACTACCTAACAAAGATAAAAAAGGACAATAAGTTTCGTGAGAAGATATCTCATTCCAATGCAGTGTTTAATGTTTTTGTGTCGCTAATTGTTTTACATTAACCTTCTCGCTAGAAAGATGTATGTTTGTTCTCGAACAGTAACTGTTATTCAAAAGTTATATCATTGAGAAAATGAAGGAGACAAGAGCGTACTTTCACAACCAACGTATAGCAAGTGGCTCTTTAAAGGTGTATTATGCCATGTGTCAAGCTCTGCACGTAAGTACGTCGCTAGTTGACTAATTACTCAAGAGCTGGGCAAGTGGGCACTGGGCACGGGCATGCGATCTCTGACCAGTTAAAATGGAGACATTAAAAAATACTGCAACTTTTTTATGCGGGGTACGGAACAATTATAAAGGTTCGTCAAATATCTCAATGACAAATGACGTCATTTTTTATCACCTCAATAATGTAGATTACATCACATTACATTGTGAGTTCCTAAGATCTGTTTTTAAATCCATTATACATCAGTTTAGTGGCTATTTAATCAACAGACTCCAAGAAACCGGGAAACGGATGTTTGCCTTTTTCGTCTCCTTTAGGCTTTTGCCTACATCCATTTTACATTTAAGGTTTTTAAAACCTTATCTTAACTTGTTTAACAGCGTTACCCGTTTACCGTTGACCCATTTACAAATAAAACACTCCTCTTTTGAGCATACAAACAATAAACTCAAATAAAATTTTTCGTTCGTGGAAAATAAAATGAAAACACGATAAATCGGCTGTTTTCTTTGTAAATAGTGGTTGTTAGTATTGCAACAGCTGACGGAGGCAAACGGGTTGGTAAGATGCATTCTTGCAATCTGTGGACTCGATATGCTAACCGTGCAAAGGGTGAAGTGACAGTATTTGATGCTATATTAGTAAAATGTTTTCGTATACTTTACGACTAAGTATCGTGTTTGTAAGGTGACGTAAGGTACGTATCATGTAGAGGTGTCAAGTTCTCGGTACATTGATAATAATATGCCGATTTACGAATACCAGCTTGTACACAACGTTCAATTTAAACTGAGATCGGTCAACCTACTTTCTTGCGGTTCGGTTCGTACCAAAACATTTTATGCATAGTCAGATAACATTGTGGCCTAAAGTATATAATAGAATTGACACATAGACACGATGTCTTTGTCTAGACACTCCCATCTGTAAAATCTATAGTGCATACAATAGATTTCACAAAGGAAAGTTTTACGAATGTCAGTGAGAGAAAGAAGTACTCGTAAACACTTCTAAAGTCAACCAAAACGTCACATGACATACAGCCGTCGGCAAAATATCGACACATCACACATGACTTCACAAAGCTTTGCTAACTTTTACTCTCTCGAAGAAAAGTAAATAATGGGAACGAAACTTGTTGTGCGTTTGACCTCCAGTTTAACCGACTACAGTGAATGAGATTGCGTGGGGATCGCGGGACACTTTCACCAACGCGGGCGCATGACGCGATGTACGTACTTGTAAAACCGGTAGAGAGTGACCACGTGCACGTCGGCCGGCCGGCGATTCATAGTTCCGTGAGCTTACGAAGCCAAAGCTCTTGTCTTGACAAAACTGGAGGTTTTGGAAACTCTTTGAATGGAAAAGTTTTAACATCCGAGAAAAATCAATTTAGTAAACACTTTTCATGAATTAAGGTTTTGAAAAGTTCACACACTTCTACTGTCCACAAAGTAGACACAATAGTTAAACAATCAACCTGAACCATATGTGGTTCATGGGACAGGGAATGGGTTAAGGTGCCTACTAACCTAATTTATAGTACATACTTTCGTGTTTATTACTTACGTAGTTCAGTTACTTTCATAGTTATCTAGGTACTTATATCCGGTAGCTGATGAGATTTAGGGAGATGAGTAATAAGACCACGAAATACATACGATCATTTTCATTCATTAGGCTTTAAAATTTTCCAGCAGTGAAGCTTCAAAGATATTTTTGACTTGATAATTCTTATGTAAACGTAAGCAAGGTTCAATGTTGGTCATTTTCCGTTGTGGTTTTCCTCATCGTTTGTAAATGTACATAAGAGTGAGACACTTGCTTCTGCCAATTATTTTTTTATTATGCAAATGGCCTTCTCCATGAAATGATGTATTTACGGAAGCACATAACAATTTGTCAAGCTCTAATTTAAATTAACTAGAATGAAAAAATGGCTTTTGCATTACACATAACTAAGTACTTATGTTAGTACCTAACTGAACATACCAAGCTAACCAACCCGCACTGGGCCCGCGTAGTGGATTATGGCCCACTCCCTCTCACCGAGAGGAGCCCTGTATCCCAGCAGTGGGAATATTATAGGCTGATAATGTATGTATGTGTAATGAACATACCTAGTACCTAACATAGAATAGGTAGATTCCTAACTGAAAACGAAAGTAGGAAGTTTACTTTCTTTATTCTGGGTTTTGGTGTTTTGAAAATACTTCTTAACACATCTGTTTCACTTGCACCTTTTAGATAAACAGCATCCTAATTGCGTAGCACGCTATCAATCTCAATCTGAATTATTTTGACAGATATTGCAAATCCATTGCTTCATGTGTTCGAAGACTGTGTCTGCTCAACAACGTAAATAACGCAAATGTTGTTGAACTGTCAAAATGAAACCCATGCTACTGATAGTGTACGCAATTACCCTGCTGATCTTTTTTGAAAGAAGGTAAGAAATATATAAATACGGTTACGGTTATGGTTAAAATAAGACAAGTAACTTAGCTTTAACTATTATTCAAAGAATAATGATCTTTTTATACCCCGTCTATTAGGTTAACCGTTTTTTGACAGCTGTCTTAGAAGTTTAGAACGTACATATTCCAGATTACGTAAAACTTAACCTTAAAATGCATAATAGAATAAATATATAAATTACTTTAACTTATTTATGACTTCTTATAGACATTACAATACCGTACGTATATCAATCTATTTATGTATTTGTGTGTTGCTGCAGTCACTAGTTCCATCTGTCAAAAAACGGTTTACTGAATGGCCAGGGTATAGGTACTACTGCAACGGTTCCAACAATATAAAAATTCAATTGCTTAAAAGAAATTAATAACTTACTCTCATAAAAACGTGTCGTTAATTATCATGTATCTGCTAAAATAACATTCATCGCTTTCGACTAGTGAAATGGTGTTAGATTAAAGTAAGAGTGAAAGCAGCGTCTTAAAAAAGTCCTATACATAATCTGTATGTTATAAGAAACTTATGAAAGGATTATCTAGAACAAAAAAAAAAAACGTAAACATTAACGTGTTGCACGGGTTCAAGCAATTAAATAATAATTATTATTTTAGATCACTTTAATAATTGTTAAGTAGGTACCTAACGTTCAATGTATTCAATCACGATTTTTTTTATTATTATCACTTTTACTTTTTTAAACACTGATTTTTCCAACGCCATATAATTTTATCGGAGGAATAATTTTGAATTTTTGACAGTTCTTCCATACAAAAACTGTCAGACGTCAATTTTATTCCACGAATAAAAATTATCTGTCGATTGCAAAATCAGCCAGAAAAGAAATGATCGTATACACGTTACTTACACGATTTTTTTTTTCATGAACAGTAATTATCATTGTCATTTTCTTGCCTTTATCTCAATTTATTTGGGGTCTGAGCCATGTCTTTTTCTTTCATCTCTATTAGTTACCATCTAGACTCTGTAGTCACAAACAGTAAGGAGGCAGGTAGTTATTTGAACAATAAACCGTAAATCATCACCATTTTTTGTTTATCCGGTTCAAAGAAAGTCCATCATTATCTGTACAAATAGTGCTGTGAAGCGGCCAGGCTTCAATCGTTACTACATAATCGGAAGTAGGTCAAAGTCAGCTGACCTTGATAGTGACACCAATCTTAAAAACCGTACTCTTTACCGTTAATGGCACTTGAAGCATTAATTAATATCTCAACAATAGACGAGATACTGTGTTTGCTTTGAAATTAGGGTTGTGTAAAACATGTCTTTTGTTTATTGAAATCAAGATGCTAGAAACGAAATCGAAAGTTTCGTTCTCTAGATTTTTTCTACGGTATTATATCATTCCATTTTTTTCTATGCATGTAATTAATTCGTTCTGTTCTAAATAATCAAACGTGTTTGATTTTATGCGTGCATAATACTATTATAAAACTTTAGAGAAAAATATTACGTTACTTTTTATTTCTATCATCAAATAATTAATGTTTTGTTACAAATATTGCCGTAATAATCTTTATTTATTTCAATTTTATTTATTTATTAATAACCAACTTACATTAACAGTTTGCACCACACATACAAGTTAATCGTTAACAAGTTCATGTTAAGTCGTTAGTTACAAAGAAACAATTAAAATAAGTTCAATAGTTATGATAACTATGCAGATACAAGTACAGCAGATTAGAAACGCTAAAGATTCCTTGAACAACGTTTAAATTTCACTAACTAATTATATCTACTACAACCGTTATACGTGCAGTAAGACTATATTTTTTAAATTGACGACGTCACTATTATACAGGGTGGCAGGGACATCGACGCGCAAACTGTAACCATGGATTCAGCACATGAGTTTAGACCCCATAGCTTCGAAATTTTTCGTCGGTTATAAAAAAAAAATCTTCTGTTTCATAGAAAAGTGTAATACCTACGCGGTCAAAATGTATGGAATAGCAATTTTTTTTAATAACCGACGTAAAATTTCTACGCAGTTGGGTCTAAACTCATGTGCTGAATCCATGGTTACAGTTTGCGCGTCGATGTCCCTGCCACCCTGTATATTTTTTCATTAGGCCTATTAATAGAACTATTGCTTTTTGTAGATACATATAACCGGTTGCTTTACCTTTCTGTCTGTCATGGTCACGCATAAAAAAATCGAAAGCGCTTTTATTTTATAATTAAATCATTAAAAGTGAAAGTTTTGTCTACTAAGAAAACATTATTAATCACATTCCTTACAGTAGGCAGTTTAATATCGTCAAGTGTGCGTCTAATGGACGACACGGTTGGCAGTTGGGACGACACGGTTGGCGGAATGGCTAAGCGATCAACTGCTGCGCCGCGTGTCGCGGAATCGATTCCCGCTCGGAACAAATATTTGTATTGCCTACAGGTAGTTGTTCCGGGTCTGGCTGTTTGTGCATGTGAGTTTAAATGTTTGTAAACGCACCCACGATACAAGAGTAATTCCTAGTGTGGGGCAAAGTTAAAAAAAAATGGAAATGTTGGTAATTATTATAAATATGACATTGAATGAACTATATCTCATAATTAACTTATGAGATATTCCTATTATATAGAGAGATAGTCGCAATTTGTGTCTGTATGTCTGACCGCGTTATTCTTCGAAATTTGACACCGGATTTTAATGCGGCTTCCCCCATCATCTAGAGAATTTATTCTGGAAGGTTTGTCTAATACATTAAACTTACCTATAATAAAGACGTCCCATTGTTTTGTCAAGTCATGAAAACCGTGCAAAGCTGGGTCGGGCTGCTAGTAGATTATAAACCAAATAACCTTGCTGGCACAAAAATACCGATCGGTAAATAAAAGTGGGTTTCTTCGATGTTTAAATTCATTACGATTAGTAATACCCTACAATTTATACATACGTGTGTAAGATTTTGAAACAATTGGTCAAGTATTCGACGAGTTATTAAGCAATAAACAAATGAACCAACTGCAGCCAGTGCATTTTCGCAGTCACAGTATAATTTAAAAACATAACACTTTCTGTTAGTAGCATTATTTTTCTGTTAGTTACATCTTTGATTGTTTATTTTATGTATGAATTATTAACTAAAATATCTTTGTTGTTTTTTATTATAAGTTATTTTAGTAACTTGTTTCTGCATCTACCATGTTTTGCTTCTGCATCTCCCAAGGGTCGGTAGTAGCGGAACAGGCAGACAAAGATGGCTGTATTTTGACATTAGGTCCACCTCTGTGCAATACTCTTGTGCAGAGTGCAATATTATAAATAAATAAACACTTCTTGACAGTCGAGTAGTAAAGAATAAAGTTAATGCTTATTAGTGTGCAGTGTTTTCCTTATTTTTTAGGAAAACAACAATTGTATTTATGGCCTAAACGTTTAGGGTTTAAGTTTGTTTCCGAACACATAGTTTACAACGAGCGTGGCCTACAAACTGTTGCTCGTAAAGTTTATTCAACCAACACAAAGAGGTCGTACCGATGCACTGTTTAGCAACATTGCTTACCTATACAATGCTTAGAAATAGCTAGAATATTTCACATGACTAACTTATTTATTTTGACTTTTTAAACTGTTATAAAAAAAGTTTTTCACTGTTTGTAAATGATTAATTTAAGTTTTTTGCTTCGTTAATGAATAAATCGCCTTGATGAGGCAAAAAAAAAAAATAAGTTTAGGGTTCCAAAACATAGTACCTACCTACCTACATACCTATAAAAAAAATATTTTGCGTTTAGTTTTAGAATAGTTAATAATATTTTTGTTACCTAAGACCTATGCCAATTTTCTACATTCATAGCTGTAATTTGTATATTGTATATAATAAAGAGTATTCTAATCTATGTCTACCTACATTATATTAAATTTCTTCGTTCCCTCACCTAGCTAGGTACAAATATTTACACCCACTGTACACAAAACCGATGAAGATACCTATTTATAAATCTAATTCATTTAAAGGCGGCCTGTTAATTCATCTCTTTTAGAATCAAACAAAGGTACTGATAAAGACATCTTAACAAAGAGTACAAAATTAATTCATATTAACAAGGACATCTTTATAAATGCAGACTCATCTATTTCGTGTCTGGCGATGAAAAGGAAGGCTTGTTTGTGTGACAATGAAAGTGAAGACTGAAAACGTTTACTTAAATAATTAGCGGGTTTTATATTTTAACTTTCCAAAGAACCGGCATTAGCTTTGTATGCGATACTTAATGGGAGACTAATTGCTTTCAGTTTTATACCGCACTTGGACAAATAAGCTATGTTAGAAATTCATTCATTTAAAAAGATAAATGAAGGTGGTCTAAGGCTGTGATGCTATGTTGGAGTGCAATATGGAAAGCCTCTAACCCCGCTCTCGACGCCCGTCTGGCATTCATCTTGAGTCGTTTACTGCGTTACCAACCGGCTAACTGGCTAATGTCAGAGCTGGTGCCGAAACCAGGATTACTTTGTAAAGCATTATATTATTTTCATTATTGTGATTATGAGGACTATGTGGGTCATTGCTTTTTTTTTCTTTTTAGTTTGTTTTAATAGTGGTCTAGCAGTTTGAGTAATTTATACGGCCTATCCAAATGTACTTTCTTTGGTACTGTTTGTGCTTTGAGCTCCTTAAAGTCTGAGTTGAACTGCACGATTACCGACAAATGCGTGCACTGACCGGACAGGTCCACTCAATCTGTGTGGTTCTTCCCTCAAAAGACCATTTCAGATACCAATCTACATGGTATTCACATGATCTGACCAAGATTATGTCTGGACTTTAAAGGAGACTGTGACCTCTGAGTTTGTTTCGGCCTTTCTTCTCAGAGTAGTCAGATAGGAAACGCCGACCTCACCTAGTTTTAAAAATATGACTGACGTGTAAGTGTTTGTACAAACGTACTTAAAGAAATAAAAACATTTATCATTTAAGCACAATTTCCTACAAGGTGGAGACGACAATATATTAAACTTTGTATATCTTATAACGTTTCCCATTCTGCTTACAAGAAATCAGTCAAATAAATCCAATAGTTTATTCACTATAGCCAGTAAAAGATCGGTAGAACCTTTTGGTCGGCCCATCACTATGTATTTATGTTTGAAAAAAATCAAAATTTTAGGGCTCGGATGACTTATCCAGTTAAACGTAACGCCAAGAAACTATGACCTATGACCCCAGGTGAAGTACTCGTATAGAGGGTAGCATAAAGACTTAGAGTAGAGAGATTTTTTTCTCTTGAGCATTTTATATAGAAACTAAAAGTGGTGCAATCATTTCACTCAGAAATCTCCCAATTATTTTTATTTTATTAAAAATATCGCAATGACTTTTAAAATCCAGACAGTATTAAATAAATTTAAAGATGAACAATAATAAACGAATAGTTCAACTTAAAAATACTTAATACGTGATTACAAATCGGCACGTGCTTAACACGGTTTTGAATATATATTACGATGATTATGTTATTGTTTACTATTAACAGCAAATTTTTATTTTAGATAGACACAACGATATTATTATTCTCCGGAAAACCAAACGACAGATATTCTCGCAAACTAAATCTAACGATGAAAAACTTATATTCTTTTCCTAATCATCATCTGCCTAACCTTTTCCCAACTACGTTGGGGTTGGCTTCCAGTCTAACCGGATGCAGCTGAATACCAGTATTTTACATGGAGCGATTGCTTATCTGATCTCTACAATCCAGTTACTGGGTACCCCAAATGCAAATGGTTTAGCAAATTAAAAATCTAGAGTTTAAATAAATTGTTTTTGTCATGCAGTTATGATGATCAATTTAAACTGAAGTTTCGAAATGCTTTGTATAAACCGGTACCAGTGCTAGAAAACTGTTTAGAAAATATCTCTAAGCCAGACCAAAGATTCTTAGACTCAGACTTAACATTTCTATATAATAGTAGTAGTATACACGGTTCCGTAATGAAGATCTTTTAAAGTAAATTTTGTTTTTTTTTTCTATAAAACTAACAAGACCAAAATTGTAATTTAAAATAGATTATGAATATCGTTAACATACTTTTCACTTGAAGACGTGCGTAGTCTCGTTGCTCATAAGAGCAAAACCTCATCTGCCCTAATAGCGGTTCAAGTTTATTTTAAGTTTATACTTGGAGCGCGTGATTGAGATATTAGAAGTTTCATGAAAACCTGCTCATCTGAAATGAAACTACGAATAACAATGTCTGAAATATACCTAATTATTATATTTGAAAGCGAAATCATGTATTTTAATCTGTTTCGCCAAGCACATTACAGATTCTTGGTAAAACCGTAATGGATCACTAACCAAGCCAATTATGAGCATATTGGGGCTAAAGTGATGAATAAATAATTATGATGACATTTGTTGTGTCAATGCACGGACAGCAAAGAAAAGACTTTCACGAAATTATTGTTTTTGTGTGAGTAAACTTGACTCAGAAAATATTTAATTTCGTGAATCAAAACCTGTTACTAGCAACTAGCAAGTGATTTTGTAGGTGCTGTATAAGAATGCAATTATGTAGGTACGCCTAAAGATGAAGATATTATCTTTTTTGACCTTTATTGAACTTCTAAGCAAATCATTTATTAAACTTTTACGCTCGAGTTCAAATTCAATGTTTACTTTTTCAGCTACTTGTCATCTAACTGTATCGTTTGGTAAACGTACCTACTCAAAGAATAAATAGAATTTATAAGGTCAGCAGAAGCAACGGGTATTCATTACCTACTGCCGCACTCCAGTTGATTGCATTCCCAGACCAGATAGCAAAAGTAACTAACTTGAAGTGACCGCAAGTGAGTGTTAATTAACTAGTAACTTGTCACTGCTTGCCTAAACTTACTTACCTTTACTTGCTACAAACTCATCTGTTTAAGGGCAGATGACGTGTACATTAACTTCGAAGTAGACCATTAAGAAAGTATACGCAAGCAAGTTCCACCGCTGCAACGCTAAGTTGATCAGTTCAGTATGGGGACATGTTCGTCCGTGCATTAATTTGTTCCGCCACGCTTGTGTCATTTTTTGTTAGTTTCTACGATAATAACTGCTGTCTAATTGTCCAGTATTGATAAATGACATGCCTTTATTTAACGATTGCTCATGAAATGTTATTTTGTAAGATAATGAAGTATTTCGTCTACACTGGTGTCGAACATTGTAATGACAGCTGTAGTATGAGTTCTATTGAAAAAAGTCATGCTGCGTCGACCGCAAATTAATTTGGAAAAAGGGCAAGATGTCGATGAATGAAGTGCCTATTGTTGTATTCTACAATTGAGTTCTATAAATAAGTCTCCAAGTAGATCTAGGTAGTCGTAGTAAACAAGTACTTCGCGATAGTTACGTACTAAACGTTGCGCCTGGGCTTGCGGTTGCACCGCCATTGATTGTTTTCAGTTGCATCTGCATCTTAGCCTCCAACATCTCATTTGCCGGTTCATTGCCATATGTAAACCTTAAAGTCCCTTTCATTCTGAATGTTTAAATTTCAAAATACCTTTATGATTCATGCAGATTGGTTATAAAATATTATTATTTCAGGCACACGATACTGCGGTTTTACGTCAATGACATGAAAATATGCTTTGAAAAGGGTTTTATCGAAACTATTTCCATTATATTTTATTTATGCGATGTCATGACTGACACAAATTCTAATACAAATGTAATTCACGCTATGGTCCGTCTATTATTGCTCTTCGTTGTTGGTTACAGCCGTGAAAAGTACCGTAGATATCTAGCCTAGTTCATCACTCAATACAAATTATAAGAGTTGCTTTTGCAATTAAAGCGCATTAGTTCTGATTGATATTTTTCTTAAACTTCATGCTAGTTATTAAAATAATTATCGACAAAATTGAAAAGACAATTTCTCCACTCTATTTTTCAAAATTAATTTCTATAAGTAATAAATATTCAGCTACTATTAATTAATTTAACTCGGTAAAGAGTAAAATTAATTTATGAAAGTTACGGAGAATCATAAACTTGTTAACATTTATGAGTCTTCAGCGCATTTTATTACCTACTCTAAAAAATAAATTAAAATCTTACCTTATTTCAGAATAGGGATGATGTTTTGAATCCAGAAATGACAACACACACTATTACTGGAAGTAGCACTAGGAAATGAAAAGCTAATAATGTAGCTGGATTTTTTTAAGGCATAACCACACCGAGTGCCCGTAACACTGCGCGCAGGTCGGAGCTTTGAGTGGCGCGTGCGCACAGACGCCTTACTTATAGTTTCAGCGCGCGGTGTAACACTTTCCCCACCTATCTTCATCTCTTTATAAATGTAAGAGATATTCGAATTTCTCTTTCGTTTAAAATAACGAAAATCTGTTAGGAAAAACTTTTTTTGGTTTTGGTACGAATATTCAGATGCATACATGAGTTTGGTTTTTGATTTTTTATTTAAAAAGTGGCAGGTAGAGCTAGTGCCCGCGACTTCGTTCGCGTGAGTGTCGGAAAACAATAATCTGTCTCTTTACTAAATCTTTTCCGAAAATAAAAGTAGCCTAAGTTACTCCTTATAACATTAACTATTTACCAGTAAATGTTCCGTAAAAATCAGTCCAATCGTTTCGGAGATTAGCCGGAGCAAACAGACAGAGAAAAACATTTTTTTTTTTTTGTTTTTGTTCTTAGTACCGTATATAAGTTCATATACATTTAGTAAAAAGCTGTTATTTTGACATTACAAACAGTACATTTTTTTAAATTTATTTGTATGCATACTCGTAGATCAAGAATCCGGTTAGACTGGAAGCCAACCCCAACATAGTTGGGAAAAGGCTAGGCAGATGATGATGATGATACTCGTAGATCAAGAGTGTAACTTATTCAACTTTCTAAGTTACAACAGTACAACAGTAGGTACAGTTGAAACTTTACATTCACCACTTTTAGTTTGTCTCCATTTTGAACTGACAAAAAATGATTTAAAAAACGAAAGAATAAAAAACTTTTTCAAAAAATGCTTTATCATGCTGTACGAAAACGGATTAGCCCTTTCCCACTAATGCAACAGATGAAAGATAACACTATTAAAATACTTGAAAATAAATTGACCCCATAACTCTACCCTAGAAAAATGTAGGTAATAGATTAGGTACTTACATTCATAGTTATCTGTAATTTGTGTGATGTACTTACAATCACCAAAGGAGATATGTAACCAGGGTCGTTGGATATAGTTGAAGTCTAAGACTGGTTGTCAGACTTTCGGGCTTCTGACGACCTGTAACGACTGTCAAAGATCCAAGAACATTCACAGAAATATGATTTTTGGTAGTTTCAAACTGAAATAGCAGCCAGGGGGTTAATTGTAGATGTATGTTGTAATAGAAATATGTTCGGAATGTTAAAATTAATTAAAAGTTGGTATTTTTTAAATATTATGCTTGAAACACTAGTTATAAAAATATGATTTTTGACATTTTCAATGTCAAATAGCAACCAGAGTGTTCATTGCAGACTTTTGCTGTAATGGTTAAAAATGCTCAAGGTGATATTTCCCATAAGAAAACAATACGTTTTATTTCTGGCACCTTATTTTTTGGGTACGAATTGAATGATGGCCTTTGACTGCCTCGTTGGTGTAGTGGTGAAAAGAATCACATTGAGAAGAAACCCCGTCCACTTTCCTGATAATAAAATTGAAACGCAAAGGACATGGCAAAAGATAAAAAAAAATAACATTATTAATGATTGCATAAGCAACAAAATCACAGTTACCGAATGTATAAATCTTTTAGCAACTATAAGACGTCTTTGAAGAAAACCTGAAGTATAGTTTTAGTTTTATTTACTTTGTTATGTCTGTTGTTAATGTTTATTGTTATTTTTGTGCAATTAAGTAGCTATAATTTAATTTTTGTGCAAAAAGGAAGGTACAGTCAGCAACAAAAGTCGATTAACACTGTTACTTTTACAAATCATCTAAATTGATACAAAATGATGCGATACATTGGTTTTCTCTATTTCATGTAGTAGCAAAGATTTAATTATTCTTAAATATTCTATTACTATATATTTTTTAAGAATATTTTGCTCAATAATTAAGATTTAAACAACTAAAGTGTTAACCGACTTTTGTTGCTGACCGTACCTGAAATTTCAGTTTATTTTACTTTGTTCTTTCTGTTGTTCACGATTTAATGTTATTTTTGTGCAAATGGGCACCTATAATTTTATTTATTCTTCTTTATTTTTACATAATATTAGACTTATTTACCAGAAACAATTTTTCATTTAACTGTAGGTACTTCTGGTACATTGCGAATCTGGTATTTTGAGAATCTGGTATTCTGCGATCGAGCCGCAAGCGCTACTGCTAAGCATGAGGCCTGGGTTCGGTTACCAGGTCAGTCAGTCTTATTGGATTGTCCATCAGAGACTATACCCGGTTGCTGGCAATAGGCTCGCCCCAATGTAGAGACTTAAACATGATTGGTGAAATGTGGGTGTACTTCAGCTGCATCTCTGCCGAGCCGTTCGTGGAAAACTAGCGTGATTTTACGTACGTAAGTGGATAGTGCTGTTTAAAATAAACACAGTAGTATAAGCCTGTTTTGAGAATAAACCAAACAAACGAAGAACTGAGACGCTGTTACCGAATAGTCAAGGATTACTGGCTCTTAGATAATGCGACCACAAAACGTTCTCCTGCAGACAGCCTTCGAGCCTAGGCTGGCCTTCGATGGAAGTAATTTTAAGATTGTACTAGCTTTATATGCCTACAATTCTGTTTATTGTGACAGAAGTTCTAAATTGGGAACTTGATTCAATTCTGTGGAAAATAGGCAGAATGTCGGTGGAATTAATAAGATTTTCTTGTTGTAAAATTATTCAAATAAAATGAATATATTTTTGAGGTATTTACCTGACATCCGTCAAAATAGATTTGTCGTTATGGTATATTATAATGTTTTATCGGAAATAATTGCAGAAAAAAATATCGTTGGGACAACTTGTTTTTCAATGAAGGTTGAGGTTGCTACAGAATAAAACTATGTATGGGAATCTATAAGTTTCCTTTTTGTATGGCTTTTATTAGATTTTGTGTGGGTAATCCCTGTAGCACAAAAAAAATCTACGAATTTAGAAATGTCTGGACTCTAACCCTAAATGACCCCTATGGAACATCCTAATTTCATGCCCCTGAGTAGGTTGGTATTTATCTCAGACTATTTGAGAGGGCGGTAGATACTTAGTCCGATAAGAAATGCTGGCGCCGGTTTATTCAAAGGTAGTTAGATAAATACCATTACACATAACATCACGCATATTTTCCCTGAAGGGTTTGGCAGAGGTGAACATAATACGCAAATACAGGGTGGCAGAAACATCGGCACGCAATCTGTTAACACGGATTTCCCCGTGCATGCGATGCGTACATGATTCTGAATGATATTTCGTTGACATTTTTCGTCGGCCGTTAAAAGAAAATACCTGTTCCTACGGTATTCTGCTGTGGGGCAAAGCCGCTGATATACAAAATATATTTGTCCTTCAAAAACGAGCTGTTCGAGCAATTTACCAGCTAGGTGCCAGAGTTTCTCTAAGAGACTTTTTTAAAGATATTGGTATTCTCACGGTTGCATCACAATTCATCTTCGCCAACATCCTATATATTAGGGAAAATTTGCACTTGTACACTAAAAACAGTGATATTCACAGTGTTAACACTAGAAATAAGGACAAACTACGTGCCCCCTTTCACCGGCTTCATAAGGTTCATAACTCATTTGTTGGGCTTGGTATAACCTTTTATAACAAGATACCCTCTTCTTTGCTAGACTTGCCTTTTAATGCGTTTAAAGCTCAAGTAAAATCCGACCTTTGTTCAAAGGCTTACTATTCCATCAACGACTACTTACACGATAAGAATAGTTGGTCGCCCTAATTAACTCAAGACAATGTTCATGTTCTTTCTCCAGAATTAGCTTAGGTACTGACAGGTTACTGTTATTAGTATTAACTCACTTATTTATTTCACATCGATGGTCCTAGTTCATCATCTGTGAATGCAAGTGACAGCTATGTGACGAACCCAGCAATGCATAAATGTGTAAGCTGTCACGCCCTTTATGCCTTTTTTTTTTTTTTTTTTGAGTTTGGGAAATCATCAAATGACTCCTCCCGCTCTGGGTGGTGCAGGAGGGAGTGTCAGACTCTTACTGACTAAAACCCACCCGTGTTCCTTCCTTAGCTCTTTATGTTCCAGGGCAGCGGTAACCCTTTCGGACAATCCCGCTACCCTGGCAGGCTTCGGCCCTATGGGGCCCCGTCACTCATGCTGACATCTCTTTGAGGCACGCGTGGAACACAACACGCCGTCCGGCACGAGCCTGGTCCTGATCGGACGGTGAGTTATCCATTACTCACCGCCCGCAGGCCCGCGCCTACGGTGGCCGGGAGTCGTCACGCGGCTCCCGACGCCCGGAGCGTCTCCCGCGGCGGCTGAGGCGTGAGGTGCGCAAGGCGCGTTCTCTCGCCCACCCCGCCACCTCCTTCGCTAGCATGACTGCTTCGCAGAAGGAGGTGACTGCCTCCCACTCCCTCTCGCCCCGGACCATGGCTTGAACCAGGGTCGGACGCGAGAGGTCGCCGCCGCTGCCGATCGCCTCTACGAGGACACGGCGGTGCTCTGCCCAAGCAGGGCAGACCTCCACCGTATGCTCCACCGTGTCCTCTGGGCAATCCTGACAGTGGTGACACCCGGGCGTCTCCTCCCGCCTGATTATGTGCAGGAACCTCCCGAAACATCCGTGTCCGGAGAGGACCTGCGTCAGGCGGTAGGTGAGAGCGCCGTGACGTCTCTCTAGCCACTCCTCAACCGCACGACCCCCGCGTAAAGCCTCCGGCAGGAGGCGTTTGGCCCCCTCAGGTTGGGCAAGAGCCGCTTTAGGGCGGCCCCGGCCCGTTTCAGTTTGGGGGCCAAACGTCGGAAGTGCTCGACGAAGTTCCATCGGCTGTCGAAGACGAGACCCAGGTACCTCATCGTGGTCTCGACGCCGATGTGAACCCCTCCTGCCACTAGTTGGGATCCCGGAGGTGGCCCGTACCGAGGCCCATGAAAGGACATGGCCTCGGACTTGTGCAATGCCACCTCGAGACCCAACCGCCGGATCCTTTCCACGACTATCGCAACCCCGCGTGTCATCGCGTCGGCCGCCGCCTGATGCGACCTCCCCTGCGCCAGGACCAGCGTGTCGTCAGCGTAGCAAACTACGCTGACGCCTTCAGGGAGGTCGGCCCGCAGCACCCAGTCGTAACCGATGTCCCACAGGAGCGGCCCCAGAACCGATCCCTGTGGGACACCGCACGACATCTCTCGCCGGTTCCAGTTCCCGTCGCGACCGGGGTAGATGACGGCTCTGTCCGTCAGATACGCCCCGACTACTCGACGGAGGTAGGTCGGCACCCGGTGATACCGGAGTGCCTCCCCAATGCAGCTCCAGGGCAGGGTGTTGAACGCGTTGGCGATGTCGAGTGACACCGCCACGACCACCCCACCCCGGGACACCGCGTCCCCCGTCGTGAGGGCTCTCACGCGCATGATGGCGTCCACCGTAGAGCGCCCCTTGCGGAAGCCAAACTGGCAATCCGCAAGATCCGGCCCAGTCCCCACCAGGTGCCCGACGAGGCGGCCCGCAATTACTCTCTCGAAGAGCTTGCCGACCTCGTCGAGCAGCACTATGGGCCGGTATGCGGACGGAGAGTCCGCAGGGCGCCCTGGCTTCTGAATGAGGACCAGCTTCCCCGTCTTCCAACGGAGCGGAAACTGGCCTCTCTCCATGCATGCGCTTAAGAGCGCCTCCAGTCGGGGCCCGAGAGCCGTCGAGGCCAGGACCCAGGCTTTACCCGGCAAGCCGTCGGGTCCTGGGGCGGTGTTTTTGGCCTTCAGCCTGCCTACCGCCGCTCTCAGATCTACCCCGGTCACTTCAGGGGTGTCGTCGTCGTCGTCCGCGTGGTCCGCTTCGGGCACCGCCAGTGGCGGAGCCATAGGCGGGGGAGTATGCTCCCCCCGCGAAGGGAACAGAGCGCTCACCACCTCCTCCACCAGCTGTGGGCGGAGACTCTGAGTCAGCGGGGGGGCCCAGGTGCGGAGTTTATTCCGCACCATTTTGTAAGGGCGCCCCCATGGATCTCTGTTCAGAGTCTCCAGCATCTCCTCGCGGGCCGCATCCTTGGCCCGCTGGACAGCCTCTCGGAGGGCGGTCTTCGCCGCTCTGTACCCCTCGTACAGCTCCGCCTCTGTGGCTTCCGCATCCGGAGGGCGGATGCGGAGCCTGCGGTGCCTGGTGTACCGGTGTCGCGCGTCAACGCACGCCTTGCGCAACGCCTCCACCTCCTGCGACCACCAGTACACCCGGCGTCGGGCGCATCCTGGCCGGACTCGGGGCATTGCCACGTCACATATCTCGGACATGGCCTCCCGGAACCACTCCGCCTCATCGTCGATATCAGCAGGCCTGTCCGGTGAAGACACCCAGGCCTGCATGATCGAGGCTTCCAGGAGGAGCTCCCGGTCCAGCTGCTTCAGCGCCCAACGCGGACCACTCGGGGCCTGTCGGACCAGCGCGCTAGAGGTCTGGGTGGAGACATCAAATCGGATATACCGATGGTCGGAGTAGGTCTCCACCTCCTCCATGACGCGCCAGTCAATGACACGCTGTGACAGAGCGGGGCTGGCGAACGTGATGTCCACTACCGACTCGCCCCGCATTCGCACACACGTAGGGACAGAACCCCGATTCACGGCGACCAGGCCTGTTTCCAGAGCCCAGTCCTCCACCATCCTGCCCCGCACATCCGTGCAACGGGAACCCCAGGCCACATTCTTGGCGTTGAAGTCCCCGAGCACTAGCACGGAGAAAGGATGGCTTCTGGCGACGACGACACTCAACTCTGTTAAAGAGTTCTGGAACTCGGCGAGAGTTCGGCTCGGAGAGAAGTAGACTCCCGCTACCACAATCTCTCCGAACCGTGCTGCTACGCACCCCTGTCCCTTCGTGACACCTTCGAGGGACGGGGTACCGGCGGCAGCCGACGAAATTATGGCCACTGAGCCGTTAAGGTCCTCCACCCAGTTATCCCTGGGCGGGACAAAGTACGGCTCAGCGACCACGGCGATATTAATCGACCACTGCGCCATGCTCTGGAGCAACAGGTCCTGAGCGCAGGCGCAGTGGTTGATGTTCGCCTGGAGGAGGCGTAAAGGCGGAGCCATTACTCCTCCATTTCAGCCCCCTCCCGGGCCCCTTGTGAGGGACCCTCGGCAGCGGCGGCGGCGGCGGTGGCGGCGGCGGCAGAGGTGGCGGCGGCGGCGGCGGCGGTGGCAGAGGCGGCGACGGTGGTGGTGGTGGCGACGGCGGCGGAGGGCCTGCCTCTCCTCCTGGCTTCGGCGGGTGGGGCGCAGGACTTGCTGCCGGCCCGGTGATCGGCCGGCTTGCCAGCAGCCGCACATGCAGCGCAGTGCGGCGCGGCGTTGCACGAGCCGGCCTTATGTCCGGGCTTGCCGCAGCGGAAGCAAAGAGTGTTGCGGTCCTCCGAGGTGCACTGGACGCTCACGTGGTGACCCACGTGGCATCGATAGCACCTCAGAGGTCTGGGCTCCAGCAGTTTGACCTGCGCGGACACCCAGCCCACCAGGAGCCTTCCGCCCTCCACTATCTTTCTAGCCGCCGTCACTGGGCAGCTTACCGTTACGGTTCGCATGCCCGTGAAGTCAGGACGTATGGTGCCCGCCTTCACCTGGTCGGCCAGACACTCGCCCGTCCTGACGACGGCGGCTACCACCTCCTTCTCCGTTATGGAGTCATACAGGCCCACAATGCGCATGTCTGCGCACTTGACGGGCCTGGAGACTCGAGCCTCGTCCGCGTTGAGGGACGCCCTTAGCTTCTCAGCTAGGGCGTCAGCGGTGGGGCCACTCGTAGCACCGGGGATCTCCAGCATGCGGGCACCAGTGGCGGTCACCCTATGCCGGAGGCCCCCGGTGATCCCCAGCTCTTGGAGATCCACCGTCGCTCTCGCCTTGGTGAGCACGTCACGGTAGGTCACCCCCCTTTTAACCGCGTCTGGCTGTAGTGTAATGACTACAGCCGCGGTCTTAGGAGAGCGAAGCCTAGCCGCAACGGCTCGCTCCTTGCGGCGCCTCCTCTGCGCCTTTTTCCTGGCCGTCTTGGCCGCCTTCTTCTTCTCCCCGACCACCTGCCACTCGGCATTGGTCGTGGGAGATTTCTCTGGGGGAGGCGTAGGTTCTGGGGCCTTCGCCTCCCCAGCCGCTCTGCCCTTCCTCTTTTTCGCCGGTTTGCCGGCAGGCACCGGTTTTGCCGGCGCGGCGGCTCCGCCAGCCGACGCCGGTTTTGCCGGCGCCGCGGCTCCTCCAGCCGACGCCTGTTTGGCCGGCGCCTGGGCCCGGCCGGACGGCCCGGGTTTAGGGGCGGCAGCGGCCGCGTATGAGGCCGCCTTCGGCCCTGGGGCCGTCCTACCAGCTAAGGGCGGGCGCAGGACCATACTCTCCAGGGCGGTGAACCGCGCCTGGAAGGCCGCCAGTTCCTGCCGAACCAGGTTCAGAACCTGGCTCTCCACTGGCACGGGCTCGCTTGCTGGCTGGCTGGCTGGCTGGCTGGCCTCTGGTGTCACCCGCCCTTTGTCGGGGACCGTTCTCCTCTTGGAGACGCTCCGTGGCAGCCATCAGGCGGGCGACCTGCGCCCGCAATTCGGCCACTTCGCCAGCCGAAGGACCGGTGCAGTTGGCCTCCTCCGCTGCCGCCATGATGGAGGCCTTTGCCGAGACTATGGCCCTGTTTTTCGAAGTTTGTAACTTCTTCAGGGACACGTCCCGGATCGCGGCCTCCACGACCGCCGCAAACCTCTTCTTGCGGTCCGCCTCAGGACCGCAAGAAGTCTCGTCGCTGGAGGGCTCCGAAGCGACCGCGTGATCGGTCCCCCCCTCCTTTGCGATCGTTCGCTCCGCCGCCTCACGGTCTGTGAGCCCTCTCCCTTTGCCTCGCTCTCGGGCTCCTCCCCGCCTACTGGTGGGGATTTTTCGAGCTGAGGCCAGCTCCCCGTCAGAGGACGACCCCTGGCCGTCCAATGACCTTGGCCGCTTGCTTCGTGCCTTTCTTTTTATTGCAGCGGCCATCTCCACGTCTCGGCAAGGGCTCCCTGAGCCTCCCGAGCTCGCTCCTCCGGATGCGACGTCGGACTCCGACCCCGCATCACTCTTCCGTGAGCCTCCTCGGCTCTTGTTGCCGTCCATGACGGCATGCGGTTCATCTGCGTCGCACAGGCGCTCCGGGCTAACCCGGAGCTCCTTTTCTTGCGACGCAGGAGGTTGCTGTTGACGAACGTCGGCGGTGGTCTGCCGGCCTACGGAGCTACTGTTGCCCCCCCCATATACAGTGGAGCTGCCTTCCGAAGAAGGACGGGATTGTGCCTCCTTGAGTAGGAGGTTGCCCGCCTGGGGATTCTTTTCCAATAGCTTACTTTTCATTGTTTTCCTTTTAAGGGTGAGGTCCCTTGGACGCGCTAGTGACCGGATCCCCTCCGGCCATTCGTCCCATCGGCACGCTAGACCTTGGGATTGGGGTGATTTTTTAGAGAGGTTGTCTACCTCGCGGCCCGGGCCTCAGTGGCTCGGACCCCCGGTCCTGAACCCAGGATTACGGGGTGGCCGGCGGCTGGCAGAACCAACCACCGCCCCGACGTCCCCACGCTGCCGCCGGATGCCGGACAGACGCAGCGCGGACATGGACTCCTCCACCACCCACACTCTAGTGGGTGCAGCGGCGCGAACCGCCCCCCCCCCAGTCTACGCCCACTCACCTTCCTCTGTAAGCAGAGGGGGAGTAGACGTATGTAGCCCGGTTCCCTTCAATGACCATCAAGGATGATCGGTGATTGGAACCATGACCCTTCCCCGTTTGTTGAAGATTAGCCGCCAGCCCCAAGTGTCCACCAAAACTTGGTGGGCACTTGGAGCCGACGTTGCCCAGGGTGCGCCACGAGGAGGCTCTTCAACATGCACCCCGCCCTTTATGCCTGGAGGCTTTTATTTAGGTAGTGAGTTTTTATTTTTATTTTAATTAATTATTTTTTAGCTTGAGTACGTATAGTTTTTATTAAATTTGTTGGTATACTGGCGTGGCTAGCTGACATGATATGGCAAATAATTTAAGCTTCTTGTAATGTTCATTACTGAACATAGGTTCCTAGTATTGTATACATGCAACTAATACATATATTCTAACTAAACAGACAGCTGTGCTGCTGGGGAGTTTGTTCCGCCACTTCTTCTTCCCAGCGATAGCACTAGGAAGTGGCGAAGGGCGGGCGTTTTTGGGGGACTGTCTTTTGTAATTTTGACGTTCGAAAAGTGCTGATTCTCAGCCTAATTTGAATAAATGACTTTTGATTTCATACATTTTGACCGAGTATTTTGCAGTTTTATATGAAACAGCTGATTTTAAGCTAAGGGGTCTAGAATCATGTGCAGAATTCATGGTTACATTTTGCGCGTCGATCACCCTTTTTTTTTGGTTGGGAAATCATCAAATGACTTCTCCCCTCTGCGCGGAGCGGGAGGGCGTGTCAGGCTTTTACTGATTAAAACCCACCCGTGTTCATTCAGTTGCCTGGGCCAGGGGCCACGATAACTCTTTCGGACAACCCGCGACCCTGGCAGGTCCCTGCCATCCTGTATTTAGTTTAATGCATGATGCTACTTGAAACGACAAAAATAATCATAATTATTAGCCTAATAAAAACAAGTAAAAACGAATAAAAGGCATTAAAAATATATTTAAATTAAGTAAGTAATATCGATTCCGGACTATGCAATAGCAACGTGCGATTTTTATTGCACTTTAACAAATTGCATTTGTTAATGAAAAGAGAAATTTATTTATTATTATTCAATCAATAGGTATAACCAAACGCCTGTTGCTAAAATAATAATTATTATAACATTTATCAATGCACGGTTCGAATAAAAAAAAATCATCAATAGTTACAATATAAACAGAATAGGCTAAATAAAAAACAATCATCATCTGCCTAGCCTTTTCCCAACTATGTGAAAAACAATAAAAAACTAAAAAAAAAAACTAAAAAAAATTTAGCCTATTCTGTCCCACTGCTGAGCAAAGGCCTCACCCAAGTCCTTTCAGGAACTCTTTTCCAGCGCCCGCGCTACCTTGACCCAGCCCCCGCGGTACGCGTTTCTCGCCACCGCTTTCTGTGCCGACCTCGGCGGCGTCGTCCATTTTCTATACTTACTATAAAATTCACTAAGAAGTCACTTACATTTACAAAAAACGCACATTACAATAGAATAGATACAGTCATTAAAATTATAATCATCTAAAATTTGTTCTGTGACGCGCATTATGTAAATGTATGTAACCAGCGTGAAGGAGGAAAAAAACTAATAAAACGCCTTGATAAGCACCATGTAATACCTACTAATTAATTGTAATATGGGAACTTGTTAGGTTAGACTAGCTTTGGCCCGTGGTTTCACCCGCGTGGATGTCGGAATATATCCCAAGGGAACGTACTACCGGAATGAAAGTACTAAACTATATCTGTACCAAATTACATCCAAATCCATTCAGCCATTTATGCGCCAATCCGGAACATACATCTAGACAAACAGAAAAACGAACAAACTTTCTAAAAAGTATATTTTCGGCATCCCTCGTTGCAATTACTTTTTGCCCGACACGCTCTTGGCCGGTTTTTTACTTTTGGAGCGATTATTTCCGAAATTATTGACATTATCAAAAAATGATTGTAGTAAACCCCTATTCATTTTTAAATACCTTTCCAACAATATATCACACGTTAGGGTTGAAATTAAAAAAAAAATCACTTCCCACTTTACATATAGGGGGGCTACCTTAATAAAACATTTTTTTCCATTTTTATTTTACCACTTTGTCGGCGTGATTGATAAACATATTGGTACCAAATTTCAGCTTTCTAGTGCTAACGGTCACAGAGAATAAGCGAGGACGGACAGACGGACAGACAGACAGACATGGCGAAACTATAAGGGTTCCTAGTTGACTACGGCACCCTAAAAACGGGGCTGACTACTTGTACTTCTACTGACTATGGTTTCATTACTCGCCGTGAATCCTGTAGGTGGGTAATGTGTTCTCCTACACCCCAAAATTTAACTAAACAAATCTGTAATGGTAGTTTTAGTTGCAGTTACTGTAAAATACATGGAAAATAAATTATATTATTATTAATAAATAAAAATGCAATGCTGTTCATTAGTGAGCGCATCACTTGACAACGGCTGGACCAGTTTGGCTATTTTTAATAGTCTTAATTTGGTTTCTATGGATACAAAATTGGATAAAAATCCCATAACATTTTTAAACTCGGGAAAAACTGTACCTCTTTTTGTCTATGGGATTACTGTATGAATTATCGAAAATTGAACACGACAACGCCTGACGGATCAGCTAGTTAACTAATAAAAGTAATTTCTGCCCAGGAAGAGGCGGCGAGATGACCTAGACGCGTACCGCAAGGGTTGGATCGAGGTGGCGCTAGAAAAGGATACATGGAAGGATTTGGGGGAGGTCTTTGCTCAGCAGTGGGACAGATAAAAAAACATACAAAAACTGCATTTCAATTTGGCTGACTGGCATAGAAAGTGAAAGCATTTCCCAAAATCAATTTGATCATATTATTCGCAGTACTCTTACATCCATTTTTAATGTGGCTTTGGACGACCACGCGTGGCTGCAAGCCACACTACCCATTCGTTTTGGTGGGCTCGGTGTCTGCAAAATTTCTAGTGTAAGTGGGATGATCCGCTCTGCAGGTTGGTACGAAATAAACTTATTAATACGTCCACCAATACTGCTGAGCGTGCCCGCCTGCTCGCTGTCGGTGAATGGGAGTCAGGCCTCCGGCTTCAGGCGCTACCGTCACTCACTATAGGCACTACGCTGGGTTACACCACATTCCGGCTCGCTACGTTAATACGTTTGCGTCTGGGCGCTCCTTGCGGAGCTCCACATCGCTGTCAATGCGGTGAAGCAGTCGACTGCCTCAGACACCATGGCATATCCTGCAGCAAGAGCGCTGGACGGATGGCAAGGCATGCCAGCATTAACGACATCATCCGTCGGGCTCTTGTCTCCGCCGGGGTGCCAGCTGTTTTAGAACTCAATGGGTTGGCACGCGATGATGGAAAGAGGCCCGATGGAATGACCATAATGCCTTGGAAGTTGGGTAGGCCTTTGGTGTGGGATGCAACCTGTGTCGACACCCTCGCGCCATCCCATCTTCCTAGCACGGTGGGCTGTGCTGGGGCGGCTGCTGCAGGAGCAGAAAACCTTAAACGGCGCAAATATAACAACCTTATCGGGAGCTATATGTTTGAGCCGTTTGGGGTTGAAACACTTGGGGCTTGGGGTTCAAGTGCTCATCGAATTTTTCGGGACATCACCAAGCGGTTGGTTGACTCTTCGCGTGAACAGAAGGCTGACCTATTTTTAGCCCAAAGAATCAACATTGCCATCCAACGTGAAAATTTTTTGATGCCCAATGTGCTTGCCTTTTTCTATATTTTTTTCGTATTATATACTTGTATATAATTGTATATAGTATATATTAGTGTTAGCTTGTAAAAATAGTAATTAATCTGTAATATGTTAAATAAATTATTTACTACTAAAAATTTTTTTGTAACAGAGTGTTAAAGTTAATATCTAAGTAAAAAGCAAGAAATATTTACCTACCGACATACTTAATTATCATAAATATTTTAATGACAAAAACGCAAATCAAAATTTTATGTAAGTTAACTTCATAATTAAATGTTAACTTCAACGCAGTATTGTGTTGAAGTTAACATTTAATATAGCAATGAATAAGTACTTAAATTACTAATGTACCTACTTAATTAATTATCTAAAATTATGTAATTACGAATGCAAATCAAGTTTAAATTTATCTTTAGAAAACTAAGGCACTCGGCGGACGGTGGATCAAAACGGTCTATTATGCCGTATGTCAAAGCATAATAAACTACTGCATCACGGTGTGGGGTGGAACTACTAAGACAGTCTTCCTGCCTCTGGAACGAGCCCAGAGAGCGGTTCTCAAGGTTATGACCTCGAAGCGTTTTAGGTATTCCACCACGGCTCTCTACAGCGAATGTCAGGTCCTCACTGTGAGACAGCTCTTATCCTTGGTACTATTCTCCGCAAACATCCCTTTGTGGTTTACGATCCGAATGCTACCAAATACGTAGACACTTCGAAGTATGTTCAACTCACGGATGTAGAACGGCCCTTGCTCACTCTCATTTTGGTATACTGTCAAATCATTTATCTTGTTATAGGTCAATGTCAAGAGCTACTTCGTGACCTTGGTTTTGCATTCATTTAGACACATGGAAGCTAGTTGTAAAGCTGCATAGTGTTGAGATAAATGTTTTTTGTACAATTGAAGGTAATAAAACTTATTTTTTGTTTTTTATATCTTCCTTCTGTTTATGGAAAGTATTTTGTATGTTCGAAAAAACTTAGGACTGTTTCAAAAAAAGAAGCATATACTCGTAATATATTTCAATCATATTATGATTATATATTATATTAAATAGTATGTATGTGTATATAACCTATTTATATATTTGTGTACCTAGTTCTAAAATCAATTCAGCCTATCGCAGTCCATATCTGCTAGAAATACCTAGGCCTCTCTCAGGCTGCGCCACAACACCCTGTCCTCCGCCTTTTACGAGTACATCCAGATTGGATGTACTCGCAAAAGCCAGCCACCTTCTTAAGGTCGTCGCTCCATGTAGCTGGCGGGCATCCCACACTGCGCTTGTCAATACATCATGTCTACTCCAGGACTCGTCTGCTCCTCCGGCCACCTTCGGCAAACATGGCTTACCTACTGCCACTTCAGTTTGCTTTCTCTGCAAGCTATGTCAGGTACTCCGGTTCTTTTCCAGATAACTTCATTCCTGGTTTAATCTTTCAAAGAAACTCCAAGCATAGCCCGCATCGTAGCGCGCTGAGCGACCTTAAATTTGTGGCCTTACAGTTGGTTGGTTTGAATTAGTGCATTTGTATTTTGTACCTACATCAAATAATTTGGGCACAGGTGTACAGTCACCAAAAGAGATAAGTAACCAGGGTCGTCGGATATGATTGAAGTTTAGTAAGAAACCGCTGGATGTTTTCGGTTGAAATTTGATTTAATAAATGAATTTTATTTTCTTAAATTAATTATTGAAATTTTATTCGAAAACATCCATAGGTGTCTTTCTAAACTTCAACTATATCTGATGACGCTGGTTACTTATCTCCTTTGGTGACCGTGCTTTTTGCTTCACTTCTGGGTTAGGTTGTACCGTTGTTATTTCTGTTGTCAAAGGACTGCAAGGAATCAAAAGACTGCCAAGTAGGACTCGTACCGTACGAGTTGACTAAAATATTAAGATATTTTGGCTGCCAATACCAAAACTACAAACGTAGTGTACAGGAAAGTTTTATAAAAATGTGAATGTTATTTTAGTTAATTGTGGTGTATTACGACTTCTACGCCCACGTATTCGTGGGCAAAAGCTATAGATCGATATAAGTAAACACTAGTGTTTCAACTTGTCCTGTGTTAACTTGGTTGCAGGTAAACAGTTGCTTGGGTGGAGTAAACGTTCACTACAGACTAAATCAGGGAATTCCAGAAAGTTTTTTTTATAATAATAATATAATAAATATCCCTGGACATTTCACACAGCGCCATCTAGTCCCAAGCTAAGCAACCTAATGCTTGTGTTATGGTAACAAGATGGCTGATAAACTACTTATATACATTTTTTTTTGTAAATACATACATGTTATAGATAGATAAACACCGACACTCGGAACAAATACATGTAGGACTTACAAATATTTGTTCTGTGCGGGAATCGAACCCGCGACACGCAGCGCAGCAATCCGATCGCTCAGCCACTGCGCTAACTGTGTTGTCAAATGTGTCAGTTTGAATTAGCTGGAAGCTTTATTCAACATTGAGATACACCCGGGGGAAATAAAGCTGCCTTTATAAAATAACATACATACACATGAACATAAAATCACGCCTGTTACCCCCGAAGGGTTAGGCACAGTTGTTCCCACTTTTCGTTAGTTATGTTTAAGTCCCATGTAACAGTGAGCGAGCCTGTTACCATACACCAAGCACAAATCCAGACTTCGGGCTGCTACTGAAAAATTCTTAAGTAATAGAAAAACCCAAAATCACGTTACCCAACCTGGGAATCGAAACCAGGACCTCCTACTCAGTAGACCAACGAAGCGGGTTATCGAATTAATTTCTTAAAGAAAGGATTGCTTCATGAAACAAACACATTAGCCCACAAGACTGAAACACTGAATTAATATTAGGATAACAATATGAATCATATTAAAAATCGTAAAATGGTCACAAACTGACAATTCATAATATGATCTGTGTGCAATTCCTATCACAATAAAACTTTTTTGCAAAAAAATACAACCGACTTCCAAAAACGACACTACAAAGTGAAAAATAACTTTAATTTCGGAAGTCGGTGTCGTTGGGTTCGCATTTTCGTTGTTTGCCATCGACTTCCGAAATTAAAGTTATTTTTCACTTTGTAGTGTCGTTTTTGGAAGTCGGTTGTATTTTTTTGCAAAAAAGTTTTTATTTTTCACTTTTTAGTTGTTATTTTTACCAGTAATTTTGGTTTAAAAACCAAACTACTGAACCGTTTTTGATGAAATTTCTATGGGACCATTTGGGAAGTATGCCCTTTCCATCAAAAAAGAATTTTTCAAATCGGTTGGCAAACGACGAAGTTATGCGCGAACAAAAAAAAAAAAAAAATACAAACATCCGAATTGAGAACCTCCTCCTTTTTTAGAAGTCGGTTAAAAATAACATTCAAACTGTAAAAATAAAAAATAAAAAACCAATTTGATTAATAAAAACTGTAATGAAAAATTTACCGATAAAATTACGGTTTTCTTTTTTTTCATGCGGCAGTGTTTACAGTGAAATTTTACGAAAATTAGAGGAATTGCTAATGATCTGCTGGGAATTCAGGAAATAAATAGCTTTTAAAGGTATTGCTTAAATTGGCCTTTTTAGGCCCTCTGCTCGATACAAATATTCTGCCTCCCGCAGTACGACACCAATCACTCAACCACTACCATATGCGTTCGATCAATCCGGTCAATGTGGAAGATGGTGTCTTTTCAAGAATCCTCTCTCTCTCTCTGTCTATAGATACTTAGTTCTTTGTCTAAAGAGGTTTATATAAAAACTTTTTGCAAAAAAAAAAACAACCGACTTTCAAAAACGACATTACAAAGTGAAAAATAATTTTAATTTCAGAAGTCGGTGTTTTTGGGTTCGCATTTTCGTTGTTTGCCACCGACTTCCGAAATTAAAATTATTTTTCACTTTGTAATGTCGTTTTTGAAAGTCGGTTGTTTTTTTTTTGCAAAAAAGTTTTTATTTTCCACTTTTAAGTTGTAATTTTTACCAGTAATTTTGGTTTAAAAACCAAACTACTGAACCGTTTTTGATGAAATTTCTATGGGACCATTTGGGAAGTATACCCTTTCCAACAAAAAAATAATTTCAAATCGGTTGGCAAGCAACAGAGTTATGCGCGAACAAACATAAAAAAAAATACAAACATCCGAATTGAGAACCTCCTCCTTTTTTAGAAGTCGGTTAAAAACAATAGATATTAAAATTATCTATTATAATAATCAAACATTTCCCGGCTAATGATGTGTTAGAAGATGGGCGTCATAAGAACAGTAAAATAAGAATGACAGCAATTTATTTTGTATTATTCGTTATAGGAACCACGAGTTCATCCATTTCTAGTATCTGCACCTACGTAAGATAGCTTTGGGGATTATAGTTAGCCCCTTCATCAACTACACAAGTCATCCTTCCTCTAATTAAACTGAAAACTTGCACAGCCGTACCTGGTTGTGGATTGCAGTTTCACCTTTTGAAAATGAACCTCTCATGAATCTTGCTTTTAGATACACCAGGTCGTCTCTGCACCATTTAAAGAACATAGCATAATCAGCCTATACTGTCCCCACTGCTGGGAGACAGGCCTCCTCTCTGTGAGAGGGAGCGGGCTGTAATCCACCACCTGGGCCCAGTACCGGTTGATAGACGTCACGTTTTCCAATTGTCTGTTCTAGGACATGCTGGTTTCGTAGTTTTCCGTCACTGTTTTTTTTTTTTTTCTTCAGGATGGGAAATCACCAAATGACTCCTCCCGCTCTGGGTGGAGCAGAAGGGAGTGTCAGACTCTTACTGACTAAAACCCACCCGTGTTCCTTCCTTAGCCCTTTATGTTCCAGGGCAGCCGTAACCCTTTCGGACGATCCCGCTACCCTGGCAGGTTCCGTCACTGTTTTGAGAGCAGCCGGTCGATTCTGTGTAAATCTCACCGTGAAATCTTGCGTGGAGTGAGCTGTCAGTGTCTTCCCACTGACGCTAGGGATTGACCAAGCAAACATTTACAATCATAATCACAGAACAGATAAAAGAGGTTTTATCTGTTCTGTGATCATAATCGAGATTTTAATAATATTTTTATGCTAAGTAATTCTATTGCTCATTTTATATAATTTCAAAGCTAGTATTTTAGTTGTCAAAACATTCCTATTTTGTGGGGTTATAAAATAAAATAGAAAAACAGAAACTCAGTCAAGATCTCAATGTTGTATTTTTCTCATTTTTAGGGTTCCGTAGCCAAATGGCAACGGAACCCTTATGGATTCGTCATGTCTGTCTGTCTGTCTGTCTGTCCGTCCGTATGTCACAGCCGCTTTTTTCCGAAACTATAAGAGCTATACTGTTGAAACTTGGTAAGTAGATGTATTCTGTGAACCGCATTAAGATTTTCACACAAAAATAGAAAAAAAAACAATAAATTTTGGGGGTCCCCATACTTAGAACTGAAACTCAAATTTTTTTTTTTCATCAAACCCATACGTGTGGGGTATCTATGAATAGGTCTTCAAAAATGATATTAAGGTTTCTAATATCATTTTTTTCTAAACTGAATAGTTTGCGCGAGAGACACTTCCAAAGTGGTAAAATGTGTGTCCCCCCCCCTGTAACTTCTAAAATAAGAGAATGATAAAACTAAAAAAAATATATGATGTACATTACCATATAAACTTCCACCGAAAATTGGTTTGAACGAGATCTAGTGAGTAGTTTTTTTTTAATACGTCATAAATCGTAACGTAACGGAACCCTTCATGGGCGAGTCCGACTCGCACTTGGCCGGTTTTTCTAGACTAGTCCTTATATAGCTTGAGGTGCGACCGTGCACAGCTACTAGACTGATGTAAATACGCATCGACATTGTTTGTTATTATGAGCGATTGTAGATGGAGTCTAGTAAAGACTGCAACGATGTTCAGCGCTGATAATAACCCAAATCTATTCAATTAGAAGAGATAACCGAGTGTGTCAAGTCATCGAGTGCTAACGGTGTGCCTGGCTGTGGCTGACGGACCATAGACTGAATTCAACCCGACGACGTAGTAAGAGTGGCGTGATCACTTCACGCGATTCATTACATTTCGCTCGTGAATCGGGTGAAGTGATAAGATCACGCCGCGCTTGCGCGTTAGGCACTGCCATTTCCAAGAAGTGAACTAGTTTTTTTTTTGCTGTCATTGATGACCATGTACATATTATTATTATGTCTGTTCGTATTCGAGTTCAGTGACAATAATTAGTTCCTAATTATTTTAATGCTTTTAGACATTTTATTGTCTAAATCCACTGTCTTTTATCTGCCTAGCCTTTTCCCAACTATGTTGGGGTCGACTTCCAGTCTAACCGGATGCAGCTGAATACCAGTATTTTACATGGAGCGACTGCCTATTTGACCTCCAGAACCCAGTTACTGGGTAATACGATACCCCTTGGTAAGAAGAGCCCGAAAGTCTGACAACCAGTGTCAGACTTTCGGGCTTCTGACTACCCGTAACGACTGTCAAAGATCCACGAATAACAGCCGGGACCAACGGCTTAACGTGCTTTCCGAGGCACGGAGGGGTCTCGGTATGTAAAGATGGTCACCCATCCACAGACCAACCGCGGCAAGCGTAGCTTAACCTGACCGATCGACCTATGCGGCTGTTATTATTTAGCCACGGGCCCCTCCTCTAAATCCACTGTCTTTGTACATCTAAAAAGTTAATTTTATCAGCCTACAATGCCTACATTTGGTTTTCAACAAACTGATATTACTTACTTAACCGTATAGTTCGGAAGCGCCTCCGATTGGTCCCTAACACACGAACCTCCGTCGGCATGTGCGTTAGTTAAGACAATTAATAAAAGGCTCCTTTCATAATTAGGCGCACAAGTTTAATTTACTTACATTAATCAACTCTGTAAATGCGATAATCGCCATTTTCATGAGTGGTGGTTGAGGCTAAAAAACATCAAAATTGGGGATTTTGAACATCCACACCCCACTACAGGGGCAGTGAATAATACATCACTTAATTATTTGACGAATTCATCCATTGTTCAAATTAAATAAGTAGTGGTAATGAAGTGTTTTGCAGTTTTGATATTCAAAGTCGAAGTTTCGCGCCAATCTTGCGTTTTTACATTTTAACTTTTCACAAATATCACACACACTCATATAGATACGATTTAAAATGTGTCAAATGTAATTTAAAATGTTTTAAACAACAAGAAAGTGCCCATCTCGTAACGTCTTAAACAAACACAAGTTCAATAATACGCAATATTCATTACCACTAGGTACTCAATTCGTGTTCAAAATCGCAGAGTTCGCGGGACGCCGAGTCGCCGACCATTATTGTTTTTTTTTTTTTATTGTGTTGATGTGCGAAAGCGAAACGATTATTATGCCAAACGATTTTTTTTATTTCAATCGATTCGAGAAATTAATATGACGAATTTCAGAAATCGATTCTTACAAATTGAAATAAACTTATTTTAAGCATTATATACTAATCTAATAAAAGCATTACACATAGATTGTATCCCGTAAACATAATAAAACCCGTATTTTTGATGCTAGTAACCCTTATATGAACAAGTAGTTCGTGGCACTGGCAACCCTACGCCGAAGTGATGTTGCCATGGGTTACGAGCATCGCGTGAAGGGAGATTTTGTACATTCCGAACTACGCTGTAATCGATTTGTGCGTGCTCACACCTCTTCCGAATTAGCGTGTCATGTAGCGTGTGATAAGGATGTCCCGTGAATCGAAAAAGATGAAGTCTTATGAGTGAGCGCTGTCAACGGTTGTGATCTAATCGGATCTAAATCGGAAGGGAAATTATATATTGTTGAAGTGAGCGCTGTGGGCGATGATGGCCTAATTCGGAATAACCTAAATCTCCCGCCGCGCAAGCGCGTTAGGCACTGCCATTTCCAAGAAGTGAACTTGTTTTTTTTTTTTTGCTGTCAGTTGATGACCATGTACATATTATTATTATGTCTGTTCGTATTCGAGTTCAGTGACCATAATTAGTTCCTAATTATTTTAATGCTTTTAGACATTTTACTGTCTAAATAAACTGTCTTTGTACATTTAAAAAGTTAATTTATCAACCTACATTTGGTTTTCAACAAACGGATATTACTTATCCGTATAGTTCGGATTCGGAAGCGCCTCCGATTGGACCCTAACACACGAACCTCCGCGGGCATGTGCGTTAGTTAAGACAGTTGCTAGAAAGCTCATATGTTAACGCCATTATAAATCTTTCATAACTAAGTGCACAAGTTTATTAATTTACATAGACAATATTCAACTCTGTAAATGCGATAATCGCCATTTTGATGACAGTGGTGGTTGAGGCTTAAAAAACATCAAAATTGGGGATTTCGAACATCCACACCCCACTACAGGGGCAGTGAATAATACATCATATAATTATTTGACGAATTCATCCATTGTTCAAATTAAATAAGTAGTGGTAATGAAGTGTTTTGATATTCAAAGTCGAAGTTTCGCGCCAATCGTGCGTGTTTACATTTTTTACTTTTCACAAATATCACACACACTCAGATACGATTTAACATGTGTCAAATGTAATTTAAAATATTATAAACAACAAGAAAGTGCCTATCTCTTAGCGTCATAAAAAAACACAAGTCCAATAACACGTAATATTCATTACCACTACTCAATTTGTGTCCAAAATCGCAGAGTTCGCCGGCCAATCGGTGAATCGGCCATTATTGTTTTTTTTTTTTTATTGCTATGATGTGCGAAAACGAAACGATTATTATGCCAAACGATTTTTTTTATTTCAAGCGATTCGAGTAATTAATATGATGAATTTTAGAAATCGATTCTTACAAATTGAAATAAATACCAATCTAATCTAATAAAAGCATTGTTTATAATGGTGATTTAAGGCGGAAACACATTATTAAAACGTGACGCGACCCGATGAAACGCGATGCGTGTTGAGTCGAATCAAATGTATTGTTTTCTATAGACCAGAGTCACACTATGAACATCCGACGCGACGCCATGCGCGCACACGCCACTCGATCCAGACGTGCCAGGTCGGTGTGTTGCCCATGGTGGGGGTAAACACGCCATCCAACGCGGCGCGCGCGGTATGTTTCTAGACAACACCCAACGCCACGCGTAAGCCGTTCGAGAACTGTCACAGAGCAATTATATGCGTTCCCTATTCTTCAAACTGTCAAACGGAGTTTATGCTAATTTAATATTATTTTTTGTATTTATTTAGCGAAATGACCGACGAACAATTAATTAATAGTACATAAGTCCATACGATTCCACTGCTGTTAGCTAACTGGATTCAGAATTTGCTAGTATGTCGTGACGTCGCGTGTTGGTAATGTGCACGGTGCATATCGGGTGTCGACACGTTGCGTTGCGTCGCGTTTTTAACCCCCGACGCAAAAATGACGGCGTGTTATAATTTTGACGTCTCTCTCTCTCTCTCTGTGTGTGTGTGTGTATGTCTGTCTGTGGCATCGTAGCTCCCGAACGGATGAACCGATTTTGATTTTGTTTTTTTTTGTTTGAAAGGAGAATTTTTCAGGAGTGTTCAGTTCAGTTGTGTTGGAGTGTCAGCTATGTTTGATGAAAATCGGTCCAAGATGGCCGCCGCCACAAAATGGCGGATTACATATTTTTTTACAACTCCCTCAATATGGGTATCAAATGAAAGGGCTTGATTAGTAGAATACTATACACTATGATAAATTTCAAATCCAAGATGGCCGCCACAACAAAATGGCGAATTAAAAAAACCTGAACCTGACCTGACAAAATTACCAGAATCTTAAAACGCAAGAAAATAAAAGAAAAGAAATAATAACGAGTCCCTACAAAAAGCATGAAATAAAAAATTAAATAAAAAATTTAAAAACCTCCGACTGCGTGAAACCCTATATAAAGAAAAAAATAACCTTGAAATTATGACCCTACGTAAGTACAGACGCCAGCAGGTCAAGCTACCCGAAAGTGTCAAATTTTCCCAATCAACTTTGAACCTTAATGCTTTAGCGATAAAGTTAAAAATCTATTAAAGAAATTTGACAGATTGTAGTAGCTTGATGTGCTGGCGTCTGTACGTATGAAATTTTTTGATTAAATATTGTCCTGTCGGGGGGTTTTAACAATGTGTTTCCGCCTTAAATCACCATTATAAACAATGCTTTTATTAGATTAGATTGGCATTTATTTCAATTTGTAAGAATCGATTTCTAAAATTCATCATATTAATTACTCGAATCGATTGAAATAAAAAAAATCGTTTGGCATAATAATCGTTTCGCTTTCGCGCATCACACATAAAAATAAAAATAAAAAACAATAATAGTCGGCGAACTCTGCGATTTTGAACGTAAATTGAGTACCTAGTGTTAATGAATATTACGTGTTATTGGACTTGTGTTTGTTTATGACGCTAAGAGATAGGCACTTTCTTGTTGTTTATAATATTTTAAATTACATTTAAATTACAGACATAGGAGAATTTAGACAATAAAATGTCTAAAAGCATTACAATAATTAGGAACTAATTATTGTCACTGAACTCGAATACGAACAGACATAATAATAATATGTACATGGTCATCAATTGACAGCAAAAAAAAAAAAAACAAGTTCACTTCTTGTCTTGGAAATGGCAGTGCCTAACGCGCTTGCGCGGCGGGAGATTTAGGTTATTCCGAATTAGGCCATCATCGCTCACAGCGCTCACTTCAACAATATATAATTTCCCTTCCGATTTAGATCCGATTAGATCACAACCGTTGACAGCGCTCACTCATAAGACTTCATCTTTTTCGATTCACGGGACATCCTTATCACACGCTACATGACACGCTAATTCGGAAGAGGTGTGAGCACGCACAAATCGATTACAGCGTAGTTCGGAATGTACAAAATCTCCCTTCACGCGATGCTCGTAACCCATGGCAACATCACTTCGGCGTAGGGTTGCCAGTGCCACGAACTACTTGTTCATATAAGGGTTACTAGCATCAAAAATACGGGTTTTATTATGTTTACGGGATACAATCTATGTGTAATGCTTTTATTAGATTAGTATATAATGCTTAAAATAAGTTTATTTCAATTTGTAAGAATCGATTTCTGAAATTCGTCATATTAATTCCTCGAATAGATTGAAACAAAAAAAAATCGTTTGGCATAATAATCGTTTCGCTTTCGCACATCAACACAATAAAAAAAAAAACAATAATGGTCGGCGAACTCTGCGATTTTGAACACGAATTGAGTTGAGTACCTAGTGGTAATGAAAATTGTATTATTGAACTTGTGTTTGTTTAAGACGTTACGAGATGGGCACTTTCTTGTTGTTTAAAACATTTTAAATTACATTTGACACATTTCAAATCGTATCTATATGAGTGTGTGTGATATTTGTGAAAAGTAAAAATGTAAACACGCAAGATTGGCGCGAAACTTCGACTTTGAATAACAAAACTGTAAAACACTTCATTACCACTACTTATTTAATTTGAACAATGGATGAATTCGTCAAATAATTAAGTGATGTATTATTCACTGCCCCTGTAGTGGGGTGTGGATGTTCGAAATCCCCAATTTTGATGTTTTTTAGCCTCAACCACCACTATCATGAAAATGGCGATTAACGCATTTACAGAGTTGAATATTGTTAGGGACCAATCTGAGGCGCTTCCGAACTACACGGTTACCTATGTAAGTAATATCAGTTTGTTGAAAACCAAATGTAGGCATTGTAGGCTGATAAAATTAACTTTTTAGATGTACAAAGACAGTGGATTTAGAGGAGGGGCCCGTGGCTAAATAATAACAGCCGCATAGGTCGATCGGTCAGGTTAAGCTACGCTTGCCGCGGTTGGTCTGTGGATGGGTGACCATCTTTACATACCGAGACCCCTCCGTGCCTCGGAAAGCACGTTAAGCCGTTGGTCCCGGCTGTTATTCGTGGATCTTTGACAGTTGTTACGGGTAGTCAGAAGCCCGAAAGTCTGACAACCAGTCTTACCAAGGGGTATCGTATTACCTACTTACCCAGTAACTGGGTTCTGGAGGTCAGATAGGCAGTCGCTCCATGTAAAATACTGGTATTCATCTGCATCCGGTTAGACTGGAAGCCGACCCCAACATAGTTGGGAAAAGGCTAGGCAGATAAAAGACAGTGGATTTAGACAATAAAATGTCTAAAAGCATTAAAATAATTAGGAACTAATTTATGTCACTGAACTCGAATACGAACAGACATAATAATAATATGTACATGGTCATCAATGACAGCAAAAAAAAAAACAAGTTCACTTCTTGGAAATGGCAGTGCCTAACGCGCAAGCGCGGCGTGATCTTATCACTTCACCCGATTCACGAGCGAAATGTCATGAATCGCGTGAAGTGATCACGCCACTCTTACTACGTTGTCGGGTTGAATTCAGTCTATGGTCCGTCAGCCACAGCCAGGCACACCGTTAGCACTCGATGACTTGACACACTCGGTTATCTCTTCTAATTGAATAGATTTGGGTTATTATCAGCGCTGAACATCGTTGCAGTCTTTACTAGACTCCATCTACAATCGCTCATAATAACAAACAATGTCGATGCGTATTTACATCAGTCTAGTAGCTGTGCACGGTCGCACTTCAAGCTATATAAGGACTAGTCTAGAAAAAAAGAGAAAAATAGAACATTGAGATCTTGACTGAGTTTCTGTTTTTCTATTTTATTTTATAACCCCACAAAATAGGAACGTTTTGACTACTAAAATACTAGTTTTGAAATTATATAAAATGAGCAATAGAATTAGCATAAAAATATTATAAAAATCTCCATTATGATTGTAAATGTATGCTTGGTCAATCCCTAGTATCAGGTGGAATGACACTGACACTTCACTCCACGCTCACTTCACTTGAGATTTCACGGTGATATGGTTACAGAATCGCACTGCAGTAGTGATAACATAATTTACACAATGTAAGGTGCCTGTCTAGGTTCGAAACTACCTACAGACAAAAAACGTACTTTCTCATAAATAGATAAGGGAAAAGATGTAGGTGTTTGTATTTCACTGTAAGTCGATTAAGTTTATAGCTAATTCTATCCACACTTACAGGCGTGATCCAATTATGTATTTATAGTCTGACTTAAGTGCCTATGTCTGTCGCAGACTTTGCAGTCTTTGAGCTAAAAGACTAGCGTCTGTGAAACGTAATATTACCACTTAAAAATAATACCTAGTAAAATATATGACATAATAGTAAAAAGTTATTTCTCGACATCACTCTTAGCCTCCCTAACCCGTCACAAACTTGCCTACTAGAAGCAGTTTGCATGTAAGCGCTCTACTTTTTTTTTATTGGAAATGGCATCTCGCAGTTCAGCCTACGAGGTTGTCGTCTGCTTAAACGGGCTTGCCTATGGATGTCTCAATAAATTAAGGCCTCCAGCCAGGGCTTAAAAAACTTAAAAATTAAGCGACTACACGGTAAGGGCACCCCCTGTGGGGTACGGACCTCGGCTTAGGGCGTCGCTGGGAGAGGGTAGCAAGGGACAGGCTGGTGTTTTGAGCATCGTACTCAAATACACGAACGGCACGCTGTCGACGGCTGCCGTTGAACCGAGTCGCCCATGTGTATGCGCACTTTGTCTTTTTCATAGGAATTTTCAATTAGTATAAGAAGGCTTATAATCAAATACACTATTTGCTATGATACACTTGAAAATAATAAAATAACGAACACACATACAAAATGCGGTGTGTGACTCAAGGTTGCACCACATGGGAATCCAGCTCAGTATTGTGTCTGGCAAATATACCTACCTACCTGACATTGGTATTCTGCTGGATCCCTGCAGTGACATACGGACGTCAAGCAGACGAGATATGTAAATACGCCAATTATTGGTATTGAGAATGTACGTACGATTCAAAATATTAACAGGTCGTACGAGTTGACATTTCATCATCGCGTGATTTTTTCATCCAATAGTCGTTGAGAAGTTTGTTTCTTTGTTAGTTTTGTTTCTTATGGTCTATTCCTAAAGTATCTGATGAAAATGCAAACAAACGGATCAGAAAATGTACCTGTGGATGCCAATTCGTAGTGCCACTTATAAACTGAATGCTTTAAACTCGAAATTCTAATTAGATCTTTTTTGGAGGGGTCCGTGGCTAAATAATAACAGCCATACAGGTCGATCGATCAGGTTAAGCTACGCTTGCCGCGGTTGGTCTGTGGATGGGTGACCATCTTTACATTCCGAGACCACTCCGGAAAGCACGTTAAACCGTTGGTCCCGGCTGTCTTTTGTGGATCTTTGACAGTCGTTACTGGTTGGCAGTAGCCTGAAAGTCTGACAACCAGTCTTACCAAGGGGTATCGTATAACCCAATAACCGGGTTGTGGAGGTCAGACAGGCAGCCGCTCCATGTAAAATACTAGTATTCAGCTGCATCCGGTTAGACTGGAAGCTGACCTCAATATTGGGACTCAATAGTTGGGAAAAGGCTAGGCAAATTATGATTAAACATGTTTTTCATTTGAATGTTGAGATTAATATTATGAACCTATTGGTACCTGTGTTGATGGTGATGGTATACGATGATTTCCCACCTAAAAAAATAAATAATTAAAGGCCACCCCCATGGGGTACGGGCCTTGGCTTAGGGCGTCGACGGGAGAGGGCAACAATGGTCAGGCTGGATCGGAACTATAAACGCTCTATGATTTTCACGATTATATTTATAGTAGTTTCGAGTGTATTTTTGTTATGAACCGGTTCATACGATATTTAAGAGGTTAAGAAACCATCACAAGCGGAGCATGAAACTATTATATAATCGGTCGCCTTGTAGATAAACTTAGCTAGACTGAAATATCCTGAACAAGCAAAACAGACATGATAATTTGTTAAAGGTCACCCTGCACCTACCATTGGCACTTATCAAAGAGGCTAAAATTAAATGGCTACAAACCGGTGCTAAAATATTAAATCAACTAGAACGTTGCTCCGTGGTTTTGACTACTTATGCTATATTTACATAGAACTAGATGTTGACGAAAATAACACATTCCCCCCTCCCCCTTTTTAATCCTCTTTTTAGTATTAAAGTAAATAAATTCGTTGCATGGTACCCTAAAATGATAATGAAAAAATATGAAGTTTCAAATTAAAATGAATAACCTTAATCCGGGATGGTTCAAAATCTTATCATTCTTTAACTCTTTAGGGCTGATTGTTAAATCATCTGATAATTTTAATCGAGGAATAACTTTGACAGTTATTAAATAACTGTCAAAGTTTTTGTATGAAATTTTCATACAAAAACTGTCAAACGTCAATTTTATTCCTCTAATAAAAGTTATCTGGCTATGGAGAAATCGCCGAAAATAAATGTGAAAGTTTGTATGTTTGATACTCAATCACACAAAAACCACTGAACGGATTTGGATGAAAGGCACACAGATTCATTTTATAACCTGTATTACCACAACATATACCTTTTATTCCGATATTCCCACAGGATCGAGACTCAGGCGGGTAAAACTGCAGGGCGGTGCTAGTGGGTAAGATTTTTTTTGAGCTGCATCAAATTGTTGAGTTTATTTTATTTAAAGAAAGCAAGTTTTTCCATCTATTATTTTCATAGTGAGTCTAAATAACAGTGTTCTTCAATTTTAATTTCCAATAACGTTTTTTTTTTTTTTTTGATCTTTGCATAAGCAGCCTATAATGTTCTCACTATTTGGGAACAGGCCTCCTTTTTGCAAGAGGGGCTGTAATCCACCACGCGGGCCCAGTGCGGGTTGGTGGATGTCACATGTATTCGACTTTTTGGTTCTGGGACATGCCGGTTTCCTCACAATATTTTCCTTCGCCGTTTTGAGAGCAGTGGTGATGAAATAATTTACACAAAGTTAAGTGCCCCGTTTGAATCTACAAACTACAACTCATAGTCGCGGCTGTTTCCACTGGGTCAACACTGCTCTTATTTTAATAATGCTTTTGAGCTTGTCATGCCAAAAGAATATGATTGGTTCCTAAGCCGAGAACCAATCATTTTCTTTGCTATGCATTAGCATAGCAACGGTAGTGAAACCGTTTTTCGAAGATGTTTTCCGCAACTAAATAAAGATTTCAGAGAAACACAAAGGTAACAGGAAATGCTACAGATTTTTCTTCAAAACACGAAGATACTTTTTCTGAACATTAATATTTCATAGATTAGGTACTTACTTAAGAGCGCGTATAAAGCAAAATTACCAATCTTATATTTGATTTTACATGAAAAATTCCGGACCAAATCTTAAAATAAAAATGTATGAATAACTGCATGATATTTCTGAGGGTTCACTTTGATCAAAAACATGAAATAATAACATTTCCTCGATAGAAAAAAATCACGAAGTAACCTTTAATTCTCATATTTTTCCGTTTTGTACTCAATACGGTAATGCCTATTGCGACAAAAATTTGATAATTAATTATATTTATACAAGAGTAAAGGCTGTGCTTAGGCATTTTATGTAATTCCTTTTAGTTTTGGATTTTTTACGATATAACAGTTTTGGCGCATACTACGTTTTTTTTTTCTATACTAAAATTTTACTAGCTTTAGGCGCGCTCTTAAGTAAAAGTACGAGTCAGAAGACCTCTTTGAATAATTTGTCGGTAAAGCTTTTAAAAATCTCAAGTTCTTCATTAGTTTGTTCTTTTACTTTGCAGGAAACATCTTTTTACCATCTGCTTATAAGAATATGGGTTCTTACAAGTAATGTACCAGGAACAAACACGACAGAGTATCTACTAACAGCAGACTAGGATGACTGATATGGACAGTATGCAAACAAAACAGCTCATATTTATTTACTCGGCTCCTTATGGTCCTTTGTCCGTTCGGTTTATGTTAATTTACGTATTGTTAATGCTTTGTAAGTATATATCTACAATGTACCATTTACCAAAGACACCGAAGCCATTCCGTAGGTAGGTCTAGTTACAATTAGAGATGGGTCGAGGGCAAAAACAAATATGGACAAAATGGGCATAAACTTGGCATATTGGGCATAAATGAGTTGACGCCCAAATAAATGCCCGATCGCTGGGCATAAAAATTAATAACTTTGTTTTGTAAAAAATAAAGCAGGAACTTAACTTAAAATGAAACTTAATGTCAGTAGGTATTTTGTAAATTAAAATTTTAATGAAATATTCAGTCATAAGATATCAGTCTTGTTAAAAAAAAATTTTTTGCAAAAATAAACAACCGACTTCCAAAAACGACACTACAAAGTGAAAAATAACTTTAATTTCGGAAGTCGGTGTCGTTGAGTTTGCATTTTCGTTGTTTGCCACCGACTTCCGAAATTAAAGTTATTTTTCACTTTGTAGTGTCGTTTTTGGGAGTCGGTTGTTTTTTTTTTTGAAAAAAAGTTTTTATTTTTCACTTTTCAGTTGTAATTTTTACCAGTAATTTTGGTTTAAAAACCAAACTACTATCAAATCGGTTGGCCTGCGACAGAGTTATGCGCGAACAAACATAAAAAAAATACAAACATCTGAATTGAGAACCTCCTCCTTTTTTAGAAGTCGGTTAAAAAATCGCCGTACACGCTATTGTTTACGTTTGACGTATTTATACGTCCTGCTCGCTTATCAGGTAAAGATTATATCAATTACTGGTTTATTGCAATATATTAGCTATAATCCAATATGTTTTTGTGAATTTACCTTTTCCGCACACTCAAATATAGCTATTTGAATAAAAAATTTAATAAAAGTTTTGCCCAGGCAAAAGGCATTTATTGGGCGTTTATGGGCATTTATCCGGCGTTTATTCAATGCGCCCAATATGCCAGGGCATTAACCCATCTCTAGTTACAATACATGAATGAAAATGTTAAGAACGTTAAAAGTTAATCTTACTTGTACATTGTTACTTTACTACTTGCTTGGGGCTAAGTAATACTAGCCGCAAGGGTCGATCGATCAGGTTAAGCTAAGCTTGCCCCGGTTGGTCCGTGGTTATGTGACTATCTTTACACACCACGACCCCTCCATGCCTCGTTAAGCCGTTGGTCTCGGTTGTCATTCGTGGATCTTTGACAGTCGTTACGGGTCATCAGAAGTCCGACAGTCTCACAACCAGTCTTACCAAGGGGTGTCGTATTATCCAGTAACTGGGTTGTGGGGGTCAGATAGGCAGTCGCTCCATGTAGAAAACTTGCTAGGCTATGATGAGATACCTGTAAAGAATTCAAATAGGTACCTACTAGTCTAGTCTGTTTTAATAAACTTCAATGATTTTGTATTTACACGAGAAATGCTGAAATCGGAATATGAATAAACGTTTTCACGTCGGCACAACATTAAAAATGGAATTTTGACCCATTTGACCTACTTATGGTGTTAGACTTGTGATAAATGTCATATTTTAATTCTCATAAAGGTAAAATTACATATATTATTATTTATTGACATTTATATTGCATTTATTATTGTATACAAAATTCCTTATTTCATAACGCGACCCCCCCGACCCAGTTGAGCCAACCGACGCCGACGGTTATGATATTTTATTTTATGTGACAATTTAATGAGATTTAACTTTATATCTATTCAGTTATTATTTTTTTAGTATTTATGTTAATGATATAATGAATTTAATTATTTTTTATGTAATGTTGATTTGTATAAGTATTGGGACTTGGTGCCTGAGTAAATAAATAAATAAAATAAACATTTAATTGATTGTAAACAATATATACCCAACTAAGTATTTACATTAGGTACTAAATTAAATGACTAACTAATATTATAAATGCTAAAGTAAGTTTGTTTGATACGCTTTCACGCTAAAACGGTTCAAAGGATTTGGATGAAATTTGGCACGTGACCTGAAAAAGGACATAGACTACTTTTCATCCTGGATTGCAGATGAAGTCGCGGGCAACAGCTAGTTGTACAAATAAATACAAAAAATCCTTTTGTTTTTTTGGGAAGAATGTTTTTTTCAAGAATTTAATTGAAATAAAGCTTTACTATAAGTCTTATCGCTGTAACGATTTCGATTTGTAACAAACTGACTGACAAACTAATGACAACTGATGGACTGGAAACTTAAAAGAGGAAAATAACAAGCAGTTCCTACTCTAGTTGTAATAGCAATTTCGCTAGCAATCAATATAAACCGGCTACTTTAACAAAGTACTTTCACATATTAAATTAAACGTATGGAAGAATGATTTATTTGCCATTTTATTATTATCAGCCTGTGATGTCCCTCTGCAGGGCAAAAGCCTCTCTGCTCTCTTTACACTTCTGTCTGTTCATAGCTGCCAGAGACCAGTTCTTATTAAAAGAGTCCAGCTCATCCCGCCATCTCCGTCTGGGCCTACGGTGATGTTACTTGCCCATTAATTTAAAGCAGTCATAACTTCATGCACTTACGGTTTTGTACCTATTAATGAATTGTTTAAAATTTAGCGCCTGATGTTTTGGTAGTGATCTATTGCCGCAAATCACCAAGAATGTTGTCTTTTTAGCAGGCGCTATCAGACGCGTACGTTGCCGTTGTAACAAGGTTCCGAGAGCTTTTGAACGTGCTTCTACTTTAGCCTTGCCTAAGTACTGGTTTTCCTGTCACGAATCCGTCTGCCAAACTGGTTAATAATAGAAGATAGGTACATGGTCCTTGAGAGGTCGTTACAGCGGTGGCCTTTAACATGTTATTCTATTGTACAGTCGACCGAACGTCTGTGGTAATTAATACTTTGACCTTTATCTGGCCTAAGCCAGATAAAGGCCAAAGTATTACCACAGATGTTCGGTCATTCGGTTATTCTATTGAAACTCCAGACAATGCTAACATTGTCTGGAGTTTCAATAGAATAACCCCACGTCCTAACCAAAAGCGCTCGTTGCATGATCCATGACCTGCGTTAGGACATAGGATATAGTATGTTCCCGTGGAATAATTTCCGACTTCGACGGGGGTGAAGCCGCGGGCAAAGGCTAGTAAACTATATTTTTTTCGTTTTTACCAGAATTGCACTTAAAAAATACAATAAAAATAAATCTATACCTACATATAAATAAATAAACTTGACGTCACTGTTTGTAATGTCAAAATAACAGCTTTTTATGAATTGCATACTATGAAAATATACCTACATTGGTACTTATAACAAAGAAACAATTTTTTTTTTGTCTGCCTGTCTGTCTGTTTGTTCTGCCTAATATCCGAAACAACGGGCAGATATTTAGCTGATATTATAAGGCTATTTTAAACTGAGGCTACTTTTATTTTACAAATAGAATCTTAAAATCCAATTAGTTTTCCGACAGGCACGCGAACGAAGTCGCGGGCACAGTTAGTGTAAATATAGATACCTATAATCTTACACATAGTAAGTAATATAGGAAGCCATGGTAGGAAGTTATCCACAATCCTTATCCTGAATGTTACTGATAATAGATATCCGCGAAATGTAAATTCCTTATCAACGTAACAGTGTTATCCTCAACCTCGAATAATAATACTATAGTTTATAATGGTTTATTGTACGGTCGCGGTCATTAATGTAGCATTACCTTAAGGACTATATTGCTCTGATCGCGCGGTAAAGGCCGTACCGCACGGGTCGATCGATCAGGTTAAGCTAAGCTTGCCACGGTCGGTCAGTGGATGTGTTTCCAATATCTTCTATTCTTCTATACTTATAATAAATCTGTAGAAGTGAAAATTCTGTACATTGAAAATATCAAAAAAATAAATGGCAGGGGGTGTTACTAGACCGACACCGAACCCAAAAATGTGATTAAAAAAATTTTTGTCTGTCTGTCTGTCTGTCTGTTTGTTCAGGCATCACGCAAAAACTACCGGTTCGATTACGATGAAACTTGGTATAATTATTCTTTAATATCCTGGGCACCACACTGGGTACTTTTTATCCCGAAAAAGTATATACAATAAAAAACAAACTTAATTTTGCGGTTCGATCCCTAGACCAGATTACTGCACCAACCGCAAATAATAAGTTTGTCGTAGGTTAAGTCACCCGCAATGGAGTTCATTTTATTCCTTTTAGATTTTAGAGTTATTTAGGTTTATTTTTATATAAGTTAGGTATAGATTTTAATTTTAAAGTATAGGTAGTATTTGATAGTGTACGTAGTGACCGTAGGTTATTTTATAATACTGTTAGGTAGGATTAGTCATTCGTATAGATATTAGTTTTTAGGGATTTTGCTTATTTATTGAGTTTAGATTAATTATCATCAGAAATAGGTTTATTTAGGTAGGTAGGTATTTAATTTTCTGTTATTGAGTTTTTTTTTTTAATTAGGTAGGTACTTAGGTAAAGATATCATATAGGTACCCTCTTAATCACCACTAATGAGACACAATTGGTTTTCTATTGTAATTAGCCACAAAGGGCCCGCGAGATAGATGGCATTCTGGGGAAGCACATAGGTACATTTTATCCTGTTAGCACGTTCCCGTGGGATAATTTCCGACATCCACGCGGCCGAAGCCGCGGGCAGAAGCTAGTATGGAATATTGCGGTAATCAAAAGTGTTTAACAATAATAAGTGACATTTATTATAATTTTTTCGTTCGATAGACAATGATGCACGCGTTCTTTTTAAAATCTTAATTTCACTTGACTTGATGATTTACCAGATTACTGTTATCAGGAAAAACACAATATACCAATTTCCACTCTTAAGCGGTATAACTTTTAATTCTTTAATACATATACGAGCTGGGAAACTAACTACATACGTACAGACGCCAGCAGATCAAGCTACCCGAAACTGTCCAATTTTCCTAATCAACCTTGAACCTTAATGCGATAAAGTTGAAAATCTATTAAAGAAATTTGACAGCTTGTAGTAGCTTGATGTGCTGGCGTCTGTACATACGTGGCTTACGCCTTTTTCCGATGGGGGTAGGCAGGTGGCACCTGCTACAGTCCGTACATACTCTTTCTGCTTCGTTTACGTTCATGGTTCACGCACACCAGTTGCGAGTCCTACGCACCTGAAAAGCATCCAGCACACCTTTCTGAAAAACATCACCAATAAGGTGATACCTAATTATTTACATTTAGGACGGTCACAAAATAGTATTTAAATGATCAACTTCACAACATATTCTACATACGTCCAGACTAGATCTAGTCACACGTATCATATACTATTTTACAGTTCGAGTGGCCTAAACCCGCACTTACGTGACTAAGTGCGGGTTTAGGCCACTTTTCCGCGTAAAAATCGACTACTTAGGAACGTCACAGAAAAACGTGACTTAACTACAGGTTCAAAACACACAGTGCTATAAACAATATTTCCACCACTTGTGAATATGGTTGCTTTTACAACAACAAATAACACAGTGAATGTAGTACGGCGTAGTAGTGTAGAAATAAAAATCAAAACGTCACACATAACTTTTCCCTTACTCAGAATTTCTTCAATCTTATGAATAATACTTTTCTCGACCTACCAAGCTAACTCAGGATTTCGGGTAACCAGAAGCCATATTATACCGAGGGCACGGCCATGACTTCTGTGGCCTTTATACAATTTCTTTCATACATGACTTTTATACAAAGTGCTATAGCGAATAAGTCTCCTAGGCTATTTCCACATTTTCTCTGAACTCTTACACTAAGGAGCTCGTTATACGGCAAGGAGGTTGTGGAAATTGTTGAGGACTTCGCCGTACATCAAGTATTGTGACGTATCGTCACTAATATGCCTGAGCGTTCTTCCAGCTATTTAGACTTAGTGCTTGGCTGTACCGCATTAAGCACACTTTTTGCACACGGTACTTTTATCAGTTACCCAGAGAAGTACAGTCTGCAAAATAAATTCAATATAAAGAACGATTTATGGTTTTCAATAAATACCCAAAAACCCTGTGCCGAGCGTTCAAAGAGTAAACATAAATTAAAACGTTCAAAATCTAAAAAAAAAAAATTAAAATGTAGGGAAATTAGAGAATTTTTTGACAGATTGAGACTGAGATCAGACTGTGAACGTTCTTAAAATTACGAGAATTGCCCCTCTGATCTTAGTCTCAATCTGTCAAAAAATCCTCGTAATTTCTCTACATTTTGACAAGTTTTTGACATTTGTTTGTCGCCGAGATGAGACTGCGACTAGATTTTGTATATTTTAAATTACGAGAATTGACCTTCTGGTTATGGCGGCACTTGCTTTTAGGCTGGTGTTTAAAGCAGAAAAATTGCTTGAAGAAAAGGCTTCTAGAAATGTCTACAAAGTAGTTTTAGTATTAACCTTACTTTTATTGCTTTACCATCTTGAATAACTTTAACCAAGTAACTCACTCTGTATTTTTTTCCTCTTTCACTCTGTATTTAGATTGTTCTGCTTTCAGTCTCCCCAGAAAGAAAAAACATTTTGTTGATTTTCCTTGTTTACTTATGAACAGACACTTCGTTGTCTACTTGAATAATAAAGTTTTAAGATTATTGCCAATGCTGTTGACAACCATCAATATAACTTGCTACTGGGGTTCTTTCTGTATTTAAGTATCTTCAGTGGGCACTGAGGCAACAGACAAAAATAGTAACAAACTTTGTATGTCATGAGTTTGTCCTAATTTTTTATCGTTATAAATGATAATGATAAATGATAATATTCTAGCCGTAGGGCCTTCTTTTTTCGTTTAAGTACTTATTTAATAATAATAAATCATTTATTTCGGACTCTCACATATCCATATTATTTTTAGTACTTACCACAAAAATACTTATAAACTAAGTAGGTAATAACTTAGTTTTTTTGTTGTAAAATTGCTTTTAATTATTTTTTTGTTTCAAAATTGTGCCAAATTACCCCATTAGCAAAACTGTTTAAATCGTGTGTTGTGTGTGTTTAGGTGTGAAACGTTTTACAGATTATTAATAGATGGCGTCATATTATGTCTTGTTCCTTATTTGGTATTTGGTTCCTGGTTACTATTTTTGAATCGGAGTAACTTTATAATATTACGTAAATTTTACCTACGTTGCGAGATCGCACATCACATCACGCCACCGTGCAACGGCGCGGCGCGGCGGCGGCGCGGCGTCAGTGCAGTAAGCAGCGAGTATCGGAAAGAGCGAGATCAAACGTAGCTCGTGTGTCGCTGCTGGGGCCCGTGCGTGCGTAGTGTTTGTATAGAAATATTTGGAAATCTAGTTTTTCTGTGTTTTAGCTGTACAAACAACAATATTAGTCTGGCTGATGTAATAGGGCGATAATAAATAATGACTAATGAATAATGATAATGCCTGGTGTGCAACGAGGACTTAAATATAAGTTTTTTACTTAACTACCTTATTTCATACTATATAGTATTTGTTACAGCTGCTAATATAAAAAAAACAGTGCCTATTGGTAATAGATAAAGCGACGTATGTGTGACTTCTATGTATAAGTAACTCGTGCGCGATAACTTCAAACCCGCGTGACTACCCTGCACTTTCCCGATGGCTCTCATGTTGCCATTTTTCGTACCTACCTACGACGTCACGGTGATCTGATCTCAACTTATCGCGCATGGGCAGCAGGTAGAGAGAAATTGGCCGCTAAGTTATGGTCAATTGAACATACCTAAATGAATTCAGTAAGTTGGGTTGTTTTAAATAGCTGCGATCGTTGAAGTCGACAAATTAGAATTACCGGTAGGTAATTCTAACCTTGAGCGCTGGACGCAGTAGTGGGGGTAAGTTCGCTCATAAGCGCTATATACTAAAATTGACTACTGCCCAACTCAAGGTCAGCGCTCAAGATCCGTGCCGTATTACCTACCCCAGCTGTTGAGCGACTAGAAAATCGCACGGCAGCGCGAGCGCGCAGGCTCGCCCGCGCTGCCGCGCGGTTTTGTAGTCTGTACCCCCAAATGTTATAAGATTAGTCAGGACAAATGTTTTATTAAAAATACCTATATTCTGTGGATTATGTACAATTTTAATTTATTCTGACATAACTTTTTTATTTTGTTTCAGAGTATTAACAGCTCGAATCTCGTGAAACATCTTAAAATTCATAAAACAGAATATGAAGAAGTCATATCACTCAATATGAAACAAAAGGATACCACTCAAACGTCAATCAATTCGGAAATTATTACCAAAGAATGCACTAATCTTGTAACTTCATTCATGGCCGTCCTTTAGCTCTCCTTAATGATGAAGCATTCCAAAACATTCTATCTTTAATACCTGACTGTGGGGCAAAATTGTGTTCTCGAAAAATTAGAAACAATATAATTGAAACTGCTGGAAGTTTATGTATAAGCATGGCTAAAAACCTACGGGCCAAAACAATTTGCATTAAAGTAGATGTAGCATCACTTTCACTCAGAAGTTTTATGGAATTAAACGCCCCATATTTAGAAGAAGGGACTATTGTATTAAAATTGTTCAAAAATAAAATTTAGCAATAATAGAACTATTGGAAAGACATACTTCAGAACACCTGAAAGAACAAGTTTTATTTGTTTTGCAAAGGTTCAGGATTGGCCTAGACAACATCTATAGTTTGACTACAGATAATGGAGCCAATATGCTCAAGATGGGTAGGCTACTAAACGAACAAATAAATGTTACAAATCAGAGGAATTCTACTGAAGATGGAAATGTTAACATGGAAAACTTCAGCGATCAAAATGATATCGAAATGGAGGAACAAAGTACGGAAAATATGGAAGGTACTGAAAATATCTCAATTGATTCAGATTGCGACTTTGAATATGACGCTGATTCTCGGTTCGATATTGATAGACAAAACCAGTTCACTAAAACAATTACTTCGTCACTGTCAATGCAGTTTCATGAAAACACGACTCAGCAAAGAAACAGAGCTATAATAAGATGCGCAGCACATACGTTACAGTTGTCTGTTCTAGAAGTTTGGAAAGGTTTCTTCCCCTAAATGTGATACTTGTGGAATCATAGATGATGTATACCATTTGTTGATGGAATTTGTTCAATTTAATGCAGGGTAAAATTGAATCTGGACAAATTGCAGGTCAGAATCATGAATTCTATACTTGCAAACCCTAATAGTTACAAACTCTTCAAGCAACTTGTAGAACAATAAAAAAAAACTATTATCATCTTATGTTATGCTAATAATGTATAATAAACTAGTGAATAAGATTAATCGGACTGACATATACATGTAGTACTTATAAAAGTCCAAAAACAACAGAATAAAAAATTTAAAAATTTTGCAATAGTACACAAATCAAACAAGTCATTAACGACGGAAGAAAAGGAGATCGGACGGGTGTGGCCCAAGTGGCGTCTGAGCATGACGCTTAGTTTTTTTGAAAGTTCATCAACCAAGCTAACTTTTTTTGTATGGGTACAAAAAAATTTAACCTGGGAGGAAAAAGTTACAGGGTGTATTAAAATTAAAATACTCATAGTTATATCGAGCTATTTTAAACCATTTATTCAATTAGATCTATTTCTTTTAACTTAATTGTTTGAATAATACTCTGTTTTTGAAAAAGTATTTAAAAGTATTTGAATAAAACTGTTTCTGAGAAAGGATTAAAAAATGCAATCATTGAAGAAGAAAACATAAAATAACCTACTATACAATATATTTCATCGTAAGTACTAAAATGACATAGGACAATATAGGGTAACAAAAAAAAAGTATTTTAACTGAAAACTGAACTAAACTAACAATATACATATTTTCCAGAAAGGCTGCAGGATGTTCTACGTTCTCGTAACAAGCCCCACCCGAGATACCACACTAAGCTCATGATGTGCGCGCAACATCCGATTGTCCTTTTCCCTATGATACAACTACAGTAATAATGTTGAATGCCCTGTAGTCCTTCCTCCTCATACATTATGTATGTATAATAGCAATCAAACACATCAGTATTAAACACAGCCGGTAAACAGTGGACGAATAACAGAATAGGTAACGCAGTTCAAACACAAACGTATCGCATCAAACAGCAGCAAGCGGAGAGAATGACTGCCAAAGACAGTAACAGTGTAGCGGGATCGTCCGAAAGGGTTACCGCTGCCCTGGAACATAAAGGGCTAAGGAAGGAACACGGGTGAGTTTTAGTCAGTAAGAGTCTGACACTCCCTCCTGCTCCACCCAGAGCGGGAGGAGTCATTTGATGATTTCCCATCCTCAAAAAAAAAAAAAAAAAGACAGTAACAGACTCACAGACTGACTGTCAGTCATTCCTGCCAATGACAGTGACTGTCACTGTCATTGACAGCCATTCCTGCCAATGACTGCTAATGACAGTGGCAGTCACTGTCATTCATGCCATAACATTTTTGTCTCTTTTCTAATGAGGTTAGGTTAGGTTAGGTTTAGGTTCTGGAGGTGGCCCTCAGCAAGTCGGAGGCCATGCTGTTTCATGGCCCCCGGCGGGCGCCGCCGCCCGGCTCACACGGGCGCGGCTGGGGCGCTATTAACGCTGCTTCCCAATCTGGGGGGCCCGACGCCGCCTGTAGGCGGCTCTATGTGAAGATCGTGCGATCGATGGCCCTGTATGGGGCCCCGGTGTGGGCCTCTCACCTGACGGCCAGCAGTATCGTAATATTGCGAAACCGCAGAGAGTGATGGCCGTCAGAGTCATCAGGGGATATCGCACGATCTCCTACGAAGCGGCCAGCGTACTGGCTGGATCCCCGCCCTGGGACCTCAAGGCGAGAGTACTTACGTCATTGTATCGGTGGCGCGAGGAAGCGAGAGCGCGGGGTGAGCGACCGATGCAGCGACACATGGAGCTGCGTCGGTCTCAGCTTCGCGAGGTCCTGGTGGCGGAATGGCGGGACAGGCTTACACGCCCGGCTTCGTCACTATCGAGGTGGGCCGGCCGGTGCTCGAGCGCTGGCTCGGGATCCCGAGCACCGCTCCCTGTCGTTTCGGGTGACGCAGGTGCTCTCGGGGCATGGTTGCTTTGGGAAGTACCTGTGTCACATAAACAGGGAGCCGGACGCCCGGTGTCACCACTGCGTCGACTACCGGGAGGACACGGCGCGGCATACGCTGGCAGAGTGTGCTGCCTGGGAGGAGCCACGCCGTGCCCTCATCTCAGAAGTAGGCAGTGACCTGTCGCTGCCGGCCGTGTTCGAGTCGATGATCAGCAGCGAAGAGTCTTGGGACGCGGTAGTTTTCTTCTGCGAAACGATCGTCTCGCTAAAGGAGGCTGCGGAAAGGGAGAGGGAGATCTCGTCCACTCACCCTGATGGGTCCAGGGGCGACGGACTCGGGGACGTCCGTTGCCCCCCACACATCAGGCCCCGAGGTGGCGGCGCGTAGTTCCACGCGCGCCCCTCTTAGACGTCGCGGGGGGAGTCTAACACCTCACTCCCCCCCTGACCCGAGGAGGCCCGTGGTGGCGGACGCCATGAGGATTTTCCACCCCAAAAAAAAAAGGTTAGGTTAGGTTTAGGTTAGGTTAGGCTTAGGTTAGGTTTAGGTTAGGTTAGGTAACGCAAACATACCACGTGTATATTTTGTCTCTTTCTCATGTTGGCGCAAAAAATACCACGCATCTGAGTCATCATCTATGTGTTGGGCAACATCAAAAATACCATATCGGGTTAAAATAAATAGATTTAAGTGATAAATAGTTCAAAATACGCCGATATATTAAGTTTATGTAATTATACGCAGTAACATTTTTCTCCCAGGATGGATTTTTTTTTACCCATACAAAAAAAGTAAGCTTAGCTACTGAGCTTTCAAATGAAATAAGCGTCATGCTCTGACGCCACTTGGGCCAGAGCCCATACAAAAACGTCCGATCTCCTTTGCTAAACAGTTGCGAACTCAAAAATATGCTGCTGAAATAGCCAAAGCAGAAAGGAATCAACCTAGCCTAGATTGTCCTACTAGATGGAACTCAACTGTTGATATAATTAACAACAACATTATTTCTGAATTATATCAACAGTTGAGTTAATGATTAATATCACTAAAAGATTTTTGTGATAATGCTCACGATTCGAATTTAAACTTACCGGAAACGACTTGGAATACACTACAAGATTATTTAACTTCCCTAATGCCTGCTAAAGAACTGTCACAAATCCTACAATATGAGCAGCTCACAATAGGTGACTTTTATTTGCAGTGGCTGACGTGTAAAATTAAATTAAAAAATATTAACACACTTAGCTGACCCGGCAAACGTTGTTTTGCCATATAAATTATTTCTAGCTGCCCGGCTCTTACCCTACTCTTACCCTACTTCTACCCTACTCCTACCCTAAAGTGTTGAAAGAAAAGTTGTTGAAGTTTGAAATTTATGGTATCAAGGTATCATTTTAATTAAAACCGCAAATTGATTGAAGATATTGTTTTTATTAAGAATAAAAAGTTATATGAAAAATATTGAAATAACATACTGTAACTGTTAGACAGGCTGGAAAGTGCACAAGCTAAAATCTCTTTGGGTAGGATAGAAATCATTTTTTTTTTTTACAGTTTAAAGTAAAACAAACATCAGGACAGTCGTAGAAATTAGGAATTCCGACGAAATATTTCAACTCTGGGGGGTCCATAATCATGTACTAAACTTATGGTATCAAGTTGTGTGATACCATAACTTGCGCGTCGATGCCTTCCCTGTATAACTTGCGATATTTATTGTTTAATGTCTTTGTCTAGATTTAGTGCTGATTATTGCCAAAGTTGTTCTGTTATGAAGCTTATAAATAATTGTTTTTTTGTTTTAATAGATCAGTTTTTTCCACAAAAAAATATTCTGCCTCCTCCAAATACGTATATAATGGAATTGCCAGATTAGACAAACCGTCGGCTCTTATAAAATTATTTGTAGTCTGAACAAATAACACAACTGGATTTAATTGACTGTCGTGGGCGTCGTCGCCTGTCAGTTGTCACCTCTTGTAAGCCTGATAAAATTATGTGCGTGTGGATTGAGAGATCTTTTCGGAAAACTCTTCCAATCCCAACCAAATTATAGGAGGATTTAGGAAATAATTGTGAAAACTGCATGGTAAGGTATAAAATTTGTGAAACGTAAACAAAGAAAGTTAGAACTCATTATCTGGATCTCTCAATCGGGACAACTGAAGAAAAAGTCATAACGCGTATCCAAGAATATACTGCCTATGTGTTTATAATTTGCATTTAAATTAATTGTGAAGGATTTGTGAAGGCTGCTAAACAAAATTTCGATTCGTTTCAAAGCCACGTTTAAGATTTATAACGGTTTATATGGATCTCTCAGAGTGGACAATTTTCGATTGAGTGATCTTGTAAAACACGACCTAATACTGATAAAGTATGAATAATTATCATGTTTATTGCAAATTATGCTTCTGGGAAAATTTGTGAAACAAAAATCGTGATTGAAATCTTACTGGTTCAAGAGAAAATGAAAATCTTGTTTTTTGTCGATCGTCCCAACTGAGAGATCATTATTTTTAACTATATTTAATAAACCAAAACTTATAGGTAGAAGGTAGATACATCAGAAATTGTGAAAAATTTTGTACTAAAATTTGACGTATCAGTCGTCCCTGTAAGTGTTATACTTAAAAAGATAAATCATTTTTTACAATCCTGGAGGAAAACGTTGAGTAGGGTAGACATACTTTTTTATTTTGTCCGATTTTTTTTTCAACTACCCTATTCATGCTAACATTGTGTATGTTCATTGCGATTTGCGAAGCTGGCGTTGTGCAGTGCATTTAATGCAAATTTTTTTAATAGTGTTGTGCTATAATTAATAATAACCTGCGTTCTTCTAACAATCTTCTCTTACTCTGTCCTTCTCATACGTCTGACTTTGTTCATTCTTCTTTTCATATTCAGTATTATATTAAATTGTGGAAATAGGGAAGCAGAGGCAGTAAACCTTACTTGGATTTTTGCTTGGGTGACTAAAACTAGAAATTAACAAAACTACTAATAATACGTAAATCCGGTCCTAGACTCCTGGCAAGGTTAATTCTTACAGAACCCTGTAAGAATTGTTCTTACCTTTGATTATTATTACTTTTTTTCTTCTATCACTTAATTGTTTTTTCTTGGAAAGGGGGTACTGCAGCATTGGCAAATGCTACATTATAATTTTATCACCTTCTTTTATAACAAATCCTACCTTATTTGTAACCAGAAAGGATTTTTCTTCATTCTGTTTTTTTTAAATCAAAAAGTGTCAGTCTTTTCTCTTGCCGAGATTTTTTCATTTGAAGTTTTATTTGGACACAGGACGTAAGTCTTTGATATTATTTTTTCCGCTTGACCATGTACCTAATTATTTGCCAAGATATAAAGGTTTGAACGACCGAGTTCATTCGGTGTTCGTTAGACTGGATCAAAGGGAACTGTTCCCGGAATTAAAAGAACTATACAGCATCTAAAACTTGCGAGTCAGGTTTCATCATCCAGACTTGATTTGTCCGAAGATTGTAGGCGAATCTTGAATTCGCCCCCACCGCTAGCCTGGGACCAGACGGCTGCAAGCTTCGTGTTGGGATTCGAACCCTACGCTGAAGCTTGCAGCCGTCTGGTCCCAAAAAAAGGTCAAATTATTATTAGTTATGATTCATAACTCAAATCAATCAATATAAATCAATGGATATCAATTTGATATCCATTGATTTGAACGGATGTGAAAAAGTTTATTTGAAAGATGTACCAAATACAATTTATGTAAGAAACAGATGCTACAAATTGTTAGGCGGTGTTGAATTTATTCCTGCGTTGAGTCCCGATAATATTGGCCACTACAGAGGACATGGTGTTCATAACGACCAAATAGTCTGTTATGACGATTTGATGGGAAAAATGTATAACAGCAAGAAAGAACCAGTTATTTTACATACTTTGTCCTACGGACTTATTGATTAGGTTACATCCTATTATGTAATTGTGTGTGAAATTAAAAAAAGTTTAAATTAAAAAAAGATTTTTTTTTGGTTACCTTAAAATTTCTGAACATTTTGTGTGTAAGAATTACTTAGAATTAGAATTACGAACTTAGAAATCCTTAGTAAGAGCACTACACATACAGTACCTACCTAACTTTGCAGAATCTTGTTATTTAAAAACGTAATTTTATATTATTTAAATTATGTAGTGAAACCAGACACAAATTACTTGTATAAAACGTTTAAAGTGCATCATAATTTGAATTGTACCGGCAATGATTCCGACCGGCGATATGGTCACCCTACTCAACGTTTTCCTTAAGGATTGTAAAAAATGATTTATCTTTTTAAGTATAACACTTACAGGGACGACTGATACGTCAAATTTTAGTACAAAATTTTTCACAATTTCTGATGTATCTACCTTCTACCTATAAGTTTTGGTTTATTAAATATAGTTCAAAATAATGATCTCTCAGTTGGGACAATCGACAAAAAACAAGATTTTCATTTTCTCTTGAACCAGTAAGATTTCAATCACGATTTTTATTTCACAAATTTTCCCAGAAGCATAATTTGCAATAAACATGATAATTATTCATACTTTTTCAGTATTAGGTCGTGTTTTACAAGATCACTCAATTGAAAATTGTCCACTCTGAGAGACCCATATAAACCGTTATAAATCTTAAACGTGGCTTTGAAACGAATCGAAATTTTGTTTAGCAGCCTTCACAAATCCTTCACAATTAATTTAAATGCAAATTATAAACAGATAGGCAATATATTCTTGGATACGCGTTATGACTTTTTCTTCAGTTGTCCCGATTGAGAGATCCAGTTAATGAGTTCTAACTTTCTTTATTAACGTTTCACAAATTTTATACCTTACCATGAAGTTTTCACAATTATTTCCTAAATCCTCTTATAATTTGGTTGGGATTGGAAGAGTTTTTCGAAAAGATCTCTCAATCCACACGCACATGATAAAATTCAGTATAATTGTGAATATGTACGAGTATAGGAACGACTTTCTTCAGACATATGTTCTAATTTAAATACTTTTAGGCTTGCAACATCTTCATTTCGTTCATCCAAAGGGTTTTCATTGTGAAAGTCAAGTAAAGGTTCAGTCGTATAAGAAATTTTACTATTTTTATAATGTCTATATACCATAGCGTCAATTATTTTGGCTTCATTTGTTTGAATTGACTTTTGTTTGTGTTTTTTGTATAAATTATTTCCTGTCTCCCTGATAATCATAGCCGGTGAAGATGGTGGTGGGGATGACTTAATATCGAATTGAGTTGCATCGTCATCGAATTGAGTTTCATCGTCATCCAATTCAGAAATAGCTCTAAAACAATGAGTATCAATCCTTTAGATTATCCTAACTTCCTAACTCATATCATAAATGCGACTGTGAGTTTGTTTGTTTGTTACGCTTTCACGGCCAAACCGCTGAACGGATCTTGATGAAATTTGGTAAGGAGATAGATTGTGTCTTGGGGAAGGACATAGGCAGGCATATAAATGCATTAGATACGCAGACGAAGTCGCGGGTAACAGTTATTTTATAGTCTTAAAACAGAAAAAAAATACTATAATTAAATACAAACCAGCCATATTAGATCGCACGTTTGATCGGAACACTAGATGATTCGGTAATAAATTTTCGTCAGTCCATTTGGGAACATATTTCATAATTTCTGATAATTGAGGAGTGCCTGTTAATAATCTGATGATATTTAATATTCCTGGAATATAATCACGCCCTTTTTCTGTGATACGCTGTAGTTCAAACGCTATTAGCCTTGCGAAATTTATATTTCGTGTATCAGAGGGACATTGATTTATTATACATGATTGAATTTCTTGTGGTCTATGGTCGTTTGAACTTCCACATCTTTGTAACTTTTTACTTGTGGTGTCTGACTATAGCATTGAGTTTCATCGCCAGACTCATGAGATTCATGCATAGATGATTCATCAATAGTAATGCTAGGTCTCTTCTTTCCTAAAAATTATAAAATATCATGACAAGTATACAGTCGTTATACAATAACTTTTTAGCATGGTGTGTAGGTGTAGGTACGGTCAGCCACGCGTCGGTAGTGAGAAGAACGCTAAGGCTCAATTTACACTGCCGCGGAACGGAATTGAAGCGAATTTTCGTAACAAAATTGTACAAAGCATTATGAACTTAATTTGGGCACAGCTATAAGCTCGTAACTAGTTTCTACGTTACACAATTCACATGAAATTCAATATACTTTGTAAAATTTCGTTACGAAAATTCGCTTCCATTCCGTTTCGCGGCTGAGCCCAATTGGCGGTCGGAAAAAAAATTGCGGTCGTGGGACTGCCGCCAGAAACGAATAACAATATAATTCACGTATGATTTAAACAATAAAAAACACATGGGGTTATAGGTTGTTACAACCGACCCCATGCTCGTTTTTCGAATCTCGATAGGTATTCGCAGACACACACATAAAAACAAAAGAATGTCGCGTTAGTCACATTTAACTTTTCTATTTGTCTTTTTGCGTTACATTTTCTATCAGTAAAAGGTATCAAACTCAGTCGGTTCCAACAAAACGTTTTAAAATTATGCGATTTCACTAGATTGAGCTAGATTTAGATTTAGCTACCTACTTATATTCTCAGATTCAGCTCAGACACACTTTAACGGTCTAGAAACCAACGAAAAACATAAACTCTAAAGGAAAAAAAATACAAACCAGCCATCTTGATCTCTAATTCACTAATTCGCGCGACCGTTACTAGAGGGAGCGGGCGCGGGAGGCGTATGGCGCGAATCGTAAAGATGATGCGGCCGCGGCCGCGGGTAAAGTTATTTATTGGTAATATATCGGTATTTTGGTATCAGTTTTAATACTGATAAAGGCATAGTAAAGTATAGATATAAGTGTACTGAATAAACATATCGGTATCAGTATCGATAAAGAAATACCCAAATATCAGTATTTATATCGATATTTTAATAGTGATACCAAAATTTTACCGGTATGCAGTCCCTGATCGTATGTTACTGTCGATTGCAGTAGTTAGAAAAAAAGTGACATGACAATTTTATACATCACGCTATAATAATATAGCATACCATCACGCTATAGTTTCCATGACCCGGCTGTATAGAGGTTAGGGCGAATTGTAAACGAAATATTAATGTTTAAATGCACCTGGCAGGTAGGTACATACTTTGCTGATATCTATACAAATAAATAAAATTTAAGTGTCTGTTTGTAATGTTAAAATAACATTACATTTAACAGCTTTTTACTAAATGCATACGAAAGTATACAGGGTGGCAGGGACATCGATGCGCAAACTGTAACCATGGATTCAGCACATGAGTTTAGACCCCATAGCGTCGAAATTTTTCGTCCGTTTTTTTAAAAAAATGTTGCTGTTCCATACATTTTCACTGCGTAGATATTGCACTTTTCTATGAAACAGAAGATTTTTTTTTGATAACCGACGTAATATTTTGACGCTATGGGGTCTAAACTCATGTGCTGAATCGACGGTTACAGTTTGCGCGTCGATGTCCCTGCCACCCTGTATAGGTAGGTACGTCGCGGCGCTTATAACAAAAAAATAAATACAATTTAAATACAATTTTTAAATTGTTTGTCTGTCTGTTTGTTCTGGCTAATCTCCGAAACCGAATGGACCGATTTTGATGAAATTTGGTACCTATAAGTACTTTAAACCCTGGGGAAGGACTGCAATCAGGAGGAAAGCAATCAATGGTGTAATAATTTTATTATGATCTGTTATGGTATATCTAGATATTTTATCTTACGCATACAGTCAACCGTATACTGATGTACAACAGTGGTAACACTTGCACTACAAAAATCGCACTTACTGCTACAACATAAAGGCGCAGTGAATGTCAAAGTCCAGAAGGTATACTGTCACCGCTCATCAAATTCACACACAACTAAAGCATGTTAGCTTCTAAGCTCGTCAATAGGGATAGTGATATGCTTACAGTCTTCCTTTCTTTGAGACTACCTACTTATTTTCTCAGTAACAATTTTAACGTGAATCTTCCTTAATAATAAGGTAAAATACGAATACGTAAATAGAGGAAATACGATAAACTTGTAAAGGTTTTTCCACAGGTTTTTACATAATAGGTAAATAGGTATTTTCCTGGCCCCTTACCGGCACACAATTAAATCATTCATAATTTCTTACCTATTGTACCTACCTATGACACATACCGCCGTGTGAAAAAATCAACACCCACCTACTTCACTATATTTTTATTGTTGGTTTTTTTAGGTTTCAACCTAACTAGCATGTTCTAGAACCAAACATTCGAAGGCATTGTGAGATCCACCAACCCGCACTGGGCCCACGTGGTGGATAATGGCCCTCTCCCTCTCACAGAGAGGAGGTCTGTGCCCTAGCAGTGGGAACATTAACAGCTGTTTAATCCATTTTTTTTTTACATATATCTAAATATTTAAATATTTACACACGCCATAAAACTAATTTACATCCGTAAGACGTCCTCAAGGGTCCACTTGAAAACCAGCTTCAAGCATTAGTTGTCTGAAAGTTATGCTGAACTGGGTCTATTTGGCGCATCCGTGAGGCACACAGATTTTTTACCGGTTTTTTTGAGTGAATATCAACTTATTTTATTTCTTTTTTTTTTAAGTACCTAACTAACTACATATTACTATTTTTATAAAAATGACACACGCACAATTAGTAGTTACCTTATGGTAAATTCATTTATAACCACTGCATACATTAATGTTATCGTATGATTAATCAATATTAGTAAACAAACTCGTACTATCAATGCGTGACTCATATTCGATTATCACTTTATCGAAACTACTAGCTTCTGCTCACGACTTCGTTCGCGTGCATGTTCCCCCGACTCATCCCGTCGCATCGCATCGCCTGCCCGCGCTACTACTTCGATTTCGCTTAGCATTCTTTCTGACTTTTTTTTTTAATTTGCTCGGATCCTAACGGTCCTAGAGTGACGTTAAATCGCCTATAGCCTTTCTCAAGAATTGGTTTATCGAATGCAAAACGAATCTTTCATATCCGACTGTCAGTTCCAGAGATTATCGGGGGGCAATCTCTGGAACTAACAGTCGGATATGAAAAATTCAAACTTACAAATAAACAAACAAAGTTGTAAGCGGTAATCTCGGGAAGTACCTTAACCGATTACAAAAAAATATTACACTGATAGAAGCTACACTATTGCCGAGAGCCATAGGATATCTTTGGTATATTTAAATTCCACTCGGATGGTAGTCGCGAGCAGAAACTCTCAATTATAAAATATTCGCTCAAGTGCAAACACCACTCCAACTAGTGATGACAGGAATTTCAAATCCCTGAAGCATGGACACGGACTTGTAAAATGCTAAGACTCCTGTTAGAACGTACCACTAAAATACCGATTTTTTTTCTTGTAACATGAATGAAAGAGATGAGGATGATTCATTAACAGCGCTCTCTCATTAACTTTTTCTACAGGTCCGATTAGATATAATTATTGCAACATACCTTGATACCTACCAAAGATTGACTGGTAGAGAATGCCAAAGGAAATAAGTAAATCTATCTACCAGCAGTCGCGTTTGAGAACAATATACCCAGGGGGAGTCCACAAGTATTTGACTTGTCATAATCACGGGAAACATTGTACCTACAGGCATCATATCGCTTACTACAAGTTTTTTTTTTTTTCGTAGGGTATTCCTCATGAGTACCCTAGAAAGGAGGGTTATGTTGGACTACTACCAACTACACTGTTCCTTGTACTTACATAAGTCGGGGGCCCGAGGGAAACTTGTACATTCGCCGCACCCCCGACGGAGCTCGCTAGGCATGACCCCCATCACCAAGTGCGGCCGATCCCACGATCACACATCCTCCCATAAAGGCACGCATGGAAAACTGCGTGCCACCTCTTTGGGCCTTATTTTTCGAGCGACGACACAGGCCTAATTTTGCGGGCTACCTATTATTACTATATCTACCTATATATTACTATTTATTGGATCAATGAGGAGTAAGTTACCTACTAAGTTTCAATAGCGTTCGACCCACGGATAGTTCGACCATTGATGGAGGTAATAAGGTCGATGAAACCATTATTTGTCTAGGTTCTGCCTATAATGGTTTCATCGACCTTCCTACTTCCTAATAACTTGCCTAGAAATTACACAAAAAACCGTTACAATGGCATCAATAAAGTTATGATAAAGTCATTAGTATTGTGCTGTAGATTACCAACATTTGTTTTACGTATCCGTGTTAATACCTATGTAAGTTAACACAAGGTTACCTACGACGTCAATACTATGTGCCTTGTATACATTTTAATGCGTTCGTAAGTACTAAATTCCAGTTATAAGCAAACGTTAGGTTACATCATGTTACTTCCAGTGTACAAACGCCAGCAGGTCAAGTTACCCGAAACTGTCAAATTTTCCCAATCAACCTTGAACATTAATACTTTAGCGATAAAGTTGAAAATCTAATAAAGAAATTTGACAGATTGTAGTGCTGGCTGGTGTCTGTATGAGGTATTTGAAAAATTGTTTGATCCCAGAGTCAACTATCTTTTTAAGGAATGTTCAGTAACATTGTTTCTTCACATTGTTCTCAGATTCCACATTGATTTTAAAGATGTCCATGGAGTTTCTTGTCCGTTCTTCTCCACAGAGATCTATATTTTGGAACGGGCAACTAGATTCAACTTTTTGACTAACAGACTGACTCTAAGACATAATAATATTTGTATATCTACTCGTAGTATGACTATTTTCACATGACGACTCTAATAGTAATACCCACTGTGGTCAATGTCAATTTTTTTTTTTTTCTTATCAGTAACTTATTGACATTATAATTTATTTATTATTGACATTATGACATTTCGTTGAATATTGTCATTAACTGACCTATGGCATTTTATTAAATTACGTTAAAAAAAGACTTACTACTGTAACTAAATATTGGTAAAAGTCTTCCATAAGTGTATATTTGTACGCCAAATAGCAAACCATAGAGAAACTATAATATAACAATAATAACATCTTACACACTGTAGTAACCTATGTTTACAAATGAAGACTTACTGATTGATTGATTGGTCAGACAATTCAAAAGTGCCTTCGTAAATGGCTTAATTGAAATACCTACATGCGTTGAGTTTGATATAGGAAGAACTCAAGAGCATCGTTGTGACATTTAATTTTTCTCTTTGACAAACTTGACGACGGAAATTCAGAAAATGTTTCGAAGAATCGACTTGATAGGTACTTTAGAATGAGTCTTACTACTTAGGTCTTTTAGGGCTGATTTTTCAATGGACATATAATTTTTATGTGGAATAAAATTGACGTCCGACAGTTTTTGTATGGAAGAATAATTGTCAAAAATTCAAAATTATTCCTCCTATAAAATTATCTGGCGTTGGAAAAATCAGCCCTTAGAATGAATCCTATCTATCTGAGGTCTTTCCGAGTATTTCTTACTAACAAGTAGTAACTTCGAGGTGTATATTGAATTGTATGTATAACTAGAAAAATCTTTGTAGTGTCGTTTTTGGAAGTCGGTTGATTTTTTTTTTGCAAAAAAGTTTTTATTTTTCACTTTTAAGTTGTAATTTTTACCAGTAATTTTGGTTTAAAAACCAAACCACTGAACCGTTTTTGATGAAATTTCTATGGGACCATTTGGGAAGTATACCCTTTCCAACAAAAAAAGAATTTTTCAAATCGGTTGGCAAGCGACTTAGTTATGCGCGAACAAACATAAAAAAAAAAATACAAACATCCGAATTGAGAACCTCCTCCTTTTTTAGAAGTCGGTAAAGAATACCTACTTGCCCACACGCGACACACGTGTTTTCTTTTAGGGCTTAAACTACATTCCTGTTAGCGTGATGTAACTTGTGAAAGCGAACCCTAGTATGAGTCAAACTAGTATTTCGTAGAAAGTAAATGTCGGAAAAAATGTGTGTAAAAACTTTGGGCCAGTTCCATTAAAACTCAGTCACGTTTACCTAGAAAAGGCACAGTTTGTTGGACAATAAATTGGATTCAGTTTCCGATAAACCAGCAATTGGATTTACTTCCATGGTGAGTAATTAAACTGTTAAAAAGAAATTCATGGTTAATTGACCATGATTTTTTTTTTGTGCCATAGTCATAGCCGTATTTCATGGTATTCCATGAAATACTCGTACAGCAAAGTGCTATTATATGAGACAAAAAAATATTGTTAACTGAGAGAAAATACTTAAGTGCATCAACAACTTCATTAATTGTTTGGAAGACATTAAATACCGCTCTTATACGTATATCGTCATCATCTGCCTAGGCTTTTCCCACCTATGTTGGGGTCAGCTTTCCGTCTAACCGGATGCGGCTAAATACCAACATTTTACATGGAGCTACTGCTTATCTGACCTTCACAACCCAATTACTGGGTAATAGGATACCCTTTGTAAAGACTGGTTGTCAGAATTTTGGGCTACTGACTACCCGTAATGACTGTCATAGATCCACGAATGACAGCCGAAACCAACCGCTAGTGCTTTATTTCTGCTTATTTGGTGCAGGCCAGCTATAATATAGCGCGGGTTACATTCGAACGTTCAAGCTAGTGTCAAATATTTTAATTAGGATTTTTGTTTAGAACAGTGAGTAGTAGTTTAGACAGAAATATGTAAAGACGTTCTTACAATATAATCTTAAAGGAGTCGTACCGTTGTTTGATTCCTCCCGTTACCTCAGAGGGCTTTTCTAGACCTCTACAGTACCTACCTGTAAAGATCTAGTTGGATAAAAAATACCGATAAACTGACTGGGTAACGCAGCTCCAGTTATTCCAGTCATTGGCAAATAACACTATCTATTCTCCCAACACTGTCGCTAAGTAATAGATGGCATCTGAGAAACATTGAATAGATGCTGATTGTTTCAGATAAACTTTTACAAATTCTAAGAGAATTTCAATTCTAGCATAGCATAGCATAATCAACCTATAATATTCCGACTGCTGGGACATAGGCCTCCTCTCTGTGAGAGGGAAATGGATGCGCAGCCACGCCCAGTGTGGGTCGGTTAATATCTTCGAATTTTTGGCTCAAAAATGGTGAACATCGTGAGAAAACCGCGGTTTTCTCACGATGTTCACTGTTTTGAGAGCAGTGGTGACGAAATAATTTAAACAAAGTAAAGCGCCTGTCTGGGTTCAAACCTACGACTTACAAGTTGTAAGTCGCGGTCGTTACCACAGTAGGGTGGTGATTGTGGAGCTATGTCAAAAACCATGCTCTACCTCCTGGTGGAGCCTAGTTTTTGACATACCTCCACAGCTGTCAGGATCAGCTTTCCGAGGTCCCAAAACATGCAGTCAAAGTGATCTCTGCGCTGCCACTGACAACGCCATGAAAGTGGCAAAGTTTTTGGAAAACAGCATTTAAAATACAGTCGTCCCAGCGACACGAAGAAGATGAACGCACACCTAGTGTACGAGTATCTTATTTCAGAAAATAATCGTCTCTTTTGTAAGCAGCGCGGCCTTCCACAAACTCGGGAGGTGACCCGTGCCATAAAGTTGCCTTGATGTGTTTTTGTTGATAGGTTAATAAGGTGGATCACACCCTACAACGCGCCACTCGACGGGGCATATATAACGCGCCTCAGCGCGTGATTTTTTAAATAACAAAAAAAAACACGCTTCCACACGGGAAATTAGGCACCGTTTCCCATGCCACGTCGCGTGGCGCGTTGTACTATGTGATATACCTAACTACTGTAGGTCGCGTCCACACGTCATACCGATAGTCCAGTATATCGTCTTAGTTATAACATAATCTAACTCGTAAAATATTAAGTTAGAGTTAAATTGCTTATTAGTCTATTAGTCTATTAGGCTAAATTGTAATCAATTACTAAGAACTTTTTAGTTCTTATTAATAAAGAAGAAAAAAGCCGGCGACGAATGCTCTTTTTTCTTACTTTTTGAACTAGACGCTCATTCCCCATTCACATGGCGATGTTCAGTATGATATTATATGGTGAAAAGCTCAGCCAGTCCATTCTGTAAACAATTTAGGTGAAGTGAGTCGTCATTCCACAGGAATTGATACTTGACACTATCGACAGCTTACCTCAAGCTAATAGCCTAAGTTTCCACAATAAGATTTTTAAAGAATAGATCGGCTGTATCACTCGTCAATACTCCGTCGTTCATATGGTTAAAAACAAATGTTAGTATAAAGCTGCCATAATTATGATCCCAAAATTATGTAGTAAAATATCGTACTGATCGTGGTGTAAACGGGATCTCACAGTCGACGGCTGACTATACGTGTAGTGTGAACACGACCTCAGTCTAGGATGAAAACGGTTCCCCCGGTGCGTGTGATCCATTAATTTCCGGCTCTGAAAATGAACGGGAATTGATTTTAATGTAGGAAGGCATGTTTCCCTTAGTATAAGCATAATCAGTCAACCACAGGCCTGCTCTTTGTGAGTCCCTCTCACATCTCTCATAGGCCATACATAATTCACCACGCGCGGCCAGTGTGGGTTGGTAGATGTCTTCGAATTTTTGGTTCTGGAACATGGCAGTTTCCTCACGATGTTTTCCTTCACCGTTTTGAGAGCAGTGATGAAAGTACTGTGTGTAATTTATTTCCTCATCATTGCTCTCTACTCTTCAACTTCTTTTACCGTCAGTAAAACAAAAAAAAAACACACACACACAGTACAGTAAAAGAAGTTGAAGAGTAATCAAGCAGTAGTAGTAGTAAGGAGATCTTACTGTGCCTGCCGATGTAACGATTTCGACGGCCGTCATTGCACTGCTGACGATCGTTGCCATCGGTATTCAATCAAGGATTCGTCGGCACAAATCATTGATTGACTACCGCAGATATGATGAGGAGGCTGACGTAGAAGAAGATGAAGCTTTCAAAGCTTTGCCTCTGTGAGGGAGTTACACTGTGGCGCAACTTTCGTGCTAATTCGGAAACATGAAGATTTTCAAAGCACATACATACCTTTTCTGGTTTAACTGTAACTGTTACTTAATTACATTAAATTCAAAGCGACTACAGTATTCTCCAGCAACGCATATTTTAGCATAGTCTCACTTTTGTTCTTTAATCTTGGTTAATCAAGTTCCCAAAGAAGTGAAAGAAATTACAATAAAGGTTTTTTTTATATATGAATGAGCTTTTTTTGCTGTCGCGACCCAGGAATGAACATGAATATTATTTCAACTATTTTCTTTTGTTCATATACTTAAACTAACAAGTTTTAATTTAAATTAACAACCTAAACCGATGTTGTTGAGGATAAGACTTCACGTTCCGTTTAACTCATAATGCCAATGCTCATAATGCCCAAAACAGTCACGTAGTCTTAAGACCTTTTATACAGAGCACGGTTTCTTTCCGGTACGGCGTAAAACCCCGCCGTAGAAAAAACGTGTCCGTCAACGAGCTTCCATAGCGATCCATCCCTCGCTGACAAGTGACAACCGTACCTAAAGGCAAGGAACACGTGTGTATACAAAGGGCGTCAGTGAGCGAAGCCGCGGGCACAGCTAGTTAGTTAGTTATATTTATACCCTAATCTATCCTATCTGGAATATGTACGTTCCAAGACAGCTGTCAAAAAACGGTTAACCTAATGGACAGGGTATGGTTGCGATCTGCATAGCTGGTACAGATGCCAGCAGGTCAAGCTACCCGAAACTGTCAATTTTTCCCAATCAACCTTGAACCTTAATGCTTTAGAGATAAAGTTGAAAGTCTATTAAAGAAATTTGACAGATTGTAGTAGCTTGATGTGCTGGCGTCTGTAGCTACAGCGGTAGCTATAAAACGGTATAAGCGGTGTTCATTAAATATTCCATTTCTAGCCATCTTTTGTATAGGTACGACAATCGAGTCCAATGCTGAGCGCTCTTAAAGAATCAAGAGCAAGAAGTGGTGCCCTTTTCACTTTCTAGTGGGAGCGTAAGTATGTTACACTGCTTATTGCAGTATTTTATCTTCTTTGGTGATCGTACTAAGTCATTGAGAAAACGCCATTTAATTTTGTTAATTGAGTTGAAACTTTGTTTGTATTTTTGAACCTCACTGCGTGAGCTCGCTGGCTTTTCTAACTGTACCTACATTTGTATTTTTACTAGTTAAGAAGTATCAATATGAAAGGATTGAGAAAATAAATTAATATTATTCGTTGTTGTTTATTTATTATTAGTTGTCTGGCATTTTTGCTGAACTCGACCTTTTTGGCGCAGCCGTGAGGCACACTTTCCTGTTAATCTCTTACGTCGGACTTTACACTTTTATTTGTTTTTATCTGATATATGTATATCCTATCTCGTGTACTGTGCGTCTTTTAGTCTGTGATAAATAAATTTATCTTTCTTGCTTTCTTTAGATAATTATGTGGATCGTCTGTGTGCAATTTTATTCCTTCATTTAGAAACATCGCTAACAATTTGGCCTAACCAGTCAAACTACTACTGCTGTCATACTTATTTCTCTGACAGGAGGCATCGCTGATGTTTCTTTTTTTTTTCTTTAACTAGAGTTCTTAGTAATGGATTACAATCTAGCCTAACGTGAAGGTGTCATGTTGAGTCTATGAATCCTTGTTTCAGTCGTGTTGTGCAGCTGTTCACTATTTCTATACTGTGCTACTCGTTATTATAAGTAGACCTAAGGTACCTGGGTCGAATATGGCCACCCTAAGGTTTCGTGTCTATTTTTTTATAGTTTTTAAGATTGGAGGGCAAGCCATGGTATTTATTTATGAAGCGTACCTAAGAAGCTTTCATATTGTAGCAAAAAAATGATAAAAATATTGAATATTAACATATATTCTTTACTTTTTCCTAAATTTAAAAAATGGCCATATTTCCGACAGGGTAGGTAAATATGCCCATGGGTGTGGCCATATTTACTGTATCACTTTAAAATTATTTAAAAAGGGAAATTAAGTAAAAGAAGATGTCTGTTTTTTATAAAAATATTTATTTAGGAATGGCACGAATGGAATGGAATGGTTTTAAAATTAAATGAGAAGGAATTATAAAAATCATCATCAGTGATAATGAATTATAATAAAACTTAAAATTTAAAAATTACTTATTAAAAAGTGAAAATAGTAACAATGGTACATACGTAAGTACGATACATTTTGGCTTAATCAAACCTAAATTAGAAATAAACAACAAAAATACTAAAAAAGGAACACTTAACATTCTTAAATGATTAAGAAGTGAAAATAGTAACAATGGTACATACGTAGGTACAATACATTTTGGCTTAATCCAACCTAAACTAGAAATAAACAACAAAAATACTAAAAAAGGAACATGACATTGCCTGAGATCAATAATTATAATTTATAAGTGTACCGCGTAAGTGTACCCTTACATTTGTACCGCGCCATTGCCTAAAACAAAAAAAAGTAATAAGTATACTGGTATCAATAATTTATACAGTAAATATGGCCAATCGTTGGCCATATTTTCAGTCACGCCATTTTTTTTTTCTATATTCAGACAAATCATAAACACATTATTATTTTGAGAAATACACAAAGAAATATCAAAATACAATTGCCGCCCAGCATGGCAACGTAAATAAATAACAATAAAATCGAAAAATAACAGAAATATAGGACCGAACTTACTTGGATGTTTTATAACGGCAGCGCGGCTTCCCACTTCTACGATATCTGAGCGACTGGCGTCTGTGCGAGAGGGGTGGCGGGGGCGCCATTCGGAACGTGGCTCGGCCGCGATCCTATACCGTCGCGTTCAGTTTTATAAAGTGTTGCGTTTTAGAAATAATAGTATGTGGCCATATTTATCGGCTGGCCATATTCGACCCAGGTACCTTATTTTGTTATATTTATTATTAAAGTTCATTATCTTTTTGTTTGCACGTATTTTTGTGACAAACACACCTATTTATCCGACAGTCGTTACGTCGGTCGTCAGAAACCCGAAAGTCTGACAAGCAGTCTTACCAAGGGATATCGTATTACTGCGCCTCATTAGCGACTGTACTGGCATTGGTGATATTTACGTGCAGCAAGGATTCCTTAACAACAGAAAGAACATGAAAAAGAGAAAAAAAGAAGAAAGTTCTTTGCCTAAATTATTTATTTATCTCGATTTAGCAATGTTCGCAAACACTACTGAAATTACAGGAAGCAACAGATAATAAATAAGTAAATATAACAAACAATTATAGGTAATTACTGCATTTTCTTATTATGACGTACTAGATGTAATCTTAAAGTAGAACACTTACAATAATAGAAAAAACAAAATTAAAAATGTATAATTTAGATACTACTACACGTGATAGGGATAATATTAATAAATTGAATGCCTACGTCCTGTCTACGCGTAAATAAATATATCCGGATAAATTATTATTAGAGTACCTACTTACAAATATAAAATAACATAAAATAATATCACACCTCTTTTTCCCAAGGGGACGGCAGAAGAGTATGTCCATTCACGATTTATCCCCTATTGTGATTAAGAGGGTGCAAATCGGTACTTCGTACTGCTATTTGATATTCGGGAAACGAACCCTTTTCAAAACTAACCCCTTTTTGTCTACAAAGTAGTCGTAACATCAACTAACGATCAACAAAGTAGTCGTAAAATTAAATAACCATTTTCTTTTTAATAACTACCCATTGTAAATGTGCTAACGTGCGCAGCGGCATCCATAAGCAGTGAATTAGTTCACGATTCCCGTAATAGAAAGGTCGCTAGCATCCTCGTTAGTCACTCGATGCATGGGCAGCATAGTGCACAGTTACACTGCTACTACTGAATTTATTCAATAGAATTAGCAGTAGTGCTCAAGGCCTTGAACTGTAATAAACTAATAACATTTACTTCCAAGGTTGAAGCCCGACAGGGAACGTCGAGCTCTTAGGATTTTATAAAGATGTGCGATCGAGAACATTCTCTCTTCCAATCGGGATATCCATGGAGAGTCTCCAAGTAAAGCAAGTCTAATCAATTTTGAAAGAAAAACGGATAAAACAATACCTAATTAGGTACCGTGCCTAAAATTACGATAGATGGTTTAAAAATATATGTGGAGTGGAGGCTGATTTTACGGTCCATCTCACTATGGTGATGATATTTTTGTGCTCAAAATACGTAACGGGCAGATATTATTTCTACGAGATATAAAGAACTGTAAAAGTCACAAGAAGATTAATAAAATTTAGGTCAATTCGAAATCTATATCTATACTTATAATAAATCTGTAGAAGTGAAAATTCTGTACATTGAAAATATCAAAAAAATAAATGGCAGGGGGTGTTACTAGACCGACACCGAACCCAAAAATGTGATTAAAAAAATTTTTGTCTGTCTGTCTGTCTGTCTGTTTGTTCAGGCATCACGCAAAAACTACCGGTTCGATTACGATGAAACTTGGTATAATTATTCTTTAATATCCTGGGCACCACACTGGGTACTTTTTATCCCGGAAAAGTATAAGGTAAGTCGGGGTAACATCGTAAAAGGGTAAAGTACGAAAATTCTCATTTACCTGAGATTTAGGCAAATAATTTTACTTATGGCAACCTAGCGGCGAAGGACAACTCATGCCGTCCCCCACCTCAGTCTGCCTAGAGCGCTCTAACCGTATGGTTGTGTGCGAAATGCATTTTTTGCCAACTGTCATTTTCGACGAAGTTTTGAAGATTTTCGATCTTTACCCATCATCTATAACTTTCCTCTCAGGTGAGATATTTATATGTTTTATACTTGTAATTGTTTATTATTACGTTATTAGTGATAACAAAGCAGTAGATAGTTCGTAAATAGTGCCATTTCGGACATTTTTGTATTTTCGATCTTCACCAATTGTTTTGATAAGAGGTAAGTTCGGAATACTATTCATTCGATCTTGCCCCGTTTCAAAAGCTCATACAATAGGCAGGGGTTCTCAACTTGGGTCATATTATATCGTTTTAAGTTTGTCATAACAAATTAAAATGATAAAACATGAATATTGTTGAGGTATATTTCTGTTTATGTAATATTAAAAGGACTGTGCATATTTTAGGAAGTAATCAGGTTCATAGAAAAGTCGTTTTGTGTGCAATGCAGATTTTCCTTTTTAAGATGATAATGATGATGATGAATGATTATATTCCTTGGGGAAAGTGGTGTAGTTCTTACACATATGACCAATTCCTAAATATGCTCTTTTCTTTAGAATGTCCGGAATTTCATTTTTGTTTTTTTACTTAAGAGCCCTCTTACAGTCCACTAGCGTCGCCAATCGAAAAAATGTCATAACTCGTAAATAGAATAAAAAGTACAAAATATGTTCTATTATTACTGTGGAAAAGGCAATAACGTAATTTTATAACACATTCTCAACACTTGAAATATAGCTGTTTAGCTAAATCGTGCATTTGTAACAAAAACGGCCGTTTATGTTTTGAATGCACGATTTACCTAAACAGCTATATTTCAATTTATTAATATTTTTATTAATTTATTAATATTTAGCTGTTATTATAAGATGCTAAATGAGTAATAAGCTATGAAAAAACTCGTTATAATTTTTGATATAAGTAGTACCTAGTGCCTGAATGACAGGTTTTATGGTGTGTTCAGAATAAGACTGATTTAAGTATAACATTTTTAGTTCTCCTTAACATTGTTTTTATTTTTAATACCAAACAAAAACGTTCGCTTGTTCCTTTTGATTGTTACGTTATTAACATGAGCCGTTTATAATATTTTTGTAATGTCGTATCTTTGTGTAAGTGTATTGTGCAATTATTGTTTGATTGTTAAAAATATAATTTGTATTGACAAATTTTGTTTCCATTTATTTCCTAGTTATGATAACTACTACGTCAACATTCAAACGTAGATCATCGACAAGGGACAATGGATAGTAATGTACTTACACAACTATTATGATATTAAAACAGTTGAGAACCTCTGTCTGAATTTGGTAGAAGTGGGGAAAGACCGGAATATGAAATTCATTATTTTACAATATTTCACACTTCTTTTTACTTTAAAATACTTCGATGAAGAAACACGTATACATTTACATGCTTTACACAATTTGTCAGTGAATCCAGGGATCTAAAACGAAAATTTTAAAAAATACCACCAATTGCCGGTCTTCCCCCCTACATTACGATCTTTACCCGTTTTCATTATTTTCGTTTGTGTGTATATTTTTAATAATATTTATATTAATATATAAGAATAATGATTCTCAGCCTGGTGTAAAGTAAAGTACAATCTGTTGGCTCTATTGAAAGTTTTCTAATTTGCTGCTACATTATGTGTTTCGGATCCATATAGATGCTTAAAAAAGATATACCTCATCTCATCAAAATCTCGTTCGATGTTGCCCCGATCCACCTTATACAATAAAAAACAAACTTAATTTTGCGGTTCGATCCCTAGATCCGATTACTGTACCAACCGCAAATAATAAGTTTGTCGTAGGTTAGGTCACACGCAGTGGAGTTCATTTTTATTCCTTTTACTTTTTAGAGTTATTTAGGTTTATTTTTATATAAGTCGTAGGTATAGATTTTAATTTTAAAGTATAGGTATAAGTATATTTGATAGTGTACGTAGTGACCGTAGGTTATTTTATAATACTGTTAGGTAGGATAGTCATTCGTATAGATATTAGTTTTTAGAGATTTTGCTTATTTATTGAGTTTAGATTGAGGGGCCCGTGGCTAAATAATAACAGCCGCACAGGTCGATCGGTCAGGTTAAGCTACGCTTGCCGCGGTCGGTCTGCCCGAAAATCTGTCAACCAGTCGTACCAAGGGTATCGTATTACCCAATAACTGGGTTGTGGAGGTCAGATAGGCAGTCGCTCCATGTAAAATACTGGTATTCAGCTGCATCCGGTTAGACTGGAAGCCGGCCCTGAACATAGTTGGGAAAAGGCTAGGCAGATGATGATTGAGTTTAGATTAGTTATCGTCATAAATAGGTTTATTTAGGTAGGTAGGTATTTTATTTTCTGGTATTGAGTTTATTTATTTTTTTAATTAGGTAGGTACTTAGGTAAAGATATCATATAGGTACCCTCTTAATCACCATTAATGAGACACAATTGGTTTTCTATTGTAATTAGCCACAAAGGGCCCGCGAGATAGATGGCATCCTGGTGCACATACATTTTATCCTGTTAGCACGTTCCCGTGGGATAATTTCCGACATCCACGCGGGCGAAGCCGCGGGCAGAAGCTAGTACATCATAAAAATAAATCAAAATGATGGTTCTCAGATAAATATATTTAACGCACATAAACGTCAAATTCGCATCGCATCTAAGCGGCCGTCTACACCAAATATAAAGTGTGTCAGACACGTGCGAGGAAAATTACGTAGCAGAAGTGTGGTGTTCGGTGGATGAGCTAGCGACGGCGAGGAGAGCGTCGCGAGGCGCGTGGGTCGCGCCCCGCTGCCGCCACGGTGACGCATCGTGGCGAGACCGACGCAACTGTGACCAGCTAGCACTACCTACATGTCCCAAGATAAAATTATCATGTAAAACAAAACAAAAAAAAATCACTAATGATTAGTAAAAGCCCAAGGTTCAAAAGCTGAGGTAGAAAAAAAACATTTAATAATATACTTAGTTGAAACAAGACCAAGAAATAAATAGGAACAACATACGAACACGAACGAACTGTTTTACATTCACACAATAGACATTCTTCATACGGTTCGAGTTACATTAACATACGTAACCGAAGCAACAAACAAAAATATCTCGAGAGCTGTCGTCGGATTGATCGTCCGTGTTTGTATCGTGGCGGACACATACTAGTGGAATAGGTAGTGCAGTGTTTGGACGGCCCCGACCCCATCCCATCCGTGGTGTTGAGCAGTCCACCATAGAACGCCGCGCGCGCCGCCTGTATCGTACCACAGCCCCACGTGCCCAGTGCTAAACGCTCAACTGTGCGCCGATTGTGTAAACGTGAATTAACCTAGCTTTTCGTCGCGCGAAAACCGACAAGGTCGCTCTAGATTCAGTACTTTTTGTCAAATCTGTGTTAAAACCCGTGCCACCGTATCGCTCAAGGAACTTCTTGCTTCAATGCAGTTTTCTGTTTACAGTGAATGTAAATAATCGGAGAGACGCCGCTTTTCAGGTACTGTGTCAAGGTCATTATGCGTACTCCTAAGTTAGTGTTAAGCTTGGCAAACCAGCTGTGTGATATGACAGATTTTCTATTTATTTACATTCCATTCTGTGTTTATTTTCTAAGAATTCATGTATTTGAATGTTTAGCAAGAACATTACAAAACAAATACAACCAACCTATATTGGTGCCAGGTGTTTCATATCTCCAAGTCTCTTCTGTTGAAGTCTAGGGTTCGATTCTTCTAAAGCGTGACTCGAATAGTAAAATGGCCTCTTCACTACGCGGCGGTAACTCGAGATTATTATGCCTGACGTCTCATATTTACTACGGTACCTGGACAGATTTGTTGTGTGTCGACTGTGAACTTGGCAATATTACTTATAATATAACTAAGCATTCGTAGTCCGTTCACCGCCTTTGGTAAACAGTACTCCAGTGTTAATACGCTATACGTAGATAGTTCTAGATATAACAATCTATGGTTAATGAATTTTTCAAGTGCTGTACTGTACTGTGACCTCATCTTCGGACTATTTGGCAATATATTACATCATCGTACTATGACTATATACAAATTTTCGTTGGTTACAAACAAAAACATCAATAAATCATAGTTATTATGTCATCACAAAACGCTTTTAATATTCCGAACACCTTGCCTATAACTATAGCATACCAAGTTACTAACTCATTCTTTATCTGATACAAACGTTTGTCAACTGACAACGACCAGTTTTACGAATGGTTGTTTGTAGGGCATGACGCTTCTCAGGGCCGCAGGAATCGTAGGAATTAACGCATAGACGTAGTTATTTTGATAAGCTTTCTCTTTTTCTGTCGCAACGCTCGGTTACGAGATGCTAGTGGGCGATATAGTAAGAACTTGTTACTCCTACAAAACTATGATCTACGTTGATGCGTTATAAATTTGTTGCAGCATGTTGGTAACGTTGTAATTTGTGTACGTGTTCATCATTTCAATGGTTCTACTTACAAGTTTTTTATACTATGGGAATATTGATTTTTTTTTTTCTGAATATTTGAGTGGTGGGCTTTTGTTTACTTAGGGCTGATTTTTCAATCATCTGATAACTTTATTCGAGGAATAATTTTGAAATGTTGATGTTATTTCATACAAAAACTGTCAAACGTCAATTTTTATTCCTCAAATGGCTTGGATTTTTCCAAGGCCAGATAATTTTATCGAAGGAATAATTTTGAATTTTTGACAGTTCTTCGTCACGTCAATTTTATTCCACAAATAAAAAAATATCTGTCGATTGAAAACTCAGCCCTAAGTCAAATTCCACCATTGTTTTATACCTAGAATAAGTCTTATCTTCAGAACAAATTTTGAATTTCTGACAGATTTTCCATACTAAAACTGTCAGACGTCAATTTTATTCCACGGATAATAGATTCTGACTTTAGTGAAATCAGCTCTTTCTTGCAGCGATTTTTTATCGATCCGACAAGGAACACAGTGTCAATTATGAACCAACTGAGAAATAACGGGAATGGTAGAATTTATTTCAATAGCACACGACTGTAGTACATTGTGTGACTGTAGTACCCAGTATCAATACGATTTCGATACTGGCGTAAAATCTGCGGCACTGTAACTTGTGTGTTGCACTGTTGATTGACACTGTTGATGGTTTGTTTGTTGATTGTTCATTGTTGTTGCTATGCACTAACTAGGCCAGCATGTACTATCACCCCTATCTCTGGCCACTGTATGGACTATTCCTGCTTGCAACGCATATTATTAATTTAGTCGACCTAAAAAGGATCCTCTTTTGTTTTACTTACGGACGCAGCTGTGGTCATCATGTGCACGGGATTTTGTTTTCAAAATGGTCAGATGTAGGTTTTGGCGGTAGTACTTTTTTTTTAGATCTGCTATGTGTATTGATACCTGTACAATGCAAACATTAAAAAGTAAAAGAAAAATTGCCTACCCACATACCCGCAACGTAATTCCGTAACACACTAGGAATTGCTTTCATTTTGACAGTTTAACAACATTCATCATTTACGTTGTTGAGCAGACAAAATGAAATATAATATGAAGCAATGGATTAACAATTAGGGTTCGTAAAAATCCGATATTTGATATACATACCTACTTATGGATATAAGTAGGTATGTATATCAAATATCATTAAAAAATGATAATGCATTAAAAATTATTGATAATGCATTAAAAAAGATGCGATTTTCATTCTGTAAGTGGTTTAAATATGTGTTTTACTTATAGAAATTGATGTTTTTTTGTGTTATTATTAAATTGACGTTTTTATTTTTTTTAAGTAAAAAAAACTAGTCTTTGATGATTAATAATAAGTTTTACCACACAAAAACATTCATGTGTTTTTCTAACGAAGTCAAAAACGACAATGAATGAACAATTGTATAAAAAAAGCATTGAACGCTATACGTAAGGGAACTCCCAAAACAAAAAAAATAACTACAGCGGAATACCTTAAGTATATTAACGTAACCTATTATAAACCCTATGAAATGGATATAAGGTTTAAATTTCAATAAAAAGGTAACCGTACTTGCACGTTATTTGGTCAATTCCCGGAACTTACGATTAGATGGCCACTTCAGGAAAGGTATTCCAAATTGTAGTTTTTCGACAAATGTTGCTGTTGTGGTAAACTTTGAATCAATAATATCAATATTAAATATCATGATATATATCCACTGATATATTAGCGAAACCTGTTAATAACAATCTTCAAAATGATTCAGATTGTGGTTGATAGTGTGTTTTGCAATTAGGATACTGGTATCAAATACGAGTGGTGAGTTGAAACCGGTGTCATGTCAACACTATTAGAAATTGTACACTTTAATGACTTATCCTATCCGATCATGGAAAAAAACCACAACTGACCTCCCGCGGGTTCGTAAAAACGAAGCACCATTCGGCTATTAGGCTATTACATGCACATTTTAAAAGCATGGTTATGTAAAGATAACATCACGCCGCCGTTGGTAGGTACCCATACGACTATATTTTGCTAGTTATTTTTATGACCCAATAGGTGATTATAGCCGATTACCATTATGCTGGAGAGTTTGTTGCTCCACTTCTTCTTCCCAGCTAAAACACTAGGACGTGATGAAGGACATTTTGTTTGGGGGGCTATATTTTGACGCTCAGTATGTGCTGATATTAGCCTAGTTTGGATATATGACTTTTGGTTTTGATCAATCTCCGGGCTTCTGCTAAGAATTTCTCAACAGAAAAACCTAATAAGTTTTCTGGGATTCGATTTTCCCAACGAACGTAATAGCGGATAACTCTTTGCCCGACCCGGGAATCCATCCCAGAACCTCACACTCAGCGGTCGCGCTTGCCACCAATAGATCAACGAGGCAGTCAATGCATGTAAAGATGTAAACAATACATAATAGGTAAGTATGTTTTGCTGCAATAATTTATCCTAACGACTGCATTGTTGTACTATAGTTTATGTTTATTGGCTGGTAATAGAAAATCAAAAAATCTAACTGTCTTTTCTTGTGCATATTTAAGTTTACATTGGTGTACATTTGCATCTTAAAAATGTTCACTGTTAAAAATGTTCAATGTTCACAATGGTTATGATAGATTACCGTATACCCTGCATTTTTAAGGCGAATCTTAAAAATGCAGGGTATACGGTAATCAATCATACATAACCTTGAAAAGGATTGTACGCATGGCTACACATCAAGCTACACATAACCAGTATAAGCTGATTTACAATTTTACGAAAAACCTGTACAATGCGAAGTCAGTTAAAACTGGAAATGAATAGCTTGATGTGTAGCCGAGTGAACCAGTGCAGTAGTTCATATTTATTGGATGGTAATAAGAGAAACAAAAGAGGTAACTAATCACACAGACAAACAGAGTTACTTATCTAATCTTTTCTTGTGCATATTTATGTTTACATTGGCGTACATTTGCATCTTGAAAGATGTTCAATTTCGCCTTAAAAATGCAGGGTATCCGGTAATCAATGGATAACGATAAAATCGATTACACATAATTATGACGGTTTAAAAATAAACAGATGATTTTAAATACATTTTATTAGGCAATTTAATCACTTAATTCTTGTACTACCACGGCCACATAAAAGAAAGAATGTCATCGGTTTTTTATTGCTATAAGTACCTATGTAATATGTTACGCTAAGTGCCGAGGGATCATCACCATTCACAGCCCGACTTCATCCACTGCTGAGCATATGCGTCTCATTTCATGTGCCATTCCCCACGCCCCTGTGCCAGCCTCATACAGGTTCTACCCGCGATGGTAGATGGTGATGGTGGTGGTCGTCCGCCCATCTCGCTGTCGACGGCCGACATCTCGTCTTCCAGTCCTTGGTCGCCACTCAGCCACTGCCTTACTCCACCGTCATCAGTGCGCTTTGCTGGTTGTCCTACCGTTTGAGTTCCATAACTCGTTTTCCAATATAGAAAACCTTCGTACGTCTGCGGATCTTGACGTTTGGGGATAACGCTGAGGGATCGACTGAATGAATTGTTGTTACCTATGTTCACATAAATAATGTTCTTTTTTTAACTTTATATACACGCCATTTCAAGGTTTTCATTAATTAACAGGCACCTGTATTTTGTTTAAATTAAAGAGCCGCCCTTCCTTTCACGTCCATAAAAGTTGCTGAAATGTGTGGATTACAAAAGACATTATTAAAAGTCTAAAAGCCATTATTTCACCACTTTCTAACGATACAGTTTAGGGAAAGGACGCGTTACTGAAAACATCATCATCCGTTTGGTATCTGTCTGTTATATCTCTATTTCAATATCATCGACACACGAATGCGTCAAACGTTACTAAATACCTAAATGAATAGTTGAATACACCATCAAAACGGTATCCTCAACGGTTTTATAAAAAGAAGAATGTGCGCAATTATAATTTCTAACATAACGATTATTATCATGGAATTCCACGGTAATCACGATAACACAGGGAAGTAAAATGTATGGAAATATGGAGACGCTTTTTCCGTCCACGATACCGTTATAATGTGCAAAAATTTCCATACATTTTATGAATTTGGATTGGACGTCCACGAGAATATCGTCACGTTGGAAATTAGAAAAGTGCGATTCGGTTTTATTACCTTCTAATACAACTAACTATACATACATACTTACGAATAAATTAAACTGAAGTGTCTGTTTGCTTTTTACTAAATGCATATGAAAGTATATACGGTACTTATAACTTCAAATTTTTGGGCAGTCTATCTGTCTGTCTGTCTTGTTTGTTCCGACTAATCTCCGAAATGGCTGGATTGATTTTGATGAATTTTGGTATGGAGATACTTTGAACCCTGGAGAAGGTTACTTTTTATCGACAAGCCACACAGGCGAAGTCGCGGGTGGAAGCTAGTGCTAATAAAAAGAACCAGGACAATATCACGTAGATACAGTCTTTATACACTCTTTTTCTTTGTAAAAGGGGTCAGGTAAAGCAGAGTACTGACCGCACTTTGTACGTATTTATAAATTCAAGTAAAGTAGGTAGGTATACTTACACGACAAATAAAAAGTAGTATGAACGATGTTTATATCAAATTGACTGTGGACACGCATCATTACCCATTCAATGGAAACGAACAAGTGACTGTTTTTCGACGTTGGAATTGGAACGTTCTAGAATTCTGTCTAGACATAGCAAAATAGATCTTGTCTGAAAAACATAAAAATAATTGAAAGTGGAGTTGAATTTGTGGTGGCGTGGGTTTATAATATTGTTCTGAATAGGTTAGATAATACTGTCGGGCATTAATTACTTACCTAATGCCCGACTTTAGAGAAAGCCGGGTTTTGGTTGACTAAGTTTACACTTATTGGTCTATATTTCTTGTGTTTTAATCTTTACAAGCATAAAAATGACTTTATCTGATAGTGACACTATTAGCCTAATAAAAAATTTCATATCTAGATCATAATTTATCTAAGTATTATTATTTATATTATTCTGGTTTTTGCTGAACAAGAAATCTTAGTCAACCTATCCTAACACCCTAATTGCGTAACAACTCTATCAATTACAATTTGAATCAATGTGAATGATATTGCTAAACCATTGCTTGATATGTTCGAAAAATGTGTTACTAACAATAACGTAAATAACGCAATGAATGTTGTTGAATTGTCAAAATGAAAGGCATTGATAAATGATAAATGATTTTATTTTGTAAGTAGGTTTGTACAAACACTTGGACGCGTCAATCATATTTTTAACCGACTTCTAAAAAAGGAGGAGCACTAACTGTGCAAAAATATGACAGTATTTGCATTCAACCTATAATTTTCGACAACGTTCATAGATTAGTCAGCAAAACAATGGCTACACAGCTTGCTAATTAGAATACAAAACGACGAAGGTAAATTGATGTCTGAAGGCTATTTGGTAAATTGTAAAACAAATATATAGCTACGTAGCGATCTATACATCCGTTCTATATTTATAAACGCGTCATCATCGTTGAGAGCTTTAACCTAATTCTTATGCATGAAGTAAGCTCCCTCGAAATGGCACATGACGTCAGATTTCTGCCCTCATAGTTAAGTAATACGATTATAATACTTTCTCCCCCAGTCGTTCCAGCTAGCCGTTGGGAGCCGGCCTTGAATGAACGCATTCATATAAATATGACACAATCTAGTCGTGATGTCATTTTAGAAGATAATATACATGACACACTAACGCAACTACAGGCACGTGTAAGCAGATGACATTCAAAAGCGAATTTTTCTCATCTATCGAATTTATATGAATTTACTGTATCCTACTTTAATATTATGAACATGAAAGTTTGTATGGATGGATAGATGTTTGTTACTCTTTTACGCAAAAACTACTGAACCGATTTGGATGAAATTCGGCACACAGATGGTTTATAACAAGGAATAACATATAGGATACTTTCTATCCCAATATTCCCACGGGATCGAAACTTATGCGGGTGAAACCGCGGGGCGCAGCTAGTATTAAATAATTTTACCACCACTGCTCTCAAAACGATGAAGGAAAACATCGTGAGGAAACCTACATGTCCTAGAACAATTCGAAGACATGTGTCGTCTACCAACACGCACTGGGCCCGCGTGATAGTTAATAGCCCACTCCCTATCGAAGAGAGGAGACTTGTGTCCAGTAGTGGGAACTTTATTGCTGATTATGTACTGAATATTACACACCTACCTAGGTAAATAGTTTGGAAATATTTCACAATCACAACTCAGTAGAAAATAGCTTTTGAAACTCGCTGTGTGAACGTTATGTTTACAAATATATTTATTTTTGCACATAACTATACCAACTTATGTATATTGTATAAGCACAAAAGTGTTCACGGAATGTAAAACTTTATCTCCATCATAAAACATAGCCCATTTATCTAAAGTAAAGCACTAGGTTTAAAAAACACAATAAATCTTTGTAAACATTAATTTAGGTACTTCGACTAAAACTGTAACGTGATTACGAGAGTATCGTAATGAAAATAAAATTATCTTATCATTGCGAATTACTAGTTAAAATTAAAAGCATATTATGGAATAATATATAACGCCAGTTTACTGAATGACATGAACATTTAATTTGTAAAGTCATCGTCATCATTTAAGCCGAGACGTACACTGCTGGACATAGGCTTCCACCAAGCACCTCCACTTCTACCTGTTCTGTGTAGCTCTTAGCTCGTTAGTGATCCTAAGATACCTACTACATTTTCTGTATTTACCCGTGAGAACCAACCAATAGCAGGCTATTGACTTTATAATGTTTCATATACACTTGTTATCCGTCTGTTATAGCTGTTGGGTCTCCTATAAATAAATAAATAATATTATTTTAATTATTGTGAATGTGAGGACAATTTGGGTATTTGTGTTTTTTTTTTTTTTTTCTTTTAGTTAGTTTTAATGATGGTGGTCCAGTTTGAGAGCGCGGCCTGCCCAAATGTCCTTTCTTTGGTAATGTTCGTCAAATCTTTGAGTTCCTTAAGTTCTGATTTGAGCTGCACGATAATTTACAAATGCATGCACTGACTGGAAAGGTCCTTCTGTCAATCAGGTCAATCTGTGTGGTTCTTTCCTCAAAAGACCATTTCAGACATCAATATACATGGTCTTCATATAATCTGACGAAGATTATGTCTGGACTTTAAAAGAGACTCCGAGTTGGTTTCGGCCTTTCTTCTTAGTGTAGTCAGATAAAAAACGCCGACCTCATCTAGTTTTTAAAATATGAATGACGTGTAAAAATGTTCTTACAAACCTACTTACAGAAATAAAATCATTTATCATTTTTTAAATACATACATTGGTATTTAAATAAAACGTTTCATTGATAATACAGATCTGTGTGCTTGTTTACACGAACACTGTCTGTGGATGAGTGTAAAAAGAGTGTCACTGACTGCCACACGTGTAGCCGAAATATAAATTTTAAATTGCATGGCAACGAGCTCACTCACACACTAGAGACGCGCCCACAAGGCCACAAATGAGTAAATTTAATGTACTCGTGTATAGTTCGTATCAGCCGAATTATTTTGTCATCTTACTGTTCTTTATTCATAACCCCCGATGTGTGTGTGTATGTCTGTCTGTGGCATTGTAGCTGCCGAACGGATGAACCGATTTTGATTTTGTTTTTTTTGTTTGAAAGGTGAATTGGTCTGGAGTGTTCTTAGCTATGTTTGATGAAAATCGGTCCAAGATGGCCGCCGCCACAAAATGGCGGATTACATATTTTTCCACAACTCCCTCAATATGGGCATATGGGTATCAAATGAAAGGGTTTGACTAGGAGAATACTATACACTATGATAAATTTCAAATCCAAGATGGCCGCCACCACAAAATGGCCAATTACAGTTTTTTTTTTCACAACTCCCTCAATATTGGTATCCCCGACGGGACAATATTTAATCAAAAAATTTCATACGTACTTACGTAGGGTCATAATTTCAAGGTTATTTTTTCCTTTTTATAGGGTTTCACGTTTAAACCTTTTTTGTTCTATTTGTGGCTATTTTTTCAATAGTTTAAAAAAAATTGTTTTAGGCTTTTTGTATAAATTATTTCACCACCACTGCTCTCAAAACGGTAAAGGAAAACATCGTGAGGAAACCGGCGTGTCCTATAATCATAAATTCGAAGACGTGTGACATCTACCAACCCGCACTGCGGGGTAATTGCGTAACACACTATCAGTAGCAATGGCTTTCATTTTGACAGTTCAACAACATTTATTGCGTTATTTACGTCGTTGAGCAGACAAATTTTTCGAACATATGAAGCAATGGATTAGCATTATCCTTCAAAATGATTCAGCTCAATCTGAATCATTTTGTTTATAGTGTGTTACGCAATTAGGGCGCTGGGCCTGGGAGGTGGATTACGGCCCACTCCCTCTCACAGACGGGAGGCCTGTGAGTGTCCCAGCAGTGGGAACATTACCTATAGGCTGATTACGCTGCCACTTACTTTTGCCACAAGTGTATTTGGAAATAGTTTGGAGTTCGTTGAAATACATTTTTGTGTAATCTACGTAATGCATGCGGCCCGCCTCGAGATATTTTGAAATTATTGAGAGAAGACAACGTTTATAAATATCGAATGTGCGCTTTTTACACGCCTGGTCAAAAAAAGAACTGTTATGTTTTTTTAAGGGTTCATGTATGTTTTTTTCGTTTCAAAGTGACGATGATATTAACGTAGGTAGACGTCCACGTCACGATAACACAGGGAAGTAAATAAAATGTATGAAAATATATGAAGACGCTTTTAAATTTCCGTTCACGATAACGTTTTAACGTGCACGTTTTCCCAATGATGGTGGTCAGAATACTAATTTATAAATCATTGGAATTGAAAACAAACAAGCAAATTGAGCATTTCATATACATTATCGCATTGTCTCTTAATTCAATTTATTGATAATCATAATGGCGATTATCAATAGTTACCTAAATTATTTTCCGCTGTTTTAAAAACAATATTTTACATAACCCTTGTAAAATTTAGGTACACTCACCATAGGAAATAAGTAACCAGGGTCGTCGGATATAGTTGAAGTTTAGTAAGAAACCGATGGATGTTTTCGAATGAAATTTAATTTAATTAATAGAAAACAACCATCGGTCCATCAGTTTCTTAGTAAACTTCAACTATATCCGACGACCCTGGTTACTTATCTATCTGCTTTGATGACTGTACACAGGCTACATGTCAAGCTACACGTTTCCAGTATAAGCTGACCTAGCATTGGTTCGGCTTTCCGTAAATAAAGAGGTCAGTTGATACTGGTTAATTATAACTTCATATGTAGCTTGTATGTATGACTAACTTTGTTACTAATGTTATGACGTCCTTCGTGGCCACCCTCAGGGAATTACCTCTTTATTGCTGTGGCGTTATCCTCATGTTTTCCTTCTTAGAAAAGGAATCTAGAACTAATAGGTACCTCTCTTATTTACAAACCAAGGCTTAGGTACTCGATGTGTCCTTAATACTTTACACACATAAGATTGTAGGTACAGTAACGCTCGAAACTCCAGTGGCATGCTAAGGACTACATTGCTATGAACTGTGCGAGCACGATACAGCCAGTGCGTGCGCGTGTATGAGTGAAATAACATTATATTTCTGTCGCATTTAGAATACGCGTCAAAGTGGCGCCCTAGGGCTACAGTCTCGACATTCATAGCGATCGCTTGACGACCGACTTCGACGCAAAGTCCCGAACTGACGACAGGTGTAATGTATGGAGTGACAGGACTTTGCGACCGAATTCGGTCGTAAAGCGATCGCTATGAATGTCGAGACTGCAGCCCCTGTTCTTACCATTGCATTGCTAAAATTCGCGCACAGGTGACATGATTTGGTAGCCGTTTGGGCTAAGCAATGGATTTTGGATTTATTCATCATTATCATTTCAACCCGGAACCACCCACAGCTGGGTAGGTATAGGCCTCCCCTTTCTTCTGCCATACTTCCCTGTTCTGTGGCTGTCTTATTATTAGCATTATTATTAGTGTATATAGTATATATTACGAGTATATAGAACTTTACCATTCGGAAATAAAGCCTGTTTTATAAAGGCCTAATAATAGTCTTCTGTCCTTACCTTATTATTTTTTGTATGAAATACCTATATTTGTAATACATTATTCATAGTCACATACACATTTAACAACCTTAATATGATACTTTGGGTTCTAATGAAATGCCTAATGCTAAACACGTGTAATGTTACAATCCTTTTAATAATAAAATAGCCGTGGAACTCCCGGTTGGAACGGAGTTCCTTTCGCTGTATAGTATGTATTAAATAACAGGCACAATACAAAAAATAAACAATAGTTTTAGAATACCTAACACAAAAAATAAAAAAATCCTGTAAGGTCAAAATGTGACTCTTCCTACGGTCTAGCTCACATTTGCTTAGTGCAGTGGCGAGCGAACGCTACTTCCAAGTTGGTCGCTGTTGCTTGGTTATTTCTACAAACTGTATGCAACAAGTGCCGTTCGGGAACTGAAAACAATATTGATAAACTGTTTCATCGAACCGCACGTTACAAAATTTCGTTTCAGTGCGGAAGTGGTCAGGTGCGGTTCGTGCAAGTACTGTCGAAATCAGTGCTTTGTTCCATCTGTTCCGTCGCATGTAAGTTTGATACCAGTTCACAATTCATCGTTTTGTCATAGATAGATATCATCGTTTTGTCGAAAAATAATGCGTTAAATTGTAATAAAATGGTTTGTTGCAGTTTACAATTTTTCCATAGTTCACAATCTCGCAAGAGAGATGATCACAATCACGTCGACATTACATATTTATAAGTATTTCTCAAAAATAAATTATAATTATGTACATCAGATTATGATTAAACCTTTTACCATATTGAAAATTAACTTCAGTCGATTCACGTTAGGAAAGATTACTCACAAACTGTTGACTCATCCTAGTACTTACACGCGACAAAACAAAGTCAAGGTCAGAATGATTCTAGTTTTTATGTAGTCTAGACTTGGCTTACGATAACTGACTGTACTTACCTAACCTGCGTCCGAGATTTAGCTTCCAAACAAGTAAACAAATATGAGTTATTGGAAAAATTACTTTACTACCTACACAGTAAAGTTCTGTTTACGCTACAACTTCAAACAGTTTTAGGACTTCTTCAATAGTACTAGTCACTTGGAAATCCACTTAATTCTCACTGCAATAAATTTGATATTTGTTTAACTTGAAATAACATTAATTGGAAATGAATTTGAATACGCTTATACGTAAAAACTGTCCATAGTGTTGTATTGTACAAACATTTAATAATTATATTTGTACAGAAAATATGGTTTTATTGTTATGACGTTTTCATTTTGACGGCTGTTTTGGAGATTCTACTATCAGTTGCCATGTTTTTCGACTGCTAGATTTAAAGTCTCTGATAGAAAAAAGCCCCTTCAATTACTCGCCATCTTGCTCATTCCACGACCTCTGTGGTGTTAACTCTGACCAGCAGTCCAATTGCGAACCATACTTTCAATCCCAAGCCGAAGAATTGTTACGGAAATTCCTGATCCATTGCTTCATTTGTTTGAAAAATTCGTATGCTCGACATCGTAAATAACGCAATGAATATTGTTGAATTGTCATAATGAAGGCAATCCATTGCGTTACGCAATTACCACGCAGTCATCTTCTTCGCCCATTGACGATCTTCTTAATCCTGGTTGAATAAAAAAAAATGTTTGTTAATTAACATACTTGGTTTGCATTATATGGTTTGGAGACTCCTTTGAATGTCGACTTTTTAGCATATAATACATTTGTTCTGCTCCAATATATTTCCTTCTCAGGAATGTCGTAATAAAACATTTCCTAATAACTTTTCTTTAGCTCTATTTGTCGAATGCCATAGGAACGTCATCCAATAAAGCATTTTCTATCTGTCTCTTACCAGTATGTAAGTATCCTAGCTTGTGTGCGAATCTACGATGGAATAGATCCAACCTTCGCTCCCCATCAGTATCGAATTACTTATCCCTACTTATGAAGCGCTTACGTCACGTGGGTAAATAAAACCATTAGGGGGACTGAACTCTTATGCATGTCGGAACAAAGTAGTAGTACCGGTATAGAGCTTCTTTTCAAAGGGCTCGCATGCAGAAGATTCTAACGCCGTAATAATATCTATAATAATATAATATTTATATACAAAATGGCAGGGATATTGAAGCACAAACTGTAACCATGAATGTAGCACATGATTCTAAACCTCTAGAGTAGACATTTTTCGTCAGTATAAATATATATGTATATACAACGTATAACAGAAAACCTATTGCTAACCTTAAGCACTAAAGATAACAGCTGGTATAGAATCACTATACATAGTTTCAACTCAAAATAAAATACTCTAAGAATTGATACCAAATTTTCGGTTTCATGTTTCTTAAATTCAAATCATAACAAACGTGTGTCACCTCACTACATTGTATAGGTACTACTTTTTGTGTCGTCTTACATGATGATATAATACAAGTGGTCTCATCATTCTCGAACGAGACAACTGCGAGTATAATCCGTGTTGACCTTCAAATCAACTCAGCCTATCGCAGTCCACTGCTGGACATAGGCCTCTCTCAGGCTGCGCCACAACACCCTGTCCTCCGCCTTCCGCATCCAGTCCGTCCCAGAAACCTTCTTAAGGTCGTCCGTTCATCTAGCTGGAGGGCGTCCCACACTACATTTGGCGATACGCGGTCTCCACTCCAGAACTCGTCTGCTCCACCAGCCATCGGTCATTCGACAAACATGGCCAGCCCACTGCCACTTCAGTTTGCTTACTCTGTAAGCTATGTCGGTAACTCCGGTTCTTCTCCGGATAATTTTATTCCTGATTTTATCCTTCAAAGAGATTCCGAGCATAGCTCGCTCCATAGCACGCTGAGCGACCTTAAATTTGTGGACCAGCCCGACCGTCAGTGTCCACGTTTCGGCGCCAATGTCATGACGGGGTGGACGCACTGGTTGAAGACCGTAGTCTTCAAACAGTGCGGGATAGGCGATGAGAAGGCTTGGCAGAGTTTTCCAAATGCTGCCCAACCCAACCGAATCTTTCTGTCGGCTTCTTTCTCAAAGTTATGTCTACCGAGCTGGATTATTTGCCCCAGGTAGACATAATCCTTCACAACTTCGAGAAGCGACCCTTCGATGTGAATGGGACTCGGCAAGATGTGCGAATTGTACATGACTTTCGTCTTGTCCAAATTCATGCCGAGGCCAACCCGCCGAGGGGCTCCATTAAGGCCGTGCAGCATTTGGTCTAGCTGTGCCAGCGTCTCTGCCGTTATGACGATGTCATCGGCAAATCGAAGATGTGAAATGTACTCGCCGGTCACGTTGATACCCTATCAAGTCCAGTCCAGCGTCTTGATGACGTCCTCCAACGCAATTGTAAACAGTTTTGGGCATATTACATCCCCCTGTCTCACCCCCCTGAGCAGTTGGATGGGGCTAGTTTTCTGGTCCTGGATCTGGACAGTCATCGTGGTAGCGTCATACAAACATCTCAACACTTCGATGTAGTGCCAGTCAATTCGACATCGTTGCTGAGAGGCCAGAACTGCACATATTTAGATGGAGTCGAAGACTTTCTCGTAGTCCACAAATGCCATACACAGCGGCTGATTGTACTCCTCGGTATTCTGTACAATTTGCCGAACACGATGATCTACGATGCTGAAGCCTTTTCGAAAACCTGCATGTTCTGGCGGCTGGAACTCGTCAAGTCTTTTAGCGAGGCGGTTCGTGACGACCTTCGAGAACAGCTTGTATACGTGGCTCAGAAGTGAGATGGGTCTATAGTTCTTCAGTAAGGATTTGTCAGTTGGATGGATGACAGAGTTAAAGAGGCTCGCTAGCTCTCTCAGGACTAAAGCCCCACCCACTTTTAGGAGTTCTGTCGTTACTCCGTCATCCCCAGGTGCCTTGTTGTTCTTTAGCTGCTCTAGGGCCGCCCTAATCTCGCACTGGTCGATATCCGGGATATCATTCGTCTAGTGGCGCGATAGTTCGACTATATTGTCATCTGCACTATGTCCCGCTAGTTTCTCCGTCCGCGTTGAGTATAGGTGCCCGTAAAAATCCTCGACTTCTCCGAGTATCTCCGACTTCGAAGTCACAATTCTGCCATCCGCAGTTCTTAGTTTCTTGAGAAGGGACCTCCCTAATTGCTGGGCGGTCACTTTCGACCCTTGGTTCTCCTCAATCGCGACCTTATTAATGTCGCAGGTATTGGAGCACCAAAGACCGCGTCGCGTTAGCTTCCTAATTTTTAAGTTTATGGCCCTCTTATCTGACGAAGACGGCTGCATAGATGTTGACTCTCGTCTTTCCTCATAAGTTCGAGAGTCTCCGAGGAAAGTTTGGACACCTTACTTTTTCGCTGCGACGGGAAATTCTGCGAGACACGTCACGAAATGCTTTAACCACCTCGTCAGCTTTCTAGTCGATAGTGCCTGTGGATTCCAATAAGTCGAATCGATTTTGAAGTTCCAATTGGAACTTTTCGGATCCTAGAGTGGCTTGGAGGTGCGTAGGTCAGAGTGTAGGCCTCATCATGCGGAGTCTCGAAGTGAGATCGATAGTACGGATTACGCAGTTTAGTGTGATGTAAAAGACAGGTCAATTTATTTTCCATGCTCACAAATTAACGTAAGGATCAATATGATTATGATAATTTGAGGCACAATTTAATGTAAAGGACATGGTATTTGTACCTTCTCACAGAACACTAATGTATAAGACAATGCTTAAAACATCTCAAATTATGCAATAACTTAAGTGACCTGTTGTAAAATGTACTCGATTTTTTAAAATGTAAATGCCAAATACTGTGAGTATGTGTATGAGTGAGGCTTACATTAGTTTTTATAAAAATAATAGCTTCTGCCCGCGACTTATCCGCGTGAAACAACTTTCTTACTTTTTTTTTTCGTAAGAACCTTCTACAAAGTATTAGAAAACTTAAAAAAAAAAAGATGAATGAAATCGGTAAAGTCGTTCAAGTTATGGCGTGGCCAAGGGAAATAAGGATTCATTTTTAAATATATAGATTAATTTAAAATGTCATATACCTACAATCAGTTTCTAGAAAAATAATGGTCTAGGCCTACGGAAAATATTTAATGTACCTACTCGTAAGAGACATTTCCAACTCCAACGATATATGTAACCCATTTTCGACAAAATGTCCCTTACGTTATTTCATATGTTCAGTATCGACTTATCAAGCAATGTATTACGAATTCTTCAAAATCTTTCGGATTGTAATTGAAAACATGTTAAGCAATTAGGGTGGGTAGCGGGATTGTCCGAAAGGGTTACCGCTGCCCTGGAACATAAAGAAGGAACACGGGCTAAGGAAGGAACACGGGTGGGTTTTAGTCAGTAAGAGTCTGACACTCCCTCCTGCTTCACCCAGAGCGGGAGGAGTCATTTGATGATTTCCTATCCTCAAAAAAAAAAAAAAGCAATTGGGGCACTAAAGTACCCTAAACTGTTTACTATTATTTATTTACTTAAATTTTGTTTCATGTAAACTTGGAACAACATTTTTTGAAAAGCTATTTACGAGATAATTCTAAGTATTTTGTTTCCATTACGTTTGCTTTAGTCTGTCGCGAAAATACTATCAAGTCAAACACAGTTTTTTACTAAAAATAAGTAATAGACACAAATACTAAGCATAATAAGCAGACACTATAGAACGCCAGCTGCTACGATCCTTACATAAATATCTACTCCTCTTGTACAATAGCTAATGCCTTGGTCAAGAGACTATAATATAGCCAGTCAACAAAGTTAGTGACTAAGCTGTATAATCCCATAATCCTAGCAACCACAATGAAAACGTGGGGTAATACCATCACGCCTGTGGAAAGTCGCCTAAGATAGCCGGCGAAATTTTAGGTTTTTTTTTGCAATTTGCAGATTCAAATTGTTTGTATTGATGAAAATATTTGTTACGACCGCAAATCATATTTAGATCAACATACAATTTGATACTGACCTGCATGTAAGAAAATTTTAATTTCGCGGGCTACACTGCCGCTTTTGCTTGATTACTGAATGAGCTTCAAATCCAATATGACTGTTCAATTTATATGTACCAACTTTCTGAGTATATTTTGGACGTTACTGAAATCGGTGCAGGAAACCTGAACGCCAATTCTCGTAATTTAAGACGTTCAACATCTAGTCGCAGTCTCATCTCGGCGAGAAACAAATGTCAAAACCTTGTCAAAAACGTGGGGATTGAGACCGTCTTAAAATTACGAGAATTGAACCTCACGGCTTACGGTTGGCAATTTCAGACTAAGGTATACATATTAACTATACCTAACTCTGAAATTGCCAACTCGTCTTGAGCAAGCATGGTGATCAATGCTATGGCCCTCCCTGTATGAGAAGAGGCTTTTGCCCTAAAGTGGGACAATAACACGTAACACAATATTCATTTCGATAAGCGATCTACCCCCGATTCACACACGGGTTTTTACGACTTCCAAAACATTCAAGATTTCTGTGTAAGTATATTAGGTGTATCAGCTGCGCCCCGTGAGGTCGCCCGCGTAAATCTCGATCCCCGTGGGAATATCGGGATAAAAATAGATCTACGCATGTCCCAAACTTCATTCGTAACCTTTCAGCCGTTTTAGCGTGACAGCGTAACAAACAATCATACAAAAAATCTAATCTTTTCTCTTTCCGTCCCCTGTTTGCCGGGAATGCTGGCAGCGTTTCCCCTGTCCACATCCACTGTTCAATGTCCACATTAATTCGTCGCTTATCTTTCTAACAGACGTATATCTGTATTTTCGACAAAAATGAGTTATTCATACTAGTTAAAACAATTTTGAAGACGAAACGATCGGTCTAATAAACGTATCTGTATCTTCAAGCGTTACCGAGAAAACACATTTTGTCAGGTAGACGTAAGTAGCTTTTTATACAAATGTGCTTTCTGCTAACCGACGTAAGTACATGCGTTATTTAATTTGAATTTTTCAGAATCAATATTGTAGGCAAAAAGAGCCCTATCGAAATACGTCTTTTAGTGTGAACTAAAATATCGAATGAATGACTATATTTTTTCACTTACTCCTAAATTTAACCGAACATTTTGAAGATGAAACAGGAGTGCGGGGTGCGTTGAGTCTCATTATTGTCGTGAAGGTAGTACTAGAGAACACCTTCACTCAGATTAGACCGTTAAAAAAATGTACAGAATGTTTATCAGGTCTCTGGAAGGAAATCCATTGAAATCCAGCTTTTCCACCTACAAAAGAGTTTTTAAAGGGAAGAATTTGTCTTTCCACCGCCCGAAAAAAGACCAGTGCAGCCTATGTCTGACATATTATAATGGGACCGAAGAGGTGATAGCTAAACTGCAAGAAAAATTTCAGAAGCACCAATTTGATAAGCTTACTTTTCGCAATACGTGAAAAATGTATTTAAACGAGGCGAAAGAAAATCCTGGCGTGGTACAATGTGTAACTTTTGATCTGCAACAGGTAATTCAAATACCTATAACAAATGAAAACGCAGTATTTTACAAAAGGTGTTTATCAACGTTTAATTTAACGGTGTATGACTTGGGTACTCGTGATTGTTGCTGTTTTACATGGTATGAAGCTTTAAGTAAAAGAGGAGCATCAGAAATATCGACTGCCTTAAACATTTTTCTCAGAGAAAGCAACAGAAAAGGATTCAAGCGAATTTATCTCAGATGGTTGCGGAGGCCAAAATCGCAATTTGATTGTGGCTGCTGCATTGATTTATATCCTGACTAATTCTATAAACATTGAAGAAATCTCTTTACGATTTTCAATACCAAACCATGGTCAAAGTGCCGGAGATTATGCTCACAGTGCAATCAGCTATGCTGTCAAAAAAGCTGGAGATGTTTTTATACCAGCTCAGCTTATCCCTATAATGAGATTAGCTCGAATAGATCAGCCTTACCGAGTATTTTCCTTATTACATACTGACTTTCTCGATTTAAAAAAAATGTCTACAGACATTCAATTACTCTCATTGAGAAAAGACGACACAGGAGCTCATGTGAATTGGACCGAAATGACCGAATGTCGCGTTCAAAAGTCTGATCCAATAAAAATTTTCTTCAAAACTTCTCACGATCAGGAATCGTACCGCAGTTTGGCTTTAAAAAGACAAAAGCTGTTTCTTCTTTACGCTGAAATCCGTCCACTTAATGAATATCCACTCAAAATAGCGACTGAAAAATATGAAGACTTAATGTCTCTAACAAAAGGTGATACAGCTGTTATCAGACATCCCGATTATGTTGAATTCTACAAATTGCTTCCTCATTGATTTATTTATATTGCTCCTACCAAAGACTGAATATTATGGTAGTTTTAATGATTAGATAAGAAATACTTTGTGTTCATAATTTTGTTTTTGATATGTTTATCTCCTTAAAGTTATTATTTTATAAAGTTCGTATTTAGTATAAGTAAGAGCCCAAGACATTTTTATCATAATTAGGTACATAACGTTGACTGTGATTTGATTAAGCTATTAAGAATTGCTTTATTTTTGCGACTGATTAGTTTTAATACGTTGGGGTTAACATTAAACCTAAATAAGTAATTATGAGAATTTAAATTAGAAGAGACTGTTTTTACGAAACTTTAGGATCTCATTTCATATTTTGTATTAATATAAGATACTAGGAACTGTTTTTTTAATAAGTACAAAATAATGAGCCATTTTAATAAATAAAAGTTGATTCTGAGGTTTGTGTGTTATTTTACTATACTTTTTTATACAGACGTATCTGAAAACTATATGAAAACCTTTTTTTACAAAGATCTAACAATAGTGGCGTATCTGTTTTAAATGCTTATATTTTCTTATCTAACAGTAATATTTACAATTCACATATATATATAGGAAGAATAACCAAATTATAATATAATTCATGCAATTTTATTTTGATCAGTCGCTCATTATGAGAGTTACAACTCAACAAATATAGTGCGAAACCGCAAAAAGCTTGTCCTGAAAAGTCACCTCAAAGTTAGTTCCGTCAGTTAGTAAGATAAGCGACGAATTGTATGTTGACAATCCATTTGTTAAAATACATATTGATCATATTCTGTTAACATCAACTGGACGGTTGAATGCCCCCCATAACACAGGATTTTCCTAGCATGGGGGACATTAATATTCTGCTTGACCTCTGTTTTTATTTTAAGTACCATGTCTGTGTCTACATTGTACCACTATGATGACAAATAAATTTTTTATTATTATTATTTATTATTATTATTATATTGGTTGTCCATGTTTATTGCTAAATATTTATTTTTATAATGATCCACTGACAATCTAATTTCAAATTAAATTCCAATAATCGTATTATTTAAGTTGTGATGTTCTATTTTGTACCTTTTGTGACTCTGACTTCCATATTTTTCATGCCTTCCTGTTTTTCTCTAAAGCTCTTGGCATGGGTGGCATGTCGGATCACCCTCCAGTATCCAAGATTTTATCTTTTTATCGGGTCCATCTCATCTTTCATCTTTGAAATTCATTCACAAACGTATAAAGCACTGACACATAACTTTTGCATAACACATTACATCATTGGCCATTTTGTAATTCCTTACATCATAATTTCGTTGGTGCATGTTGGGTGCGCGTACGTCAAATAGGACTTTTCGAAATGTTGCCACTACATAAAGCGTAAAACGTTTATTAAGTATGATATTCTCTTAGCATGTTTATTTCCTATTTTTATTTTTTATGTTCCTGTTTGTTCCTATCACATTTAAATTAAATTGTATTATTTTGCTTTAAGTACGCTGTACCAGTACAGCGTCCCTATAACTGTTTGCTTTAAAAAAAAATAGTTGTTTTAACATTTGATGAATAATTGTTTGCTGCACCGGACGACGTTATTACGTCGGCGCCGCTGGCTGTCGCTGAAAACCAGCGCTGGGGCTCTGTTTTGCATAGGGTCGCAGCATAATGCTGAGCGATAGCCGTTTTGCGTGGATGTGACGCATGTCAACCATTTCTTATTGTTTTTATGTTCTTTTTTGGCGTCATGTTTACCGCAAATAAACGTATTTTGTTTCTTTCTTTCTTTATATTAGCATATAGATGTAAATTTAATATTGATTTGATTTGATTTGAATAACGCGGTCACACAGACACGAAAAACGACTTTAATGTATAATTTGTATATATTATAGATACCGATATAATATCCAAATTGCTGTCTCAAGGTCGTCTCTAAGGAACCTAAAGTTAGGATAATAAACATGATTCGGAATGGCGGAAACTTTATGTTGTATCGTTGTGGGCGTGGTAATCAATTCTTGAATGAGACACTTGTTGGTAGCGAACGGTCAGTGGTGACGGTCATTGGTCTATTGGTGATCAAAGGTGACTAACCCCAATCAATCAATCTGCCTAGCCTTATTCCAACAATGTTGGGGTTGTCTTCCAGTATAACCGGATACAGCTGATTACCAGTATTTTATATGGAGCGACTGCCAATCTTACTTTCGTATTATAATCTTATAACCCAGTTACACACGATACCCCTTAGGGCTTCTGACTTACACCATAACGACTGTCAAAGATCTGTGGATGGCAGCCGGGACTAACGGCTTAAGGTGACCAACCTCATTTGCCTCCAAATTCCCAAAAGGCTCTTGACTGAGAGGCGAGACTGAAGCTACAGAAGGAGTAGAGGCATTGACAAAGTTGCATTTTGACTTCGTTAGTTGGTACGTCTCTAGGCACCAGCACCCTAATTGTTAAATTGTGATTGACAGTGTGTTACACTGTCAATCACAATTTGAATAATTTTGAAGGACACTGCTAATGGATTGCTACATACGTTAGAAAAATTGGTGCGCTCAACAACGTAAATAACGCAATGAATGTTGTTAAAGTGTCAAAATGGAAGGTATTACTACTGTTAATGTGTTACGCAATTCCCGCGGAACACTTCTTGTTTCTGTGTATTTTCTAGATTCCGAACTCAGAGTTCGGAATCTAGAAAATAAAATTTGAAATACTATTTAGCTAATAGCTATCTTATTACAAAATACATTGGTACTTAAATGTCTAGGTCACTGATGAAATAGATATTCCTGACAAATTCAAATGTTGTAATTCTATATGATTCAGATTGATTTGTTTCTTTATAATATCAGCCTATTAATCTCCCACTGGAGACGCAAATGAATAAATGATTTGATTTGATTTGACGCATATCGGTAAGCGTAGTGTGGGACTCCCCCCAGCTAAATGTACAGACGACCTCAAAAAGGTGACTGAGACAGCAGGACAGGCTGTGACGTAGCATGAGGGAGGCCTTTCTCTAGCAGTGGAATGCATAGGCTGAGTTGACTGTCCCACTGCAGGGCAAAAAGCCTTTTTTCATACAGAGAAGGGCCGAGCATTGATCTCCTCGCTTGCTCAAAGCGGACACTTATTCAATTTTTATTTACCTCCCCCTCCTTATATAATCGAAACTAATACAGAATTAGGCATTTAGTATGTAAGCCTCCTTATACTTATTGAAAATTCCTATGAAAAAGACTAAGTGTGCATACACATGGGCGACTCGGTTCAACAGCAGAGACAACTGCAACCTTCGACGAGTTTCGACGGCAGCCGTCGACAACGGTTCCCTATCCATTTGCATAAAATTTTAAGACCTAATATAACTTGGCATACTTTTGTTTGTCCTAATTATATTTTCGCATAAATTATTTACTCATAACAGCTTACGCATATTTTTTCATTTTTGCGCAATTATGCTTAATCATAATAATGAATAAGCATAAAATTCTAAAGCATACATTTTTTAAGCATAACTTTATTAAGCATAACAATAATAATAAGGCGTAATCGACGGGTCCCCGCTTCGCGGGGCCCCTATTTCTGTCTGCAGGGTTTAAAGGAACCTAACACGAAGGGGATGACGGGGGCTCGTTCGCTCGCTCCGCTCGCTCACTTGAGCCCCCGTCATCCCCTTCGAACCTAACCTGTCCGAGTCGGGATGCCCCAATTCCCGAGCTCGCTTCGCTCGCTCTTGCATCCTAAGTTCTCATTGCCTTTTTAGGGTTCCGTAGCCAAATGGCAACGGAACCCTTATGGATTCGTCATGTCTGTCTGTCTGTCTGTCCGTCCGTATGTCACAGCCGCTTTTTTCCGAAACTATAAGAGCTATACTGTTGAAACTTGGTAAGTAGATGTATTCTGTGAACCGCATTAAGATTTTCACACAAAAATAGAAAAAAAAACAATAAATTTTGGGGGTCCCCATACTTAGAACTGAAACTCAAATTTTTTTTTTTTCAGCAAACCCATACGTCTGGGGTATCTATGGATAGGTCTTCAAAAATGATATTGAGGTTTCTAATATCATTTTTTTTCTAAACTGAATAGTTTGCGCGAGAGACACTTCCAAAGTGGTAAAATGTGTGTCCCCCCCCCTGTAACTTCTAAAATAAGAGAATGATAAAACTAAAAAAAATATATGATGTACATTACCATATAAACTTCCACCGAAAATTGGTTTGAACGAGATCTAGTGAGTAGTTTTTTTTTAATACGTCATAAATCGTAACGTAACGGAACCCTTCATGGGCGAGTCCGACTCGCACTTGGCCGGTTTTTTACTAAATCGAAATGTGTTAGACCTTGGGGCTCCCCGACTCTTGGAAAAAGTGATTCAGAATCGAGTGAAAATAAATGCGTAAAAATAACTCAAATTTGTTTCGGGCATACAATTAATAGAAATAACATTTCTATTAATTGTATGCCTAAATATTAAATATGCTAATAATCATTAGGCCTAGTAACGTTATGCGAATTAAATTTATGCCAAAACAAATTAGCCTTCAAGATCATTATGCCAACATAAACTGTATGCCAAAAAAAAATATGGCAAAGTATTATTATGGCAAAACAAATTATGCCAAAATCGTTATGCCAAAGTATATTAGGAAAAAGAATATTATGCGAAAAGAAGAAATCCCGTCGACAACGTGCCGTTCGTGTATTTGAGTACGATGCTCAAATACACCAGCGGCATGTTGCCTCTGCCTAATTCCAATCCAGGCTGTCCCTTGCTGCCCTCTCCCAGCGACGCCCTAAGCCGAGATCCGTACCCCACTGGGGGTGCCCTTAGCGTGTAGTCGCTTAGTTTTTAAGTTTTTTTAAGCCCTGGCTGGAGGCCTTAATTTATTGAGGCATCCACAGGCAAGCCCGGTAAAGAAGACGACAACCTCATAGGTTGAACTGCTGGATACCAAAAAAAAAAACTGACATGTTGCCTCTACCGTTGACGAGTATGTATGAGCACTAACTGAAACAGTACATTTACAAGTACTTAATTAATTTATAAGCTATGCGTTGAAAGCATTCCTTGTCTTATTTAATCATAAGATATCGTATCAAAGGCTAACGGTCAAACGGGTGGAATGGGCTTGATTGATATAGGATTACTTCAGATTTGTTTCGTAGTCTTCCATACCTACATTCATACACTGAGCAGACAGCTGTGCTGCTGGGGAGTTTGTTACGCCACTTCTTCTCCCCAGCGAAAGCACTAGGAACTAGTGAAGGGATTTATCGAGCGTTTTAAGGGACTGTCTTTTGTAATTTTGACGTTCGAAAAGTGCTGATTCTCAGCCTAGTTTGAATAGATGACTTTTGATTTTTAAATACATAAACTCACGTTTTCTTTCCATGGGGGAAAAAAGGCGTTCTGTAGTATCTGCTTACGCAGATACTACAGAAACATCTTTTGTTGTGATTGGCTTCTCGTAAGTCAATTTTGGAGGTTGTCTCTTGATTAACTGGACCATCCTGTGGATGCCTTAAAAATGAAGGCCTCCAGCCAGGACATAAAACATAATATAAACTAAGAGACTGCACGCTAAGTGGCTATGGACCTCGGCTTAGGGTGCCGCTGGGGGAGGACAGTAAGGGACAGACTCATCGGATCGTCTACAAAACGCCAACTGCTACAAACCTTACTTATTAATTTACGTTCATACAACTGGTCATATATATAGTCTTCCATCTCATCATCATCCTAGCCTTTTCCCAACTAAGTTGAGTTCGACTTCCAGTGTTACAGGATGTTGCTGAATACCAGTATTTTTTACGTGGAGCGACTGCCTATCTAGTCTTTCATGTGCTGAATAAATATGTAAATCCATAAAGAGAGTAGGTCCTGTTGGCTCATTTGCTGTAGGTAAGTCGAGATTTAATTTTTGTTTATATTCTTAGTTAAAACAGTTCCTTTCATAAATTCTGAAGCGTAAGTTTAAATTGAACTTTTTAAATTAATTATTCAGCTCGGATTTTTATTTAAACTTTGAAATCTTGTTATTTTACTCCTTGTTGATTGATAGCTCTGTCATCAACAGTGCAGACGAAATTCAATCATCTTTTTTGTTGATTAAATTGACGCTGCTCCGCCTGTCGACAGTCAGGCCCAAAAAAGTGTAGGTATAGTACACGGACATGGAACCAATTTATTGCCTACAGCCATTTTGCCATAATTGTCTATCTATGTAAGCAAAACAGACTAAAATTTATTTAACAAAATGAAGTAAATATTTTGTCCAAAACCTTTTACACAGGCCGGGTACATAACTATATTACCCTATGAGCAAAACAAAGTAAACAGTAGTCGTTCCATAACGAGGTAAACAAGTTCTGAAAACTTGTCTTGTCCGGATAAACTTTACAGCACATTGTAGATCATACATAAAATTAGACATCAGCCTATAATTTTTCGACAAAATAGATCAAGCAGGAGCGTTTTAACACCCGTAACTGTTTTCATTTCGGAGAGATTTGTCTAAGCGTCAGTAAATCTTCAATGGATGTTGAAGTGTGTCCAAACGGCCATTGTACAATGCTCATTGTCTTAATAGGCAATGATAGCCGCTGTCAAAAGTGTCACAAACTTGTATGACGGACATGAGGTCATTTTAATATTTCTAGATCACTGACCTGAATTTAACACACAGGTGTTAAATTTATTGCTGTCTCGCCACAAAACAACTCGTTGTTTGAGTGTATATACGTATTTTTTTAAAAAATCATTGGCTAGCTAAAAGTCAAAGCTATTAAATTCAGGTTTTAGAAATTCAAAATCGAATTTAAAACTAACGTTTCAAACCGCGAGTTATTTGAGTGTTTGAAATTTCAATTTTTGACTAGAGTCATCAGCCCACAGCTGCTGTGGGCTGATGACTCTAGTTAGAGGCTTATGTCCAGCAGTGGACTGCTGCAGTCCACTGCTGGACATAAGCCTCTCCTATTGCACGCCATTCAACTCGATTTTCGGCAACTCTCATCCAGCTGCTACCAGCTATCCTGCGAAGATCGTCGCTCCACCTAGCCTTAAGGTGTCCTACCTTACGTTTGATTCGCGGTCTCTACTCAAAAACACTACTACAGTAGAGTAGAGTTCGACTAGAGTGCTATACCATAATCAATAATTACACAGTATGCTACTTTGTAGCACATATGTCACTTGTAGATCAGGCTTAAGGAAAACGCAGAATTGCAAGTCATCCTGTAGATTTACTTATTATTCTTACTTAGGAAATTTCCATATACCTAAGATCACATCATCTTCCTAGCCTTTTCAGTTATGTTGGGATCTAACCGGATGCAGCTGAATACCAGTATTCTACAAGGAGCGACTGCCCATCTAACCTTCACAACCTAGTTATTGTGTAATACGATACTTAAGACCCCTTGGTAAGACTGGTGGTCAGATTTTCGGGCTTCTCACGACCCGTAACGACTGTCAAAGATCCACGAATGACAGTCGGAATCAACGTTCCGAGACACGGAGGGGTCTTGGTAAAGATGTTCAACCATCGATGGACCAACCGCAGCAAGCGTAGCTTAACCTGATCAATCAACCCGTATGGCTGTTATTATTAAGCCACAAGTCCCATATACCTAAAATAAAGTTAACATAATTAGATAATAGCACTAACAGTAAAGTTCTTAGTAAATAATGAAGTAAGATTTACTTTAAGTACCTTTGTTATGTCATGAAGATTATGGGACAATTGACACTTACATAATGCTGCTTTATTGCAAAAACCCACACCATCTGATTATTATTATACGAAATAATAATTTAAAAAATATATCTCCTAAGTTTCCAGAGCCCTGACCACCAAAGTCAAAGTCAAATCATTTATTTCATATAGGCACATAAAAGGCACTTTTGAACGTCAAAAATAAAATAAAAATAAAATTGATTCTAGTCGCCCCTTCCAAAAGGTTGTTTTCGTATGGAGAAGAATGAGCAAGAAACTCCACCGTTACTCTTTTAAAATGTTTTACAATATTTGCGTACATTAATTACATAATTATATGTGAAGACGATGCACCTAGAAATAAAATTACTATACCACAATAGGTAAAAGAATTAAAATGGATTAATGAAACCATGACATATAAATTAACTATGTGGTAAATACAAATGGTAGATACATGGTGCTCACATACTTACAAACATTCCAAAAGTAGACAATTTTCATAAATAACTAAGGAGTAATAAGTCTGGGTGTGACTTTAAGTAGGTAATTACAGAAAGTAAATCAATGTCAGGGAAAAACAAAAGAATAAATTATACAATTACATTAGGAACCAGTTTGATTTTGTCTAGACTCTAGAGATTGTCCTATGGAGCAGGACCAGCATGTTTCACCAGCAGCATGGACCTTGTTCCTAATGCCGATGGGCCACTATTAAATGATAAATGATTTTATTTTGTAAGTAGGTTAGTACAAATACTTTTACACGTCAACTAGATGAGGTCGGCATTTCCTACCTGACTAGTCTGAGAAGAAAGGCCGAAACAAACTCAGAGGTCACAGTCTCCTGAGAAGTTCTTTCGAGGAAAGAACCACACAGATTGAGAGGACCTGTCCAGTCAGTGCACGCATTTGTCAGGAAACGGCAGCTCAACTCAAAACTTAAGGAGCTTGTAAATCCGACGAACAATACCAAAGAAAGGACATTTGGGTAGGTCACATTAATTACTCAAACTGCCAGACCATGACAAAAACTAACAGAACAGAGAACAAAATAAAAAATAATATAAATAAAATGACCCACATAGTCTGTGAAGACTATGTGGGTCATTTTATTTATATTATTTTTTATTTGATGATATTTGCTTACTTTGTAAAGTATTCTATTATTTTAATTATTATGAATGTGAATTCATAATAATTAAAATAATAGAATACTTTACAAAGTAAGCAAATATCATCTATATATATAAAATTCAAAGTCCTGACTGACTGACTGACTGACTGATAGATAGATCAACGCACAGCCTAAACCGCTGGTCCTAGAGACATGAAATTTGGAGGGTGTGTTCTTCGTGAAGAGTAGGCATCCACTAAGAAAGGATTTTTCGAAATTCCACCCCTAAGAGGGTGAAAAGGGGGGAATTTGTTTGTATGAAAAATCTTATTCCTTGGGTTAATAAACTTGAAACTTGGCACGAATACTTACCAAAATAAATTATGAAGATTTTCAGTTTTTTTCTTCTAAACTACCCCCTAATAAGGGATTGGGGGGTTTCAAAGTTTGTATGGAAGAATTTTAGCGCGCAGTCCGATTTACTCGAAACTCAGTATTTATACCTAGTATTGAAAGTAAAGAATAATGTGTATCAGGGTTTTTTGAAAATCTACCCCTGAAGGGCTGAAATGGGGTACTCAATTTTTCAGGGGAGGGTTTTACTGCATGGCTTGATTAACTCGAAAATTAGTATAAATAATCTTTGAGTCAAGTTATGAAAACACGCCAAACGATTTTTTTTTAATTTCCACCCCTGTGGGGGTGAAAAGCGGGGATACAGTTTATATGAAAAATCTTCTTTATTTAGTTAATAAACTTGAAACTTGGCAAGAATACTTGCCTAACTAAGTAATAAAGTTTATCATTATAAGTTTTTCAAAACTACCCCTCAAAGAGGGATATAGATAGGGGTGTTAAGTTTGTGTGGAAGAAATTGAATGCGCGGTCCGAGTAAGTCGAAACTCAGTATTGATACTTTTGACAGAAAATAATTAATAATAAGTAGGAGTATGTAAAGTTGTCGAAAATTTACCACTGACGGGACAAAAAGGAGTAATTCAGTTTATAAGGGGAGGATTTGAAGTTGAAACTGTATGTTACATTTTCACGCCTAAACCACTGAACTTCTGATTTGGCATAGAGATAGATGGCATCCTGGGGAAGCACATAGGTACATTTTATCCTGTTAGCACGTTCCCGTGGGATAATTTCCGACATCCACGCGGGCGAAGCCGCGGGCAGGAGCTAGTAGTATATATAAAATTCATTAATGTCAACGTGTACATAAAACAGAAAAAAAACATTCAATAATTATTTAAAAATTGGAAGCAGCTTAATCCCAAGCCTTTTTGTCCCCGATATAATCCTTAACGGTATAAAAGGCTTTCTGGCACAACTTACGTTTAAATGAATGATTTAAAATTAAGGCTTAGATCTTGAACGGGGCTTGGAACTTTATTATAAAAGCGTATACATTTGCATCTGAACGAGCCACCTATTTTCTTGAGCCTTGTTGTAGGTACAAAAAATTTGTGTTTTATTTTTAATCTTCTTATAAAAATATCCAAAAACGTAAATAATAACGTATGAAATTGTAATAAAGGAAAATTTATCTCATTATTATCGTATTATTTTCTTTATCAACAATGATACAATAAATTATATTCCCACCTTTGGCTCAGTAGGTATAATAAATACTTAATCATAATTTAAAAGAAAAACAAAAGTCATACAGTTGAAGTACTAAAAATCAAGCTCAAAAACTATTGGTACTATAAAGTTATAATTTGGCATGAGTATACAAGTTAATGACGCCGAGAAAGTAGTAAAATAAAATTTTGAAAAAAATGATTATTTAGGGTACCTCCCCTAATTCTAAAGTGGAGACGATATTTTTTTTTTCGTCTTTCCCATAGTGTGGGATATCGTTGGATAGGTCTTTCAAAAATATTAGCAGTTTAGGAAGACCATTTTTTGATTAAGTAAACCGTTCCTGACTTATCAAGCTTTAAAGTACCAATTATCGTTAGAGTGAAGTGTCCCCCCCCCCCTCTACCAACTAAACAGTTGTAGTTAGAAATTCAAATGTCACGGCAGTAGTACCTATATATAACGAAGTTTAAAGGAAAACTATCACACTTAAGTGGGCTTTTCAAGTTTATGAGTAATAGTCGACCAATTGTATTAGACTCGAAAATTTCGAACAACTCCATAGAAATGTCGAACTTAAACTCAAATCATTTATTTCAATTAAACTATTTCAGGCACTTTTGAATTGTCAAAATTAAATTGTCAGTCAGTTAGTCAGAAAGTTGAAGCTAGTTGCCCATTCCAAAACGTAGATCTCTGTGGAGAAGAACGGGCAAGAAACTCCACGGACACTCTTTTAAATCAAGATATTATTACAATATTCTGGGTACATTATTCTTATTGCTTGCTTCTATAAGTGAGAACCATGTAAAAAAAAATAAACAATTTAAAGTATTAAATTAAAAATAAGCCCCGGCAGTTAAGAGATGACCAGTCTCAACCGACGGCGCCCGTTCACGAACATGACGCGTGGATCAGCACCATCCAGCTCTCAACCATTTCGTAGGGAACCGAATGATCCAACACACGCGCCACCACCAGTGACACATTTAAGTGAGCATGACATATTCTAAACTGCCATGCTCTTGTCAACATCAAAAATATCGTAAAAAAAAAAAAAAACAAAACGAATCCATGGTTCTTACATTTACAAAATTTAAAAAAATGCTTCTAAATTATACAAAACTATAGTTTGCAATTTATTTAAAAGATGAGAAAAAAGAAAAAATACTACCAATCAGGAAAAGATATATAATATTGAAGTATTAAGAATTAAATCTTGATTGATGGCACGATGGTCGATAGATGGCACTAAGCTTCAGTTGTATCGCGCTATTGTTTCATTCCTAAATAAGTTTTATAAAAAAAAAAACAGTTGCTACACCGGCTAAGACAAGTCTTAACCAAATCTCAAAAAAAAAAAAAAAAACTTTCCGTGCAAAATTGTCGGATCAGGTGAGGATTTGTATAGGAAGTCAAATTAGGTAGGTAGTCATGTTTGGCTTTTAGTTAGAGCATGGTACGAAACTATCAGTCAGCGAATACGACCCGCACTTGGCTGTTATAAAAACTACGGAACCCTACACTGCGCGTGGCCCGACACGCACTTGACCGGTTTTTTTTATGTAAATAATTATAAAGGCCGAAAAGACTCCGGTGGAATCATTTCTATAGAAACTTCATGGAAATTGATCAGAGTCGCGTCACGCCTATCTGCGAGAGCCTTGAAGACAGATGTTTCGCTTCATCGAAGAGATCGGTAGTCATAGTCGAATGGCAACCTTGAGAGAACATCAAAGATGCATCAAGTAAACAACGACGTAAACATTTACGTGGCCTTCGTTCATCATTTTTAGTGATCTTAGAATTAGGAAGTCGTGAAACAGGAAGATGTTTCACTTTTAAGAGACACTTAGCGAGCGTTCCTAATTTGTCGTGATGACGGATAGTTGTCTAGTTCGAAGTGTTGTAGCAATAAAAAAATAATAATGTAACGAAGCAGTACATTGCGTAAAACACTTTCAGTCACAAACTGAATCATTTTGAAGGATGTTGCTAATCCATTTTCTTTCTTTCTTCTTATTTTTTTTCTTTTTATGAAAAACGTTGCCCCACACTAGGAATTACTCCTGTATCGTGGGTGCGTTTACAAACATTTAAACTCACATACACAAACAGCCAGACCCGGAACAACTACCTGTAGGCAATACAAATATTTGTTCCGTGCGGGAATCGAACCCGCGACACGCAGCGCAGCAGTCAATCGCTCAGCCACTGCGCCAACCATTGCTTCAAATATTCGAAAAATTTGACTGCTCAACCACATAAATAACGCAATGAAAGTTGTTGAACTGTCAAAATGCAAGCCATTGCTACTGTGTATTACTACTACTAAGACTAGCTATCATAATTATGTTCTACCTTATTTATAACACTTTTACACTTTCAATTTTTGTTAAAATACAACCAAGTAGGTAATTATTATAAGTTGTAGATAATATTGAATTAACTATTTAAATATTAATCAGACCATGCCCCACTTGGTAGAGTGTCACAACTGCCCGTTCACCTGCACCTCAGATGACCTAAAGAATGCCACTGATGACACAATCAACATGGCCGCCTCCTGGGTTCAAACTATATAAAAAAACAACTAGAAAGAGTACCATCGACACGAAAAGATGAAGAAGAACGTGTAATGTAAAATAATTGAATCAATAAAAGAGCATTTTCTAAATATGAATTTTAATATGATACATAACATTCACTGCAAGATACGTCATACTCGGTGGATGCCAACTTGGAATTGAGTTGTTTACTCATTCCACAGCCACTGTCGTCCACGATAGATTAGCAGTGCGCTTCTGTTTTCTCGTCACGCTCGACCCGTGGAAAAAGCTATAAACTACAGTTTCCGTTACGTTAAAAAAAATGAGAACACGCTTACCTACAGGAAGGAATGAACGAATGCGGAAAAGGCCAAAGTTAGAGGGCTGAGCTTAGCTACAATATTGAATGTTGAGATTCTTCTTGGTTCTTGGTAAATTCACAGGAAATATAGAGAAGATTTGTTAATATTCTTGTATTCCTTATCTAAGTTATACATACAGCGTAAGACAGGAAAATACACATGTTCGAAACAAATAACAAAAATCAAGATAAGCTTAAAATCTTTGATATAAGGTGGTCACAGTGCACCGGACACGGCTCTCTGGTGTGCGGTGCAGTGGTTTGTAACTTTGACTGTAGAATCTTAATTTGTATACACACACTGACACCGGTTTACAGTCAAAGTTTAAAATCCGCAGCACCGCTCACCGGAGCGGTGTCCAGTGCAGTGTGATAACAGCCTAATACTTAATACTAGATTGATTATTTCATTATTACTTTTGTTTCTAATCCAGTAATATCAACGCCATGATTATTCGGCTCTTTAGTAAACTGAGGCCGCTCGTCGCTCTTAAAATTCATAACACAGGAAAATACACTTGCTCTATGAAAAAGTGACGTAACACGTAAGTAATTGTACTTGTATGAATCATGACCAACTCCAATGATGTCGTAATGGATCTCGCCGATAGTGTGAAGTGTTTCAAGAGTAAAGTTGATTTTCTGGAAATACTCATAACACCACGCCTGTGTTCCCCGAAGGGTTAGGCAGAGGTGTGCCTAGAGTACCTACACACACAGTTCTCCTTTTCAGTGTAAATAAGTTTAAATTCCATGCAATAGGGGGCGAGCCTATTGCCGTCAACCGCACAAATCCGGGCTGTGAACTGAGAAATTCTAGACGGTAAAACATAATAACACCTTGTCCGATCCGGGAATCGAACCCGGAACCTCCTTCCTATTATTGTACCTAGCGAGCATTCAGCATGCAGCGTGCAAGCAAGCATGCAGCATGCAAGCAAGCATGCAATATGCAGCAGGCTTGGTTTCTGTCACGGCTCCGGCGCCGCGGGGCTCCGACGGTCCCGCGCGAGCTTATCGTCGCAGATGGTATTCACGCTCACCACCGCAGCTTCAAAACCACCTGCTCCTCAGCTCGCGGGCCGCCTTGTTCCTCCGCGCCTACACGGATTTAAATTACACTCACACACAGCACACAGGGCTAAGGCAGACAAGACTACGTGGAGTCGGTTTTGCAGCGATTCGTTTCTCTCACTAACTTTTGTAGCACAACATATTGACCTTTTAAGACAATATTTTAATAGTACCATGGAAAAATACACCGAACAAACAATATTCGTTAAAAAATAATTCTGCTGTTTGATGTTTGTTAAACAAAACAATATATAAATGTAAAAATTCATTGAATTGTGTTTCTGTGAAACATATTTCATTCTAGTAAATAGTCTTTGAAACAATAATATTCGACACAAAAATACAAGGACCAAATATTATATGAAACATATTCTGGGACACGACAAAATAATATTATTATATGAAACATTTTCTGGGAAACGAAATTGTTTGCGAAACAAGGGGACACCACGTTTTCATAATAAACTTCCTAGCCACATTCAAGAACTAAGCCTTAATAAATTCAAATCTTTTATAAAGCGAAAATTATGCCAGAAAGCCTATTATACTATAAAAGACTATATGTATTGAGGACGAAAAGGCTTGGGATTGAGCTGCTCCAATAGGCTTAGAGAGTGAATGTTGATTTTTTATTTATTTTTGTTTTGCTATTTTACACTTTTATTGCTAGATATCTATTTACATATACAATGACATGAACATTTACTGTATAAAGTATTATATTATTTTAATTATTGTGAATATGAGGACTATGTGAGTCATAGTTTTAATCATGATCTGGCAGTTTGAGTAATTTACGCGGCCTACCCATTTCCTTTCTTTGGTATTGTTCGCCGAATCGTTGAGCTCCTCAAGTTCCGAGTTTAGCTGCACGATTTTTGACAAATGCGTGCACTGACTGGACAGGTCCACTCAATCTGTGTGATTCTTTCCCCAAAAGGCCATTTCAGACAGCAATCTACATGGTCCTCACATCATCTGACCAAGATTATGTCTGGACTTTAAAAGAGACTGTGACCTCTGAGTTTGTTTCGGCCTTTCTTCTCAGAGTAGTCAGATAGGAAACGCCGAACTCATCTAGTTAAAAAAAAAAAATTGACTTGTAAAAGCGTTTGTACAAACCTACTTACAGAAAATGAATCATTTATCATTTAGCGGTGGGCTGATATAGATTTTGGCGATAGTACCTACCTTATCGCATATTAAACTATGCACATTTGGTGAATGAGAGCTAAACCGCCGCGCTGTCACGAAACTTTTATTGCAGGGTCAAATTAAATTAGCTAGCGAAACTCTGCAGGCGTGATGGATATCGATATCTAAACACGACAAAATAATAATAAACAAGATTTGACAAAAAAAAAATGGTCAACGACCGCTCTTAGTGCTGTTACTTGAAGCATGAGTTGAGAATTTCTGTATTTTTTTGTATTATCGTGTTTATCTAATTACCGAGCACGTCCTCTGAAATATATGTAAAGTAGTAACTTAAAATATATAAACTGATATTTCAAGTGACTACTCTACCTAACTACGGTTGATGACCGCAAAAAAAAAACACAAAATTAATTTATTTTTTGTTTCATCATGTTTACACTACACATCACGTCTGCGTAGTTTTGCTAGCTAATTTAATTAACCCTGTGTTGTATGTGTTACTCTTTTTTTTTCATTTAGTTACTCACAAACGTTATTGATTTATTTCATTGTGCCTGTTATTTAATAAATAGATAATGTACAGACATCAAGCTACTACAAGCTGTCAAAGTTATTTAATAGATTTTCAACTTTATCGCTAAAAGCTGTGCCCGACAGTGTCCATAATTGTTTCTATTATTTTTATTTTACCACCTGTAAGTTTACAAATAAGGATTGCAATAAACGATTTCAGATTAGAGATTTAAAGCATTAAGGTTCAAAGTTGATTAGGAAAATTTGACAGTTTCGGGTAGCTTGACTTGCTGGCGTCTGTACAGCGAATGTATTTAAATGAACCATGTTTTAAATACGTATGTCGGAACCGAATCCAAAAATAAATACAGTGCTGATAAAACTAAATTAACTGTTATCAAATATTTGTTCTAATAAATTATCCAAATATTTGATAAGAATTATCACAGACAAAGTATGGCTGGTGTTATTTATTATGACCGATGACGTATTGTATGTATTCTACCTTATATTTTTCTGAAATAACGAATGACGTTTTATACATTATTGTCCTTAAGTCAAATACCTATTGCCTACCTTACCTGTTGTTGTCCAATTTTTTTAACAATTAAAACGAAATAAGTAAAACTTCTTTCTAATAATTAATACTTATCGTCGGAACCGCCACAAGTCAACAAGTGGTCATCGCCAGCTATTTTCATAAATGTAGGTGGTAAACCGTGAAGCCGACTGCGCCGCGTAGCTCGAGATTTGTGTGTGCTTGTACAATAATCCCAATTTATCCCTACGGCATACAGGCCGCATAATAAGTGTATCTCAACTGATGACGGTACTGGTTGCTTGTCACTACAGAAATTCACTCACTGAGAACTGTGACGTAATCACAAATCATGGTAGATTACTCATAGTTACATAGGTTTAGTTATACACCATGTTGAACGTATCTTGCAATTGCTTGTAACGTAATGTACATACTCACATTTATTTTCATTCATTCTTGCAGGTCAGAACAAGCATTCCGTTACAGCTGTTAGGCGCTGTTTCGATTGTCTTTCACGATACCAGGCCACGTTATTTATCCACAATCAGTACATAGACACAGCCCTCAACTTTAACACAAGGTTACGACGACTTAGTGGCATCACAGGGCTGGGACCACATAGGTTGATATCAATTTTTTTGTATTTCTTTATTCACGCAGATCTAGTTCACAAATTTATATTGAAATGTCGGAAATTAAAACTAACTTTATTGTCAAATACTTTATGTTGATTTCCAATATTCAATGTCGATAAGTTTAACAATTTAGTTGTTAAGATTAGATTAAATAAGTACAACAAACACTTTGTCTACAAGAAACTCCAAAATACTAAAACAGAGTTGATAGTCTATTGTTGCTATGTTTATTATGTTCAAGTATAAAATTCAGTTCAGTCACTTCATTGTCTCCTATTGAGACTGACAAGCTTTGAGGGTAAGTGTGTACCTACACAATTATAAAATTGTTTATTTATGTAAAAGGTTTAGCAAATACCAATAAATACATATTAATTATTTGCGAATGAGATTCAAATTGAAAATCTTTTAACTGTTTCAAATATAGTTTTGTTAAAAGCACTATAGCAGTATTGTATACTCAAAATCAAAAATCAAATGTCATTTATTCAAATTAGGCGGAAAATCAGCACTTTTCGAACGTCAAATTCTTTTTAATTAAATTTACGTATTTTTTAAAGAAACAAGTGAATTATAAACCCTGTCTTTGCTGTCGTGCAGTGCAAGATGTTTTATTATATATCTATATGTATATATATTTTAAATTATATCACAGTCATGTTGTGCCTCAGCGACAAAAGAAGCTAAAACTAATCATAGGTAGGTACACAAACTGACAGAATATAATATGTTGGCCTCAAAAATAAACCACGCGGGCCCAGTCCGGGTTGCACAGGGCCCGCGACCCCGCGTATGTTATTATGGCCCACTACCTCTCACAGAGAGGAGGCTTGCGTGCTTATGCTTATTTTAGAGATTAGTAACCGTTATAGGAAAAATTCAAAAGACATTTTATGTACTATAAATCTTACAGTTTAAGAGTTATTAACAATAGAGCGCATTATCGTGCAAGGAGAAAAACAATGATTATTATTGTTTGTAATTAAAATGCGTGACTTATGAGGTATTCACATTGTTACATCACGGAGATTTACTACGGTAAGTAATGCAAATGGTCTCGCCCGTAATTGTCGTAAATAAGATGAGTATTGTGAATGCAGTGTGCATAATGCTTTAACTGAACACTAATTATTATTATTGGTGACTAGCACGTTGCCAGCGACTACGTTCGCCCTATTTTATGTACTTACATTGTTAAAATAAAGTACTCCGTGCCTCAGAAAGCACGTTAAGCCGTATTTCCCGGTTGTCATTCGTGGATCTTTGACAGTCGTTACGGGTCGTCAATAGAAACTCTGACAACCAGTCTTACCAAGGGGTATCGTATTACTCAGTAACTGGGTTGTGGAGGTCAGATAGGCAGTCGCTCCATGTAAAATACTGATATTCAGCTGCATCCGGTTAGACTGGAAGCCGACCCTAACATAGTTCGAAAGAGACGAGGCAGATGATGATGATGTTAAAATAAAATACCAAGGGCTGCTTGAAAATAAAATACTGGGTCAAATAGAATTAGTTAGCGAAACTACGCAGACGTTATGGATATCGATATATACATATGATAAAACATAAAATTTTTTTTTTTGGCGTCGTGGGTCGCAGTTTGTGTAGTTACTTGAGATATATATTTATTGTGTAAACTTCATAGACGTGATGGGTATCGATATTTAAACACGATAAAATTTAAAAAAAACAGATTTTCTCAACTGATACTTTAAGTAACAAGTGGGCAGCGATCGTTGACCCCCAAAAAATCCATTAAATCTTTTGTATTTATCGTCTTTGGATATCGATATCCATTAGGTTCACAGTGTTTCGCTAGCTAATTTAATTTGACCCATGTCCATCATTCTGTCTCTATCTGCAAATTATTGACAGAAACAAAATTCGTTTATCGTTAAAAATGTATTTAGTGATGATAAGTGGTGTAAGCGAACCTAGGCCTTATAGCTTACAATATATTCGTTCGTTCTAGAAAAATCCTTCTCAGTTTGTGTTTACCGTTACGATTCGCTGCAATAAAAACAAACATGTACGACCTATTTCTTGCTTGCTTGTTTAATGAAATACCTAAGCTCAAAGTGTCAAGCCTTTCGGTAAGTTAGACAAGATAAAACAGGGTTAAAGTTATTCGTTGGATTGCTATTTTAGGCAACAAGCATCTTAGGAATTTATTAGAGAAATGCTCTATTTTAACCCCCGACGAAAATAGCAAGGTGTTATAAGTTTAACGTACGTCTGTATATCTGTGTATTTGTGTGTCTGTGTATCTGTGTGCCTGGGTATCGGTGTATCTGTGTGTCTGTGGCATCGAAGCTCCCAAACGGCTGAGCATTTTTTTTTTTTTTTTAAAGTGACTTGATCGAGAGAGATATTATTCAAGATAATTGGTTCAGCTGTTTGTAGATTATTAGCTCTTTTCTAATTGATGAATGGATGTGAACACCTTTCACAGGTCTAGTCGAGTAAGGTAAATATATATATAAAAATACTAGCAGCGCCCCGCGGTTTCACCCGCATAAGTTCCAATCCCGTGGTAATATCGAGATTAAAAGTATCCTATGTGTTAATCCGGGTTATAAATAATCTGTGTGCTAAATTTCATTCAAATCCGTTCAGTAGTTTTTGCGTGAAAGAGTAATAAACATCCATCCATCCATACAAACTTTTGCGTTTATAATATCATAGCAGGATAATAATAAGGAATAAGGTAAAAAGCAGGAAATAATAGCTAAAAAAACTTCTTAAACTAAAAAATATTATATGTATTGGACCTTTGGGGCCCGTGGCTAAATAATAACAGCCGCACAGATCGATCGGTCAGGTTAAGCTACGCTTGCCGTGGTTGGTCTGTGGATGGGTGACCATCTTTACATACCGAGATCCCTCCATGCCTCGGAAAGCACGTTAAAAGCCGTTGGTCCCGGCTGTCATTCGTGGCTGGCGTGGCGTGGCATGCGTGGCTGTCATCTTTGACAGTCGTTACGGGTAGTCGGAAGCCCGAAAGTCTGACAACCAGTCTTACCGAGGGGTATCGTATTACCCAGTAACTGGGTTGTGGAGGTCAGATAGGCAGTCGCTCCATGTAAAATACTGGTATTCAGCTGCATCCGGTTAGACTGGAAGCTGACCCCAACATAGTTGGGAAAAGGCTAGGCAGATTTTGATGTATGGGACCTTTAAGTTCAATTCCAACTGTAGGTAATATTTTGACTCAAGCCTAGCTTCGTCGTCGTCTGGGGACGTCTACTGAACGCCAAATAGACTAGGTTTATATCCAGAAATAATGAATACATGCGTTTGTAGAAAATATTTTCATTAAACGTCCCCCGACGCGACGATGACGCTTGGTTCAAAAATAATATCGTTCAATCATAATTTGTAGGTAATCTACAACTTATGATTGAATTTACGATATTAGTTTTTGACTTGTAAGAGGTTTAAGTTTTGTGTCGATGGTTCTTTAAATAATTAAATTTTCATAGTGAACTTTTCCGAATAAACTTTCATCCCCTAAAGGGGGTTTGAATTTTCAAAAATCCTTTTAAATGACGAACTCTTGTCCAAAATTGCATGCTGCTAGATCCAGCGGTTTATGCTGTGCGTTGTCCGTCAGTGGATTTGTATTTATTAAGTTGTCAAATTTTCTTGCAAGTGCAGAACACATACTTATTTTTAAAGCACATAGCTAACACTAACACCGAAAAAAAACTGTGGCACGTGTCATGTCCCGGAAGTGTGTGGGAGACCTTTGTCCATCATTATGTAATAATGTATTCCGTTGTTATATAAACATAATTGATCCTTTTGACCTTGAACTAAGAAACATGTGTCGCGGCAGTCGGCAAAACAATAAACACGTGATAGAATGACAATGCAACTTAATGCAAAATTTAAAAAAAGGCCACAATCTAAACTACATGAAGGACAATGCTCATGGATGTATGGAATCCCGTACCATGCTGCATCAAAGTCAAAGTTTGTTTTTTTATAGTCAACTCTTATCATATTAACTCCTACAAAAGTTTTTTTTTTGTAAACAAAACCCGGGTTTCGGAGATTTAAAAAAAATCGAAATAACCTGAAAACTAGGTATTACTTTATTTTGTTTGACATGTCATACACGAACGGCCATTATTGATCAAAAAAATGATAATCTTTTAAATAAAAATTCTGTTCTATTATATTCTAGCTATTTTTAATTAATGTACAATTATCAAAGTACAGTAGTTTTTACATGGTTTTTGAAAGATGTGATCATGACACTTTCGAAATTCAAGGTTATATTAATCACTAGCTGACCCGGCGATACGTTGTTTTATAGTATTCCTACCCTACTCCTACACTACTCCTACCCTAATCCTACCCTACTCCTACACTACTCCTACCCTACTCCAACCCTACTCCTACCCTATTCCTACCCTACTTGTACCCTACTTCTACCCTACTCCTAACCTACTCCTATACTACTCCTATCCTACCCTACTCCTAACCTACTCCTACACTACTCCTACCCTACTCCTGTAGGTAAAATGCTGATTGATTGATGGAACCCAGCGGACCCAGCAGTCGTCATCCCATCCGAAAAAGCAGCACCAACTACCGGGTCCAATTATGTATAAAAACCTTGTCCTGATAATAACAAACACAAAAAAAAAGAATTATCCAATTTGGTGCAGTCGATCGGAAGTTATGCGCGTACACATTTCGGTGATTCATTTTTATTCATATAGATAGATATCATTTGAAACAGAACGTCATGTAAAGAGAATACAACAAAATCAACACTTTTTCACTTCAAAATAAATTCCCTGTTCAAAAATCCAATCCCGGCGCGTAATGTCATAAAAAATTATGAAAATAATTACTATAATATTTTGATCTTGATGCAAGAGGACTAAACTAATACCTATTTATCTTCTGTCCTTTTCTTAATGAAATAGAAAAAAAAAGATACACTAAACCTAAATCTAGTTTGGTTTGTTAACAAGGGAATCGGCGCCATTACCTATATCTAAAAAATGAAAACCCATACATCTGGCCATCTATCGTCGATAACATACTCGATGAGTCATAGGATGTTGTGACTAACCTTTGGCCACTATCAAGTGTAGGTAGGTAGACGAGCAAACACCGCGTCAACTTAAATAAAAATTTGGAACACCTGTGTTTACTAATACAACGATAAGGATTACACTAGCTGATTATCCTGAAATATCGTAAATAACAGATAAAATGACAAATAAGTAAACTGTTATCCGCCGGCTGGGGCACAGGCAACACGACGAAGCTATAACTTATCAGTTATCACCATTTATTTTCTATGCTGTGATTGATTTAACTGTTCTAATAACGTACGAAGCCGTTACAAAAATTTGTGCAAATAATTTTTTGATAACAATTTCTCTTTTCCCCACAGAATGGCTCCAGCGCAACAGAACATCGAAATGTGTGGAGATGAAGTGCATTCGGAACTAAAAATGAGTCCCCTTTCATACAAAAATGGCAAAGTTGCACATTTAGAGAACAATAATACAGTGTTAAGGGACAGTGCTAGTGAAGTGACAACAAGTGATGCTGACTTTGATATTAAAAAATATGAAGCCATGGAATTTAAAGCACAATGGCGATGGCCGGACCTTACCGTACAAATTCTTTTGCATTTAGTTTCATTATACGGACTGTACCTGATGATTAGTAACCAAGTTAAGCTGTACACAATATTATTTGGTAAGTGAAATTTTTATTCTACCTTTTAGTCAGTACCTTAGCAGTCTGTCAGCCTGTCTACGACTTACATCATAAATACAAAATACGAGGAAAATTCTGAAAGATTAAAGAATTAAGATTACAGGTGTTTTTTCCACTGAATTAAAAGTATTATCTTTGTGTTTAGAAAGCTCCTGAAAAAGAAATAAAAAAGGTTGAGTTTTTTCCGCCATTTCTTTTCAGGGGTTGTAGGTAGGGATAGGAAATGTCGACTCCATTTAGCTTATTTTTTAATATAAATATTCCACACTACTGCTAGCAGTAGTGTGGAGATTTCGGGAATGATTCGGCAAACGAAAATCAAAAGAAAACTATACAGTATAACGTTTCCACGAATATTTCTTGATTTCCGTACGGTTTCGTTAAATGATTTTGAATGTTTGATCCCTTAAAAACATAATTTTCAGCTTTGAATGTTACTGAAGCGAATAGAAATAAATACTTTCAATTTATTCATGCTTCGGTAAGTTAAAAAAAAAAATCCCCAAATCAAAAATCTGAAACTTCCAAAATTGTTTTACACGCTAAATTTTTTTTAACTCTTTTTAGTCGGGTTTTTGTTATATTTTCATTGCAAGCGCAAAAATCCGTTCTGATAGTTTAATTCAAACAATGTCGAGCCATACTATATTTTAAAGTAAAGTCGTGTTTTTTCAGCATTCGGCACGATATACACGTCCGGTTTTGGAATCACAGCGGGCGTGCACAGGCTGTGGTCACACCGGGCGTACCGCGCGCGGTTACCGCTGCGGATACTGCTCGCCATATTGTTCACAATAACTGGACAGGTAAGATTTTTTTAAATTAGGTTTGTTTCCAACTACATTACCAAATCATTAATATCCTCCCGGTCGAATTTCAGTCACAGCGGCCAATCTCAACGGAGATTGTCCAGGTACGCAGAAGATGTTATAGTGCACAAGTGTGAGCGCAAACAGGTGCACTCTCTTTTCCTATATAGTTATAATTCCGATGGGACGGCAATCCGACCAAATTATTAAAACCTGCCTTTGCATTATACCTACACTTATAGCCAGTAAAAAATATATTAATGAGTCTGTCCTTGAGATCTGCAAATAATTTAAGCTTCTTGTAATTTTCATTACTGAACATAGGTTCCTAGTATTGTATACATGCAACTATATTCTGACTAAACAGACTGCTGTGCTGCTGGGGAGTTTGTTCCGCCACTTCTTCTTCCCAGCGATAGCACTAGGAAGTGGTGAAGGGCGGGCGTTTTTGGGGGACTGTCTTTTGTAATTTTGACGTTCGAAAAGTGCTGATTCTCAGCCTAATTTGAATAAATGAATTTTGATTTTGATTTTGATTTAGTTATTTGTTAGAAACTTTGGACGAAACTTTTCGTTAATGAAGAAAGGAAAAACTTATATTTGTAAAAATACTTCCTAAAGAAATGGATTTATTTTATTACGTATAGTAAGTACTAATACTGGGTCAAGACACACGTATGCGGAGTTTCGCTAGCTAATTTAATTTGACCCTGTATAGTAATCTGCGGTATATATACATGTGCGAGTATGTGCGTCGAATGAACGATTGAATGTTGTTCTAGACTTCTAGTAGGCCAACAGTAGATTGGCAAACTGTCTCTATGTAGCACAACTTTTATAGGTTGTTTCGAGAAACTGGTATTTTGTACTGATTTTTATCATCGACTTGTACGTACCTACCAGAAGTTTAAATTACTTTTAAGAAAATAATATATAAATAAAATAATAAATTTAAAAAAATGTCCTATTTTTGTAATTTTCCTTGTTTAAATCAATGAAAACAACAGGAAACAATTGTCCTAAAAATAAAAAGGGACCTCAACGCGTATTAGGTATCTATAGTGAAAACTACATTCAGTCAAAAACTCGTATCAACGATCAAATGACAGGTCTCACGCGTAACAGGATGGGTCGAGGGGCCGAGAGTGGACTAAACGCAGAAAATATAACTACTTGTACTACTATAGGTATCATACAAAAAATGGTTGTCCAAGGCGAGTTATCGTGTTCCATCAAGAAAATTACAACGTGTACCGAAACAAAAATTTAAGCTTTGTAAAGAATTGTGCTTTTAGTTCAGCAAAAAGTTAGAATTGCTATTTGCTATTAAAGCACAAGAACCTGAAAAATCCCGGTCTCGAAAATCTAGTAAAAAAGAAAGAAAGAGTAAATGGTTTCTTGTCGTAGAAACATGTGTACAAAAAGATAATTAACTGGAGTAATCAGAAAAATAAAACAAAATAGATAATAACACGTGTATAATCTCCGAGCACAGAACAAAAGCAGCCGACAGCGGCACGTCGCGTCGTGTGGCAAGAAGGCTTCCACTCAGCATGATCAGAACCATGCTGATTCGAAGCCTACTTCTCACAGTCAAGCTATGGGGGACCCACAGCACAACACTAGTATCTATATGCTTACTTAACTTCTTCTTGCAAGGTATTACATGCACTTAATAGCACCTAATAGGCTGGTACAGGAGCGTGGAGATTGGCATAAGAAAAGAGAGGCCTATGCTCACGCAGTGGGTGCAGTAGGGCTGTGGGTGATAATGATGATGAATAGCACTTTTCCAAGGCATATTCTGATTTTCCTGTTCAAACTTCAACACCCCATTTTACAACTTTACCTATCAGTGCGCGAAAAAATGCCGCCGCGAAATTTTACGTCCGTGTAAATGTCGGCTAACAAGTAAAGAAAACTGGAAAAACTTAACAAGTTAAGTTAATGAACTAGCTAAGTAACTATTCTTGCTATTGCCTTTTATTTTTTGTTTGTTCAGAGTCTGTCTATCCCATTTTATTTGCTTCGGAGTTGAGTTTAGTAGCACTTTACTTGAGTCCAGGACGCATTTTTTTGCTCAACTGTCAGTCTGGGAAGTCGGTTCCCACGGAGCTAGGACCCTTAGACGGTTGGCAACTTTCAATTATGGCAGCAAGAAGCCTCTTTTTACTTTTCATTCACTAAGTTCCGTTTCTCTTGAGCTAAACAAAAACCAGCCTAGGGAAGAATAATTTCCTAAGGAATAAGACGAATTAGGGCTGACTTTTCCAACGGCAGATAATTTTATTCGAGGAATGCACACGCACATGCCTGCATGCCTTGCACATGTTATGATGTATACTCATGTCTCACAATAATAGTAGATTATTAACCAAGGGGATAAAGCAGTGTCTTCTGTCGCGGGTGACGATAAGTTCACCCAAGACTAAGACAGCTTTATCACCGAGGAAAATACTCTAGTTTTCGTACCATTTGCGAAAAAATAAACTTAACGTTTATGTATTTGAAGAAAACAAAAACGCGGCAAATTCCTAGACTAATATTTTTTTGTCGGAAAAGCAAAGGCATCAAGCTCATACGGCCTCGTCGGTTTTCGTAATTTTATTTAATATTCATAACTGCATAATAAATGCGTATTCCTTTTTCAAAAAGATGTATAATGCTTTATATAAAAACTCAATGGTGTAAACACAGATGTAGTTCAGTTTAAATTTCGGTAAGTATTCCAAATTTAAATCACATTCTCCCCCTAGAAGATGAATGAAATTCAGTACAATTTTCTTTCCCTGTTTTTAACAGATTAAAAATGACTACTGTTATATTCGCTTTTTGTGGCATAGAACGTCACTTTTTGAGCAAGTGGTATGAAAAAATATATACTATTCTATTCTATTCTGAATAGTTTTGAATTTTTGAAATTTCTTCCATACAAAAACTGTCAGACGTCAATTTTATTCTAAAGTTAAAAGTTATCTGTCGACTGAAAAATCAGCCCTTAATGGAATGCATTTACACTAGCCAGTAGATGCTTACAACAATTTCCAGTCAGTAAAACGGTTTCAAACACTCGTGTCAGTATGCCTGAAAGTATTCCTTGAAGGATAAAACAGATATACGAGTACTCACTGCGTTTCGCCAATTATAGAATAGAATAGAATATTCTTTATTATGCACTCTTACTCTTGCTCTTTTTTATGCTCTTTACAGTGCAATATGTGTGTAAATATGTGCATGGATATGCAATTATGCTAGTAATGTTGACATTCCTTTGAAAAATTTTTTAACTTCTTATTGGTTTGTACAGACCATGGCGTGATTAAAGCAGGTAGCGTGGTTACTAGGTTTTGCACGCCATCACCTCTAGACTAACTATGTCCCCCACTCCTCCCACCACTGGCTATCAAGCTACACATAAATTTAATTCCCCTCGGCCACTTTCCACAGTTAGTGGCTTTTTAATAACAAAGGTCATGGTCATGGTTCACCATCGCCAAAATGTTTCAAGTCAGGCAAATGAGTAATTTAGTCACTTTCCCTGAATTTTATAGCCAAAAACTGTAGGTTCCGACATTCATATTGCCCGTATTAAAACAATTTCTATGAATACATACGACCTTCTCGTTTTGTGACTAACAGCTGTGGTTTTGCGAATGCTGTTAGCATATTTCGTGTTTTTTTTTTTTTTTGCTATTTCAAAAGCAATGTCGAGATACACTAATTGGACTAAGTTCTGCCAGTATGAACCAACCCACAATTTCTCATTAATTCAGTTCATTACGTCAAAATAATCCAATATCCCAAATGTGGTTTAATACAATAAAACAAAATCAGTCCAATGTAGGTACAGACCTACATCCATAATTATGATGATTGTGCATACTTCCCATCCTCACATATGGTGGACAAACATGGTCTTTGACAAATCAGCAAAGGTCCACGCTCGAGGTTTGCCAGAGAGCTATGGAACGGAGCATTCTGGGTGTCAAACTAACAGACCGGGTTAGGAATACGACCAACCGTTCCATAACAAAAATAATTGATGTCACTTGGAAAGCTGCCACGCTAAAATGGTATTGAGCTGGACACATCTGCCGCATGTCAGACGACCAATGGGCCAAACTTACGACCCAACGGGTCCCTCTTAATGGCAAGCGACATCGCGGCAGGCCCAGACGGAGATGGCGGGATGAGCTGGACTCCTTCAATAAGAACTGGTCCTTAACAGCTTTAAGCAGAGAGAAGTGGAAAGAGAGGCTTTTAATAATAAATATTTAATAATATAAATTATAATCAAAATAAATCAACGGAAATGGAATAATGGAAAATGGCAGTAACTTTGATCCAAATAGATATCTAGGCAGGTACTATCGCCAAAACCAATGTTTGACCACTGCAAGGATTATTCCTGCTTGCAGCGCATATTATTTTAGTCGACCTAAAAAGGATCCTCTTTTGTTTTACTTACGGACTCAGCTGTGGTCAGCATTTTCACGGTATTTTGTTTTGAAAATGGTCAGATATAGGTTTTGGCGATAGTACCTACTGAAAGAAAATTATAAAAAAAATGTATGTTGTAATTCAATCAATCAATTACCTCAGCCTATTGTAGTCCACTGCTGGACATAGGCCTCTCTCATGCTGCGCCACAACATCACTAAAGTAATTTTTTTTATATAATCAAGTCGTTTCTGGCACACCGGCCGCTACCGCGGCACCACTCGATTCGCTCGCTCGGCTCGTGCGTGGGGGTCACAGTTTTAACCCAACCATTTTTTTTTCAGGCGTAAGTGATGTAGTGTAGTTTGGAACCAGGACGCGCGCCAGACATTACAAACTATACAAGAGCAGTACGCAAAATTCGTGTATACATTGTAATCGCAGATTTAAAAATAGCAATACAAAGTATGTATACGCGAGCAAGTTCCCTATGGCTGCGTTCTGGCCTTGTATAGAATGGAAAGACGCGTCCCAGTCCCCCTTTGAGGTCGTCTGTCCATCTAGCTGGGGGACGCCCCACACTACGATTGCCAATACGTAGTCTAGTAGTTATTCCCATTTATTTAATTACTCACCTATTAGTAGGTATACAGGTACATAGACTCTCGTAAATCCTATCCTACTTCCTACTAATATTATAAACGGGAAAGTTTGTATGGATGTATGTATGGATGGATGGATGTATGGATGGATGGATGTTTGTTACTCTTTCACGCAAAAACGACGGAACGGATTTGAATTTAATTTGGCACACAGAGGGTTTATAACCAGGATTAACATATAGGATTCTTTTTATCCCGATATTCCCACGGGATCGAAGGGGCGCAGCTAGTAATATTATAAACATGAAAGTTTGTATGGATAGATGGATGGATGTTTATTAGGTATGTTCCGTTCAGTAGTTTTTACGTGAAAGATCACGTAAAAACTACTGAACGGATTTGGATGAAATTTGGCACACAGGTTTACCTGCACTGCGCAGGTGCTTGCAGAAAAATAAAATGTCTTTTTAACTGATAAACTCGTTAAGTCTAATCTGTGAAAACAATCTTCGAGTTAACAGTTTACACGGAAAGTTACTTAATGACGAGTTTTTGCTATTCGTTATATCGCAGGTGTTTGAGATAAAAGACTACTCATTTGGGGAAAACGTTCCAATTGTTTGCTTATTGATTTAGTTTAGAATAAATAGTAAGGAATTTCATAAAAGCGTATTAATAATTCTTGGCATTGTCTGATCAGAAATATCTTGATTTTTTTTTAAATAAGGCATTTGCCCATGTTTTTACAGGCATTTGCCTGTAAAAACATGAACTTTGATCTATTTCCTCGAATTTTCCTTTACTTAGTGTCTTGTCTTTTTACTAGAAGAAAATATATTTAAATGCTAACTATTATACGCGTTATATATATTATATAACTAAACCTAAATAATATTGTAAACCTACTTAACTGCGTCCAACTATCCATCTACCACCTTACGAAATCAAATTATTTTTAGTTTTTATAATTATCCAATGTGGCTATGTTGAAAGAACAATTTATAGTAAAGTATTGACGTTGCGAAACTAATAGACCTACTAATAAAAATATAAACATATAAAATACCCTCTTTGAGGACATCCAGAGTACACACAGGCTAAGTTTAAAATTTAATTAAAGTTGACTTACGAAGATTTCGAGTGCATTTCAGTGGACCAACATATTCGTGTTGCCTGATAAATTAGTAGCCAGAACCCGACGATTTAAACAGAAATACAAACAAAATGTATGCGTCATCAATTATATACAGGCTGCCCTGTCTGCGATGTCAGATTTTCAGACATTACATTATTGTTGAATATTGAGTTTCAAACAAGGCTCTGCGGCAATAATATTTTGTATTCGACGAAAATGTTTTTACATAAGCCTCATTGGACCTAAAATAACTGTGCAGCCAGGCATCAGCAACTTCCCGAAAATTTACAAAATAATGAATAGATACATTGTTAAAAGAAACATTGTTTTTTATTTTTTTTTTTCTGTATATAAGTAGTTTATCAGCCATCTTGTTACCATAACACAAGCATTAGGTTGCTTAGCTTGGGACTAGATGGCGCTGTGTGAAATGTCCAGGGATATTATTTTTTTTTTTTTTTTTTTTTCTTCACCCTGTGTAGATGATACGAGTATTTAGTTATATCAGACGGATAAGTTAAATTGAATGGACGGACAGAACTTTCTACTTTTAAATTCAGTGGATTTAAAACTTATTTAAACCAGGAGCAACTTAAATGAACGATTACTATCCCTTTCTTCGTAGTTTCTCTGGTAAATCTGTTGTGGAAAATGGACTTTAAGTTCGGGGTAAAAGCTGAAAAAGCAACCCCGTTTTAGTTCAGCATTGTTTTCTGTTATGACATTTATAATGTTATACTACACTAACGATCCACCCCTGCTTCGCACGCTTTTAACCTCTTGATAAAACATGAAGATTTCTATATTATATGTAAGTTAAATATGAATGTATTATACACATAAACCTTCTGGAATCAATCTAAATGGATGGTGGAAACCACTTCAAAATACGTTACGCAGTTTAGAAGAACAACGCGCTAACACGGACAGACACAAAAATCGACTTCAACTCATAATATGTATAGATATTAAAAATACTTAGTAATATGTCCAGCCATCCAGCCGTAGGCTTCTGTGCGGTAGTGTCCATTTTTCTATACTTTATTGCATAAAATTCTAAATGTGCCAAGAGCCTTGTACAAATTTTTGGAGTTGTCGACTCGCCCACAAATAAATTAACTTCGAGCGAGTCGCATACAGAAAAAAATAATAACGAATCGAATAATAGCTAGCCGAAGCTACTAAACTTGTGTCTTCTGTAACCAGATTGCTATAATACCCACACGTACATTATAAATTTACTCATATAAGTAATTCCCACGTTACCCACTCTTAACCATTCCTTTTATATTTTTTTAAAGGCTAAAAGAACGCCGCTGTAATCCTCTTTGGGACAATTCCATTGCGAAGGAATTGTCTTTGCCGGGAACTGCATATCTAATCTTAATGCATAATATATTATCCCTATACATGAGTGTACCATCAACTTAATTCTAAACCGCAGTCGCTCCAAGCTCACACGCTCGCAACTTTGCTTTCACAGCCAACATTTTAATTAGAATTGGAGTAAATTTAAAACATGGTAATTAATTAATACTGCTTCCACTTTTATCTTAATGAGAAGAGAGAAGAGAGAGAGAGAGAGAGAGGATAATAATAGAAAATTGTTGATTGTTGTTGTAACAAATGAAGTTGGTGAAAATTAAAAACGTATCTCTACAACATACCTCTAGTAGGGTGTACAATAATAACAAAATAAAACAAAGGAATATTCTAACTTTGAATACATGATAAAATATTAAAGCTACGCCAACGGTGAACGCTTAACGCGCGACGTTGTTAATCAAACCGAAATTCTTTTCAAAGCCATATATTGCCCCAGGGCACTAGTTGACACAACTAAGGCGATATCGTCAAGTTCTAGACAGCTTAAGGGAGCCGGGACTCGCTCGGATTCCTAGAAATTACTGAAAGGAATTATCTATTTATTCTGAGGAACCTATCAGTACGTACGTTCGTCTGGGTCGTTGTCCCAACTGTATCAACCTGCCTAGCCTTTTCCCAACTGTTTTGGGGTCGTATGTAAAATACCAGTATTTTACATGGAGCAACTGCCTATCTGACCTTCACAACCCAGTTACTGGGTAACACCCCTCGGTAAGACTGGTTGTCAGACTTTCGGGCTTCTGACGACCCATAACGACTGGCAAAATCCCAACTGTATGTCCTTCAGAATTGCATTGTTATATTTACATTGCTATAAGAGGAACGCTATAGAACGAAGGGAACCTTAAGTAGTGAGTATCTATTTGTGCGTAAAATTTGTGTCTCATGGATGCGTGTCCATTTTGATAGTGTTCGGAAAAGTTCAACCATCCTAACAAATATTGATGTGTCAAAGGTCAAATTACTTACAGTTTGAATTAGTCAAAATTGATTTGAAATATCACTGGTGGCTTTGTGATGCAGGATACACGTGTCAGAGTTCTATAATATAAGTTATGTCATCAACCGGCTCAATGTGACCCTGTAACAAAAACAAATGTTTGCTATGCGAATATCGAATTAAAGAGAAATTATTATTATTATTATTTATTCATAATCAAGTAACAAAAGACTCATACTAATTATTAGGCATACAATTTCAATAACAATACAAACATAAAATAAATTAAATTAAACTTATTCAATACATTATTGGTCACAAAAATAAAAATATAAAAACAAAAATAAACTTCATAATTACAACCTTCTAGTCGGCATAGGAACAGCAACATGCCTGCCACAGCAATGCCGGATATAAGGGCAGTCCAGCCTGTTCGCAATCATTGCCAGGATAGCAAATAAAAATGGTAAATAGAAATGGTGGCCCAGTGGTAACGACCGCAACTTACGACTTGTAGCTCATAGGTTCGTAAGTACCCAGAAAGGCGCTTTACTTTGTGTAAATTATTTCATCACTATTGCTCGAAGGCAACATCGTGAAGAAAACGCCAAGTCCTAGAATCAAAGTTGGTAGATGTCATGTGACATCTACCAACCCGCACTGGCGTGGTGGATAAGGGCGCACTACGTCTCACAGAGAGGGAACATTATAGATGATTGATTGATTATACTATGCTATCGAATGTTCCCGAAACCGTCATGATTGTCAATTACATTGAAAGTTGTTTACTACGAATACATTAGTAATTACAGTATCCAGCGCCTGTTGTTGCTTGTAGCTCGTGATCATCATGATCAAATGAAGTCAATTGCACGCGTTGACCTCTCGGCCAGCCTTGGCGACAGAGCATCATAAAATAAACTGTATGACTGCTCGTTACATAACCACATGTTATAGATATGTAAATTATAGCTGTTATAGATATGTAATTTGTGTCTATAATTATTTGTTTATTGACTAATTACAATAAATTCTATGAACTTGTATAATCAAAAGTAGTTGTATTGACTTTATATCATTGGCCGAGACTTTGACAGTTATCGACAAGTCGTTGATAACTGTCAAAGTCGAGCTTGTGCTTCCCGCCGTTTTGCTTGTTTATGATTGGGCGTCTTCGACGACCAATCATGAGCAGGTAAAGCGGCGGGAATGGGAAAAGTAGTCAGCGGGCATTTTAGTGATGATGCCCGCTAAGCCCGGCATTCGTGCTTGAACATCGGTGCTAGTCACTTGTAAAGAACGACCCATAATCAAAACTGTATTGCTGTAATTATATCTAGTAATAAAGCTGATCTTTAAAATTTGTGCAGTGTTTTATATCCAAAATCCTCACTTCTGAGTGTTGAACCAGTACGTTCACATCTCAGAAGTGGGATAGCAACCTAGTGCCCACAAAAGGATCGGAGATACGCATAAATAGTTGGCGTACGTAGAAAACGTAAGTGTTCTTTATTTTAATTTAATTGTGCTGCCTACCCTCATTAATCATGCTAATGCATTTTGTAATACCAAAGGGAAGAAAGTAGGTTACAAGTTTATTCCTGTAACGTAACTTTTTTCTTTTTCCTTTTCACGATTGCCTGGTTCTCTTTACCAGACCACTAAATGAGTCGATAGTCTTATTTTAATGACTTCAGGAACCGAACTGTATTTACCGTAACGGAGACATTCCGGAGGTTTATATGGTTAGTCATGCATGTTAATCTTGCCAGGGTACTCCCTGGAGATAAACATGTTTGATATATCGGTTTATAATTTGTAGAACTGAACTGTATTTGCCGTAACGGAGAAATTCCGGAGGTTTATATGGTTAAGTCATGCATGTCAATCTTGCCAGGGTACTCCCTGGAGATGGACATGTTTGATACATCGGTTGATAATTTGTAGAACTGAACTGTATTTACCGTAACGGAGAAATTCCGGAGGTTTATATAGTTAAGTCATGCATGTCAATCTTGCCAGGGTACTCCCTGGAGATGGACATGTTTGATAGTCTATACTAAAATATGTGCAGATCAATAAAAATCTTATTTACAAGTTTAGTATAGCGGTTTATTAACTCAGGTGTTTCTTTTCTTTTTTTTTATATATGTTGAGGCCGCGAGAACATGGATGAACGTGGGTCTAATCCACGAAGAGAATGTGATAAAGCTAAACGGACCCGTCGCGAGACGCTGACGCCGCCGCTAAGATGTCGTGATGCAACTCGAAGTCGCAGCCGGAGTCGAGGACATACGTGTTTAGCTGAAGAACATTGTGGCAGCCGAAACTATCTGTCGCGGTCCGGGCGGTCGAAAGGAAGACGATCTCCTTCCCGGCCACCCCATTCAAAAAGGGCAAGTCGTCGTGCTGGGCAGTCCAGGACACGGTCGCGCACTCCAAGGCGACACAAGGCCCGCCATGCGGAATCTAGGCATTCACCCAGGAGCAGAGCTTCTTTCCTTCGTACACCGTCCCGTGAAGAAACACATCGTGAGCGTGAGTCAAATAATAGTCGGTTTATTGAGAACTTTATTAATGTCCTTAAGGGTATGAACAATACAAGCGATCGCGATCGATTTCCTGTTTTAAATAACGTAATTCCTGATTTTGACCCGTTATGTAAGGAACAAACGGTTGATACGTGGCTTCATAAGGTTGACGAATGTGCACAGATCTATGGTTGGAATGATAAACAAGTCGTCCACTATGCCCTACCAAAATTAACAGGAGTTGCTAAAATCTGGTATCAGGGTCTACCCTCACTACTATTTTCATGGCCAGAGTGGAAGTTAAAGCTGAAGGAATCTTTTCCAACTAGGGATAATTATGCAGATTTACTAACGGAAATGCTTAATAAAAAGGTACGCTATGGGGACTCATTGGAGATATATTACTATGCTAAAATGAATCTTCTAAATCGTTGCGAAATATCGGGTAAACGTGCAGTTGACTGTGTCATAGCGGGTATAGAAGATCGTGGTGTTAGGTTGGGAGCACAAGGAGCAGAATTTATGGAACCAGAATTGCTACTTAAATTTCTGAAGACAGTAAAAGTAGGTCAAGATAGGTCCACAAACGAGCAGCAGAAGGTTAAGGATAGAGATAGGCGGTCGCAACATAACACATTTACCGGTAATAAAGTAGGCCACAGTTCCCAGAAGTCAACCGGATCTAGCATGGTCTGTTACAATTGCAAAGAAACCGGTCACCCATTCTTTCGATGCACAAAACCGAAGATTCAATGTTCTAAATGTAATTTATTAGGACATAAGGACACTGAGTGCCCTGGGACAAAGCAAAGTACCAACGATAAACCAAAAGCAATATTGAAAGTAGAAAACACAGGCAATTCAAGTGCCAAGTATAAAATGCCTATTAAAATAAATGGGTTGTTTTCAGAATGTCTCGTTGATTTGGGAAGCGAAGGTACTTTGGTCCGTCTCAGTGAAGCTCAGCGTTTAGGACTAGACTGGAAGGTAGGAGAAGTGCCACTATTAAGAGGAATAGGTAACGTGCCATATAACCCCCTTGGCAAGGCTAACGTCACGATCGAAGTGCAGGGTGTAGTAGAAAATTACGTGGAAATATTGGTAGTGGGTGATTACTTAATAAATTGCCCTGTACTACTAGGCCACACTTTCACCGAAAGGCCCTCAGTCAAAATAGTAAAGACAGAATCGGATGTTATTTTTCAGCGGGTTAGTGAGGCGTCTGTTTTGATTTGTCCGCTCTTATGCATAGAGGAGACGCGCATAGAACGCGGCGAATTAAAGGCGATCCCAGTTAGCTCACGTAATTCTTTCTCGGGAAAAATTTACGTAAATGGAACCGTGCGCAATATTGAAGGTCATGAACATTACTTGTTGCCCGGCGAGTATCAATTAACACAAGGTGCGGGTAGGATTCTCGTTCAGAATATCAGTGACAACCAATTTGTTATAGCGAAGGGTAGTCTTATAACCAGAAGCCATACTTTAGCTGAGAGCTTACAAGTTCAAAAATTAGATTTTAGTAATCAATCACCCATAGATGAATCACCAATCAACTGCGGAGAAAATTTAACAAAGGATCAAAAAGAGTCGTTAAAGGTCTTGTTGGATAAATATAAATATTGTTTTTCCAGTAGTTTAAAAGATCTTGGGTTTACAACGGAAACTGAAATGGTGATTCAATTGGATGACCCCAATCCTGTCGTTTACCGCCCATACCGATTATCCTTTACCGAACACCAACTGGTTCAAGATATGATCAAGGAAATGTTAGAAAGCGGCATTATAAGGGAGTCTAACAGCCCGTACGCGAGCCCTATAGTGCTAGTTAACAAAAAGTCTGGGGAGAAGAGGTTATGTGTGGACTACCGTGCTCTAAATAGTAAAACAAAGAAGGAGCACTACCCTCTCCCTCGCATCGAGGATCAGTTAGACTTATTATCAGGTAGTTCACTATTTGTTACCCTCGATTTAGCGTCTGGGTATTATCAGATATCGATAGCTGAAGGTTCCCGAGAGAAGACTGCATTTGTGACACCTCGGGGTCAATATGAGTACAATAGGATGCCCTTTGGGTTAGTAAACGCACCATCAGTCTTCCAACGTACAATGAATAAGATCATCCACAATTCACCTGCTTCATCGTATGCATTGGTCTACATGGATGATATCCTGATTCCTGCCAAGTCATTCGATGAGGGGATGGTACGTTTGGAGGAGGTGCTGCGGTTGCTGGTAAAAAGTGGTCTTACACTCAAAATGAGTAAATGTCATTTCTTTTATGACAAAATAGACTACCTGGGGTATGAAGTCAGTTCAGTGGGTGTTAGACCAGGTTCACTCAAAACAGACGCCATATCCAAATTCCCTACGCCAAGAAATGTTCACGAAGTTAGGAGGTTTTTAGGGCTTGCCAGCTTTTTCAGGAGGTTTGTTGCGGGATTCGCCTTAATAGCACGTCCTCTGACTGGTTTGTTGAAGAAGGACTCTTCTTGGGGTTGGGGTAGTGAAGAACTGGAATCGTTTGAGAAATTAAAACAGATTTTAGTACAAAGACCGGTCTTGGGACTTTATGACCCTAATGCACTAACCCAACTCCACACCGACGCCAGTAAGTATGGGGTAGCCGGTATTTTAATGCAACAGGACAAGTCTGGGGTGTTCAAACCTGTTGCTTATTATAGCAGGCAAACCAGTCCGGATGAACAAAAGCTACACTCCTTTGAGTTAGAGACCCTCGCTATTATCGCCTCATTGAATAGGTTCAGGCATTACTTACTTGGTATTAGGTTCACCATAGTTACAGACTGCAATGCTTTGCGTACCACTTTAAGTAAACGCGACTTAATCCCACGAATTGCTCGCTGGTGGCTGCAGTTCTTAGAATACGACTGTTCAATAGAATACCGCCCTGGCGATAAAATGGCACACGTAGATGCCCTTAGTAGGGGTGCTATAGACGGTAGCCCAGACGTTGATCACGTGTTAGATGTACTTTCAATAGGTACTGACGATTGGCTTGCAACGGTGCAGCAGACGGACGAAGACATTAAAAATATCGCAAATATTTTAGGTGATTCCAAATGTAAAGATGCCGTTGACATAATCAAAAATTACAAGCTTATAAACGGGCGGGTATATCGTATAATCGACGAAAATACTATCCGTTGGGTTGTTCCAAGTGGCACCAGATGGCAACTACTGAAAGCAAATCATGATGATGTGGGACACTTCGGGTTTGACAAAACTTTGGCACGCTTACAAGCTACTTATTGGTTTCCAAAGATGAGACGGTTTGTAAAAAAATACGTCTCCGCTTGCCTCCAGTGCGCACATCACAAGCTGCCAAGTGGTGCCAGGCCCGGTGAACTACACCCCATCCCTAAAGCTATCATACCATTCCATACCATACATGCGGATCATCTCGGTCCTTTTATCCGCACCAAGCGCGGCAATACATTCATCCTTGTTATCATAGACGCGTTTACTAAATTTGTTGACATTACCGCTGTGCGAAATACCAAATCGGCTACAAGCATTAAGGTATTCAGAGAGCATTTTAGTTACTTCGGCGTACCAACCCGTTTGATTACGGACCAAGGAACAAGCTTCACTAGTAGGCAATTTAAAACATTTATTCAGTCATGTGGTATGAAGCACGTGCTCAATGCTGTTGCCACACCCCGAGCGAATGGACAAGTGGAACGGTACAACCGCACTATTTTGGCGGCGCTTGGGGCAATGAACCACGACAAACCAAATGGTTTATGGGATGACCATTTACCAGACATACAGTTGGGTATTAATACCACTGTACACGCCACCACCAAAAAGACTCCAGCGGAGCTTCTTTTCGGGCGAAATCTAACTAACCCATCTGAAGGTTTGTTAAATGACGTAATAAACGAAGTTACGTCTGAGGTCGGGGAGAGTCTGGACGATGTTAGGGCTACGGCTGGTGAGCTTATTAGGACGCAACAGGACAAGGACAAGAAACGGTATGATAGGTACAGGAAAACGGGAATGTGTTTCAAAGTAGGTGATTTAGTTAGAGTAGTAAGAGCCGTGACAGGAATAGAGGGGCAGTCTAAGAAGCTTGAACCTAAATGTAAAGGCCCTTACAGAATTAAGAAGGTGCTCCCCAACGATAGGTTCGTGGTCGAGGACACACCCCTCACAAAGACTAGTAAGAGGTACGAGGCTGTGGTAGCTATTGATAAAATATTCCCATGGATCTGCTTTAACGAACCCGTATCAACCGATTGTGAATCCGAGCGTAATGATTGTGAATCTGAATGTGAAGAGTTGTAAATAGATGTATAGCTAATTCATTTGCATTAATTAAGATGAATATTGTACATATAATTAGAATAAGCAGGTAATTTTCTAATATGTACACTTAACGAATTATAAGAAGTCGATGTCATGGTAAAAGTAATGCTAATGTGATTTTAAGTTTTGATGATTAATGTCATGTATCATCTAAGTTATTCGATGTACTACTGGCTAAAATATTTACTTGTCAATGTCATGGACTAGTAAATACCGATTCATTGGTTAGGGTCATGTACTAATGAGTTGGTGAGGGGTATCAGGTAACGGATGCTTCTCATTTTAGAAATTGGTGCATCAGTATATCTATGTACTGGTCAAGGTCATGGACCAATACATATACTGCCGATAAGTTAGGAGTGTCAGGTAACCGACACCCTTAATTAAAGGTTATAAGCATTTTATTAATCAAGGTCATGGATTAATAAATGAATTTAAGAGTAAATTAAAGAGTGACTGTTTTTGGGCATTATTTAAAAAGATTGACTTATAGTTAATCTGATAACAAGGTACTTTGAGTTGGGGATATCAGGTAACCGATATCCTTAAAGGTTATGAATATTTTTCTAAGGTTATGTAAATATATCGTAAAGTAATTGAATGTGAGATTTATTTAGATACTAAAATGTGCTACTATAATGACTTATAGTCAAAATGATTAATTCAGGACTAATGAAATAATTTATGTTAAATAAGTTACGTTTATAATTTATATGATGAAATATAGAGTAATGTTTTTGTTTGTAATACATAACAACGAGGGACTCGTTGGAAGCCGGATGGCCGAGCTGTTATAGATATGTAAATTATAGCTGTTATAGATATGTAATTTGTGTCTATAATTATTTGTTTATTGACTAATTACAATAAATTCTATGAACTTGTATAATCAAAAGTAGTTGTATTGACTTTATATCATTGGCCGAGACTTTGACAGTTATCGACAAGTCGTTGATAACTGTCAAAGTCGAGCTTGTGCTTCCCGCCGTTTTGCTTGTTTATGATTGGGCGTCTTCGACGACCAATCATGAGCAGGTAAAGCGGCGGGAATGGGAAAAGTAGTCAGCGGGCATTTTAGTGATGATGCCCGCTAAGCCCGGCATTCGTGCTTGAACATCGGTGCTAGTCACTTGTAAAGAACGACCCATAATCAAAACTGTATTGCTGTAATTATATCTAGTAATAAAGCTGATCTTTAAAATTTGTGCAGTGTTTTATATCCAAAATCCTCACTTCTGAGTGTTGAACCAGTACGTTCACACACAACTGTTCTACATAATGTCTCCTTTATGTTTTCAGTATTCTTTATAGATACCTACTTGGTAGTAAATTCAATTGGAAACGCTAAAGTTGTTTTCTATATTTTAACACGAGGATTTATTTTGTGGGGTAAAGGTTAGCTATTTTTGGTTTTACATTTTTATCTTGCTTTTAAGACAGGTATTATGGTTTTTTAAAACCACAATACTGGCTGGTAGCAAAAATTGTAGGTAAGATATTTATTAAGATATATTATAATTATAGTAATATTATTATTTCACTGTTATGTATCCTATAGTTAATTTGTGAACAGCGTTGTGGGATATTAAAAACATAGGAATAAGAAATACACAAAATGTATAAAATATTTTGTGTATTTATAATTTCTATGTTTTATTTTGTAGCTGTTTTTGGTTCCTTTTGAATAAAAAACATAAATAAAAACATCGTTTGAAGTTTTATGTTAAAGTTAAATAAATAGTACTTAGTGGTCGTCACTAAGTACTATTTATTTAACTAACTACCTACTTAACTAACTACTTATTTAATTTAACAAGATAAACCTGTAATAAACAGATAAAACTTGATTTTGAAATTGTATTGCAAACTTTTTTTTTGCCTTGCCATCAATAAAAGCACCGAAGTACGAGTACCTATAGAACAGGTGCGTCCAACGATATTGCTCGTTTTCATTGTTTGGTGTTTGCTAATATAGTAGACTGGCAGATAGGCAGTCACAAGCATTCATTACAGAAGTTTTAATTATTCCACAAGTTCTAAATTGCCGACTCTATAAGGCTTTTCAATATACAATTTAGAAAACAATTGATTGGGTTAGGTTTAATTGCGATCTTGATTATACAAATTAACAAAGTTCTGAGGGTTATTCCTGTCATTTTAAGAACGTACCCTACTATTAATATAATTCTTAAACATAACAGAATCAGCCTATAATGTTCCCACTGCTGGGACACAGACCTCCTCTCGGCGAGAGGGGGTGGGCCGTAAACTACCACGCCGGCCCAGTGCTCAACTAAAAAAAAACCAAAATGGCGCGTTGTCAGATGTCACATGTCTTTAAATTTTTGGTTCTAGGATATACCGGTTTCCTTACGCTGTTTTCCTTCACCGTTTTGAGAGCAGTGGTGATAAAATAATTTACACGAAGTAAAGCGCCTGTCTGGGTTCGAGCCTACAACCTACAATTTGTAAGTCGCGGCCATTATCACTGGGCCACCACGGCTCACCATCATATCATTCTTAATCTGCCAAAACCATGTCAAAAAAGTGAGTAAATTAAGCGGTATTACTAAGGTATTACCTTTAATTTACTTACTTTTTTAACAAGACTTTCACATTGATGGGTTTGTAACTAGATTTTAAACGTTTATAATCACGGGAATTGGCTTTTTCTAAAACTTTAAGTACCTAGTAATGTTGCAGTCCACTGCATTATCCGCAGATAAGACATATTAAAAGATCAGTGGTTGCCACTAGACGAGCATTACCAAAATAAACAAATATTTTGAAATAAATAAATAAGTACTAAGTATAAGGCTAGCTTGGAAATAAATATAATAAAATAATATTATTTAATTGTTTTTTAGGTATTAAATTATTTATTATTTTAAAATGGTAATAATTTACAATTTGTTAACCATGTACCTACCTAGTAGTAAGAAATAGGTAATTATGTTTGGAAAGCCGTCTCAGTCGAGACAGTTCATTAACTCAATTTAACAATATAAGCTCTTCCAAATGATTCGCGAACCCGAAAGGGAAGACTTGAATAATTTGACTTATGTACTGCTATCTCCTGCGTCTGTTAATTAATCCAACATTTATATGGATATCATGAAACATTTGGTTTAAGCCAGGGCTGTCAAAACCAGACACGATCCCGGGCCAATATAAAATTCTAAATAGATTGGAGGACCGCAGAAACAAATAGGAGCCTTAACTATTTTAAGAAATGCACATTTACCATTTTAATGAAATTGCATTTTTGTCTTGCAATGCAAGAGGGTCCTCGTTTACGACGCGACGCTACTCAAAGTAACGTGTTACGAACTCAAATCAAAGTACCTAAAATATTGATCCGTATACGAGCAACTAATCACAAACTAGTAAATAACACCTTAGGAAGTCGCGTCCGATTTAAGTTTGAAACTGGCAACAACATCCTAGTTGAATTAATCACAATCTGAAATGTTTTGAAGGGTATTGCTAATAAATTGCTACATATGTTCGAAAAATTTGTCTGCACAACTAACTAAATAACGCAATGAATATTATTGAACTGTCAAAATGAAAGCTCACGTTACTTTTGAGTCCATTGATGTAAGGAGGACCTTACGTTAGACGAGTTTTGCCGTGTCGTATTGTAACATGCGAAGCTCCTGTCTCATAAATATCAAATAACTTGGTTGTTTAACGTCAAGACTAATACGCCGTACAACACCAAGCATCCTTGATATTATATATAATTCAAAACCTACTACCGCGTGGTATTTACTTGCCCTTTCGAATTCTAGCCGGCCAACAAATTTTCGTGCAACACGAAACTGGGGTTAAAAAAGACTATTAGAGCAAGTAAGTAGGTAGGTTCCTACACAAGTAGTCGTCACTACATAGTATTAAACAAAGTCGTGTCTGTCTGATAAGTAAACGGATTTTCATACGGTTTTCACCATTGGACGGAGTGGTTCATTCAGGAAGGTTTAGGCGTATAATTGAATAAAATTTTGTGTCAATTGGCTGTAATATTTCGATGATTGTTGAAGACGTCGGAAAAAAACATGCCGACTGGGAGCTTTACTGGCGTGCGCTGCGTTAACCAATAGAGTTATATGAGAACACGGTATTACGGAATAAATACATTGTTTACCTGAATTAACTCATAGGGTACTTTTAATCCCGGAAGTACGTTCCCGTGGCATGTTTTTTGATACCCACGCGGGCGAAGGCGTGGAAAGCTAGTTCAGAATAAACAGCACTTCATTATTTCCTAGTTTTCTGTTGGGAAATATTGAAGACTGGTTTAATTGTGCACTGATTACGATCGGAACACATTACTCCGAAGGGCAAACATACATAATTATTTGCATTCCTAATGATATTCCAAACGTTGGATTCTTTTTTGGACTCTTAGAAATCTAAGAGAATTCAACGTTTGGAATATGTCAGAACGTTGTAAACAAATTCTCTCTACCTCACTACTTTTCACGATAGTTATTTATTTTTGAAACGCTCTTTACTTACGTTTACGTCTTTTGCGACATTTACTTTTCGTAATTAAAACAACTGACAACTGTGATGACCACGATCAGCAGCCTGCGTAACGCACTATCAACCACAATATGAATAATCCATTGCTTCATAAGTATTTTCGAAAAATATGTCCGCTCAAGAACGTAAATAACGCAATGAATGTTGTTGAACTATCAAAATGAAAACCATTCCTACTGTTACCTAGACGTGTCTTACGCAACTACCCCGGCGATGTCAAATAATTTATTACAGTAGCCTGATTTTTTTCATATAAGATTACCAATAATAGTTAAAGATCACAGTGGCCTTTACCGAAGGAATGGGTTTTTATTAATGAGAACCACAATATACCGTAGGTCAGTACAGGCCATGAGGATGACATGAAATTCGATCAGTATCCTTGATTGAATGATTGATGACACAGTGATACTTTGAAGGACACACGTAGGATAGGATACAAAAAACATGATACCAAATTATACAACATGAATACAATTAAACGACAATAAATGAAAATACTGGCGATACTAGTGCATGAGAGCATATAGATATTTTGAAACTATCGAATAAAAATTTAACATTGAACAAAAAAAAAAATTAGTAGTGTTGGGCCCACTATGGATTTCGCTAATTAGACTGGCTACAGTGGAAAATAACCAGGATTAACACATAGGATACTTTTTATCCCGATATTCCCACGGGATCGAAACCTATGCGGGTGGAACCGAGTCTTAAGAGTCTCCGCACTTCCACTTATCATTTAATGCAATTGAAATGTAGACAATGTAAACATACAAGACTAAAATAAAATTAAATAAAGATAAAATAAAAGGGTATCTTAACATTAAACAAACTGCTCTGCAAAAGAATGAGCGTTATGCAAAAAAGTGCCAGATCGCGCGAGTGTGTGTCACGAGTGAGTGTGTTAGTGAGTGCGAGTGTGAGTGTGAGTAGTGAGGTTATGTGGTGTGTGAGTTGTAATAAATAATGGTTAGTTCACTTATCCCAATTAATACCCTGTCCAGTACTAAGTACGAGAGTGTGTCTGTTTATTAATTTGTTTGTTTATTAGTTACGCTTTCTCGGCTAGACGGCTGTACAAATCGGAATGAAATTTGAGATTTGGGACTTTGATAGATCATATCCTTGGTTAGGACACAAGATACTTCTAACCGGCGCTGCTAGTACCTATAGGTAGGTATAGGCGTAGGTTCAATTTTAGGTTGTCGGTTGTCGGTTAGCCCTGCGACAATGTCTTGGGATCGAAAGAAGCGAAACAGATGACACATGTCTCCGAATTTCTGGTTCTAGGACATGCCGGTTTCCTCACGATGTTTTCCTTCACCGTTTTGAGAGTAGAGCAGTGGTGATGAAATAATTTACACACAGTAAAGCGCCTGTCTGGGTTCGAACCTACAACTCGTAAGTTGCGGCCACCACATGGCCATAACTGCTCTCAAATAAACATTGCCTAATGTGTTTGTATTGATGATACAATGACTTTTTCATTAGTACAGGCACCAACGAAACACTACCACAGATTACTGACACTACTTTCTGAAATGTTCTATTTTTACTTGAAAAATGTTTTTGAACCGTAAATGTGTTTCTTCTAAAAAAAAAAAAAAAATTATTAATTTATTATAATGGTTCACATACATAATACAAAATTACGCAATCAATAGTTGCAAACTAATAAGCCGTGTAGAAAAAAAACTACTTATGAGTGAAATTCTGACATGATTTATTCATGTCAGAAGTTCACAAAAGATGTGAAGTATTTTTAAACTCATTTGCGTAGCGTAGCCTTTTCCCAACTAAGTTGGGGTCGGCTCCCAGTCTAACAGGATGCGGCTCAAAATGTATTTCTAACTCTTGGCATATTAACTCAATTCGTGTTTTATTAATCAGTGGGTAAGTTTATTGCCTACCTACCTGCTTGTCTACTGACTGGTATACGTGTACCTACGTCTGGCTGTCAGAGCCATTTACAATCTACGTCGCCGCGAATCTCTTAGGGAACTATTTAAAAGGGTTAATATTATGACGGTACCTTGCCAATTCATTTATGAAAATATTATGTATGTAAGAAAAAACGAACATCTTTTTAATAAAATAAGTGATAGACATAATTTTAACACTAGAAATAAAGACAAATTAGATCAACCTTTTTTTCAGATTATCTAATTTAGATAATCTGAAAAAAAGGTTGATCTAGCGATATCAGATATCGCTAGATCAACCTTTACCCCATAAAAGACACATCTACATCTTTTATAGGGTACTGTGTTAAATGTTACAACAAAATACCTTGTGAAATATTGCAATTAAATGAAAGAAAATTTAAAACTTATATTAAAATTACACTTTTTAAGCAAGGATATAACAAATTAGAGGATTATATCCAAGATAACAATGCTTGGAAACATGCTGGTTCTGCTCCATAAGACAATCTCTAGAGTCTAGACAAAATCAAACTAGTTGCTAATGTAATTGCATAATTTATTCTTTTTTTTTTCTCTTTGACATTGATTTACATTCTGTAATTACCTTAAGTCACACCTGGACTCCTTATTTATTTATGGTTATTTATTCTATTTTAGGTGCAACGTCTTCACATATAATTATATAATTAATGTATGCAAAATATTGTAAAACATTTTAAAAGAGTAACGGTGGAGTTTCTTGCCCATTCTTCTCCATACGAAAACTACCTTTTGGAAGGGGCGACTAGAATCAATTTTATAATAATTTTATTTTTGACGTTCAAAAGTGCCTTTTATGTGCCTATTTGAAATAAATGATTTGACTTTGACTTTATGCGAACCTACATAATACGTGATGTGTTCAAGGACGATATCTTACAGCAGTGTAAAAATGAATGCGAAATTTTATGACACCAAGCGATAATTCGCATCAGTAAATTGGAAATATTACATCCCACAGAACCTTCTGGGAACCGGTTCAGGAATAAATACGAATTTGTCCCGATTATTTCGTTTTCACGTTAAAGCAGTTTCAGCAGGATTTAAAAACGAATTATGTACAGTATGTCCACAAATGGAGCAGTTTTTCCAGTGGTAACGACGCTAAATTACGAGTTGTAGGTCGTGGGTTCGAACCCAGGCAGGCGCTTTACTTTGTGTAAATTATTTCATCACTATTGCTCTTAAAACAGAGAAGGAAAACATCGTGAGGAAACCGCCATGTCCTAGAACCAAAAATTCGAAGACATGTGACATCTACCAACCCGCACTGGGCCCGCGTGGTGAATTACGGCCCTCTCGCCGAGAGAAGGCCTGTGTGCCAACAGTGGGAACATTATAGGCTGATTATGTTTTGTACACGAATTGGACAACAAGGTACAAGTTGTTCCATGGAATAGAGAAGATCCCCTGACCAGATGGGTGTGGCTTCTAGTTTCCAACGGTTTTTCTAACTTGCTAAGAAGTTCGTTGACATACTCATAGGTAACTACATACACACACTTACACATTTTTACCACACCACCACACACCACACCACCACCACCACCACCACCACCACCACCACCTACTACATACTTTTCCTAAACTTAACTTTTTTTCTTTCAGCGCGACATCTACATCTGGGCCCTAGACCACCGGGTGCACCACAAGTACTCTGAGACGGTAGCTGACCCTCACGACATCAGGCGAGGATTCTGGTTCGCTCACGTCGGGTGGCTGGTCCTGACTCCTCACCCTGCCGTGGAAGACCGCCGCATCGCACTGCAACCTACGTGTGCTGACCTTCTTGCTGATCCAGTGGTCATGCTGCAGAAGAAGTAAGTAACTCAGGGGCTCTTTAGTCAACTGAGGCCGCTCGAACTTATCCCGCGGTATGTTTAGTAGCTTTTAAATCAAAATGAAAAAAGATTTATTCCAATTTGGCTAAGAATAGTCTGCTCTAAAATTGGCTAAGTACTTCAATTAGTTTGAGGGCCCTTCTGAGTCAATTGGTTTATTGATAGGAGCCGAATCGTCGTGGTTGATACTCAAAAATTGCCATGAGGGCTGTGATCTGATAGCAATCAAACATCAAAAAAGGTTTTGAATCGGAAAGGAGGTTGTCTGATGCTCGGTTCCTATAAACAAAAACGAATCGTATTGCTTACCAACGGTAGCATTTTTTATTGTAAAACTGCCCCCTAATTGCGTAACACACAATCAATAGTAATCTGAATCATTTTGAAGCAAATTGCTAATCCATTGCTTCATAAGTTCGAAAAAATTGTCTGCTCAACATTGTACAAAATAACGCAATGAATGTTGTTGAACTGTCAAAATGAAACCGATTCCGATTAATTGTGTGTTACGCAATTAGGGTGCTGGTTATATAAACAGATTAGTAGGCTAGTTTGACCTGTGATATCCACTGCCATAGATTTGCATAGTAGACTAGGGTTTATCCAAAGCTATGAGGTCTTTGCTTCATTATTGGTAAAGATACAGGAGTCTTAATTTTAACCAATAACGGTCCGTAAATTATAGGAATCGGCCATAAGTATATTCGAAGCTTAATATCTCGGACTAAGACCGTAGCCGTAAAGTATAATAATCCACCACCCAGCATTTACGTAGCTCTTAGCATTCAGATATTTACTAGAATATCATTGCGTTACCGGATATTAAAACTCTTGACGCGGCGTGCGGGAGAGATATGAAACGTGCAACCCGCGTCCCTTTGTGTTCGCCGATCGCCGACGGTCACTTTGAATATTGGAACAATGTCAACACCGGCTAAAGCTTCGAGTGCTCTCGTCATCAAGGGCTTGTATTTTCATTACGTGTTGCATGTTTGAAGCACGAAGCTAGCTTTCACTATATTTAACTACACTCGAGAGCAATGAATCCGGGTCACTTGAAGAATCCTAAAAATCTCGGAAACTAAAAATGCTAGGTTAATGCAATAAATTGTATTTAATAGACAATGTAATACTCCTTAAATGAAGGTATTAAAACTTCTTAGTTATTGTAAAGTTATATCATAAAAAAATCAAATTTGAAAAAGGGCCACTTTCGAAGATGGAACTACGAAATTACAGCATTTGGTTTTGCTTTTGTTTGTAATCTGTCATTTATGTGGGTACATAAACCATGTTGATAGTGCTCTATATTCATTATTCAAGCTGAAATTATGTCGCTTACGCCTGAAGAATGCACCAGAATACTTACAATGCTGGAAACCGGCCGGAGTCAGCGCGATACAGCCAGGACTGTCGGTGTGTCGCTGTCAACAGTACAAAGAGTTCTCCGACGTTACGAAGAAACTGGTTTTAACCTACGCAGACCAGGAACGGGCAGAACCAGGTGTACCACAGCACGAGAAGACCGATACTTGGTGAACATCATGCTTCGAAATCGCTTTCTCACAGAAACTGAACTCACAAATCAGTTTCGACGCCTCGGAGGAAGTAACCCAAGTGCATGGACAGTAAGACGTCGGCTTGCTGAATCTAACTTAAAACCCCTTAGACCTGCAAACGGCCCTAAACTGGAGCGTGGGCATCGTATTTCAAGACTAAGATATGCCCAGAGCCACGTAAATTGGAGTATTGAAGATTGGTCAAAAGTTATGTTCTCCGACGAATCAAAATTTATGCTCTACAAGCACGATGGAAGACACAGAGTGTATCGAAGACCAGGGGAAAGATTCAAGCAAGCATGCATCGAAGAAAAAGTAGCCTACGGTGGTGGGTCTGTACTTGTGTGGGCCGGAATTTCTTCTGAAAGTCACACAGAGCTGGTGATCATAGAAAACGGCTCTTTAACTAGCGTAAGATATGTGGAAGAAATCCTCAATGATCACGTTGGTCCATTTATGGTCAATTTAGGTGAGGATGCTATATTTATGCATGACAATGCCCGACCTCATACAAGTAGGATTGTGAATGACTACCTTCAAGAGATGAACATTACTCGTATGGAGTGGCCAGCGCGCAGCCCGGATATCAACCCGATCGAGCATGCTTGGGACGAGCTAGGCAGATGCGTAAAACAACGAAACCCTCCCCCAATCACGCTTCGTGAGCTCAAAATTGCTCTCACAGAGGAATGGGAGAATATTCCCCAAAATCGTATAAGGAACTTGGTGTACAGCATGCCAAACCGCGTAAACGCAGTAATGGAAGCACGAGGAGGCAATACGAAGTATTAAAATTCAAGAAAATCGTAATAAAGTTCAAACATTTCATGTTTCCTATTTTTGTTTTAAGGAGAGATCAGCAGTTTTTTTCTTTATGTAATTTTGTGTTAATAAAATGTATGGTGACTCATATTTTTTTTTACTTTCATTTAAGGAGTATTACATTGTCTATTAAATACAATTTATTGCATTAACCTATCATTTTTAGTTTCCGAGATTTTTAACATTCTTTAAGTGACCCGGATTCATTGCTCTCGAGTGTAGTTGAACTGTTTACTCTCTGGCGATTTGTCGACAAATTGCTTAATTGTAACCTAAATGGAAGAAGGCACTGGCTCTTAAAATACAGGAACTCCAACATAGCTCTAGAGCCAGAGTCTTATTATTCTGTAACCTGATTTTATGGTCGATAAATAAGTGATCAAGTTTTAAGAATGTGTACTATATATTTCTCAACATCATATACAAAACTTGACACCTGAAGATAATTCCCGATCAGCACACGTGTTATTGTTAGGGTTAATGGAGGAACACCAAAGGAAAGTCTGTTATAAGGATTTATATAATACCAGTTATAAGTCGCGGATCATAGGGGGCATATCTTTTGCCAGTATCCGAACTTTATTTTAATATCCGCCTGCCGCGGACAACATATTTTGTCTGGGCAATAAAATGCAGAGAGAACCTACTCTCATAGCAACGTAAACATACCATTTCTACGCATAGTAACCTCGTTAAAGTTATCAAATGACCGTCCTTCGCAGCCTGTCAGTCAGTAAAAAAATGGATTAGAGACGTCGTTGATAATGACAGAAAATCCCAGCTCCCACTAACATAATGTTCCCACTGCTGGGACACAGGCCTCCTCTCGGTGAGAGGGAGTAGGCCGTAGTCCAACACGCGGCCCAGTGCGGGTGGGCCGGGTTGGTAGCTCCCACTAAAAACGACGAATTAGTTCGAGTCCACACTATAATTAATTTGATGTGCCATGCCAACTCGCTAATTTGCACAATTTTCGACTCAAGTCACACATTTAACTGTACGTATGCGTCTTAAAATAATTTTAGATTTTACTGCCCTGGCAAACATTAACACTACCATGTAAATAATTCAAGTTTACCTGCATACAATATGCTTATGTTATTGTTTCCAGAATTCAAAGTAAATTCTATCGTTCATTTAGGTACAATTTACAGAGTATGTGGATCCAACAACAATATACGAGTAGGTAGGTATATTTTATGTCTAAAGATAAAGAAAGTACCTTATTTAATATGTTGCTGTTGTTGTTGTTGTTTGTTGTTGCTGTAGCGCGTCGAACATGTTTGCGCAAGCCCGCACCGATGGCTTCTATGCAATTATACACAAAAAAACTGCGTCGCTGCTGAGGAGAGTGAGGGGCAGTCATAACAGCATCCTGAAATCCGTAGCCGAGAATTTCGGCTCTCCGATTATACAACAGTTGGTGCGGAGGTTGATTTTTACTAACACTAGGCAATAAGTTAGTTTTTGCTTTGTTACTAACACTATATGGATATTTTGTGTCCGAAATAATGCTATTCTATTGCATTCTATTCCAATATTTCATTTCAAAACAATTGTTACACGATACAGACGTTGGCTCAAATCCATAATGTTTTGTTTTTCCTGTTAAGACTTTTTTTATTAAAAAAAAAACGTTGCCTCACTTTACGAATTACTCCTGTATCGTGGGTGCATTTACAAACATTTAAACTCACATACACAAACAGCCAGACCCGGAACAACTACCTGTAGGCAATACAAATATTTGTTCCGTGGGGGAATCGAACCCGCGCAGCGCAGCAGTCGATCGCTCAGCCACTGCGCCAACCGTGTCGTCAGATTGGCCGTTGGACTCATAAATTGGTGCCTGAGTACCAATACAGATGTCCGTGAGTGACAATATTCTGACGATAGTTCATATCAATCAAACAATCAATCAAATCGCTTCGTCACTGCAGATGTTCTTAAAAGTCACCTAAATTGAGGCCAAAAAATTGCAAAAATGATAATACATCTTTAAAGGAAAGATGTACAACTAAATTAATCGCATTGCAATAGATACCAATAACGTCCTATGAATACAAATTAGTCTTCTTTAGCTATAGTTTTAGTAGCTCGTTTCAAGGATTCCTAACAGAATAATTATTTTATATTTTATTATGAATAAGATTTGCAATAAGACAAAAAGCTATCATAATATCAAATAAAAATGAATGTGAGATCGTTATAGGCCTTGTAGACTGTAGATTTTTAGACCACTTATTTTATTTTATTACGAGTAAATACCTGGTACTTGTTGACAGGCAGTTATTTTTGAAAGAGTAACCATAGAGTTTCTTGCCGGCTTCTCCATAGAAAACGACCAATTGGAACTGTGCGCCGCGTAGTTTTATGTGAAATAAAATACATATTTTGATTTTAATACAAACCAAAACACAAACAAAATATACTTAGGTAATTAAAACTTAAATTCATTTTTTCATCTCTCGAAGTCTCCATTGACATTATTTTGCTAAAAATATGTGATACCTACTGGTACTGCTTGCTAATACTGGCATCGACCACACTTAGCCGACTTTCCGGACTTTTGAGACGATGTTATTATTAAATTACCTATATGAAATACACATTCCATGTGTCCGGAATCATGGGAATTCATGTTTTAATCATAAACTCTTTCAACGAACGACGTAAATGTAAAATATGGAAATCGGCTTTTTGATGTTGATTCTTTTAACCATTTTACAAACATAATAAATTACTTATAACAAAATATGGAAAACTCAATATTCTATTATTGGCTGATTAGTGATTATGCTATGTTGTGCTTCCCAATTATATTTAATAATAATGAACATATATCTACATAATATAATCTACTATTACCACAATTATTATACCCATTCCCCGACCCCGTAGCAATTACTTTTTTTTCAAATATATTCAAAGACAGTTTTGATTTCGCTACGATTTCATTATAATTATGTATAGATTATTTGGCTACAACACTTGACGTAGGTAGTAGTTATTCCAGTTCAGTTTCAGAAATGCTGTAGGTAATGCTTGCAATACAGGTCAGAATAGAGTCAATAGCTGTTACAGTCGTCATAAGATCATTTTATTACTCGCGGGGAACATTCCTTGTAAGTAGAACGAATGACTGAAAAGTTCTCGAGTGCCCATTTATAAAAATGGAGGTAGAAGGAATCGGCTGGATGCAGACAGTAGAACCGGTCATCGCATCGTAGCGATTTTTGGGGGAGAACAATGTCTAGCAGCGAACGTCTTTTGGCTGATATTTTTTTTTGGGGACTCTGAAGTTTCTTTTTAACCGACTTCTAAAAAAGGAGGTTTTTTTTATGTTTGTTCGCGCATAACTCCGTCGCTTGCCAACCGATTTAAAAAAATCTTTTTTTGTTGGAAAGGGTATACTTCCCAAATAGTCCCATAGAAATTTCATTAAAAACGGTTTAGTAGTTTGGTTTTTAAACCAAAATTACTGGTAAAAATTACAACTAAAAAGTGAAAAATAAAAACTTTTTTGCAAAAAAAAAAAACCGACTTCCAAAAACGACACTACAAAGTGAAAAATAACTTTAATTTCGGAAGTCGGTGGCAAACAACGAAAATGCGAACCCAACGACACCGACTTCCGAAATTAAAGTTATTTTTCACTTTGTAGTGTCGTTTTTGGAAGTCGGTTGTTTTTTTTTTTGCAAAAAAGTTTTTTCTAGACCTAAGTTTATAAGTCAAACGTAATCGCGGGCACAGCTAGTTTATACATAAATGACAGGGGCTAAGTGTACTATTTTAAAGATTGGTCAGAACGACAACCATTTTAGGTTAATGCCATTACGATTGTGCTAACCGTTGGAATTCTTCTGAATTCATTGATAGCGAGCCGGTATGCCATTACTAAATAAGTTGCAATATAGATTTACAAAAAACTCACTGCCGCATTAGGTTGTAATGATATGTTGGCAGGGAGATTTCGATAAATAAATAAATAATTTTTTCAATGGAGTGTCAGTGGTACGCCATCGGAAAATCTCCGTTCAATTAGGATATTACCACAAAACATAATGATGCCTTTTAATTAGGAGATTACCAAAACAGTCAAAATCTAAAATTACGGTGTCATCGGCCATTACTTCCGACAGAATTGCGTTAGCAGACTTGCCCCCGCAAATCCGCATGAGTAAATCGCTTGCAGCCAAGCGGCCATGCAGAGTGATGGCAGGCCACGCACGAGGCGAGCACCACAAAGCTTGTTTATGTAGCTGTGACTATAGAAGCGAGAGGAAAGCTAGTCCATACGGAATATTACACTATCGCATAACTAGGATCATCTTATCCTATGTGAAATATATTTATAATAAAAATAAAATAATACTCGTATAAAGTGTGTTTTTTTAGAGGCGGAGAACTTTACTTTGAAATGTAGCACAGAGAAATAGTTTTAATATCCTTGAAAATTACTTTATTGGACAGATAATTGGCATTCATGTTTTAATTTGATTTTGCTGACGCGTACCTACTTGGCGTAATCTGGAGGTCAAATTTTCACACACTCTTTGCAATAAATTTCGGCAATAATGCTTCGAATGTTTTTTCTGGTTTATCGGCGTAGACATGCGACTTAACATATCCCCAGAGATAATAATGTTCTTAATGACCTTAAATCGCACGAACCAAGGTTTTTCCATTCATGAAATTAGTCGGCAAATGTCGGCCCATAAAAAGCTTAGCTTTCAGTAAATTAGGTCTTTGCTTTATTAGTAATGCGACATTTTGAAACAAGATATTTAAGAGTAAGGTCAATTCAAAGGTCCTACTGGAAGCCTCGATCGTGCAGGCCTGGGTGTCACCACCGGACAGGCCTGCTGACATCAAAGACGAGGCGGAGTGGTTCCGGGAGGCCATGTCCGAAATATGCGACGTGGCACTGCCCCGGGTCCAGACCGGACGTGCCCGGCACCAAGTGTACTGGTGGTCGCCGGAGCTGACGTGTCTGCGTGAGGCATGCGTGGCTGCGCGACTTCGGTACACCAGGCACCTCAGGCTCCGTATCCGCCCTCCGGATACGGAAGCCATTCAGGCGGAGCTGTACGAGGGGTACAGAGCGGCGAAGACCGCCGGGCGGAGATCCTGTTGGCCAGGGGTTTGGCCCACGAGGAGTCACTGAGGACTCTGAACAGAGGCCCGTGGGGATGCCCCTACAAGATGGTGCGAGAGAAACTCCGCCCATGGGCTCCCCCGCTGGCGCAGTCTCCGACCCCAGCTCGTGGAGGACATGTTGAGCGCTCTGTTTCCTTCGCGAGGGAAACATACTCCCCCGCCCATGGCTCCGCCCCCTGCCGTACCAGATGCAGACCACACCACCGACAACGACGACGATGCTCCGGAGGTGACCGAGGTAGAGCTGAGAGTGGCGGTATGTAGGCTAAATGCCAAAAATACCGCCCCAGGACCCGACGGCTTACCTGGAATAGCCTGGGATCTGGCCTTGGAGGCTCTCGGGCCTCGACTAAGGGGGCTACTAAGCGCATGCTTGGAGAGGGGCCGGTTCCCACTTCGTTGGAAGACGGGGAAACTGGTTCTCATCAAGAAGCCGGGGAGCCCTGTGGATTCTCCGTCCGCTTACCGGCTCATCGTGCTGCTCGACTGTGGGTGGGGCCGGATTTGGCGGAAAAACAGTTTGGTTTCCGCAGGAAGAGCTCTACGGTGGACGCCATCATGCGCGTGCGAGCCCTCACGACGGGAGATGCTGTGGCCCGGGACGGGGTTGTCTTGGCGGTGTCTCTAGACATCGCTAATGCCTTCAATACCATGCCCTGGAGTTGCATCAGAGGTAGGCACTCCGGTATCACCGGATGCCGACCTACCTCTGTCGCATTGTCGAGGCCTATTTGACGGACAGGGCCGTCATCGACCCCGGCCACCAGGGAGAGTGAACTGACGGGGTCCGCTAGGGCCGATGCCTGCCAGGGCCGTGGGTTGTTCGAAAGAGATACCGTCGCCCCTGGCATAGGCAACTGAAGGAACACGGGTGGGTTTTAGTCAGTAAAAGTCTGACACGCCCTCCCGCTCCGCCCAGAGCGCGAGACGTCATTTGATGATTTCCCATCCAAAAAAAAAAAGGCCAATTCAAGGGTGCCAATTTCCCGATGAGCATAAATTATTTGAGCTCGTACGTATAAATGATAAATGATTTTATGTCTGTGCAGGTTAGTAAAAACGAACGAATTTAAAAGAACTAAGTATAAAATAGTTATCGATTTGCTAATAAAGTACCTTCTTCTAGGTTTTTGCAGTGTAAACCCACTAAACTAGTACTTACCTACATTGAGCTTCACCGTAAATAACTTTTTAAGGCGAAAGCGTCCGGGTAGCCCGCAAAAATAGGTTGTAGTAACCTAAGTAGTAATCTAAATATGATTCGCGCCCGTAACAACTATTTACTATACAACGTGTTTTTTTTATATCCCATAACTCTAGGGGGTCATTGTACTAATCATTATGAACAACTTTTACTATGGGACCAAACCCGAAATCGCGAAACAAAAATCTGGTGTTCCCTACATTTTGTCGAGTTATACGAAGCTGTTTTTTTTTTGTGCTTTCTGGTTTGGTCCCATAGTAAAAGTTGTTCATAATGATGAGTACAATGACCCCCTAGAGTTATGGGACATCAAAAGAATACCTTGTATATTGAATTACCAGCTGCGCCCCGCGGTTTCACCCACATAATTATCGATCCCTTGGGAATTTCGGGATTAAAAGTAGCGTATGTGTAAATAAATGGTGTCAGCTACGTCCATGCCAAATTTTATCAAAATCAGTCAAGCCGTTTAAGCGTGAAGAAGTAACAAACATACACACTCACTCACAAACATTCGCCTTTATAATATTAGGGTGATAATTAAAGGACTATTTCATGAAATCATGACATTTAAGGCCGATTCTAACTCAAGGAGTTATATTGCTGATTCTAATGATTATAATTCTATAAAGTCATATTTTAAACAACATACAACGTGACATTGACCTGCAAATTGCAAAAAACGTAAATAAATTTGAATTTCGCGGGCTATCTTAGCGCATCCCCCTTAACACAATCCAATCACCAAGTGAGTTGCCTGATTGCTTTGCCAATAGAATTACTTTTTTTTTTTTTTAAACTTTATCATAGAATAGTGCAATACCTACACGGTCAAAACGTAAGTTACAGCTGTTTCTTGTTTAAAAAACCAATGAAAAAAATCATGTGCTGAATTCATAGTAACAGTTTTCGCGTCTCTTATACCCTGTCATCATCTTCCTAGCCTTTCCTATGTTGAGGTCAGCTTCCAGTCTAACCGGATGCAGTTGAATACACATGGACCGACTGCCTATCTGACCTCCACAACCCAATTACTAGGTAATACGAAACCCCTTGGTAAGACTGGATATCAGACTTTCAACGGCTTAACGTGCTTTCCGAGGCACGATAGGTCTTGATATGTAAAAATGGTCACCCATCCACGGACCAACCACAGCAAGCGTAGCTTAACCTGAGCAATGGACCCATGGGACTGTTATCACTTAGCCACAAGCCCCTCTTATACAAAGTCTCTTCTCTTATACCTTGTATATTGTACATATTTTTAGCAACTGTATAACGGATATGACAGTTTTCTCATCACTGGGTACTATGATTTTTTCTTGTTTCATTACTTGCACAGGACACACTTTTATTTTGCTTTTCTAATTTTACCGTATTTCCTTTGAACACGTCCAGAAGAAATGAGAATAACACGTTTTGAGTCTATTTTTTCATATGCTTTTTTCCCGTAATTGGAACGAACCCGCGCTGTGCCAAATACTTTTTCACTTCTCATGCTCTGAAAGTGCTTCTTTGTGCAGGGTATAGGCTGCACAAAATCGAATTTTGTGCACAAGGGCATTAACGTATCTACTCATAAATGTATTATATTAAGGCAAAGAAAATGAGCCATACAGCCAAATGCAATAAGAAGTTCATAGATAGAATTTGTTATTATATAATATTTACTTTAATTTATTTGCCTTATGTGTTTTTTAAGATATAATAGATATTAAAATTTTAATTCAAGTACGATAGGTTAATTGATTTAAGAAAATTATTATTACAAAATTAATTTAATAGTAGGCTGTATAGGTCTGCAGCCTAATATCAATGTCGTAAGATTTAAAAACCATTTCCTTCAGTATTCAAAACTGTTCTAATTTTACTTTGAATTTTAATTAAAGAAATGTTATGCTATACTACTGTTTTATTTCCTCGCAATCGAAGTGAAAAGCAGAGTTTATAACTCGTCCACAAAACCATTTTTATCCTCGACATTACTATCAGCTCTTGCCTTCGGCTCGGGCTGCTAAAAGTCTCGGATAAAAATGGTTTGTTTTGTGCACTTGTTGTAAAATCTACTATATTTAAAAAAAAAAAATAATGCTGTTCTTTATATTTTGTCCGCGTGGATATTGCACTTTTCTATGAAACAAATGAAGGTTTTTTTTTTGATAACCGACGAAAATTTCTACCCAGGGTATGTGCTGAATTCATGGTTACAGTTTGCACGCCAATTTTTCTACCAACCTGTATTAAAACAGAAAAAAAATGAGAAAAATAGGTCGAAATAACCCACTAAAGTTATCAATAACTTATTACACGGTTTGTTTTGGCGAAAGTTTTTTGGCATGACGCACAGCCCTGGTTGTGATTTATTTTCCTCAAGATCAACCGAACATATGCAGTCACGAGCACCTTACACTAACGTAAAATTTCAAAGCGATTTTCTCGTAAATAACAATCGCAACTTTGAAGAAATACCTATTTCAAATTAGTATGGTTTCGAAAATTATATGTTTGTTACAGCAAACTATCAATAAATTATGTGAAAATGGCAATAAATTATGTGAACATTTATACTCGTGACTGTATATAGGTACATGGGTAACTAACTATAATAATAATAGTCATCTAGACCGTATTTCGGCTATGGAGGCCAATATGCGTTCTCTCTTTCCTCACTCTCATTGTCTAATGGGAAGGGAGTCCGACACGATCGCTTAACGTGCTTTCCGGGGCACGGGGTATCATACGGCCAACTTCCAAACTCCGGGCTGTTATTAAGAAATTCCCAATGGAAAAACCAATAACACTTTGCCTGACCTTGGATTTGAACCCAGGACACTACGCTCAGCAGTCACGAGACTAACAAGACCAACTAACTATACTGAACGTATAACGCGAAACAACAACATAAATGACATACCCTGAAAGCATAGTCTTTCAATCGATCTCCGACATTTTTTCTTCGCTGATTTATTCTGAAAGGCCTTATCACAAAGCTATAACTTTAATACGAGCTTTAAAGCTTGTTCAATCATTTACATTTACGTAATAAAATGCGACAGTAAAGTACGCTCTCAGAGAGACGACCTTCATAGGGTGTCTGGTAGCAGCCTGATGAGAATGATTGGGACTGGATTGGTCTATGTTCAGGATAATATGAGTTAGGTAAGGTTGATCACAATGATGATGAGCAAAAAATATATAAATGGGAAATTACACTGCTGGGCCTCCTCTCAGTGAGACGGAGTGGGCCGTAATCCACCACGCGGGCCCAGTGCGGGTTGGTAGATATCACATGTCTTCGAATTTTTGGTTCTAGGACATGTCGGTTTCCTCATAATGTTTTCCTTCGCCGTTTTAAGAGCAGTGGTGATGATATTATAATTTACACAAAATAAAGCGCCTGACTGGGTTCGAACCTACGACCTACAAACTCGTAAATCGCGGCCGCTACACCTAGGTCTCTTAGATTACAGATCAAATAACATTTTTTATAAGGGTGAAAGTGAAAACTAGCGCTAACTATAGATACTACTCCTTTTATTTTACATCTGTATATTAAAATTTAATAAATCTTTGTTCCAGGCTCTTCATTCCCATGTTCGCAATACTGAACATCGGGCTTCCCATCTTCTTGCCATGGTACTTCTGGAACGAGACCCTGGTGAACAGCTTCGTCATTAGCTTCGTCCTGAGGTTCACCATCACGCTGAATATCGCTTTCTGCGTCAACAGCTTCGCTCATCTGTGGGGCAACAAGCCTTATGACAAGTAAGATATTCATATCTACTAATATTAATCAAAATTATCATCATTTAATAATTCTAAATTTGTGAAGATGGTAAGAGTTTTTTTTTATAAACGTTGCCCCACACTACGAATCACTCCTGTATCGTGGGTGCACACTACCGTAAACAACGATTTTTCACACCAAAAATGAAAGTCGTTTCCCAGCAATTATTTTTGCACTAAGTTACTTAGGTGTCTGTTTATATCTTGTATATGTATTTAGGAGAATATTTGCAAACAATATTTACGAAAGTGACAAAAATAGACCATCCAATTTTGTTTCTTATTATTATTCAGACGTTTGTATCGTACTGATGTTATTTCCACTCATTTTATTACATCTATTATCCATATATGCAGGAAGTATAATATTACTCTTTACGAGCTACATCGTAAATAACTAATGGTTTCCCCTCCTCTATGGACAAGACAATATTGTGATTGTTGTAAACATTATTGTGAAATTAGTTGGCACGGTTGGCGCAGTAGTTCAGCGATTGACTGCTGCGCTGCGTGTCGCGGGTTTGATTCTCGTACGGAACAAATATTTGTATGACCTACAAGTAGTTGTTCCGGGTCTGGTTGTTTGTGTATTTGAGTTTAAATGTTTGTAAACGCACCCACGATACAGGAGAAATTCCTAATGTCTTCTAAATCTTAAAAAAAAACACGTCTTTCGTGTCGTTTGAGTTTAGTTTAATATATATAGGTACCGTAAGTACAGGGTGGGCAACTTGGAGGTACACAACTTTTTTTGCCGCCATTTTGTTTTGATGGCAAATATGACAGTTGTTTCATGAAATTTATTTTGTGTAGATACGGCAAATTTTTTATGAAGCGTTTTACGACTGAACAAAGTGTTTTAATTATTAAAACATTCTACGCAACTCAATCATGTATTGCGGAAACACTAAGAAAATTGCGGCCAATTTTTGGTAGAGATCACCTACCTTCGCGGCTAACAATAACTCGTTTAGTGATTAAAGAGCAGCATGGCATTGTAACAGATAAAGCAGTTTTTTTACATGAATTGAATCAGTTGGGCTTAGGAAACATGTGGTATTACAAGACGGGGCCATATGTCTTACGGCACGAGTCATAATCGAGACATTGAAAAGAACGTTTCCGGGTCGATTAATTTCGAGAAATGGTGACATTAATTGGCTCCCAAGATCCCTGGATTTAACAGCTCCTGACTTTTTTGTGGGGCTATGCTATCAGGCCAATGAACCTTCAAGAATTAAAACAAAATATCTGAGACACAGTCACTGAAATAACGCAGGAAATGTGTGAAAATGACATGAAAAACGCATTGAAAAGGGTTCACATCTGCCATGCTGCTAGAGGTGGACATTTGTCTGAGATTATTTTCCATGCTGAATTGCCGGCCCTAAATACTTTATTTAAATAAAAATACTTAATAATTTTTATATTTCATAGAATAAAATTTAAAAAATAAAGTGTATACTTACCTCTTATTTGCCCAGTCTGTATATGCTACGTGCACTTTGCGAAAGCAGCTATATTTTATTATATGATATATTAAACAATCAACACGTAGCGAAGGAAGCCCATGATCAAACAAGTAGACATGGCATAGACTATATGGCATGCGACTGCGACAGCTCGGCGACTAGACGCAATGACAGGCTGCGGCCGGCAATTTTCATATATTTGTCAAAGCCACGGGCTCATTGGGGAGACACTACTCGTTGCAGCGACTAGGCTCACGATGTACACGCACATCTCACGACAGTCGCATGCGAGCATAGAAATGTAAAACACAGCATGCGAGTTTGCTACAGGTCAGCGTTAGTCTTGCTGTGAGCGCTGAGGAAGGTGCACCTGTTTGTATTGCAAATCTCAACAAGGATACCTTCGATGTTTTCAAATCGGACGTGAAAGTACCTACGTCGAATGCTCAAAGAAATTGATCGCAAACGAAAGCTCTGCATTTAGTGACAGTGAAAAGACGCAGATACATTCATATGTATCTGCGTCTTTTCTTTCAACTCAGCGCAACAAGACATACAGTTTGCTCTGGCACGAAAATTACACACTACTTGTCCTACATCATTTTATCAAGCGATCCATAGCTAAGCGATATAGTACTTAGGTATGCACACTTAGCAAAATTAATATCACCATAAAAACACCTGTGTATAGGGAGTAATGGATACCGCTTAGATACGATTACTTGCCTATGTTGACATAAATCCATTATGGAATTAATGGATTCCTGCCAATAATGACTAATGTGTGATTCGCACCTGACGGAGCGCGGCGGAAGCAATTTTGCAGTCTACGACAAAGTTAGGGGAATTGACAAACGATATCTAAGTAATATCGTTTGTAACAAAACCTGCTGACATGACCGCACCTTTTGTGGTATTGGATAAAATGCTAAAGGAGCCGGAAACAACCGGCAAAGAGGCAAACAATGGGCCGCTTTAGTAATTCACTGTGACCACTTAATGATTTTTTACTTCGAAATCACGTGAATTCCTCACCTAATCACGACATCTGCTATTATAGTATTCTCCATGACTAGTGTTGGGTTAATAGCCGGATGCTTTGAGTTATTATCGATTATAATCCATAAGTGTCCATTAATAGCCTAGCAATGGATGATAAACCTGATAATAATGTATTGTTGCTAAATAAATGCTTTTTTTTATTTTATTGTAAAATGTGTGGGTGTGAACATAAATTGGGTGCGTGTACGCAGTGTGATTCAATGTATTGTTATTTTTTTTCACTTTTTGTATGTGAAAAAGTGTTAATAATAAAATAAATACACATTTTTCGGGAAATTCAGTTTTGTTAATTTAGAGATCCAATACTATAAAAACCATAATTACTATTGACACATCGCTTTGTGATTTAACCATCTACCTATTTAATTACTTGACTTAACAAAGCGAGCTATATATGTATGTACCTACAAATAAATTTTAACCGATACGTAAAAATGTAAGGTACATTATGTAAGTTACTTATTAGCTCTTTTCTGTGAATACGACGTAGGTAAATTATAAACAAAGGAAAATACCCGAGCGGTTAGTAGGTAACATTCATCCCCGCACCCCCGTTTCTCGTGCTATCTCTTTCTGGCGCTAATATTTTTCGTGCCAAAAAGAGATGCATGAACTGCACTACAGCGACGCCAACCGAATCCGGAATCAGTACATCGATTGATATGTTTCGGTGAAGAAGTCCTTTTCTTAATACACCAGAAATAGATCCATTAGCGTCCGATCCAATCGATGTACCAAACTTAGGAGATTTTGAAGAATCCAGTGTTTCTAGCAGTAATTAGGCTGAAAATTATTTTTGAGCAACCAACAAAAAAAAAACAAACTATAAACGAAAATAAAAAAACATCCCAAATAAATGACTGATTAAGAATTAAAAAAAAAACTAAGTACAGACGCCAGCACATCAAGCTACTACAATCTGTCAAATTTCTTTAATAGATTTTCAACTGTATCGCTAAAGTATTAAGGTTCAAAGTTGATTGGGAAAATTTGACAGTTTTGGGTAGCTTGACCTGCTGGCGTCTGTACATAAAAAATCGAATTATCAAAAATCAATGTAAATAGCTGATTGAAAATTTTTAAATGGGCCAGATTAGTTTTAAGTTACATATTTATTTACTACAAAGAGATGAAAATGAAGTCTAATCTGACAGTCCTAAGCCTGAAAACCATGAAGGGTTTTCAATCACTAAAATAACATTAACAGCAGGATTATCATCCATAATTGCTATTAATGGCTACTAACCTGCTTTTAATCGATTATTAGCCAAATGATATTAACCGGATTATTATCATTGCCCAACACTATCCATGACACAATGAAGAAATCGCGCAAAAAATGCGAAGTTGGCGGGGTTTGAACTGTCAAAATACCGCTTGACAACCGTATATGTTTTGTGGAACGCGGGGAATAATAATAACCATACAGAATAAAAGACGGCGCCCACGACTAAATTTTGTCTTGGCAACTAATTTGTCTCTCATATAAAGTCTACGGGTTTGTATGTAAGAGCACGCATGTAGCGACGCAACAAAGACAACACTTTCATACTTTTGATGTGAGAGACAAATTAGTTGCTAGGACAAAAGTCGCTCGTGAGCGCCTTCCCTTGGGGCCCATTTCCGATTGTTTTTCAATGTGTGTGTGTACCATTTTTGTCTCAATGCAGTCTAATAGACTAATGTTCTATCAAGAGCGTTTTAAAACGCTCAAGGCTGTGCACACACCATGTTCAACATTTTGCTTTACGCTGCAGTTCCATCCGCTTCATCGAGCTCAAACACGCTCCATCGAGTTCATAATCACACGGCCATAGATTCCCTTCGCCACTTGTTTTATTCTCAACCGCCAACCAACAACAATATTCTTCAAATCATAATGACTACGAAACTTTGTAATCAATCATTGGTAAATGTATTCACCGAGTTCAAATTTATGTTAATACTTTGACAAATTGTTTATTTTTTACCTATTTTTGTTCTAAGTGGCGGATTAACGGTAGGAAACTTTCCGATTAGGAAAGTCACGATTTCGGATAGTCGCGCAAGATCGGGATTTATTTTTTTAAAGATCGGCAGTTTTGGTGTTAGACAATGAGGAGGAGACGGAGGGGCCCGTGGCTAAATAATAACAGCTGAACAGGTCGATCGATCAAGTTAACCTACGCTTGCCGCGGTTGGTCCATGGATGGGTGACGATCTTTACATTGCGAGACCCCTCCGTGCTTCGAAAGCTTGTTAAGCCGTTGGTACCAGCTGTCGTTCGTGGATCTTTGACAGTCGTTACGGGTCGTCAGTAGCGCGAAAGTCTGACAACCAGTCTTACCAAGGGGTATCGCATTACCCAGTAACTGGGTTGTGGAGGTCAGATAGGCAGTCGCGCCATGTAAAATACTGGTAATCAGCTGCATCTGGTTAGAGTGGAAGCCGACCCCAACATGGTTGGGAAAAGGCTAGGCAGATGATGAGGGTCCCAATATTTTATACTCTGGCATGGATTTTCCACGAAGTGGTCAACGGCGCATCGTACGAGTAGCTAACGCAGCGGAGGTAGCGTTTCAAACGCCTACAAACCCGAGAATACTCGCCTTAACATAATAGAATTATGTCGATGTGGTATGTTGTCTGTAACTACAAACGTATCTCCAATTAGTAATTTAGGCACCAATATTACTGAAGACCCGGATTAGTAATTATATTAGGTACTAATTTCAAACTGAATGAATAAATATGAATTGAAACTGGTACTACAGTTGCCTGTGTCTGTGAATTACAGAAACTTGATTCAAATAATATTAGTAAATTCGAGTGTATTATATTGTAATCAACCAAATTATAGTTACCCCTTTTTAAAACGCTTTTTTATAATAAATAAAATAATGTAGTCTACGTTATTCAAAAAAGAGGTATTTACCTTGCCAAAAAAATTAAAAGAAAATGTCTATAGGTCCTTGGTCCTTGCCCTGCTAACAAAATATTGTAACAACCGCGGACCTCGGCCTACCATTGAATATTTTTTTACTATTAGAAATCAAAATCCTACATAGGTACTTTTTCAATCATTTCATTAATCATGTTTCTACGAAGTTTATTAACCTATCAATAAGCGAAAACACTAATATAACTTTCAAATACAGCCAGTAACGAATTGAAGCACGTCATAGAATTTCGCGGCACCAACCCTGATTCACTCAACGCTCTTTAATTATTGTTATAATTAGGTATGTTTATGGTTTATTGCTCTAGCTGACGATATACAAAAACTTCAACGTTCATCAAGATTTTAAAAATACCACTTGATACCAAAAACAAAAACAACGACCACGGTTATGGCTCGCAAAAGTTTTTATAAAAATAAATCTCTTTATTTCATAATTACAGATGGGTTTTATAAAATATTAAAATATTACCTCCACATTACAGGAATATTTCAAATCATGTCTGTATGGTCGGTCCATCCTCAATACAATGCTGTCTGGTCCAAATATACTTATTTCAACAGTCCAGACCGCAAATTGTTAAATTGTGTTCGTTTTCACAATACTTCACCACACTATTCAACTTTTCGAAATATAATATGCATAAGTGTACAACTTCGCGTGACAGAGTGAAAATTCAATTTGGTTCTATTATACAAGCTGTTGTTTTGCATCCTCGTCAAATTTCAGGAGGCTGTTATTAAAGACATAAATAATCAAATAAAATTACGGTAAATCGTATCGGTACTCGTTTTTTTAGTTACTTAAGTTTGACAGTATTTCAGAATACACCACTTTCAAAGAACAGAATCGCGTTGTGGTATCGTACTTATTTTATTATTGATTTATTGGTCGAGAATCAGTAGCATAGTTACCTCCTTGAATTTGACGACGATGCAAAACGACACCTTGTATAGCAGACACGCCATCCCGCTACGCCAAAAAAAAGGTCCTATTAATAAGTCAACCTCTAAAGCAGAGAGGTCTAGAGGTTGACTCTTACTCCTGAGTGCCTTTTTGGAATCAGAATCTTTATTTGTAAAAATAGGTAGAGTTACACATTGTGTGAGATGTTGCAACATTTACCTACATATGTGTTTGGGCAATGAAGACAGCGTTGAGGGGGGGGAGGCAGGGCTTCTTCAATAAGGCTCGAAATCTTATTTAACTTCGTATATTGATCGTTTTACAAAAGATTTCAAAGTCACGTACACACGATTTAAACGATATTTTTACACTCCCGCTCGGCGGGCGGATCACTCCGAGAACGAACGAATTGCCGCGTGCGCTTCCTCAGTGGGACAATAGATGGCGTTGCTTGACGCAACAATATGTTCACTATGTTTTGCCATTAGGCGTACGTACCGTACAAATACATGTAATATCAATTGGCTACGCTTAGATACAAATAAATACAGACTGTTTTACTATAATGGGTAGGGCTTTTACGTATGTCAGGTATTGTGAAGAGGCGTTCAGAATCACAAAGAATTATTGTAAACTAGCTTCTGCCCGCGACTTCGTACGCGGATCCTGTTGCTTATGCCAGCGACAACGAGGTCGTCAAAATCAAAGATCTGAAACGTCTGATGTCGAATTCGTCGAAGACCCCGGGGACGGGAAAACAGCGTGATGCGCGAGACGATTCGAGACGTTCCAGATCTTTCATTTTTGTAAAAAGTTGGCATGAATCCAGATTTAGTGACTTGATGAGCTCCAAATGAAGTCATCTGAAAAGCACTGTTGTAGGCTCGAATATTGCTTAAGAAATGGTTGGACTTGGGATGCTCGCCATTCAAAACAACTCGTAAGACCTCCGGTAGCTCTTGCATAGAGTTTAGTCGTAACTTTCCAGACGCACAATACATTCCCTTGGTCTCTCTCTTCCACTTACGCGCGTGACAGTGTGCACACACCTCAGACATGGTGCCAATGTCTCCGTGTTCGATGTAATTAATAAATGGGTTTTAGGAAAACGCGCTCCTTTCTTTATTGTTCCACGGTTGCTCTTCAGGATCATAAACCATAGACTCAGTATCAGATGAGGATGAATTGCGAAGATTGCGACGTATACGGTCTAGATCAATTTGGGCCAAACGCTGTTCGACTGACTTGCCCAAATTTCCTGAATCCGCTCACGTTCTTGCGTGGAATGAACAGACACCTCAACACGCATGTCGTGATTTCTTTGCCGAGCAAGTGCGTTGCGTTGCTCGCGCTGCTCGTCTGTCTCCAAAGACCGAGCTAGAGCATGCTGTGAGCGGTCTGCACTAAGGCGCGTCTCATGCTCTTCAGGATTCTCAAGTGATCGAGATGTGGCAGTGCGAATACGCTGGGTGCTTAAACGCGAGTCACTCTGCGTGTAAGTCTCCGAAGCGCGAGATACTGCGTGGCGCTCGCGATCGCTTGCTTGGCGTGTATCGCTCTCCTGACTGTTCTCGAGCGACCGAGCAGTCTCAGTGCAGAAAAGCTGAAGACTTAATCTCTGCTCTCTCTCTCTGTATCCGTTTCGGAAGCGCGAGATAAAGAATGACGCTCTCGGTCACGCGCAAGTCGTATCTCACGCTCCTGACTGCTCTCAAGTGATCGAGCAGTCTCAAAGCGGATATTCTGAAGACTCAACCTCTGATCCCTCTGTGTAACCGTTTCGGATGCGTGAGACAAAGAATAACGATCCCGGTCGATAGCTAAACGCATTTCTCGTTGTTCTACACTTTCCTGAGATCGAGAAGCAGTAGTGCGGACTCGTTTAAATTCTAGTCGTAATTGGCGCTGCGTGCTAGTTTCTGCGGACAAACTTAGTGCATTACGCTCACGGTTAGCATCTAGCCGCTGTCACGCCCTGCGTCGGTTTCGAGAGATCGAACTAACCTGCGCATCTTAGAAACCCTTGAGTTTAGAGACAGATTTGATATTTTTCTAAAAGGCATAGCTAAATTTCTTCTTAATCCGATACTAACGATATTCAAATCAATGAAAAATATTCGAATAAGTACGTAAGAATGGCTAGTTAGTAGAAAAATAATAATTATTCGCAGGAAAATTGAACACATCAACCAACACAGGCAACAAAGGTAACCCCCGTTTCTATAGGATGAGAGCGGCACATTGGCACCTATAACATCACTTTTTGGGAACGAAACCATAGCGCGATCTAATTCGACGCCAACGCCACACAGTTAGAAAACGGAAACTACCATAATATCATTTACCCAAATTAATTAAATTATGAATAAAACTAAATTGTGGTTAATTTAACAGACAACTACATTATATTTGCATTAAAAAAAATATGGTAACAGCAGCAAGGAACAAAACTAAGAATTACATACTTAAATCAATTACCTACAACAAATGTGCTTGGTAAGATATAACTTAGAACCAAAAGTTTGACTTGACTTCATGATAGTGTAGCTTGTTGTACCACCAATCAATCTGTTTAGCATTATTGGTGTGAAACTCTCCATACAATCAGATAGGACATGTAAAGTTCTCAGATTTCATAACAGTATCGTTCCCAATGCACATAAAAAATGCAAAAACTAAAAAAAAAGAATTTTACGATTTTTTAAAACATGACGGCAAAAATAAAAAAAAAATCAGTATGGGATTTGAACTCGCACCGTTTAGTGCGGTAAACGGTAGCCTGACCTTACCGCTAAATTCCCCGTTGAAATATTGTTGAAATAGTTGTTCCCTTGCAATTTATAATATTACTGCCCCGCTCCTTTATAAAAATAGCGTGATTATTATGTTCCCAGAGTTAAATTATTATTATCTAAATAAATAACATGTCATTTTGTGCATTAAATTATTTTGTGCATTCAATTACGAACAAAAACTTTTTAAAATCAATATTGCTTACCTCCCGTAACATACGGCGTGATAATATGTAGCCTAAAGCCTTCCTTGGTTTACAAAGAACATTTTTGCTGAATTTCAATTCAATCTATCCAGTAGTTTTGGCGTGAAGCCGTACCATACACACAGACAAACAGACAAAAATTCTAAAAAGTCACTTTTTGTCATCAGTTACGTTTTTCTAACAAAAGCCACTTATTTTTTCTCGAAAATTCTCAATGTACAGTTTTTCTTTCGTTACTGTTTTATTATATGTATAGACAAAACTATCGTCGAATCAACTTTTATAAACACAGGTTATTTTGTAACCTACCTAGGAGAGCAGTACGGCACCCACTAACTAGATTAAGAACTTTATACTTGTGCTTTAAATTATATTACTTTGCCATGTAATCTAGTCCTAGTTGAACAATAAATCTTTATTTATTATTATTATTGTTTATAATTAAAGAGAAAGAGACTTCAGTTTAGTAAATATATAACTTGGTGATATCAATATGCCCTCTCCATCGTACCTATAAGTATAGATGAGAAGCAAAATTGAAACTCCGATCTTAAGTTAACAACTCTACTTATTTAAACACCATTCCGAAATTCGGACAACGCCGAGATGTCAATTCGTTTATTTAAAAAAATCAATAAATTCGCTTTCCAAATGTGTAGGTACGACCATTTGATTGAGGTTCGACGTGAACTTCTTCATTCATTGTTTCCCATATAAATTCTATCTGCTGGGCAAAGGCCGAACTCCATTTTCGTCTTGGTCTATGTACATTACCTTTTTTATTTTTTCTCAGGTTCGTAAAGTCAGTGGAGAACAGCCTGGTGAGCCTGGCAGCTTTGGGCGAGGGTTGGCACAACTACCACCACGTGTTCCCCTGGGACTATAGGACCTCGGAGCTGGGCAAGATGAACGTGTCCACCGGTTTCATCGACCTGTTCGCCAAGATTGGATGGGCTTATGACTGTAAGTTTTTTTTTTTATAAATCTAGCTTTTTATCATTAATCTTGGGTAAAACCCACTGGTCCAAAACGAAGTATGAGATCAAAAACTAAACTAAATAAAAGCTTCTTGAATTACATTATTGTATCTTAGTTGATCTAAACACTTGATATTTTCTGGAAGTGTAGGATACGCTTCTAGGAAACATCATAAGAATATTTGCAACATCACAAGGATCAAACCTCGGCTTAAATTAATCTTCAAATGTAGTAAATTCTCTTTGCCCTGCAGGTATACCGCCGATTTGATATTATTATATTATCTATCTAGGTGTTGGTGGTTGGTAGGTTGGTGTCCCCACGTTTTGCAGACAGAAATTTCATAGAATTACGTTTCCCAGAAAATGTTTCAAATATGTATTTGGTCCTTGTATTTTTATTTCGAATATTATTGTTTCAAAGACTATTTACTTGAATGAAACATATTTCACTTTTTTTTTTAAGAAACTTATCCAACAGTAGAATTATTTTTTAACAAATATTGCTTGTTCGGTGTATTTTTCCATGGTATTTTATTTCAACGAAACTGTATAAAAATAAACGTTATGCTATGCATAATTTTAATTAAAATATTGTCTTAAAAATTCAATATGTTATGCTACAAAAGTTAGTGACAGAAACGAATCGCTGCAAAACCGACTCCACGTAGTCTTGTCTGCCCTACCCCTAGAGTGTAATTTAAATCCGCGTAGGCGCGGAGAGGCGAGGCGGCCAGCGAGCTGAGGAGCAGGTGGTTTTAACGCTCGCATTAAACATTTTAAGGATAAAGAATATTTGATTTGTTATTCTATGATATGATTATTTTAACATTAAACTTTATGTGAAACAAAAATCAATTATTTAAAAATCTTCAAAGTAAGTATTCTGCGTATTGATTATTCTATGAAACGAAAATATGAGAAAAATTTTATGTGAAACAAAATTCTATAAAACTATTAGCTATAAAACAACGTACAACCTATAATATTACCTACTATGTATTTTTAAGGACGGATGAAAGGGAAAGGGAAGGGGGGAAGTGGAATCATCATGAATTAAAAATTGTTTAAATAGCCAAATAATTTTATACCCTCCATAAAAATAATTTACATTATTACCACCCTGTAAATATCCGCGACAGCATGTTATAATAGAGCCACCAAACTGACGTCAGAATACCGTGTAATTTAGATAATAGCAGGCGATTCTGTAACCATCTCACCGTGAAAACTTAGGTGAAGTGAGCGTGGAGTGAGCTGTCATTCCGAATAATGCTAGGGATTGACACTACTGACAACTCACATCAAGCTTACTTCACTTTAGTTTTCACGGTGAGATTTTTACAGAATCGACCGGCTGGAAGGGCTTCATAGTAACACAGGATCGATATTAATAAAACCTATGAGGGCTTGAATATCAACATTTTATAGTATTTTAATATCATCCCAAGTTTACTCGAATAAAAAAATCGCTTCTATATTTTTTCTCAAATTATTGAGTCAGCCAGTGAACGCACAATAAGACCTCAATGCTGTGTGCCTCTTCAGTTGGCATTAATGTTATTTAACTGTAGGCAAGATTCAGTATCTGATTTGACTGAGAATCTTCTCTCAACCATTCCTAAACTACAGAGGGTCAATTTTACTCTCGTGTTTAATAATGTTCAAACACAACTACGAGTAACTACATATTTACACTAGGTACTAAATTAAATGACTAACTATACAAATGAATACCAAACACAAAAGGACACTTAGGTGTCGAAGTACTCGTCCGCATCGCGGTCATCCGGAATCGTGCCCGGAAGTCTGGCAGCATTTGCCACAAATGGTTATATGTACACCGTATTTTTCAAGTTATCCATAAAATTTGGCAAATGCTTCTATAGCTTTTACAAATCAAATCTAACAACGGTAGTAGTACTGTTACAATGACATTGGTGATTTCATTTAATGAAATTTAATTGAGCTATGCAGTAAGAAAGGGCCTTAATTTGACCTATGTTGCCGCTTAGTGCAATTAATATGATAAATCTATCAAATGCTTCGGGTAAAGAGATATAGAGGCATGCATATCATGAGATTCACGTCAAGGCATTTAGTTTGTATGAAAATTAACAAAAAATAGGAATTAATAAATGTTTCCAAAATGAAAAATGCATTTGATGACCTAGATGAGTCGAAGTTTATGTATATCATCCGGAACACGGTGTATATAATTTCGACGTTGAGAATCGGGAATCAGATGCTGATCTTAGATAAGTTAAATAAGGTAAAAATGCTTCCAAAACAATGTCAAAGTAGCAGCTGTGCTCATCAAAAAGTTTGGTAAACGGAATACGGAATTACCCTATCTTCAGGGACTTCCTTCGGATTTCAGGAAAGAGGCATAATTATATTTTCCCTCACTCAAGTTGTGTAAATAAGGTCAGGAATTTTGAACTCGATTTATCAGACAGAAGCAAGTATTTTTTAACCGATTACCTGCCCCAAGTAAATTAACCTTACGACCCGAAGCCACAATGGCAAACAGTAATATAGTTAATTATAAGTAATAACATAACACCAGCCTGTATTATCCAAAAGGTCGGACAGAGGTGCAACTATGGTACACCCATATTTTGCCACCCATATTACGCATATTTACGTCTCATGTAACAGGGGCTTATTGCAATCAACCGGGCACAAATCCAGGCTCCAGATTGCTATTAAGAAATTCTAGATGGAATAAAAACTTTTTTGCAAAAAAAAATCAACCGACTTCCAAAAACGGCATTACAAAGAAAAAAATAACTTTAATTTCGGAAGTCGGTGTCGTTGGGTTCACATTTTCGTTGTTTTTTATGCGCGAACAAACAAAAAAAAACATACAAACATCCGAATTGAGAACCTCCTCCTTTTTTAGAAGTCTGTTAAAAAAACAATTTCACTGCAGCATGAGGTCCTCCGGGTCCAGGACAGGACCTCGTGCTCAGCAGTAGCGCTTGCGAGCTGGTGCTCGCAAGCGCTTGCATAATTAACTGCCTCGTTGGTCTGGTGACCAACGAGGCAGTTAATTATAAGCAGCGGGGCGTAGCTACCGCTGTATCTCAACCAAAGCACCTGAAATCTAATCTCTTTACCACCCTTGATTGACAGATAGAGAATGCCTAAGGCATTAAGTCTGAATTTGTACCTTTTTCGTGTGCGAAAATAAAAGGATCATCTAGGTTACAAAATCATCACCCCAAACACGCCTTGACCTTTTTTTTTTTATTGACAATGGGCTCACTTGACCTCAATCCAGCCCAGAGGCAGGGATGAGATCTACGGTGGAACGAGCTTGCCCAGAAGAAGCCTATTCACTCTCGCCTTGAAGAGATTCGGGTTGTATGAACTCGGGAATGCAGACGCAGGCAGACGATTCCACTCCTTAGCTGTGCGCATCAGAAACGATGACGAGAAGCGCTTAGTGCGTATATATGGTATATTAACCAAATAGGGGTGGTATCCCGCAGTGCGTCTGGACTTCCGATGGTAAAAAGGTGAAGGCGGGATGAGCTCATGTAGCTCTTGAGCACACTCCCCGAAGTACAGTCTGTAGAAGACGGACAGACAGGCAACACTTCGCCGGTGAGCCAAACTGTGAAGCTTTGCCTCCACCAGATTTTTATCGCCAATGAGTCTCTTAGCTCTGCGCTGCGCTCTGCGTGGATCGCCCGGAGGACACGGTAGAGCATACGGTGGAGGTCTGCCCGGCTTGGGCAGAGCACCGCCGCGTCCTCGTGGCGGCGATCGGCGGCGGCGATCTCTTGCATCCGGCCCTCTTCCAGGCCACGGTATGAAGCGAGAGTGCATGGGAGGCAGTCACCTCCTTCTGCGAAGCAGTAATGCTCGCAAAGGATGAGGCGGAGCGCGTGAGGTAGAGGCAATCTCTGCGCCCTCACGCCCCTAGTCGCCGCAGGAGACGCCCTGGATGGGACTCAACAGCCGACTCCCGGCCACCGTAGGCGCAGGCTTGCGGGCGGCGAGCAGTGGACAGCTCGCCGCCCGGTAAGGACCAGCCCCGGGTCGACGGCGCGTTGTGTTCCACGCGCGCTTCAAAGAGATGTTAGCACGAACTGACAGGGTCCGCTAGGGTCGATGCTGGCAGGGCAGCGGGTTTTTCGAAAGAGATACCGTGGCCCCTGGCACAGGCAACTGAAGGAACACGGGTGGGTTTTAGTCAGTAAAAGTCTGACACGCCCTACCGCTCAGCCCAGAGCGGGAAAGGTCATTTGATGACTTCCGCGAAAAACTTTTAGCATTGAATTTTACTTAGTCAAATATTTTATTTATTATTACTACTACATATAAATTCATAAACATAAAACGATAGTGTAAATTAAATAAATACACAGTCAAAGGTCACAAAACAACTCGCCCCCTGCTCGCGACATCGTCCGCATGCAATTTCTAGTTCCTTAATCCTCCCGCGCTATTACTTTGTTTTCGCTCAGCGTTCTTTATGACATATTTTTTTTCGTGGGTTATTAAAAAAAAAATTACTGTGTCATACATTTTGACCGCGTAGGTATTGCACTTTTCTATGAAACAGAAGATTTTTTTTTTGATAACCGACGAAAAATTTCGTCGCCATGGGGTCTAAACTCTTGTGCTGAATTCATGGTTACAATTTGCGCGTCGATGTCCCTGCCACCCTGTATACTAATCTATATATTATGTTATACTTATATCTCGTAGATTCTAAAGCCAATATCCTCTTCATTGTGTACGAACTAGGTATTGGTGATTGTAAACTGATAACTACTACGTATACTGCGTCAAAGCCTATTCAGCTTTCGATATTGCATCGTAGCTGTAGGCACGATATAAGGACGGACGTGGAGTTCCGGATCGTAATACTACTGACCAACATGTACCTTGAGCTTGCACAATCTCCCACAATCAGAATCTCACACTCACAACACCATCATCATCTCTCTTTCTCTCACAATCTTCTTTTTTTTAATGTCCAGGAAAATCACTGTCCATTCTAAGGTTGCTGTTAATGCGATAAGGCCGCCCATTGTATATTTTGTAGTGTTTCATGTATTTTTTATGTTATGTATTTTTGTGGTGTACAATAAAGTATATATAAATAAATAATAAATAAATCACTTTTAAAGATATCTAACGTTATCGCTCCAAAATACCAACTGGGCCACACAGAGGAGACGTGAGACGAGGATGGGACGCAGACGCGGAAAATAGTATGCAGATGAAAAAGCGACACGCCTGCGTCTTGTTCTTTCTGTATGTTTTGTGCCAGATCGTGATCTTGCTCTGCACTGAGGCCAGGATGTCCGTGACGCGTTCATATGTAACAAAATTATAATATACACTTAGACTCCAAGAGGAGGTTCTCAGTTCGTCGGAGTGTTTTTTAATGTATGTTTCCCGATTACTCGAACACGGCTGGTCCAATTTGGAAATTTTTTGTTTGAATGGTATCAGGTCAGGATCTGATGATGGAATCCTGGAAAAATTAAAACTGGAAACTGAAACTCTTCTATTATTATAGGCACACTTATTTATTTAGTTGTAGTACCAATAAAAAGTGAAAAATAAAAACATTTTGACAAAACAAAAACACTTCTTCATACTAAAACTGTTTACAAAAAACAACCGATTTCCAAAAAACCCTACAAAGTTAAAAATAACTATAAATAGGGAAGTAGTTTTCTTTGATTTGTATTTTCGGTTTTTGCCACTGACTTCCGAAATTAATGTTATTTTTCACTTTGTAGGGTTTTTGTAGAAATCGATTGTTTTTTTTTTTTTTTTTGTAAAAAGTTTTAGTATGAATAATAATGAAGATACTTGAAGGTGACGTCGCGTCTGCGTCCCGTCCGCGTCCTACGTCTCCTTTAGTCGACCAATAACTTATTAAGTACCTATGGCACACGGCTGGGAGATAAGAGTTACTCAAAAATAAAAACCTAACCTTAGTCAACTTAGGTCATTATCGGGTTTCATACCTTCGCGTCGCAATCACAATGTACAACTATTTGTACTACAAATTGCCTCTTCAATGATGAAAAAAGCAATAATGTAAAAACATTTTTTGTTTCAGTGAAAGCCGCAACAAACGACATGGTAGCAAAGAGGGCTAAGCGAAGTGGAGACGGCACCTTCGGGGAGTCTGAAGAGCCTTATCCTACGTCAGAACATTGTCATTCCGAGTGAAAACCTACATCCTACAGATAACTAAATCTTACATCCTACAGATCAGGGAACGCGTAAAATAATTGTTAAGAAATTGTTTTCTTCATAAACGTGGAATGGAGACAATCCACCTATTGTTTTATTTGTCTTACGTAATAAATACTTGCTATTTAAAGTTCTGTACGTGAAAACGTCTTTTCGCTCGGTGACCCTTTCAACCTTCGTATAAGGCAGATTGCAATCGCTTATAACTACGAGCTAAACCTGCAGATAGATCATTCCTATAAACAATTTTTAGGCAGGATATTTTAATAAAGATATTTAACTTAGTTACTTTTCTTGAAAAATTAATTTAAACTTAACTTATAAAAATAATTGTGCGAGTTCATAATTGCTTAAATTAATATTTATAAACTTAACACTTAATTCGTTCACAGACTATTTTCAGATCAATTCCCTTTTTTTTCTACTTAACTTCAGCTTACGAGTGGTCTTTACAGTACTTATAACGTTTCAGAAATATAATTCTTTTAATAATTAAAACTTTTAACATTAAAATTATTTTTTTAAACTCATAAGTATATCTAAGTACAGTCACCAAAAGACATAAGTAACCAGGGTCGTCGGATATAGTTGAAGTTTAGTAAAAAAGCGATGGATGTTTTGAACCGTTGAAAAATGAACCGTTTGTTTTCTATTAATTAAATAAAATTTCATCCAAAAACATCAATCCGCTTCTTACTAAACTTCAACTATATCCGACGACCCTAGTTACTTATCTCTTTTGGTGACCGTACATAGACTTCTAAGTAATCATTTTTTTGTTACCATTGTGACATAATAATATATTTTGTTATACGCTAAAGTTTAGCTGAAATCCCTAAACACCAGTTTCCCTGGTTTTTAAAACTTTTGTTAATATATTGCCAATGTTTGTTAAAGTTGAAGCGTAATAACAACGTGTGTGTAGATTATTGTATGTACGAGTATCAAGAAGTTTTCATGGTTATTATAATCCTAATATACTGTTTTGTAATTTCTTACGTATATTATCATGGACTTCCCTGTTTCCTAAAATATATGGAAATACGTGCATGCTATAATGTTATCGTGGGCGGACATTTAAAAGCGTCTTCACATAATTATGTCAATACATTTTACTTACATGTGTTGTCGTGACGGACGCCGTAACGTGGACATTAATGTCATCACGTTAGAAATTATAAAAGCGCTTAATGTTTATCAACAGTAAAGTTTTTGTAAACGCAGTGTAAGCTTAAAGCTTATTGGAGTGTACCTGCACCCTTATTGTGTATCCCACTCACAATAGCTTTCATTTTAACAGCCCAACTTAATGTTCATTTTGTTATTGTTGGAACATGCAGCTGTCCTTATTTCATAAGCGTAGAAAATATGCAAATTGTTGATAAATCAAAATGAAAGGTATTGTTATTGTGTGTTTATAACGCAATTAGGGAGTTGTTAAATAAGTAGCTATTTTCTTAATATATTGTTACTAACGAGATCAGGGTGGAATGTATATTTTTTATAATTATATCGAATCACCAAGTAACAAAAAAATACCTTAAAATATTGTTTTAATGTTGGTCAACGTGAGCCTGTTTGGTGCGCTTTCCTAGCTTTACTTCCCAACAGATTTTAATGAGATTTAACCTGGGGACAATACTCGTAATTTTTTAAAACGTTCACAGTCTGATCTCAGTCTTTAGCTGTCAAAAATACCTCTAAAATCCCTACATTTAAGACAAGCTGACATGATGTTGCTAGATTTTGAACGTTTGTAATTACGGGAATTGCCCTTCAGCTGATTTAACAGACAGGCAGCTTTATACTCGGAGAACATTATAAGAACTTTCACATCTAGTGTAAGCGTTCATCCACCTTACAGGCAGTGTTAACTTCAAAGCCTTCTCAGATGAGAAGGCGCCCTTAAGATCTTAATGCTCAATTACTAAGCGACAGAACAAGCACACAAATCCAACAGCGTTATTTAGTTGAGGCATTCATTAAAGTAACGCCTAGTGTTAGTGAAAACGGGCATTACTTTCCCTTTTTTGAAAACTTTAAACACGAATGTGCGACAGTTGACGGAGTTGTTTTATTGTTATTTTTTTGTATGTATACAGGGTGGCGATTAGGTTATCACATTAAATTGTACAGCAGGTATTACAAGTTGTTATCAGTCCGTTAAAATAATAAAATAAATAATTTTACTAAAATTAAAAAAATGCATTTTTCAAACAAAATAAATGGAGTTATAGTTGGTAAAAAATAAATCATCCTTTATAATATTAGTTTACTGACCTGTAAAAGCGGCAACGCCGCAGCGTCGCGCCGGCGGAGCACGCGCCGTACCTACGCGAGGTACGAGTACGAGTACCTACTTGTGAATGTAGGCACGCGCGCGTGGTGCGTGCGACAGTAATTCAACATTTTCACAACATACTCACGATATTGTTTTATGAAATAATCACAAATTAACTTTAAAAATCTCCACTTAAATGCAATCAATTATTACGTATTTTAATTTTTACGTTTTCAAAATGTCCACCGTTCTTCTGTACACACAAATGACATCGTCTTACGATATTATTTCGGACTCTCCAGAGTAGGCTTCGCGGCTAAAATTTTTAAATTGTCGAAGGCCCCAATTATTCGAGATTTTAAATCGTCCATAGTCGTCACTTTAACCTCATTCTTTAAATGTCCATTGCCCGAACTCCAAATCATATCGGTGTACTCCGGCGATGCGAAATTGATTCGAGGTATCTTGTTGGAAACAATAACACAATGAAAATAGCTACCTAACAATAATTATTATTTAAGCGTTTGATTTCGCATAAACTGTCACACACACCACCTTCACTAACCTATCCTATTCCTATTACTAAAATAAAGTTAACACAAAACAATGTCCACAAAATAAAAACAATAACAATACTACGAAGGGCGCGTGCGCCAATCGTCAACTATTCCTCAAGGATTTTGGCGGCGGACTACGTGACTCATTCGTCGCACGCGCCAAAGAAATGCCTACAAGCACACCCCCGTACCCCGTAGCATTTCGGGCATAGAAATTTATACCTTAAGTCGTCAACCGTAAGAATATTTTTGCATATTTTTTTCATACCTCTCATGCGGTCCCTTTTCATCTTTTAATTTTGCGCACAAAAAACGCCTTCAACTATTAGCCGTAAGAAGGCGGTAAGGACATTTTTCGCTTGAATTTTTTACGTTTCTTGTAATAATAGTTTGTAAAATGGTAGTTTAGTAGTGCTTGTAGGTAATTCGGAATGGCAACGTTTGAAGTTTTGAACTATCTTCACCGGCCACGGGTCTTTGACCTACTTTTATTGGTCAGCTGATTATGTTTATGCAATACATGATGTTGTGAAATATTAAAATGAAAAAAAGGGTCCTGCGGCTATAATATTGTTTATTATTAAATTATTTTAATTGAATATGATAAAATACCTAATATAGAGTACGTGGTTTCAATTAATGTGATAACCTAATCGCCACCCTGTAAATGTGGTGATAATTAATAGAGTGCATATTGTTTAAGTGATATAGAAATTCCATACTTATGAAATATACCTTTGAGAATAAGAAGTTATTTTTGTTATTACCAAATAAACGGATAAAAAAAGCATGTATTGTGACATACCTTCAGATTGCATAAGCCTGTCTAAATATGATGTCAATATAAAAACTATTACGAAGACGAGGGTTCCAGTGATTGACACATTGGTTAGGTAAGATGTTAAAATTATATGATTATTATTTATTAGACTAGTGAAGCAACAGCATTGGAGGCCCAGTGGCCGCGACTTACGAGTTGTGGATTCGATTCCAAGCAGGCACTTTACTTTGTGTAAATTATTTCATCGGCACTTCTCTCAAAACGGTGAAGGAAAACATCGTGAGGAAACGCGTCCTAAAACCTTAATTCGACGACATGTGACATACATCAACCCGCACTGGGCCCTCGTGTTGGATTATGGCCCACTCCCTCTCATAGTCTGATTATTTATTAGAACCCCCTTAACCAAGCAATTTTTATAATATTGCATAGGTAAGTTTGGCTTTGACGTCAGTTGCTAATGCCAATATTTAATTGGATTATAAAGTATAAAAAATCAATATTTAAAATAACTTAAATATTGATTGATATGACACCACGTTAAGCATTCTTCGCATAAAAGAGGCGTTAGATGGCGCTACTGCTGCGGCAATGCGACGTTTTATTTCGAGGCAATCATGTAGGTCTACATGAAGCTACAGTCTATTCAAATTATGTTTCAAATTCATGTTATTTCAAGTTAAACCAATATAAACTTTATTTTAATGGTAACTAAATTAGTTTCAGAGTGACTAGCACTATTTTAAAAGTTATAAAAATGTTTGAAGTCGTCAACTGAACTTTATTGTGTAGGAATTAAAGTTATTATTCCATATTTGTTTACATTTTTGGCAAATAAATCGCGAATGCAGATTACAACAAAAGCTATGTGCGAAGGCATCCTTAAAATCTATACTTCTATATCTATACTAATATTATAAAGAGGTAATTGTTTGTAAGTTTGTAAGTTTGTATGTAGGGGGTAATCTCCGGAAGTAATGAACCAATATTAAAAATTGTTTTAATGGTAGAAAGCTACATTATTCGTGAGTGCTATAGGCTATAAACTATAAAGATATCATGCATATTAGCCGAACTACCTCAATTTTTGTCTAGCCAGGCGGAAAAAAATAGCTCTTACAACAGAGTTATTTGCATGCGCTGCTTTGACAGTTGTATATAATTGAAAACAATGTATAGCAAACTGGTCCGCTTTGAATAGTTCTACAAAAAAGTCCGCGACACCATATTTCTATCTTTTATATTTTAGCAGATATAGTAGCTTTTATGTGTTAAAAAAAGTATTTTTCGACGTACTTACCTTCGGACGATTTTTTAAACAACAAAATATTAAAGCTTATCGAAAAAAATATTATTTTGATCACAAGAACATCATAGAGATACGATTTGCCCAAAACAGTATGTCAATTGGTTAAATAGTTTCGAAGATAATATAAAATTACTAAATCGCAAAATGCCGCCGTCCATTCACGAACCGCATTAGAACATGCTTTGTACGGACGTTTTATCCATTTACCCATAGATGGCGTTGTGCAATTACGTCATTTTTCTGAATCGCGGTGTAAAGATTCCGCGGATTAATGACCTCTCCAGTTATGATTAAATTTAACTTTCGTCGTTAGGTAGGTGTGTTGTACGCGGTCGGTTGGATGTCGTTGTTGGTCTTCAAAATTGTTTTGGTTGCTCGGTTTCTTAAAACACAAACACTACTTCGTTCTCATTCTTCAAGTTCGAAGCTGTGGTATTTCTGTTTTTGGGATATCGGACAGTTTCAGCGATTGTTTATCATGCCTAAAAGGAAATCACAACTTTCCCGACAGACATCCCAGACAAGAGCAGCTCGAGTAGGCCGTACCCGTACGGAAGAGTCTGCTCTTGAAAATCATCAGCGCCTCTCGAGGAATAGAGAAAATATTTCGCAAGCACGCGCTGGGGAATCTAGCTCCGAGCGTTCACAGCGGCTTGCTAACCAAAGCTGGAGAACATCGCAGGTCCTTGCTCGGGAATCTAGCGCTGAACGTGCGCAGCGCAGCATGTCTCTGCAACAAGAGATAGGGAGTCTAGCGCTGAGCGCTCGCAGCGGCTCGCTAGCCAAAGCGCGAGAACATCGCAGGCCCGTGCTCGGGAATCTAGCGCTGACCGTGCGCAGCGTCTCAATGACTTAAGGCAGCATGTCTCAGCAACAAGGGATAGGGAGACTAGCGCTGAGCGCTCGCAGCGGCTCGCTAACCAAAGAGTGAGAACATCGCAGGCCCGTATGCTCGGGAATCTAGCGCTGAGCATGCGCAACGCCTAGCAACAGAAAGACAGCGGGCAGTTACAGTCAGATCACGATAGCATTCAGTACTAACCGAACCACACTCATAATTTCATCACAAGTTAAAATGTTTACCGCCCAACGAAGTGGGCGCGGGTCAGCTAGTTAGTTATAAAGCCTTAGTAGTCGTCTCTGTTTTTTTGTTTTTCAGTTACACTTAAATGCTTCCATATTATACCTAAATCAAGTACAAAACATGCTTTACAGATAACCTATTGAAAAATGTTCCAAGCAACGTACATGAATATACATTTTTGTTCGACCTTAAAACATCCCCCTAGAGATTTTTTACAAACGTGGAGTACGTTTTGACAATTATTGGCGCCGATTCCCTTGTTCACAAACTAAACTAAATTTAAGTTTAATGCATCTATTTCTTTCTATTTAATTTAGAAAAGGACAGAAGATAAATATTATTTTAGTCTTGTCAAACTAGTCAGCGCCTGACGTTAATTGACGTATTTTTAGCAGCCATGTTTTTAATCACGTCTTATCTGTCTATGGAGTATCTTAATTTGACAGGAGTAAACTAATATTTTATCTTCTGTCCTTTGCTTAATGAAATAGAAAGAAAAAGATGCACAGAACTTAAATTTAGTTTAGTTTGTGAACAAGGGAATCAGGGCCAGTATCTCAAGAATCTCAACACGTAGTTTGAGAAACTGACATCAAACAAATTCAGAAAGAGTTGTCTATTCTCAAACACCGAGAACTTTACTGGTTTTAGGACTTGAAAAGAAGTTTAATACATAACCTTAGACTTTCAAGTTTAAGGTCAAAGAAAAAAAGTTGGCAGGACTACTACCAGTTTTTTAACTTTTCTTTGTGGTTTCTTTGCGGGTCTATTTATCCTACTAATATTAAAAACGCGAATGTATGTATGGATGGATGGATGTTTATTACCCTTTCACGCAAAAACTACTAAACGGATTTGGATGAAATTTGGTACACAGATAGTTTATAACCAGGAATAACACTTTTTATCCCGATATTCCCACGGGATCGAAACTTATGCGGGTGAAACCACGGGATGCAGCTAGTATTTATCATAAAACCGCTAAGGTTTTAATTAAAGACAAATACTATATTATAAAGTATAGAACTACACGACAATCATACCATACGCTCATCTCACAATACTCCAGACAAACATCTTGCGCCTCAAAAAGAACCAAATGTACAGACGCCCCAGGTCAAGCTACCCGAAACTGTCAAATTTTCCCAATCAACCTTGAACCTTACAGCTTTAGCGATAGAGTTGAAAATCTATTAAAGAAATTTGACAGATTGTAGTAGCTTGATGTGCTGGCGTCTGTACACAAAAGACTGACAGTTGGCTGCATATATTTGCATATATTTTGTCTTAATTCAAGACCCTTTTGTCGAGGTTAGATACATGTCAATTTCATTAAGAAGCGAAATTACCAGATAAATTAGGTGTACCAGCTTGCAAAATATGAACAGTGGAAACTATTGCTTGGAACGAAACTGAACAAAGGAGTACTGTACGTGTAAGCAAGTACATTGCTTTGCTCTACGAAATTTCACTGAAATTATGCATTTCTGGCAAATCTAATTAAAACTCTCCAGCAAGCTCTTTTAATATTTTATTTAGGGTTTATATTTTATCAAATCTGTCATCATAGGTTAAAATCATCAGGTCTGTCATCATAGGTAGGGCTTAAAGTGCTAAACTGCCCCGTTGATCTCGTGGTCGCAAGCGCGACTGCTGAGCGCGGGGAGGTTCTGGGTCTCGGTTCCCAGGTCGGGCAGACTGTTATTGGGTTTTTCCATTTATAGAAAATTGTGACTGTTAAACTGATTAGGTTCCTGCATGCAGGTTACAGTGTCCTGTCGGCTAGAGACACACAAGACCGTGACAGAAAGGTAGAAGAGCCTGGGGGAAGACTGCGTGTCAAAGATTGATATGATTGATTGATACGTGGCACTGACTGACGAACACACCGAAGTGCAATAGTTATTTTTTGCTTAACTTATTTTATATTGTAATTCGTTTTAGTTCATCAGTAAATAAAGGCTTTGTCATCATTTTATATTAATATTAGTAAGCAACTTTCAGTAATTAAATTAAGGGCTGATTTTTCAATCATCTGATAACTTTTTTCGAGGAATAATTTTGATATTTTGACAGTTATTTCATACAAAAACTGTCAAACGTCAATTTTATTCCTCGAATAAAAGTTATCTGGCGATGAAACATCTAACATATATACGGTTGTCTGAATTAATTAGTTACCTTCATTTTCCTGTGTACCGTACCTATTTGTACGCATAAGATGTAAGTACGCACTGAATGCCGGCGTCAAGATACTGAATGATGTTTAATTATAAATGATGAAATGTTTAATTAGATTCCCCACTCGTGTAACTAATACCGAGCACTAGGATGACTTATGACGAGCACTAGGGTAATTAATACCGAGCACTAGGAGGACTTGTGACGAGCACTAGGGTAATTAATATCGAGCACTAGGATGACTTATGACGAGCACTAGGATAACTTGTGACGAGCACTAGGATAACTAATGCCTAGCACTACGATAACTTATGACGAACACTAGGATAACTTGTGACGAGCACTAGGATAACTAATGCCGAGCACTAGGATAACTTATGACGAACACTAGGATAATTTGTGACGAGCACTAGGATAACTAATGCAAAGCACTAGGATAACTTATAACGAGCACTAGGATAAACCTGAATCAGTAGTAACTTATGACGAGCCTTAGAATTACTTATGTGGTTTAACCTATAGATTGCACCCGTGCAAAGCAGAGGCGGGTCGCTAGTATAATAATAAGAATGTGTTGTATTTTCTAATTATCTTTTACTAATTTCAAGCTCTTTAAAAGTATTATCTTATTTCAGAACTGAATTATACTTCGCTCAACAACTTCGTCTCAATGTTTCTTTTCCTTTGTTTTCTTAGAAAAGAGATACATTTCATTAAGTTGCGCTAAAACATCAGATGCTCAAGAAAACTGTATTAATTTCTGCACCAGAGTTTATTTTTGACCAGAGCTGTTATATTTTTATGAATCTAATAGTGTTTTACGATATTAAATTGTGTGTATTCTTGAATGCTTCTGTGATATTTTGTTACAACGACTTCGAATATTAGGTATCCCAGTCAAAGGTGTTTGACCTGAGGGGCAACCCTCGCAATTTTAAGGACGTTCACAGTCTGATCTCAGTCTCAATCTGTTAAAAATATCTCTAATTTTCCTACATGTTTGACAAGTTTTTGACATTGATTGTCGCTGAGATGAGATTGCGAGTAGATTTTGACCGTTTTTAATTACGGGAATTCTTCCGAAAAAAGTTGCATGCAAGAGCTAGAAAAATGATACGTATTTACCTATTCATTACAGGTGTTTTGGTATATTGCATGTCCGTACCTACCCTTTTTTAATTTGTTTTTGGTTTGAATCTATTTATTATTTATTTATATACACGTTATTGTACACCAGAAAATACATAAAAAAAAAACGATTATTAATACAAAACATACAATGGGCGGCCTTATCGCTCTCTGCAATCTGCTCCAGGCAACCTTAGAAAGGACAGTGGATGTAAAAAATGGGGTTTTTTTGTGGTGTTTTTTTTTGGGGTAAAAATGGGGTTATATAGGTAATGTCCTTTGACTCTACACTCACTATATATACCTAAAAAAACTGTATATTTGTTATAATTTCACGTTGAAAGGGCTGAATGGATTATGATGAAAAAAAAATCAACTCGGGGGCGATGAAATTTTTGTCGGATATTAAAAAAATATTGTTGTTCCATACATTTTGACCGCGTAGGTATTACACTTTTCTATGTAACAGCTGAATAGTGGTGGCCCAGTGGTAACGGCCCCGACTTATAAGTTCTTTCTTTCTTTTTTAAAAAACGTTGCCCCACACTAGGAATTACTAGTGCGTTTACAAACACTTCAACTCACATACACAAACAGCCAGACCCGGAATAACTACCTGTAGGCAATACAAATATTTGTTCCGTACGGGAATCGAACCCGCGACACGCAGCGCAGCAGTCGATCGCTCAGCCACTGCGCCAATCGTGTCGCGAGTTGTAGGTCGTGGTACCCAGGCAGGCACTTTACTTTATGTAATTCATTTCATCACCATTGCTCTGAAAAACGGTGAAAGAAAACATCGCGCCACCCTGTATTGTTATCAGTAATCAATTGCACTAGCTGTAGTTACGCGTTGGCTATCCGTCACTGTACTGCGTCAGCTTCGCCAACATCCATTGTCTGTGTAAGATCGACTGTTTGTTTATTTTCACTTAGATATACAGTGCGCAAGAAACATGATATGCATAAACTGTTACCATAAATTTTATTCAGTACATGCATCTTAACTTACCAGGGTTGACATTTTTCGACGGTTATTAAAAAAATATAATCTAAGTAATATTGAATCATTTTTTAAATAAAACATGTAATTTAAAGTGTGTCATTTAGTTATTCATTGATATTATAAATAAAAGCAATTAGATAAAATAAATTGTTTTAGTTTATTTATGAATGTATTTATTTTTGTTATTTTGAGAAGAATTGGCCTGTAATCTACAACGCGGGCCCAGTGCGGGTTAGTAAAATGTCACATCACTTCGAATTGTTGGTTCTATGACATGCCGGTTTCCCCACGATGTTTATCTGCACCGTTTTGAGAGCAGTGGTGATGAAATTATTTACACAAAGTAAAGCGCCTACTTGGGTTCGTATCCACAACTCGTTATTCGGGGCCGTTAGCACTGGGTTTCCGCCATTTATGTGTAGGTAAAATCAAAAGGCATTTATTCAAATTAGGCTGAGAATTAGCAGATCCTTGAGGACTTTTGAGATATATAAGAGAAGATAAGAGTCCCCCAAAACTCACGCTCTTCACCTTCACCACTGCCGAGTGCTTTAGCTGGGAAATTTAATGCCATAGGCATTTTCTACCGGTCAACCTTTCCCTATTCAAGACAAAAATAATAACCAACCAAAAACATTTCATGTAACGTAAGTTGCAAAGACTTGCATATCGTTTTCACTGCTAAAAGTTATCAGATCTAACGAGACAAGTTACTCTAACCCTAACACCGACGTGCAGCCTACTGTACTGCAATTTAATATTCAGTGTAAATTAAAGGATTAAGAAAGAACATTTCAAAGTTTTACTCAGCTAGACATAAACTTAAACGCGTTGCTCTCACAAAACGTGTAGGCGCCAACTGTTTTCTACTAAATTACATAATTATGAAAGAAAGAAACAAAATACATTTATTTGCAGCAAACATGACGCATAAAAAGAACATAAACACAGTAAAAAAAAACAACAAATTCGGGGTAAACATGCGCCACAATCACGCAAAACGGCCATCGCTCAGCATAATGCCTATACGAGACAGCCCCAGCGTTAGTTTTCGGTTATCATATTTATTATTTTTATGGTATTGGTATTCAGCTGCATCCGGTTAGACTGGAAGCCGACCCCAACATAGTTGGGAAAAGGCTAGGCAGATGATGATTATTTTTATATACAAGGTGACTAGTAATTCGACGAATTCCGAAGTATGTAGGTAGCCGTATTTTGTATTCATGACTTTGGAGATGCAAACAGGTTTCATGCAAATGTGTGTTGTATAATTTGAAGCAAGCTATAACTACGAATGATGGAAAGTCTGTCTTCATAATTTTTTTTCTTAGCCTATCCTGTTCCATTCCTGGGCAAGGGCCTACCGCAAATCCTTCCAGGAACTCTTTTCCAGCGCCACCTCGAACCAGCTCTAGCGGCACGCATCCAGGTCATCTCGCCATCACTTTCTGGGCCGGCCTCGGTTGAGCCGTCCATCTTCAGGCATCCATTGTGTGGAGACTTTTGTCCAGCGGTCATCCTGCATGCGGCTGATGTGTTCCCATTTGAGCCTGGCAGTCTTCTTTCCTACATCCAATATGCACAAGGCATTTTAAATTATGATTAGACAAACTTTGGACCGCAGCGTGGTGTTCCGAAGTCTGTTTAGTACTTACATATATATTATTAGTTTAATGAACTTCAAAGTTCCGTGTATGTCGTAGTCCAGTTTTGAATATAAAGAAACTCAAGTAGCACGTGTGCTAAACGTGTACCTACAAACTAAGGATCAAACATCTGACAGACGCTAAGATCTAAATATAGACATATTATGACTCTATAACCTGTAAGTAGTGGGTGGTACCCTAACTTATTCCAAGTTCGGCCAGCTGTAAATTCTGCCCACAACTTGCAAAATACGATAATGTTACTTTCGTGAAAGGCTTAGAATCTATTAATAGTTTACGCAGACAAAAAAACTGTTGTGGAAATGTTATGTAATTTATTCTATACTTTGCCTTTTTTGTGTCAATTTCAACTCTAGCATGCATCAACTCATCACAGCCTATCGCAGTCCATTGCTGGACATAGGCCTCTCTTAGGCTGCGCCAAACAAAACAAAACACCCTGTTGAGACAGCTAGCGCTCCACTCAACATCGCCGCGCGCTGGCGGCAGTGAACGAGGGGTGCGGGGACAGCGGGGAGTCAGCCGGCCGACGGCCGATCGCGAGCCCCCGCGCCACACCGCCACGACAGTCAGCTGTTGCTCTCCTTCGTGCACGGCTGCGCTTGCGCGTCTTAATATCGCTCTTGTCTAAGTTCCACCGACCGTTGTAATTTTATACTTATCATATGTCATTATACCTTTTATACAGTCCGCTACACTTTCATTTTGCTCCACCACGACCTATCGTCGCGATCATTGGTCCTTCTACCGTTAACATTTTGAACCGAACAAAGAAAAAACGGCAACTTTCAAAATTTAAAATCAACGGTTCGTCGGTTCGAGAACAAAAGACTTCATCTTCGAGTTCAAGTTCACAAGAGGTCTTCGTTTCTACGTGTCATCGCCTGCATTTGGTCATCGTGAACGTCGATACGGCGGCAGCCGTCTTCATCGAGTTCAAACCAACGGGCGGCGCAAGAAAAGATCGTCGGAACTTGGGGAACTTTGAAGACAACTTTATGACAACATTCGTCAGCTGGAAAAGTTCCAGGATCTACACGTCGGAGCCACAGCCGTCAGCTCATCATCAGAGGTTGACAGCATAAAACCGTGAGAACGTTCCAATTCCTTTGTTCCAACATTTGCCTAATCATTTTGCTTAGTCACAACTTATATAATAGTTACATTTCAATTTAGTAATTTCGCCAATCCATTACCTATCTTCAGCCTATCAACTTGTTTAAACAGTTTCCTTTGTTTTATACAGTAGGTTCACAGGTTTAAATAAGTCAAATAGCAGTGAGTTTGATAATTTTTATTCATTTGATATTTTTATTCAATCAGTCTTATTATCTAGAACATTCTTATTCTTAATCGTGTTCATTACTATTTCCAATTAATATATTTTGCATTATTCCATCTAATTGAATTGAATTTAATTTGTTTTTGTGTAAGGAAGACATTGCATCATTCGCTTTGCGTTACTCAGCAGATTCGATCGGAAACGCCTAGCGCTTTTATAATAGCAATCTCATATCGTGCTGCTTATAGCTCCTGTGCATACTTCACAACTTATTGCTAATCGTTTACTATCAGTAATTTTCACTTTAACATTATTATAATAGTTTTTTTTTTTTTTCTTTTACCCTCTCTTTCTTACTTCAACTGCTAAATTTTCATTGTCATGGCTGACATTAAAAGTTTTATTAAGAAGCGAGCTTCAATTAAAGCCAAGCTTACGCAGTTTAATTCTTATTTAAATATTTCTAAGTCTTGCGAAAAGTTGAGTGAGGTACAAATCATCGAAATCGAATACCGACTTAATATATTTGAAAGCCTTTATGAGAAATATGATGCATTACAGGATGAATTGGAGGCGTTGGTGGATGACCCCAGCGAGCAATATGCGGAACGCGAAGAGTTTGAAAAGCTGTACTACGGCTTGGTGGCTACTGCACGCCAGCTGATCACCGGCGCAAGAAAGCTTCTTAACTCCGCAAGCGAGGTGGATTCTTGTATTACTAGTACACACAAACACAATTCAATTCGTTTACCCAAAATTGACTTACCCAAATTTTCAGGTAGCTATCATGATTGGCTGGAGTTTAGAGATACCTTTGTTTCTATAGTACACAACAACACATCCTTGGATAAAATAAATAAGTTACACTATCTGCGTGCCTCCTTAAAGGGTAGTGCTTCTCTTGTTGTTGATAATCTTGACTTCAGGTCAGAAAACTACGACGCTGCCTGGAAGTTACTCTGTGAGAGGTATGACAACAAAAGATTGCTTGTCAACAATCATGTGCAAGCACTATTTAACGTTCAGCCTATAGATAGAGAGTCAAGTAAGTCACTACGTTACATAATTGACACAACAAATAAAAATCTTAGGGCTTTGGCAACCCTTGGTCAACCTGTTCAAAACGCTTTCGTTGATGTGCTTGTCATTTACATAATGACCAGTAAGCTCGATCACGTTACAAATCGTCAGTGGGAAGAGCACAGAAACACTTTTTCCGAACCTCCTACGTTATCTGCTTTCACTAGTTTCATCAGTAGCAGAGCCGACTTACTGGAGACTCTTGAAGAGTCTAAGCCGATAGCAACAGCCAAGAATGAACACACTACACCTGCGACCAAATCAAAGAGCAGTGCTGTGGTACCTGAAAAGCCTTTAAAACCATTGTCATGTCCCATGTGTCGTCAGGATCATTTTATTTTTGCATGCGAGCAGTTTAAAAGTCTCTCGGTACAGGCTCGTATTACAAAGGCTCAGGGTTCAAAAGTGTGCATGAACTGTCTTCGTCCAGGTCATGATGTCTCCAGATGCAAATTAGGTCATTGTAAATATTGTCGTCAAAAACACAACACTTTATTACATGTCGATAGTGATAATGTTCTTCCTAGTGCACACAACACTGCATTATCAGCTAGCCAATCGTTTACATCTCGAGTAATTTTACTTTCCACAGCTCTCGTGAGGGTGACCGGCGCTGACGGTAATCACCATACAGCACGAGTCTTGCTGGACAGTGGAAGCACAACAAATTTCATCTCGGAGGACTTTGTTAGTAAGCTACATGTTCCTACCTACATTACCAAGTCCAAGGTAACAGGTATAAATTATCAAGTTTCTAGTTGTACTCAGGGATGCTCAGTGTCATTAAAATCAATTGATGATAGTGAGTATGAACTGAACATTGACTGCCTCGTATTGCCGAAAGTTTCAGCATCAGTTCCTAATACTTTTGTTGATACTAGCAATATTTGTATACCTACGAACGTGCGTCTTGCCGACCCCACTTATTACGTTCCGTCTTCAATCGACGTCCTAGTCGGTGCGGAAGTCTTTTGGGGTATCATAGGCTCTGGCCGTATCGCATTAGGTACTCATAAGCCCACTTTGCTTGAGTCAAAATTCGGTTGGCTCATTTCGGGTGCATATCATCAGTCTGATTCCTCTTCACATGTTTGTATGCACAATAATAACTTACAAGTAGATTTAGATCGGTTTTGGGAGTTAGATTCTGTGTCGTCTATACATAAACACTCTGGTGAAGAGAGATCATGTGAGCAACACTTCATAGATACCACATATCGTAATTCTGATGGACGATTTGTGGTAAGTATTCCCTTCAAAGAGTCACTGGACGCATTGGGTGATTCATACATGATGGCTAAGCAGCGATTCCTATCTCTTGAACGTCGTTTGGGTAGAGATCCTCGCCTTAAAAGCCTATATGTTGACTTTATTAACGAGTACATAGAGCTGGGGCACATGTCTGAATCTACTAAGCGCCCACTCGACTCAACATGTTCAAACTATCTACCACATCATGGTGTTCTGAAGGAGGCAAGAACCACCACCAAATTAAGGGTAGTTTTTGACGCTTCCGCCAGAACCACATCAGGTAAGTCCTTTAACGAAATACAGATGGTTGGTCCCCCTATCCAGGATGATTTGTTGTCTATATTGCTTCGATTCCGTCAACATAAAATTGTCATAAGTGCGGACATTGAAAAAATGTATCGACAAACTCTTATTCACGACAATAACCGTCCTTTACAAAAGATCCTTTGGAGGGCAGAACCAACTCATCCGTTAAAGGAGTACACACTTAATACCGTAACTTATGGCACGGCATCGGCACCCTTTTTAGCTACCAGGTGTTTACTTCAACTAGCTGAAGAGTGTTCAGATTCTTCAACAAAGTTTTCGATAGCACGTGACTTCTACGTGGATGATTACTTGTCCGGTGGGTCATCTGTTTCAGAAACTTTGGAAAAAGGCCGCTGTGTTGACGATGTTCTTCGGTCAGCACAGTACAATCTTCGGAAATGGCGATCCAACTCCAGTCAGGTGCTGCAGGCGCTTAGCGGTGAACACGACGTCTCTGATGTTGTGGATCTGAGCGACAACGAGCAGTCGAAGACTCTGGGGCTCCTATGGAAGAGCTTAAGTGACACGTTTTCATTTTCTATCAACTTAAACTCCACTGACAAGGCTACTAAACGTCATATCTTGTCAACCATAGCACAAATCTTTGATCCCATTGGCCTTGTCGTTCCATGCATAGTGGAAGCCAAAGTTATCATGCAGCATCTGTGGCTGGCCAAATGTTCTTGGGATGAACTTGTTCCCACACATATTCAGTATGCTTGGAACGACTTTCAAAATAGTCTGCACCTTTTAAACGAGTTCAAGATACCTCGGTGGGTGTTATGTGAATCTGCGTCCCGTCTACAACTGCATATATTCAGTGACGCTTCCGAAAAAGCTTATGGGGCGTGTGTTTATGTTCGCAGTGTTTCGAGTGACGGCGAGGTTACCGTACATCTCCTTACCGCTAAAAGCAAGGTAGCTCCAATCAAATCCACAACAATACCGCGGCTCGAGCTGTGTGGTGCGTTGTTGGGTTCACGGTTGTACTCAAAGGTTCGTCAGTCAATTACATTACATTTTGATGAAGTCCATTGTTGGTGTGATTCCACCATCGTCTTGGGATGGTTATCTACTTCACCAACCCAACTAAAGACATTCGTTCGTCATCGTGTGTCTGAAATTCAGGAAACTGTAGGAAGAAAGGCTTGGCACTATGTTCCGTCAGCTGAAAACCCCGCAGACCTCGCTTCGCGTGGACTTAAAACTGACAGGCTGTTGTCGTCCTCATTGTGGTGGTCAGGACCACAATTTCTTAGCAAAGATATGTCTGCATGGCCTCAATTCCCTGAATCAAATCAAAATAGTTCTGAGTTACCGGAAACAGTCTCCTCTTGTCATGTTTCTAATCACATTGTTGAAAGTCCTATTACTGCGTTATTTTCAAAACTTTCAAAGTTTAGCACATTACAGCGTGTGACGGCATATGTCATGCGATTCATATTTAAATGCAATAAGAAGTCATGTGAGTCTGGTTCACTAACTTCTACTGAACTTAATAATTCCTTAAACTTATTATTAAGGTTTAGTCAAATGGAATCTTTCCCGGAAGAGTATCACTTACTTAAATCGGGTAAACAGTTACCAGCAAAGAATAAGCTATTGCCTTGGTCACCTTTCTTTGATACTCTTTCTAATTTAATTCGTGTTGGAGGAAGATTAAACAATTCATTTTATGATTATAACATTAAGCATCCAATTTTATTGTCTAGTTCTCATATAATTTGCATTCTCTTGTTCAACATGTTTCATGTACGCCTTTTGCATGCTGGGCCACAGCTCTTATTGGCCACTATTCGTCATCACTACTATCCTATTGGGGGTAGGAACTTGGCTAAAAAGATCACACATCAATGCGTAAAATGTTGCAGAGTCAAGGCCAACACAATTCAGCCTATCATGGGTAATCTGCCAGAGCAGCGTCTACATTTGGAGTTTCCTTTTTTAGACACAGGGGTAGACTACGCCGGTCCCATCATGATAGCTGACCGGAAAGGTAGGGGATGTAGGCTCATCAAATGCTTCATTTGTGTGTTTGTGTGTCTAGCTACGAGAGCCATCCACCTCGAGCTTGTGTCGGATCTTACAAAGGAAGCTTTCTTAGCTGCACTAAACCGCTTTATTGCTCGACGGGGAAAACCCCGTAACATCTTTTCCGACAACGGTACCACCTTTGTCGGTGCTTTCAATGAATTGGCCAGGCTACTTTCGCAAGACTTAAACTTCAACAACATCGACCCCGGCATAAACTTTTCATTTATACCTGCGTACACTCCACACTTCGGAGGCCTATGGGAGTCTGCAGTTAAATCCACCAAGCATCATCTACGACGCATTTTGGGTTTAACAAACCTTACCTTTGAGGAAATGGCTACCTGTTTAATTCAAGTTGAGGCTATTTTAAACTCAAGGCCCTTAACTCCACTGTCCAACGACCCTTCCGACCTCGCTCCTTTAACCCCGGCACACTTCCTTATTGGTCGTTCTCTAATTATGCTGCCTCATCCACAGATCCAGAACGTCAACGTCAACAGTCTCCAAAGATTTCGCCGAATAGAATGTTTGAAGCAACATTTCTGGGCTCGCTTCTCACATGAATATGTTTTGTGGCTACAGGAGAGAACAAAATGGTGCCGGTCGTCTGGCGAGCTCAAGGAAGGAACACTGGTCATCATAAAGGACAAAACCTTACCTCCTCTTATGTGGCTTTTAGGACGCATCACACACGTTCTCCCAGGCAGAGATGGCATCGCGAGGGTCGCCGACATCCTCACAAGAAAGGGTGTCATCCGGCGCGCCTTCAACACCATCTGCCCGCTGCCGGTTTCTTCTGTTGAAGACTCTTCAACGGGGGGAGTATGTTGAGACAGCTAGCGCTCCACTCAACATCGCCGCGCGCTGGCGGCAGTGAACGAGGGGTGCGGGGACAGCGGGGAGTCAGCCGGCCGACGGCCGATCGCGAGCCCCCGCGCCACACCGCCACGACAGTCAGCTGTTGCTCTCCTTCGTGCACGGCTGCGCTTGCGCGTCTTAATATCGCTCTTGTCTAAGTTCCACCGACCGTTGTAATTTTATACTTATCATATGTCATTATACCTTTTATACAGTCCGCTACACTTTCATTTTGCTCCACCACGACCTATCGTCGCGATCACACCCTGTCTTCCTCCATGCGCATCCAATCTGTCCCAGACACCATCTTATGGTCGTCGGTCCATCTAGCTGGGAGGTGTTTCACACGACGCCGACGCGCCGATACGCGGTCTCCACTCTAGGAATTGCCATCGGTCCTTCGACAAACATGGGCACTTCAGTTTGCTGCCATTTCAGTTTGCTTACTCTGCAAGCTATGTCGGTTACTCCGGTTCTAGGATGCATCAGCACCTTATATAATTTAAACATTAATTATGTTGAATTGATTAATTATACTAGCTTCTACCCGCGACTTCGTCCGCGTGAAGCAACTTTCTTATATTTTTTTTTCCATAAGACCCTTCTACAAAGTATTAGAAAACTTAAAAAAAAAGATGGATGAAATCGGTAAAGTCGTTCTCAAGTTATGGCGTGACCAAGGGAAATGGGACCATTTTTATATATATAGCTAGCGGACCCAACAGATATTCAATTCGAACTGGAATAAATAATAAAACAAAATAAGTATTTCAAAAACAGTGTTTATTGTAATGCTTAAAACACAACATTTTTAGTTTTGTTTTCTGGCGCGTAAATAAATAATGCTGATGGTTTTCCGACACGGGAACAGGCGACATACAATTGGCCATGTGAAAAACATGGATTTTTCACATGGCCAATTGTATGGATTAACAAGATTGATGCCACAAACACTTAACGACTGCCCTTGTGATTTATTCATTGACATTGCAAATGCCGCACTGGAAATTGTAACCGTTTAAAGTCGAATGGCATGTCGTTCGAAATCATAGGAATGCGTGGAATCAAAACGTCTTCGCCTTCGTATTTCACTTTCAAAATTGTGGCTTCGATGACGTTGTTCTGACGGACAGGGCCGTCATCTACCCCGGTCACCGGGGAGAGTGGAACCGGCAAGAGTTGTCGTGCGGTGTCCCACAGGGATCGGTCCTGGGGCCGCATCTGTGGGATATCGGGTACGACTGGGTACTGCGCGCCGACCCTAACGGTGTCAGCGTGGTTTGCTACGCTGACGACACGCTGGTTCTGGCGCAGGGGAGGTCGCACCAGGCGGCGGCTGAAGCAGCGGGGTTGCGACAATCGTCGAGAGGATCCGGCAATTGGGACTCGAGGTGGCATTGCACAAGTCTGAGGCCATGTGTTTTCATGGTCCTCGGGACGCGCCACCGTCGGGTTCACAAATAACGGCGGGACGGGTTCACATCGGCGTCGAGCTGACGATGAATTACTTGAGACTCGTCCTCGACAGCCGGTGGAACTTCGTGGAGCACTTCCGACGTTTGGCTCCCAAACTGGAGCGGGCCGGGGCTGCCTTGAGGCGGCTTCTGCACTATCTAGGGGGACCAAACGCCTCCTGCCGGAGGCTCTATGCGGGGGCCGTGCGGTCCATGGCCCTTTACGGGGCTCCGGTATGGGCGCGTTCCCTGAGGCGGCAATCAGCCCGCCGGTTGAACGCGTCCCAAAGAGTCATGACCGTCCGGCTGGTCCGAGGATACTGTGCGGTCTCCGCTGAGGAGGCGAGCCTCCTTACCGGATTGCCGCCATGGGATCTGGAGGCCAAAGTCCTCACCCACATATGGGAGTGGCGAGAGGAGGCAAAACGCCGGGGCGTAACTCCGCTGCCGCGAGAAATTACGGTACGGCACGCCACAGTTGCGGCGATAAGTCCCCTCTTTGAGGAGTGGCTAGAGAGGCACCACGGTGCCCTCACGTTCCGCCTGACGCAAGTCCTCACGGGATGTTCCTGTTCAGGATAAAGCGGGAGGAAACGCCAGGGTATAGATAGGGGATAGGGATAGGGGATAGATGTGAAAAGTATGTACAAAAAACGTACACGTTTACAAGCATCCAGGGTTCAGCTAATAGAAATAATCCAACAAATATTCTCACGAAGGTGACACTTGGATCAGCACCATTATACTCAACCATTTTAAAGAAAGCTAAATGATTCAACACACGTGACACCGTCATAGGTACTTACTATCAGTCGCCAGAGAACAATTAATTCAATGAAGGACATAGTACCCGGTGAATGGGAGCTCTGCCTAACCCATTGGGGAATCACGCAAAGGAGAATATAGAAAAGAGATAGTAATGAGCTTAATGCATAGCATGCATATCATAGCATGCATATCATAGCATGCATATCGTAGCATGCATAGCATAGCAGAGCCTGCAGGAACAGACGCCAGCACATCAAGCTACCCGAAACTGTCAAATTTTTCCAATCAACCTTGAACCTTAATACTTTAGTCATAAAGTTGAAAATCTATTAAATAAATTTGACAGATTGTAGTAGCTTGATTTCCTGGCGTCTGTGTCCACAGAATTAAATTAATATTAAATTACGTTAGGAGCCTACTCATGATATGTAAACGCGACGAATAAATTTAAATTAAACAGTAAAAAGCTACACCGACACAAAAAAAAGACAAACTCATTTTAAAACTAAAACAGGACATGTGATAATCAAAAACGAGTTTTAAAAGAGGTTTATCAACAGTTTTCCATGTAGTTAAGTTTATTTAACAGAATAATTAACAGTATTAGTTATTTTTAGAAAAAAATTGTCTAAGGTACAGGTACTAACTACAGAGAAAACCAACAGTGATACAATAGCATAATCAGCATTATAATCTTCCTATGGCTGGGACACAGGCCTCCTCTCTGTGAGAGGGAGTGGCTCGTAATCAGACACCCACCACAAATCAAGACATTGACATTGCACCGCGTGCCCAATGCGCTATGGTGGATGTCACAGGTCTTGGAATTTTGCGGTTTAGTCACGACTTCAGCGTTTTGAGTGCAATGACACAATAATTGCTATTAAAGCGCCGCAAGCGCGCGCGTTATTTTTGCTCCTTTATTTCAATGTAAACACATATAAATTATATGTTTAAATATTAGAATATATAAAGTATAAAAACATTTAAAAATATAAAAAATAGTAGCCCACCAGTATCGGGAACAGGGCACAAGCCACCGGTGGTCAGGGCTCCAGAGAGAGGAAGATAAATTATTCTTAGCGTATCGATGTCAAACAAAATTACGAAAAAATATACCTAAGTAGGTATATTTTTTCGTAATTTTGTTTGACATCGACCTACCACCACCTAACCTAATTTATTTTGGGAAAAACACATTTAAAAGTATATAAGTATATACTTTTAAATGTGTTCTTCCCAAAATTCAGTTTTTGGTAAAACAACCTCACAGGACTTGATTACTAACATCATAGACAACAACTTTTGTTCTATGACTTTTTACAATACGAAATACTTACCTACATTTACCAAAAACAAACCTTTAAGATTTCGTTGTTCTATCTAACCCCCGCTCCCCTCCGCTGAATTTTGTATTAGACACAGCAGTTTGTTTACCTAATAGTTCTAACTAGTGCTTTCTTTTGCTTCACGAAGAGTTCGTAACAGAAAATCTAATATTTCAATTCGTTGAATTAAAACATTTTTATTTTTGTATGAAAGTTTGATGAATAAGCTTGTATACAGGGTCAAATTAAATTACCTAGCGAAACTCCGCAGACGTTATGGATACCGATATCTAAACATGATAAAACTAAAACTAAATTGATTCAATAAATATGTATTTTTGTATCGTCATGGACCGCAGTTTGTGTAGTCAATTGAAATATCAGGTTTTATGTTATGTAGGTAAACTTCACAGAAGTGGTATCGATGATTTATTCTTCGTTCGTCCTGAAGTTACGTCCCACATTAAAAAAAAATCTTAGTTTGTCCCATATCACTATTGAAGTTGTGTTTCGTCCCAAATTACAAGTACATTATATCTAGACGAGGAAACAAAGGAAAACTGAGACAGTAAACGTAGCGTTCTAGTGCTTCCGAGTGTAGCAATAGGTACTACTAATTGTGGTGTTCACCGAGTAGGTAAATTAAACAACAACAGCGATGACACGTCCGCAACGTTCGGACGCCAGCAAGCAAGTGACCACCTCGCCGTAGGTGAGTATATGTTCCTTGGTGACCATTCTGTGGGCGCGCAACACTGCGGTCGTTTATTATATCGTTACGCTTTAAATCTTTGTTTCATAGAGGAGCCCAGAGGGTTTTTGAATACTGATTTTGAAAACTTGATAGCTGCCCATTTTAATCCCTCAAAAACCCCTCTCGGCTCTCCTACCACTAGGGATTCCAGCTCGCCCAAAACATAAAAAAACATATCTACTAAAAACATTTCGATTTTTAAAGTCGGTTTTATCAATAGGTACCATAAAATCAGGCAGTCATTCCACTCAAAAGTACCTCCACAGAGTTTATTAGTTCTAAATAACTGTAACAACAAACAATCACAACGAACAACATAAATTAGAAAACTAGTAGTTAGATTTTGACCTAGGCTTTGTTGATATTGACGAAGTATTATAATAGTTTGTAATCAATATCAACATTTTCAACAACAAGTCTAGAGAACAAGGGCACCTAATATTAGCAATGGCAATTATTTAAGTTTTGAATCTTCATGTAACATCCTGTCCTACAAATATTAATAACTCGAAGTTTGTATAGATGAATGGATGTTTCTTACTCATTCACGCAAATACTACTGAATAGATTTGGATGAAATTTGGCAAAAAGGTAGTTTATAAACAGGATTGATACACAGGATATTTTTTTATACTGATATTTCCACGGGATCGAAACTTATGCGGGTGAAACTGCGTGGCGCTGCTAGTATTTTATATAAATAGTACTTGCGTAATTGAATACAGCTTTTAATTTGTTTTACGAAATAAAAGGGTTGTAGTAAAAAAAATATTATGAAAATCTAAAAATCACTTTTCGTAGATTAAAAATAAGTAACGCTTAGACTGCATTTAATTTTTTTATACATTCCTAGCAACTTTGAATAATATGTTGAACCTCCCAAGGCGTTCGCGACGGCTCTACATCGGCGTTTACTACGTCTAAACGTCGGTAGCAGTTTTATAAAATATTTTTCTTTCTTTAAGTTTTGTAAGACATAGCGCAATGACAATCCAGATGAACGTTGCCGCGTTGTTCAGTTGTTTTACATAACGAAGCTATTTTGGAAAACAACTAGCGGTTTTGTAAAACAGTGGATTCTAAAATCCATCTGCGACATATTTACAATCAGCAAGGTTGTCACTGTCTAGACATTATAGTAGAGTTTGTGAATTTATGTATGACCCAAATATTAAACACCCACTGAACTTTAACCATGGAAAAGACTATTATATTCTACCGACAAGAGCAACTTGCCCATGCTTCATACGAGTGCAATAATTGATGTGACGACTTGTCAAAACATCGAGACTTTCATACTTAGCCCAAGTCAAAAACCAATGCGGTACACTATAACCCCTCGGAACAAAGGCTCCAAATGATGGTGAAATTCTTTATCATTTGGAGCACTATCTCATGAAATTGTAAACTGTGAGTTGTACCATACTGCTTACAATACAACGTATAATTTTCGATAGTTTGTCATCTATCCATGTCATCACCTGCCTAGCCTTTTCCCAACTATGTTGGGGTCGGCTTCCAGTCTAACCGGATGCAGCTGAATACCAGTATTTTACATGGAGCGACTGCCTATCTGACCTCCACAACCCAGTTACTGGGTAATACGATACCCCTTGGTAAGACTGGTTGTCAGACTGGTTGACAGACCCGTAACGACTGTCAAAGATCCACGAATGATAGCCGGGACCAACGGCTTAACGTGCTTTCCGAGGCACGGAGGGGTCTCGGTATGTAAAGATGGTCACCCATCCACAGATCAATCGCGGCAAGCGTAGCTTAACCTGACCGATCGACCTGTGCGGCTGTTATTTAGCCACGGGCCCCTCCTGTCATCTATCCATGTCAAACCGTCAAATTGTGAACGAACCTGCACTTACCGAAAGGGTTCACAATCTGTCAGATTTTATAACTCGTAAAATTGTGAACCGTCCCTGATTGGTCCAGTCGGTCTTGTAGATAGCTCGTTCTGTGCCCATATGGTTGAAAAACAAGAGTAAGAGTCAAATAAAAGAAATGCACATTTAATTGTTGAGATCAAATAAGTCAATCTATATAATTTTTAATAATGAATAACTACGTTACGTATACGGTAAAAAAATCAAGATAAAGAAATAGAACACATTAAAACCTAACAATACTAACATAATTGTAAGCTAATATTGTTGCTAATATAATAATATACTAACATGATATGGATTTTAATTATCTGAAATAAATTATTCCATTCTATTCTATTCTAAAACAAATTATTCAGTTATTGTTACAATTGTTTTGTATATACATATGTTGTATAAGACCAGTTTGCAATCTTGCGAGATAGATTATAAACTAACGGTGTTCATAATCTTACGGTGACATATACATTCTAAAATTCTCAGATTATAAGCCACTACAAGTACGATTTTTTCCATTTATTTATTCAAAATTGTAACATATGTATAGTCTACTAAACTGCATAACAGTTTGTCGGCAGTGGTTCGTTTAACTATTTATAATATATTACAGTGCTTTAATTAAAAAAATGTCATCTGTAGCTACAGAGCGTTTTATGAATATTTTGTCATTGAAGACAGCAATAATACATTGCATGGCCTATATTAGCGTAACATTATAATATGTTTGTATGTTAGGTTAGGTTAAGGCCATTTAACTAAAATTATTACTATTTTATCAACACATGACAAGGCAGGTCCATTGCCAGTCTATTTATACTTACATCTTTATTTGTTGGATACATTCGTAATTGCCCCGTTGTTCTCGTGGTTGCAAGTGCGACTGCTGAATGTGGGGTTCGATTCCCGGATCGGACAAAGTATTAAAGGGTTTCCCATTAGGAATTTCTTGCTAACAGTCCGGAATTTGGAAGTTGGTGGTTTAATAATAATATAGAGTTATATATAGGAAGTAATTGAAAAATTCGATAAATTAAAGAGCAATTCACTGTAAAACAACAGAAGTCACACGCCTGCATCGTTCGGGCGCCAGTAAGCAAATGCAATGTTAACAGTGCCCTTTTGTCAAAAGTTGTCATCATCTGCCTAGCCTTTGCCCATCTTGTTGGGGATGGCTTTCAGTCTAACCAGATGTAGCTGAATACACTGGTATTCAGCTGCATAAAATACTGATTATACATGGAGCGACTGCCTATCTGACCTCCATAACCCAGTTGACTGGCTGTCAGACTTTCGGGCTACTGACGACTGTCAAAGATCCACGAATGACAGCCGGGACCAGCGGCCTAACGTGCTTTCCGAGGCACGGAGGGGTCTTGGTATGCGAAGATGGCCACCAATTCACGGACTAACCATGGCAAGCGTAGCTTAACCTGATTGATCTACCCGTGTGGCTGTTATTACTTAGCCACACTTATTACTTAGTCACAAGTAACATATCATGAGTCAAAAAGTTATATTTTGATAACAAATGCTACATTTTATTTTTAGGGAAAATTTCTTTCAAAATAAAGTTGCAGTTTTTTTTATTTTGAAAAGAAGTACACTTCAAAATAAAAAAAAATCCGTAATATATAATTTAAACATAAAGACATAATTAAATACTTATACCCGTTTAAAACCACATAGAACTTGTTCTAGATTATACTCGTTTTGCAAGTGGACGAAACGGTGAAAGAGATCTCTTTCACCGTTTATACCGTAGAGATATTTTCATTTGATCAGTTATACAAGGTTTATACAAAATTAGAGTGCGATCCGTTTCACGAAAACTTATATTTGAATATTTTTCAAGTACGAAATGTAAAGTAAAAGTAACATTTAGAGTCGTGTTACATGGAAGTAACATGACAGGGCCAAAACTTACGCAAAATGTTACAAAAGTAACACTAGCTGACCCGACAGAGTTTGTCCTGTCAAAATTTCAATAGTTTATACAATAATCCCATTAAATTAAAACGTTCAGATTTTCTCGAATTTGAAAATGTTCCAGGAAACTTGAATTAGGTACATTTTAAAACAAAAAATAACCAAATCAGTTCAGCTGCTCTCACAAGATGCGCTTACCAACGAACAGCATTGAATTTTTAGTTGGAGACGAAAAAAGAAACTTATCTTCAGAATACCACGTTTATTACCTTCAAACACCCATCCCATTAGAAAAAATACTTATTAGCACAGACCAAATAATGTCTTACTATATCACTTGCCTATAAATCATTTCAAAACAAACCATGGACAGTTTTCCGACCTGTCATGGGAAAACTTGTAAATAATGTCAGTTTTCGCGAGCGTTCAGTGTTCAGCGGAGCGCGTAGGTTCTTGGTTCAGTCAAGTGGGTAGTACGGCGCGGTACAGACGCGCGCGACGCGGCCCGCAGCTGCAGTTTACGAACTTGTCATGTGAAGTTTTATCAATAATAAAAACATGCAACATTTTTATGCACATGGTTTTAGTTCCCAACAATTGTGACTTGAGCTTGTGTAGAAGTTACTACTTTTTACTAGGCTGTGGTGAGTTTTAAAAGTTTAACTTTTTAACTTTTCTTGATAAGTTTCAGTTATTAGTTGTACATAGTTATTATGTGTTAACTTTTTAATGTTTTTGCGTCATCTATTATTTTATATCTGTTATCAATTATTTGAAAATAATTTAATTTTAAAACACCTTTTGACCTCGCGTGTTGCTTTCAATTATTTAATAAAAAGCGTAAAATTGCAATTATCCGTTATCATGTAAATAAAATAGAACAGTGGTGGCCTAGTGGTAACAGCCGTGACTTACGAGTTGTAGGTCGTAGGTTCGAAACCCAGACAGGCGCTTTACTTTGTGTCAATTATTTCATCACCACTGGTCTCTAAACGGTGAAGGAAAACATCGTGAGGAAACCGGCATGTCCTAAAACCAAAAAATTCGAAGACATGTGGCATCTACCAACCCGCACTGGGCCCGCGTGGCGGATTAAGGCCCACACCCTCTCACAGAGAGGAGGCCTGTGTCCCAGCAGTGGGAACATTATAGGTCGATTATGTATGCAAATAAAGAGTTATTAACTTACATTTTTATAAATGATGAAGCGCACGCTAATTATATTGTTAAAGTACTTCAATGTTTTAAAAGTAAGTTTTTATGACGCCTCGTGTTGATTTTATTGTTAAAAATTATAATTAATTACTTATTCAAATTCACACACGATTACTGCACACACGATCTAGGGGATCGTGTGTGCAGTAATCGTGAATTGATAAATTAATTAAAGAATTGATTGAAATGAATAAATTCAAATAGAATATATATTACATACTTAACAAAGGCTGCCTACATTTTTTTCAGTAAGTAATTCTTAAAAAAACTACATAATAGACGATAAAACTACTCCAATTTATATCCCTCTAAGCAGTCCATTTCAATCATTTCTGCGTTTCTTAATATACGGTCCATTATAGCTATAAATAAAATCTCAGTCTAGGCAAGTATCGAAACCTTATTTACACCTATAATTTGTGTATATATTAGCAGCAAATCCTGTCATAAATACTTTTGTAAAAATATTGAATATATATGCTGTTCGTGTTCTTGTATAAGTAAATAAACAAACCTAAATAAAGTAAAAATAAATATTGATGATTTGGAAATTTAACTATCAGCTTACTATGATTTTGCGATCATTAGATGTGAATAGTGGGTTTACAAAAGAGGGTAAGTGCCAGTAAGTATCTGGGGGCTTACCACCAGCTCTTATAGCAGGGCAAAAGTTGAGCTTTTTTGTTCGAGTACTTAGTCATAAGTCACTACATCGATTCATGATAAATAATTTTCGCAATCTGAGGTAATACAGACCCTTAAATGTTATGGTGTTGGCTTGATGCGCGCTTTGGTATTTACTGTAAGTGCAACAAGCTATTATTATATAAATAAATAACAAATACAACCTTTTACACACATACCTACATAATATATAGCGTACCTACCTAAAAGCTTAAAACGCATACCTAATACAAGTTAAAGCGCGATCAACCACAATTCGTTCATTTACTTTTTTCAAAGAATCGATAACAAACACTCGATTTATGTATGTATATACACACATCAACACGGTCTAGGGATATTTCATACTCAATTAAATAACTCAAAAAGTACTGGCCGCATTAAAAACTTTTATACGCCAATTTGTTCGTCATTTATCTCGGAGTTGTTCTAAATTCAAATTTTTGAAAAATATTTTGTTTTTGTGGCAAAAAATGTCTTTATGTGTCGGAGAGCGAATTTTCATATAAGCGAGATTTAGAAAAAAATACAATTTACGTTGAGTATCAGTTTTTTTTTATTTGAATACTTAAAGGTAAAGCGCAAATTGAGCCGTTCTAGCCATGCAACGCCGGCATTTAACTAGGGAGGAAATGTTACGGGCTGTAGGAATGCTGGAAGCTGGATCGGTTCAACGTGATGTTGCTGAAGCAATAGGGACGCACCAAAACGTGATTTCAAGATTGTGGATACGCTATCGTGTCACAGGTGAAGTAGCGGAGAGGCATCGGGGGCCAAGTCGCATCACTACTCCCAGACAAGACCGATTTCTGCAAATTTCTGCAAGAGCACAACCAAATGTAACGGCGACTCAATTGGTCCAAAGGCTGCAGGTGGAACACCAAGTGCTTGTGAGTGACCAAACTGTAAGGAGACGACTGCATGAAGCCAATCTACGCTCTCGTAGACCACTCCGGGTCCCATCCTTACGGAGAGGCAATCGTGGACGACGGTTGGAATGGGTTCGGAACCACGTGGACTGGGGCCGTGAGCAATGGTCCAATGTGCTGTTCTCGGATGAATCCAGGTACGGTTTCCATCCAGATTCACGCAGGACGCGTGTTTGGAGAGTTCCTGGGCGATGGAGCCGACTCCAGCACCCCCAGGAAGTCCACCCATACCAAGGAGGAACAATTATGGTTTGGGCAGGAATTCGCCTTGGCGGACGGACGGACCTCGTTTGGGTGCGGGGCACTATGACGGCAGAAAAATATCGCCAACAGGTGCTGGGGCCCATAATCTTGCCCCACAGAATATAAATGGGGCAATATTTCTTGCTCATGCACGACAATGCCCGGGCATATACGGCGGGAACGGTAGCAGCTTGGTTGCAGGAACACAATGTTAGGGCCTTAGAATGGCCTGCTCAATCGGCAGACCTAAATCCCATTGAGCACGCATAGGATATGCTTCAAAGAAAAGCTCTGAGGGAAGCCCCCGAAAATCTGGCAACAGAAGACCAACTTTTTTCGCACCTCAGAAGGACCTGGGACGATATTCCGCAGCAAGACATTGACAACCTTGTTCTGAGCATGCCAAATCGTTGCCGATGTGTTATGAACCTCATGGGCGCTTTCTCAGATTATTAACTCCAAGTTCATTAACACCAATTAAATGATTTTTCTTTTTTTTTTTGATTTTTCTTAAAAAATAAAAGTTAATTCAAATACGGTTTCGGTCTATTATTCTTTTTCTTTTCATAAAATCCTGAAATTGTAAACTAAGTAAACGTTTATTTAAAAAAATGGTAGAGTATTAAATAACATTTCTTTTAATATATATATGTCATATAAAATTATTAACACATTAATAGTAATTCGCATTTTTTTTAAATATCCCTAGACCGTGTTGATGTGTTTATGTGCATGTGTAGGTAAATAAAATGAGCAGAGTAGGAATTAATATATTTAATTATTCAAGTACAAAGTATCCACAATAAATCAGTTCCTAGGTGACAATTTGAAATTAATGGAATGATAATGATGATTGAATATCTACACTTCCGTAGAAAAGTTTGACAATAAAAAATATTGTAATTAATCATTTTATATACAAATCCACATAGTAATTTAAAGGTACCTACTACTAATGATTTGAAATAAACATTTTTATACTTATATTCGAATTACTGGACTAAAATAACATACCTAGTACTTATAAAATTAAAGGCTACGGTGGAAAAACTTTCTTAAAGTTATGTGATACGACTCAAATAGTGTTAGCGTTGAAAAATTTTGTAGTGTCGAGATCAACATTCAGGAAACGAGTTAGCAAGGAGAGCTATCAGCCACCTGTCATATTAGATGACTGCTTCTGTTTTTTTATTTACGCATGGTCACTCACTTAGTATAAATTATAAAAATATAAAAATTATATATTAGGTATGTTGAAGAGGAGGGGCTTGTGGCTAAGTAATAACAGGTAGGACTGGGTGATAACCCAGTCACTGGGGTTGTGGTAATCAGATAGTCGCTTCATGTTAAATACTGGTAATCAGCTGCATCTGGTGAGACTGGAAGTCGATCCTAACATAGTTGGGAAAAGGCTAGGCAAATGATGATGATTAGGTATGTTGAAACTGTTGTTACTCCCCATCACTTATCCCGAAAGGTTCATTAGAAAAGCAGTGTCAAACAGCATCTGTCTGGCATTAATACTGACCTTTTTGGCGCAGCATTGATCACGTGTGTGTGTGTCGAATGCTGTAATTATATAAACAATTAAAAATCCATTGTGTCTCGTGTGGATCCACGTTCGATACGAAAGGTTAAAGCCGCGGTTACCATGCGCTTTTGTGACCAAAACTAAAAGTCGTAGAACAGTGATGTGACCTATTTCATGTGAAAACTTGACGGGTGTACTTCGCTCCATTGTATGCCAGCTTAGGTCAAATGCTAATTTCTAAGTGTTTCAGCACAATTTGAGTAAAATATTTGAACAAGCATTTTATTAACTTACTTAAATCTTGAAAGGTAAATAACTAAACTGTTCCTCCGAACCGCACGAAAATTTTGTTTCAGTGCGGTTAGTGGAAGTGCTCATGTGCGGTTCGCGGAAGTGCTGTTCAAATCAGTGCTATAAGTGGAATACGTCTCCTAAAAGTTGCATCAGTCAAACATTTAATTGATTGAAACAATTAGCGCTAGCGAGGTCAGTTCTCCTTTCGACGAGAATGAATGAAATGCAGTCGTTCTTTCAACTCCACTAGACCACTACCGAGATTGAGCATTTCCCCGAACCAAGCAAAAATGTTACTTCATCAAAGAGAGTTTTTTTCTTGACTTTTTTTCAATCGCGTATTTTATCCTGTTTCGTGAAAATACTCTTTTTATTTTTATTTATTTATTAATTAACTAAGGACCCGCCCCTGTTTCGCGTTACGACTTGACAAAACATCAAGATTTCTTTAATATATTATTTATTTATTAACTCATCATGACTATCATTACAGAAATTTCCTAATTCAATAGTGTGGCCATAATTACAGTTTTATTATTTACCATAACATATTCTGTACATCGTGTGTGTGTGTAAAAATGTAATACACTTTTAAGCCCATTCAATAAATATGTACAAGTTATTACGCAATTATGAATATTTTGTAAAACGTGTCAATCCCACTAAAGTATACTGTCCTTCACCGTAGGCGCGGGCTTGCGGGCGGCGAGCAATGGGCAGCTCGCCGCCCGGTTAGGACCAGGCCCGGGTCGACGGCGCGTTGTGTTACACGCGCGCCTCAAAGAGATGTCAGCATGAACTGACGGGGTCGGCTAGGGCCGATGCCGCCGGGGCTGCGGGTTGTTCGAAAGAGATACCTTGGCCCTTGGCACAGGCAACTGAAGGAACACGGGTGGGTTTTATTCAGTAAAAGTCTGACACGCCCTTCCGCTCAGCCCAGAGCGGGAGAGGTCATTTGATGATTTCCCACCCAAAAAAAAAGTATACTGTCCTTCAGGATATAGGATATTCCTAGTTTGGAGGGTAGGGGCTTACCCATCTGTAATAGCTATACCCATCTCTTATTGAAACAACACCGATGTTAGCTAGGCTTAGTATTTTGGTAAATAAAATGATTATTTACTTAATTAAAACAAAATTAAAATACTGTCAAAACAACGAGGATCAGATCAGAATGGACATTATTGCAAAACGTCACACTGATAAGAAATTTAATAAATTTTTGAAGTCGACAAATAGACTAAACCCAGGGTCGAGCCTTCCGGTGAGTGCAGGTGACGCTCATGAACCATGCGACATTGCTAGCCTCTTCCAGCGCCATTTCAAGGTGGAGTCGCCACTTGGGCCGGCGGCGCAAGTGCTTGATGCTGAGTGTCAGCAATTCAGCATGGTGACGTTAGTATCAGCTTTACAGCCAAGGATGTAGCTGTCATTATTAAGAAGATGGTTAGAGGTAAATCTCCGGGTCATGATGACCTTAGCATCGAGCACTTGAAGCACGCTAGTGTGCATCTGCTGAGGGTACTGGCAATGCTGTTTAATCTGTGCATCAGCCATAATTACTTACGTGATGATCTCATGAACACGGTGGTAGTACCGATCGGAAAAAATAAAACAGGTGATGTGTCGGATGTATCTAACTATAGGCCTATCTCGCTCGCTACTATTATAGCCAAGGTGCTGGACAGGCTGCTTGACAGAAAACTGGAGAAGCACCATCATATACACGACGCTCAGTTTGGTTTCACGCCTGGTTTGTCGACTGAGAGTACTATCGTCTGTCTCAAGCAGACTGTACAGTACTACACGGCTAGAAATACTCCTGTGTACGCTTGTTACCTAGACCTCTCGAAAGCGTTTGACTTAGTGAATTATGACATGCCGTGGCACAAGCTGCACAGTGAGGCACAGGTGCCGAGTGAGATAGTGTCGATATTTAGGTATTGGTACAGTCACCAGCGGAACAGTGTGAAGTGGGCGGGAGTATATTCCGACGTGTACGGGTTGGATTGCGGTGTGAGGCAGGGGGGGTTAACCTCGCCCCGCTTGTTCAACCTGTATATGAACCAGCTGATCGGCGAGCTCAGCAGTGCTAATGCGAGTTGCTCAATAGGCGGAGTGCCTATTAATAACATCGGCTAGGCGGATGATATGGTGCTGCTGAGAAACACTGACTGCTGCTGACAAAATTTAGCTTTCGCAACTCCCCAACCGACGGGCGGTTGGGGAGTTGCGAAAGCTAAATTTTGTAAATACCGCATCAAATCCGTTGCGTAGTTTAGAAGAATAACGAGATTACTCAGACAAAAGCGATTTAAATTTATCATAATGTAGATTTAGGATCTCCAACAAATTATTTAAATTCACAAGCAATTTCTAATTTATAATATTACTATGCGTTATTTGACAACAATTTGGCTATATTGGTCCCTGACTTTTAATATGACGCAATTTATGTCACAATGTATTTAATACTTTTAGGAAGTACTTAATGAATACTAATTGAATAGAACGCCGTAGTCAGGTACTAATAGGGTCGTTAAGACCTAAAATTTTCATTGTAAATAAATGTTTGTAGGTGATTGGTATTCTAGTTTGAATTTTCTCTCAGTTTCTGCCTTAAGGCTCCGCAAATGTTGCGACACTAGTAGAACAAATTTCTAGGAAGTTTTCGTAGAAATTGTACAACTAGAGTCGCGTTGCACCTGTCTGCGGGGAGCCTTTAGTTTTAGATTAAAGATACAAGTATAAATAAAAAGCTTATAGAAATAGGCAACAGGTCTAAGTGTATAAACAAATCCTCTTTCCTCTCTTTTCGTCTTACAATAAAAATAAAACGTTTGGAAAATTTAGGCTCTAAGAATAGGGGATTTATATATAGGGTTTAAAATGTTAGATAACAGTGAGTGCCTCACAAATCTCTGATACGAAAAATAAACGTTATATTGGTATCAAACGAAATAGAAATACGAATTGGAATACTACATTTCGATAAAAACAGTATAATAAAAAAAAAATAAATCATATAAGCAATGGATTGGTACGAACAAAAAGTCATTCATTGGTATGCATTTTACACAATCGAATACTGAATAATACGTAACGAACCAATTCATGTTACAGATTACTTTTTATATTTTTACTAGCAGATTGGATAAAACCTAATGGATGCTGGTTACCAGTGGTAGGCTAGTGGTTTTGGCCCCGACGTACGAGTTGTAGGTCATGGGTTCAAACCCAGACAGGCGCTTTACTTTGTGTAAATACTTAATTCAACACCACTGCTCTCACAACGGTAACGAAAAACCTCGTAAAGAAACCGGCATGTCCTAGAAATGATTCGAAGACATGTGACATCCACCAACCCGCACTGGGCTCGTGTGGTAGATTACTACCTAATCTCTCTCACAGCCTGTGTCCGAGCAGTGGGGACATTATAGGCTTATTATGTTATGTACACCATAAAAATCACAGATATAATAAAAATTAAGAAATTTTACTTTAACATTTTACTAGAACTATAAACTGCAATACGCATATCATTTGCATCCATTTAAATTCATGCAAAGCTGTTTTAATTTGAAAGCTTTTCCACTTTATTTTTATGCAGGCACTTAGCACAGTAAAAAAAAAAAATTTTTTTGCAAAAAAATACAACTGACTTCCAAAAACGACACTACAAAGTGAAAAATAACTTTTATTTCGGAAGTCGGTGTCGTTGTGTTCGCATTTTCGTTGTTTGCCACTGTTTTTTATTTTTCACTTTTTAGTTGTAATTTTTACCAGAATTTTGGTTTAAAAACCAAACTACTGAACCGTTTTTGATGAAATTTCTATGGGACCATTTGGGAAGAAAAGATTCCCAACAAAAAAAGATTTTTTCAAATCAGTTGGCAAGCGACGGAGTTATGCGCGAACAAACATAAAAAAAAAAATACAAACATCCGAATTGAGAACCTCCTCCTTTTTTAGAAGTCGGTTAAAAATTAGTAAGTTACTCAACGAATAAGTTAGAAAGAAGAATATTAAAGCAAAGTAAAAAACCAGAATGGAGGGTCAATCCCGCCCTTCTACGGAAGGCAGCCCCACTGTATCTGGGGGGGGGCACCGATAGTTTCGTAGGCCGGCAGACCACCGCCGGCTTTCGTCAACCAAGTCTTGCATCGCAAGAAAAGGAGCTCCGGGTTAGCCCGGAGCGACTGTGCGACGCAGACGCACCGCCTGCCGTCATGGACGGCAACAAGAGCCGAGGAGGCTCAAGAAGGAGTGATGCGGGGTCGGAGTCCGACGTCGCATCTGGAGGAGCGAGCTCGGGAGGCTCAGGGAGCCCTTGCCGAGACGAGGAGATGGCCGCTGCAACAAAATGAAAGGCACGAAGCAAGCGGCCAAGGTCATTGGACGGCCAGGGGTCGTCCTCTGACGGGGAGCTGGCCTCAGCTCGAAAAATCCCCACCAGTAGGCGGGGAGGAGCCCGAGAGCGAGGCAAAGGGAGGGGGCTCACAGACCGTGAGGCGGCGGAGCGAATGATCGCAAAGGAGTGCCGCGTGATCGGCCCCCCGATCACGCGGTCGCTTCGGAGCCCTCCAGCGACGAGGCGAGTGAGGCTGGCGGTCCTGAGGCGGACCGCAAGAAGAGGTTTGCGGCGGTCGTGGAGGCCGCGATCCGGGACGTGTCCCTGAAGAAGTTACAAACTTCTAAAAACAGGGCCATAGTCTCGGCAAAGGCCTCCATCATGGCGGCAGCGGAGGAGGCCAACTGCACCGGTCCTTCGGCTGGCGAAGTGGCCGAATTGCGGGCGCAGGTCGCCCGCCTGACGGCTGCCACGGAGCGTCTCCAAGAGGAGAACCGGAGGCTCCGAGCAGACCTGGCCATCCTGAAGGTCCCCGACAAAGGGCGGGCGACACCAGAGACCAGCCAGCCAGCCAGCCAGCCAGCAAGCGAGCCCGTGCCGGTGGAGAGCCAGGTTCTGAACCTGGTTCGGCAGGAACTGGCAGCCTTCCAGGCGCGCTTCACCGCCCTGGAGGGTATGGTCCTGCGCCCGCCCTTAGCGGGTAGGACGGCCCCGGAGCCGAAGGCGGCCTCGTACGCGGCCGCTACCGCCCCTAAACCCGGGCCGTCCGGCCGGGCCCAGGCGCCGGCCAAGCAGGCGTCGGCTGGAGGAGCCGCGGCGCCAGCGAAACCGGCGTCGGCTGGCGGAGCCGCCGCCCCGGCAAAACCGGTGCCTGCCGGCAAACCGGCGAAAAAGAGGAAGGGCAGAGCGGCTGGGGAGGCGAAGGCCCCAGAACCTACGCCTCCCCAAGAGAAATCTCCCACGACCAATGCCGAGTGGCAGGTGGTCGGGGAGAAGAATAAGGCGGCCAAGGCGGCCAGGAAAAAGGCGCAGAGGAGGCGCCGCAAGGAGCGAGCCGAGCGAGGCGGCTAGAAAGATAGTGGAGGGCGGAAGGCTCCTGGTGGGCTGGGTGTCCGCGCAGGTCAAACTGCTGGAGCCCAGACCTCTGAGGTGCTATCGATGCCACGTGGGTCACCACGTGAGCGTCCAGTGCACCTCGGAGGACCGCAGCACTCTTTGCTTCCGCTGCGGCAAGCCCGGACATAAGGCCGGCTTGTGCAACGCCGCGCCGCACTGCACTGCATGTGTGGCTGCTGGCAAGCCGGCCGATCACCGGGCGGGCAGCAAGTCCTGCGCCCCACCCGCCGAAGCCAGGAGGAGAGGCAGGCCCTCCGCCGCCGTCGCCACCACCACCACCGTCGCCGCCTCTGCCACCGCCGCCGCCGCCGCCGCCACCACTGCCGCCGCCGCCGCCGCCGCCGCCGCTGCCGAGGGTCCCTCACAAGGGACCCGGGAGGGGGCTGAAATGGAGGAGTAATGGCTCCGCCTTTACGCCTCCTCCAGGCGAACATCAACCACTGCGCCTGCGCTCAGGACCTGTTGCTCCAGAGCATGGCGCAGTGGTCGATTAATATCGCCGTGGTCGCTGAGCCGTACTTTGTCCCGCCCAGGGATAACTGGGTGGAGGACCTTAACGGCTCAGTGGCCATAATTTCGTCGGCTGCCGCCGGTACCCCGTCCCTCGAAGGTGTCACGAAGGGACAGGGGTGCGTAGTAGCACGGTTTGGAGAGATTGTGGTAGTGGGAGTCTACTTCTCTCCGAGCCGAACTCTCGCCGAGTTCCAGAACTCTTTAACAGAGTTGAGTGTCGTCGTCGCCAGAAGCCATCCTTTCTCCGTGCTAGTGCTCGGGGACTTCAACGCCAAGAATGTGGCCTGGGGTTCCCGTTGCACGGATGTGCGGGGCAGGATGGTGGAGGACTGGGCTCTGGAAACAGGCCTGGTCGCCGTGAATCGGGGTTCTGTCCCTACGTGTGTGCGGATGCGGGGCGAGTCGGTAGTGGACATCACGTTCGCCAGCCCCGCTCTGTCACAGCGTGTCATTGACTGGCGCGTCATGGAGGAGGTGGAGACCTACTCCGACCATCGGTATATCCGATTTGATGTCTCCACCCAGACCTCTAGCGCGCTGGTCCGACAGGCCCCGAGTGGTCCGCGTTGGGCGCTGAAGCAGCTGGACCGGGAGCTCCTCCTGGAAGCCTCGATCGTGCAGGCCTGGGTGTCTTCACCGGACAGGCCTGCTGATATCAACGATGAAGCGGAGTGGTTCCGGGAGGCCATGTCCGAGATATGTGACGTGGCAATGCCCCGAGTCCGGCCAGGATGCGCCCGACGCCGGGTGTACTGGTGGTCGCAGGAAGTGGAGGCGTTGCGCAAGGCGTTGTAACATAATGTACATACTCACAGTTATCTACATTCATTTCTCCAGGTCAGAACAAGCATTCTGTTACCATTAGGCGCTGTTCTGATTATTTCTCACGACACGTTTTATCCATAATCAGTACACAGACACAGCTCCAACTTTAACATGAGTCTACGACGATTTAGTGTCATCCAAGGGTTGGCAATTTCGCCCACATTGATGGATATCATTTTTCCTATAAACACTATACTTCTAACACAAAATAACTATATATTTTATTGTATTTTAGTAATAATATATTTTATTATGACAGCTTTGACAACGACGTTTAATACGTCGCCATGGCAACGTACCTTTCGAATTCTTACCGGCCTGTATCTTTTTATATGCAAACTTATGTATGTACTATGTAAAGAAACCACTGGCCGAATTCTTATCTCAAATTCATATTTTCTATACGATGCTGTTCTACGAGTTTTCTTTAAAGATTCGCCTAAAGCAAGGATCAGTTGGAGGTTCGCCTCTACAGCGAACAGTATAAGGAGCCTGATACTCCAGGGCCACCTATCCTGATACTCCAGGGCCTCTTATCCCGGAAATACCCAGCGTACCTCTCCGCTACGGTACCTGACGGACCCTGCCTACGCCTCCGTCCTCCGTCCTCCGAGAAGAGGGCTACTACATCTATTGGGCCGCGCCTCACCCGAGGGCCGCCTCATCTGAAGGCCGCCTCACCTGAGGGCCGCCTCCTGTCCTCACCTGACGGGCTGACAGCGTCTCCGCCGTGCCTCTCTCTCCTGCTGCTGTGCTGCGACCTGGCCTGTTGCGTGAGCCCTCCTGTCCTCACCTGAAGGGCTGACAGCGTCTCCGCCGTGCCTCTCTCTCCTGCTGCTGTGCTGCGTCCTGGCCTGCTGCGTGGACCCTCCTACGGGTGTCCTCCGTGTCGCTACGCACCAGCATCTGTCCTCACCTGTTCCTGTTCCTCCTGTTTCTGCTCCTGTTCCTGGACCTCCAACTGTGTCTTCACCTCAGCCTCTATCACGCATCGTCATCCTACACCCCACCTCCACATACTACACACCACTCTTCAGACCATCTTCATCTTTTACTTGTAAATATACCTCTAATTGTTTTCAACCTCCCTTTCATTTTACCCCTAGCTTAGCTTTCCTTGTCGCTACACGACAGCGTGCGTTGACGCGCGACACCGGTACACCAGGCACCGCAGGCTCCGCATCCGCCCTCCGGATGCGGAAGCCACAGAGGCGGAGCTGTACGAGGGGTACAGAGCGGCGAAGACCGCCCTCCGAGAGGCTGTCCAGCGGGCCAAGGATGCGGCCCGCGAGGAGATGCTGGAGACTGAACAGAGATCCATGGGGGCGCCCTTACAAAATGGTGCGGAATAAACTCCGCACCTGGGCCCCCCCGCTGACTCAGAGTCTCCGCCCACAGCTGGTGGAGGAGGTGGTGAGCGCTCTGTTCCCTTCGCGGGGGGAGCATACTCCCCCGCCTATGGCTCCGCCACTGGCGGTGCCCGAAGCGGACCACGCGGACGACGACGACGACGACACCCCTGAAGTGACCGGGGTAGATCTGAGAGCGGCGGTAGGCAGGCTGAAGGCCAAAAACACCGCCCCAGGACCCGACGGCTTGCCGGGTAAAGCCTGGGTCCTGGCCTCGACGGCTCTCGGGCCTCGACTGAAAGCGCTCTTAAGCGCATGCATGGAGAGAGGCCAGTTTCCGCTCCGTTGGAAGACGGGGAAGCTGGTCCTCATTCAGAAGCCAGGGCGCCCTGCGGACTCTCCGTCCGCATACCGGCCCATAGTGCTGCTCGACGAGGTCGGCAAGCTCTTCGAGAGAGTAATTGCGGGCCGCCTCGTCGGGCACCTGGTGGGGACTGGGCCGGATCTTGCGGATTGCCAGTTTGGCTTCCGCAAGGGGCGCTCTACGGTGGACGCCATCATGCGCGTGAGAGCCCTCACGACGGGGGACGCGGTGTCCCGGGGTGGGGTGGTCGTGGCGGTGTCACTCGACATCGCCAACGCGTTCAACACCCTGCCCTGGAGCTGCATTGGGGAGGCACTCCGGTATCACCGGGTGCCGACCTACCTCCGTCGAGTAGTCGGGGCGTATCTGACGGACAGAGCCGTCATCTACCCCGGTCACGACGGGAACTGGAACCGGCGAGAGATGTCGTGCGGTGTCCCACAGGGATCGGTTCTGGGGCCGCTCCTGTGGGACATCGGTTACGACTGGGTGCTGCGGGCCGACCTCCCTGAAGGCGTCAGCGTAGTTTGCTACGCTGACGACACGCTGGTCCTGGCGCAGGGGAGGTCGCATCAGGCGGCGGCCGACGCGATGACACGCGGGGTTGCGATAGTCGTGGAAAGGATCCGGCGGTTGGGTCTCGAGGTGGCATTGCACAAGTCCGAGGCCATGTCCTTTCATGGGCCTCGGTACGGGCCACCTCCGGGATCCCAACTAGTGGTAGGAGGGGTTCACATCGGCGTCGAGACCACGATGAGGTACCTGGGTCTCGTCCTCGACAGCCGATGGAACTTCGTCGAGCACTTCCGACGTTTGGCCCCCAAACTGGAACGGGCCGGGGCCGCCCTAAAGCGGCTCTTGCCCAACCTAAAGGGGCCAAACGCCTCCTGCCGGAGGCTTTACGCGGGGGTCGTGCGGTCCATGGCCCTATATGGGGCCCCGGTATGGGCGCGTTCACTGCGGCTGCGAGCCGCACACTACCTGAACGCGCCCCAAAAGGTGGTAGCCATAAGGCCAATCCGGGGCTACCGCACGATCTCGGGCGAGGCAGCAAGCCTCCTTGCCGGACTGCCGCCATGGGATCTGGAGGCGATAGTGCTCGCGCGCCTGTATGATTGGCGCGCGGAGGCACTACGCCGGGGGGAAACTCCGCATCCGCGGCAAACCGCGGCGGAGCGGACGAACCTCCGGCGCGATCTCATGGTGGCATGGAAGTAGCGACTATCGCAACCCAGCGCAGGGCACGCCACGATAGCGGCGGTAAGACCCCTCTTTGAGGAGTGGCTAGAGAGACGTCACGGCGTTCTCACCTACCGTCTGACCCAGGTCCTCTCCGGACACGGATGTTTCGGGAGGTTCCTGCACATAATCAGGCGGGAGGAGACGCCCGGGTGTCACCACTGTCAGGATTGCCCAGAGGACACGGTGGAGCATACGGTGGAGGTCTGCCCTGCTTGGGCAGAGCACCGCCGTGTCCTCGTAGAGGCGATCGGCAGCGGCGGCGACCTCTCGCGTCCGGCCCTGGTTCAAGCCATGGTCCGGGGCGAGAGGGAGTGGGAGGCAGTCACCTCCTTCTGCGAAGCAGTCATGCTAGCGAAGGAGGTGGCGGGGTGGGCGAGAGAACGCGACTTGCGCACCTCACGCCTCAGCCGCCGCGGGAGACGCTCCGGGCGTCGGGAGCCGCGTGACGACTCCCGGCCACCGTAGGCGCGGGCCTGCGGGCGGTGAGTAATGGGTAACTCACCGTCCGATCAGGACCAGGCCCGTGCCGGACGGCGTGTTGTGTTCCACGCGCGCCTCAAAGAGATGTCAGCATGAGTGACGGGGCCCCATAGGGCCGTAGCCTGCCAGGGTAGCGGGATTGTCCGAAAGGGTTACCGCTGCCCTGGAACATAAAGGGCTAAGGAAGGAACACGGGTGGGTTTTAGTCAGTAAGAGTCTGACACTCCCTCCTGCTCCACCCAGAGCGGGAGGAGTCATTTGATGATTTCCAATCCTCAAAAAAAAAAAAAAAGGCAGTAAGCCCACCTCTGTACATTTGTAAAGTAGTTTTTAATGTATTAAATAAATAAATAAGATTCAGAATAAAATAAAAATCTAGAACAGCATCAGCCTTCTGACAAGCACTGCAGGCTCTGAAGTATATTCATCTTTATCAGATATTAACATTTTTTACTTTAAAAGAACATCCAGTTTTAGAAAAAGTGTAAAATATGACAAGGTCAATGAATGACAACTTGGCAAAAACAAGAAGACAGCGTTCACAGACACCAGAGGGTACTCTCTAAGAACGAAATCTGTAGTTACGGCCGAAGTTACGGGTGTTTCCTAACCTGTATAAAAAGGAAAGAAAGAAAACTTTTTTATTTGGGACACACACAGGAAATTAAAAAATTAAAGAAGGAGCATTTAAAACTAATAAAGTGACCCTAAAAACAAACAAAAAAAAAAGTAACCACTACTATGTCAACTATGGAAATAAGATTAGTTTGGGTCCCAAATTAAGAATGATTGATCCCGAAATGTTTTTTCCCGTCCGAAAACGTTAATTAATAGGTAGAGTTTATTTCGTTATACGAGTATCGACCTACATTCGGAAGGGCCCGTTTCGTCGTTGTCGGACTTAGGGCCAATCCCAATAACCTATTTTCAGTTAAAGTTGTTAGAAACGAGATATCCCAAGGGTGATCTCATGATAAGGAAACCAGAGTCTAATGATGGCATCCCAGAGAAATCGAGGGGAACATTGTAAAATCGTAGGGGCGGGCGACTAATGCGTTTGTTAATTTTTTCATTAAGTATTTTAAAGCACTACAATTTAATGAAGGTCTGGAGTCGATCTGATGATGGAGCCGAAAGACAGTCGGGGGACTCCTCAACGATTTACTGCAGTTACCTTGTGTTTGGGCTTGATTCATTTGTATTGATGAGAAATTTGCACCCATATGGGTTATAAGTGCCATTACAGGTCTGATTATGGAGACCATAGATAGTTGAGGGAATTCCTCAACGATTTACAGCAGTTACCTTTGTTGGGCTTACTTCATACGGTTCAATATGCCAAAATGTTCAATTCGTACAAAAATAATACTTAATTAAGATTGTAGTTTTTAACCGACTTCTAAAAAAGGGGGAGGTTCTCAATTCGGAGGTTTATACATATTTTTTTATGTATGTTCGGGCATAACTCCATCATATATAGACCGATTTGCAAAATTCTTTTTTTGTTCGAAAGACGTTTTGCCGAAATGGTCCTATTTAAATTACTTAAAGATCTGATGTTTAGTTTCGGAGACAGACAACGGAACTCTTCAATAAATGCCAGAAAATCAACCGCGATTGCCGCTATCGCTTATGTATGCATTATTTACTGCTGCGTTAAATGTCCAGGGATATTATTATAAATTATATTTACGCAATCACACAACATAACATCACGCATGTACCCTCGAAAGGGGTACGCAAATGTGTTAAGTATACCACGGTACACCCTCATTTCTGTCAAAGTTGTTATTGGGGTACCTTTAATCTTGCAAGTACTAAGAATTTGTGTGGGGTGGGTACAACTAAATGGCAAAAATAAAAACTTTTAAACAAAAAAAAAACAACCGACTTCCAAAAAAACACACAACGAAGTGAAAATCAACTTTGATTTCGGAAGTCGGTGTCAAAAAAGGAAAATGCGGACCTAATGACACCGACTTCCAAGATCAAAGTTTTTTTTTCACTTTGTAGGGTTTTTTTTTGGAACTCGGTTGTTTTTTTTTTATTTAAAAAAGTGTTTTTATCCCGTTTTATATTCCTACGGAATCGACACTTATGCAGGTGATACCGCGCGCGCTGCTAAACCTACTAATATTATAATATTATAAACATGAAAGTTTGTATGGATGGATGGATAGATGTTTGTTACTCTTTCACGCAAAAACTACAGAACGGATTTTGATGAAACTACAGTAATATAGTTTATACATCAGAATAACACAGAGTTCTTTATAACCCGATATTCCCACTAAATCAATATTTATGCGGGTGAAACTGCGGGGCGCTGCTAGTACGCTATAAGAAAGCCCGCTTGGTGTAAACACGATCTAAGAGCTGAACTTAATAAAAACATTTTGTCAATATACTTATTATATGAACTGGTTTCGATATGACCGAAATAGTTTCAACTCATTAAATCCGCTGTTATTTCAATGAGTGTTATGTTTGGTAATGGATTAAAGGATAAAATAACAGAAACAGAGGGTAGAATGACGTTTTAGTTATAATAAATGGTTATTAGTTAATCTTAACGCTGCAGATGGCAGCAGTAAAACAATTTCTTTTAAAAACTTGGCGCATTCGGTTCGGCTTTTAGCTAACTAAATATCTATTAATAACGAAAAAAATAGGTAAGTAATTCAGTACTACGGTCAAGTGTGTCTATACTTAACCTAAATATTTTTTTTTCCATAATGTTATTTATTTAGGAAGCCGACCCCAACATAGTTGGGAAAAAGGCTCGGCAGATGATGATGATGAATGTTATTTATTTAGAATCTAAAATAGGTACTTAACAGAAATATTTGGTACCCTTAGGCAAATAATTATTCGATAAAATATTCCAATTAATATTTTTTCATAATGTTATGTAGAATCTTTTAAGTAGATAGGGAGGGTACTTATCAAAAATGATTAAGCTTTGGAGGCATGAGGAACAGGGTGTAAAGTTCACCCAACCTCCATAGAAAAGGGAGGATCCTCCGACCAGACGGGTGTTGTGTCTGGCGGGCAATTGCCCAACGATTGATGTTGGGAAATTGTATCTATGCTAAGTGCGCGGTAAACTCTGCTTGCGAGATGCAGGATTTGCGTGACAGGGTGTAAAGTTCACTCAACCTCCATGGAAAAGGGAGGATCCTCCGACCAGACGGGTGTTGTGTCTGGCGGGCAATTGCCCAACGATTGATGTTGGGAAATTGTATCTACGCTAAGTGCGCGGTAAACTCTGCTTGCGAGATGCAGGATTTGCCTGACGTCAGTATGACGCGTTGTTCGCATGTGGCGTTGTAGATACCGCTACAAAGCAAATAATAATTCGATAAATATTTATAATTGTATTTACTATTATTAAGTTTTTTTTTTTTCACAACTTTGACATACACTAACTTTGGACTAGACCACTACTCGAGAAACTGACGCTAGGCCAATTACCAATTCACCAATTAGAAACATTCAAAATCTAGTCGCAATCTCATCTCAGCGACAATCAATGTCAAAAATGTAGGGAAATTAGAGGTATTTATGACAGATTGAGACTGAGATCAGACTGTGAATGTTTTTACAATTACGAGAATTGCCGCTCTGATCTCTTACGCTTTGATTTAACAGGAAAGTGATTTCGTCATATTATGTCGGCCGTCATGAAAATCTGTCATTTACGAGTATACCAATATCTGACATTAAGTCAAACCCTACTGCTGAGCTTATTATTCTCAGTTGTAATGGCTAGGGCTTTGCAGGTAGACTGCGCAGGCCAAATTAGGTTTAAGAAAAGAAACACTTAGCCAAGGTTCATAGGTATAATCTTTTAATTGGTTACATAGATAGTAGAAGTTGTAGAAGACTAGGTCGCGGGTAAGGACACACTGTCTTTCTGAGCACAAGCACACTTGTGAGGTTGGAAAGGTACCGTCCTTGGGTCTCCGGGATGCAGAAACTCAGGCCCGGGAACAGGCTTGCTAGTACGACTTCAGGAAGCCGGTCAGACCTCAGTAGGCCGCAGATCGTGGCGCGTCAGCAGACCACCGGTAGCGCGCGGATAGGTGTGTGTGCAGCGCACAGTATAGCTACACATGCAGTACGCAGTTCAGCTACGCGTGCAGCGCGCAGTAGGTAGGTGAGCGCACATTATAGCTACGCATGCAGTGCGCAGTTCAGCTAGGCGTGTAGCACGCAGTAGGTGAACTGCCCTGTCCTCAGCCTGGACGTAGAATCCGGTACGGAAGCTTAACACATCGCAGCGGTTTACAGCAGAGAGTTTGCAAAAACATGCGTGTCACAATGACAGATTTAATGCGAGGTTATGTATGTGACACGCGAGCATAAAACACAAGATAACAATGATCTTAGCAGCTGGCTTGCTATATAGCTTATAATACACAGAGAAGCCTTGCACATGCCAGATGCAGCAGTAATACACACATATTTCCGTCTCCTATGCACTGGATAACCTACAGCCGCGTGGCCTGTCATTGACAACCGCGCAAATACAACATTGGTAACAACATGTTTAATTACAACATTGGTAGACAGTTATTTACAACGGCTATCCAGTGCAGAGGGTCTGGTATAATTACCAAATTAATGAGGACCTCACCCTGTATCTTGAGGATCAGGGAATCACTCCTGCTAAGCAAGCGGATGTTAAAATGACAGAGTGTTCTTAGTAAATTAGTGTTGTGCCATAATTCCAGTGATGTGACTTACAACTTACTAATTATCAGTCGACTATTGGCCGTTGAGACCCTCAGAACGCTACACAGTACGCACACTTTTTCGCATGACTAAGTACGGTGAGAGCAAATCTAGTGATTTAAATCTTTGTAGTTTGACTTTACGATGTCAAAAACGCTCTCTAGGAAAACACACCAACTTACTTTTATAAACAACTTTTCAATGACGTCATTCATCGGTGAATTGCGGAAGCAATGTAAAAAGGAAAAGCTATTTTTGGTATGATTTTCAGCCCGTATAGAATTACTTTTCCAAAGTAACGCAACCGTACCTATTATAAAAATCTATTTTGGGTAACAATGTGTTGGTTTCTTTCTCTTTTTGAATGATGTCTGCCGTAGGTTTTCTTTCTTAGAAGTTCTTTGATCTAAGATATATATTTTCATCCTACTCCTACTAATAATATTATAAACGTGGAAGTTTGTATGGATGGATGGATATTTGTTACTCTTTCACTCAAAACCTACAGATCGGATTTTGATGAAATTTGGCACACAGTTGGTTTATAACCAGGATTAACATTATCATCATCTGCCTAGCCTTTTCCCAACTATGTTGGGGTCGGCTTCCAGTCTAACCGGATGCAGCTGAATACCAGTATTTTACATGGAGCGACTGCCTATCTGACCTCCACAACCCAGTTACTGGGTAATACGATACCCCTTGGTAAGACTAGTTGTCAGACTTTCGGGCTTCTGACTATAACCAGGATTAACATATAGGATACTTTTATCCCGATATTCCCACGGGATCGAAATTTATGCGGGTGAAACCGCGGGGCGCAGCTAGTATTTGATAAAACTAACAACTAAAAGGTCCGATAGAGTGGATGTTTGGCGGTCCTGACTGTACCTAAAAAACCGGACAAGTGCGAGTCGGACTCGCGCACCGAGGGTACGTACAAATTTGTAGGTATGTATCTAAAAATTTACGGTTTTCGCAATTTTTCCTTTATCTTACATTTTCCTTTATCTATAAGACGTTGCTTTGTACCAAATTTCAAGATTCTGAGTTCACGGGAAGTACCCTGAGGTTTTGATTCCCTTGCGAGAGTCGAAAATGTGCGGAAATTTGCGGCATAAACGGCTGTATCTTTTGATTGTATTGGCTTAGAAGTTTGATTTTTTCACAACTCCAAGGGTCAGTAGACCTGAGTATTTGATATAAATTCCAGCTTGATACCTCCACGCGTTCCTGACAAAAAGGGTCTTAACAGACAGACAGACGGACGGACGGACGGACAACAAAGTGATCCTATAAGGGTTCCGTTTTTTCCTTTCGAGGTACGGAACCCTAAAACAGTACAAATATGTTTGCATAAGGTCCGAATGCTTAATACCTTAGTAAACAATGCTAAATAAGGACAACACTGGCATAAAGAATAATATCTATTTGGATAAGTAGTAGATTCTCTGATCAAAGGATATCACAAGAGCAAAAATATCCTCCTAAGAAGAGCAACCAATTAGGTATCTGTAATTTAATTATCTCAGTAAGAGCCACTCACAGACGGTCTCGTTTATCAAATCTATCTATCTACACAGGATGACTTGTAATTTGACGTACTCCTTCCAGGACGTTATAGACTGAAACATTTTCAGCAATTAAGCACCCCAAAGCCTACAGCAAACAATTTTTATATATTTTGAAAATTTCCCAGAATTCGTCACTAAATATCACTTTTCTCTAAACTCTCTAATTTAATGGCTTTATTGCTATTCCATTAGGTAGGTACTGATACTTAAACACACCTTTTGATGTAACCAATTTTTCTAAAACATCAAACAGTTAAAAGGTAACGGAAGAAGTTTATTTAACACTAGCTTCTGCCCGCGGCTTCGCCCGCGTGGATGTCGGAAATTATTCCACGGGAACGTGCTAACAGGATAAAATGTATGTGCCCCAGGATGCCATCTATCTCGCGGGCCCTTTGTGGCTAATTACAATAGAAAACCAATTGTGTCTCATTAATGGTGATTAAGAGGGTACCTATATGATATCTTTACCGAAGTACCTACCTAATTAAAAAAATAAATAAACTCAATAATAGAAAATGAAATACCTACCTACCTAAATAAACCTATTTATGATGATAACTAATCTAAACTCAATCATCATCTGCCTAGCCTTTTCCCAACTATGTTGGGGTCGGCTTCCAGTCTAACCGGATGCAGCTGAATACCAGTATTTTACATGGAGCGACTGCCTATCTGACCTCCACAACCCAGTTACTGGGTAATACGATACCCTTGGTACGACTGGTTGTCAGACTTTCGAGCTTCTGACTACCCGTAACGACTGTCAAAGATCCACGAATGACAGCCGGGACCAACGGCTTAACGTGCTTTCCGAGGCATGGAGGTGTCTCGGTATGTAAAGATGGTCACCCATCCACAGACTGACCGCGGCAAGCGTAGCTTAACCTGACCGATCGACCTGTGCGGCTGTTATTATTTAGCCACGGGCCCCTCTCAATCTAAACTCAATAAATAAGCAAAATCTCTAAAAACTTATATCTATACGAATGACTAATCCTACCTAACAGTATTATAAAATAACCTACGGTCACTACGTACACTATCAAATATACTACCTATACTTTAAAATTAAAATCTATACCTACGACTTATATAAAACTAAACCTAAATAACTGTAAAAACTAAAAGGAATAAAAATGAACTCCACTGCGGGTGACCTAACCTACGACAAACTTATTATTTGCGGTTGGTACAGTAATCGGGTCTAGAGATCGAACCGCAAAATTAAGTTTGTTTTTTATTGTATATACTTTTCCGGGATAAAAAGTACCCAGTGTGGTGCCCAGGATATTAAAGAATAATTATACCAAGTTTCATCGTAATCGAACCGGTAGTTTTTGCGTGATGCCTGAACAAACAGACAGACAGACAGACAGACCGACAGACAGACAGACAAAAATTTTTTTAATCACATTTTTGGGTTCGTTGTCGGTCTAGTAACACCCCCTGCCATTTATTTTTTTGATATTTTCAATGTACAGAATTTTCACTTCTACAGATTTATTATAAGTATAGACATAGATATAGATTTTTAAACACTCATGAACTTTGACATCAGTTATCTCAAAATTTTACTAAAGCATTAAGTGTACAAATTATTATGGAAGACATCTCTATTTAACCAGCTATCTAATGAAAAAACAAACATTTTCTGAATATTATGTAGGATTGTTCATGCAACAGTCGATAATGCTGGCAAAGGTCGAATTCGCAAATTGTTGAAATATAAAAAAACATTGTGATAATCATAAATCTATATACTTATATAAAAATGAATCACCTAAATGTATGTACGCGCATAACTTCCGATCGACTGCACCAAATTAGATATTTTTTTTTTTTGTGTTTTTATTGTCAGGACAAGGTTTGTATATACCCGAATTGGACCCGGTAGGTGGCGCTGCTTTTTCGGGCAGGACGACGTTTGCTGGGTCCGCTAGTAATAAATATAAATGTATAATCCATTAGCAACTTGCCCTGAAATACAGTCTTGTATAATCTGAGGTGCCGTACTGCAGGCCCGACCCAGTTCTCGAAAATGGAAATATCACATTGTACTGGGATCGATTCATCATCACTGACAGGACTATTGTTGCCAAATAAGCCTGATATAGTGGTGGTGGATCGATTACAGCGGCGCGCAATGATTGTTGACATAACCGTCCCGCATGATGAGAACCTCATGAAAGCCAAGAAAGATAAACAAATCAAGTATCTTTGACTTGGCTCGCGAGGTTGTCGACATGTGGGATGTGGACTCTGTGACGTGTGTCGTGACAGTTTTGTTTATAAAAATAATTAAAAATGTAATTTATAAGTATTTAAATGAAATAAAGCGATATTATGTATAACCCTAAGAAAATATATAATGTGCTCTTGCTCATCTATCTTTAAAGGGTGTATGTAATTTGAGCATTACTCACTGTGATAGATATTATATCGACGTTTGTATTGTTCGAAACGAAGTGCTTAATGTGTCAGCACATTTCCAAAGGGATTTGAAAGTGTCTGTGAAAATATATTGGAAATTATCATTGGTCCGTATTGGGCGCGGCTGGGCCATCTGGCCACTGTCACAGGCACATTTTTTTCGAAGCTTTGTGACGCATAAAATTGGAATGAATCGGCGAAGCGAGAGAAATAGGAATTAGCGGTTAGCGTTAACTAAAAAGGTTCAAAGTCTAGTCGCAATCTCGTCTCAGTGACAATCAATGTCAAAAACTTGTCTAGATTTATTTTTGACAGATTGAAACTGAGATATTATCAGACTGAGAACTTTCTTAAAATACGGGAATTGCCTCTCTGAAATTGGATCAAAATCAAAATCAAAAGTCATTTATTCAAATTAGGCTGAGAATCAGCACTTTTCGAACGTCAAAATTACAAAAGACAGTCCCCCAATAACGCCCGCCCTTCACCGCTTCCTAGTGCTATCGCTGGGAAGAAAAAGTGGCGCAACAAACTCCCCAGCAACACAGCTGTCTGTTCAGTTAGAAAATACTTGATACTTGATTGTATACAATACTAGGCGTTAAGTAATTAACATTACAAGGCACAGAACATAAAATTAAATTACTTGCAATATGTCAGCTAGCCACGCCAATATTCAAACAAATATAATAAATACGTACTCAAGCTGAAAAATAATTAATTAAAATGTAAATAAAAACTTACTACCTAAATAAAAGCCTCCAGGCTACTGCTACGATACGGATGAGATACTAAGCTCTCGGATTTCATAAATTATTGGTTTCTAAGTGATAGTATAGATACCTAAACCAACAAATCCTCATACAAAGTTGTTCACATACATACAACAACCATATATCTATGTAGGTACTCGTAGGTTGTTAATGACAACGAAACATATTAGTCGATTGGGCTGGAAACATGAACCAATATATCTTTCAAACAAAAAATCCACCTGACTATTTGCGAATATTGGACCCAACTGAGTGAGCGTGGATGTAAAAAACTTTTTTTTTCCTTAAGTTTCTGCCGGAGGCTTTATTCCGACTCGCACTTGGCGGGTTTTTTATTTTCAATCTTTATTTTTATAATTATGCGGACTCCTACGTTTTATTTTAAACCCAACACGTTTTAGTGCAAAACCAAACAAAACTTTAAACCTGGTTAAGTGATAAATATAATAATAAAACGACAAAACTTTGTTTTTTATCGCGATATTCATTAACATTAGAAAAATAAAAATCTAGTTTCTTAATTACAATAAGCTAAAAATAATTATCATACCTATGTTTCTGATAATAATACCACGAAACAAACGTTTGAATTTAATTACTTACTATAGCAAAAACAGAGCAACAGTATTCTTTTATTTGTTCAATGTATTTGTATGCATTGGTAGGTACTTAATTTATTCGATATGAAGCAAACATAATTTTGCATAAAATATCGTAGTCGTTGTTTATAATTACGTATTCATCAAAAACTTCCTCGCATACTTACATATCTAAGTGGGCGAAATTATTATATTAATTCCAGATAATTCATTCAATAATGAACAGTGGGGGCTTAGTGGTAATGGCTGCGACTTACGAGTTTGTAGGTCGTGGGCTTAAACCCAGACAGGCGCTTTACTTTGTGCAAATAATTCATCACCATCTAAACCGGTGAAGGAAAACGTCGTGAGGAAACCGGCATATCCTAGAATCCAAAACTTCGAAGATATGTGACATCTACCAAGCCGCATTGGGCCCGCGTGGTAGTTCACGGCGCACTTCCTCTCACAAATAGGAGGCCTATGTCCCAGCAGCGGGAACTTGCTATAATTCATTATATGAAAGTTTGACATGGGTCTAATTAATTTCACAGAAACCACAGGAGCAGGTATATTTCACAAAGTTTTTCAAAAACGACTGTGAATACATCAACGAATTCAATATTAACCTAATAAACGTCCTTTCGTTAACTTTATTTTTGAAAAAGCAGCCACAAAACTTTTCTTATTTGTCGAAAGCCAACCTGCTTTTGAACTCCTGCGGGAAAATTACGAATCATCAGCCTACTCCACAAAAGCGAAGGGAAAGTGTTGAACTTTGGAATAGTTTAGAAATGTCCAGAAAGGTGAGTTCTCAAGTGGAAGTAAGTACCGTAAAAGTTAGGACGAGGGATGTTCCACTTCTACATAGATCGGTTAACGCCCGAAAAGAAGTATTATAATACCTGCGAGGAAATTGTGTAATACACTATCAGTAGCAAAGGGTTTCATTTTGACAGTTCAACAACATTCATTGCGCTATTTACTTGGATAAGCAGACAAATTTTTTGAACATATGAAACAATGGATTAACAATATCTTTCAAAACGATTCAGATTGCGATTGGTAGTGTGTTACGCAATTAGCGTGCTGTTGTGTGTTTTCGAAAGTTCCTGTAAGTAAATGATTTCAATAAAAAGTATATTTCATTTAGGCTTAGGTAGTTAAATATAATATTTAGGGTGACTGGTGGACCAATACTACTGACATAATACAACTTTCCCAAAGAAACTATTTTTTTTTTAATTCACCAAACGGATGACCCCAATTACCCCAATAGAATATTAAGTACCTTACTAGAATAATACATCATCAGCTGTAATTTAATTTAGCATTTTATTTATTTAAAATATTGAAACTAAAAAAAAAAAATTAGTAAGTAATCCCAAACAAATAAATCTATTCAACTTTTACACTGCATTATTCTTTTTCGTTCATCTAACAACCGTAGATAGAGACCCCGCGCGCGGTTCTATTAGGGTAATTGGGGTCATGCGCTTGGTAAATAAAACAAATCGTTTTTTTGGTGTAGTTGTTTGATAAGATGAGTACAATCATGTCTTAAAGTATCGGTCACTAATTACCAGTCACTCTATACATAGCGCACATGTTAATGTGAGTTGTCATTGGCCTTGACATCAAGCAATAGACAAAAGTGTCAACATTTTTTTTTATGCTTGACTACGAGTCTTTTAACTATGTGTATCTTATGTTTTTTTTTATTATTACTTTTTATTTCTAACTGTGCATTTTGTTTGTGCAGAAATAAATATTTTTCTTTCTTTCTTTTCTTTTATGTCTATCTATTTTTCTAACTAGCCTGTTTTACTCACTGCAGGGCAAAGGCCTCCTTTTCCACACAATTCTGTCTTTTGCGAGTGCTGGCCAGTCCCTACGGTAGGAGTCAAGCTCAGCGCACATGTGCCGATCATAAATAACAGACGCACGGTTCGATCGATCAGGTTTACTATCGATCGAACCGTGCAATATGTTATTAGTTAACGAGAGACTGAATAATATTATATGTAGTAGCTTGTAATGTTATTGAATTTTATTGTTAATGTTTTTTTTTTTTTCTAAGATTTATTGTATTATGAATGTGTTAGTTTTATAATTTTAATGATTTCAAACACAATGTGAATTATTCCTGAATAAATTGAATTGAAGCGGTTGGTCCCGACTGTTATTCGTAGATCTTTGACAGTCGTTACGGGTCCTCAGAAGCCCGAAATTCTGACAACCAGGCTTACCAAGGGGTATCGTATTACCCAATAAGTGGGTTGTGGAGGTCAGGTAGGCAGTCGGTCCATGTAAAATACTGGTATTCAGCTGCATCCAGTTAGACTGGAAGCCGACCCCAACATAGTTGGGGAAAGGCTAGCAGATGATGATTTTAATCACATTATAACGAAAAATCAATTGTGTAGATTTGTACGAAAAACTAATTTACACTTAAGTAGATTGAAAGACTTAAAAGTGGACAGAAGGTATACAAAAACTTGTATATGGAAATTTAAAAAAATAATCTGTTGTATCTGTGTCCCTATCTAGTACCTACATAAGATAATTATAGATTTGCCGTAACGTTGTATGGTGTTGGGTCACTAAAGTGATGGATTAAAGGTAATCGAATGGAGCTGACATGAGAATGTATTGATGTGTTCTGTGACGAGAATAGACACATCCATTCTCGTCACACGACACATCCCTGGCTTATTAATCGATTCGCAAGAATTTAGTCGGCCAAAATGGGCGAATCGTCACTTTTATATAATATTATTTATTCTATAGGCACTCGTACGAAGTTAATTTATTTGTGGGTGAATCGACAACTCCAGAAATAATGTACGAGTATTAGGCAATTGGCACCTTTTGAATTTTATGCAATAAAGTATAGAAAAGGGGCCACTAGCGCACAGTAGTGATAAGAGTTATTATTATATTATAAAAACTGCGTATTTTTTTGGTTCGTGCGTGTCGCCTATAGAAAAATTTAAATTATTTTAAAAGTGACTATTCGCCTGTTTCGGGCGAGTAAAGTCGTGCGGAACGACTAATACATCACGAATGTATTTGTGTATGTAAGGGATACTTTGAAAGTGTATTCACAAATTAAGTAACACCTTAAATAATTGTCCTTACCTTCAAATCACAAATATCATTCTTTGATTTTTGTATGACAATGGCTATAACACGGCTATATAACGGTAAACCTATGGGTTCGAAAATACAATGTTCGTAGCAACATAACATTTCATTCAAAAATAAAGGAGTAAATCGCTTAAGAATAAAGCCAAGAGTATACATACTTATGCTCGTGACTGTACACCGAACGGTGACAACATATGACATCCATCGCAATGGCTTTGTTTCCCTTTCCTGAAATGAATATTCTGTTTTCCGCTTGCCTCTCAACTACGGAAATATCCTTCAGGCCTTTAATTGGGCCACTACGTTTTACCTGTACACTTTGAATAGTTTAAACAAAATCGATCGCGACAAACAGAGATAGACGAAAATCATACCATGAATGTTCTATTTACCAGCTCTACGGCATTTATTTTTGAAATGTCGCAGCATTATGCTGAAATAGGAGCTTTTTTGACCTCGCACAGGTCTTTTTTTTTGGTTTATGTATTTTGTTGGTTGTTTTTAATGTAACTTTGTTCATTTTAAATGCTGCTTTTTTACTATTACTATTTTTTTCTTTCTTTATTTATTTTGCTAATCATAGCACGGAATGTGCCGAAAATGTCGGCGGTTATTACCCTATTCTTACTAAATGTAATTAAAATAGTTGAATGAAATTGTTTACGCAATTCTGCAACCTCAGCTATTAACACAACGTATTATAAACGCCGCATAAATTAGTCCATAGGTTACTAAAACTTTGCATAAGCAATTACTTAAAAAAATGGCTCGTTTAGTGCAAGCGTAGGTACATTTTTTAAATGATTGAACAAATGCGTGTTTATTTCATGTTTAACGTAATCTAAGCAAATACCATACAATATCAGATCTGAGAACTCTACCAAAATCAAAAGTAATTTAATCAAATCAGGCTGAGATTGAGAACCAGCACCCTAATTGCGTGACACACGATCAATCGGAATCGGTTTCATTTTGACAGTTCAACAACATTCATTGCGTTATTTACGTGTTGAGCAGACAAATTTTTCGAACTTATGAAGCAATGGATTAGCAATTTGCTTCAAAATGATTCAGGTACTTTTTGAACCTCAAAATGATGTAGGTACATAAGACAGTCCTTCGAAACACCCGCCCCTTACCATCGTATTTCTTCCCCCTTTGTTTCATTATACTCTAGGGTGTAAATACTTATCTAAACGAATATATTGTTATTATTATTAATATTAGAAAAGATTAGATTTTTTGTATGTTTGTTTGTTACGCTTTCACGCTAAAACCACTGAACAAAGGAGATCAGACATATTGGGACAAAATCCGAAATGGCCGACTAACCAAAAATAATGTGTTACCCTGGTCGGGGAAGTCTTCCTTATCATTTTTTACTATGGCGCCGAATCTCTACGACCATTCCTTCAGCTATTTTTTAAAGTTGAAAAATCAAATTGTGTACAATTAAAACACCTGATTTTAGAACAAAATATGCAAAAAAATAATTAAGTATAGGAACAATGGCAGAGGTTTTTTGTCATAGTAGGTAATACTTGTTTAAGGTCACCTTTCATTTATTTTCGCCAATCGGTAGTTTTATATTTTATTAAAATGTATAAAACTAGATTTTTATACATTTTACTTTTATAGACCTTGGATTGTGGCCTTGTGGGCCCAACTTTGTATGAAACGTGACTGGTCTCCTTGGCACATAGGTAGACCATGACCTGGATAGGGAGGATACTTTTTATCCGGATATTCCAACGAGATCAAGACTTACGCGGGTAAAATCGCGGGACGCAGCTAGTGATACATATAAGGTATACGTGTTATGTGTGAGTAGATCCCGCAGAATATCAGCGTCCGGTGCATTTGCCTGACACATGCTCAGCTGAACTTTGGACTCTCATTTGGTGCAACCTTGAGACGCACTCCGCACTTTTTACATCCATTATTTTGATTTAAAGTGTCATTTGTCTTCATAGTGTCACTTAATTTCTTTTAGTATGTTTATTTTTTTATTTTTTGTATGTTGGCACCTTCTTTTTATATAAACATAATTCTTGGAGTTTGTTAGCATTTAATTGTGCTTTTGTGTGTTGTGCTGCCTTTTGTGTGCACTAAATAAATAGTTTATCTATCTAGATACATCTATATTAACGATATCCAGGTTATATTTAGAGGTCCTAAACATAACCTGGACATCGTTAATAGCAGTGGTCGACCAACTCCGATAACCGAGAGGCAATCTGTAATGTAATCTGTCGCTTTTGTGGATTGGTTTGCATCGATCGTAGCTTTCTATCTAATCCTATATTTGTCAGGGACTTGTGGCTAAATGATAACAACCGCACGGATCGATAAAAGGTTAAGCTACTCTTGCCGCGGTCGCTTCGTGGATGGGTGATCATCTACGGTAGCCTTTGGTCCCAGCTGTCATTCGCAGATCTTTGACAGTCGTTACGGGTAGTCAGAAGCCCAAAAGTCTTACCAAGGGTTATCGTGTTACTCAGAAACTCCATGAACATTCTTTTGAATTACACTGTGGAGACGACAACATGACAATACCTGCAAATACCGGGAATAGTAATGCATAGGAGTATTTTGAACCTGCCAAATAAATCCTAACTTTTTGTTTTAAACTAGCTAGCTATACTTAGTGACTAAAAAGTGTTTACATTTAATTGTTACAAAAATATGAGTTATGTAGCGTTGGTATTCTGTGATCACCTGTCCTGTGATGTCAACAAAATTTCAGTTGGTTACATTAATAAAGCACAGTAACTCAGTAGTAGTTCAAAAATTACACCTAAAAACAAAGTTAGGTACTACACTCATCTCGAATTCACATCCGCAGCGCTACGCCGAAGTTAATTGAAACGGTTGGATACAGATAGTGGCATGTACTTCGGAATTTATCCTCAGCTAACGAACACTAAGTCCTTTTGGCTTTCGCATTCATTTTACCTCTGACAGCAACCCTAGCAACAACATTATTGTAACGAGAATGAAGATCACTTTAATTTTAACAATGATGCAAAAACAGAGGTAAAATAATTGTGAAAGCACAGCCGGTCTATTCTGTAAAGATCTCATCGTGAACACTTAGGTGAAGTGAGCCTAAAGTGAGCTGTCAATAGTGTCAGTCCCTAGCATCAGGTGGAATGACAGCAGAGCTCACTGCAAGCTCACTTCACCTCAGTTTTCATGGTGAGATTTTTACAGAATAGCAAAAGTACTGCTGTCTGCTTTCTTTTCAGCGATATAAGGTATCTTCCCTGAATTAGTAAACACTAAAAACACTAGCGCTGGCGCTGGCGATGTGATGATTACACGTGTTGTGTTTTGTTTCCTTTTACGACCGATCACAAAATGTGAAGTAGAAATTTTCAATTTCAAGCGTGATTCACCTGATTTTTTTATTGCATTTATTATTATATGAGGAGGTCGCAGGTGTTGGACCTCGGTATCCTCGGATATTAAATTGAAAGCTTAAACTCATGTACGAACAGCTATGGGATATGATGAAATATTAATAATATGTACATACTTGAGTTATACAGGTCTCTAATATGTTTTTGAATGATCTTGTACTTATTTATACCTATGCGTTATGTTTTCTTAATTTTGTTATCCTGTTCTATCGTTATGTTTTGTTTTTTTTATTGTGAATGTCTTCTAAACTCTTGGCTAAGTAATAACAGCCGCACGGGTTGATCATTCAGGTTAAGCTACGCTTGCCACCATCGGTCCGTAGATAGGTGACCATCTTTACATACCGAGAACCAGCCATGTCTCGGAAAGCACGTTAAGCCGTTGGTCCCGGCCGAAAGTCTGACAACCAGTATACCAAGAGGTATCGTATTACCCTGTAACTGGGTTACGGAGGTCAGATAGGCAGTCGCTCCGTCCGTCGACCGGAATCCAACCCCAACCCAACATAGGCGGGAAAGGGCTAGGCAGAAGATGACGTCTTCTAAACTATTGGATTGTAAGAAATATTTACTTATATAAAAGTGCAATGTTATTAAGTGAGTAACTTGTACATAATGATCAATTACATAAAACATCTGCTTAAATATTACTTCTTAATGAGTTACTTTAAGAAAAAACAAATGTTGCCATTGTTTTGTAGATAAAAACTATTTTATTGAGACAATTCCAAATATAATAACAATAAATTATTATTTAAATAATAGGTTTATATTATATATACATAGTTCTAATGGCCTTGAATCGGAATGTCCTTACAGACCGAGTCAGTTTTTATGACCAATAAAATGTTTACGTACAATATTTTACGCCCGTAGGTATATTCGGCGATGGGATACGTACCATATGGGATGAAATTGAAAACTTGCGCCAAATCGAAATACAGTGTATAACGAATTCCTCGATTTAACGAATTCTTCGTAATCCCCTTGAATTGTCCACAAGAGTAGATGTAAAATAAACCTTTACATTGCGAAGATTTTTTGCGAACAACCTTTTTATAACAAATTTTCAATTATCAAAAAAAGGTGTAAACCTCTAATTGAGGAATTTTGTCAACCCAAAACCTTTATATAACGTTCTCAATAATATGTGATTCAGTCGCGACAGGTTTTGACACTTTTTTACCTCTTTATAACAAATTTTAGACCAACCTAACCTCAATATAACAAACCTCAGTTTAACGAATTACTGGGTATAATGTGACTGTCTGTCACTTACTCCTAATTTATTAACAAAATACGTTATTCTAAATTCTTATCTTAACACGGTCCCACGATATCGGCCGTCTTAGAAACGCATTAAATCTCAATTTTATGGTCTGACCTGACAGCTCGACATGTTACCCTAATCAATAACAAAATATTCTATTTATTTTAAACTGTAAAACAATATTGAACCTTTTTAGAAACCCAGCCCATTCATACTTAATGGCAAACAGTATAGAGCCAGTTGCCGGCGGACGGTTCGAATGTAATAATTCTACGAATTCCAAAGAATCTTGTGAAATATCCGATTTCTAATTTTAAGAGACAATGCTAGCACTCGCATATGGAAACCATTAGTTGGGTTCGTAGGCTGAAGGAAGGGACCCTCAAACAATTAAGAAATAAACAAAGGGCGTTTTTGGTCTTTGTTTCCAAAAACTGTAGATACCTGAGCGCCTGCACGTGGCGACCTTAGGGATTGCAAGGAGACTGATGTAATAACTTAGGGCACTTAGTTTTGAGACGCGGCAGAGGGCAGTCGGGGTCGAACCGCTTTAGGATACGGGCTTCCGAGCCCACGCTAGTTATATTAGGAGATTTGGCAAACGCCAAGCCAAGAGGCCATGTCCACGTGCGTTAGCTGTCGTAAGAAAGCGATTAGTATTGAATAAGTTAAATACGGAAAGGTCGAAGCTCAGATTAGACTAATGTAATATTAGCGTATATGTGTGTGTGTGTGTGTTGGTGCGACCGGGTGAGTCCTTATTTATAATAATTATCCTAGGCTGATAGAGTTATTAAAGTTCTTCTAACTAATCAGACAGAAAGGTGTTGCTGGGGAGTTTGTTGCGCCACTTCTTCTCCCCAGCTTAAAACACTAGGAAGTGGTGAAGGGTGGGCGCTTTGGGGCTGTCTATAGACCTTCAAGAGAGTTGATCCATGACTCTATTAATCATTAATTCTTAATTTTTGACTCTGCTCTATTATCTAGTAAATCCTAGTACTACAATTCCTGAACGCTGTGTTATTGCCTCCGGCCAATAATAGTGCCTTAAGAGAGGTTATTCAAAACTCTATTAAATGATGGTTCTCGAGTTTCGAATCTTAATTAATTAATTCTTGAATGTTGTATTCTTTATCTCAGACCAATAATTCGGTCAGACTGACATGAACACGTGTCTTACAGGTATGCTTGTTGTGCAAAGGGTAAACTTCCAGGGGTTTGGGTGACCACATCTACTATCTAATATTCAGTCCAAGGACTGATAGGGACCATGTCTCCTTATGAGCATGATGCCGACGCAATGCCGCTGGAACTAGCCGCTCCATAGTCAGACAAGGACAGTCGCTTGGTTGCCGCAGGAAAAGCCGCTTCGTCACGTTTATCAGTTCGAAAGAACTGCTAGGGACCATGTCTCCTTATGAGCATGATGTCGACACAATGCCGCTGAAAAGCCGCTTGCGTCACTATATGGAAGTGTTTGCTCTGAGTGCTCCGAGTATAGATGTGAGGTATCGTGTGAGTAATGACTGATCAAATACCTATTACGCTAGCGTATGGGTTACTCACAATTTAACAATAATAATATACTTTGTATCCCTCTATGATTACTAGCTTTCTAAAACCACATTCAATCTATGTTCATAACTATGAATTCCTAAGTTTTATTTAACATTTCTTTCAATCCTTTCCTTGGTCTATTGATGAGACAAGGCATCGGACTTCTTCATAATTTTGGAATTCATTTAATCTATGTCGGTGGAAGGGTGACCAGTCTGGAGCCGAACCCTACAGAGCAGCACGGCGGAGGGGTGCTGCTCTCCTCGCAAGGGGACCTGACCTATTTTACTGAAATTTCCAGATAATTAGGAAAAACGAAAATTTTATCGGCCTAGGGTAATTTAGGAACAGTCACATGTGGTGCCGTGACCAGGATTCTCGTCATTAAATGTACTGATTCACTTCAGTGCAACGAGAAAGAACAAAATATGGGTTACTACGAAAATAACGCAACGTATGTACACAGAAATAACACAAAACGTAAGCAATAACACAACGTATTTTTATGGGTCTATTAATTGTTAGCGACGGCAAGCGTTACAGCGGTTACAATACTTGTGTGTAAGTTACGGTTGATAATAGTAGTGGTATTCTTCAACTATTGGTAGCGGGTTCAATCCCCGCATGATTTAATTGCTGATATGCTTAAATACCGTTGTCATGGGCCTCGGGTTCGAATCCCGTCTAATGTTATTGGTTGATACAATAACTTATGTTTAATTAAGTCAAGGTTTGATAATGATGATTGAATTCTGTAAGTACTCGTAATGGGCCCGATAGCCACCTGATATTCTTTGTTTATAAGCGTTTGATTATTATATATTGGGTTCGATTCCCGTAAGATGTATTGTTTTTATGATTTTTGGAATTCCTGTGTCACGGCTTGTGGGTTCAATTCCCGCATCAATGGTAGGGTTTTGGTTAAGACGCTACTATAGGTAATGGTGCGATTGTTGCTTGGGTGCCTGTGCTACTGAAATAATAGGTTCAACTCTCTGCAAATGTGAGTTTAGTAATTAACAATATGTGAATACCGGTGATAATAGGTCCGACTCTCTGCAAATGCGAGTTTAGTATCTGACAGTATGTGAATATGAAAATGTGTTTGTGAGTTTGCAAATGTGTTTGTGTTTTGTGTGTGTATGTGGAATGAGTTTAGGTATAAGACACGCCCTTATTACGGGTAAATCTAATATTATTAGCGAGTAAGACCTACGAAGCGCGAAGTTTATAAAATGATAATTAATTTACCAAGAAGGCACATTGACTACCGTCATAAAAAGTAAACATGAATCTTTCCATCTCTGCAGTCAGGGACGTATGTCGTATAATTGAATAGATACTCGTTTGGCCTTATTTTAAATTCCAGGATATTTAAGACTTCACTCGGCTGCGACTACGCTACGTCTAAACCTTTGGTTTGTGAGTTGCGCTTGGTTAGAAGTTCCTTCTAAATAGGCTGACATCGGCTGACTTCAACAGCAGTAGCCATGGGTGGCTTGGCTCCTGTTACAAAGCTAAGTTTCACTTTTATTACACACTTCAGTTACCCGTAGTTACGTGGTATGATTTTTGTTATCTCGTGAGATATTGTAGATTTATGTTTTAGGGCAATGGTCGGTACTATGGTTATCGGTTCAAATACCATAGAATGTACTTGTCAACACCTTCATAATCTGAAGGAATAGTTAACGACATTGTGTGCTAGTAAGCCAAAAATTGGTTCCACAGTCTAGGATGCTTATATCTTCTAATCAGTTTAAATTCCCAACTCTTATTAGAATTCAAAACTGCTCTAACCTCTTAGAATCAGAGGGGGGCGTCTAATTGGAATCAAATCTAATATGTTTATGTGCGGACTATTTCAGCTACTCCTGGGTATGATTGCGGGGAGCTGATTAAGCTGACTCTGCATTGAGGTGCATAAGGAGAGACCTCTGTCCAGCGGCAACTGCGACAGGCTGAGTTTAGAACGAGGGAGCGCCGTAGGTAGTGTTGCTGAATAGCATAAATACTCTTAAAAGAGTCCCTGGTATGTAAAACTAAATAATAAGCATGCACGGGATTACAGAGCTTAACTGAGGCGCGGTAATGTTATTTAAATTATCTTGGAAAGTGTATTTGCAAGAACAGTAATGGTTCAAATATTATAGAGCAATTATAAGAGTCTTAGTCGAAGATACTTCTGCGAAACCGAATTACATTATAGCAGACATTGCATCTTATTGGGATCTTGTAGGATTGATACTAGAATACTTATAATATTCTGGTAGGTATTTGATTAGATAAAATCATCAAATAAGTATAGGTATATGATCTGTGACACTTTCAAGGAAAGGCATAGTTCATCCTATTGTGAAAGCTCATACGCTGTACTGCGTCACGCGTCTGATTTTCAGAGGGGGGAATGTGACTGTCTGTCACTTACTCCTAATTTATTAACAAAATACGTTATTCTAAATTCTTATCTTAACACGGTCCCACGATATCGGCCGTCTTAGAAACGCATTAAATCTCAATTTTATGGTCTGACCTGACAGCTCGACATGTTACCCTAATCAATAACAAAATATTCTATTTATTTTAAACTGTAAAACAATATTGAACCTTTTTAGAAACCCAGCCCATTCATACTTAATGGCAAACAGTATAGAGCCAGTTGCCGGCGGACGGTTCGAATGTAATAATTCTACGAATTCCAAAGAATCTTGTGAAATATCCGATTTCTAATTTTAAGAGACAATGCTAGCACTCGCATATGGAAACCATTAGTTGGGTTCGTAGGCTGAAGGAAGGGACCCTCAAACAATTAAGAAATAAACAAAGGGCGTTTTTGGTCTTTGTTTCCAAAAACTGTAGATACCTGAGCGCCTGCACGTGGCGACCTTAGGGATTGCAAGGAGACTGATGTAATAACTTAGGGCACTTAGTTTTGAGACGCGGCAGAGGGCAGTCGGGGTCGAACCGCTTTAGGATACGGGCTTCCGAGCCCACGCTAGTTATATTAGGAGATTTGGCAAACGCCAAGCCAAGAGGCCATGTCCACGTGCGTTAGCTGTCGTAAGAAAGCGATTAGTATTGAATAAGTTAAATACGGAAAGGTCGAAGCTCAGATTAGACTAATGTAATATTAGCGTATATGTGTGTGTGTGTGTGTTGGTGCGACCGGGTGAGTCCTTATTTATAATAATTATCCTAGGCTGATAGAGTTATTAAAGTTCTTCTAACTAATCAGACAGAAAGGTGTTGCTGGGGAGTTTGTTGCGCCACTTCTTCTCCCCAGCTTAAAACACTAGGAAGTGGTGAAGGGTGGGCGCTTTGGGGCTGTCTATAGACCTTCAAGAGAGTTGATCCATGACTCTATTAATCATTAATTCTTAATTTTTGACTCTGCTCTATTATCTAGTAAATCCTAGTACTACAATTCCTGAACGCTGTGTTATTGCCTCCGGCCAATAATAGTGCCTTAAGAGAGGTTATTCAAAACTCTATTAAATGATGGTTCTCGAGTTTCGAATCTTAATTAATTAATTCTTGAATGTTGTATTCTTTATCTCAGACCAATAATTCGGTCAGACTGACATGAACACGTGTCTTACAGGTATGCTTGTTGTGCAAAGGGTAAACTTCCAGGGGTTTGGGTGACCACATCTACTATCTAATATTCAGTCCAAGGACTGATAGGGACCATGTCTCCTTATGAGCATGATGCCGACGCAATGCCGCTGGAACTAGCCGCTCCATAGTCAGACAAGGACAGTCGCTTGGTTGCCGCAGGAAAAGCCGCTTCGTCACGTTTATCAGTTCGAAAGAACTGCTAGGGACCATGTCTCCTTATGAGCATGATGTCGACACAATGCCGCTGAAAAGCCGCTTGCGTCACTATATGGAAGTGTTTGCTCTGAGTGCTCCGAGTATAGATGTGAGGTATCGTGTGAGTAATGACTGATCAAATACCTATTACGCTAGCGTATGGGTTACTCACAATTTAACAATAATAATATACTTTGTATCCCTCTATGATTACTAGCTTTCTAAAACCACATTCAATCTATGTTCATAACTATGAATTCCTAAGTTTTATTTAACATTTCTTTCAATCCTTTCCTTGGTCTATTGATGAGACAAGGCATCGGACTTCTTCATAATTTTGGAATTCATTTAATCTATGTCGGTGGAAGGGTGACCAGTCTGGAGCCGAACCCTACAGAGCAGCACGGCGGAGGGGTGCTGCTCTCCTCGCAAGGGGACCTGACCTATTTTACTGAAATTTCCAGATAATTAGGAAAAACGAAAATTTTATCGGCCTAGGGTAATTTAGGAACAGTCACAATAACGAATATTTACTTGTTCCCTTCCGATTTGTTATATCGAGATTGCACTGTAGAAGGTGTAATCCACATGACCTAGCACCAAAAAAGACATATGCTATCTACTTATCAATCCATACTGGGCCCTTGTGGTGGATTACAGCGCACTCCCTGTGTCCCAGCAGTGGGAACCGTGCAATAACTGTTACATAATAATTATAAATTGTCATTTCCCAAATCTAAATTCTTGAAAAAAATCGTGCAATTATCGTGCAAACTAAGTTATTGCCCTCAAGTAGGCACGTATTTATCGTCGTTCAAGTATTTTTTGTTTTTTTTCAAATTCAATCAAATCAAATAAGAAAAATACAGTATTTATTATTACGCGCGTGCATTTGTCGCGAGTTCACAATATTAAGCAAGTTGGCAATGCGTCAAACTCGCGGTATTTACCTACTTAATTTTGACCGACGACGATGTTGCCAAGTATGTATGTGTAGTTGACGAGTATGTATGTCCGTCCCTTTTCTTATTGTCATGCTCTAAATTTCCTTTATAACACGTTGAATTAGAAATTTTAATTTAGCGCACCTATTCAATTTCATCCTGTATAGGAAATAGAAGGTGCCTTATTCTTAAATTTGGGTTAATGCACGAATTTAAGAAATAAAACTGTTTCTATTACTTACATTTTTTTTTATTTATTTAGTTTAATTTTTATTATTAACTTAGATTCCTGAAACAGAAAACCCAAATAGTACAGACGCCAGCAGGTCAAGCTACCCGAAACTGTCAAACTTTCCCAATCAACCTTGAACCTTAATGCTTTAGCGATAAAGCTGAAATCTATTAAAGAAATTTGATAGATTGTAGTAGGCTGTTGTACTGGCATCTGTACCTAGTTATTTGGGTTTTTTGCTGTACTGAGATTCGGACTGTAAAAGCACGCATATTTGTGTTAATATGTAGAACGCGTAATAAAATCAGTGCAAGATCTCAAAAGATATTATAACAACAAAAAATAGGAGTTTATGTAATAAAAACGTATGGCGCGTAAGTATGTGTCCTTGTAGCATTGTCTTGGACGAGTCAGCCTTACCCTTACGTGAAGGTCTTACCCATGGGTGAGGGTGGGTTATCTTTACCTCATCCACTTTTAAGATAACGCTTAACCTTTATTCAGTAATAAACAATATAGGTTAGCAGCTAAATCTAATAAATAGCAGGTAATTGTGTTACACACTATCAGTAGTAATGGGTTTGATTTTGACAGTTCATTCATTTCAGGACAACATTCATTGCGTTATTTACGTTGTTGAGCAGACACATTTTTTGAACATATAAAGCAATGGATTAGCAATATCCTTCAAAATGATTCAGATAGAGATTGATAGTGTGTTACGAAATTAGGGTGCAGGACATAGGCATCTCCTAGGCTGCCCCACAACATCCTGTCCTCCGCCTTCAGCATCCATTCCAGCAGCAGATAAATAACTAGAGGAGATCTAGAAATAGTCATGATTATAGACAACAGTTTACACGACAAGGCCTAAAAAACTGTCAGTTCGATAAATAACGTTTCACAGCGACCGTTACCTGAGTCGCCACACGATCTGACAAGAATGGTAATTCATACAATTATCTACTAACATAATATGGTGTTCACGATCGTATTACCTACTAGTAGCTGTACATTAGTATTTACTCAAAGTTATTACCTACTACTAACAATATTGTTTTATTAATCAAGTTATGTGTTTGATATGTTTTTAAATGACTCTGTTTTCTAAGTTCTTTTATAAGGTATATATAGAACGACAGGGTTTATTTTTGCTCAGAGTCAACTAAAAGAATCCTACCCTCCTGTTTCTGAAGGCCAATTTCCATATTTCAAAACGTTCAAAATTTTGTAGCAATGTCAGACTTGTCAAAAATGCGGCTGAATCGGGACGAAACTTTAAAAGGGATATCAACATTGAATTAATATAGTTTGTTGCCAAAACGGACTCTAATGTGTTTACTGTAATATAATTAACGATTAAGTGCCCTTGTTGGCAACAAACTATATTATTTTTACAGTAATATCCATTTTAAAGTTTCGTCCTGATTCAGCCGTGCATCCCTATTCACTCCGTGTGTAGGTATTTTTGAGAGATTACAATACTGAGGTGCGAACGTTCTTAAAAATACTGGAAATGCCCGTTCGATTCGTAAATCAGTCGCAAAATTATTTAACAACTAGGTACAAGTTGTCATTTTGGTTAGGTAGGGGGAAATAAGAGGGTTTTTGAAAAAGCACATGCAGGGCCAAACGTAGCGTTTGATAGCTTAGTAGCATGTGGCATGATGAGAGAACACCGAAAATATATTTGAAAAGTTTCAGATACGAGCCCCGTGGTCCTGCGCTAGGCTCCTATCTGAAACTCAAAAACCCAACCAACCAAAGAACCAATAACGTCTGACGTGAGATTAACACCAGATTTACATAATCAGAGAGAAAAAAAAAAAAAAAAATTCAGAGAGAAGTTTGCAGTTACCCATGAAAGCTAGTAAGTGTAATGAAGTAAATATGTAACTAAGTGTGACGCAGATTCCCATTTTGTTATTTTATAATGGAGTTGGAATCCAGATTCATGTTCATGCATCTGTCACTCGTTTCTCAGGCCAAAACAAAAGTTTTATGGTAAAATATTCATAAATTTATGTCAACAATAATTCAATGCTCCGATCCTGCTGTACTTGGACTAAGTTATAATCCAATATTAAGTAATAACTTGGAAAAAAAAAGAAAATACCAGATCATTATAAGGTTGACCTAGTAAAATCACCTTTATTTTAAAGCCGCTTAAATCACGCTAAAGTTTCCTTGACAACTCTTGTACCCTGTTTCTGAATTGAGAAATTTAAAGTAAAGAACTTCTCAAGCTCTACTTTAGCATTACTAAGGTATTTCAATGTAACTCGTGAAATTCAAAATTTCTACGTTTATGCGGTATTCAGCTAAAGTAGGTAGAGTTTGACAACTTCTGAACTACTTCTAACTTTCTTTTATAATTTTAATTATTTTATCGGAAATCGGTCTTAAATCTATTGTTCTGTTTTTGAGTAAAGTATACCCAACTACCTACTTTCTCTTCTGAACCATCATAAACGTCTATGTAATATTTAAATATATTAGAGACGGTACAACTAAGTCATTTACAAGTATAATCTGCTATCCCACTCCATTGGCATCAAATGACCAGGACAGATAGAATTTGTAAACCAATTGTCAAGTGTTCATAAGGATCAGGATCTGGAACGTGTCCAGAAACGATTCGCTTGGCACCTCGCATTTTCCAATGGTATCGCCAAAAAAATAATTCTTACTATAAAAGACTGAAACATTTTAACATAACCTCACTAGACAGACGTAGACACCTAATGGATGTGTCTACAAAATTTTTAAGCATAAAATAGACTGTCCCAGCTTACTTACCCTGTTCAGTTTCCGTGCATCCTCTAGAATCCCGCGTAGTGCCTTTACACCTCTTTGCACGCCATTTAGAAGAATAGTTTTGGGTGCCAATTCGCCTGTTGCAAGAATGTGTAAGGCAGTAAATAGCTACAGTGATATTATCGATCTCCACTTTGACTCTCTTGCTAAACTAAAAGCCATCCTTAATCGTTTACCAAGCAACCCCTAGTCATATTCAATTATTTATTGCGTCAATTTTATCGCTGTTACTAATTTTATAGTTTTTTCTCTTATTAGTTTAACAATTTATCAATTTTATTCAATGAATTTTAATTTTATGTCGATTTTTATTTATATTTATCAATTCACTAATGTAATGTAATTATTATTTTATTTTACCTATTTACCAATGTTATCATTGCCAAAAATTAATCAATTTATTTTTATCAGTTTTGTCATTCATAAATCTGTGTTTCACTATTTCCAATTTTAATTTTAAGTAATTGAATATTTACGCTTAGTACTTAGTAAGTTAGCTTATTTTCCGAATTTATTGTTTTGTGCATAATTGGTGTTTACCTATAAGTAATTGTTGCGCTGTTATTTAATTTTAGGAATGAATTATGTTGCTGTATCCAGTGTGAACAATTGTTGGTAGACTTAATAAAATAAATAAATCAGTTTAGCCTATTTTAAACTAAATCCTAGCCAACTTGTTTCGGGAATACCTAATACCAAAAGCAGGGTGATAGACATACGGGTTGAACAAACGTTGTTCGACGGATTGCCTCGTCCAATTAGTGCCTACCAAATCAATATGTGCTACATGAACTAGGTATCAGCTTGCAATACCGGTGATTAGCCACGAGCAAATTAAATGCGTAATCATAACTTGTTTATAAGCAAATTATTGTTATTCCTATATCATTATGTTGTTATTTATAGTGAAGGTCAGACACAGGAAATTCCCTCTTAACTGAGCATGTGTAAGACCTAAGATTCTTTGTAAAACCAAAGACATAATAGACTAGTAGTCAACATACGCATTTATTGTCATCGATTGTTTATGTGGACGTGAAATTCTTTGTGACGTCGTGTGATATAATCGGCCTATAATGTTCCCACTGCGGGGACACTGGGGAGTGGGCTGTACTCCACCACGTGGGCCCAGTCACCCAGTGCGCTTGTTGTGAATGAACGAATGAGTTATAATTTATTTTAAATAGAGGTTTTTTTTTTTCATTTCTGTGATTGAATAAACTCATAATAATTATACATAAAAAATACATACATAAAAAAATTGAAAAATCTCATAATAAATATATTGTCTATAATGAAATGTCTTCTCGATAGAATAAGACCAAATGTTATAAAAAACACTACTTATAATACGAGGACTGTGTTGCCAAAGTCAAAAATGTGATGCTGTCACGGAAATGTCACGGAAATGTCACGGAAATGATTGTCTTTTCAAATTTTCTTAAACAGTACTTGTAAAAAGTTAAAAACGAGTAAGTATTTGCAAAATGACAAATAAAAAGCTTAAAACCTTTGTAAAAGTTAATTCAAATTCGTTGACTGTAATTATTACGAGGCATTATATAGTTATACACTTATTGTGCGCTTGTTCTTTTCCGAGACGGAACTTTTTGATAAATTCTGACTCAGGTAAATCACGAAACGGATCTACACTGAGCCTCATTGTAGCTCGGGATTTGCGACGTTGCGGAGCCAAATCTAATGATCGCTGTCGTCGACGGCGATCGTTAGAATTGGCTAAAGCCAAAATACGCCAACGTAAACTTGGTGATGGCCTCATTCTTATTTTAAATTACTAAAATTATACATCAATTTAAACGCTACGCGTAACGATCTATCGTTGTTGAATACTTCAATGGTAAGATTGTCATTGAGAGACGATTCACATTAATGTCAAACAAACATCAAATAACGAGCGGACTACCAATAATTGTAAGATCGAGACACAACTGTGACACGATTGTTCAGTGGCGATTGAGTGGCAGTTCGATGATATGTCAATGGAACACCATTGGTCTTAAATAAGTAGTAGAATACCAAATGCGCCAAACTATTCAATCGAGATGCAATTGAGATTCAATTGAAGCATTTGTAAATTAGCAGACTTGGGGCCCTGGTTGGATGTCATTTGTCTAAATTGACATAAGAATATACTTTTATAATAACATTTTGTTATGTATCGATAGGCAGGAATGCCGTCCAATTTATCAATACATGTTTTTAAACGCATGTCTAGTTCCTGTCTTTTTTTTTGACGTCCGCTTTTCCGCGCAGTTTCGCGTCAAGCGTTATACCAAGGTAATTGACTCTATTTGCGTATGGCACCTGTTGGACATTCATGAAGATAGGGATTAGGCAATAGAATTCACAATTCTTATTGGTGAAATTAATGTGAAGAGACTTTGATTCATTTAATTTGATTCTCCATTTTTGTGCCAAGTCAGGAACTTCATTTACAGCGAATAGTTTTATGGCCGATACTTCAGTTTAAGTAACAAGTTGTGTGTCCAACTCCATACATCAGTCCAAAAGTGAAGTGTCACATCTCGCGTATAGCAGTGTTAATAATCTCAGATAATCTACATTCCATCGCCACTTAATCAGTTATCTACTTTAGTGAAATGGGTTCTAAGTTGATTTTTGAGCGACTATTTGTAACAGTAAGGTTCAAATAACTTTGTGAAGTGTACATTTAGTTGGTTGTTCCGTAACTTGAAAATTATCTCAAATTATTTATTCAAATGATGTATTCACAATGAAAAACTGTCACTTTAACTAACGGAAATGTAAATCAGCCTTAGTAACAGGAAAATGAAGATAAATTAAACTACATTAATTGCTTTCATTTTATAATTCGTTTGCCGACAGATACGTTAAAATCTGTCAAATTGATGTACAGACGCCAGCAGGTCAAGCTACACGAAACTGTCAAATTTTCCCAATCCACCTTGAACCTTAATGCTTTAGCGATAAAGTTGAAAATCTAATAAAGAAATTTGACAGATTGTAGTAGCTTGACCTGCTGGCGTCTGTACATCAATTAGACAAACTACACTACTACTAACTAAGGTACTTACTAGTAAGGCAAATTAAAGCCAGGCACTTAGGCTACTAATTTAATCCAAATGTACTAAACTTTTAACTAAATAAATTCGGTTAGTTTATAAACTAAATGCTCATATTACTGGGGTTATCTGAAACATATGAGACAGTAGTACTAAGAATAGAATTTGAAATTGCTATAGATATATGTATGTAGATAGCAATTTAACACTAAAAGGAAGTTACTATAGAGTAACTTCTTTATAGGTATTAAAATACAATAGGTAGGTAAAATACATAGATAGGGTACCTAATTCATTTCTTGTTTATGTATTTACTAGCTGCGCCCCGCAGTTTCACCCGCATAAGTTTTGATCCCGTGGGAATATCGAGATAAAAAGTATTCTATGTGTTAATTCTGGTTATAAACTATTTGTGTACCAAATTTCATCCAAATCCGTTCAGTAGTTTTTGCGTGAAAGAGTAACAAACATCCATCCATCCATACAAATTTTCGCGTTTATAATATTAGTAGGATATAACACAATTGATTTCGGCTGGATTTAATAAGTAGGTATAGTATTTATATCTCACGAAGCGACGCGTGGTTCACTTGTGCTTACCAACTGTACAAACACTCTTTGAATGTTTGCGTGAATACGCGTAGCGTCAGCACACAAAACACACACATACTTCCGACTTCGCCAGTGCCTCGGATGGTACCGAAAACTCCGGTCCGTGCTCACACACACATTCACAACGTGTTTATATACTTGGTAATCACAAGTAAAGCGCGCGTCGCTTCGTGAGATAAAAATACTGTTGTATAATACATGAAAGACAGCACAGTTTACAAAAAAAATAAGTATAACAAACTACGCATTGTCAGGTACCTGTTTTGTTGCAAAATTTCGTACGAGCACGTGAACTCAGCAGTACCGGTTCATCGATTACATGACCGCATTTCATTCTAAAGGTGCGGTCATACCGCTAGCAGTTGCGCATTATCAGCTTTCAGCGGCGATCATTTTAATGTGCGCTTTTATAATTTCTAACGTGACGATATTATCGTGGACGTCCACGTCTACATCGCGGCATTACGATAACATAGGGAAATAGAATGTATGGAAATATATCGTCGCTACGCTTTCCATAATCGCTATGTGTTTTTTACACACTTTACGGCACCCTAATTGCGTAACATACGGTCAATTAGAATCTGAATCATTTTGAAGCAAATTGCTAATCCATTGCTTCATAAGTTCGAAAAAGTTGTCTGCTCAACACGTAAATAACGCAATAAGTGTTGTTGAACTGTCAAAATGAAACCGATTCCGATTGATCGTGTGTTACGCAATTAGGATGCAGGAGACGCAAAAAACTAATTTTCTCAAAAAATACCCAGAGTATTCAAATAATTTACTTTTCTTTAATACATATAAAAAATTGACGTAGTTTTAGATTACTTTTGAATAGATAACATTATTAATAATGCGAAAATTAAACATGATAGGCAAATTTGACACAGAGATATTTATTTGAGTCGTAAATACAAGCCATGTGCAAATATAACACATAACTACTTTATATTTCTATGGAATCTTATTGAAACTGGCTGTACGATGTCACATACTTAGCTATTCTTTTAGAAATAAATAATTATATATATTATTTGAAAAACCAAACTTGACCAAAAAACTCGCTATGTGCAGTGAAGCACATATCGGGCGCAATTTTTGCTTTCGCTTATTAGTCAACTTACTTTCATCATCATTATCATCATCATCTGCCTACCTTTTCCCAACTATGTTGGGGTCGGCTTCCAGTCTAACCGGATGCAGCTGAATACCAGTATTTATTTATTTTTACTTTGGATAAGTGAAATATAACACTTAGCGTGTTTATATGGAACTTTCGATGTATGAATGTATAGCTATTGTTATTATTATTATTATTATTATTAGCTACTTCCGTAACTCTTTAAATATTGCATTTATCACATATCTGTTTTTACAGTATGTGTGTATTGAAATAACGATTCAAACTGCATAAAAAAAAACAAAAATCACGAAATAACACATAGCGACTTTTGCACGCGCAACGACGGTATGACAATTAGGGCGCTTCTTTTAATTGTAAAGACTACCAAGCGTCCGAAGTCCTATTTCAAAAACCATTAGTGTAGTACATTTTTAAGTGTAAATTTTCTATCATCTATATACACTCGAGAGCAATGAATCCGGGTCACTTGAAGAATCCTAAAAATCTCGGAAACTAAAAATGCTAGGTTAATGCAATAAATTGTATTTAATAGACAATGTAATACTCCTTAAATGAAGGTATTAAAACTTCTTAGTTATTGTAAAGTTATATCATAAAAAAATCAAATTTGAAAAAGGGCCACTTTCGAAGATGGAACTACGAAATTACAGCATTTGGTTTTGCTTTTTTTTGTAATCTGTCATTTATGTGGGTACATAAACCATGTTGATAGTGCTCTATATTCATTATTCAAGCTGAAATTATGTCGCTTACGCCTGAAGAATGCACCAGAATACTTACAATGCTGGAAACCGGCCGGAGTCAGCGCGATACAGCCAGGACTGTCGGTGTGTCGCTGTCAACAGTACAAAGAGTTCTCCGACGTTACGAAGAAACTGGTTCTAACCTACGCAGACCAGGAACGGGCAGAACCAGGTGTACCACAGCACGAGAAGACCGATACTTGGTGAACACCATGCTTCGAAATCGCTTTCTCACAGGAACTGAACTCACAAATCAGTTTCGACGGCTCGGATGAAGTAACCCAAGTGCATGGACAGTAAGACGTCGGCTTGCTGAATCTAACTTAAAACCCCTTAGACCTGCAAACGGCCCTAAACTGGAGCGTGGGCATCGTATTTCAAGACTAAGATATGCCCAGAGCCACGTAAATTGGAGTATTGAAGATTGGTCAAAAGTTATGTTCTCCGACGAATCAAAATTTATGCTCTACAAGCACGATGGAAGACACAGAGTGTATCGAAGACCAGGGGAAAGATTCAAACAAGCATGCATCGAAGAAAAAGTAGCCTACGGTGGTGGGTCTGTACTTGTGTGGGCCGGAATTTCTTCTGAAAGTCGCACAGAGCTGGTGATCATAGAAAACGGCTCTTTAACTAGCGTAAGATATGTGGAAGAAATCCTCAATGATCACGTTGGTCCATTTATGGTCAATTTAGGTGAGGATGCTATATTTATGCATGACAATGCCCGACCTCATACAGGTAGGATTGCGAATGACTACCTTCAAGAGATGAACATTACTCGTATGGAGTGGCCAGCGCGCAGCCCGGATATCAACCCGATCGAGCATGCTTGGGACGAGCTAGGCAGATGCGTAAAACAACGAAACCCTCCCCCAATCACGATTCTTGAGCTCAAAATTGCTCTCACAGAGGAATGGGAGAATATTCCCCAAAATCGTATAAGGAACTTGGTGTACAGCATGCCAAACCGCGTAAACGCAGTAATGGAAGCACGAGGAGGCAATACGAAGTATTAAAATTCAAGAAAATCGTAATAAAGTTCAAAAATTTCATGTTTCCTATTTTTGTTTTAAGGAGAGATCAGCAGTTTTTTTCTTTATGTAATTTTGTGTTAATAAAATGTATGGTGACTCATATTTTTTTTTACTTTCATTTAAGGAGTATTACATTGTCTATTAAATACAATTTATTGCATTAACCTATCATTTTTAGTTTCCGAGATTTTTAACATTCTTTAAGTGACCCGGATTCATTGCTCTCGAGTGTATATATAAAATCCAAAGTCCTGACTGACTGATACATCAACGCACAGCCTAAGCCACTGCTCCTAGAGACATGAAATTTGGAGGGTGTGTTCTTCGTGAAGAGTAGGTATCCACTAAGAAAGGGTTTTTCGAAATTCCACCCCTAAGAGGGTGAAATGGGGGATTTTGTTTGTATGGAAAATCTTATTCCTTAAGTTAATAAACTTGAAACTTGGCACCAATACTAATCTAAGTAAATTATGAAGTTTTCCATTTCATGTTTTTCTAAACTACTCCCTAAAAAGGGGTTGGGGGGTTTCAAAATTTGTATGAAAGAATTTTAACGCGCAGTCCGATTAACTCGAAACTCAGTAGGTATTTATACCTAAGATCGAAAGTAAAGAATAATGTGTATCAGGGTTTTTCGAAAATTACCCCTGAAGGCCTGAAAAGGGGTAGTAAATTTTACAGGAGAGGATTTTACTGCATGGCTTGATTAACTCAAAACTTAGTTTAAATAATATTTGAATCAAGTTATGAATACATCCCAAACGATTTTTTTAAATTCCACCCCTGTGGGGGTGAAAAGCGGGTACAGTTCATATGAAAAATCTTCTTCATTGGGTTAATAAATATGAAACTTTTTAAGAATACTCGCCTAAGTAAGTAATAAAGTTTATCATTATAAGTTTTTTAAAACTACCCCGCAAAGGGGGATATAGGGGTGTCGAAGTTTGTGTGGAAGAATTTGAATGCGCGGTCCAATTAACTCGAAACTCAGTATTAATAGTTTTGACAAAAAATAATTAATAATAAGTATGTAAAGTTGTCGAAAATTGACCCCTGATGGGGCAAAAAGGGGTAATTCGGTTTTTAAGGGGAGGATTTGAACTTGCAACTGTATGTTACATTTTCACATCTAAACCACTGAACTTCTGATTTGGCAAAGAGATAGATGGCATCCTAAGGAAGGAAATACTTTTTATTCTGGTAGCATGTTCCCGTGGGATAATTTACGACATCCACGGAGGCGAAGCCGCGGGCAGAAGCTAGTGTGTTTATAAAATTTGAATGTCAAGTGATCATTTTCTAGCATATTGAGCAAATGAAATTAGAGTCAGTCAAGTAGAAGTTAATTGCATGTTGAGACTTGAGAGTGTAATTGTACCTTTTTATTAAATTTGATTTTACGAAGTAATTCGGGGCGGTTGGGGGCGGATAGGTACTGTTATATTATCTAAGCTACTATCGTACCTACTGACTGATTTCAATTCCAAAATTATGTCAAAAAGTTTGTATGTTGACAATAAAATCCAAATTATCAATTAACAAACTCTCCAGTTTTTCTCATAATCACAAACTAAAGAGGAACACTTCCGGCAAAGTCGATGAGTATATCCAAGAACTTTTTATAATACGGCGAAAATATTCCAACCTTATTGGGAGTTATATGTTTGAGCCGTTTGGGGTGTAAACATGGCCATGGGGCCATGGGGTTGGTCTACTCTTCACGTGACCAGAGAGCTGGGCTATTTTTTGGAAAAAGAATCACGACGACGCCATTCAACGTGGTAATGCTGCCAGCCTTTTGGGCACTCTTCCTGTTGATAGCTGCGACGTATTTTTTTATTCTAACCCTCTTTTTTTAGATATATGTGCACATTACTATTACATAGCTCCTTATTATTATTGTTAGCTCCTCATATAAATTACTAGGTAGTTGTTTTTAGGAAACTACTAAGAAAACGGGTGTTATTTTAATTATCTTCCGTAGAACTTAATTATATTCATATATTTATTTGCATTATATAATGTTGTAGAGGCGTTACAATGGCTTAATGCTAAGGTACAGGCACAGCAAAAAGTATACAATTAATTCTTAAAATAAAAATAAATTTAGGAAAAAACAATACACAGCAGTAAGCAATTTTTAAAATATGTTATTAACATTAAGTAAATATAACATTTTAGTTTATTGAGATCAGTCTGCTATTGTTAATTAGAACAACACCCGTTTTAGTACTTACATTTCTGACTTATGGGAAATACTTACTCAAACTCAAATAACAATATAAGCCCTATTCAAACATATGTTTCAGTCAGTTTGGACCTCAAAATGGAATAAGCAACTGTAAACTATAATTAACTTCTTCGACTGACACTAGTCCAAATCTAACAAGCTAGATCAGAGATAGTTTGGTTAGCGTTACCATTGGAGCAAACAAGCTTCTCTGATGGTTTAGTTAAACTATTTACGGTGACACCGAACTGAGTAATAACCAAGTTTTGTTGCCACAGATAGTACGTCAAAGGTTTAACTTTGTTCAAAGGCATACTCGAGGAGATTGGCGCTGTTAGCCAAGATACAGATTTCTCCTAGTTCAGCTCCAGATGCTAAAACTTCTGTGTACTTTTGTTTTATCATAGCACTTAAACTGAAATGTAATCTAAATAATGTTTTTTATGAAATAAAGCTTATTATTATTATTGAAATTGACATATCTCGGGACCCTGGGGTTCCGAACCTTTGAAAGGCGTACCAGGGGCCGAAGTCAACTCGCAGAGGCCCTTTAAACAGTTTTAAATGATGAGGAGGCACCATATTATTATTATACTATTCCATCAACTACTACTTACACAATAAGAATAGTTGGTCGCCCTAATAAACTCAAGACAATGTTCATGTTCTTTTCTTTCTCCAGAATTAGCTTACTGACAGGTTATTGTTATTAGTATTAACTTATTTATTTACTAGCTTCTGCCCGCGGCTTCGCCCGCGTGGATGTCGGAAATTATCCCACGGGAACGTGTCAACAGGATAAAATGTACCTATGTGCTTCCCCAGAATGCCATCTACCTTGCGGGCCCTTTGTGGCTAATTACAATAGAAAACCAATTGTGTCTCATTAGTGGTGATTAAGAGGGTACCTATATGATATCTTTACCTAAGTACCTACCTAATTAAAAAAAAAACTCAATAACAGAAAATTAAATATCTACCTACCTAAATAAACCTATTTCTGATGATAACTAATCTAAACTCAATAAATAAGCAAAATCCCTAAAAACTAATATCTATACGAATGACTAATCCTACCTAACAGTATTATAAAATAACCTGCGGTCACTACGTACACTATCAAATATACTACCTATACTTTAAAATTAAAATCTATACCTACGACTTATATAAAAATAAACCTAAATAACTCTAAAAACTAAAAGGAATAAAAATGAACTCCATTGCGGGTGACTTAACCTACGACAAACTTATTATTTGCGGTTGGTGCAGTAATCGGGTATAGGGATCGAACCGCAAAATTAAGTTTGTTTTTTATTGTATATACTTTTCCGGGATAAAAAGTACCCAGTGTGGTGCCCAGGATATTAAAGAATAATTATACCAAGTTCCAACATAATCGAACTGGTAGTTTTTACGTGATGCCTGAACAAACAGACAGACAGACAGACAGACAGACAGACAGACCGACAGACAGACAGACAGACAAAAATTTTTTTAATCACATTTTTGGGTTCGGTGTCGGTCTAGTAACACCCCCTGCCATTTATTTTTTTGATATTTTCAATGTACAGAATTTTCACTTCTACAGATTTATTATAAGTATAGAATCGTGTAGAAAAGTGTAGAATCTGTACATTGAAAATATCAAAAAAATAAATGGCAGGGGGTGTTACTAGACCGACACCGAAACCAAAAATGTGATTAAAAAAATTTTTGTCTGTCTGTCTGTCTGTCGGTCTGTCTGTCTGTCTGTCTGTCTGTCTGTCTGTCTGTCTGTCTGTCTGTTTGTTCAGGCATCACGCAAAAACTACCGGTTCGATTACGTTGAAACTTGGTATAATTATTCTTTAATATCCTGGGCACCACACTGGGTACTTTTTATCCCAGAAAAGTATATACAATAAAAAACAAACTTAATTTTGCGGTTCGATCCCTAGACCCGATTACTGCACCAACCGCAAATAATAAGTTTGTCTTAGGTTAAGTCACCCGCAATGGAGTTCATTTTTATTCCTTTTAGTTTTTAGAGTTATTTAGGTTTATTTTTATATAAGTCGTAGGTATAGATTTTAATTTTAAAGTATAGGTAGTATATTTGATAGTGTACGTAGTGACCGTAAGTTATTTTATAATACTGTTAGGTAGATAGTCATTCGTATAGATATTAGTTTTTAGGGATTTTGCTTATTTATTGAGTTTAGTTATCATCGGAAATAGGTTTATTTAGGTAGGTAGGTATTTTATTTTCTGTTATTGAGTTTTTTTTTTAATTAGATAGGTACTTAGGTAAAGATATCATATAGGTACCCTCTTAATCACCACTAATGAGACACAATTGGTTTTCTATTGTAATGAGCCACAAAGGGCCCGCGAGATAGATGGCATACTGGGGAAGCACATACATTTTATCCTGTTAGCACGTTCCCGTGGGATAATTTCCGACATCCAAGCGGGCGAAGCCGCGGGCAGAAGCTAGTAGCAAATAATTTAATTTTATGTTCTGTGTCTTGTAATGTTACCTAATTACTTAACACCTAATATTGTATACAATCAAGTGTTTTCTAACTGAAAAGACAGCTGTGCTGCTGGGGAGTTTGTTGCGCCACTTCTTCTTCCCAGCGATAGCACTAGGAAGTGGTGAAGGGCGGGCGTTTTTGGGGGACTGTCTTTTGTAATTTTGACGTTCGAAAAGTGCTGATTCTCAGCTTAATAAAAATAAATGACTTTTGATTTTGATTTTAACAACGAAAACCAGTGGTGAACCAGTGGTAATGGCCCCGACTTACTAGGTGTAAGTCGTGGATTCGGCCCCAGACAGGCGCTTATTTTGTGTAAATAATTTCATTACCACTGCTGTCAAAATTGTGAAGGAAAACATCGTGAGGAAACCGGCATGTCCTAGAACCAAAAATTCGAAGACATTTGACATCTACCAACCCGCACTGGGCCCGCGTGGTAAATTATTAGCCCGCTCCCTCTCGTGGGAATATGGGCTGACTGATTTGAAGAATACACTAGAATCAAGAATACACTATAATAGATTATATCGATATAATTGATTGCCGTGATTGTGTAAATTTGGCGTCGCCGATGCCGGACCAGAAAGGGATGGCGAGACTATCTGGACGCGTACCGCGAGGGCTGGTTAGACGTGACGCGTGAAAAGAGTTCCTGGAAGGATTTGGGGTAGGATATCATGTAGGAATTCGAGCATAAAGTTGAATTATGTTTGAAATTTTGGTGTTAATGTGTAGGGCGAGGTTTGTCATCTGAGAAAATATAAAAACAGTTTTCACATTTTATAAATTAAAAAAAATTAAATCTTAGTAATTAGTAAGTTACTAAGCAAATCATTAAAATCGTAGAACAACACTAATTGTGCTAGATAATTATATCTGCCTATTTCAGTGTGTGCTCGTAATTAAATAGCATACAAAAAAATATCATACTGCCTCTCATTATTATTGCGCGTGTCAGTGTTCAGAATTGTTGATTTTACGTGATTTGTCCGTACTGTGTTCGTTCGTTGATACATGTGCTGGAAAATGAAAATAGTGGATAGGATTGAGTTAAACTTTTACGATAGAAATTCCGGATCAGAATTTTTTTTTTTTCACAAATATTAGACTGAATTCTAATCAACCTACGTTTTTTTTTTTGCATATTTTTTGTTAAATTACTATATTACGGAGAAGGTATGTCTGTCTCTCGTTAACATCAGGCATATTTTTATTACTGTGGGTAGTGTTGGTTATAGCACAATAGAAAAATGGTCTGCAGTTCAAATCAGATTATAATTTACGAATAAGTTAGTCACACTGTCGAATAACACACTGTAGTTACACAACTCAACGATACGGAACGCGAGACAGTTTCTAAGCACATGTTGTTCTTACGATGTCCAATAATAATAATAATAATAATATCCCTGGACATTTCTCACAGCACCATCTAGTCCCAAGCTAAGCAACCTAATGCATGTGTTATGGAAACAAGATGGCTGATAAACTACGTTGTTTACTACTACAATGTTTCGATGATCTTGAGAGCTCTGCTCACAACGCTTTTGTAGCTGTTGCTCTCGTCCCCCCACGAACTTAGGCTAGACTCTGTCTAGATAGTCAAACGAATGACTCCGACATATATATATATATATATAAATACGGACGCAAAGGTAAGATTCGGCCATTATTAAAATGGCTCCGTTTTGCTTACAAAGTAAGAGATAACTATCACAGGATAATGTTGCGCAACATAAAAAAAAAATGGTTACTTTAGTATTCAAATGTCCTTTTATTTTCAGTAAATCATATTCGCAGACAGACTATCAAAAATAAGCTAAATTAATACCAGTTTTATTCAAATAAGTATGAAAATAAAACCAGTTGCTCATATGTAGAGATAGGTATATAAAATGATAATAATTTGACGATTCTCCCACAATAACACAATGTGTTTAAAAAAAATTAATGTTTATTTAAAGATCCTTATCGTAAACTTTGTACTCGTAGAATATTCCTTACATTTTATCGCTAGCTTAAATTGCAAGAATGATTGTTTTAATGTACTCATTTAGTTTTTTTTTTCTGATTGAAATAACTTATTCAATGTCCTTTAAACATACTGCCAATGTAAACCGTGGTGGAGCTAAAATATGTACACATTTAAAGCTGCTCGTTTATTATATTTATACCGCGTCTGCGGAATGTTGAAAACTATTAATTGACACCACCAAAGCTACAAATTAAAAGTTGAAAAATTAAAATGTTAAAAACTTTTAATTGACACGAGCAAAGCTACAAATTAAAACTTGAAAAGTTAAATGAAGGTAATTGCCCATCTCAAAAGTTGCTTGCGCAGTGAAAAATCTGCTTTACCAATTGAATACTGAATTGAAAAATTTATTTTACCAATTGAATACTGAATAAAATATTACTATAATCTCCTTTATTTCATTTAAATACTTACAAATTACATTTTTAAATATTTTTATAAACAAAAGGATACAAAAAATACATTAAAAAATATAAAAAATAGTAGGCCACCGGTATCGGGAACAGGGTCAAAGCTACCGGCGGTCAGGGCTCCAGAGACAGGAACTTCCTGACAGTGCGAGCCGTGTCCAGAAGTACCGCTTTCTGAATCAAGCCCTTGATCCAGCTGCCCAACGAGAGCCTCCTCAGGTGTTGGTCGAGGCTCTTGGCTATTAAGCCATTGGCAGTCACGACTATCGGCACAATGATTGCTGAGTCCACATGCCACATGTCGACAACCTCGCGAGCCAAGTCAAGATACTTGATCTGTTTATCTTTCTCAGCTTTCACGAGGTTCTCATCATGCGGGACGATTATACCCAGTACAATGTGATATTTCCATTTTCGAGAACTGGGTGTAGTACGGCACCTCAAATTCCACAAGGCTGTATTTCAGAGCAAGTTGCTGATGGATTATCCTGGCTACAAGGTTGTGTCTACGCAAGTTCTCTCCGTTAGCTAGACGAGAACACCCGGAGATAATATGCCTGATTGATTCTCCCGGCCGATGGCATGCCCGACAGATGTCAACCGTGCCGTCTTTCACAATAAATCTCCGGTAATTGTTCGTCATCATAACTTCGTCCATAATTGCACAGACAAAACCTTCGGTTTCTCCAAAGAGGTCACCGAAACGCAGCCAGGCTACGGACGACAGTAAATCTACATCGGGTCAATGCAGGGCCCGGTAAAAGCGTCCGTGAAGCTCCTTACTCTGCCATACTTCCATGCGATCATTAGTATCAAGCACTACTGGCTTGCGCCAGTTCTCTTTAGCCAAGGAGAGTGGGGTGAGGCTCTTGTCTACCGCGACCACTACTCGATGCATCCCCACGTCGATTTCTAGGAAATTATTATTATTATTATTTATACTAAAAAAACAAAAAAAAATATATCTATAACTAGCACAGCTTTTTAGAAAACAACCCCCGTAAATAATTCAAAATCTGTGCGAAAAACGTATGAGAAGTTTTAGAATTTCGAAGCCACTACAGAAAGAATCACTTTAATTCGAATTTTAATTTTTCTAGAGTCGTGTCGCGTTGTGGTATCGCGCCTGTCTGCGGGGGGTTTAATGTAGACTCTGTTAAGGACTCGATTTTTTAATTTTTTTTTATTGTACGAGTGTGCCAACGCCCGCGAAACTGTATCTAAACTCTAGCAACGAATAGGTACATGGCTACAAGGCCGTTGCATTTTATAGATCGGGTTCATAAACGTTCCAATAGTTTTCATTGCATTTCAAATTCATTAAAAGTTAGTTGGTACTACCGTACTCGTATATGCTTTCATATGCATTTAGTAAAAGCTGTTATTTTGACATTACAAACGGACACTTCAATTTTCTTTATTTGTATACAACATGGCGCTACAATGGCGACATTAATTTAACACACGGGTAGCGCTGGTGGGTGGCCAGTTTCTCGATAGTGTATAATCTTGCGAGATAGGTTATAATTAATTCGAGAAGGCCATTAAAAAACACTTTTCAACGTCAAAATTTACAAGAAAATGGCATGGATTCTAGGCCCCCCCTTCCAAAAGATATTTTCGTATGCAGAAGTAAGGGCAAGAAGAATCCTCCATAATTTATTGCTATATTGTTATATTCTTATACCAGGCAATAAATTCTGTCCTCCAAAAACGGAATAACAATGGGTTACCCGTAGCAACAATTCATTTGAATACAATGTACTAACTATCATCAACTCCTAGAAAACCTATTTCGAAATTAATCGCCAAAAGCGAGCCAAATTACTGTGACTTTTCTACTAAAGTTAGTTTTGTGTTTGCGTTTTTTTAGTATAGAAATTTGACATTAAACCTGTCAAATTAGTATCTGGATTTAAAAAACGACCTATAGACATTTTCAAATCTTAAAAAAATATGTTTTAATTATAAAACACTTTTTATTTACCATTACTACTTGCATCAAAATAGTTCGTAAAAATTGTACATGATGCTAACTTGAAAAAATAAAGTTATGGGAGGTTGTTTAAAATATATACATATATATATCAATATCATAATCACGTTTGAATGAGCACTGGTGGTCCAGTGGTATTGGCCCCAACTTACCGAATTGTAGGTCGTGAGTTCTAAACCAGGCAGGCAGTTTACTTTGAGTAATTAATTACATCACCACTGCTCTCAAAACGGCGAAGGAACAACATCGTGAGGAAACCGGCATGTCCTAGAACCAAAAATTCAAAGACATGTGACATCTACAAACCCGCACTGGGCCCGCGTGGAGGATTATGGCTCACTCCGTCTCACAGAGAGGAGGCCTGTGTCCCAGCAGTGGGATATTATAGGCTAATTATGCTAATCACGTTTTGATGCTATGTAGGTATATGATAAACATTGAGCAGTTGACCTTCATGTTTTTTGTTCTTACTCAAAATACAAAACAACATTAAATAATAACAACAGATTAATAATAACTGTTTATATTTGAAAACTTCAAAATCCAATTTGTAAAGAATATATATTAATTACAAATACGGTTATAAGCGTTCCTTTTCATATTTTTTATTGATACTACACTTTAATTTAACCATCTATGTATTCATAATATTTAAGGGGCTTATGGTTAAATAATAACAGCCGCACGGGTCTATCGATCAGGTTAAGCTACGCTTACCGCGGTTGATCCGAGGATGGGTAACCATCTTTACATACCAAGACCCCTCCGTACCTCGGAAACGACATTAAGGCGTTGCTCCCTGTCATTCGTGGATCTTTGACAGACGTTACGGGTCGTCAGAAGCCCGAACGTCTGAGAACCAGTCTCACCAAGGGGTATCATATTATCCAGTAACTGGGTTGTGGAAGTTAAATAGGCAGTCGCTCCATGTAAAATACTGGTATTCAGCTGCATCCGGTTAGACTGGAAGCTGACCCCAACATAGTTGGAAAAGGCTAGGTAGATGATGTGTTTCTAGAATGACCACGTAATTAAAATGATACATAAAATTTCTGTAAGTAGGTTTGTACAAACACTTTTACACATCAATCATATTGAACAGACACAGAATGACCATCGAATTTACGTCGAAACGAATTTGAATAGAGAAAACCAAAATCTAGGTATAATAGAAACACTCACTCATCTTCGCTTTTCCTATTTATTTTCGCTTTCTTTTATTAGAATCTCTGCAATCAATCTTCGATATAATTATATTCCCCGGATGATGACCTACTAAAAGCCCTAGCAGAGTAATCAGACCGTCTATCTATATGCGTCATAGCCTCATGGGCCATGGGAGTGTGCTCCATAAAACATGGCCTAGGTAAACCACAAACAAGAACGTAGTAAAAGTCCCGACGTTCCACGCACCGTGAGCGAAACGCTATTCAGAGTGGCGATTAGGTTACACGTTAAGGGCTGATTTTTAATAGACAGATAATTTTCATTCGTGGAATAAAATTGTCATCTGACAGATTTTGTATGGTAGAACTGTCAAAAATTCAAAATATACCTCAGATAAAATTACCTATCTGTCGATTGAAAAGCTGCCCTAAATAGTACAACGGTCATGGCAAGTGGTTTTTAGTCTGTTAAAATAATAAAATAATTTGACTGAAAATAGAAACTGCGTATTTAAACAGCGTAAAAATTGGCACGAAATAAACCACTCTTGATAATAAGGCGCGGGGCGATGGTATCAACAATTCAACATAAATTTTATGATATTGTTACCAAATAATCGCAAATTAAGTGTAATGTTGTTAAATACTAAAAACACAAAAAAAGGTCGCACGGCTAGAATGTAAATTGTTATTAATTCATTTTGTTTGTGTATGTGTAAAATACATAATGTAGAGCACGTTGTTTCAATTAATGTCATAACCACGCTGTATAGTAAGTAATTCCATGGTAAAACGTCAGAGAATCTTAGAAAACTTCAGCTTACCTACAGCAACGTATTTCTTACCAAAATTTTGTTTTAAAATAGGTTATTTAATACATTAATTTAAACATCGCTGGCTGAATACAATAGTGGCATACGAGTAGTACAGAAAATAAACAAGGACGCGATTTGGAACGAGAATCTATTCGTAACTCAAACCGCTTACCTACATTTTCAGTTGTCCCACTATTGAATTCAGGCAACGAAATAGTGTACCTACTTAGTAATTATTATTATTATTTTATTTAAGTCAGACACAGTGATCCATAGTTATGTTAGTATACTTAAAAATTATTACCAAAGATTAAAATACATGCCACAATAATACACATAATGCACAATAATACCATTATAAATAAAATTAAAATAAACATTTCAATGTCAGTATGAAGTGTAGAAAAGACAAAGCAGAGGAATTCGTTTCGTTCATTAATGTAATTGCTAACAATAAAATCATAAAATCGTCCACCTGTCCACTGAGGTAATTACAAAGGTGCGATACAAATGGAAAGCAACGGCACAGTATAAAGATATACTGTGGCAACGGGAACAAAGGGCACCCTTAAAATGACGTCATGAAATTAACAAGATTGCATAAATCTTCCTATTGCATGGCGGAATATTTAAACTATCAAACGTACGCCATCAAGCCCCACTGTTTGTTTTATCCTAACGAACATCGTCACGTAATGGGAGCCATTAATAAAACTAGGAAATTTTAGAATGACCTGAAAACATGACAGAGGAAAATGGAAGCCATCAGTAGATGCGATCGAGTTGCGTGCTAGGATTAATTATCCGTCCAATGCCGACAAATGATCTTGTAACAATCTACGCGATCTGCTTATAAGACCACTAAATAAAAGAAGTACTTACTTATAAAGTAACAGACTTTACGAAATGATAGCAAAAGTTACATATGTATAATCATTGTAATAGTAGAAGCCAGGTAAAAAGTTTTAAAAGAACAATTTTTTTTTTTTGCGATGCTTGTGTGCCGGGGTGCTTTGTACAGCAATGGACGTCTCTGATGATGATGATTAATGTTTTTAGGTTTCAAAATTTAAAGCGCACGCCACATCGCGAACTGGTGGGCGGACGGGCTGGCGGGCGAGGATCGTTTTCCCTTTTTATCATGACAAAATATCAGTCAACTTTTAACAAAGCAAATACCAGAAGGCCCGACCGCCAGCCCGCGTTGTGGCCTGCGCTTAACTTTTTGCTTTTTGTCCGCTACTTTACTCTGTAATAATACGTTTTCCTTAGACAATCTAATAAATAAATCATGCAATAACAACATGCAAAACAAACCCAACAAGACAACAACCAATACAATTTATAATTGAAGAAAATACGGAGATAGCGATATTTTTAAGAATGTTTGTTCTTGAACAGGAAAGTCGATGTTGTAAAAAAGAAACAACAACAAAAAACTAATTATATTCAAATTTTATTTGTTTCAAATTGACGTTATTTCAAGTTAAACAAATATCAACTTTATATAAATGGTAATTAAGTTGATTTCAGAGTGACTAGCGCTATTGAAAAAGTTTTAAATTTTTTTTGAAGTTGTAGCGTGAACTAAACTTAGTAGTTACTTATAGTGTAGGAATTAAAGTTATTTTTCCATAAACTCATATTTTTTTACATTTTTGCTGAATATGTCGCGAATGCAGATTAGATATACTTAACTATGTTATCTATATCTATCTATACTAATAAAAGCTTCTCTTTGGAACGACCAGTCGGATTTGAAAAATTGTTTTTGTATTGCCCAATTCTTGAGGAAAGCTATGAGCTATACTTAACATCACTTACTCCTTAGCCGAGTAAGAACAAAACAGTCAGAAAGAACGCTGCGTAAAAACTAAGTAATAGCGCGGGCAGGCGATGCGATGTGACGGGGTGGGTTAGAAGAAATTTCACGCGGACGAAGTTAATATAATAATAATAATATCCCTGGACATTTCACACAGTGCCATCTAGTCCCAAGCTAAGCAACCTAATGCTTGTGTTATGGTAACAAGATGGCTGATAAACTACTAATACACATTTTTTTTTTTTTTTTGTAAATACATACATATTATAGATAGAAAAACACCCAGACTCGGAACAAATACATGTAGGTCTTACAAATATTTGTTCTGTGCGGGAATCGAACTCGCGACACGCAGCGCAGCAGTCCGATCGCTCAGCCACTGCGCTAACCGTGTTGTCAATATCAAATTCTTTAGCGTGTAATATCATTGATATTCGGTAACAGGTGGCGACCAAGGTCTGTTGAACTCTTTCTTCTCCGACTGGGCGCGTGGAGACATCAACAAGCATCTGCCTTTCCTCTACAACGTTACTTCTGCTGCCTTCTATTCGTACCTGCCCGCTTTGAAACAGTGAGTTATGTTTCTTCTTTGATTTGTTTTATTTCCAATCATTATTTTAACAGTCAATACCAGGGCATCCAAAAATTAATTGAAGTCGTCTGACGAAGTTTAGACTACGTAATTTGCACATTGGCAAAAGCTAAATTAAAATAAACTACAATAGAATAGATTTATTTTTCCTACTTTTTTTATTTTATTGATTTATTTATTCGATTCTAAAACAATATGAATCTTAATTCCCAATGATAAAATATATTTTATTTTGGAAATACGGGTATTACGAGAGAGAGCGAGAGAGAGAGGCTAACTTTCTCGACAGAATCTTAAATTAATCAGAACTAAGGCTCAGAGACTTTTTATTAGTATTCTGACTGGCAGCGCTTAATTGATTGAAAGTAATTGTTCTATATTTTCCCGATAATATTACTCAACTTCAAGTGTCCTTGAGAAAACACGAATAGTAATTGACAATCTGTAAGAGCAGTTAGATATGTACGAGTTTGCAAATGAATGATATTACCCACGGACCAACGACGCTTTATTTATGTGTACTGTACTGTGTAAGTCTTTTGTTTGAGATCCTAAATCAATAAATAAATACATTGAAGATAAAAGAATTCGTACTTCATATTAAAAAGGAATTCAACTTTCAACCTTATTTTGAAGCAAGTATAAAAAGCAACCGTTTATAAATTATAAATCGTTAAAATTTGAGTAGGTAATTGGTTTAAAAGTTATGTTAAAACTGGTACGTTTATTAGGGCATACTACATTTTATAGTTTTTAGTGATCGTGCATTTATGAAATTCTTGTAAAGTTCTAAAAGCTTCTAAAAAATGCCGCTCCTTCAAGTTCCAAAGCGGCACAATGTTCTGAGGGGTAATTGCGTAACACACTAGCAATGGTTTTCATTTTGACAGGTCAACAATATCCATTGCGTTATTTACGTTGTTGAGCAGACAATTTTTTTCGAACATTTGTAGCAATGGATTATCAATATTCTTCAAAATGATTCAGATTGAGATTGATAGTAAGTTACGCAATTAGGGTGCTGAGGTCTGCAGAATATGGCCGACGCCGAGCCAAACATGACTTACGGACGTGCAAACCTCGTTACTAGTACCCTACACAATCCCCCGAGAAAAACAGAGCAGCACACTAGGTCGAGAGCCTTATTCTGCAAAATATAACACTTCACCTCATTACAGGACTTTGAACCCCTTGTCTTTTCGCTATTTGCAGTTTCCGTAAATGCTTTGAATATATTATCTTTGAGCTTATTACCGTAGAAAATGTTTGTTGGAATATATAATTATAACTGTTTATGACAATATTATATTGAGAATAAATTAGTCTCGTTCAGAAAATCAAACTGTGTTTGTTATGGTTCTTCCGGAGTAATTTCAGTGCTATTACTTGTATTATTACGAGTATAGATGAACGAAGCTTAGAATTAGATGGGTTATTTCGGCGACGGTAAACTTTTATACAAGCGAATTTAGAGTAATCATCAACTATTTAATATTTTCACCTTTATTTATAAACGTTGCTTAAACTTAAGTGACGTTTAAATGTTACAAATAGTATGGTTAGATAGTCGCTAATCATTATTTAACTTTAAGCAATGTTTATAAATAAACCCCTTTGTTTGTACAGACGCCAGCAGGTCAATGGTACCCGAAACTGTCAAATTTTCCCAATCAATCTTGAACCATAATGCTTTAGCGATAAAGTTGAAAATTGATCAAAGAAACAACATTGGGAAAAAGCGTCCCCACCCTTGTAGCACTTGTTGACATTTGACAGATTGTAGTAGCTTGATGTGCTGGCGCCTGTACACCGATCAAACCACAAACGTCAGTCAAGTACCGTTCGCATCGATTCTGTTAGTGGAGCACCTCTTGAAACTGTTCAAACTCAAATCATTTATGTCAATAAAACCGGTCAGTCACAAATATGAAGCTAGTAGCCTATTCCAAAGCGTAGTAGGTACGTATGGAGAAGAAGAGACAAGAAACTCCACGGACACTCTTTAAAATAACATTGTTACAAAATATTAGTTACATCATTAATGTTGAATTCATAATTATATGTGAGAACGTTGTAAAAAAAGACGTACTCATTAAAAGCGTCCAGAGTACAGCAAATAGAAATAAAAATAAAACAATTCAGCAATAAAATAATTAAAATACGCTGTGGCAGCTAAGAGATGACCAGTCCCAACTGACGGCGCCCGTTCACGAACATGACGCATGGACAGCACCATTCAGCTCAACCATTTTGAAGGGAGCTAGCTAAAGTATCTAACACACGTGCCACCATCAGCGAGACATTTGAATGAACATACTCCCAGCCAGGCACATTCAAGTCAATGAAAGACATATTACCCGGTAAATGGTAGCTCTATAATACTCACACCTGTGCTATCCAATTACAGAATACAAAGGAGATTGAATTTTAACTATGCAAAAATAGTCTTACAATCTTCAGCAGCTCCAACAGTATTTTCAAGTTTTAATTAAAATGCGTAAAAGGTGCGCTTCCCTGGTGCGCAGGGTGTGGGGTGGCTCCAACAGTGTCTTAAGCATGGTTGCGAGTTGCCTGGACTGTGCATACGTGGGTCACTGTTGTGCCGTCTCTCACGGGATGTCGCAACGGTGATCAACCGTTATTTCTTGTATTGTTTTCCTTGTTTTTGTTTAGTGTCTGTGCTTACTAACATAGTCGTAAGTTTTACTAACAACCTTGTTGAGTCTTGGTTACTGTAATGAAGAAATTCTGTTCTATTCTATTAGCATTTGAGTCTCAAAAGATCAGTGTTTATAATACAGTTTAAAATGAAAATAAATAAATTCACCTGTCGAGATAATACGTACTTTTTTTTCGATTAACGTATTCTTTATTATTTAAAAACCTTAAAATGCTTGTATAATATAGGTACCTACTAACTTGAGCCCGTGACTTCGTTCGCATGGAAGTCGTAATACACCACAATATACTAAAAAAAGCCACATTTCCTACCTGCGCTATTCATACGTTTTTGCTTAGCGTTCTTCCTGGCTTTTGTTATTTTTGCTCGGCTCCTAAGGGTCGTAGCGTGATGTTATAATATCTTTTGACCTTCCTTAAGAAATAGGCTATCAAAGACAAAAATATTTTTTCAAATCCGGCAAACAAAATTAAAATTATTAACTACTATTGAACTAATTATGTCAATCTGTTGGTGAAGGTAACTAGTAAACTTAGCATAGGCCGCTCACACCGCGGCATTTTTAGCATTTTTATACCCGTCGTAACTTCTAAACGAAAGGTCGAATAATTTTGAGAGGATTTACGTGTACATAATCAACCTTGGCACCATTCGTCCGGTTTTTATTTTGTCTATCATAACATACTGAATCACCGAATTCGGTCGAGATGAACAAACGATCCCGGCCGACACCGGGACGTCACGTTCGATTCGAATAATTTCGTTTCTCGGTGACGGTTGCGGTGGATAATATGTCAATAGGTGTCGAAGTACTCGTCTGCATCGCTGTCATCCGGAAACGTGCCCAGAATACCGGCAGCATTGCTACGTTGAATGGCACCTGCTCACTCTTTGGCCAATTGGTACTTAGGTACCACACTGACTCAAAGATAGAATGTCCGATGACGTGATGAACTTGTTACCATGTTACTGGTTTTACGACTGAAAGGAAGCGATCTTGTTGTTTTGCTACGTTTGTAGTTTTGGTCTCAAAAGCCAAAATATACAGAAAATCAGGAATGGTGTCGCGGGAGCAAGAGACGTACAGCACTCTAATTGCTACACTAAAATAATATAACAGTAGATTGTAAACACACGGGATTTCTCATTAACAGGCAGCTAGCAGATACCTATTTATTTTTATAATAACCAAAGATGACAGAAGAGGCTCAAACTTTATGTTTTGCTGTGTAAATTCTACGAACTATCATATAAGTATTATAATATAACAGAATGTAAAAAGAAAGCATAAAGAATATCAATTTATAGTTGGGAATCAAACATAGGTTTGCAAAGCAGTCGTCAAATTAATCTATTTGCTTTGTTGGAAGTTTACTAAAGTAGCCGTTCTTATATTATGTCATGATTTACTGCTTTGATCCGAATGGATCAAAGCAGTAAATCATGACATAATATAAGAATAATAAAAAATGAATAATAATAATGAATAAATAATGAATATTAAAATACATCTGTAACTTTCTGCTATATTCGTTCCCTATCCAGCCCAGTGAAGTCATGGTATAACTCGACTGTTGTCATACACTGGTATATTGTGTTCTCTCATCTTAGTCTCATTTCCTACGAAATGTACGGGAAGATTTTTGTTTTCAATTTTTGACTTTCCTAATACACAAACCTCAGTTGGTAGACTTTAGGGAATATCTATGAAAAATTGGAAGATAATCTATCCAGTAGTCTTTGCGTGATGCTGGAACATACATTCACAAGCAGACAAAAATTTTAAAAAAATATATTTTCGGCGGGATCTGCAGCCTAATTGCGTAACACACGATCAATCGGAATCTGAATCATTTTGAAGCAAATTGCTAATCCATTGCTTCATAAGTTCGAAAAATTTGTCTGCTCAACACGTAAATACCGCAATGAATGTTGTTGAACTGTCAAAATGAAACCGATGCCGATTGATAGTGTGTTACGCAATTAGGGTTTTAAAGAATATTATGCGAAAAAAATTATAATATTCTTTTTCCTAATATACTTTGGCATAACGATTTTGGTATAATTTGTTTTGCCATAATAATACTTTGCCATTTTTTTTTTGGCGTACACTTTATTTGGGCATAATTATCTTGAAGGCTAATTTGTTTTGGCATAAATTTAATTCGCATAATGTTACTAGACCTAATGACTATTAGCATAATAGTATTTACCGCACCGGCACCGGCCGCCGAGCGCCATATTATTTACTACTGTTATTGAATCATATGGGTTAGGTTAGGCTAACCTAACCGAATGGTCACTGATCTAAAACAGTGACCATTACCGCGAAGGCGAGCGAGCGAAGCGAGCGTGTCGCGGTAGCGGCCGCCGAGCGCCAGATCCCCTCTATTGTTGATGTTGTGGGTGATTTGGGTTAGATGAGGTTATAACAGTATGCTGTTTCCTGATATTTACTTATTCATTACAGAATTTTGAATTTTTTTAAAGGGTTATATTACAACTTTGCAATAATACACTAAAGGCGAATTCCACCAAACTTTTATACCTAAAATAAGTCTTATCCTGAGAATAAATTATGTATTTTTGATAGTTTTTCCGTACTAGAACTGTCAGACATCAATTTTATTCCACGGATAAAAGATATCTGACTTTGGTAAAATCAGCCCTTAGTGACAAAATAGTTTTATGATACCACCGTCCACTTAGAAAAATAAACAAATGATTTATTCTACCTACAATGTTAAGTGCCTACAAATTTTATTACCTATTGTATAATAAAAACGTTTTAACAAAAAAATTAAACCACCGAAAAAACTGAAAAGCAAAAAATAATAAACCTAATGTAATAAACCAAGTTCTTGAACTAATGTAAGTATACCTAAGTAATTGTGAGTAAAAAAAGTTTTTATTTTATAATTTTTTGTGGCTATGTATAATCTACTAATTGTTTGCCAAAGGGCAGGCATATGTGGCACTGAGTAGAGTAGAGAGATAATACACAACTCAGCACTCAAATCTGTGAGTGAACAATAAATCACCCCTATTTTCCCACCCTTAGTGTTGAAATTTATCTAGTTTTGACCCCTAGTTCACTGGACTTAATATGTAGCTCATAACCTCGTTGATTTGTATGCAGACTGGGAACGCCATTAGATATACATATAGATAATAACGTTCCCAGTCTGCATACAAATATTCAATTAAATATGTAGTCAACATATCTAGCTATTACTATTGCTAGTATTTTCATTTACTGTGGTATCGTTGTCTCCACATTGCATAATATTTGAATGATTTATAGATGACAACCCATAAACCATTTATAGTCATGGATGACAACCCATTAAACGTCAATATCGTATGCTAGGAAACTCAATTGAAAAATTCTTTTGAAAGATATATCGGAAAAACATCACACACCAAAATAACATACAATTAACTTCAATCAAGTACATTCATTAACTAACAATTATGAATGGAATATTGATTTAGATGTTATCGATATCTTTTTACTACCGCAAGTTTAGTTTTCTACAAGGTGATTTATTTCATTATGAATAAAAAAAAACGGTCAAGTGCGAGTCGGACTCGCACACCGAGGGTTCCGTACAAATTTGTAGGTATGTAACTAAAAATTTACGGTTTTTGCAATGTTTCCTTTATCTGTGCTATAAGACGTTGCTTCTTACCAAATTTCAAGATTCTGAGTTCACGGGAAGTACCCTGTAGGTTTTGATTCCCTTGCGAGTGTCGAAAATTTGCGGCATAAACGACTGTATCTTTTGATTGCGTTGACTTAGAAGTTTGATTTTTTCACAGCTCTAAGGACCAGTAGACTTGAGTATTTGATATAAATTCCAGCTTAATAACTCCACGCGTTCCTGAGAAAAAGGGTCTTGACCGACAGACAGACGGACGGACGGACAACAAAGTGATCCTATAAGGGTTCCGTTTTTTCCTTTCAAGGTACGGAACCCTAAACGCGTTGTATTTCTTTTGTACCGTTAGTGCTTCTTTTTTTTATAAAAAACGTAACTCCACACTAGGAATTTCTCCTGTATCGTGGGTGAGTTTACAAACATTTAAACTCACATACACAAACAGCCAGACCCGGAACAACTACTTGTAGGCCATATAAATATTTGTTCCGTGCGGGAATCGAACCCACGACACGCAGCGCAGCAGTCAATCGCTTAACCACTGCGCCAACCGTGCCGTCAACTGGTTAGAAAGTTTGCATTATGATACAAAATTTCCCCAAAAATACTACTGTTTACCCAAAATATATGCCAAAAACAGACAGTTATAACAAAATCAACAAATTAATTATAATACACTCGAGAGCAATGAATCCGGGTCACTTGAAGAATCCTAAAAATCTCGGAAACTAAAAATGCTAGGTTAATGCAATAAATTGTATTTAATAGACAATGTAATACTCCTTAAATGAAGGTATTAAAACTTCTTAGTTATTGTAAAGTTATATCATAAAAAAATCAAATTTGAAAAAGGGCCACTTTCGAAGATGGAACTACGAAATTACAGCATTTGGTTTTGCTTTTGTTTGTAATCTGTCATTTATGTGGGTACATAAACCATGTTGATAGTGCTCTATATTCATTATTCAAGCTGAAATTATGTCGCTTACGCCTGAAGAATGCACCAGAATACTTACAATGCTGGAAACCGGCCGGAGTCAGCGCGATACAGCCAGGACTGTCGGTGTGTCGCTGTCAACAGTACAAAGAGTTGTCCGACGTTACGAAGAAACTGGTTCTAACCTACGCAGACCAGGAACGGGCAGAACCAGGTGTACCACAGCACGAGAAGACCGATACTGGTGAACACCATGCTTCGAAATCGCTTTCTCACAGGAACTGAACTCACAAATCAGTTTCGACGCCTCGGAGGAAGTAACCCAAGTGCATGGACAGTAAGACGTCGGCTTGCTGAATCTAACTTAAAACCCCTCAGACCTGCAAACGGCCCTAAACTGGAGCGTGGGCATCGTATTTCAAGACTAAGATATGCCCAGAGCCACGTAAATTGGAGTATTGAAGATTGGTCAAAAGTTATGTTCTCCGACGAATCAAAATTTATGCTCTACAAGCACGATGGAAGACACAGAGTGTATCGAAGACCAGGGGAAAGATTCAAACAAGCATGCATCGAAGAAAAAGTAGCCTACGGTGGTGGGTCTGTACTTGTGTGGGCCGGAATTTCTTCTGAAAGTCGCACAGAGCTGGTGATCATAGAAAACGGCTCTTTAACTAGCGTAAGATATGTGGAAGAAATCCTCAATGATCACGTTGGTCCATTTATGGTCAATTTAGGCGAGGATGCTATATTTATGCATGACAATGCCCGACCTCATACAGGTAGGATTGTGAATGACTACCTTCAAGAGATGAACATTACTCGTATGGAGTGGCCAGCGCGCAGCCCGGATATCAACCCGATCGAGCATGCTTGGGACGAGCTACGCAGATGCGTAAAACAACGAAACCCTCCCCCAATCACGCTTCGTGAGCTCAAAATTGCTCTCACAGAGGAATGGGAGAATATTCCCCAAAATCGTATAAGGAACTTGGTGTACAGCATGCCAAACCGCGTAAACGCAGTAATGAAAGCACGAGGAGGCAATACGAAGTATTAAAATTCAAGAAAATCGTAATAAAGTTCAAAAATTTCATGTTTCCTATTTTTGTTTTAAGGAGAGATCGGCAGTTTTTTTCTTTATGTAATTTTGTGTTAATAAAATGTATGGTGACTCATATTTTTTTTACTTTCATTTAAGGAGTATTACATTGTCTATTAAATACAATTTATTGCATTAACCTATCATTTTTAGTTTCCGAGATTTTTAACATTCTTTAAGTGACCCGGATTCATTGCTCTCGAGTGTATTATTCTATTGCCTTTACGTGTAACACAAACTCAACTGTCTATGAGACTTCGCCAACCAATATAAAATAATGACGCTGCCTGAAAAGCGTAGAGGCCAAGCTTTCGTAGCACTGCTACGGCGTAGCTCGCACTGCTACGAAGGGCCTGCTAAAGCATAAGGACTAGTCCTTAGTATTGGTTATTATACCTCTGGGTTACATTAGTTTTGATATTAAGCCAACAAGAAACTACGCAAATACTCATATTATGTAGAATGTTTCTTCTCTGATTTACGGATAGTTTAATTGTTCTGTTTACTTCAAAATTGGTTTGAACGTTCTAGATCTTCTATATTTAGACAGAGTAATTCAAAGATGTGGATTTTCCTCACAGTGATGGGTCAGTACTAAAACTGTCGTGTTTACTGCATATTCTCGAGACATGCAATCTGTCACTGTTCTCAAAAGAGTTCCAATTTATTTGATTGCGTTGTAACTTGTACGGCTACGGAGTACAGTTACGTGATCTGAGTTACATGAAACATCGCGATTGATTGAGCAGTTTTTGAGATACGGCTTTATCAATGTAATGAACCTGCTCCAAATAAAGTGGTATTTACAATTATTGTTAGTTATAGCTAAATGAGTTTTGTTGTTCGAAAAGATTTTGTCCTCTAATATGTCGCTCTCCGAAATTGTATTATTATACGAATAGTTCAGTTTTGATTACTATTCCGTGTTAACCATGGGATGGTTAGCACGGGGAAACATGCACTTTATCATCAAAGACGGCCTTCAATGACTTCTGCCAGCTGTTGATGGGAAAAGGTGGATTATTATTTTCTAACTTTTCTCACAAGCGGAGCTGAGGCCAGAAGTCGTCCGGGGCTGCCTTGAGGCGGGTCCTGTCCAATTAGGGGGGTCCAACCGCCTGCTGCCGGAGGCTCTTTGCGGGGGTCGTGCGGTCTATGGCCCTTCACGGGCCACCGGTGTGGGCGCGTTCCTTGAGACGGCGACCAGCCCGCCGGTTGAACGCGTCCCAAAGGGTCATGGCCGCCCGGCTGGTCCGAGGATACTGCACGGTCTCCGCTGAGGTGGCGAGCTTCCTTGCCGGATTGCCACCGTAGGATCTAGAGGCAAAAATCCTTGCCCACATATGGGAGTGGCGAGAAGAGGCAAAACTAGGAGGGAGAAAATGGGAGGGTGTAACTCCGCTGCTGTGAGAAATCACGGTACACCGGACAGAGCTCCGGCGGGATCTCATGGCGACGTGAAGAGTGCGATTGTTGTAATCCAGTGCTGGGCACGCCACAATTGCGGCGATAAGTCCTCTCTTTGAGGAGAGGCTGGAGAGGCGCCACGGTGCCCTCACTTTCCACCTGACGCAAGTCTCACCGGACACGGTTGTTTCGTGAGGTTCCTGTTCAGGATAACGCGAGAGGAAACGCCAGAGTGTCACCACTGTGTGGATCGCCCGGAGGACACGGTGGAGCATACGATGGAGGTCTGCCCGGCTTGGGCGGAGCACCGCCGCGACCTCGTGGCGATCGGCGGCGGTGATCTCTCGCGTCCAGCCCTGGTCCAGGCCATAGTATGGAGCGAGAGTACAAGGAAAGCCGTCATCTCCTTCTGCGAAGCAGTAATGCTCGCAAAGGAGGAGGCGGAGCGCGTGTGGGAGAGGCAATTTCTGCGCCCTCACGCCCCTAGTTGCCGCAGGAGACGCCCTGGACGTCGGGAGTCAATGGCCGACTCCCGGCCACCGTAGGCGCGGGCTTGCGGGCGGCGTGTAATGGGTAGCTCACCACCCGGTAAGGGCCGACGACGATGGGCCGACGACGATGGGTCGACGGCGAGTTGTGTTCCACGCGCGCCTCAAAGAGATGTCAGCACTAACTGACGGGGTCCGCTAGGGCCGATGCCTGCCAGGGCCGCGGGTTGTTCGAAAGATAGTGTGGCCCCTGGCACAGGCAACTGAAGGAACACGGGTGGGTTTTCACAGTCAGTAAAAGTCTGACACAAATAGCGGGAGAAGTCATCTGATGATTTCCCACCCAAAAAAAAAGCCCAGAAGTAAACTTCTTTTTGAAATATTTCGTAAGGAAGATTACGATATCTTATGATTGCAAAATCTATGCAGTTACAGGTTACTTCAATGTACAGTTAGTAGATTTCTTTTGTTTTAAGAAATATATTATTTATCTTTTCTGGTGACACTTTTATTTCTGTGTAACTTAAATTCAATCTAGAATTAATTAATCATCACGATAAACTGTCAAATGAGAATTTGTTTTTTTATAAGCAGTACAACGAAATCAATAAAGTTAATCATTTTACGTCAAGATCGCGAGCACCTACCTAAATCAAATTTCTTCTTAATTGTCAGTGGAATCCCGGCGACGGCGTCCTAATAAACTTTTAATGAGTGATTTGATCTTAACATCCCAGTCTTTGAGAAATATTGTTACCGTCAAGCTGTGACATCGCCTTAATTCTGAGAAATAAGGTGATGTCACCGCCTTAATTCCTAACGAGAAGATATTTCCTGAAGGTTCAAGGTTAGATTTAGATAGATAGACTTTTTCAGAATTTTTATTTTTTTCTTCTGAAAACTTGGAATCATCTGGCTTTTGATATTGCTGTTATTTAGCTGAAAGTCTTCTATAAAATAAATAATTATAGGTTACATATTTAAAGGTATGAGTACGCTACCATTTAACACAAATAGGTCAGAAGGTATTAAAAGTATAACGTAATAATTTTAGAAAATAATAAAAGATTTTAAATGTTTTTATTTATTATTAATGGTCAAATATTCCAAATGAATATTAAATTACGCGTGCAGCGTGAAAGCCACACGTAATGATTTCTATAAGCAATAAACCATTGAAAATTGACACATCATGAAAAACTATAAAATACTGATAACACGTCAAGCCTGAAAATTATTTGGAAAAAAAACCTTTTAGACGTAATGTTTTCTAATGTAAGCGAAGGAAGTTAGTTACCATTACCAGTCGTAAATCAGAGTAAATAGGTCAAGTTATGAAAAAGTCATGACAGGCTAATTCATAAACATTTTCAATGTTTATGAAGTATACTGTCATATGAAAGAAATAGCCGTAGTAACCCAAATAATTTCTATGAAAGACGAGGTTAATATAGGAGTAGGTGTATGAAGTGTTATAAAATGGAAGTGTATGTAAGTTAAAATTTTCCTAGCGAAAAATATCCTAAAACTGACCCAAGGCGTCGCAAGTCGCCATTCTAAAAGCCATTATGTTTTATAGTCCATAAAATAGATGTAGCTGAAGACAAGGTCCCCTAATATCACGACTTAATGCCGCGCATTTCGTCAACATACTAAATACAACTAGGTATATGTTGGAAAAACGAAAATTATTTACTTTTACTTTATCTAAACTAATGCTTCAAAAAATTTTATTTACGTTTTTTTTTTTATTATTGTCATCATCTAACAAACCTTTTCCCAATTTTGGGAAAGCGGGGTCAGCTGCCAGTCCTCCCAGATACAGCTGAATACTTGAAATGTTTTTGACAGCAGTCTAATAATATCACCTACCTTTATTTCTTATCTTGCAATGCAATATGTTGTAATGCCTTTCATTTTTGTTAGGAACCTTCTCCAGTGCGCATTTGTTTAGTGGTAGATTACAGCCCACTCCTTCTCGAAGACAGGAGGCCTGTGTCCCAGCGGTGGGGACATTATAGGCTGATTATATTATGTGTTAGGTAAATGTTTTTTTTTAATCATAATACATATATAACATATATACATAAATGACCTTCAAAAAACAACATACGAATTTAAATTAATACTTTCAGTATCTATAACGCTCATATCGACAGTCTTAAAAGATACATAAAGACACATACACAAAAAATACATAATAGATACATCTATGGTATTATACCTAATTAAGTCGAAAACAACACAATTGATCGCTGCTTGATTGACTTTTTGTTTACTGTTTTTAATTATAAGATTAATTATGAAGTAATCCCGCTTAGTGACCGATTTATCCTCATTTGAAAGGTGATCGAGCTTTTTTTGTGGAGACTGGCCTCGTCTTGATTCGCTATTTTGATTATATTGAGTTAAAGCTATCTTTAAGTCTATTTATCTCGGTAATGTGACACTAAGTTATCATGTTATATGAAATTTTTTGTTTCTCTATATGCCCTCTATCTATAATTATACACACACCAAAAGTGGCTAGGGATCAAGTACGCCTCTTATTTTTCTATTGAAATCGAAAATAAATTTCTAAGGTTCAAACTAGTTCAAGACACGTTGAGTTAAATTTAAATCTAAACTAGCTTCTGCCTGTGAATTCGTCCACGTGAAATTTCTTTTCCCCCGCCCCACCCCGTCACATCGCATCGCCTGCCTGCGCTATTACTTAGTTTGTTTTCGCTTAACGTTCTTTCCGATTTTTTTTGTATTTTCTCTCTTGGCTCAAAGTGTTATAGCGTGAAAGGGTTATAGTGTGTCCTTAAGAAAAGGGCTATCAAATGCAAAAAGATTTTAACAAATCCGATTCGTAGTTCAAGAGATTAGCCCTTTCAAACAAAAAACAGACTTTCAGCTTTATTATTAGTATAGATTAAGTTGTTTATTTCTCAGCTTGATAACTTACAGACCATTGAAATCGATTTCTAAAGATAATCTAAACGACATAAGTAGGTTTATGATTTTCCTAATGTTTTTTTTTTTTTTTTTTTCAAATAAGTAAACCGTACCTTTCCGTGCCTTATGCATTATTTCCTAAGTTTTAAGTATGTTCAGAAATGGCACCCAATGAGCCTTTTCCTTTGTCCTGCTTTGTAAGACGACAAGGCCCGCAATGGTCATGACTTTGATGAACATACATATCCTACGTTAATATTTTGAAATAAATTGAGCCAACACTCAATTAACATCTAAATATTTGCGAAAAAGAATCGTCGCAATTTAATCGCGTTTTTTACCCTTTTACAATCCTACTCGTTTAAATGTGCAAGAAGGAATAGGAGGCGAGAGCTAGATGACAAGCGAGAACATGAAATGATCGAAAGCCGGCCACTTGATTCAACACCACATGACGCTGGCGGAATAGTCGACTTCGGCTCAGTTGCCATAGAAGAAAACAAAAACTTGATTCAAGACAGCATCCTGAGAGCGCTGACTGCGGACGGAATTTGACTGCGAAAATAGCACATCCAGTCAGAAAAGTGCAAAACATCGTCACACAAGGTAAACCAGTTTATATGCTATACTATTTTTAGTATAGCATATAAACTGCTTATAGCAATATGCTATCATATTGCTATAATAAAAAATGGAAGTGGAATAATTCATAAAAACTAAAAGATTAGTTTATTCTCAGACATAGTACCAAGTACGTTCAACAATGTAGAATAGCAGTTTAATATACAACAATATTAGTAATGCAAAAACCTTCAACTCTGAGAACTCCGCATTGTAGACTAAGAATGTAGGTATTCACTTATCATATGCGCAAACCCTAGATAATCATTTTCTAGTTATGATGTAGTTATTATTAGCCAAAGGTATGTAGAATTACATGAAATTATTACAGTAATTATTACATTTTTGATCGAATAACAACATGTATTAATGAAGCGATGGATGATGGACATGTTTGAACATTCTGCAGTGAGTAATATTCGATGACAGCAGCTGAAAAATGTTTTACCTCGTAAAAAAATGCATGCATATTCCCTATTCTAGTACCATATTTACTTATCGATAAAGTAATACCTGGAATTCTTTTAGCGAAGAGTATTTTGTCGGCCTAATAAATTCTAAAACTAAATTCGTAAACATCTAATTTAAATTTATTAACATAATATTCAAATTATCTGAGACAAAGTCAATTAACTTTTCAAACTAAAAGTAAAGAGAAAGTTATAGTTGTAACAAAACCTTAACGAAATGAGCAGTAATAAAATGTCGCATAAAGCTAACATATCACTGTCATACTCGTAACAAAACAAATGATCGGAAAGAATCCATTACGTTTAATCAATAAAACATGCGAAATGCGTCCTACGCGTTGTCACACAAGACAAATCAAAGTTCACTGGAAAATAATCCTCTTGTCTCAGTAGGTACACCCTACTTAAACTCACAAAGGGTGTAAAAGACCCATCACATAGCCGTCATCTACGCATTCTGTACATCAGATAATATTGCAAAAAAAAATAATTACTGGGAACGACTTTTATTTTTGGAGTAAAATATTGCTGTTTACGGTAATGCGATAGCCATTTTGCATGCAATGGTGGCTGCACCATTGCATGCAAAATGGCTATCGCATTACCGTAAACAAACAGAATATTCTCGGTTCTTCGGTATTCTTTATGTTACTCGTATAACATTAAAAACTGGTTTTTGTAAATAAACGTTAGTAAAAGTTGGAACTTTTGGAACCTTCAATATCTCCATAATCAGAAAGTTCCCAGATATGGTCCGGTACAAAAAAAATACAATGACGTGAAGTTCAAGTTACTCTCTGCTTCGTTAAGTGCCTTTTTATTACACCCGTTATACACATAACTTTTCCAAGAGATAAAAGCCAAAAAATCAATTTTTTTCATTCATTCATTTTTATTTCTTTTTTTTTTTATTATTATTTTTTTTTTTTATTTCTAAGTACAACATTGACCACTTTAATTGGCTTTCCAGTTTCGCAATCAGTTTTTGTGACGGGTTGTGTCAGCACACGGATCAGCCCCGACTCTAAGCGTCAAAGTAACTCTTTTGTCATTTCAAATGCCGGAATTTTATTGATTCCAAATCGATACTTTTTACCGTAGGAAATATGCAGACTCGGTGGTCAGATTGACCCGATCAAAAATTTCTCGGTGTAAGACTGCATTATATTATTCTAAAATACGATTGTACTGGGAAGCATTTGAAAATCAAAGTTACTCGTTCGATTCATTTTCAAATATATTCATATACCTCCAGAACAATTAACAAAATGCACTTATCTTCAGCAACATTAACTCTTATTATTGGGGTCACTTTATGAGGCTAGGCCAGCTATTCCCCCTCCAAAACTTATGAGAGTTAACTGATAATGACATAAAATTATGTTAAAAAGTTCTAAATAATCCTGAAGTGGGACCCAAATATATCGGCCTAGCTAATATCAGACCCAACTGAGCAATCACTTATTTGGGCAGGTACTGTATATTGCTACATGTAAACACACTGGACCACTGTGTGGCTCAATTAAAGGATTGCTTTCCAGACAGAACCATTTTCAGTAGCAATACCCATTGGGCTAAGGCTGGAGGTTGAAGAGGCTTGTGGCTAAGTAACAACACCCGCGTGGATCCGCAGTGGAACCTCGCCAAAAGATTCAGGGGTGAAGCTCGAACTGAAGCACCTGGCCGCGTAGTCTTTAAAAGATGCCCATCCTTAGACAAATATCACCCATCTCTCCACTAATCCAAGGCTTACTCTAAGATCCATATCCGATAGGCTCTTAAATTCTACCCTTTCCTACGGGCACGCCTTCCTTACAAAAAACCGCGCCCCCCGGTCTACTTCTTGATATGCAATGGTCGCTGTAGCACCATGAACATGAGGCTACAGGAGATAGTGCGAATCTTGGGGTTCATTCGATTAATCGAGTCTGGTAAAACCACGCTGGGATCGGTGCAATTCATTCATTCATTCATTCCAATACCCATTGGGCTAAGGCTGGAGGTTGAAGAGGCTTGTGGCTAAGAAACAACACCCTCGTGGATCGATCGATCAGGTTAAGCTACGCTTGCTGCGGTTGGTCGGTGGATGGTTGACCACGTTTGCATATCAAGACGACGGGTCGTGCCCCGAAAGCGACGGGTCATGCATGTTAAGCCGTTGTTCCTGGCTACCATTCGTAGCTCTCTGGGTGGCAGTCGTTACGGGTCATCAGAAGCCCAAAAGTCTGACAACCAGTCGAGGGCCAATGCCGAGCCAAGAGGTATCGTGTTACCCAGTAACTGGGTTGTCGAGGTCAGAGTAGCCCTGGATAGAGGGAAGTGGAAGGAAAGCCTTTGTTCTGCAATATGAAAATCCAATATAATAAATAAAATGGGCTTCTATTATTTTTTATTTTTAAATGTTTTCTTTATACAATATTTAAAAACTATTTTTAAGTATTTAAATAAAATAAAGAAGATAATAAATAATAAAAGGTGATTAGGAACATTAAGGTATAGGTAACTTAACAACACTGTGGCGCGGCTATCAACGCCCCACACAAGATATATGAAAAACATTTTGCTCCAGACTTTCAATATCTTTAGAGAGTCTTATGATGAATTCAGACTTACAAAAAAATCACTAAAAGTTTGTACTTATGTGTAATGTTTGTATAATTAAGGATCCGATTACGTAGGTGACGATGGCAACAGCTTATAACCTACTCGAACAATTTCTACGAACGTTTTTATACAGTTTTGCTATATTTAGAACTCGATTTAGGCCGGACCGTGTTAGCGAGAATACGAACAACCACAGGTGACGTGGGCGGCACCTCTTTTTGTGTGCTTCTATCCTGAGACAGATGGAGAGGGTATTATAAATTACAAGCCCTTAGGTAGGACATTTACGATCGACGTAAAACCATTAGCAAGTCATTGTTCTTATCTAGGTGAGGTAGGGTATAAATTAGAATGAATGCCGAGAGTTTGTATCCAATTCACGGCGATCGTTATAATCGTTATAACAATTAGATAAGAGTTACATTGCAAGGACTTCATAATGGTTATACAGCATTCAAAACGGACTTAAGTCAGCTGCTTAACGGACTAAAGTCACATGATGTCCCCCTAACTTCTTCTGGCCCGGAGGGTTGGACTTGTGCACCTAGCTTTATAATATTTTTTATTGTATATATAGTTAACTAACTATTTACACTTGGTACTAAATCAAACGATTAACTACACAAATAAATTAATACAAAAACAAAAGGATACTGGCGTCCAAGCACTCGTCCGAATCGCCACGTTGAATGGCTATACAAATTATTTGACTTTACAACTGTTTTTTTTTTACAACAATGCCTCAAAGGGATTACCTAATTCCAATAAAAAACCTGTTTTACGTTATGCATTGATACAATAAGAGTGTTATTTGTAATGGTATTTCAGGGTTCAATGATTCGTTTTCTGTTTCATAGGACTATCGCTTTCACGTTCGTTACATATTTATTTTGTGTTAAAAAAAGCAGTTTTCAATGTGTGTTTATTATCCTTTTATTATTAGTATGCACGACAAGTTAAAGGTAATACTCCGGTTTAGTAGCTTAAGAATCTTTAATACCCAAGAAATGTATAAAAAAATATTACCGAGCAGAGGATTACGGCAAGCATACACACTCAGTATCTACAAAAAAAACATTGTAAAGTAATATGAAACTTAACATGCTCAAAAATAACAAAAGACGATCTTATTATTAATTCAACTTAATAAATAAAATTTAAGTGTCTGTTTGTAATGTCAAAATAACAGTTTTTTACTAAATGCATATTATTATGAAAGTATATACGGAACTTATAACAAAAAAGAAACAACTATTTATATTTTGTCTGTCTTGTTTTTCCGGCGAATCTCGGCGAAACGGCGGGACTGATTTTGACGGGACTTTCACTGGCAGATAGCTAATGTTATAAGAAGTAACATAAGCATTATTTTTTGTTCTCGTGTTAAACTTCCGACATCCACGAGGGCCGAGACGCGAGCAGATGCTACGACATACGTAGGCCGTTTCCTAACCGTCGTCGCGCGCATAGGCAATACTTAGTCGCGATATTTTTGTTCAGTCAAATTATATAATTCGTAGGTAGCCTGCAGAGCATGATTCTTTTTAACTCCTACGTTCTCTGTACTAGCCAAGCACTCTCTTAGGATGAAGATTTTAATATTGCTTAGGTTTTTTTTTAATAAAGTCCTAAAACTAAGTAATACTACGAAACGTATATTTCAATGTTTAAATCGAATTTACGCTATGTTTACTCCATGCATTCGTGGTAAGACCACAGATGACCTCAACCTGTGGTCGGTTATTGGAAGCTCGAGGGATATGACATATCTACACACAAACTAAAAAGGAATAGAACCTATTTCGTGGAATGCTACACTTTATCCAGACATATTTCAATTCTCAGTACTTCACATCAAGTTCAGTGAGATAAATAGCAGAAATATAATTTATAATATTGGAAGGAGTATCTAGCAGTCTGAACGATTTGGTTATCTAACAAAATATATTTACTTTTGCCTCGAAATAATCAGTTGAATTCTCGTTCAGATTAACTGGAATTGCTATTCAATCGAGGTGCGACCTTGCCTCACTAAACGTAAAGAACAAACAACAACCAATTGGAAAAACAGGAGTGGGTTAAATAACTGTAAGTTATCGCAAAACAACAAAATAGTAAATTCATAAACAACGAAGAATCGGTAAACAAAGGGCGCTCTACAACCAAAATTGGTCAATTCAAGTGACATTGGCCACTGGCCATCGGTCCATCGACAAACATGGCCAGCCCACCGCCACTTCAGTTTGCTTACTCTGCAAGCTACTACTCCGGTTCTTTTCCGGATAATTCAATTTCAGATTCTATCCTTCAAAGAAACTCCGAGCATAGCCCGCTCTATTGCGTGCTGAGCGACCTTGAATTTATGTCAAAACGTCGACGACTTGACGAATTTTCCAAACGCTGCCCAACCCTTTTGTCATTTCCTTTCGCGAAGTTATATCTACCGAGCTGGATGACGTGCCTTCACAACTGTATGAACCAAATACGTGTGATAAATAAAAATAAGGGTATTTTCGACAAATAACCTTAATTTATGAAAATTGCTGGTGTTCAGTATTTTTATTCTTGGGTTATAGCTATTCCCGATGCACTACCACCGCTGGATCGGATGTATAAGTTAAGGGAGGACCTCAACACCAATCTAAATATGCGTAAGCCCTATGTCCGGTATGCAAAATCCTTCGCATTGCTAGTTCAAAAGTTATTCAAATGTTGTCTTTGGTAACGAAGTTTACTAACTTCGTTACTGCAGCTCAACCATTCGGTCCGAACTTAATTAATTGTTTTTTTTTCCTTATTGTTTTTTTTCTTTATTTTGTTTTTATGTTCTTTTTTGCGTCTTCTTTACCGCAAATAAACGTGTTTTCTTTCTTTTCTTTCTAATTTTGTTTCCAAGTTTGGTCTATACATTTTTTAGGATTCCGGCCCGGTAAAGGAAAACGGACCCTTTATGAGATCACTTTCTTGTTTTAATCTATTTTTAAACGCTGAAAAAGCACAAAAGTTCTCCAAAGTTTTTGCAACAAACTACATGAGTATGTTTAAAGCTATTCAAGCAAGTGTTATTTTTATGTTGGAGTTCTTTCTCTGCCTCATATTTACCGCAAATAAACGCAATTTCTTTCTTTTTTTGTGTTATAAACACGGTTGTAGTTATAGGTATTACAATCTACAAGTCTTCAAGTAAAAGTTTAATGAAAGGTCGTACGTCTGTCGACGGTCATCTGTGCCGACTGTGCTTGGCAGAGCCAAGTAAAACGGTGAAGGCCATTCGCAGCTACTTCCACTGTAATGTACAAATATAAAATGTGCAAGTTCAGAGTATTATAATTATGTGACTGTACAAATATAGGGTTAAGTAACTTTAAGAACATTGACGGTCTGATCTCTGTCTCAATCTGTCAAAAATACCTCTAATTTCCCTAGATTTTGACAAGTTTTTGACATTTGTTTGTCGCTGAGATGAGACTGCCACTAGATTTTGAACGTTTTAAATTACGAGAATTGACCTTCTGATCTCATTAGATCTTATAGCTTTTAGAGCCAAGCCTCTAACTCTAAAAACCTTTCAACGTGTTCAATATCTATGGCTTGGCCGTTTCGCGGCCATCACACAGACACTCCTATGGACTATCACGATATCTATGGGGCTTATGGTAAGAAATTAAGCCACTGGTCTTTATACATGTTGTGTCATGCAATAGGTCAGATAGACAAGCTCAAAATATTCATGAAAAGCTCAAATTTTTCCATCTGGTATTTCTCAGTTACAGCCCGGAGTCTGAATTTGTGTCTGATTAATAGGCAATAAGCTTGCCTCCTATTCATGGGACTCAAACATAACTGGCGAAATGTGGGTGTACTATAAGCCCTACCCTTCGCGGAATACTCGTACAGGCGTGATGTCATGTTTATGAGTTTATTTTTATAAACCACGTACAGTAAAAAAACCCCCGACATAAACAAAAATCTCTAAAAAGCAAAAAATTTATATGTATTGGCTTTAAGTTTAATATAAGTTAGGTAGATAATAAATTTTAATCCAAACGTCGGCGTCGTCGCGTCGGGGGACGGGTAATTAAAATAGGAAGTTAACAGTAGCTATCCTTTCTACAATAGCAGACATTCATTACTGGCTGGGTACAAGCCTCGTCTGTTTGGCGTTTCAAATAGCTGTCCCGTCCACGTTTTGGCGCAGACAGTCACACAACACACACCCCTAACTAGCAAAGAGATCGTATAAGCAATTACTCTCACGACTATGGATCGAAAAACACCCGTATGAAAGATCTTATTATTTCAAAAAGCTGTATAAAAGCAGCTTTCTAGATTTTTTAGCATTCAACGCTTTTTGGCTCTTTAGTCATAAAATATAATCATGTAATATAAACGTAGACTCGACGAATTCATATCGCATTTTCTCTCGATTACCTTCATCCAACCCTAAGTCTTATGTCAGCTCTTTGAAAGCAACTGAATTGCTAATTTCTTTCGACATTCAATTATTACAGCTTTATTGTAGAGTAAACGATGTTCATTCGACAAAATAGATCTCAGTTACTATACCGGCACGTAATGTCATATGGATAGCTTTCTGTGAGGCTTTCATTGGACTTAATTATTGAAGTTGAGAAAACGCTTTAAAATTATCTATTACAGCCCCAAAAATGCTCTAAAAATTATTTGAAAAAATTATTTCTTACAGCGTAATAGTGATATAAAAGTTCAATAAAACCTTTTATAGCACTGTAAACGCCATTTTGTAACAACAAAAACGTATTTTCTTCTATTTTGAGAAATATGGATTACAATCGGTGGAAAAATATTAAAAGAAATGGAGGCTTTGGACGGAAAGTAAATAAGATTTACAGAGAAATGAAATAGTCAACATCTACATTGGTAGTAACCACAAATGAACGATCAAATAATATAAGCGTGGGTTCTGTAGGAAATATTCACAGTTTTGATGATTAAATTTTTGAACCGTCACCTAGTGAAGTGTCTTCTCATTCGGAAAATATCTTCGCTGATCAAGACTCTGATTCTGATTGTAGTGGTAATGACAATGATAGTTCCAAGTCCGAGGGCAGTGAAAATTTAAATGGTGGGTTTCGTTGTAATTTTAAATTCAACATTACTCATGATGCCAGGAAATTGACAACAATTTTTAATAAAAGAATTCCTAATTTACTGCCAAATCATCCTCGTACTATATTGAAAACGAATACATCAAAGATTAATATATTTACTGTTGCCTCTGGATTATACTGGCATATAGCGGATTAACAAAACCTTTGCAAAAATGTTTAGAAATTATTGATTGCAATTCAGATGTTTTAACTCTACTTGTAAACATTGACGGCCTACCAGTATATAATAGCTCAAAACTTTAATTTTGGTCAATATTATGTAAGATACTAGAAGTTCCGAAAATACTATTATGGGAATTGAAGTTATTTCTAGTGATAATGGTTGCATACATGGAAATCTAATACTGGGCTCGACTAATGTGTTTGACACACCAATAAAGTCCTCGTTTTTAAATATATTTAAATGTAACCAAAAAACACCTGTTTTGTGCCAAGTTAGTGACATTAAGAGTAAAATACAATATGATTCTTTAAAATGTGCACATATCGAAATGGGAGAATCTATGTTTAATTTTATCGACGGCAAAAATATTTTAAAAAATCCAAATATTTTTTATTATTTTTTTATGGAATTTTTAAAAATTTTGTTCGCTACTGTGACCCCAATGTAAACAAAATGGTGTAACTTTTAAACTAAATGATCTATCACGATGAAACAAACTCCATGATGATTAATCGTCCTCATAAAATGAAAATAATTGAAAAAAAAAACTTTTTTGCAAAAAAATACAACCGACTTCCAAAAACGACACTACAAAGTGAAAAATAACTTTAATTTCGGAAGTCGGTGTCGTTGAGTTCGCATATTCGTTGTTTGCCACCGACTTCCGAAATTAAAGTTATTTTTCACTTTGTAGTGTCGTTTTTGGAAGTCGGTTGTATTTTTTTGCAAAAAAGATTTTTTTTCAATTATTTTCATTTTTACCAGTAATTTTGGTTTAAAAACCAAACTACTGAACCGTTTTTGATGAAATTTCTATGGGACCATTTGGGAAGTATACCCTTTCCAACAAAAAAAGAATTTTTCAAATCGGTTGGCAAGCGACGGAGTTATGCCCGAACAAACATAAAAAAAAAAAAAAAATACAAACATCCGAATTGAGAACCTCCTCCTTTTTTAGAAGTCGGTTAAAAACTGTCCTCAATTGAAAATATACATGTTTTTTTAGCAAATATCGTTTTTTTTTCTTCATAAATTTTTACAATAATCGTAAAATTTAACCTATTTTGATCGAATAATAATGATTTAATATTTTGCGCTAAGGAACCCTAAACTAACTGCAATGCCGGTCCTAGCAGTCGTAAAATAGAAACCTCATTTCTATTTCTCAGCTAAAAGCAGTGTGAATGCTTTGAGTGAGTTGCTATTAATGGCGAATTAGTTATAACTTTTAAATTAATATTATTTATATATCATTATTTACTAAGAAATCTTGCGGCCCATGAAAATATTAACTAAAATGTTAAGGAATATAGACGAAAAATTTAATTCCGCATATGAAAGTAAGACCTTTGAGCCATTTAACAGGTCAAGAATTGTCATTATGAATGTAGCAATAGATATGGCAAATTATGGCAATATAATCTAACATTTCTTTATTTTCCACACAACACTTTAACACAACGCTTTGTGTTTGAAGATAAATAAAACGGACTATGACTGCTGCTTAGTTGCATTTACACGATCAAAGAGTGGAGTAATTGCAACCGCACTGCTATAGTACAACAAATAAGTCGAATGAAAGAGCTTCCACCGACATGGGAAAAGCTGATGTGTGGAATAATGGCAAACTGATGTCTATTATATTACTAGTAACATTCAAGTTGCGATTACTCTATATTCTTTCGACTATTTGGCTATTCATATGATAATCTTACGATATTTACATCACTTAAAGCAGAGAGAAGTGTGGCCAAATCGCGATGAGAGAACATGCACAGATCATTTACTCGACATTTTGAAGATCCGTCTCACCACCAATAGCTGAAATAGAAACGTACTGCTGACTTTTTTACGATGCATTTTGCTAGTTGGGACGCACGTTAAACTTATAATACCCCTCTAGTGTTCCCGTCGGGGTTAAAAAAGGATGAAAGGGTCCACGGTCAAGGTCTTTCTGTCATTTTCCCCGTTATTTCTGAAATGTTTATGAGGCTCTCAGCAAACAACGACAAGAGAGAATGCCAGCAATTTTCAAGAACACGTGATGCAAAGATCAAACCCCTTTTTGTATACGTCCAAACGACAGACGCTATTGTGTGCAAGCATAATGCAGTGCGCTACCATACACCATACATACTAATATTATACTCCATGTCGTTATGTTTTCATAATCTTCGTAATAAGTAATTGCATATAAGTATGGCTTATAATGACAGCAGCAGCACGCGATGCATCCTGCCGCAGAATGATACCTCTGTTTGATTAATTTACGGCGTCAGTCAGCCATCAGTAATAGAAAGATACGAACGATAGAATACTGACACCCGATTTCTGGTCATCTTTCATCCCGGTTTTTGAATCAGCGCATAAACTAAAGCGCTTCAGCTGTCCTGACGGCTGCGGCGCTTTACTTTGTGATGAAACCGGCATGACGAGACGTAGAACGAGTTGCAGGTAGATTCGAATCCTGGTTCGCCTGCAACTCATAAATCGCGGCCACTGGACCACCACTTCTCTCTGAAAGGTTTAACAACATAAAAACTTTCTTTTTTTTGACTTCGGTTGTGTGGAATAACAACGTCCAATGAAATCTTTCGACATGAGTTCGAGCGTCTGTTAGTAGACTTTCTCCAAATTAGCTTGTCAAAAACCGCATGTCTGTCTTTTACACAATAAAATTACATTATGGAACATTTAAAGTTACTGAGGGGATAACAATGGACCGTCTTACTGCTAAAAGAGATCTATAAATCAGCAATAACAGCACCAGTTATAGGATGATCATCACAGCAAAAGACAACAATATCAAAACCTTACGACTACAAGAATACGAGAGAATGATAACCTGTTATGGACCTAATAGGCTTCCAACCAACAACCAACCTAGATAAAAATCCCAGTACATACTAACTTAAACTCCCTATTACTGTCGTAACCATAGCTAAAAAATCGCCAATGTAATTTTACCCTCCTACGAGTATCACATACATGTACAAACATTCATGTGTGAAATATAACCCTTTACGAGGTCTTCGTCTTTCTCAGATTAACGCGAAACCCTACGTCTTGAATTCGCCTAATTCATATAATCTTTATTACAGAACTTTATGGTGGTTACCTAACCACCGCTGAGTAAAGGTCGCCCCATGATTAAGTAGTTAAACGTGAGAAAAGTGTTAGCCCATGTACGTAAAAATATCGCGGCGGGATTTTATCGCGCACTGGATTTTCGACTCTTGGTGTTGAGCCGAGTATTGAGAATCTAACAGGCCGCATCCCAGCGCGTCAAAAAACACACGGTTGTATTTTCAACTCGTTGAAAATCGAGTGGGCGAAAAATATCGCCGCGGGGAATACGCGCCCGTGCGAACCTACGGTGTTATTCTGTAAAAATCTCACCGTGAAAACTCAGGTGAAGTGAGCTGGCACCCTGACATACTATCACTACGGATTGACACTATTGATAGCTCACTTCATGCTCACATCACCTAAGTATTCACGGTGAGATTTTTCAAAGTAGATTAGCTGGGCTTAGTATCTTTTCGCCTTGGATATCACTACAATCCCACTTCCTATCCTACTAATATTATAAACGTAAAAGTTTGTATGGATGGATGGATGGATTGTATTTACTCTTTCACGCAAAAACTACTAAACGGATTCGGATGAAATTAAGCATACAAATAGCTTATATATAACCAGGATTAACATATAGGATACTTTTTATCCCGATATTCTCACGGGATCGAAACTTATGCGGGTGAAACCGCGGGGCGCAGCTGGGCTTATGCGATTAAATGCGCACAAGCGTAAGCAATCTCTGTCAGCAATTTGATATTCTCGCATTTTACCAACTATAGTAATGTTTCCAGTAAATACAACTCCTCAAACATAAACGTTTTAAAACTAAAATTTCAACTGCATTCTGGTTTTCTGCAATTAAAGATGTCACACAATAGCTGACTGTGACGTTTCATAGCGAGCTAAGTCGGCAAATAAACTCGAGATTCACGCCAATATAACTTTTATTTTGTGCAGACAAATAAATGTTTTTGTCGGTAATTAAGAGCGGGGCTTTGTCTGGGATTTAGTTAGCGAAGTGATTTCGTGATGGCCTCTCGTGCCTCGCGTTCATTTATAGGTTTGGTTATTTATTTATTTATTTTACCTTTTATGTACACACAAATGAAAACAGACAATGAAAAACAGAACAGAAAAAAATAAGTACAGAGGTGATGCTTCTCTTCTCTCTGTGGTGGTGCTGTTCTTAGTTTATCTTGAATATACATAGGTGAACGAAAACCTCTGAAAAATCTGTATCTCAGTCTGAAATCGCCAAATCGTCTGAGAAGAGCTTTTTGCTCTGGAATGAAACAATAATAGGCTAGTATATTTTAGCTAACGCTGGCCTTCGGATTCATTGGCCACCAATCGATTGGGAGTTAGGTATAAGTCCAAGGTGCCATCTTTAACGATACATTTTTTATTTATTTAAGACAATTTACGTTATTACAGCTGTATAAATATTTATAGTTCTCTTAGTTCTCTTAGTTCTTCTTAGGTTGATGCGCATCCCTGATGACGCGTGTTCGCGAAGGGGCACCAACAGAATTCTCAGTGTGTTCGCAGATCGGTGGGATTCCCCGATGTTGCGGAGGTGGATGCAGCTCCACGCTGAGTTTTAATTGTATGTACATCTGTGTCTGTAACCTACTAACACTAGAAGTTAAATAAAATTGTTACTAACCCTATGGACTCCTGCCTGAAATAAAAGTTTTCTTCTATTCTATTCTTCACCGTATCCGGCGACAGTGACCCACACTAATTTTCAACATTTCGTGAGCTCTTTGATGATGTCTTACCAGATTTGATCTTGAAAATTCGGTCACAGCTGTACAAAGTATGTTGCCTACCTAAATTTGATTTTAAGAGTTTACGTAGTCTGTTTTCTGAGATTAAGGACCTGTAATCTAAGGCTTAAGTAGGTGATTTACAAAGGGCCGGGTTACTTAGAAATTTTCAAGCCACATTATAATGAACCTGCTCGTTTAAACACTGATATCAAATTGGAAAAATTATATCATAAGCAAGACAATCAAGTGCCTGACGCCTAAGACATTTGTCAAGTTGTATAAGACCTCTCTTGGAATATGCTAATGTCATCTGGTACACAAAGTTTAAAAAAAAGACATCACTCAGCTTGATAATGTTTTTTTTTTTTTTCAAAGAACGACAAAAGCTGTGGTTCGGGCCATGCCTCACGAAAAATCGCCTCAATGACCTTGGCCTTATCACACTGGAACAGCGCCGATAAAGAGGTAGGCTCATTGAGACGTACAAAATTACTTATGGAACATTACCCAATGCCCTGCCTTCAAAACCTTTAGACACTGAATGCCAACAAACATATGGGTGGACATCTCCTAAAGCTATGGGAAAATTAATCAAATAAGATGCCTTTAAAGCAATTCTTGCCTAACCGAGTTGTAACAGCATGAAATAGGTTCCCGGAAAATGATGTGACGGCTCCCACAATGAACTGCTTCAAGAACCGACTAAGCAGATTAGATTTCTCCAAGCTATTTGAGATATACATCAGCTGCTGAGACACACTATGTAGTCTCACCAAATAATAATAAAACATAGACATAGGGTACACTTGCAGAATGCGAACAGGGTTAATGGTCGGTGGGTACATCATTTAAAATTGGCTAACCGGCCTCTACGAGTTGGCGAAGGCCTCTCGTACGAATTCCAAAGGACCGGGTCCCGAGATATGTCAAAGTCTTTTTAAAAATAATTATGTCACTAATTACACAAGACTAAACACGTTAACTGTCTCATTTCTTAGATCGACAACATAAGAAGCGACTGTTTGAGAGTTACGTAAATCAAGGACAAGTAACAATTCTATCCTATTCAATATCCTACTTGATGTTATAAACGCGAAACTTTGTGAGGATGGATGGAACGGATTTGGATGAAATATGGCACACATATAGTTCATAACCAGGATTAACACATAGGATACTTTTCATCCTGATATTACGGGATTGACACTTATGCGGGTGAAACCACGGGGTGCTGCTAGTATTTAAAATGGCCAGCTATGTACCTACACCAGGGGCCCGTATTCCCGTAATTTAAAACGTTCAAAATCTAGTCGCAGTCTCATCTCGGCGACAAACAAATGTCAAAAACTTGTCAAAATGTAGGGAAATTAGACGTATTTTTGACAGATTGAGACTGAGATCAGACTGTGAACGTTCTTAAAATTACGAGAATTACACAGAAGTAATTGATCAATTTTAAAAGAGAGTCATATCATTTATTTAATGTCAATATCAGACGCAACAAATAGTAGGTAATTAGCTTTATTTGTTATTACTATAAAATGCAAATAAAGTAATGAAAGCTATTAAACCCACTGTTGTCAGTGCAGCCATTTTAAAATATGGGTACCTAATTACCTATCCAAATATTTGCGTTAATATAATAATTATATACGTTTGGGAAATTTTACGTGTTGATGTTCTTATATTACCCTAGGCTGATAAAATTTTAGATTTTCCTAATTATGTCAAAGTTAAGATCGGCTCTCCCTGTGGGAGAGGGAGCATGCCCCAATCCACCGCGTGCTCCTGTAGGGCCCGGCACCAGACTTGAGCACCCTTCCACCGTTATAAGAAATGAATTCCCTTTAACTAATGTGCCTTGTCCCGACTTAGAAAGCTTAGAGACAAGGAGGGGATACAGTCTTTAATATTAGAAGGAACCACGAACATGTGAATGGACTACCAACAATGGCTTTTCTTTTCGAAGAAGCTTACCTGCCTAGCTCTCACTGACTATATAGATAAGTTACAGATCATAATATAATGTTACACATACATTGGTGGATTATGGCCCACTCCTTCACGGGCTAATTATGCTTATGCTACCTTTTGTTCATTTATAATTACACAAATTATCCATAGTTAACGCAACAAGTGGAAACAAAGCAGAAATCAACTTCAGACTTGCAGACGTGCAAATTCACAGAAGTAGATTTCTTTCTGCTCATGCAATATTCATGAAATTACTGACTGAGTTATAAGGAGCTTTGGAACTTCTCCATAATGACTTGCAGAAGGTACCAAGTTTGGGTAAGCTAAATAGGTTATACGTTATGTAAATGAGCAGAGAATTTTAATTCATTTTTCGAGTGCTATCCAGTCAGCTAACTACGTAGTTGATCAAATTTAGATCTGTAAACTTAATAAACTCGCTTAAATTATTTATGTAAATTGCCTACTAGGATACGAACCCACGACTTACAACAACACGTAGGTAAGTCACGGCCGTTACCACTGGGCCACCACTGCTCCACCTGCCTGGCCAACAAAAGGTAGGCTTTGCTGGAATTGGGAGGTTCGGCATGTAACATAACAGCACGCCTGTGTTTTCCAAAGGGTTAGAAAAAGGTGAAAAATAAATGGGGGTGTCTCCGTCAATATTTCAGAAAAAAATCTAGATTATGGAAAAATAATTATTAAAAAAAGAAAAAACTTTTGTAGCAGTAAAAAAACACTTATTAAGAGAATGTATTAAAATGTAATATTTTTCAAAACAAAGGATTACAATACATTATATTATGATCTGTAACTTTTCTATAGAGTCAGTGACAGCCTAGCTAGGCAGGTAAGCTTCATCGCAAAGGAAAACCATTGTTGGTAGTCCATTCACATGTTCGTGGTTCCTTCTAAGATTAAAGACTGTGATTCATTGTGATAGATTAGCTTAGTCGACCTTCGTCATTTTTTATTTTACACTAGCTGTACCCGCGACTTCGTTCGCGTGGATGTCGGGTATCATTATCAATCAAACGTCGCTCAGAAAAGGCAAAGTACTACTCGTCCAATGAAAAGGAAATATCTATTTTCTCTTTTTAAGCCTAAGTTACTCCTTGTAACATCAGCTATCTGCCAGTAAAAGTCTCGTCTAAATCAGTCCAGCCGTTTCGGAGATTAGTCGGAACAAACATATCGTTGCATATTCCTACTAAAAGCTGTTATTTTGACATTATAAACAGACAATTAAAATTTTATTAATTTGTATGTATTGATAGTTTATTCCCTCGCTTCCTCGTCGTCAATCGTTGCTCTCTCATTTTTTAAATAATTGTATGGGCTCAGGCTGAGTGTCCTGGTCAATCTTTTGTTAACAAACAAAAGATGTACTTAGGCAGGATCCTTCTCCACAATGCTGTCAACAGTTATGCAGCCCCGAAACGAACAGAGTGACAGCAAACGTAAAGGTGCCCAACCTGCCCAACCCTTCGGGAAATACAGACGTACTGTTATGTTTATGTTTTGTTGTAGTGTTTACATTTTGTTTATGGGTGGGCGAGTCTGTTAACATTTACCGTGCACACATGGCACTATCGACCTTGCGGTCAGATCACGCGCTTACGAAGCAGTGTTTTGGTTTTATGACATAATTTATACACGTGTTAACTCGGGATTACCCAGTTCATGAATTATCTAGTTTCTTACAATCTGATGATAATCTTGTTCAATTACCTTGTCTGTTCGCGACAATCGCGAAGGAACTCGTTTCAATGTCGCAGTCGTTATGCAATTACCACTGATTGATAATTGCTGTGCAATTTATACGATATGGAACTTTATTGCACTAACAACGTAAACAATATGCCCAGTAGTGCACATGCCTGTGGACACTTAGCTGTGATTACCGGTATTATGATAGACAACTACGAACAAGAATATTTACATCGGTATGTTTTGATATTTTTACTTTCAAGGGCGTCGAAGCTCTCTATTTCATTTTGAACTACAGTCCATTCAGTTATTTTACGTCTGTCCAAAAGCAACCTTATTTTGACGAGAATAAAGATCACAATCATTTTGACAGATTTGTCAATAGCACAGCAACCCAGCAGCAACCTTATTAGAATGAGAATAAAGATCGCTGTGATTTGGACAATGATGCATCTGTGAGAGGACACTAGTTTTGCTTTTTTTTTAGTTAACTTTCTGATCGTCGATCGTGTTATCTGATTGGAAATTGTCCCATTGCAGATTTAAGACATTCTCAAGAGAAAAATTTGAATTAAGCCTAGTTCGGGTGGGTCGCTACCTAACACTCGAATTCCGAACCATCATTACTTGCACCTGTAATAAAAAAAATTATTTTAGTTGTAGTTTATTTTTAGGCACTATAATTGTATGGGAAATTTACCACTCTTGGCTAAATGTGCACCTTTTGTAAACGTTTTTATTAAATAAATTATTATTATTATCATTTAGAAAGAAAGAAAGAAAAAAAGTTTATTTGGACACAGTTCGTGAAACACAAAATACAAATTTAATAAAATAAAAAATAATGTTTCAGACAACAATAGTGTGTGCCTCACGGCTGCGCCAAAAAGGTTCATTTCAGCATTAATGCCAGACAGATGCTGTCTGACGCTGGTTTTCTAATGAAACTTTAGGGAAAAGTGACGGGGAGTACCTACAGTTTCAACATACCTAATACATACTTATAAATAAATAAATAAACTTGTAATCACGTACATATCATTACAAATACAGATAAGAAAAAACACAAAGCAACAAAGTCACAGCAAAACCTGTTTTTCTCGATCAATCTATGTAGATGAGATTGATCCGTGCACGGTGCACTCAAAGCGCAACAGGCCGCCGAGCACGACGGACCGCACTATGAGTTATTTAGTTTTGCGAACAGTAAAACATTTATATGCAGCTTTTGTAAAGTGCCGACCTTCTACAGTAATAGTCCTCGAGAAATTCTGAAACCTGCTTTATTTAGGCATGGAGAGAATCCGAATTGATTGAATCACCCAATAAACTTACTGGGTAACCAGAGACCTTAGGAAAATGGAAGCCTCTGGAAAAAAAACTTATTTGCCTCACGCAAATAAGTTTTTTAGGAAGGCCTCGCAAGATAAAACAACTTTTCTAAAGTATGAATTTAAATACTTAAGTAGTACTTAGCACTTTTGCCACTTTTGCTTTTGCAAAACTTGGACTTTAAAAGTTATGCGCCGTTTCTATCTAATCTAGGCAATATTCTTAGATATTATATTGTGAAATGTATTATTTACTTATTGATAAAGGTACACCAGTTTCTGTATACAAAATATCAAATAACAGTCATGGGCTTATAAGTTGACATGTTGCCATGTATTTGTAACGTGTATTCAAAACATTTTAGTACAAAAACGTTGATGTCCTAGCAAAGTAAATAGACATCGGATTATACGTATTTGCATGTTTGCATATGCAAATGCATATAATTATATTTTTATAGCGTTATTGCATATTTTGGTACCTTTTCATTGACAGTGCTTATTCAGTAGCTATGCGTGTTGTATTACGCGTCTAACGCAATTCAATTGTTTTTGTCTCACTGTATTTGTTTATCTATCTACGAAAATCTTATTTTTGTTGAAATAATTCCGCCAGTGAAAAATAATACTCAGACTTTAATGGAATCTTGGATAAAAAATTACCCAGGCCAATTTACGACTGATGGCACTGTGATTTTCTGCAAGGTTTGTGAAAAGCGAATACCTTCATCAAAAAATATCAAATCGAATAACATGTGAGTACTGCTTCCCATTTTGCTGGAAGACAGAAACCTACTACTTCGACTGGTTCTGTGTTTCTCGCATCATACTTACTTATTATAATATTATTTTCGAGCGGTTTAGGGTTGAAACCCTCGGGCTGTGGGGTCGACGATCGTATTTTGCTTGACACTTCCCGTGATCCAAGGGCTGGCGTTTACCTTTGCCTGATTCTAATCATTGCCGTACAACGTGCAATTTGCCTTTTGGACACTGTTCCTATTGACAGCGATGCGGACGAATTTTTTGATGCTCTATGATTCTTTTGCTTATTTTTTCATATGTACATATGTATTATTATTTTAATTATTTATTTATGTATACTTTATTGTACACCACAAAAATACATGACATAAAAAAAATACATCAAACACTAAAAACTATACAATGGGCGGCCTTATCGCTTTCGGCGATCTCTTCCAGGCAACCTTGGAATGGAGGCTTATGTAAAATAAAATATTCTGGTTTTGATCATGTTTTGTCTCTGCATCAACCTAAAGTTGACTGGTAGAAAATACCTCAGACATTAAGTCCGCTTTTACTTTACTTTTTTTCACAGAGAGTAGGTAACGTTCGGTTGCAGTAAGGTCATCATTGCGCCCCAAAAGGTGGTAGCCGTAAGGCTGATCCGGGGCTACCGCACGATCTCGGGCGCGGCAGCAAGCCTCCTTGCCGGACTGCCGCCATGGGATCTGGAGGCGATAGTCCTCGCGCGCCTATATGATTGGCGCGTGGAGGCACTACGCCGGGGGGAAACTTCGCATCCGCGGCAAACCGCGGCGGAGCGGACGAACCTCCGGCGCGATCTCATGGCGGCATGGAAGGAGCGACTATCGCAACCCAGCGCAGGGCACGCCACGATAGCGGCGGTAAGACCCCTCTTTGAGGAGTGGCTAGAGAGACGTCACGGCGTTCTCACCTACCGCCTGACGCAGGTCCTCTCCGGACACGGATGTTTCGGGAGGTTCCTGCATATCATCAGCGGGAGGAGACGCCCGGGTGTCACCACTGTCAGGATCGCCCAGAGGACACGGTGGAGCATACGGTGGAGGTCTGCCCCGCTTGGGCAGAGCACCGCCGTGTCCTCGTAGAGGCGATCGGCAGCGGCGGCGACCTCTCGCGTCCGGCCCTGGTTCAAGCCATGGTCCGGGGCGAGAGGAAGTGGGAGGCAGTCACCTCCTTCTGCGAAGCAGTTATACTAGCGAAGGACGTGGCGGGGTGGGCGAGGGAATGCACCTTACGCCTCAGCCGCCGCGGGAGACGCTCCGGGCGTCGGGAGCCACGTGACGACTCCCGGCCACCGTAGGCGCGGGCCTGCGGGCGGTGAGTAATGGGTAACTGAAGAAGTGACGGGGCCCGATAGGGCCGAAGCCTGCCAGGGTAGCGGGATCGTCCGAAAGGGTTACCGCTGCCCTGGAACATAAAGGGCTAAGGAAGGAACACGGGTGGGTTGTAGTCAGTAAGAGTCTGACACACCCTTCTGCTCCACCCAGAGCGGGAGGAGTCATTTGATGATTTCCCATCCTGAAAAAATAAAAGGTCATCATTATTATCCTCATATTATCTCGTAATTAATGATTATCTAACTCGCAGCTGTTTATCCATATTAATTATTTTCTACCATGCGCCCACTGGGATTATATAAATATGAGTAATCACTATACCACTACATAATGTATTTAATTTAACGACACCAAATTAAATTCTTGCAAAAATGCCAAGATATGTTAATTCTAATGCGTCTGAAATATCAATTAAAATAGATTCGTAGAATCGAATTAGCGTCGAAATAAAATGTCTTTGACATCTTTATGCGTCGAAACGGGTAAATCGACAAACAATATATATTTTTCTAGAGACGATTCGTTCGATTCGACCAAATGGGACCCTCTTAATGGCAAGCGACATCGCGCCAGGCCCAGACGGAGATGGCAGGATGAGCTGGACTCCTTCAATAAGAACTGGTCCTCAGAAGCTTTAAACTAAGAGAAGTGGAAAGATTGTAGGGAGGCCTTTGTCCTGCACTGGGACAGGCTTTTAATAATAATAATAATAATAGACGATTCGTAGTGTTGTGTGTCATATATATTTCTAGAGGTGTCGACTCATAAATTTAGGTCGACAAAGAAGTTAACTTCCTGCAAGTCGCCTATAGAAAAAAATATATTGTTTAAAAGTGACGATTCGCCCCTTTCGGGCAACAAAATTCGTACGAATAGACTAATACTCCGATTCGTACAATGTTAATTTATTTGTGGGCGAATCGACAACTCCAGAAATACGTATTGGCATAAAATATATTGAATTTTATGTAATAGTATAAATTAAATAACTCGTTTTTAGGAAACAGAGTCCATTTCAGTAAACTTATTTAATATACCTACATAAGACGCTATTAAATATGTTTGTTCACACAATTTATTACTGCACAAAGTACCTATTTAATATACACACAACCACAAGATACGTTATATAATTGTAATAAAGTTTCATACCTGATAGGTATTTAATTAACTCAAAAGCAAAAACAATATAATATGAGAACATAATAAATAATTACAAAAAAAAGCGTAGTCACACAGATTAGATCAAATAATACCAGTTTATATTAATGTATTATACTTAGTTCTAATCCTACCTCGCAAAAAGATCTCAATGATCGTGGAAATCGCATCAAAATTCATCATGGTGTTGCAAAGCTTTATCCGAATACAAAGATGTGTGCAGTCTGACAAGGGGTACCATTCATCATCTTTTAAGATCTCGGAGCACTACTTACATAGTAATGCAAGAATATTATTCTCTTACTGCAGGGTAAAGGCCTGTTCATACAAAGAAGGCACGAACATTGATCACCACGGTTGCTCAAGACGGGTTAACGATTTCAGACTTATATTAACTATAGGTCCAGTTTTGTTTACTATGATTCCCTTTCCGATGTCAGCAATGTCCAAGATAAACTTAGAAAATACATGAATTGCACGGATTTGAACCCACAACCTGGTGCATGAGAGGCAAGAGCTACCACAAAATTATTATAGAGTAGCCAGTAGCAAGCAATATATAATATCATAGACTTTATATTTAATTTAGTCAGTAGTGTAGTATACACAGTCCATAAAATAGTTACAAAGATATAATGAAATCTTCATTTCAAAAACCAAACAAACACTATCCATATTTGAACCGAGGAGAGTGAGCACTAAAGAAGGATTTTTTTAAATTCATCCCCTAAAGGGATTGTGAAAATAGTGAGGAAATAGTGGATGACAATTTGTGTGGAAATTCTCCATATTGCTGATGGGGAATTCCATCGAGTACACGGCTTGTAGTACTCAAACTCAAAGCATTTATATCAAATAAACCATTTACAGGCACTTATGAATTGTCAAGGGGTCCGTCAGTCAAAACGCTGAGCCTAGTTGCCCATTCCAAAACGTAATAGGTACCTGTGGAGAAGAGCAGGCAAGAAACTCCACTGACACGCTTTTAAATCAAAATGTTGTGAAAAAAATGGTTACATCATTCATGTTAAAATTATGCCCGTGAGAACGATGCAGAACGTTAAAAGCGTCCGTAATAAAAAGATTTGAAAAAAACAATTCAAATGTTACATTATCTACGAAATATTTACATAATTTAAAAAGCTAACAGTCTTAAAATAATAATATGTACAGATGCCAGCAAGTCAAGCTACCCGAAACTGTCAAATTTTCCCAATTAACCTTAAACCTTAACGCTTTAACGATAGAGTTGAAAATCTACTAAAGAAATTTGACAGATTGTAGTAGCTTGATGTGCGTCTGTACAAGTATATAAAAAGGAGGGAAAATAAAATCAAAGCGCATCAAAAAATTCGTCCGCACATCGTTCGTTCGTCAATAGGAAACGTTCCCAAAAGGCTGGCAGGATTGCCACGTTGTATGGCAATGCTGATTCTTTGGCCTAAAAATAGGCCAGCCCTCTGGTCACGTGAAGAGTCGAATATTAAATTAAAATAAGCCGTGGCAGCTAACAGATGACGAGTCCCTACTGAACAACTTACTCTGATAAACTTACTCCTGCATATTACACGGACATTTACAATAAGTAGGCACTTGAAACTGAGAACAAAGCTAACATAGTTGTAGTTTATTTATTGCCCTTTCATTTTACGTATCTACTTCATGCAACGTAGTAAAAATGACTTTCAGAGTAGTTAAACAATTAACTCGAAAACTCATCACCATCTACCTAGCCTTTTCTCAACTATGTTGGGGTCGGCTTCCAGTCTAACCAGATGCAGCTGAATACCAGTATTTTACATAGAGCGACTGCCTATCTGACCTTCACAACCCAGTTAATGGGTAATACGACACCCCTTGGTACTCGTAAGACTGGTTGTCAGACTTTCGGGCTTCTGACGACCCATAACGACTGCCAAAGATTCACGATTGACAGCCGGGACCAATCGCTTAACGTTCTTTCCGAGGCACGGAGAGGCCTTGGTATTTATTTATTTCATTAACAATTTTTACATTGTGTCGAAATGTATTACATTTAAATCTAAAATAACAGGAAACAAAAATAACAAAACATATTATGAATACATCCTACATGAATGACTTTTAAAACAATCTTCGTATGGTATGTACTTATATGTTATGTGAAGATGGTCACCCATCCACGGACCAACCGCGCTAAGCGTAGCTTAACCTGATCGATCGACCCGTGCGGCTGTTATAATAATAATAATCATTTATTTGCAGACGTTGAAGTCCATAGAATTAGATTAATAAAATATTGACATCAAAACATATTCATGAATTACAAAATAAGCATATCAAAAATAACATAATCAAAATACATCACAAATTACATAATAATGTCATAATAGAAACGAATCACAAATAACATAAAAAAAACAATACACACATAAAAATCACAAAATAGGCATAATAATAATAATAAGAATAAAATTAAATTAAAATGCACATACAGCTATCTAGAGCCGATCTGTGTGTGCAGTCTCACCCATCGACCAAGCATCGGACAGTCCCACCGGTCACTCAATGCTCTCAACATGCCGTGGGTGCAGATATATGTTCTGTGCCGGAGAGAAGCGCATCGTTTACGAATAATGGCATAAAAATCATCCACTCTCGCATCGGCAAACATACCCGAAGCGCTACAATACCGCGGTAGACCCACAAGCATCCTGAAAGCATTGTTATACTGTACACGCAGGGCGCTGTATGCCTTCTGCGTATACTTGACCCAAAGGCTGCAGGTGTAAAAAGTCTGACAGTAGGCTCGAAAAAGCGTCATTTTAACGTCGTAAGGACACCGTGCAAACCTACGGGCCAGCATATTACTTCGAACAGACAGCGCCCTACGCTCCCTCTCGATGTCTAAATCGTCGCACAGGTCCTCAGTGACCCAATGGCCCAGATATTTAAATTTTGAGACTTGCTTCAAGGGTGTACCTGCTAATGAGATGCTTGGAACATTTAAGTATCTTTTGGCACCACCTTTGAAAACAAGTAACTCACTCTTAGTGACATTATACCTAAGCCCCTGAGTCACCGCATAATTCTCACAGACCTTCAGTAAACGTCTTAATGCACTGATTGATGGGCTCAGCAAGACCATGTCGTCCGCATAGCTGATGTTGTTCATAGCAACTCCATCAATATGACAGCCGACACCAGTATTGCTGAGCTCAACAATCAGTTGGTTTATATATAAATTGAAAAGGTTATGACTTAGCCACAAGCCCCTCCTCGTAACTCGAAAACTCTCAAATGCAAATAATTATAGCCAAACTAAGCGTGCATGAAAAACATCATAAGCGGTAAAGTAATTAAAACGTCTGTACCTGTCTTTATGAACTTCAAGCAGTAGATTGCAAGAGCAATAGGTACAATGGTACTGTGAGCCGTTTACGAGCACCAGGATGAATAAATTAAACCAGGGTTTGTCAAATACCTGCCATAATTATTCCTTAGAAGGGCACCCTAATTGCGTAACACACGATCAATCGGAATCGGTTTCATTTTGACAGGTCAACAACATTCATTGCGTTATTTACGTGTTGTGCAGAATTTTTTTTTTGAACTTATGAAGCAATGGATTAGCAATTTGCTTTAAAATGATTCAGATTCCGATTGATCGTGTGTTACGCAATTAGGGTGCCGTTCTACCATTCATATATTTTTCTATGATATGACTTCGCTTGTCAGCTAATCTGACCCCTCCTGTTTTTCTGCTATTCTTTTTATATAACATGTCCCGGAATTATCGCACACCGCCAAACACTATTAGAAAATTATTTTATAATGATAATACATACCTACACAGATTTTTTTTATTATTAATATAACATTATTAATTAATAAAACATTGTATTTTTATTAAATTAGTTAAACCGATTGTGGGAGAAAATTGTGGTCACTACAAATCTACGCATGCACACGTGTAACGCTACACGTGTTCATGCGTAGATTTGTAGTGACCGTAGTAGTAGATAGTAGATACTCCATCCATTTTTGTTTATTTTGATCAAAGAGTAAAGTAAAATATGGTTTTGACTGTACAGCAAAAGTGCGACAGTTATTTGCAAAGTTTTAATTATTTTTGAGATAAAAAATTACCTAACTGACTCGCGGCAGTTGCATGTAAACAGCAAACAGGTATAACCTCTATAGTACCTACTAAACATTTCCATCATGAATTCAGTGAGTTTTTATGAAATCAGTGTTTTATATTTCAAACTGGTGCTCCGCTCCGGTTTCGCACGGGTGCAATTTATTTTAGGAAAACTTACAACTAAACAGATAAAGTAAATAATAGTTTCCACATGTAAGTTTTTACATGTGAAGACGGTAGTATGTTCACGACCCGTTGTGCACAAGTTCGGAGCAGTAACCTAACAAAACGTACTAAGCCTGCATGAATTCAAGATAGGTAGTATTAAATTAGTAGTAGTATATTCACATAGCCCATGTCCATCTGGTAAAATGTACCTTCCAAATGGTGAAAGAATTTTTCAAGTAGGAGTTGAGGTTCCGGAGATTACCCTCCACATATCTACAAAAACAAAGTTAGCTCTCTCTCTTAATTTAGTATAAAGATTAAATATGATAGTTGGCATCTGAATGCAAATATCCATATAGCAAATATCCAATAGGAGCTTGCTTGTTACGATGTCAGGGAAATGAACAAAAAACTTTTACAAGTTTCCCAAATGCAATACGAACCAAAATAAGTTAAAAAAGACACTAAAAACATTTCTTATACCAACAGGTTAAGTATACTTACCTAACTGTGGTTGTTGAAACCGTATCCGAACGCGACTAATGTCAAAGAGGAGCGCGGGTGCGCGGGCGAGCGGAACACGCGGCCATAGCGTTGACAGCCACCCACCACTAACAAGTACTATCATGACATTGCTGTATATTGGTATTAATTAAAAGAAACACTATCAAATAACCAGTGTTTTCATTAGTGAAGTGGCCCACAAATAATTCAAGCGATCACGTCGGGAATAAGTTAGAGTTTAACTTTTAAAACTTGTATCTTATTTTTTGCTCCACACTATTTATTTACTGTAAAAACTTATAACTGACCCACTTTTGTAATTGTGTGTTACCTAGCAAAAAGTTTCTTGAGATATAAAATAAAAATAAAACTCGAACATGGCTCAACCGATTGTAATGAAAATTTGGTAAGTTGTTGTGTATTGCAATGTATTGCAAATTGCATGTATTGCAATGCATGCCGGGGCTAGTATCAAATAAAAAGGAAGAATTAAATGTCGGATTTGTTGCCTCAGCAAAAACAAACACGGAATGAGAATTTGCTCTGGAATGTAACAATAAGTTACGACGTGGTTTATACATATTATGTAAGTTACGAGCAGGTTGCGGTGTCTACTTAAGTGCTTAGCAAATCTACATACTGTAACTAAACTAGTTTAAGTAAAAGTTTTGCTTACTGCCTTTCAGGATTAGTAATTTTAAGCTGCAGATTAATGTGGTTTTACGTTTGATTTCCAAGACGGGCAAAGTTTTATAGGGTTTTTCTATCGGGAAATTCTCTGTCAGGATATCCGAACGTATGTGTGGTCCCAGTTACTGGCAAAAGCCTCGTCCCCTATTACCTACATGTCAGTTATAACCTACCTGGCGAAATTTGTTTCATAAACACTTCTGGGAACCATACGAGATAACAGTTCTTAATGTCAAAAGAAATATGTGTTACTCGTTAAAAACCTTTAGTTGAAGAATCGTTACGTACAACAGCCACTTTTTAGGGCTCCGTAGTTCACGTCTCGGAAGCCAAGTCATGTCCTGTCCGTCCGTCCGTCCGTCCTCGGCTTACCTTCCAAACGGTTAGTGATATAAAGATGAAACTTTACATGGATATGTGTATTTACCACGTCGACAAATTGCTAAAATAAAATCACGAAAAATATTTTTTTTTGGGGTAAGTTAGGTTATAGTAGATAACTATTGTACAGTAACTACACTTATGTCCAGATGCTGTTTCAAACTTTAAGTTTTAAACACACAATATTTATATAATAATCCGCCAATCAGGGAACCGGCACTGTTTCTCCTTAACACAGGCTAAATTCTAGCCTATCTAGGAGAACAGTACTTCACCCGTCTTTATTGTATAGTTGAACTTAAAAATTGCAAATTGCATTTGTAAACTTTGCAATCCCATTTTGAAATAAACTATTATTATTATTTCACCGAAAATTCATGCCACAGTACAAAATATTTGCAGCTGATCAACTGAATCAGTTTTTCTTAGGTTCGATTTTTCCCCTTCCCCGTTAATGTACAGTTTTTCTAAAGAACTCGAACCCACTATGTTTAATGTTTGAGTAATTACAGGAGATAACTAACCATTATGTATCTAATCGATCTTGTCATGACAAGAAAAATTTCACAAATAATAAGTGTATCGCGAGGAAATTATTGATCATTTTACAATTTAATTTAGTTTTTCTCAGAAGTGGCAATCTGTTAAATTAAAAGTAATTGTTCCATGAACTTCTTTACTAATCTGTTTTCATTCGATTTAGCTGTTACTAGAGACTCGATATGCCTATAATGTGTTGAGTGTTGGGTATCATTGTGAAAGAAGCAGTGACTATAATAAATCAAGTCAGAAAAAGTTCGTCGCTCGCATAGTGTTGCGAAATCAGAGAGGATAGTAAAATGGCGACGCCGACAAAGCCTTGAATATTTTTGAACGAGTATTTTTACCCTTGTGATAATAAAAGGACTGCATTTAAATTAAAAGCTATTTTTAGCTGGTTATTTGTAGTTATATGTTCAGATATTTATAGTAGATACACGCGGCGACATAAGTATCAAGTTATGCATTTACCTCGCATAGTACGAGGTGAGCTAAAAGCAGAAATCAACTTATACTTGAAATGTATAGCTATCTATGATAAAAATATGTGTCTAGCGGTCGCAAGCTGAGCAGGGGTCCTGTGTTCGATTCTCGGGTCAGGCAAGGGTGTGTTCATCAGGAATTTCTCAGTGGCAACCACGAGTCTGGGTTTGTGCCCGGTTGATAGCATTTTCTACATGACCACCATGTAAAAAAAATGCGAGAAATATCCTAAGGGCGCCAAAAGTCCCATGACTGGTGAAATGTGAGTGTACTTCGGGGAAACAGGCGTGATGTTGTTTTATGCAAGGCGCACGGTTCGTTAGCCAAGACATCAACACTTTCGCATATCATTTATCATCCGTTCGCGTCACCCCTGTCGTGGGTCGGATGGGATGGGTAAAGCCTGCTTAACCCTCCCCTACATTTGTTTAAACATAGACGAGTCGTTTTAGAGCGGAAATTAAACAATGGCATAGTGTCAATACGTCATTTTGACAGGTGGATGACTTGTATTCTTATAAATTTTGAACGACTTTCGTGTTTCTATTCAATGTTATTTAATTTAATGTAAAATTGTCTATCTTGCAGTTCTAAAAGTATTTAAAGGTTAGGTGACTGATAATGAAAAATCCCGTATTTACAATCTACTGTTATAATAGTGAAAGCTGTTCGTCAGGAATAATCTGTAAGAATGTATCAATGGTTGTCAGTGTTGTGCCATTAGGTAAGATGGAACGAAGGCGTTTATTATTTCACTAAAAACGAAAAATTTGGCTGTTATTTAGTATATCGTGGTGTCTGACGACTTCCACTCGAACGAAGTCGCTGGCAGGAGCTAGTATCTAATAGTTATAGAAAAATCACTTGCGTAACAAATTACCTACCCATTTAACCTATAAAATTAAATTAGGATTTTAAATAAATCTGCTGAAATGTTCATCAACCTTGACTATAAATAATACATTAAAAGCAAGTTTAGGTAAAAAAAAAAAACTTCAGGAGCACATTTACGAGTTAAATGTTATAAAATATTAAATTACCATAACAATTTCTGGTAAGGTAAACTGGGTATACGTCAATGTTTTCTCATCTTTTAATTGATTGAAAAAAAACTACTTGGTCAGGGTAAAAATATATTTAGGCAATAAAACATATTCCAGGCAAACAGCGCCTCTGTGTCCTTACGCACACGGGTACAAGGATCTGACACTGGGCAATTCTCGTAATTTTAAGAACGTTCACAGTCTGATCTGTCTTAATCTGTCAAAAATACTTCAAAAATCCCTACATTTTTGACAAGTTTTTGACATTGATTGACACTGAGATAAAATTGCGACTAGATTTTAAACGTTTTTAATTATGGCAATTAGCTTTCTATTGGCGATCGAAGAAGTCGACAGGGGGCGCTGTTGATAAACATTTGTACTAAATTTTTTTCGGAAATGTCACTTGAAATGTACTTATAACAAGTAAGTAAGAAAGTAAGAATTTTATTTGCATAGATTGTAGGTAACTAAAATAAGATCTATAACAATAATAGAGTGAGCGTTGTACAATCTACCTTATATTAGGCATGCAAACATCAGTGAGGTTGTTAAATTAAGAATATCGAATAGGTACTTTAGAAACAACCTTATATAAGTTTACAATCTACTTAATATAGTTGTATAAAAAAAAACAGACAAATTAATATAAATCAAAATAGGTACCTATGTCAAAGAAAAAAATAAAATAAAATAAATCATTAGATATGTCAAAGTAAAATTAAATTATTATTCAATTAATTCATATGTCAGCGTCATTTAAAAAGTCAGTTACAGAATAATAACATTTTTCTATCAATAATGACGTCGTCTCTTTTTAAAGTTTTGAGTTGTGTAATTTTTAATGATATTGGGTATTTTATTGTAGATTATTGGGCCCATATTAATAACACTTTTTTTGAGTAAGGCAGTATTATAACTCTCAACATATAGCAAGTATCTATACGGACTTCTCATAGGTCTTTTCCTAGTTTCTGACACAGTACTGAAAAGGTTCATATTACTTTTAACAAAAATCGCGACTTTCAAAATATAAATGCATGGGAAAGTTAAAAGTTTGAGGGACTTAAACACGGGAACGCAACTATCTGTCACTTTCATATTAAGTATTGCCCTTATGCAACGCTTCTGGACCTTGAACACCTGTTCACGTAAAGTACAATTTCCCCAAAAGATTATTCCATATCTTAAAATGGATGCGACTAGACCATGGTATGCAACTACTGTTGTTTTGATATTGACCTTTTTCGATAATTTATAAAGGACATACGCGGATATACTTAGTTTTTTGCAGACTTCTTCTGCTTGAGCTTTCCAAGTCAACTGGCTATCTAATAGTATACCTAGAAATTTTGCAACTTTTACTTGGTCAGGTACAGTTATTATATTCTATCATTACATTCGGGATTGGAGTGCGTTGATAAAAGTGCATTACGTTGGTTTTTGCAGGTTAATTACTAAATTATTTTCGTCAAGCCAATTCACGATGTCCTTAAGCGCAGTATTTATGTCTTGTTCGTATTTGTCTAAATCTGTGCCTTTTATTAGAGCAGTACTGTCATCAGCGAATAAGACCATGGGGTGATTAATGTTACGGGGTAGGTCATTTACATGTAGTAAGAATAAGAGTGAGCTGAGAACTCCACCCTGAGGCACGCCATATCTTATAACTCTTGCTTCGGATACATATGTTTTTTCGCGCCTCGTGTTAGTGCAAATTCTTGAAATTTTCGTGTATTGTTTACGGCCACTTAGATATGACTTAAGAAGATCAAGTACGTTTCCTCTTATTCCATGCATGTTCAGCTTATCGATCAGGGTTTCGTGATGAACACAGTCGAAAGCCTTTGTCATATCTGTAAGAATTGCGCAAATCGGTAGTCTTTTATCGACGTTCCCCATAACATTACTAAGCAAGTCGTAGATAGCAACATTTATACCTTTGTTTTTTCGGAATCCCTTTTGTTCATCACATAAAATATTATATCTACATAGAAACTTATTAATTGATTCATAAATTAACTTTTCGATAACTTTTGAAAATATAGGAATCAGGGCAATGGGTCTATAGTTAACTAAACTGTCTCTATCGTTTTTTTTGAAAATTGGTTTTACAATAACTGTTTTTAGACCGTTCGGGAACACTCCAGAGCTAATACATAAGTTTATTATGTGGCACAAGTGTGAAGCAATGCTATTAGCCACGAATTCAAGATGACGGCGTTAGTTCAGATTTTGGCCACGCGCCGAAATAACCTTGTGGAGCTATATGTAGGTCTATGTGTAGTGCAGCAGTGCAGCAACTCTGCATATTATTATCAATAGTTGGATAACGAATATCCAACTTTTCATCCATATCCAAAAATGGATGACGAGAACCGCTACACCACAGGACGAAACTCGGACATTTAGCCAAGTTTAAAACAGAGTTAATCAAGATTCAGAATTCACGTAATGTGGAAGCTACTACGCTCATCCAAAAATATTCAAAATAATCCTTAATCCATAATTATATTATAAACTAGCTGTAACTGCGACTTCGTTCGCGTGGATGTCCAAAAACAAATTTGATTTCATGGATATTATTTGCACGCGGAACCCTAATTCTAACATAAAATACACTTCAATTTTATTTATTGATATAGATCTGCTGACTGTCTGTCTGACCCAATGGTCTGACCGTTTCAATGAAATTCGGCACACAGGTAACCTGGATGAGGATATAGATTTTTTTTTTATCCCGTGGACTACCTGTGTACCTACTACGTGTACGTGTACCTAATGTGCCCTGAGCCGGATTCAATAAGCGTAATGTCAGGGGCTAGTCTGCTAATCCCAGTAAAACACGATAATACTCAGAAAAACCACAACTGTATTGTGATCACGGTGTTTCTGAGTGTTAACGTGTTTCATCAACACCAGCAGTGCGATTCTGTAACCATATCACCGTGAAAACTTAGGTGAAGTGAGCTTAGAGTGAGCTATCAATAGTGTCAATCCCTAGCATTAGTTGGAATGACAGCGCACTCCACGCTCACTTCACCCAAGTTTTCATGGTGAGATGGTTACAGAATCGTACTGAAGTGTAGAGCTGTAGTTCAAGCTAAACTTTTAGTGCCTGCAATTAAATATCATTACGCCCCCATGTTCCGCACACGTTCAAGCTTAAAATATCTTGAAATTTTACTCACATGGAACTTTTTAATTTTTTTAATATTCATTCCCCGTATCTTCAGCTTTACGAATATTTTTATCGCTGGACAGCTGCGAGCCGCGGAGTAACTTAATTACGAACAAGAGCAAAAACAATATTCCACGGACGCTTCCTGAAAGATGCTGCAGCTAATTGCATGCTTTAGAAGAGCTTGAAAAGAAAAATCGATCAAAATTCTCTAGTGCTCGCTTCACAAATTTAAAAAAGTATTGGCCAAGGTTTTCTATAGGGAAATCTACCAACCCTAAGCCTTACGTAAGAAAACATGCGGAAAAACGCATAAAAAAAAACATGAATAAATAGTATGTTAATCCATGGTTATTATCCTTCCCTTCGTTTATCTTATCTAACACAATCGGAGAACGATTTAAAGGTAGGTAATGTATTGACAAACAACCAAATTGAATCGGAAAACATCATCTTATTATTCCAACGACAAAGTTATGAGATGAGCATAGAACAGCCAATCCAATTACGGATAAAATACACACAAAATGTATTCTAATGCTGTTTCTTGGAGGTACCTCTCCTGTTGGTTCCATTTAGATTCTACGACATTTGCAATTATAATTATGTGTCAATATCGTTCGCACACTCCGCTTCGAGGTACTTTACTTTTATATTGTTGTTGCATTACCTACGGGTTTTATTCCCCACTTTCCGGTAACCAAAACATAATTCGATCTAAATAATAGTGTTTGTGCTACATCTTTTCGTAACAATATGAGGCATAAAACGAGTTTCATTGGTTTTATTTTCTAATCATCGAGAAATCTATTCCAAAGGTCTGCTATATATTGTCATGTCATACAAACATCGCATCGTATTACGTTTACAAACACAGACATCACATTATTGATAACAAGAACTTATATGCGATAGATATATTTGTTGTTTACTATTTTTTGTGCGGGGCTATGCGCAGTATAGACCCCATGACACCCCGGGGCTAATCTTTTTTTTGGCATGTTGAATGTTCAAAACCAATAATCAGCTTATAATGTGCCCACTGCTGGGACACACGCCTCCTCTCTTCGAGAGGGAATGGGCCATAATCCACCACGGGGGAGCCCAGTATTATATTTGACTATTATAAATAATTGTTTGTAATGATGCTACGAAACTCCTATTATTAGGCAGAGTTAAACTTCAAATTCTTTTTACCCTGCCTCGTGAACGTGTTAAGTATATTATATACTTATCTATCTATATATATAAAAATGAATCCCTATTTCCCTTGGTCACGCCATAACTTGAGAACGACTTTACCGATTTCATCAATCTTTTTTTTTAAGTTTTCTAATACTTTGTAGAAGGTTCTTATGGAAAAAAAAATTAAGAAAGTTGCTTCACGCGGACGAAGTCGCGGGCAAAAGCTAGTATTCAATAAAGGCAGAACGGGAAGCGTGTTACGAAGCGGTTATCGCATCACTGCACTCGCGGTATTACTTCCATTCATTAATTTAATAGGTTTGGGGTAGATTGTCTTCTGTTATTATTCCTATGGGGAAGTACAGGGTGGCAGGGACATCGACGGGTAGCCATGGTAACAACCATGAATTCAGTCCATGATTTTTCGTCGGTTATTACAAATTAGGTGTTCCATACATTTCGACCGCGTAGGTATGATACTTTTCTATGAAACAGCACATGATTCTAGACCCTAGATCTCGAATTCATTGTTACAGTTTGCGCGTCGATGTCACTGCCACCCTGTATGATGCACTTTAAAGTGATATCTCCACCTACTGTGCAAAACACCGCGGTCGCGTGCAACCACAATACGGACATGTGATATACGTACCTACCACAAAACATACTTACACTTTGTTTCTTTGTTTCAGATGAATGAACCAAGAGAGTAAAGCTGATGCTATCCACAATCCTGGGGCAGAGACAATGACCACCATGAGTCCCATCAGTGAGGTCGCCAACGTGACCGACAACAGCTCGCTACCCGTGGACCCTACGGTCATCTTCGGCCCTCAGAGGGACCCTCTCTTCATCGTGCTACCTATAACTATCGTATATTCAGTTATATTCTTTACCGGGGTACTGGGCAATATATTTACATGTTTAGTGATAGTTAGGAATAAAAGTATGCATACAGCTACCAATTATTATTTATTTAGTTTAGCGATCTCAGATCTACTGTTACTGATAAGTGGGATGCCTCAGGAGATGTATTCGATATGGTCAAAATGGCCGTATGTGTTTGGACACAGTTTTTGTGTGATAAGAGGACTAGCGGCTGAGGCTTCAACGAATGCCAGTGTTTTAACAATAACGTTATTTACGGTAGAGAGATATTTAGCGATTTGTCACCCGTTTGTTTCGCACAAGATGTCGAAGCTATCGCGGGCGACGAAACACGTGATGTTCCTGTGGGTGGCGGCGGTGGGGCTGGCCCTGCCCCAGGCGCTGCAGTTCGGGATCCGCGAGCACAGCGGCGTGACCATGTGCCTGCAGACAAGAGTCATCATAGAACACTCCTTTGAGATATCGACGTTCTTCTTCTTTTTCGCGCCGATGGTGCTAATCACAGTGCTGTACTCACTAATAGGCCTGAAACTGAGAGACACGAACATAAGCAAAGAAAAAAGTCAGAAGGACTTTGACACAACAATGAGATACACGCACAAAATCAGGCGGAAACACAGCCAGTCCACGAAGAGGGTTGTCAAGATGTTAGGTAAGCATAAACATTGTTTTATTATTCCGTAGTATAATAAAATAGCAGTCTAATACTATTAGGTCAATTCTTTTATATTAAATGCGAAATTGCCTGTTGATAGCAACAGTGACAAGAAACCAAAAACAAAAATCAATAAAATTAATTAAAACTAGCTGCTGCCCACGACGTCGTCTGCGTGAAGGCTCTACAGCACCAAAAATACCTAAGATGCCAGTGTCGCTATATTTTATGTAAACAACTTTTAAAATAGCATTAAAATATAAGTTTTTTTTTGCAAGCAAAGCAAGTGAAGAGAGTTATATGAGAATCCTGCTGCATTCAGTCATAAGATGTGACTGAAGGAAATAGAGAAAATAATGCAGGAATACATTCCAGGGCACAAAAGAGTACAAATACGTACAAAGGTATCATACCTTACAACACTTCCCTATAAACTACGTTGGTAGTTATGCTGCCAGGAGCCAAAATGTAAAGAGAGTCAGGACTGGTGACGCGGGAGCAAGCGACGTACAGTTGCCCGTGTGAGAAGCAACTCGTCCTGAGTTCGACACCCGCTGCCCTCAGTGTCTGCCCCTGCGACTTATTGATGGTCATCGCGAAGCAAACACTCACGGGGAACTGTACGCGCTTGAACTGGAACGGGAAGTTATGAGGTATGAGGGGAATGCGTGGTATAAATACTGCCTCGCCGACGCCACAACCCGTAAGAATTTCCGCCTCAATGGTGTGTCTGTGGAGCGAGATGACTTTAAGGCGGGTCCCGTTACACAACTTGGGAGGAGATAGGTTCCGAAGAAGCATAATCGGGACACCGACCTTCAGCTTGATGGTATGCGCTGGAAGTCTACTGGCTGACAGGGAGTTCAGAAATTCCACGGGATAATGTGTGGCGTCATCTTGCTCGACAACAGTGTTTATCGAGGTGGAGACCACTTCATTCCCCTCACAATTTCTGAGAGAATGCATTCGTTAATTGCTGCAGCGTGATCATATTTGGGCGTCAAAATGGCTGAGAATGGCTCACACACCCAAGAATTCTGCTGGTGCGGTATACGACTGATGTCTCCGTACACACAGCGAATGAGTTCTTCTAAGCTGGATACCACTCTACCGAGACACTCTGGAAGCACCACCTGTCCATCTCTCTCTTCTGGTAGAGTGCCTTCGCCAAGACTTAGAAGGACATCGGAGAATTCTTGAGTACGTGCATTGCCGCCGAGCCGAGCTCTCATATTAATGGTCAAGCGCAGCGTACGAACTCGTGACCACAACGAAGATCGTTTTAACGACGTATTCACCTCGTCAGCTCTCGATCCCCGCGTCACCACGGTAAGCGTTTGCCGGAAATCGCCACTGAACAGAACTGTGACACCACCCATCAAATGTCCGTTCCTGCGAATGTCCTGCAGGGTTCTGTCCACGGCCTCAACTGCCTTCCTATTGGCCATCGTACACTCATCCCATTCGATCAGAGAGCAATCCTTGAGCACGTGTCCCTTATCGCTGTTACGTGACACACCACAAACAGGCGTTTCGGTGCTCTCTAAATCAATGGGAATTTTAAACATGACATGTGCTGTCTGGCCACCCGGAAGCAGTGCGGCAGCGATTCCCGACGACGCTACAGCAATAGCAATTTTGCCTTGCATCCTGACCTCTGCAAGTATGCCAGTGGTAACAAATGTGTTTCCTGTTCCACCAGGAGCATCGAAGAAAGACATTTTACCCTGGTTTTGCCCAACGCGAACAAAAGTATTAACAGTCAATGTTTATTTTGTACTAACAACATGAAATTGATGAAGAAATGATCATCATCAATGAACTACTTAACACCGCATTTTTTTAAATTGTCTTCCTCAACTCTGCTGAAGATTTTGAGGGTTTTGTTAGAACTTGAATTTGTCAAAATGAACTATACGATACAACTTTTATGAAAATGCACATTGCCATCTATGATTATTAAGAATAACTAACTACTAACCTCGCCAACATGATCAAATTTAAATTATTAATTTCCAAAAAGTGTTAACATGTAACTTGATTTGATTTTTATGAAATCTCATAGATGGCGCTGCTTTAAAGTTGTATTTATACTACTAACATTCAATAAACTATGTTTCTCTGCCCAAGTTACTTAAATGGCGTAGTTTTTATAGTGTAAAGCTAGATAATAGCATGGCTTACTCAAAAACAACATTTAAATATGCGTCGTTAGATTACACGCTGTCACAGAATGCATAAGAAAAATAAAGATTCACAGCTCCTCCCCCGTAGGTGATAGCGTGATAATATGTAGCCTATATGTTGACCCGACCTCTTAGTAATATTCATGCAAAATTTGAAGTAAATCCATGCAGTACTTTTTGAGTTTACCCCGGACATACATACAGACAAACAGACAAACAGAAAAAAATTCTAAAAACTATATTTTTGGCTTCGATATCGATTGTAGATCACGCCCCAAGTATTCTTTTTAAAAAATATTCAATGTACTGTTTTGACTTTCCTACGATTTTATTATATGTATAGATAACAGAACAGATAAAGTAATTGGACTCAAGTGTAAATTGTGAATGCTAAATGGTTGCATATATTTGTATATAAAATAGCAATTATCTCTTATTTACTTTACTTGACCTTAATTCGCGAAAACAATTGAATTGCTTACTTAAATTGAAAAAACTTAAATACAAATCAATAAGTACACAAAACTTAGGTAGTACCTAGGTATACGTCGCGAACTTGACCCCTACTTTACCTTACCTTATTTGATTAATAAACGCGGAATATACTATCCGTATAAACTTTAGAATTTCCTTTAATTTTTCCGCGTTTGTCTGCCTTTTTTAGGGTTCCGTAGCCAAATGGCAACGGAACCCTTATGGATTCGTCATGTCTGTCTGTCTGTCTGTCTGTCCGTCCGTATGTCACAGCCGCTTTTTTCCGAAACTATAAGAGCTATACTGTTGAAACTTGGTAAGTAGATGTATTCTGTGAACCGCATTAAGATTTTCACACAAAAATAGAAAAAAAAACAATAAATTTTGGGGGTCCCCATACTTAGAACTGAAACTCAAAATTTTTTTTTTCTTCAAACCCTTCAAATCTATGGATAGGTCTTCAAAAATGATATTGAGGTTTCTAATATCATTTTTTTTCAAACTGAATAGTTTGCGCGAGAGACACTTCCAAAGTGGTAAAATGTGTGTCCCCCCCCCCCCTGTAACTTCTAAAATAAGAGAATGATAAAACTAAAAAAAATATATGATGTACATTACCATATAAACTTCCACCGAAAATTGGTTTGAACGAGATCTAGTGAGTAGTTTTTTTTTAATATGTCATAAATCGTAACGTAACGGAACCCTTCATGGGCGAGTCCGACTCGCACTTGGCCGGTTTTTTTTAATAAAGAGCTAAAGTGTAGTACGAGATTAATAACTTCATAAACGTGTAAAGTTGGAAAATGAAAAGCAAGTACAAAGACGTAGGAGCGTCGCTGTGCTGTTTTTATTTCGTTAAAAACGACGGTGTTTTTTTCGTACCTGGATTTTAATTAGATATGTACTCTACCTAAAGACTTTTACCATTTTTGTTTTAAACAAAGAGCTAATACAAAAGCACAACGAAAGTACCACGATGCAGTGAGACCCGGAGCGGAAGTTAACACTCGAATAGCTCATTCTTATGAATACTAAGGGCAAATTTTTCAATGGACAGATAATTTTTATTCGTGGAATAAAATTGACGTCTGACAGATTTTGTATCGAAGCACTGTCAAAAATTCAAAATTATTCCTCCGATAAAACTATCGGCGTTGGAAAAATCTGCCCTAAAGCAAATAGAAAAAACTAAAATGAATAAAAATGTACCTGACCAACAAAACCAAGACCAGGATTCAAGTCAGACTCAGGGCTCCAGAAAATGGAATGTTCAGTAGAATCTATTGATTTCTGTTTCCAAATATCGAAAACGCTAAGTCAAACGTCACGCGTCAACAGCAAAGACAACTGCAACCGTCATTGACACGCGTCGGCGGCTGCCGTCGACGCGAGTCGACAGCTGGTGTGGCCTCCACCGTTGACGCGTGCCGCTCGTGTTTATGAACACTTACGAAAGCCCTTCAGGGGGCCAAATTTGCAACCGCAATTGTGTCGCCATAGCCAATCATTGACACCGTTATTGTAGATTTTGACAGTTTTGGTAACCTTCTAGTTAAAGGGCGTCATTATGGTTTTCGGATGGTGTGTAACTGACACTCCATTGGAAGAATTGTATCTTTTTGGTAATCTCGTATCTACATAATGACAAGTCGTAATCTCCTATCATTTTGGTATTTCTTTTAAGCGAACTTTAAGCACCCGTGTTTAGCCCAGTGGTAATGGTGTTGCCTTGGTTTGGTCGTCAATGATCACTGTTTGATTGTGGAAATCAAACCATCGTGCCGTCAATCTAAAACTCTTTGACACTTCTACTAGTATCTAAAAATAATGTCCAAATATTTACTTTAAGACATTACTTTCGATGACAGTGACGCATCTAACTCTAGAAATTTCAATCATATTTTCATTTCCTGCATGAACGTAGTTCACAAATTGTTATTATTGCAACAGATGCGGCTGTAATTAGAATATGTACAGTATTAATAGTCTCCTACGATTAATTATAACTTCCGTTCATAAACTTTTCATCACATTCTTGTTGATTCAAGTGTTCTGCTTAGCGATGCATTGTGACTTAAAAACTGACAGACCTGTCGTATTCCATACCCGACCAAATAACTTAAAATAGATCATCATCATTGCCTTACCCTTATCCCATTTATTTGGGGTCGGCAACATGTCTTTTTCTTCCATATCTATTTCTCATATTATTTGTCATCTCGGTAGTCGGGTCCTTTCTAGCAATATCATCTTTCACACAGTCCATCCATCGTTTCTTTGGTCTTTCGCTAATCTTAGAACTAAAAATAGATATATTTTAGTCTAGTTGAACGGGGCCGTTTAGTAAAAAGGCTAGGCTGTTAACTGAAAGGTTAATTAAGCTAATTAGCTGCGACATATATAATAATCATCAAATGTCAAAGTGTATATAAAATGGTAACTATATATAACATGTTTACCAAAAAATACAAAATTCAGTGGGTAAAAATTGGAGCAGCTGAAACCAAGCTCAATCCCCGATTTAGGTATTCTGAAAAAAACAGGACAAGTAATGTTCCTTCACGAGTCTCTTTAATACAGCTAACGATTGCGCGCGTTTAATTTGAACTGGCAATGCATTCCATAAATAAGTCGCGGATCATATTTTAATCAACGTAGGTACAACCTGCCAATCGAGTCTGTAAAAATGTCACCGTGAAAAGTCAGGTGAAGGGAGCTTAGAGTGAGCTGTCAAAGGTGTCAATCCCTAGCGTTAGTTGGAATGACAGCTCACTCCACACTCACTTCACCTAAGTTTTCACGGTAAGATGGTTACAGAATCGCACTGCTGACACTGACCTGCAAATTGCAAAAAACGTAAGAAAATTTGAATTCAGCGGGCTATCTTAGCGCAACCCTCTTTTGTTCTTTGTCGTTTAATGCTATTATTGTTTTGTTCACAGTGGCAGTCGTCGTGGCGTTCTTTATCTGTTGGGCGCCATTCCACGCCCAGCGACTGGTCGCGATCTACGGAACCACTGAAAACCATCTAGCACGATCACCGATCCTCCTATCTGTGTACTCATTCCTCACCTATATCTCCGGAGTTTTCTACTACTTGTCTACATGCATCAACCCGATATTCTACCACATCATGTCCAATAAGTTTAGGGACGCGTTCAAGGTAACTATCAATCACCTTCTTGCACAAAACGTTTGTTAATAACCCAGCTATTCAATTAAACTGCACTTAAAAAAACTTAATGATCCTCAAAATACCCATTATTTTATTAATGGGATTTTATTTTCATGTTTAATTATGAAGAGTTATTTTAGGTTTTAGTTTATCATCAAGTTAATCGATTCCAATATTATTTAACAAAGTAATAAAACTCGAAGAACGTTTATTGAAACAATGAATATAGGTACTTAGCTAGGAACGAATAAATTATAAACTACCCCATACCAAACATCAATACCTATTCGACCCAAATGTATTGGATAGCTGATTATTTTTTCGCGAATACGATTTTGGTCTCATGGTTGAGTTCCAAAGTTGTTCAGTTAGATGGTATACCACACCCTTTTTGATACACACTGTATGTACCTACAGTGTCATCCCAAAGTTAGCTGACATTTTTCCACTCATCTGTGATGCCACATTTTAAATCTTATAAAATATAAAAAAAAAAACAAGTTATCCTAAGAGTTTACATGATTATTTATATGATAAATCATAGGCAGTTGAATTAGTCAATAAAAACCTTATAGTCTACAGTTCAAACATTTGAAACGAGAATTTTAAATCATAATGTGGCGTCGCAGCTGAAGTGGAAATATGTCAACTAGCTTTTGGAGGCCACTGTATATTGAAATAACTTTTGCACTCAATTTTAAACTCGTCACGATTCCAAAAAGTCGTACCTATATGAAGTTCGTGAAAATTAAAGTTAGCAGACGCTGTGTTTCAGAACTCAATGAGGCTGTGGTGCTGCCGCTCGAGCGAGAGAACCGCTGCCAAGCGCTGCTCCTACACGGCCATGGCCTTCCAACGGAACCCCACCTCTAGCGGTACTGCCAACTCAGGTCATTTTACACGACATTTTAATTTACTTCTTAAAACTTGAGTTTTTTCAATGCTACATGTACAGCTTGGCCCTTTAATGGCGACATTAATTTAATACACTTACTTATACGGTTTCGCATTTTCGTTTTATGAACATATTTTATTTTCATTAAACATTTTTATTTATTTACATTTTTCAAAAATAGCATTTGTAGTAACCTGTACATAAAAAACTGTAGCGCAGAGATCATTTGCCGGGGTCACGAATCACATCGCATCAATGAAATTGAAATGAATAACGTGCAAAGAGTAGGCGAATTGAAGGAAAGAGAGAGAGCCCTATGTCTGCGAGCGGCGCAGGCGGTAGTTTTCAAATTACGAATTATTATATTATGTTGCTATCATTTTTATGATTACTGGCCAGTAGCCGTACCCATATGTTAAATTAATGTTGCCACTGCAGCGGCACGTTGTATACTTTACTGCATATTCTTTCTTTGACAACAATACAATAAACAAGAAGAAAATAAAACGTACGTTCATAATGTGTGCGCACTTCGCGGCAGTCGTTCAATGTCCACTCCATAAAATTGCTCTCATATTATGTATCGTCGCGGCACAGCGTGCACTTTTCGTCCGCACACGTATGTTTGCTGCAGCGCGTGCAGCACCAACAAAACTTAATAGGAGATTAATAAATGGTCTAGGTACTGAAATCACTATTCTGGAGTTTTATGATAAGAAATACTTACAATGAATGTATATAGCAACCCAAAAATACACGGGAACATTTTGTTCCCACGCTATTTACCTGACACCATTTCATGATCAAATTATTTCTGGATACTTGGTTCATTAAACCAAGGTTTTAATGACTGGCGAAAATATTTGTGTTGTGACCCCGTTAAATAATATAACAGAATTAATCTAAATAATAGGCGGTTTGATGAGGAGAGTTGTTCATATGATCAGTGTTGGATATGGACGTATCTAATACATATTTCATTCTACAATATTATAAAATAGTATTCACGTTTTGCAGGTAATTCACTCAAAAACTCTTTGCGAAACGAAGCGAGCATCCACTACAAAATGAGAGGCCAGGACGTCAGAGACCGATGCATCCCCACCGTGCACGTGTGCCACAATGGCAGGACGATCGTCACGCCCCCTGTGCATGACTACAGGACCTGCAGTAAGCACTCCTTCCAACAATCCCTCAAAGAAGAAATTATTAACAACAGAAACTCGTATTTAGACACAGCCATGCGATTAGCAAACGAAAAACGAAGACCTTGCTCGCCAGTATGCTGCACCTACCCTTCGTCACCTACTGAAACTATAGCAGTGACACCAGACGCCATAGTCAATAATATCTCAGAAGAAAAAAGAGATTACTCGGCGGACGAGCCCGAGAAATATCTCAAAGAGATCAAATTAAGAATTATACAACGTGAGAAAGAGTATGGATAAAATTATATTGTGAAGTTCTAAGTTAGGCAACAAAATGAGAACAATTTGTCAATTTCTTTACGTCGAACTGTAAATAAGATATGGCGTACAAGATTAAGTACAATTATTTTTCAGTGTGTAATGTTATCTGGATTCATGAAACTACGTATAGTATTAAAACAATTTTTCATGTTGTTATGGAATTTAATAAACTTTGCATTCTACGTGCCTAGAGGTAAGCATTCAAGAAATATAATCGTTACAGGTTAGTTCTTTTTAAGACTCGTATTTTTCTAATGTTTGTCAGAATCCTCTAAAAAAATGCATAAAGTCAGTAAATATATTTGTAAACTTTTGAACAAAATATTGTCACTAATCAACTTGTCCCATTCTTGCGAATCCTTTGGGCAGAAATATGTGGCTCTGATCAACTCTTTGTGACAGCATAAATACTTCCTCGATGGTCGGGTCGTGAGGCTTTTGGGACCGGGACCGCGGTCCCGAATTCCCCCTATTCACTTTGCTTTTTTAACCGACTTCAAAAAAGGAGGAAGTTCTCAACTCAGATGTTTATATTTTTTTTTTTTTATTATATCACTAGCTGTGCCCGCGACTTCGTTCGCGTACATGTCGAAACATCGGATTTCATGGCTTTTATGTTTTTTGCGCACTAACCTAATTATTTTTCTAAAATAAAATTTGCCAAGTTACTTCTTATAACATCAGCTATCTGCCAGTGAAAGTCCTGTCAAACTCGATCCAGGCGTTACGGAGGTTAACCGGAACAAAAAAACAGACATACGCACAAAAATGTTTAAAAAGTTACAAGCACAATATATACTTTCATATGCATTTAGTAAAAAGCTGTCATTTTGAAAGAATAAGTGGATATTCCCTATCAATTTGTTGAAGACCGCAACGAAGATTTTTCTACGATTTAATGAAAGATCTATCTAATTTTGTCAGGAAAGTATCTGCCAGTGCCAGTGAGCAACTAACAAGGAACTATTTCCTCTTGCGATTCGATTCACACATGTTTGGATGTCAGAATTTAAAGAAGAGCTTTATTAAGTAAAAGTATACGTATCTTGGACGGTAACTTTTACCAAGATTTTTATATTCATGAATATTTGGAGAATCTTTTCCTAGCAAAAATATTATATGAATAAACTAATTTACTCGAGTACTTGTTACGGAGAATGAAATAAAATATTTTCGCGGAAAACAAAGTACTTTTGTTTCTATTTTTCCTTGTACTTGTACCAGTATTGAAAATATTTGGATTAGATAAAAATATATTATTAAAACTTACATTAAACTTAATTGTTATTAATACAAATTCGGTCATTGGTGTATATGTGGTAGGTATGGGTACGTGCTTATTCTGCGCAGACCTATAAATTATTAACCAGACCAGTCATTAGGTATGTATGAAATCTCAAGTTTTGAATAATTATAATATCACATATTACTTGCTAGCTTCACAGTCGTTACGGGTAGTCAGAAGCCCGAAAGTCTGACAACCAGTCTTACCAAGGGGTATCGTATTACCCAGTAACTGGGTTGTGGAGGTCAGATAGGCAGTCGCTCCATGTAAAATACTGGTATTCAGCTGCATCCGTAGACTGGAAGCCGACCCCAACATAGTTGGGAAAAGGCTAGGCAGATGATGATGACTTGCTAGCTTCACGGTTGTAACAAAAGTAATTACTTATATTTTTTTTTCTTTTTTAAAAAACGTTGCCCCATACTAAGAATTACTCCTGTATCGTGGGTGCGTTCACAAACATTTAAACTCACATACACAAACAGCCAGACCCGGAAAACAAAACACAAAAACAATACAAACACATATTTGTTCCGTGCGGGAATCGAACCGCGACACGCAGCGCAGCAGTTGATCGCTCAGCCACTGTGCCAACCGTGTTGTCGAATTGTACCTAAGTATCCATGTACGAACATATTGTATTTCATAAAAGTGTCAAGAATTTGTTGTGAATCCAAAGATTTCCCGAGTCCTAAGCTAAGAACTTCTGTTGAAATAGATTTACGGCATTCTAAGCTCTTCTGAACAATACAAATAAGAATAACAATAGTATCTAATAGTTATACAACTGTATCTGACACATTGCTAAGGGTGTTTCAAAGTTTCTCAGTATAACAGTTTTGTAACTCGAGACGATGTCGACCGCATTTTTACGAACTTCATCTCTCGACTGTCGGCTTTGGCGTCGTCGTCTACGGTAATAATGGCGTCTCTTCGAACACAGCTAAACTGAAAATACTTTACAATACCTTTTTTAATAAAAGATAATTATTATTCTTGTTTTTGTTGCATTTTGTGCTTAAATTATTTTAAATATAAATGTATTTTTATGTAATTTTAACTTTTTGGGAGAAGGACTTGGATGTGAGTCCGATTCGATGTAAGACTGAGATTTAAAAAAGTAACTAATGGTTCACCAAATCACGAGAAGATATATTTAAGTAATAAGTATTTTTCTCATTTATTTGTGATTGTTTTTTTATACATCGTTATAATGAATATCTCTATAAGTACCTTTGTGTAAATAGCATGATATTTTATGAGCTTTGTGTAAAAATATTAATTATATATTTATTATGTACATTATATGAAGAATATTCCTTTGTTGCTCTTCATTGCATTTTAAATGTGCTGTTCGTGTGAAAATAGTAGATCACTAATTCCAATGAATTTAGCAATTTCATACAATGACTTTCGCATTTTCAAATAATTTTCGCAAATTCACTTGCAAGGAAATAGGTCTTTCTGTCTTCGACCAGAGGGTGGGTGTACCCAATCGACCACAAATGGAATGATTACTTAATTTTAATTACGCGACCTACATATATCCGGGCTCGAACCGTCCGGGCTCTCAGTGATCTAGAACTGCACTCCTTTGACGTAAATGAAAGTTGGGCCCCGAAAAACTGAATCCCAAAATACCAGGGTCTGTTTCAGGGACCCAAAACTGTTTGCATATAGCTTTATTGTTTCAAAAAGTACTCAACTGTGGTAATTTTAACACGAACAGAACATTTAAATAAAACCTACTTTTGTAAACAGTGTTAAATATGAAATGCCTAAGACGTTCTGTTATTTTTTCATTAATATAAGAAGAAATACGACAACAACAAAAAAAAAAATTACTTTCATGGACATTTGCCATGAAGGTATTTTTTTTTTTTTGGAATTCATGTTTTGTGTTTTTTTGAAGATACTGCACATACGCAATTAGTAGATCAAAAGATATATTGTATGTGATTTAAACAATAATAAAGAGGGTAGACTTTGTTAATTGTTCGTCTGTGTCTTTTATTTCTATTTGCATACTATTTAAAGGTAATCTTCGACGCGGTTAAGGGTAGCCGGTAGGTGTCAGGTTGTATTTTAAATAAAATATGATTCGCAGCCGTATCAAGTAGGTATTTATAGAATTATAGGTAATCAATAAAATCATCAATATTTTTTTTGCAATTTGCAGGTCAGTGTCAGGGTGAATGTTGAACAAGTTCATACTTATAGCCAGTATACGAGTATAGTTAGCTGTTGTATATAGTTATATACAATTTGTATTTATATGATTTGTGGTTATATGATTTGTTTGTATTGATGAGTTTATTGATTATAATTCTATAAATACCTAAGTACTTGATACGGCCGCGAATCATATTTTATTTAAAATACAACCTGACACTGACATCCGGAGGGTGAAGTCCCTTATTATAAACTTCCTCTGTAAATGCCCTGAAAATTGTGGTGGGTTCTATCGAAAAAGAAAAGTTGCAGTCAGGGGCTCCAACTCCGTGTGTACTCGGGGGCTGCTACGAGAGGTAAATAGACAACTGATCAGTAAAGCGGCTTTAAGCGATATCTCTTTAACATAACCCGCCGCGCGGCAAGACGTCTACTAACTTACTCGTACCTACGTTATTACGTTACAAACCTTTCAATAACCTAACCTTTCAAAGATATGTGTTAATATTTTAGAGCCCGCTTCGCTTACGTTTGCATCCTAGTTTTTCTTGGTTCTAAAACTTTTCGCTAAAGTCTGCGAATTAATACGTATTTCGGTAGGTATGACTATGGTCATGAGAAAATGTAACCTATCCAAGATGATAATTTTTCGAGCTCGCTTCGCTCTCATTCGCGGTTGGGTTTTCGGTTTCGGCAGAAAAAACTACTTTCGTCGGGCACTAATACCATTATGTTCGTCGGTGATGCAGTTGGTGTGAAAACAGCGTAAAATAATAAAACCAATTACTTACCTACTGTAAAAAAAACTGTTCCAGAAAAATTTGGGGTTGGTACTTAGTATCATTATATATTTTGTTAATCTATTTTACCTGTCTTTCCCCCACATTTATAAAATGCAACATTATATTCATAAACTGCTATAAAAAATAACCGAAAATAGGCATGACTAAGAGCACCCACAAGGTTTTCTAAGAGCGTGCCCCTGGTTGCATAAATAGCATTGAGATGAACTAAATAAAAACTCAATTGGATTATTCTTTTCATAAAAAAGACTGCCCAGCTTTACAACTTGCCTATTTATCTCTACGCAGATTCAACGACCCAGTTGAAAACTTGCTTTGATTCGTTACATATGATTTCAGCGCAGAAATGCGGCCTAAATGAATGATTGCCTATTGCCGCAGTATGTAAGTGTAGCAAGCCGCCAAATCATGTTGGACAAAACATTCGTGAGAAACCATAAGAAACTGAAGGACTCTCGAATATTGCGATACATACCTACCATACATACCACCTTTTTCCATAGGGCCATAGGTAGGGGTCTAGAGAACGCTACGATTGCTACGATTCATACGTTCTCCTGTAGCTTCATCCGTCCGATGAAAGGAACTCGATAAAGTGAATAATGTTCAAATCTCTCTAAACTCGCGAGATCAAGGCCTGATTCAGTAGCTCATTCCTTAAATTATTGGGAGGTTTGTAATACGTATCAAAGCGTCGGCCTTCATAGTCAATTTCTATTTCCCTAAAGGAAATTGTTTACATGCCACCCCGTATTTGTGCTTAGATATTTGTTTAATATGTGTGGTCCTGTCAGGTAAGGTTAAATGACAGGAACAGAAGAAATAAGCAGTAGGTCAGTGGTGCAATAGGTTGATATGATAAAAATATATACTAGTACAAAAATGAAAAGAAAACCTCAGCTTATTGCGACACCAGAGCACTTCAACTACTCATAACTGGCCTAAGAGAGCCCACACATCTTCAATCTATGAAACAATACTTAGGTAGTACTCTCACAATAGTTTCTCCGCACAATGAACGTAGTCTAGTTGTACACACAACTGCGGTTAATATACTCTCATAGGCACCTATATTTCAGGACCAGTTTCAAATCAATCATAGAATTGAATTGAAATGAAATAATTAAGTAATTGCTACGAGACCTGGGAGCGATTCGCATACCGCAAATACTACCAGATAGATTCTGTTCAAATTTTGCATAGATATATAAGTCTGGTCAATCTGTAGGTATTATCACGCTATTTCCTATGAGGGATGAGCAAAATTGCATTATGTTCGTATTCTTCTACATTTTACCGCAAATTGTAAAAAGACGAACTAAACGCTCAGACGTTAGAATATTGCAGAGAGTTACAGATTTAACCTTTTATATGATTATCATCACGCTATACCTTTACAGAGCTAAGCAGTCAATCAAGAAACAGCTATTTTAGTTAACTTTCAGCAAAGGAATAGCTTAGTGGTTCGTTGACTGCTATACTATCCTGTGTAAGTTTGATTCCCAACTATCTATTGATATTTTTGTGATACTTGTTTGATGTGAAACATTTAATGCGGCGGGTCAGACAGGCTGTCGCGTTGCCGACACGTCATCGCCACGCCAGCTTAACCACTCTGCCCACTCGGCTCGGCGATCCCTCCACTCTCTCACCGCCCTGAGCTCGTTTGCCTATAGCGTACTTTCTATACAAAATATTTTCGATGTTTCACATCTAAGACTGCCAGGTGTCCCGCGACGGCTCAATTGTTTACCTTTTTTACACTAATAAAATAATTATTAATGTTCGTAGAATGTACTCGGAAAAACATGAAGTTTAGGCCTCTTTTGTTACTGGTTAATGAGAAATTCCGTATGTTTACAATCTACTGACATTATTTTAGTGATAACCGTTCATCAGAAATTATCTGTAAGAATGTAGTCAGTATATTAGTCTTGTGGCATTAGGTAGTGTATTTACAGGAATGCATTCATTTATTCTCTAAAAACAAAAGGCTTCTGAAGCAATGGGAAAATGCTACTAGAGGCTGCGGCTTTCGACCTCAGGACGAGCTGCTTCTCACACGGACAGCTGTATGTCGCTTGCTTCCGCGTCACCAGTGTTGACTCTTTTTGGCTGCTGACACCAAAACTACTGACGTAGTTTTATAAAAATGATGACTGTTATTATAATATATTGTGGTGTCTTATGACTTTCACGCGAATGAAGTCGCGGGCAGAAGCTAAAGTCAAAGATGTCTGACTGTCTGTCTGTATGTGGACTGTCTCACAATAAAGATGACGAAGACCACTGTGTGAGTCTGTTGTTGTTGAGCTAGTATAAGATAAAACATTATCAAATTAACAGATCACAATAGGTACTAATGGTTACCTGCATATTGTGAAGAACGCGCTAAGTACTTGCTACTTTATTGACTACAATTAAGGCTGGTAATTGACGTGGCGTGCCGGCAAACCATGCTATTGATCATAGATCTATGCTATTACCTAATATACTATCTATAGTTACACGACACGAGACTAGCACTAAGGCGGGTAACAGAGCAATTCAGTGTCTACTTTTTTTTTAAGGATTATAGTTATAAACTGGGAATTTATCTACGATAGAGTGTCAACAAAGATAAAGTAAGTGACATAATATAAAAAAATAGTAAATATTTTTTTAATAAGCTTATTCTTTGATTCTGTTGTACTAAAATTAATTGGTGCGCAATCTTTGGGAGTCTGCCATGTTGAATTTAGTATGATGTCACTTAGTTAAATGTGCATTGTCATCCAAACCAAACGTGTATGAAAAATTTCAGCTCTATCGGTTTGGGATAACTATTATAAAAATCAGTTGCAAGATTTGACCCATACATACTAACTAACAAGTGAAGTTAAATAAAAGCTACAAAAACAGGTAGGTAATAACGGTATACTCCCGTGTACCGTGTAAGTACCTATTATATCCAGTATTTCAGTAGGAATCAATCGTAGTTTTCAGTCCAAATACTCTGCCGCCCCAGCGCCATTTTATTTGAAATTATTCACAATAAAATTCATTTATGCTAACTTTGCTATAGAATTTCACTCAGGCGTGTACCTTTCTGCGATTAGTTCAAAATCTCGTTACTGAGATACGAATAAAATTTCAAAGGCGTTATGGCTTCTTTTTCTTTGAGTTTATTTTTAACCCCCGACGCAAAAACGACGGGGTGTTATAAGTTTGACGTGTCTGTGTGTGTGTGTGTGTGTGGGGGTGTGTGTGTGTGTGTTTGTTTTAAGTACCATCCGAGGACGTGCGTATGAATACACAAGGCACGACCGAGGACCTTTTCAAAGCGAGGACCTTTTCGAGGGTCCTCGGTTTGACTTGACCAAAGATTCGTATTCTGCAAGCGATTTTGAGCCTTTCTATATACTTATTACGAAAAAGTTGTCTGAACCTCGGTTTGATCAAGAAAATTCATAATCTTACACAAATATTGTGTATCCACCAGATGGTGCCACTCTCGCCTCATACACAGGCTCTTTACACTCATTTCACGTTTGTTGTATTATCCGAGGACCTATGTGTTAACTTTAACACAAAAGACCTCGGTTAGGTAGCTTTTCCAGACAATGTGTATTTAAGACCTCGGTTTGCTAGATTTTCCGAACAGTGTGTATTCTAGTCCTCGTTTTGACAGTTTTCCTCGTGTGTAGAAGACGAGTTATGTGCTATCATTTAAATTAAATTATGAAGGAGAAAAGCGAAGGTAGACTGAATCCTTAAGCAAATCGTTAGTAGCTAATAGGTGCACGAGGAATAATCAGGCTTCTTCTGCAGTGTGTACTAAGTACCTAGGCCTGCTTAGATTATGCAACATTATGATTTGCACCATACAATATTGTATTGGCATGAGCTGAATACGTGTGCTCTTCATAAAGAACCTAATAGAGTAAGATCCCAGGGCCACCAGACGTCACGTATTTTCTGACGAACGAAATGTGGATGATGGAGTAGTGTTAGTATGTACTAAGAGCGCATGCCTACCTGCTAGCTTGCTGAGACGACCAATTCTCAGGTATCAGGTAATCAAGGTACAAAAAACATTACTTATCTCACGTAAATTCTCCAAGCTGATTATCACGTATATTTTAGGCAATATCCTTAAAAATAAGTCGCCAATATTGCTGCCAGACACTTTCCGTCGGCCATATTGCTTTGCAGACGCTTTAAAGCTCCCAAAATAATTAAGTAGGTACTTCACGTAAATTCTGATGCTCTAATTTTATATATGTTCACCAGACAACTATTTTAAAACCTTTTACAAGAAGACAGACCGATCCAAGGGCCAATCATGCCCTAAACACAATTTTAATGCCTCTGTGCGTAGGAGCGCGTTGGCATTATCCACGCGCATGAGACTGAGTGAGACATGTATTAGGATATATTGACTTCTCTCTCTCTCTCACACGCTCTTACAGTTTACTCATATCAATTAATTATTAATATTTTTTAAAAATCAGCCAAACATTAAAAAATCAGGTAAATAACTAAAGATTAACTTGTAAAAAATGCTCATTTGACCACAATAATTCTAGAATTTTATCCTGCAAGCTGTTTTGATAAATTCGAATAAACTTCAATTTTTTTTTTAATTATTTATTTATTGGGAATTAATCATAAAAAAAACAAAGTAGAAAAATATTAATCTCTCAACATTTCTGAGTAGTGCCTCTTATCTTCATTATCACTGTCATTGAAATTGATATGCCCTCGCGCTCCTACCCACAGAGGCATTAAAATTGAGTGGGATGATTGGCCCTTTGGATCGGTCTGGCTTCTTGTAAAGGGTTTTAAAATAGTTGTCTGGTGGACATATATAAAAATGGAGCATCAGAATTTACGTGAAGTTAAGTACCTAATTATTTAGGGAGCTTTAAAGCGTCTGCAAAGCAATACGGCCGATGGAAAGTGTCTGGGAGTATTGGCGACTTATTTTTAAGGATATTGCCTAAAATATACGTGAAAATCAGCTTGGAGAATTCACGTGAGGTAAGTAATGTTTTTATGTACCTTGATTACCTGATACCTGAGAATTGACCGTCTCAGCAAGCTAGCAGGTAGGCATGCGTTCTTAGTATGTACATACTAACACTACTCAATCGTCCACATTTCGTTCGTTAGAAAATACGTGACGTCTGGTGGCCCTGTGGTGGCATCTTACTCTATTAGGTTCTTTATGAAGAGCACACGTATTCAGCTCATGCCAATACAATATTTTATGGTGCAAATCATAATGTTGTATAATCTAAGCAGGCCTAGGTACTTAGCACATACTGCAGAAGAAGCCTATAATCAATACCAGCATCTTTGTGATCTAGAATTCAGACTTCAGTTTTCTCTTCTTTATTCCGGCTTATCTGAAAGAAACGAAATAATATCTTGATATTGTATTGAATATCATGAAACTGAAGTTTCTGATTTATCTACTCATTTTAAACCTGAATTCTAGTTTTACTTTATTTTCGTAAGCTAAATTTGAAGACGATGCTACCAACTATTGAGGAATTCCCCCATAAAGAAACGACCTTGGTTGCAGCATCAGCACAAACTGGTAATTATTTTACTTTTACGACTTAAACCTAACGCGTATGCTAAATTTCAAGACGATGCTATCAACTGTTGAGGAGTTCTCTCATGAAGAAATGACCCTGGCTGCAGCATCAGCACAAACTGGTAATTGTTTTGATATTACTAGATAAACATAACGCGTATGCCAAATTTGAAGATGATGCTATCAATTATTGAGGAGTTCCCTTATGAAGAAACAACCCTGGCTGCAGCATCAGCACAAACTGGTAATTATTTTAGTTTTACTACATAAACCTGACGCGTATGCCAGTTTTGAAGACGATGCTATCAAGTGGTAACAAGTACCGTCATGAAGAGTCGACTCTGGCTGCAGCATCAGCACAAACTGGTAATTATTTTAGTGTTACTAGGTAAACTTAATGCGTATGCCAATTTTGAAGACGATGCTATCAAGTGCTAAGGAGTACCGTCATGAAGAGACGACCCTGGCTGCAGCATCAGCACAAACTGGTAATCATTTTAGTGTTACTAGATAAACCTAATGCGTATGCCAATTTTGAAGACGATGCTATCAAGTGCTAAGGAGTACCGTCATGAAGAGACGACCCTGGCTGCAACATCGGATACTATAATAATAAACTCATTTTAAAGTTGTTTATATAAAATTAAATTACCTTTCCTCCACAGTGATTACACCCTTCTTATTCGCGGTCCACATCAACGGCAAACGTAAAAACAATCGACTCGTCCTCGCTTGGTACTTCATTTTAGAAAAAGTGTGTAAGAAAGAAGTCGGAACATTTTACTTACATTGATATAATTATTATCTTACACGTAAAATATTTTAGGTAGGTAGATTTTCCAGGTCCTCGGTTTGTACAAATTCTACGCGAAAAACTGTCCTCGGTTTAGTGATATAAAGTCTAACACAACGTCCGCACTTTGTACAAGCTATAAGAAATTTTGTGTAAAAATACGTCCTCGGAAGGACGTCGCAGGGCTTACGTAAGAGGTCCTCGGTTGGCTTACACAAAGTCCTCGTATGTGCATCGCTGGTCACATTTTGCGGTGTATTTCAGGTCCTCAGTATGATAGCCGAAATTCATACAGAAAAATGTTGAGATAGCATTATCCCAATAAGCTCATCACTATAGATTTATTCACCTGTCTCTTTCTATCTTATTCTAAAAAGCCAACGAGGTATTTAAACCAGTTTTTTGGAGGGTCCTCGGTACGTTCTAGGACTAACAAGGTCCTCGTAAGGGTGTCTGTACAAACAGGGGTGTGTGTGTGGGGGTGTGTGTGTGTGGGGGGGGGGTGTGGGGGGGGGGGGTGTGTGTGTGTGTGTATGTCTGTCTGTGGCATCGTAGCTCCCAAACGGATGAACCGATTTTAATTTTGTTTTTTTTGTTTGAAAGGTAAATTTGTCGGGAGTGTTCTTAGCTATGTTTGATGAAAATCGGTCCAAGATGGCCGCCGCTACAAAATGGCGGATTACGTATTTTTTCACAACTCCCTCAATATGGGTATCAAATGAAAGGGCTTGACTAGTAGAATACTATACACTATGATAAATTTCAAATCCAAGATGGCCGCCACCACAAAATGGCAAAAAGCATTATTTTTTTTCACAACTCCCTCAATATGGGTATCAAATGAAAGGGCTTGACTAGCAGAATACTTTACTATGACAAATTTCAAATCCAAGATGGCCACCACCACAAAATGGCGAATCACAAAAAACCTGATTAAATACCAAATTACCTGAATCTTAAAACGCAAGAAAATAAAAGAAAAGAAATAATAAGGAGTCCCTACAAAAAGCATGAAATAAAAAATTAAATTAAAAATTTAAAAAACCCCCGACTACGTGAAACCCTTTAAAAAGAAAAAAATAACCTTGAAATTATGACCCTACGTAAGTACGTATGAAATTTTTTGATTAAATATTGTCCTGTCGGGGGACCGCTACTATTTTAAACTTTAACAGAACGTTAGGCTAATAATCAGAGCGGTCCCCAGACGGGACAGCATTTAATCAAAAAAATTCATACGTACTTACGTAGGGTCATAATTTCAAGGTTATTTTTTTCTTTTTAAAGGGTTTCACGTAGTCGGGGGTTTTTTAAATTTTTAATTTAATTTTTTTAGTTTGTTATCTTACCAACTAATCTTTTGAAGAAATTCCGCTTTGTTTGTTAACCAAAATTCACAATGATTGGGTTCAAAGAAAGTCTGCAGCACAATGCCTTTTTTCAGAATCAGTTCTTACACTTCGGTATTTTTTTTTAAATAAATAACTTATAATTGAATTTTAGTGCTGGGCTAGAGCGTAGGTTTAGGATATGAAAATTCAAAATGGTATAATTTTCACAAAAAAAAACGAAATCCCACTTGAATTAAGTACCTATTTTTCAACATTCAGAGAAGTCGGACTACATATTAGAATTTATATTACAAATATGTACAAAATCATAACTTGAAAAAAATCGATCAAATATGCTTGGATGGCATTGTCATTCATTTGATATGTCACCTGTAGCTGAAAGGTGCTGAATAACAATTTGCGCACGACTTGCTGAATTAACTAGATTTTGCGACTTAACAATTCTCGACAGAAACTCGAAACATCGTTATTCGCTTTAACAGAACATCAAATCGAAGCACAAGTTGAAGAGGTTATAGGTAGTACCTACCTACTTGTTTTGTCAATAAAACAGTTATAATGTAATGCAAAGTAGTTGGTATCGTGTGTAATTAACCATGTTACTTGGCCCTTGTGAATGTATAATGATCTGAGTAGCGGTTGTGTCTTGTCACTGTATTGTGTTCATCGATTACGGTTGCCTGTCAGTCGGGTGAGTACTTAGAATTGCTATTATTATTTTTTACTATTATTAAAATTATAGGCCTATATTTTAATATAGCTAGGATTTCTTAAAATAAAGAAATACTGACATAAATACTGAAAAATTTATGAATTGCAACATTTATTAGACTTGTTTTTATGAACGGCAGACGCTTACCTAAGTTTGTTGACGGCTTATCAGCGCGTTGTTTTATGTGAACTATTCTTTAGCCGAATTGATTCTGAATCCATGCTATTTGTAACTGGTGCAATACTTTTAATATATGTATAAAATATTTGCGATCATTATTTTTGCAGTTACACACTCTTATGGCCAGATGAGTAGTACTGACTAATACTTATAATGTTGTCTGTAAATAACTTCAATTCTGCATAGAGAAGCCACCTACTCGTATGCAACCTATTTCGGACAAGAATGGGCGCATTACTTAACGAATAGCTTACAGGTTACCGCGAAATATGTCTAAAAATATTTCGCTATAGCTAACACTGCTTAGCCCATTTTCTTTGTCAAATATTTCGCTTAAATATCACGTAGTTTATTCCTGTCATCATACTTTTTGCTGTTTGAAGCAAAAACTGCGAATGGGCTCATATTTCGTGCAGTATTGCACAGTGCAAGTGCTGAGGCCCGCTCTTGTTCAGCCATATTATGTCATCATAATTATTTGCCTAGCCTTTTCCCAGCTTTGTTAGGGTCAGCTTTCAGTCTAACCGCATGCAGATGAATACCAGTATTTTGCATGGCCCTATAAACAATATGGTTTAAACCCATAAAAAATCTATCTCAGTGAAAACATATTCTTTCAGACATTTATATTCTTCAATGATTATGAGATTATATAATTTGTACGTACTTATTATATTATTTTAATTATTGTGAATGTGAATTATGAGGACTAATTCAGGAGTTTGAGTAATTTGTGTGGCCTTCCCAAATGTCCTTTCTTTGGTATTGTTCATCGAATCGTTGAGCTCCTTAAGTTCTGAGTTGAACTGCACGGTTACTGACAAATGCGTTCACCAACTGTCCACTCAATATGTGTGGTCCTTTCCGCAAAAAACCATTTCAGACACCAATCTACATGGTCTCATGATCTGACCAAAATTATGTCTGAACTTTAAGAGAGACGGTGCCCTCTGAGTTTCTTTCGGTCTTTCTTCTCAGAGTAGTCAGATAAGAAACGCCGACCTCATCTAGTTTAAAAAAAAATATGATCGACGTGTAAAAGTGTTTGTACAAATCTACTTACTATTTAGATCTGACGCATGTGGTGACTTGCTGGTTGCGCGCTTGTGTGATTGGTGTCGCGGATTATATTTACGCTCGAAAATTCGAAACAATTTCAAATACTTATTTGTTACCGTTTAAAATTTTGGGTGCGGGGAGAATTATTTACGCACGCGTTGTTGACACAGGATTAACATAAACATATTATTAACCAGTTGAATGCCGTAATTAAATACACAATTAAAAAGCCATTGTGTACCGCGTGGATTCACGTTCGAATACGATGGGCTAAAAAAATAGAACACCTGCCACTGAAGTTCTGTAGAATTTTTCCGATTTAGGTACTTTGTAAAGAATAAATGTTTTCTACCTATAAGTATTTTCCAAATGTTTCCAAAGCCAGCAACAGACCAATAAGTTCTACAAATAGCCCGTCTGTGACTTGGCGACCGACTGATATTCAAGAATCATATAGTGAGCCCCTGCGCACTCGCTTGTAACACGTTTTGGAAAACACAGAAAACGCGGTGATATACCTGCATAAATACAACGCACATTATAAAGTAAACATAATATACACAATAATACAAAGACGCCAAAAGCCTAGATAGCATTCGACCAATAAAAATAAACAGAGAAGTTAAAAATAATCAATCCATCTGCCTAGCCTTTTCCCAACTATGTTGGGGTCAGCTTCCAGTCTAACTGCCTACCTACTTTACATGGATCTGCGTAACATACTATGAATCTCAGTCCGAATCATTTTGAAGGATATTGCTAATCCATTGCTTCATATGTTCGAAAAATTTGTCTGCTTAACCAAGTAAATAGCGCAATGAATGTTGTTGAACTGTCAAAATTAAAGGTATTGCTACTGATAGTGTGTTACGCAATTACGCCGCTGACCTCCATAACCCAGTTACTATACTTACAAAGTTTTACAATAGGCAGTAAAAATCAATAAGTAAGTACAACTACTTTTCTAATCCATCCCTAAGGATTAGACCATTAGGTATTTAATAATGACATTTATTAGAGAGGGTGACTGAACTTTGAAACCACAACGGTTGAATAGCCGTTTTAAACTTAGCTCATTGTTGTAGTGGAAAACTTTGACTGGCATTTTGATTTACCAAATGACAGTACAAACCTTTCTTAAGAAGATTTTAGGCACGAGTTCATCTCGGCCCTATTTCTCGAAACTGTTAGTTTACTAGTATGTATATTAGTTATTAGTGTAAAAAATACTAGTCCTAATATTTCCTATTTCTCAAAAACAAGTACTGGACTAATAACTAATAGTAGCAGACTAATAAAAAATATTAGGCTGGCTTGGTTGAATACACATATTACCCATGCCTCTTTACTTATTAAAAAAATACGGAAAATTTCCTGTCACTTTTGGATTCGTTTGATTTTGTCGTTTGCACATTGGCTACTGCGTGGTACTGTGCTCTCGTACCCATCCAGTGTAGAGCAACTAAAATGATTAGGTTTGGTGACAAGGCTTGATTTCTTTCGGTTAACCATTGCAAACTAAGCCCGCTAACAGCCATCAGGTTTTCCATTTTTATGCTCGTTAAACGAACCCTTTCATGGCCCTATTTCTTGAAACTTATTAGACTAATAATATGAGTCCATGAAGGAATATTTTTTACAAGTTTGCTAGTGTGCGTTTCTCGAAGCTACGGTGGTGAAATATTAGTTAGTAGTTGCCAACTAATAAATATTAGCTAAAATTGCCTGAGTAAATTCAATTTGGTTTCATAAAAATATATGTTATTAAATACTCTTGTAAATTACACTGATAAAGCTATTAGTCTTAGAAGGCTTGTAAAATTTACCAACAAATTTTATAAATTGTGGTCAGATTCGGACACTTCCGATAGTGAAGGAGATACAATAATAATTCGCCGTCGTCGAGTCTTTTTAACCAGAAGCACTTACAAAATATCTACATTCCAGTTTAATGGGCCCTATTTCTCGCAACTATTAGTTTACTAGTATATTAGTTAATAGTTACTGGTGTAAAAATTACTACTCCTAATATATCCTGTTTCTAAAAACAAGTACTGGACTAATAACTAATAGTAGCAGACTAATAAAAAATATTAGGCGGGCTTGGTTGAATACACATATTACCCATGCCTCTTTACTTATTAAAAAAAATACGGAAAACTTCCCGTCACTTTTGGATTCGTTTGATTTTGTCGTGATGCACTGAACTTAAATTTAGTTTAGTTTGTGGGCAAGGGAATCGGCGCCACTATCTTTTAATGCCAAAGTTACTTTTAGAGCAACACAAAATTAGCTTATCTATGACCTTACCATATCTGTTTATTCTGTAAAAATATCACCGTGAAAATTTTGGTGCTGTCAATACCTACAGCGCAGATTTCACGGTGAAAATTTTTAGATTTCTGAATTTTCATTTCGGAGTTTTGTACGAAAAAGATCGGTTGAACTAAATAGATTGCTTATTTTATAGAAACAAAACTATATAAATTTCTATCAGCAAGTTCGATGGTCGCAACTTGTATTTTAATTTCAAATGTCACGTTTTGGAATGTTCATTCTTTTATTAACATACAATAGATTGTTTGCCCTTTCGACCTTAACATCGAAACACTCTTTGTTTTAATTCGATCTTGGCTTGTTAATAGCATAGCATTGAAGCGTATTGACTAAAAAACGAATGACATTTTAAGTAATATAAAATAAAATGTAGGTGTACTTAAAGTTGTCAAAAAAGGCCCGTTTTGACATTTGCGAATGCGTGCCTGACACCTGTCAGTTTCATACAAACGAATACGTGTTTTGCGAATTTGATCTTTATTAACTAGGTACTAGAACTGTCTATGTCAAAACGGGCTTTTTTATTTTTTGACAACTTCAATGCCATTGGTTTTTATGCTGCGACCACATCGTCGTGAGAAGGCGAACTACATTTCGCGCGCTCTCTCTCTCACACACCGCTTGACGTCGCGCTGTAGACTGTCTGACGGTTTTTCTAGCGCAGATACCAGTCTTCCACAAAGGATTTATCAGACTGATTTTATAATCTTCATACATTTTAAGGCGCCTTTCTGGAAGACAAATAAAATCTTTATGTTTATTGTCCTTTAAGAACAGTTTGCCAAATTCTCAATTCACCAGATTCTTAACCCACCAGATTATCAATTAACCTGTTTGTCGACTTACCCGATTCTCTACTCACCAGATTCTCAATTCACCAAATATTGTACAGTTATGTAACAAATTGTTTACGATTTGCAATAGGTACGTACAGAAATGCCGCAGTGTGAGCGAACGGTGAGTCTATTTTTTTTTTTTTTTTTTTTTAATTTATTATTTAAAACATATTATATATAAGTACATGACAAAAGAATATACCTACCACACAAACCATCGCGGGTTTAACCGTGATATATTAGACACATCATCTCGGCGCATTCAGTACATAGATACACAGTCACGGACACCAATATGTCAACACTTAGCAATTTACAATTGCGGTTTTTTCGCTTTTCTTTTCGATTTTTGATGAAATTAATTAATTACCTATATATTTTATTGATTGTTAAAATAATCTTAAGTATTGTTGAATTTAGCGATGATAATGATGCTGACAATTAAAATAAAGTTCATTAACATAAATACAAATACAAGGTCTGGTATAAATAATATAATTAGCGTATGAGTACTAATTATTATTTCAATTTTTATATTTTGTACTCATGGGCTTGCGCAGCTCATCATTTAAATAGCAGTACCTGCTTACTAATTATTTTAAAAACAAATAAATAAATAAAAATAAAACATCTTTATTTCAGAACTTGTCCATACGTTGTTAGTGATTAGTAACAGATTGTGCTTATATGCTATGTTAGTGTTATTAGTATTACTTAATTTAATTTAACATAAACCTATACTTATTTTGACCCAGTGTCTTTGGATGGGGCAGTCCACTCTGCCAACGGTCATTTTTCATTAAATAATTTTATTGATAAAAATATAGATTTGTGTTACATTTTAAAATTGCGTTTCTTATTGTACTTATGAAGAATTGAGAATATGGCGAGTTGAGAATCCAGTGTGTTGATAATCTGGTCAATTCAGAATCTGGTAAATCGAGAATCAGGTAAGTTACGAATCTGGTGAACTGCTCAAAGACTTGGTTACAATAAGAAGTAAAACATAATTTTCTTTGCACTATGCTTGCAATATTCATTTATATCAATAAAATTCATACTCTGGAGCGGTTCCTCCCCACAGAGAATGGCCCACCTTCCATTCCGCCGCATGCCCTGTCACCTGTGCACTTGATGATTTTATGACTGCGTCAGTGAACAGAGTTCACGCAGCTGAATTTTTGGCCAAAAAACCTAAACCTAACCATATTTAAACTCTTTGCCATCGATGCGCTAAGAAGAAGACTGCGGTCTTCTATACGAGGTTTTCACTCTAAGAACACGGCGTGTGGCATGGCGTTTTATGTAGAACATGGCGTGTTAAAAACAACTTAGTCAAAGTTTGCTTTCCGCAAGGTGTCTACAGATTCGCTCGATTTTTGACGATCGTTATTGTCGCTTGATATGTTGTTTTGATGATCAAGATTTTTCAGCTTCTTTCAGGTTTGCTCTATTTTTAACCGACTTCTAAAAAAGGAGGAGGTTCTCAATTCGGATGTTTGTATTTTTTTTTTTTTTTTTTTTTATGTTTGTTCGCGCATTACTCCGTCGCTTGCCAACCGATTTGAAAAATTCTTTTTTTGTTGGAAAGGGTATACTTCCCAAATGGTCCCATAGACATTTCATCGAAAACGGTTTAGTAGTTTGGTTTTTAAACCGAAATTACTGGTAAAAATTGACCCATAGAAATTTCATCGAAAACGGTTTAGTAGTTTGGTTTTTAAACCAAAATTACTGGTAAAAATTACAACTAAAAAGTGAAAAATAAAAACTTTTTTGCAAAAAAAAACAACCGACTTCCAAAAACGACACTACAAAGTGAAAGATAACTTTAATTTCGGAAGTCGGTGGCAAACAACGAAAATGCGAACCCAACGACACCGACTTCCGAAATTAAAGTTATCTTTCACTTTGTAGTGTCGTTTTTGGAAGTCGGTTGTTTTTTTTTGCAAAAAAGTTTTTATGAATATTCTAATTATTTTATTTGAAAAGAAAGAAATAAAAATTGTTTGGCCTGCACTAACCAAAATTTATATTTGGGCTACTTACTCTTTTTAAAATATTTGGCTGTTACAATATTTTCAAATAATAGTGTTAAGGTGTGGAAGGACAGTGTAGGCCGGTCAACACAAGTAAAAAAAATACAACCGACTTCCAAAAACAAAAACACAAGTGAACAAAGTGAAACTTCCATTTCGAGTGTGACTTTCATTTCGGAAATCGGTTTCTTCGATTTTGTATTTTCGTTTTCTGCCTATTTAAACCAAATGACATCGATAAATATCAGGTAGAAAGATAAGAGCAAAATTGAGCATCACTTGTGGACTTTTTGATCGACAAAATCCAGAAAGCTATCCACAGTAGCGATCAACAAAAAATACGATGTCGATCTTCTGTTGCTTCTACATTAATTACTCAGTTTTGTTTGATCACACGTGTCGATTGGCAAAAATCGAACAAATCTGTAGGCACCTCTTATCTCTTCTATGGGCTGTACAACCCGCAACAGTTACCTTAACACTTCGCTCGGATAACATAAGCGCGCTATACTGAGGCGTCGATGGTGAGAGTGGTAGCAGCGCGGGGGCGGCACTCGGGAGGGGTCACTCCGCATTCGGGTCTCAAGTTCCCTCTTGCGGGTGGTAGATACAGCGCCTACAACTGCTGAACCATTCACTAAATTCAAATTTGATTTAAAACTTGGGCGGAAACTTCTGGGTCACGTTTGAAACTAAAGACTGACCGTCTGGCTGATATGCATGAGAATAATCTATATTCTCTATATTATTCCTGTTCGATCACATAAAAGTACATTTTGAACCATTTTGAATCCGTCAATTTACTAATGTAGATACCGCGAGGCTAGTCTATTTCAGTTACTTTCATAGTATCATGTCTTACGGTATTTTACTATGGGGACGGGCTGCAGATATCGAGTCCATTTTTATTCTGCAGAAAAGAGCCATCAGAGCAATATATGGCCTCCGCAGGCGCGATTCTTTAAGGGAACTGTTTAAAGATATTAACATCATGACGGTACCTTGTCAATACATCTATGAAAACATCATGTACGTAAGAAAAAATTTAAATCTTTTCAATAAAAGAGGTGAAAGACACAACTATAGGACTAGAAATAGGGACCAATTAGTTCAAACAGGTTTCAGACTGGCTAAAGTAGACTCATCCTTCATGGGGTACTGTTTAAAATGTTACAATAAAATTCCTCCCCACATACTCCAACTGAATGAAACGAAATTTAAATCTTGTATTAAACGCACACTATGTAGCCAAGCATACTATAAGTTAGGAGATTACATCGCTGACAAAAATGCTTGGCTCAATGCTGGTCCTGCTCCACAGAGGCGCATAAACTAATTAGCATTCGGAAACAATGTTGGAGCTGCTGAACATTGGAAAAGAAAAACTATCTTTGCATTGTATAAACTAAATTGCTTAGAATTGTATAATTGCATAGCACACGTGTGAGCACTATGTACTTTCTATAAAGCTACCATTTACTGGGTACGACTTTCATTGACTTGAATGTGCCCTGGCAGCTGTGAGTATGTCATGCTCACTCAAATGTCTCGCTGGTGGTGGCGTGTGTGTTGGATCATTAAGTTCCCTCCAAAATGGTTGAGCTGAATGGTGCTGATCCATACGTCATGTTCGTGAACGGGCGCCGCCAGTAGGGACTGGTCATCTCTTAGCTGCCTCGGCTTATTTTAATTTTTAATTTCTGAATTGTTTTTGTTTTTTTATAACGAACGCTTTTAACTTGCACGTATTTCTACATCGTTCTCACATGGTTAATTTCAGCACGAATGATGTAATAAAATATTTTGTAACAATTTTATGATTTAAAAGAGTGTCCATGGAGTTTCTTGCCCGTTCTTCTCCATAGGTACCTACGCTTTGGAATGGGCAACTAGCTTCATCTTTCTGACTGACCGACCCTTTGACAATTCAAAAGTACCTGTAATTGGTTTAGTTGAATTAAATGATTTGAGTTTGAGTTTGAACCACTTGAAACTTGAACGGAACTTTGAACCGTATTTTAAAGTATTAAATACCAAGATGCCTACTACTAGAATGTCTACTTTCCTATGGCGTATTGTTTGCTGGAAGAGATTTCTTTAGACATAAGCAGTAGCGCGTACGTATTTTTCTGTTCCTTCCTTCTTGTCTGTTTATATGTGTGTGCATAAATTATTAAATAAATAAATAATTGCCCCAAAAAATGCAGCCAAAGTGACCTCTGCGCTGCCACCGATAACCCCATAAAAGTGGCCAAGTTTTGGGCCAACAAAATTTAAATAACTGTCGTACCAGCAACACGGAGAAGAAGAAGAAGAATAAGTAAATGTAAAATGTAAATCAATACTTCCAAAAAAAAGGGGTAGCTGCTCTAATATGATGACCACGCAGGACACACCGATTATTTTGTGGTCTTGGTGGTTTTGTGTTAGATGAAATTTCATCTAAGTAATAGACTAATGGACGCAACTGCTCATCCTTTCGTGGTTTGAGGGGTGAAAGATGTCCTATTTTTGCTGTAAGATAACCCGGAATTGCAGATTTATTCGGATCGGATCCCCTGATCTGATCCCTTGCTGGTTGTTATTACGTTTTAATTCTGACCCACTATAAACTTGTCATTGCAATCAGCACGAAATCTAAATTGTAGATTACTTCAGTTCTTATTTGTTCTCGCGATGAACACCTGCGTTATTTACTCGTATAACGTCGAAAATGGGACGTTTCAATTTCCATTCGTTTATAGAAGGTAGTAATAGTAGGTATAAATGCACATAAATCGAATCCCTACAGGATTCGATTTATGTGCATTTATATAATTATACCAGATTCAGCATACACATTATGCCAAGGACATCAGATATTAATGCAAATCGACATTGTTTAATCATGCCAATATCCCGTATTACAGAGTTTCAGACTGATGCAAGAGATAAAAGATTTATATTTCTACCCTGTTACAAGAAATGTCCAGATTTTTTTTTCAAATTTTATCTTCCTGATACATCTAAAATAACACATCGCGCCTGTATTCCCCGAAGGAATAGGCAGAGGTGAACCTATATAGTACACCCATACAGCATACAGCAAGAACTTGTAATTAGGTAAGCAGTGTTATTATCTGTAGCCTGATAGGTACTAATGTCCTTGCTGATGGTATTATCCCAATCTACGTCACTACCGAAAAATAGATTCTCAAAAGAAAGATATAGAATACTACACACAGGTTTTTAATATCTTTAAAACCATTTCTGTGTGAAGCCTGTCCATAATCCATCCGTGATGGTGATCGATGCTGAATCTGAACGTGTCTTGAAACCTAGCACTAATTTTTCTGCAGCACAGATTGCGAAAGTAATCGAAAGCATGACTAGAGGTAAGTCCCCTGGGCATGACGGGCTCAGCATCGAGCACCTTCAATTTGCAGGTTCCCATCTGCCGCGTGTTCTTGCGATACTGTTCAATTTCTGCCTTAGGCATTCGTATTGCCAGAGCTGATGAGGACGGTCGTAATACATCGTCATACATACTCACATCGTTTCGGGTGCACCAAACAAACAATTATACAAATAAAAAAATAATCGACTAAACATAACTCATAAAAAACAGACGTCGGTAAATGTATTCCAATTTCTTCCTATCTCTTTAAAAAACCATAATCTCCTTGTTACAGATCTCCAGAAACAATGGTGGAAGTGACTGATGCCGTCCCAGGGCCCGGGGAGCCCAAGCTCAGCAAGGCTCGGGAGGCGAACTGGCCAGCCGTGCTGTTCTTTATACATATCCACCTCCTCTCTTTGTACGGAACATGGCTGCTGATCTACGAAGTCAAACTGATGACCCTGATTTTCTGTAAGTCTTATAATATCAGATTATCCAGGGTACCACCTTACGTATCACCTCTTCTTTACTTCCTTATTGAATAACTATTTTATAAAATATCAATCAATAGAGTTATATGAACTTAGAGGGTTGTATTAATGATTGTAATTTTGTAAATACATACTCGTTACGATCGCCAATCATAGAACCTGACAGTCACTGATCTGAAAACTGCAAAAACGCAAGAAAATTAAACAAATCAACAAAAAAATATCAACTACCTACCTAAAATAAACATTAGGCGTATTTCTTGTGAAAAAAAATCTAATCACTTTCATTGAGATGAAACAGAATGATCGAAAAAAATCCCAATTATATACCTACAGTCGGCAAAAAGTAAATTATTGTATGCAAATGTTTTGTTTTAATGGCGCCACATCCAGGCAATGTACTGCGAAATTGATTGTATTTACAAAAACCGGCCAAGAGCGTGTCGGGCCACGCTCAGTGTAGGGTTCCGTAGTTTCCCGTCCGTCACAATAAGTGTTGCCACTTATGAGTTTAAAAGTGGGTATCCATTATGTTCGCGCTCCAGCAGCACTCCGCGCTCCTGCAACTGCTCCCGGTAGTGGGTACGTGCGCGAACACGGAGCGTGCAACATTGCACGCTCCGCGGCAGGCGCTCCGACTCGTGACGGTTTTTAGCGCGAACATAAAGGGGAGCGCAGTGTGTCAAAGGGGAGCGCATGTAGAAGTGCGCGTGACGTATCCATTGGAGCAGTTGCAGGAGCGCGGAGCGCTGCTGGAGCGCGAACATAGTGGTAACCCAACTTAAAAAATGAATTTTAGTTTTGTTCTAAATTGCCTTAGCATGTTCCTGATAAAAGTTTTATGTAGTTATAAGATACCGCCAATGCCAAGGAGAGACCAACCGAACAACTCGATAGTACCCGACCCAATATAATAAGTACCTACAGCGCCATCTCTCGGGGAATTGGGTTACTAATTAATACATAGACGTGCCAGAAGTTTTCGGTGGTAATTTTGGATTGCGAGAACCGATTTTAATAATTATTTTTTTGTTTGAAAAAAGATACGTTCAGGATGATAAAATATGTAAACGAAGTTAAAAAAAAAATGCTTGCATATACGATTATACTACAAACTTAGTCCAGAAATTATTTTGTACAACTTTTTGTCTTTTTTGTACAAAAACTGTTGTTTCCATCAAGTTCAAAATGATTTTCCTAGAAAGTCCTTATAAAGTTCTACTTTTCAGATTTTTTTCATATTTTCTAAACTTATGGTTCAAAAGTTAGAGTGGGGGGGGACATTGTTTTTTATTTTTGGAGCGATTATTTCCGAAATAGCGAGCGATATTGACATTATCAAAAAATGATTTTAGTAAACCCCTATTCATTTTTAAATACCTTTCCAAAAATATATCACACGTTAGGGTTGAAATTAAAAAAGAAATCACTTCTCACTTTACATAAAGAGGGGCTACCCTAATAAAACATTTTTTTCCAATTTTTATTTTACCACTTTGTCGGCGTGATTGAAATACATACTAGTACCAAATTTCAGCTTTCTAGTGCTAACGGTCACAGAGATTAAGCGAGGACGGACAGACGGACGGACAGACAGACATGGCGAAACTATAAGGGTTCTTAGTTGACTACGGAACCCTAAAAAGGCAGTTAGGCAATTATATTCATTTCAATACTCAATACGTTCATTGTTTTTCATACAGGGCCAGGGACACCGACGCGCAAACTCTAACCATGAATTCAGCACATGAACATGATTCTAGCGTAGACATTTGCCGTCAGTTATCAAAGAAATCGGCTGTTTCATAGAAAAGTGCAATACCCACGCGGTCTATTTAGGGAACACTTTTTTTTATAACCGACGAAAAATTTCACCGCTGTTTGTTCAGAATCTTGTACAGAAACCGTGGTAACTGGTTGCGCGTCGATGTTACTTTGTCTGTTACTAGGGGGGAGGTTATTGGAATTTGTTTGTTTATAATTCTAGAAATAATATCTCATAAAATAAAATACTAGGTACAGGTTAGTAATAAGATCAATAATACCTAACGTTTGTCCAATACATACATACTATAGACAAAAAGAAGATTCACATTCGTTAGAACTCAGTCTCTTTCAGATATTTGGGGAAGAAAAACTTCGGCTGTGGGACGTTTTCTGTATATTAGGTACTACCATTTGCCCGCGGCTTCGCCCGCGTGGATGTCGGTAAATATGAATCCAAGTTAGTCGCAATTACTTGACTATTTAGTAGCTTTAGGACCCTAAAGTATGAATTATTCTAGTTGGAATAGGTCGAATAGGAATTATCAACGACGACTGCGCGGCAGCAAAGACAGGGTTATGTTTTTTATGCGTATCTGGGTCCGATATCCCCAAGCATCGCTGGGCCAACTATTATTGTCGAACGGTGACCATTGAACGATATGGCGTGTGTAAGATGGTCAAATCATGAAATGGCGTCGTACCGTGAAATGGCCAGACAGATCACGATCGTTTCTACGATCGAATGACGACATAAATAGATATCATTTTACCTACTGACTTGTGATTGTCACAGCGATTTATACAGCTCCATAACCATATTTAGTGCAATTGCAAATTGTAACGAATAAAATTATTGTAGTTTATAAATTCGCAGTACCAAAATAAATAAACCGGTGAATTTTTAGGTAAAATATATAAAAAAATATGTAAAGCTCTGAAGCTTTACATAATTTTAGTAAATAAGCACCACCTACGTAAACCGATATGCTCAAAACACGTGATGAATAAAATGGCTTCATTTATTTGTAATATTATAGCACCGGCTTGGTAATGTTGGTAATGAACTGCACATCACACTGATGTCAAGCAAAAACATCACGTTTCTAATAGTAGATATGGAAGAGTGACTCTGTCTGTCTGTTACAGTTTGTTACTAAACCACTGGACTACTTGTTCTAAAAGACAGATAGGTAGCCTGGAACCTAGAACAGGACGGAGGTTGCTGTTCGTCCCGGATGTTTGTATTATAAAATGATGAAATACAAAAAACATGCAAAGTTGCTGCTAGTATTTTAGCTAAGGAGTTTAGCTATTAAAATTTAAATCAGTTCTTGGGTGGTTTTATGAGACGGGAGGCTCCCGAGGTAGCTTCTTACATTATTGCATTGCTTTTAGGGCTGTAAATAAATAACAATAACTTGGCACCAGCTTAGCCTGGTGATGTTACAGTTCCGACACTTGGACGTCTTTATTAAAAATATTTTGAGTAGATTCTCGTGCTGTATTTTACGGATTAATTTTCGTTACAAGTCGTGGTAATCAAAGTGGCATCGCCTCTTGTATTAACTATTATCTTTTCTACGTAAATTCTTTCGTAGCTTTTTGAATAATGATGTTTTTTTTTTAAGCTTTTTCATTCAGTTGATTAAATTGCGTAGGATACATAAAATATGAAACATTACACTATACCACAAGTACCGTGACTATATAAATTTTATGAAGGCACACAATCATCGCAAAAGAATACCGACCAAAAAAAATTGTTTTATCAACAGACATAAAATTAATTTATTAAAATGATTACCTACTTGCAAAAAATTGGCAATAATTGTCTGTTTAATATATTAACGATATAAATTATATGATATATTTAAAAGCTCTAGCTCCTTGAAAGAGAAAAGAAAGAGAAGGAAGAAATAGGTTTATTTATCACAGAAGCACATGCATACAAAGCGATTAGTATAAACAATAACCTTCAAAAATGATGGAATTGAAATAAAGATATGAATATTAATAAATTATAACAATAAAAAAATAAAATAGATCTATAATCATGAGCCCAAGACAAAAGCTGCACGTCATTGCTATCACAAGAAGGCTCTGAAATGCTCTCTGAGGCTCGTGGCTCTCTGAAGCCTCAGCATGATGCTGTGCTAATCCCCCATACCACAGCATCATGCTGAGTGGAAGCATTCTTGCCACAGTGACTCACGATCTTTTCCTTTACCGTTTTGAGAGCAGTCGTTTTGAAATAATTTACACAAAGTAAAGCGCCTGTCTGGGTTTAAACCTACGATCTACAAGTCGTAAGTCGCGGCCGTTACCACTGGGCCACCACAACAACACAACAGAACAAACAAATAATAAAGTATAAACAGTACTTATAATAAAGTAAGCACCTTCTTCTCAAACGAGTCGGTAGTGTCCATTATTATCATTCGACGCTATTTCCTCATCCGTGTCACGGCGAGTTTCTTTATTAAATACATCGTCAAGTAGGTGAATAACTTCGCGTGTCTTCATGCCCTTATGGAAAATTCCGAACGTCTACTCATTTTTAATGCTGCACCCTACATGGAAATAAAAAGAAACCCACTGGAAATTCTCATCAAATCCAAGTCACAAATAGAATTTATCATACTAATTGTGTCTGTAACTTTAGTCTCATGGCAAGGTGGGTTTAAACCAAACTAACAAATGCATAACTAGGGAAAGAGCATTGTTTCGTAGCATAAGCATAATCAGCCTATAATGTTCCCACTGCTGGGACACAGGCCTCCTCTCTGTGAGAGGGAGTGGGCCATAATCCGCCACGCGGACCCAGTGCGGGTTGACGGTTGTTACACGTCTTCGAATTTTTGGTTCTAGGTCATACCTACCGGTTTCCAAACGATGTTTTCCTTTACCATTATGAGAGTAGTGGTGATGAAATAATGTACACAAAGTAAAGTAACTGCTTGGGTTTGAACCCACGACCTACAACTCGTAAGTCGTGGCCGTTACCACTGGGCCACCTGCCCTTGTTTCGTAGTTATATACTAAACGAATAATAATAATAATATCCTTGGACATTTCACACAGCGCCATCTAGTACCAAGCTAAGCAACCTAATGCTAAATAAAAATAATAATAATTAAAATAATAATTTTATACATATAAATATCAAGAGTATGAGAAAACTATGCTATGGTCCTAAATTCGTTTGGTCTCCAATACGACCTTCAGAAGATCACAGTTGCCCTATGTACAGTCTCCAAATGAGATAAGTAACCAGGGTCGTCGGATATAGTCGAAGTTTAGTAAGAAACCGATGGTTGTTTTCGGATAAAATTTAATTTGGTTAATAAAACACAAACAGTTCATTTATCAAATTAAATTTCATTCGAAAACACCCATCGGTTTCTTACTAAACTTCAAATATATCCGACGACCCCGGTTACTTATCTCCTTTGGTGACTGTACAGTCACGAGCACCAATTTGTCAACACTTTTTTCGTGAAATAACGAATGCAACCTTGAAATACGACACATTACATAAACCTATGGGTTCAAAAATGTTATGTTCGTAACAACATAAAATTTCATTCAAAAATAAAGGAGTAAATCGCTTTTGAATAAAGCCGAGTGTATACATACTTTTGCTCGTGACTGTACATAACTCTTATTCAAATTATTCACGGATTAGGTACCTAAGTAACCCATTTATTAATGACCATACAATTTCCAGTTCTAGTCCTGACGTCAGTGGCAATACTGGGCATGACCACAGGAGCTCATCGGCTGTGGGCACACGGAGCGTACAAAGCGAACACAGGACTACGGATCGCGCTCATGCTGTTCCAGACCTTAGCTGGAGTTGTAAGTATTGTGTTTATCGAGCTTTCCCAAACAACGATACTACTGCCTGACAAGTCAACAATCGCTAAATGGTGGAATTCACGATACATCTACAATTATTGCAAAGTTATTCAGTCGGTAATATATTCAAACCGGGCAAACATTACATGTGCTTCTTAGAAAGTAAGGTCGTTACTTTGTAAGAAGCCAATGTCCAGCTCAAATGCGGCACCTAGATTATTAATATAGGAAAAGTTTTTTTTGTATACATTGTCAAACGTGACCTTCTTCTCACGTATACATGAGCAGTTATATGCTAAACATGCACCTGCAGTAAATCATGAAATAGCTTGTTGACATTTTTGCTGCATCTTTTTCCACACCCCATACATGCATTACCTACTACATACAGGCCATACAGTAAAAACACACCAAAACGTTAAATCATTCCATAATGCTTAATTAAACCGCCGAAAAAACTGAAAAGCAAAAAATAATAAACCTTTTTTATTTAACCTTAATAACTAAGTTCTTAAACTAATGTAAGTATACCTAAGTAATTTTGAGTCGGCGCCAAACAATCAATAAACAAAGATCACTAAATTGCCTCAAATTTAAACGGCGGCGCCCACTCGGTTGGCGCAGTGGCTGAGTGATCGACTGCCGCGCTGCGTGTCGCGGGTTCAATTCCCGCACGGAACAAATATTTGTATTGCCTACAGGTAGTTGTTCCGGGTCTGGCTGTTTGTATGTGAGTTTAAATGTTTGTAAACACGCCAACGATACAGGAGTAATTCCTCTAACTGATCCACTTCTTAACAATTCAAACGTAACAGAAAATGGTCTAAACGAAATTAATGTTTTACCACTGATATCAGTCAAAGTATCTATCACCTATTTTAATAACGGACAGATGGACGTTGAAGTATCGCTGATGGCACTCATTGGTACAAGGAACAAAGGGCATTATTGCCATTCCACTTCAGATGATTGCCTCCTTAAATATTAATCATTGATTCATCATAAATATCTGCCTCATCTACCCACCCTTACAATGAACGCTTTTCAACGGAACTTAAGCACATGATAACATTATTATATTTTGAATTAATCATTAAAAGTAAATTAATAAGTAATTCAAAGAAAAAACAAAAGTGGAAAAATATGTGGGAGACCTTTGCCCAGCAGTGGGACAATATAGGTTAAGGAAAAAAAAAGTAATTCAAGTAAAATCATGGGATTAAATTGCTTGCTTTATTCTTAGAGCATTTAATGCAATTAAATTATATGACAGTGCACTGTGGTAGATTGTCTGTCGTCTGCGAACAACACCTGAAAACGGTTAAACACTCGAATATACTACAGTCAAAATAAGGGCGCGTTCACATTTAACGTCCGTTTTACAGGTCCGTTAAAACGTGTATGTTATTAGCGTATAGAGTTGTATGAGCGAGTTCACACATAATACAGTATTCCAGATCCAGTAGAAAATACCGATCCGACAAAATAAGCAGCAATCCGTTTTACAGGTCCGTTTAAACGTATGTGTTATTAGCGTATGTAGTTGTATGAGCCAGTTCACACATAATACAGTATTTCGGATCCAGTGTATTGATCTTGTCCATCCTCGTAGAAAGTTGGCGGCGCCGGCGGGCGGCGGCGCACTGAAGAACGAAAGTCCAGTAGTGTCGGATCTCTTAAAATCAATCCTGTGTGAATACTATCTCCAGTAGCGACGGATCCGTTAAAAAGGATCTTGTAAAAACGTACGTATATGTGAACGCGCCCTAATGTCGTGATGTGATGCTTCATAAAAAAAAGAAACGGACAATCTTCCACAATTTTCCGACTTAAAAAAGGCATAAACTTTAGGATTCATGTGAGCAAAAACACAATCTTGAAACTTATCAAAAGGCTGGAAAGTTACAAGTACCTCTACCTACCTATTCATTAACCTACCTAAACTACAGATAGTAATAAAGAAAGCCCCCGATAAAGAAACGTATGAATTAAACATTTTTTAATTTATTTTTTTTGAACTGACAGCTGTCACTCTCAACGTTTACCGGTTACGCGATAGATGGCGTTGTTCGTTCACTGTGAATTCCTAAATCGCACAATGGTTACGTTCATAATTTTGAATAAGGTCGGCAAGGATTTACTTAAAATATCGCTAAGCCAAAAGCCAAGATGATGGGGGCTTTAGCAGAATGAAAAGCCTGAATCGGAAGGAATGTTAATTTTTTAATGGTTGTGCACTTCAGTGCACAATCTTTTAAGTAACCAACCTATAAATCACGTGACCAGAGGACTGGCCTATTTTTTGGGCAAAGAATAGCTAGCGTAGGTATATATTTTCATACGCATTTAGTTATTTTGACATTACAAACAGACACTTCAATTTGATTTCTTTGTATAATTAGGTACCTGTTTCAAAATTAGCATCTGGTTGAACTGGAAGCCGACCCCAAGATAGTTGGGAAAAGGCTAGGCAGAAGTATTCAATTTTTTTTATAGATAGTAGTAGCGTAGCATTTCGCCCGCGACTTTGTCCTCGTGGATTTCGTACTTTCTCCTAATTTTTTTTAAGACTCGGGACCTCCTACCTTCAAAAGGTAGTTTTCAAAAAAAAATATGATTAAGATCTTATAATTTATTCAGAAACGCTTCAGGTTTATAAATTAAAGGAATAAGTTTGTTCATATAAACTAAGTCCTCCCTTTTCACCTTTTGTTTACGGCGCTAAAATTCTTCAATTCAAACTTTGAAACCCCCCAATCCCTTGTTAGGGGGTAGTTTAGAAAAACAAAAACTGGCAATCTTCATAATTTATTTCGATAAGTGTTCGGGGCAAGTTTCAAGTTTATTAACTCAAGGAATAAGATTTTTCATATAAACAAAATCCCCCCATTTCACCCTCTTAGGGCTGAAATTTCGAAAAATCCTTTCTTAGTGAGAGAGATACCTACTCTTCACGAAGAACACACCCTCCAAATTTCATGTCTCTAGGACCAACGGATTAGGCTGTGCATTGATGTATCAGTCAGTCAGTCAATCAGGACTTTGAATTTTATAGTATAATTTAAATAGATTGGTGTAAGAAACACTTAATAAGGTCGTGCACACCCACTGAGATTAGAGATCGACAGCGCGAATGCGAGAATCAATCGAGATCCCCGGAAATCGACGTATAGCCCGATTGAACCTCATAAAAGCAGCTAGATCGCTTCACTGACGCAATGAGGATATACATATGTATATCCAACGTTTGCCCAATAAGTCCAACCAACACGGACAGTTTGTGGACGAGGGCGCTACTCTCTATGCACGAAACCCGTAGGTAGTTTAGGCCGAAGTTACGGGTATTTCTTAATCCGTATCAAATTCGGCAATAAGATTAGTTCGAAGCCCGAACTAAAAATGAATGACCACAAAATTTGACAGCGGTCCTGACCTGTTTTTGCCTCTCCGAATAAGATTTATCGAAAGTACGGTTCATTCCAAATTATCGAACTACTTTCGGACGGGCCTGTATCTTCGTTGACGGACTTATACTGTAGGCCCCTTAGCTCTAGACACGGATACGGACAGATACCCACTGTATTTTTTTGTTTACTGCAGTATTTGTTTGGAGGTGTGAACGAATGCAGTCCGCTCCATATTTACTTAAGAATACGTGATGTACAGACGCCAGCATGACAAGCTACCCGAAACTATCAAATTTTCCCAATCAACCTTGAACCTTAATGCGTTAGCGATAAAATTTAAAATCTATTAAAGAAATTTGACAGATTGTAGTAGCTTGATGTGCTGGCGTCTGTAGTTTCAAACCGTCAATAAAACTATTGTTATATTTCCCAGGGCTCCATATACGACTGGGTGAAGAACCACAGACACCACCACGCTCACTTTGCCACAGACGATGATCCCTACGACTACAACAAGGGCTTCGTGTACTCACACTTCTTGACTCGCCTCTGGAAACTTAGCCCGCACCAGGAAAAACAGAAGAATGCTATTGATATGTCGGATCTTGAAAAAGATTCCGTTGTTATGTTCCAAAAGAGGTGAGAATACAATTCAATATGGGATCTGGAATTACCACTCCCCACATCAAGCGTAGTGATAATGGCCATGCTAGGTATATGTATGCCCTAAGTTGCGTACCTTCTTCTTACATTATTTTGTGGCGACATCTACATCGCCAAATGTTACGTATCACACTGACGTCACGCAAAATCCTGCATCGCGCAAGCAGAGTATACGCAACTAGCATAATTATAATATACAACATCCCGATGAAAGTCAGGTTGTTGCCCACGAGACAAGACACACCCGTCTGGTCGGAGGATCCTCTCTTTTCTATGGAGGTTGAGTGAACTTTACACCCTGCTCCTCATACCTATATAATTTCAGTTATACAAATGTCTGAACTTTAAAAGAAACTTACCTACTCCAGAGATTGTTACGATTTTTCTTCTCAGCCAACAAGTATCTGTAGTTTTTAAAAGACCTACTTATTAACTGAATTAGAAATGTGGTTACTCACTTGGATATTATCAAGACCATGTTTAGGAATAATTCATAACACTAAAGATTTTGTTATTTTGTGTTTATTTCAGAGTGTACTGGGGGCTATATGTAGTACTGTTCCTGCTGCTGCCTCTGAACGCTCCTCTTGAGTACTGGGATGACAGTATTCTTAGCTCAGTGTTTGTCATCGGCTTCCTTCGGTACCTGATCGTGGTCCATGCCACCTGGTTGATTGAAAGCGCTATTTGTGTGTGGGGTCTCCGGCCTGGCGAAAAGTAAGTACAGTGCTACAAGTCTTTTGGCGCCTGAATGACATTTACAGGTTTATTGAAAACATTCGAGAAATTGTATTGAAAATCCAAGATGGCGGCGTTAGTTCCAACTGTCGCCACGCGCCGAAAGATCCTTGTACCTACACTTATAGCTTAATATGTTGTTTTGTGTATTGAAAGCCCTGGAACTTTAAAATCTCATCAAGATCAACCAACCGATTGAACACATCGTCGAGGCATCACGCGATAGAAGACGAGAAATCATTTTAAGGATCATAAAATAAGTACCACCACTTACTTTCAGATGTATACAGGAATAATTTTTATTCAGTGCGCAAACTTTGACAAATTAAACTTAAATGAGTTTTATTAAACACCTATTTTTTATTTTGATAAGTCTTAGTACAAAAAAATAAAGTTATCGCTAACGAAAGATGTCTATTTTGAAATTGATTTTCTGGCCACTACGCGCCGCCCGGCAGCGCTCGGTCGTTTTTCGTGCATAGGCGTGGGTAGATAGTTTACGTGGGTTACATACAATGTACTGATCGCTGATTTTATCAGGTTCGAATTAGACTTTTTTAAGATTAGGCCGTGATCTGAAGTTATTTGAAGAGTAATTCCAATTTTTCCTTCATACTTTCATGGGCTTAGGACCATCAAAATGCAGAAAATAACGCATTATAATCAATTAAATTAAGGCACTTTTAAAAACTTAATACTTACATTTACCGCCAGTCGAGGTCTGCCAGACCCTAGTGCGTGATTTGGGGTCCTGAACTGACCGTGATCAAGCAGCCTCTGAGTGGCTGCTAAAATGGTCCTTTCATTAGGGACCGTGGGGTCCTTACCCCTTACCCCCTAGCATACATTCTGCGAGCTGCTCGTAGGCTTTCACCACATAATAAATAGACCCGCACCATCACATTACTAAAATCCGACATCGTAAGTACGACACACGAGTACGCGGGAAGCGACTAGACGCGACGTAACAACAACGCAAGCGCAGACTGTCGAGCGCCCGGCCGGCCGCCGCCGCCTGGCGCCACCCTGCCGCCCGGAAGGGGGTTTCACCCCCTCTGCAACATCACTCGTAAGCCGCACGGAGCCCGCGTTCATTGATATTATTACGAATAGATAGTGTCCATATTTTGCTGATTTAAAGTCGGATAAAAAAATATAAAAAAGTTTTGAACAAATAATGGAAATGTGTTCTATTACTGATACTGAACCAACAAAAATTTTTTGCGCAGTGCTTAAAAAATATTCCTGTAGATACAATATCATCACGAAAAGGTTGAGCGAAGTTCTTACATATTTTCCACGTCTAGATTTAGTATTTTTTCAAACTATTTTGTTTATTCATAACGTCATTCATCATTTCTAGGAAGGTATGTCAATTAGTTTCTACAGACAAATAGCCGAATGTTGAGTAATTATTCTACCTACAATTATTACTCGATATTACCACAAAAATGTCAGATCCGTTAGACAAAATATTTACATAGAAATTAACCTACATAGCATGACATGTATTTTTCCCGTGATTGATTGCCACTGAAAAACTCTGATGCTGTTTACATGACGGCCTCCAAAAGTATCATCATTCACGTCACATAGGTACCTAATGGTGATTACATCAACCTTCATCCTCCATTCATCAGAAATAAAAACGAATGTTTGCTAATGCTAGAAAAAAAATGCTTTTCAAAATATTCTGGAAAACCCTTTTAAATGCCAAAAGAAAAAAAGGAAGAAAATCGTTTATTTGGACACAGTTCGTGAAACATAAAATAAAAAATGAAAATAATGTTTAACTACAAAAAAAATCGTATGTTATGTATTTCGTATAGGTACCTTATTGGAAAGTATTGCGTTGTTAGTCGTGTAGGTAATTTCTTGACTAAGCGCTGATTTTTCCAACGCCAGATAATTTTATCACCACACAAAATCTGTCAGACGTAAATATTCCACGAATAAAAATCTACAGATATATTTTTTTTTTATCCATTAGGATGACATAAAAAGGAGGGGCCCGTGGCTAAATAATAACAGCCGCACAGGTCGATCGGTCAGGTTAAGCTTCGCTTGCCGCGGTTGGTATGTGGATGGGTGACCATCTTTACATACCGAGACCCCTCCGTACCTCGGAAAGCACGTTAAGCCGTTGGTCCCGGCTGTCATTCGTGGATCTTTGACAGTCGTTACGGGTAGTCGGAAGTCCGAAAGTCTGACAAACAGTCTTACCAAGGGGTATCGTATTACCCAGTAACTGGGTTGTGGAGGTCAGATAGGCAGTCGCTCCATGTAAAATACTGGTATTCAGCTGCATCTGGTTAGGCTGGAAGCCGACCCCAACATAGTTGGGAAAAGGCTAGGCAGATGATGAGGATGACATAAAAAAGTAACAGTTACCAATGCCTCATCGATCGTATTGACATATGCATGTACTCTGATGAACTTGATTAATAAATAAAATAGCCTCGTAAATAAGCAGATTATGATTCCATATAACTGAAATAGTTTGAATGAAATGGAAAAACATCCAACAACCTACAAGGTCTAATAACGAAGCTTTTGGAAATCTGTTGATTTTAATCAATAAAATCTCACTATTCAAAGATCAGACTCGTAGACCTATCTAATAAAACAGCAGATTAAGGAGCAATAAACTCACACTTGGTTGTTAACCTGAATTCCATTGACATTCGAAAGAACGACTAAGTGTAATAGCGCCGTTAACAGTACTATTAACCCTTATCGCATAAGAATCATCGCATATTTGACCTAATTAGTTGGCACAGTCCGCAGTTGTATACCTAATCCCTATTTCTAAGTAACCTCACAGCTGAACACTGTCTCTTAAGATACAGGTTATCCTAGTCTGAGAGGCAGGGCTCACAATATCTGTATACAGACTTCTGCAGCGTACCTAGTTAGCATCTTGTTAATCAGTGTAGGTATACTTACTAATGTATATTTCTTTGTGACAATAAACTAATAATTAAATCAGACGTAAGTAACTAAATCATACAATCACCTCAGCCGGGCAACCTATTACTGTCCACGGCTGTATAATGTCTTCTTAAAATTTGCGTCATAACACAACCAGGTCACAATATAAATCCTGGTTCTCACCTTCTCGGTCTTACTGGATGCAAATAAATACCAGTATTTTACATGGAGAAACTGCCTATTTGACCTACACAACCCAGTTACAGGATAACAGGCTACCCCATGACTAGTTGTCAGACTTTCGGGCTTCTGACTACCCGTAACGACTGTCAAAGATCTACGAATGACAGACGAGACCAACGGCTTCGTAATTGGTGGTATCTTAGTATTGTAATCAATGACTTAGGCCCCCCGTGATGCGCCACATCAACGCCTCTTGCCTGCATCCAGTGAATTTGACCTTCACTGTGAGCGATGTTATGTCCTATTGCTGCTAAAACCTTCTTATTTTATTTCAGATCGCCACCTGATTCCAACACAGTATTCATATTAAACAAGACATTCTGGCCTCATTACCATTACCTCGTGCCATATGACTACAAATCTGGAGAATACGGCACTTATGGTAAGTTATAAACTAAAAACTTCTACAAAAACTACATAAAATATAAGCAATTCAATCTTCTTTCAGCTATGTTTCAGCTAATTCACAAGTTATTGTGAAAACATTTATTAAAGCTATGCAAAACCAACAAAAGTACGAAATGCTTCTGAAATTTGATCTAAGAAATAGGCTTTTTAGTCGATTCGCACGAATTTACTCGCCCGAAGCGGGCGAATCGTCACATTAAATAATATTTTTTTTCTATATTTACACACGAAATTAATTTATTTCTGGGCGATCCAACAACTCCAGAACTATGTATCGGGCAATTGGCACATTTAGAATTTTATGCGATGAAGTTAAGAAAAAAAAGTACACGTTTTATAATATTTAACTCTTATCACTTCTGTGCGCTAGTGTCCTTTTTTCTATACTTTATTGCATAAAATTTAAAATATGCCAATTGCCTAACACAAGCCAACAAATATTATTAGTGATCGCTTAGTTCTTCTAAACTACCTACTTAACTACACAATGGGTTTTAATGTGGTTTTCACTACCACTTAGGGCCGGATTTTACAAGTTTTTTTATTACAAGCTTTTATTTACTCGTAACTTGCGATATATGTATGAATGTTTGTTCGGGTGGACTCTTGCAACTCAATTTTGAAACAGATATCTCCAGCCAATTGAGCTGAAATTTTGTATACACGTTCAGTTTGGATGACAATGCATGATTAACTGTGTGGCGTCATTCTAAATCCAACATGGCGGCACACCCAAGATGGCGGACTAATTATTTTTAATGCACTCCTACGTTATGAGTTTCAAATAAAAGGGCTTGCTAAGAGTAACTCGAAAAATAAAGTGACGTCACTCTAAATCCAATATGGCGGACTTCTAAAGCTTGAAACTCAATTTTGAAGCAGATATCTTCAACCGATTGAGCTGAAATTTTGTATATACATTCTGTTTGGATGACAATACATGGTTAGCTATGTGACATTATTCTAAATCCAAGATGGTGGAACACCCAAGATGGTGGACTAATTATTTTTAATGCTTGTCTACATTATAGGTATCAAATGAAAGGACTTACTGAGAATACGAATGCGAGTTTTAACAACCAAAATCTAAAAAATAAATAGTAAAAATCCTTTTTAAAAACAAGCTTTAATTTAAATGCGCTAAAAGAAAGCTTTTACTTTAAAGCTTTTACTTTTTTTTTGATCCGTAGTTAAAGTCAACCAATTGTTAAAAATAATAACTAATTGTAAAATTTTTGCAAAATTTGTTTTTTGATAAATTTTTAGTTTATCTAATGATACAATATCATTGCTAATGGTCAAATAATTAACTATTAGTTTAAAAAAATAGCCATTAGCAAATCTAATTTTACCTTATTCGCTGGAACTACCGGATTTGAAAAAATATTTTTGTATTTGATAGGTCAATTCTTGAGAAAGGCTATAGGCTATTTAACATCACGCTATGACCCTTAGGAGCCGAGCAAAAGAAAAAAAGTCAGAAAAAACGCTAAGCAAAAACGAAGTGATAGCGCGGCAGGTGATGCGATGCGACGCGGTGAGGGGGGACAAGACATTTCACGCGAACGAAGTCACGGGCAGAAGCATTCATAAAACATTCAAATTTTACAGATGGCGGCTGTTCGACAGCGTTCATCCGAGCGTGGGCAGCTCTCGGCCTGGCCACGAACCTCCAAACAGTGGAAACTATTACCATTCAGAAGGCATTGGCTGATGCTGCAAGATCCAAAAAGGATCTGAAGACCTGTATAGACGCAGCTGTCACCAAACAAACGCTGCCTAAAGAACATTATCTTAAAAGAGGATAGTTTTTAATGTTATTTTTAATTTAGGTTTTATGTATGGTTTTATAATAAATCTATGTTTAGTACCTTTTATTTTGTTTTATTGTTACACTCTACAAGAACTATGAAGTGCTTATTTTCTATTACCTACTCCATTTTCACACTGCTATGCTGTATCGGCTAATTTTTTTACCATTTGGACAAAAACAAGGTATAAAAGGTGAACGAAGTAGAAGCCTATGGACTATGGTACAGAAATATCTTTTTTTTCACAAAAAAATTTAAAATGACTCGTCAAATAATATAAAAATTCAAAACCCTTCTCTACGAAAATTGTCAATAAATTCGTAGCGACATTCAATCCTTTGATTGAAGCCATCGACCGGCTTCAGTCAAAGGATTGAATGTAAAAAGAGACTTTTTATTTCTTATAAAAAAAAAAAATTCTGTGTCCACCGTTCACCTTTTATACCCTGTTTTGGTCCAGACAGTAAAAAAAGTCAGCGGGTATAATCCATAACTTTATAGGCATCTACATTTCTACATATCAACTTGAATATGTGCTGTAGTGTTGATATGTTGACTACATAAGCATTTAATATATCACTACCACTTCGTAACTTTGTGACCTGCGCCTACGAACGAACTCTGCAATTTACGAGTAATTTAAGATCATTGTCACCGACATCTTGCGACAGAGGTTGGGCTTAATGCATTATAATATTGATTATTCGGCGATAACATCCAGCCAGGAAAGTCTTCAACTCCTTCCGATTTTTCCAGCAGTATTCTCCCAAACCTGGAACAAGATAGGTAGAATATTCTTTATTATGTTTAGAAATTTTATATAGGGTGACACAATTGGCCGTCTTATAGCTAAAAGCGATGTTTTGAAGACAACCTTTGGATGGATTAAGGCAGAAGGAGAGACAACACTGAAGATAGACAAACCTGGAGCAATAATAATTATCAGTTTTTTTTATTTTTATTAAGTCACAGAGATCTCTTGGACTTTTTTATAGGTAGGTATAAGCATATAGGAAGCAGTTATGGTTTGGAATGTAATCTATGGTTGATCCAAAGGCAATCATGTAAGTTACCGGATTTTCTCTCCTAACTCCTATCCCTTAGTACAAAACAAGATTTTTCTTTAGATCAGACGAGCAATTCTCGTAATTTTAGAACATTCACTGTCTGATCTCATTCTCAGTCTGTCAAAAATACCTCTAATTTCCCTACATTTTAGATAAGCTTTTGATATTGATTGTCGCTGAGATGAGATTGCGACTAGATTTTGAACGTTTTAATTACGGGAATTGGCCTGCAAGTTTAACCGAGCCAGTTATTCAATTAAGAACCCAACTGTTATAGAAATGTAGTACTTTGTTTAAAAATTACAGCATAATTCGGTGCTAAGTTGTCATTTTAGTATTAAAAACTTTGCCTAAATCGAAATAAAGTTCTAAATACAAATATTGGCTTAAAGAGTTAGGCTACGCACGTTACCATTACAGTGTCCCATTGCGGAAGTGTGTAGTTAATTAACTTTTAATAGGATAATTTACAACAGCTTTACAAATTACAAACATATCACGTGTAACGTTATCTTTGCGAATTCGCTCAGTGAACATGAGATGATTTTGTAATTAGACGGCTAAAGTTTTAACTAAATTGTTGTGGCGTTGTTGATGGATGTCAGTTAAGCCATTTACTGGCACTTAAATATAAGTTCCTAAGTAATATATTACATTCCATATTTTGAATGAGAAATTACGAAAAACTTGCAATCCGAGTTCTAACATAAAACTTCTATCGCAAAAACTAACTCAACACTAAAGAAGCAGAATGAAAGATCGCATGCAACCATTTTAGGAGCACCTTGTTCCCGACCTTGGCCCGCCGCCTTCCGATTGTTTATGATCAAAAGTGTAAGTATAGGTAGGTACCCACAGCCGGTTCCAAAACACGTCTCGTGGATTACCTTGTGATGTTTTACCTGAGTCAATTTTGAGAAATGCGCCAATGACGTCAGATAGCAGATGGTCATCGCGACGGCATGCCCTTATAATTGCAACTCGCGAGGGCCCTGACATTATCATCGACATCGGACGATATTAAAGACAGAGGCAGCTTTAAGGGTCAAAGGTTTTATCATCTTACTGCGTGCTTAAATTAATCAAAATGTTCATGTTTATTTTTGGTAAAGGCAAGAGTTTATCGGAAACTAAATGCTTGTTAATAATATTTCACAACTTTGTAAAACATGAACATATCCATTTAGATCTAGGTACAGTCACGAGCAAAAGTATATACACACTTGGCTTTATTCAAAAGCGATTTACTCCTTCATTATTGAATGAAGTTTTATGTTGCTATACGAACATAGTATTTTCGAATCCATAGGTTTTTGCAATATGTCGTATTACTCGTACATTTTTGTTTTCGTTATTTCACGCAAAAATCGTTACTGAAAGTTTCCAAGTGTTGACATATTAGTGCTCGTGACTGTACACCTATTAATGTGATTCCGTAACATACATAAAATGTCAATTTTATTGATCGCATTTTCTTTAATTTTGATAGTTGAAGTTTGATTTTGACGAATTTTTTGAACCTCATAGGTTCAAAAAATTCGTCTGCTTAACAACGCAATGATTAGAAATTTTCTTCAAAACTCTCGGATTATGATTGAAAATGAGTTACGAAATAAGGGTGCTGGTGCAACTACATAATGGCACACTTCAATATGCAACAAAATCCTTATTGACAATCTCTAGCCCGTAACACTCACCCAAAAGCAGAGACGTGATAAGCCCCACAATAAGGAGGATGAGAGCAGATCGTACATCAGTGGCTCGAGCGGAGGCGAAGCCCGGGGGTGGTGCGCACTGGGGCATGTCGGGAACTAAGGCGGCTTCCAGACGCGCCAACGCGCCTCCACTACGCAGCTGCAAGAGACTAATGGAACACGTTCACGATAAAACAATTTACGTAAAGCTATTAGGACCTAAGTCATTGCAATGCAACTCTTATTTCATTGTAATAAAGTATAAATTAGAATGACTGCAGAGAGTTTATGTATCCTTACTTTACAATAAAGAGTTGTCCAAAATGACAACAGCGGGTACAGTACTTAACAACAAAGTTGGTATAAGCTTTGGAATAAATAACAGAAATATAACGTAACATCACGCTTGTTTTCCGAAGGGTTAGGCAGAAGTGTACCTACACCTACTTACATAACAGTCCAGCAGTACCTACTACGTTACTACTACGCCTACGTTATGTCTGGACTTTAAAAGAGACTGTAACCTATACGTTTTATTTCGGTCTTTCTTCTCCGAGTAGTCGGCTAGGAGACACCGAACTTTATTTCTGACGTGTAAAATAATTAAATAATATAACTATTTTATTTCTGTAAGTAGGTTGTACAAACACGTAGGTAGGTACTACAAACCTACTTACAGAAAACAAAATCTTTATCATTTACAGTGCAGTTGGTGGCATCAAATGAAATGGAATTGGTTTTTCATCAAATATAAAAATATATTCAAGATTCGGAATTACTTTTACACGTCATATAAAAAAAGCTAGATGGAGTCGACATTTCCTATGTGACTACCCCCGAAACTAACAAAGAAACAAATCAACTCAGAAAAAAATCTGATTTTGAACTAAAGTAACTGCCACCTGCGTCAGCAAGCTGCTTGAAAAATTACGTAAGTAGGTTTGAATTTTATGGAAGATGGATATTTTTTTGAAAACAAACTGTTTTGAAATGCTGATTTTCAAGGATTTACGAAGATTAATATTATGGACGTTAATTCGTCCATAATATTAATTTAGGTATTTATAAAATTAATTAAGTTTCTCATTTATTCTTTTTAACCGACGAAAAAAAAACGGTTCTCAAGTCGACGCGTATACTCGTATTTATGTACTTATATATTTTTATTTTTATGAATGCCACGCCTAACTTTTTGCAGAGTAGTCCGATTTTGATAATTCTTTTTTCCCAAAGTTGGTCCCATATAGGTATATATTTTATATAATTTGGAAAAAAAATTCCAACCCTAAGGGTGTCACGTTAAGTCTCCACGTAGGGGCTGGTCGGTCGTGGCTACGCTTCCAAATTGGCGACGTCGCCAGACCGTAACCAAGTGAGTTAACTGTCATACATTTCAATACGAATTGTTTGGATACGTAGCCGGCTCTTAGTCGTCCTAGAGCGGTTTCCGCGATCCGCAGCGGTGGTGTACAAAAGGCGTTAATCCAATAAATGCAACGAGTATTTTAAATAATATTAAATTTAAATCAAATACGAGTAATTCAACCCCATGAAATTTTCTCAATAAAATCTAAGCCGGATATCAAAACCTCAATGCAATGTCTACTACCTATAATAATATGTTTAAATTGCAAACTTATAATGATTCGTTCGCTGCAGTACGCCGTTCGAGTCACGTAAGCACTTTAGAAGGGAAGAAAACGTCTTTGCAATAAAACCAAACCTTTCAAAACCTTAATTTACGAGTAGAAATTACCTTTACTTTTATAAAGGACACAAATAGCTTGCTAAATAATTATAATCTACTGGTGGAACTGACAGACGTTAACCGAGCAGTGCCACCAGCCGGGTCCAATTGTCAAAACATCAAAATCGATCCAGCCGTTTAGAAGTTCAGACATACACGTACAGAAGAATGGTATATGCTAAATAAATAATGCTAATGCTGTTCGTTAGTAACTGCTCACTTGATAGCGACTGGACCCATGGGCGTAGCTAGGAAGGGGACAAGGGTGAGAAACGCCCACTCTAGAATCTTCTCTGGTCGCCCTAAAAAAATTGACAGTCTTGAAGAGTTTCTAACGCTAAGAGTTACTAGCTTCTCCTTGTAGGATCACTTCGTTCTCCGTCAGTCTGTCCCTTTTATCCCAAGAACGCGTGGAGGTATAAAATTGAAATTAATATCAAATACGTAAGGAATTCTACAAAAACATGATGAACATGGGATTATTTATCACTAGGCGTCATATAAGATCTCTCATTAAATGGCTGGTTAGTTCAGTTGGACGGCTGCCCCCCTAAACAAAATCCCTAGCTACGCCAATGACTGGACCGATATGATTATTTTCGTAAAATACTTGTAAAATTCGGGCAAAACTGAAAGCACTTTTTTCTATGTGAGTCTTTTTTCTCTCTTCAAGACTGTTTGGACAGGACAACGTCTCGTTGGGTCAGCTAATCTATACTTATAATAAATCTGTAGAAGGGAAAATTCTGTACATTGAAAATATCAAAAAAATAAATGGCAGGGGGTGTTACTAGACCGACACCGAACCCAAAAATGTGATTACAAAAATTTTTGTCTGTCTGTCTGTCTGTCTGTCTGTCTGTTTGTTCAGGCATCACGCAAAAACTACCGGTTCGATTACGATGAAACTTGGTATAATTATTCTTTAATATCCTGGGCACCACACTGGGTACTTTTTATCCCGGAAAAGTATATACAATAAAAAACAAACTTAATTTTGCGGTTCGATCCCTAGACCGATTACTGTACGAACCGCAAATAATAAGTTTGTCGTAGGTTACGTCACCCGCAGTATCATCTGTGTGACCTTTTTATTCCTTTTAGTTTTTAGAGTTATTTAGGTTTAATTTTATAAGTCGTAGGTATAGATTTTAATTTTAAAGTAGTTATAGGTAGTATATTTGATAGTGTACGTAGTGACCGTAGGTTATTTTATAATACTGTTAGGTAGGATTAGTCATTCGTATAGATATTAGTTTTTAGGGATTTTGCTTATTTATTGAGTTTAGATTAGTTATCATCAGAAATTGGTTTATTTAGGTAGGTTATTTTTTTTTAATTAGGTAGGTAATTAGGTAAAGATATCATATAGGTACCCTCTTAATCACCACTAATGAGACACAATTGGTTTTCTATTGTAATTAGCCACAAAGGGCCCGCGAGATGGATGGCATCCTGGGGAAGCACATACATTTTATCCTGTTAGCACGTTCCCGTGGGGTAATTTCCGACATCCACGCGGGCGAAGCCGCGGGCAGAAGCTAGTCTCGAATATAATAAAACTTACGAGAGTAAGATAGGTCTAGCGTAGGGCGACTGGCGCGGCAGAGGGAAGGCGAGGTGCGCACGAGTGGAATGCACCGGCAGCTCCCGGACTGCGCACCGCCCACGAGCCTGACTCAGAGACCTGTCCAAGAAAGTATACATAACAGGCATCTAATCAGCCTATCCCTGCGCCCTAACTGAAAACGACCGCCGCGCGAGTACGCGATTTCGCGATGGTTTGTATGTATTCTGACGTAAAAGTACAAACGCGACTTGATTGATCGCGCAAGTTTGTCATATTCACATAAAAGAGCGCGACGATCGTGTACTTACGCCACTATCGCTTTTGTTTAGGACGCCGTCTGTAATGTTTGCAATACGGGACTCGAGTCTCACTGCTGAGTGTCCAGTCTCGTCTCTATCCCCGCGTCCTAACCAAAGCGATCATCGCGTTTATATGTTCCTTGTTTGGAAAATCGGAAGGACGATCGCTTTGGTTAGGACGTAAGCATAAGAGAAGGACTGAGCAGTAGCCCACCACGCGGGCCGAGAGTTGGATAGATAGACGAGCGAGTATACTTTACACCCAAAGTATTTTTAATCAGTGAATTCAAATTGTCCTAATGTCTATGATACGTATTTATACAGAACAGCACCCTAATTGCGTAACACACAATCAATAGTAATCTGAATCATTTTGAAGCAAATTGCTAAACCATTGCTTCATAAGTTCGAAAAATTTGTCTGCTCCACACGTAGGTAAATAACGCAATGAATGTTGTTGAACTGTCAAAATGAAACGGATTCCGATTAATTGTGTGTTACGCAATTAGGGTGTTGAACAAACATTCTTAGTTTAGGTATTAACAAATATAGACTGAATCCAATCTCTATTTATACTCACATTGGATTTATAGGAGTCCAGTGTTAGACAGATAAGTATGCGCATTAATATCTATCCATATATATATAGATTACCTAAAAGCTTGATTACTATTTGTACACACACTATAATATGGACCTGTGTGTGTGTGTGTGTGTGTGTGTGGACCTGTGTGTTAGTTTTTAGTGTCATGTTGTATGTATTTATAGTATTTTTAAGTTATACTAATATTATATTGTATGTATATGGGCCTTGATGCCTGAAATAAATAAAAACTAGACAATTTGGCGCAACGCAAACACGATTGCAGCTGACCTATTCTGTACAATTGTCATTCTTTCTCAAAATTAAGGTGAAATGAGCTTGACGAGTGTCAATCCCTAGCATCATGGAAACACAGTTCACTTCGCCAACTTTTTCCGGGTGAGATTATTACAGAATAGACCGGCAATTGTTTACTTCACAGCACGTACAACCTAGTCGATAAGTTTGATGCTTAGGACAAATAATTATTATGCATTACGACTTATGAACACTCCACTCGATGGGCGGCTAAAGGACATCAGCATTTTAAAGAGTTTGAGTATCTAGGAAAGAACATCTGAAATTGAAAATCACAAGTTCATCATAAATAGGTTTTAAACCCGTTTGGTTTAGAACCTATTTATGATGAACTTGTGATTTCCTAACCTACTCGTAAATCATTTTGAATTATTTAATAATGTATATAATCTATTTATTTGCTACAATACAGCTAACACGGACTGGGACCTGCGTTTTTACCTTAACGTAGATCTTGCTACCCTTTGTCCCGCAAAAAATGCATAGTCCTGCGTCGCGGCTCGCGCCAGGCCCTCTTCAGCCGAAGATACTAAGTTATCCGCATCGGAATAGCCTCGAATGTAGAAAGCATTCAGCTGCACGTCTTTTGTTGACTGCAATGTAAATAATAAATCAGTTAACTTATTTATCTTTTCAGTACAATTTTTTATATTTTGTGAATGAGAGAACGTTATAGGCCTTGTAGACAGTGTAGATTTGTAGACCATTTTCTATTTTGTAAGTAGGTACTTTTTGACAGGCCTACACTGTCCTCCCACATCTGTTAACACTGTAATATGAAAACATTAATTGTAAACGCCAATTATTTTTAAAAGAGTAACCGTGGAGTTTCTTGGCGGGTCTTCTCCATAATAAACGACCAACTGGAAACGAGCACCTAGCTTCTGACGTTTCATAAGATCCCATTTAGGTTTATGTAAAAATATTTTGATTTTGATTTTTGAAGCGGAGAAAGCTATTTCTATAACCTTACCACGATACAATTTCATTAGCATTGTGTGTTTAAATCTGCTTTATCGTAAAATATATAATCTGCATAAGCTGTTATCATTCCACATATTTCGTGATAATTCTTTTATAGTTTAATCTACACTCCATCGCAATGCACCAAAATCTCCTGGAAATACAGAATGACCCACTGTCCGGTAACTAGCAAATTACCTGCGCTAAAATGCATATACTTGCATTAATCAATAACAACAAAACACTGATTTCATATATTTCCATGCTTTACAATACCAGCTTACGTGACAAAATGTTAGTATTGACCGTGACATTCATTTGACCCCGTTATCAAGCAATTTTGTACGTTTCCAAATTTTTGCTTTTTTTGATTGCTTACTAGCTTAATTATTTTATGTCAAGGAGCTGATTTTTTTTTATGGGAATTTACTTAATATGACTTCTCCCGCTCTGATCGGAGCGAGAGGGCGTGTCAGACTTTTACTGACTAAAACCCACCCGTGTTCCTTCAGTTGCCTATGCCAGGGGCCACGGTATCTCTTTCGAACAACCCACGGCCCTGGCAGGCACCGGCCCTAGCGGTCAGTTTGTGCTGACATCTCTTTGAGGCGCGCGTGGAATACAACGCGTCGTCGACCCGGGCCTGATCCTTAGGTACCAGGCGGCGAGCTGCCCATACGGTAGCCGGAAGTCTAAAATACCCTCGTGGCACCAATTACCAAATTAATAGGAGTTTCTTGGCGGCTCTTCTCCATAATAAACGACCAACAGGAACCGAGCACCTGGCTTCTGACGTTTCATAAGTGCCCAATCCCATGTAGTGCTCTTGCGCATAAAAAGTAATCATCGAAATTAGTTCCGATTTCACGGTAAATATAATAATAAAGTCAGAAAACGCACCCATATCGAAAGAATCTCCTGTTTCTGAAGACGGTTTTTTAATTCTACTGATTAGTCGACTATAGCGAGCGTTTCTTATTTAATGATTGTCAGTGGCTTTGAGCCACGTCCCTGGGAGGTCAAGTACAAATCTAATAGTCTTTCTATCTATGGTCTTTTTTGCCGCAGAGCAAAATAACCCTACACGACTTTTGACTCTTACGATGTTTTTTACAGCACCTTTCTAATTCGTTTTTAATAGTCAGAATGTCAGAGGACAAACATGTTTGTGTGTGCGTTTCAAAATAATTGCCCTTTCTACACACACTTTTTACTTGCCGTGTAAAACTACGGTATATTCGCCGTTTGTAGGCATGGTCGTCAGTGTTGTATGGATCACTATGGAAGCTTGTTGACTGACACGTTTTTTCTACGGCACGGTTCATAAAAAAAAGAAACCTTCCCGTGTACAAAGGGCCTTACTTATATTCACGTTCGCAGAAAACGTTTTGCCCAAAGTCAAAGACCGATTTAGACGCCCGTTACATGTTTCGTATCAATGTCGTCGGATAAGAATCTTGATGTAAATTGGAAAATTCCTGAAAGGGTGCCGAATAAATTTGCACTGTAAATTCATGGTAGGCAAATTAATGAAAATCTATTCAGATTTATATTGATGATGTATGATGAGATGCTTAGATACATGCATATGGTTATGTTTTGTATATGCATTTAGTATGATTCGTAATAAGTGTAAAACAGATACTAAAATAATCTTCTCTAGAGCTTTGAAGCTGTAACAAAGAACAAAATATTGTTTTTTACCTTGGAAATGGGAAAACAATGTATAAAAAACTGTTTGGCAATAGTTATAATTAGTCTGTAGGTACTTATATGACTGTACCTATTCTACTAACAGAGAGTAAAAAAGACAGAAGTTTTTAACAGAAGATACCATTAACTACATACTTAATTAGAATAGAACCCAACTTGTTTCTTTTTCTATTTTTCTGTAGATTTTCCAACCATGATTATGACGAAAAATCTTCGCAAATTCTTTACACCAGTTAGCAACACCCGTGTAACAACAATTATTTTTTACACTCTTACTGATCGTAGGATTTAGAAGATCCAAATCGTCAGTGGTCGGGTTATCTCCTTCCCTCAAATATGGCGAGGGGGGTAATGACTGATATTTGTGTTATGCTCGTGAACGGGTGCTGCTTGTGGAGACTGGTCGTCTTGCTGACCATGGTTTTGTTATTGTTATTAGTAATTAACTGTTTATTGATTTTACTTCGACGGTCCTAGTTTATCATTTGTGTGAGTTATCATAAAGCATTGCATAAATATGTAAGCTGTCACGCCCTTTATGCTTGGACGCTTTTATTTAGGTGTTAAATTTTATTTACATGTATGACTCAAGTAAAAAAACCCTAAAACTATTACTTTTAGTTATTTTATTTTTTTGCTTGAGTATAGCTTACTTTTGTATATTGGCGTGACTAGCTAACTTAGGGCAAATAGTTTAATTTAATGTTCTGTGTCTCGTAATATCAACTACTTTGCATACCTACTATTGCATAGAAGCAAGTTTTTCTCAGCCGTGCTCCTGGGGAGCTTGTTGCGCCACTTCTTCTTCCCAGCGAAAGCACTAGGAAGTGGTGAAGGGCGGGCGTTTTGGGGTATGTCTTATGTAATGTTGACGTTCGAAAAGTGCTGATTCTCACAGCCTAACTTGACTAAATGGATTTTGATTTTAATAGCGATACGGTTTTGATATTTATTTAGGGATACTTCATCTACCTTGTACAAAGGGGTATCAAAATCCTTACACAAATATCACAACCATATTGCTATTGGTCCACAGACCACTTTCGCCCAGTCTTCTTTAAAAGGCTTACCATAAGGTACATTTGATCAGCCCCATTCCTTATGTATCCGATCTTGAAGTTGGGTGAATGTAGAACGGCAGCTATGGTATCGACGCTGGCAACGCGAACTGACAGCACTGAGGTTATGAACGCCGCGTACGCATTGTATGTGACCACTGCGAAGAACAGGCACACGATCAGGAGAACACTCCCAGACGGGTTTGTGGGCGTCCATGTTCCACCTGCCGCAAAAACCAAAGATATATGTAAGATCAATTAAATCGCGTGTTTGTATCGAACCAACCGGAAAGCATGGCAGAACATTATACAAACAATATTTTTATTACAACAAGAACAAGTATACTCAATGTTTTTATTTTGTTTGTCGCTTGATTACATTTTGTTTATTTTACACATTGCAGCATTGGCAAATGCTACATTTTAATTTTATCGCGAACAACCTCCTTTTTTAACAAATTCTACCTTATTTACAGTCAGAAAGGTTTTTTCTTCATATTGATTTTTTTGAATTTTGAATCGAAAACTGTGATCGTCTTTTCTCTTGCCGTGATTTTTTATTTGAAGCTTTTATTTGGGCACAGGACGGTCGTCTATATTACTATTTTTCCCGTTTTACAATATGATTATTTGCCACTATAAAGATTTGAACGACCGAGTTCGTCCGTTGTGCGACCGGATCAAAGGGAACTGTTCCCGAAATTACAGCATCTAAAACTTGCGAGTCAGGTTTCATCTTTCAGGACTTGGTATGTAATTTAACTTTACTTCATCTCATTTGTTATAAAAGATTCTGCCTGCGTCTTGGGATTATCATTTTTTCGTTATTTTCTGTTGATTTATCCGAAGACTATAGGCGAATCTTGAATTCGCCTCCACCGCTAGCCTGGGACCAGACGGCTGCAAGCTTTTATTGGAATTCGAACCCCACGCTGGTGGTTTCCAGTACCAGCCAGTCAGCGAGCCTTCCAACTGCCAATCTGGAGTCTAGGACCGGATTCACGTATTTTTTTTAGTAGTTTTTTTAAATTTCTCGTTATTTTGTCTTATATTTAATTTAAAACTTTCTTCTAAATTGTTGTCACGCTACCGGATAACAGATTGACCTGGTGTGTGTTACCCATTTTAGGATTAGCAAATATTTTTTTAATTGCGGAAGTTATACCAACGTTTGCAAACGTATCGTGACCGACGCGTAACCGTGTAATTTATAGGGCTCTAACACCAGGGACGTCGCCTCAGAGTTCTATTTAATCTTTTTAATCGTGCTGTGTTCCTACATAGGGTTTTGTTTACAATATTTTTTATTTCCACTAAATTAAACGTGTACAAGTGATGACTTGGATTTTATTTCGCTACAACATGTATTATGTTTTGATCGTTTTGTTATTTTCTTGTGTTTACATTTTTTTAAATGTATTTTAGTCTACTTAAATATATATACGAGTATGTGTCACTTTTTAGTTTGTAAATTGCTCTGTACAACGTCTTGGGATTCAATCCTGTAATGTTGTGCATGTAATCTTAAATAAATAAACATTTCTTGTGTTGCGGTAATGTTGCACGACTGTTGCCCAACCTTTTTTCCGGTGTATACGAGGCTTTACGGTATCAAGACCTACCGATCTATTCTGTAAAAATCTCACGAAATATGAAACCTTTGATGGAGTGGTGAGATTTTTACAGAATATATAGTTTTTTTTTTCAAACGAAAAGTACTGAAGGCTAATTCTCGTAATTTAAAACCTTTAAAATCTAGTCGCAGTCTCATCTCGGCGAAAAACAAATGTCAAAAACTTGTCAAAATGTAGGGCAATTAAAGGAACTTTTGACAGATTGAGACTGAGGGCAGAGTGTGAACGTTCTTAAAATTACGAGAACCGCCCTTCAGAAGTGACAAAAATAATGACATTTAAATTAGTATCTGGAATCTTTTTGGTCAGAAATTAGTCAACAATATTTCTGGTGGTGGTGGTTTCTCGGTATGTCGTGAACATTATTTCATGACTTGAACCGTAGTTACGAATTTCGCTTTATGTAGGTATGATTGTACATATTTTTATAAGGCATTGGGTTAATACATACTAAATGGTCATAAATGTATTCCAGAAGTAACAATGGGGTATACACGTATCTATCCCTGACGGTTAAAATTAATTATCTACTTATTTGAATGAATGACACTATCTGCGTTATACTAACTGAATACTTTTAAAATTTAAGGCTGCTTTTACACCAGAAATGTGCTATGATGTGTGTGCTGCGAGGATGTGAAAGCTAAGTTACGAAATTGTGCGACCGTTTCCACTAATGCTAAGCTGTGTAGCGGAGCGAGTAAGATGTGCTTGAAGATGCTTCGGAAGATGCTCAACTCGAGCAATGCGATGTATCGATAGTAGGGAAAGCAAGAGGAGTACTCTGCTCTGCACATAGCTACACCACTCGCGCATCCATAGCTCCCATCCATAGCACGCATCCTTCCGTATAAAAACATAGCATAGTTCAATCCGTTTCCACCAGTGCTATGCTATGTGGACTAATGAATACGATTGGTGAATAACAAACGCATCTTTGGATGCGTTTGTGTGTGCAACGTAGCATATCTCTGGTGAAAAAGCAGCCTTATTTTTTGATCTTTATATAATTTTCCAAGAAAATCACGGTATCTATCGAAAAGCTTAATTTTATTAATTGCCTGAAGTAGTGTAAATACTAATAATAATTAGACCTTTAGGGTTCACCAAAACAAGATACGATCCGTTCCTGTAGTGTAGATTATCTTTTGTGAAGTCAATGTCAAAGTGATAAAAATCACAAGAATCAAATTTTAAGCGGTCTACCTAATATGGTACCACGTAAGTACCAACATTCCGCGTCGTCTGACCCGTCGTCTGTTCAATTTGATTCTTACGTTCAAGCTCGGTTTTCTCAACACTAGATATTCGAATCGAAAATGAATGCCTTTATGATATGATCGTAGTGGTGGAATTGTGCATTCAGTATAGCACTACGTATTCAATTACTATTTACGATACTATATTATTGCTATCACCTGCAAATCACGCAATAATGGTTTGGCACAAATTAAGCTTTGAATCAATGTCCAATTTTTCGAAAAGACGAATTTTAGATAAATAGATAAACGTCATCAATTACACAGGTAATTAATTCATCTTCATCATCTGCCTAGCCTTTTCACAACTATGTTGGGACCAGTATTTTACATGGAGCAACTACAAAGGTAATTAATTATAAGTAGTATATTTACCCGAATAAAATATATGCGCTCACAAATTATTTAAATAAAAAGTAGGTATTCTGAAAAAGGAGAATCTTTTTTAGAAAAACTGATTATACTATTCACCCACCACCAGTAAACGAATAAAAGAAAACCGTTTCTTGTTTATCGAAAATAATATTTACTAGAAAAACAATGTAGGTTCTACTTTTGTAACTGCTTTACCCATCATCTCTTGATTAAACTTAGGGCTGATTTTTTCAAAGCCAGATAATTTTATCCGAGGATTAATTTTGAATTTTTGACAGTTCTTCCATACATAATCTGTCAGACGTCAATTACGAGTATATTCCACGAATAAAAATTATTTGTCTATTGAAAAATCAGCCCTTAACCGTAAAACTTTTACTTTACCTAGCTGGTACTGGCAAAGTTAATTCTACGGAATCCACTTCAGCAATCCGACTCCCATCGACTGGAAACCTGAAGCGATCTAACTACGTAGCTTTTCATTAATAATATACAAAGTTTTCTCAAATATCATACAGTTCGTATTCAACGTTAGGACACAGCGCTAGTGTTACTCCTCTCTCTTGATTACTTTAGTTCAGAATTATACCTACATACCATACGACAAGACATTATAAGGACCAGCTTTGCAGATTGTAAGTTACCATACGAGGTTAGTTCATTCGTTCATTCATTGACAAACCACGCACAGCCTTAATCACTGAGTCTATACAGGTTGGCAGGGACATTGATGCACAACTTGTTACCATGGATTCGGAACATGATTCTGAACCGACGATTTTTATAACCGACGAAAAATTTCAGTGCCTAGACACTGAAATTTTTCGTCGGTTATAAAAAAAAAGATTTTCTATACAATTTTACTGCGTAGGTAAAATTTAAATTTAAATTAACCTATTACACTTTTCTAAGAAACAACATATTTCAGGGCTACAACATATAAACGACAAACATTATGTAATTGGGCTACTACTAGACATGACTAAAGCATACGACAAGGTCCTTTATGACATCTTACTTACTAAACTATATGGTTGCGGCGTGCGAGGACCAGCTTATTCGTGGTTCAAATCATATTTACATAATAGGTCACAAATAGTACAAATTGAAAATTACGATCATGATAAAAATGAGATCAAAACTATTAGATCACAAGAAAAACAAATTACTTGCTCAATCCCACAAGGAAGTGTGTTAGGATGCCCACTATTTTTAATCTATATTAATGACCTTCCCAAAACATTAGATAAAGAAAATGCTTTACCAGTATTATTTGCAGACGATATCTCAATATTAATCAAGTGTGGAAATGTAAATAACCCTAGTCTACAAATACAAGATACCCTCCAAACTGTAGATACTTGGCTCCAGATCCACAACTTGGAAATAAATAGTAATAAAACTAAAATAATACAATTTAGATCATACAAAAAATCACCTCTTAATCTAAAAACAACATTCAAAAACACGCAAATAGAAGAAGTTAATACATTTAGCCTACTTGGCATAAATATTGACACACACATTAACTGGAAGTCACACATAGAACATATAAAAATCAAAACTCTCAAGGTTCTCTTACGCTCTTTTCCAAATTAAACAAAGCACTAACACACAAACGGCTATGGCTGCTTACTACGCATACGCATACTCATGGCTGCGATATGGAGTCATGCTATGGGGAAATAGTGTAAACGTAGATGAACTATTCACATTGCAAAAGAAATGTATAAGAATTCTAGCCCAAATAGATAATATGGAGAGCTGCAAACCGTTCTTTATAAAATATCAAATTCTAACTCTGCCTTCAATATACATACTTGACATTTGCGCATTTGTTTTTAAAAATATCGACAAGTTTACTAAAGTAGAAGATACGCACAACGTCAACACTCGCCATAAAAAGAGGTTATGCGCTCCATCCTCAAGAATTAAAATGTTAAGTGATAGCCCATACTATATGGCAATAAAAATATATAATAAGTTGCCCAACATATTTAAAACTGCAAAATCTGTAACAATATTCCAAAAAAGGCTAAAACTATACCTAATTAAAAAATGTTTCTACTCAGTAAAAGAATATTTAGAGTCCAAAAGTGGCGATCTGTCTTATACATAAAAACGTAAGAAATATATCTATGGTCCTATACAAACAATAACATGTAGTCTATCCTATTTAACTTAATATAAAATGATATTTTGTAATACCTGAAAAGGATGACATTAATATATTGCATAATAATTGTATTAAATTCATTATTATTGACATTTAATTTTGACATAAGTAATTTTTCAATTTAATTGTACTAATATAAAAGATAATAATTAATTAATAATAATGTTAATGCATGCTAAATTATGATGATAAGGGCAGGCGAATGATAAAATTGCAATGCTTGTAAAAGGCTACTAAGTCATAAGTATCTACTAACATAACATAACACCAACATTGTACACTTAGTTTGCAATAAACGTTTTGACTTTGACTTTATTTTTTTTATAACCAACGAAAATTTTCTACGCTACCGCTTCGAGAATCATGTGCTGAATTCATGGTTACAGTTTTGCGCGTCGATGTACCCTGCCACCACAGGACATAGAACACATAGAAATTCCATGCGCATCTCTGTAGATACGCACGAAATTTTGCACTAGATCTTTATATAACTAAAGTGAGGACATAGGGGATGAAAGTTTGTATGGAAGTTGTTAGTTGAAAGTTTGTATGTTTGCCGATGGGAAATCCCATCGGGAGCACGGCTTGTATCTCATAATTATCTTAGTGTATATATTTCATATCTATAATGTAGATACCTAATTGAATTAATGCATATTATGAAAGTAGTTTGTTCAGAATCGTTTACTTAATCAATTTCTGTCATTTTAAATGTGTACTTAGGGCTGATTTTACCACAGTCAACTTTTATCTGTGGAATAAAATTGACATCTGACGGTTCTAGTATGAAAAAACAGTCAAACTGTCAAAAATTTATTCTCAGTATAAGACTTATCCTATGTATAAAAGTTCGGTGGAATGCGAAATCTTGCAATTATTTTTATCCCAAAAATAATTAAAACTACGTAAATTACAGTGACTCTTCCGCAGTTCCGCTATTCAGTCAAAACAAACCAAAATCGTCGAAGTACCTACTCCGCTAGACCCTTGTAAGCACGACGACACATTAAGCTATACATTTCCTATATAGCTTGATATGTGTAAAACCCGCAAAGCAATTCCGGGACATGTTGTATGTGCTATCAGTTAGTTACTAGTTAGTTGATAAGACTCACGTTATCAATGTTCTTTTGGAGTAAGTTTGGCGAACCACTTCTTGTTGAAACTCATTGGGCACGACAAGTGCGGCACCAAATTAGGTTTTAAGTCTTAGGGCTGATTTTTCCAACGCTAGATAACTTTTATTCGAAGAATAAAATTTACGTTTGACAGTTTTTGTATGAAATACTTTCAAAATTATTCCTCGAATAAAGTTATCAGATGATTGAAAAATCAGCCCTTAGAACAATTAAATTTAATGAACCAACATAACAGTATCTACTTTTACTTTAATGTTTTTAGTAAATATCTATACTAATAATAAAACTGAAGAGTTTGTTTGTTTTAATAGCCCAATTCTTGAAGAAGGCTATCGGTTCTTACGAGCCGAGCAAAAAGAAAAAAAAGTAAGAAAGAACGCTAAACGAAATCGAAGAAATAGTGCGGGCAGGCGATACGATGCGACGGGGTGGGGGGGAACAAGGAATTTTACGCGAACAAAGTCGCGGGCAGAAGCAGGTCTACATAATAAATATTCAAAAGAGTGTCCGTGGAGTTTCTCTTTGGAATGGGCAACTAGCTTCATCTTTCTGACTGACCGACCCTTACACATTGCCTTTAAATTTAAACAGTGCCGACTCAAAATTATTTAGGTATACTTACATTAGTTTAAGAACTTAGTTATTAAGGTTAAATAAAAAAGGTATATTATTTTTTGCTTTTCAGTTTTTTCGGTGGTTTAATTTTTTTGTTAAAAAGTTTTTATTTTATAATTTTTTGTGGCTATAATCTTCTAATTGTTTGCCAAAGAGCAGGCATATGTGGCACTGAGTCAATGAGTAGAGTAATAAACTAATAATACACAAATCTGCATTCAAATCTGTGAGTGAACAATAAAATCACCCCTATTTTCCCACCCTTAGAGGTGGTTTCTTTTTCCAAATTTATATAGGACCAACTTTGGGGTATACCTTTTTCCAATAAAAAAAAGAATTATCAAAATCGGACTACTCTGTAAAAAGAGATGCGTGGTCAAATATAAAAAAAAATATACCCGTCGACTTGAGAACCTCCTCCGTTTTTTTTTCGTCGGTTAAAAAGTGCCTGTAATTGGTTTAGTTGAATGAAATTATGTGAGTTTGATTCATGTTTTAATGCAAACCACAACAGTTGTTTTATCCACGAGCAAAATATGAGATCAAGCTACCACATGACGAATATTAATATTGCCTTATATTTAAACGAAATATTATAAGCCTGTAACTCTGTAAGTCATCATCTGCGTAGCCTTTTCCCAACTATGTCGCGGTTAGCTTCCAGTCTTACCGGATGTAGCTGAATACCAGTATTTCATTTATTTTATTATAAGCCTGTAAGTAAAAAAATATTTTATACAAATATTATTTTCGGGTTTCAGTCAGATGAAAACACGTTCAATCCGAATTTTTCTTTCAGAGAATGTTATTTTTTATAAGTTAAAATGGAAATACGTTTATTATAAAAGCTACAGAGGAGTTTTGTGGTATTTCAATTAATGACGTACCAACGCCTCCGTAATCCTCTATGCCGGTGATAACATTTTACAAAACAAAAGAAATGAAGAGTGGATAAATTCAGAATGATTCAGATTAGCTATTTACATTCGACAAGTTGTCGAATCGAAAATGACACATTTTCAACTACTAGTTTGCCTTGCTCCCGACAGCACATAACTGTCGTATAGAGCTTCAATTCAGTCATTCATTCGGCTCGTGGCTAAATGATAATGGACGCACGGGTCGATCGAAGGTACGCTAGCCGCGGTCGGATCGTGGATGGGTGACCATTCATTACATATCGAAATTCATTCAACAACTAATTTATAAGCCGTTGGTCCCGGCCTTCATTCGTTCATCTTAGACAGTCGTTACAAGTAGGCAAAAACCGGAAAGTCTGACAACCTGTCTTACCAAGGGGTATCGTGTTACCCAGTGACTGGGTTGTGGAGGTCTAGTTTAGTGGCTAGACAGTAAATTAACTTAGGGTGTCAATTTGTTCAACAATTAATCCCTGACCGTACATAAGTACTCAATAACAAACCCTGCTGACAAAGTATCCCAGTAGACCAAATCAGTGCTTCAGTATATCCCATGCGTCGATGATCGACGCACACAGTGGCGGTGGCCCGGCTGATAACCACGATAGCAATGGCGGCGATCAGCACCACCGCCACGACGCACGCCACCAGGCGCACGCTGAACGGAGCCAGGAATATGTCCCGTACCGTCGACGTCTCCTGTTGGCGAATGTAGGTGTTGCACCTGAGAACGGACATCGTGCATTCTGAATAAAAGCAGTGAAACAAACATACTCACAACATAACATGACGCCAATATTCCCCTTTTTTTTTTTTTTTTTGGGGATGGGAAATCATCAAATGACTCCTCCCGCTCTGGGTGGAGCAGAAGGGAGTGTCAGAACCTTACTGACTAAAACCCACCCGTGTTCCTTCCTTAGCCCTTTATGTTCCAGGGCAGCGGTAAACCCTTTCGGATGTTCCCGCTGCCCGCCAGTATTCCCCTAAGGAGTGACCTTAAGGTGTACCTTTTTATTTAACAGAGAAAATGACGTGCTTATGCATGCAAGTCATTTTCTCTGCTAAAAAAAAGGGACATGCGTACACGGTGTAAGAAACATCGACGCGCAAACTGTTACTAAGAATTCAGTACATGATTGTACACTTATGTGAAATGTCCAAGGATATTATTATTATTATTTATTTATTATTATTATTATCGTAGAAACTTTTCGGCGGTTATTAAAAGCAATGCCTAATCGGCCTAAATGTACCTATAGGACCGTTCAGTTTTGTTTTATCGATGTTCCTTACACCCAGAAAATAATAGTCCGGGTTAGTAACTAACAAATAAAGTTTTATATATTACGTTTTACATTTATAAAGACCTTATTTTGTGATCAAAGGAGTCTTCTTAAATGTAATATCTAACATTATAATATTATTCGATTTCCAAGGAATGTTACGCTACTTAGCTACAAAACCCTTTGTAATGTCTTTACGGGCAAGGCCTCATTCATAGAAATATAATATCTATATAAATCAAAATGAATCACCGAAATGTATGTACGCGCATAACTTCCGATCGACTGCACATAATTGGATAATTCTTTTTTTTTTGTGTTTGTTATTGTCAGGACAAGGTTTGTATACACAATTGGACCCGGTGGGTGGCGCTGCTTTTTCAGGCAAGACGACGTCTGCCGGTTCCGCTAGTAAATGTATAATAAAAGACAATACCTACTGTATTTCTCAGCTCAAATAATCAGCCTATAATGTTCCCACTGCTGGGACACAACACTCCCCCGGTGAGAGGAAGTGGGCCGTAACCTACCACGCGGGGTGAGGCTTGGTACATGTCACATGTTTTCGAATTTTTGGTTTTAGGACATGCCGGTTTGCTCACTGATGTTGTCTTTCGCCGTTTTGTGATATAATAATTTATACAAAGTAAAGCGCTTGTCAGGGTCCGAACCTACAACTCGTAAATCGCGGCCGTTACCAATAGGCCACCCCTGCTCTTCTCTCCCGCTCTTCTCAGCTTGGATACATTCAACTGGCTTGTTGCTCGTACGCAGCTTTTTTACCGATTTCCAAAACACTGATTCTGAATTTCAAGCAAATGGCGGGTTTTCTTGTTCAGTCTTGTCAGATGGCTCATCAATATTTTTTTTTTTTATTAGACGACAATTTCCATGACAATGAATTAACTATGTTATGCTTAGTTTGGTCCCAAGTTAATTTTACCGTGCGATTGTTAAACATGTATGTTATGCTAAGCTAATTGGTCCCAAGTTGATCTGACTGTTTGATTCCGAATATTCAATAACTAGTTTTCTGCATGAATAATATCGTATTTGCAAGTCGTTTCGTTAAAATATGCACACAATCAAGTTAGAAAAATATGATGCTAACAGAAAATGATTTGAACCAGTGCGCAAACTGTAACCATGATTCTCATGATTCATATGATTCTAAACCCCATAGCGTAGAAATCAAAGCGGTTATTAAAAAAACAGGTGCTTCATAGAGATGTATGGAGTTATTTCTCTAGTTTACCCGTATTCCAATTCTGCACCCATAGCAGGTAATTCTGACACTATGTCTAATCACGATCCTATGTATAGGATCCAACATGCTAATATTTTGCCAAATAAGTATCTTAATCTTTTGATTCAGTATATCACTTCACCAAAAATGCCTATATTTTTCTCGAAAAGAGTAGAGTTACTATCACCATCATAATTAATGAATGATGCCACTTCTCGTTTGCATCTCTTTTAACGCATTAACTGCTGAATTATTAGCGAACTTTTCGCAAATGCTAAATATATAGCTCACTAACCCCTGTGCGACAAACGTTCATACGCGTTCAAATAATTTTCGTGTGGTGCTATGAACGCGCATGCGCGGTTGAAGAAAGTTTTACCCAGTGCGGCTAGCCGCATTAGTTGACGCTTCTGTGCGTTTGAAAATTTTCGAGTTTGCACAATGGACGCACCCGTGCGTCCATTGTGCATTGCGCCGCACTCGAAGAAAGTTAAGTAAATTGTATGGACGCGCATGCTCGCCGCTAGCACATGGTCAAAGCTTGAAAAACGCGCAGGCGCGTTGGCCGCAGTTAACGTGTTAATACAGAAAAGAACGAAGCCTAATCATAGCTCTAGGTAAAAGAAATGCTCAAGTTACTCGTATCACTTACTTAGTCTTACCAAGGGGTATTTGTATTACCTAGTAACTGGGTTGTGGAGGTCAGATAGGCAGTCGGTCTGTATCCGATCACAACATAGTTGGAAAAAGGCAGATAGTGATGACTTACATAGTCTCTGCAATGGGAAAGATAAAATCCATGTCTTGAACACGAGCCGCGTGTACAGTTACTGGTTCCAGTGCCACGTCCACCGAATGGTCCATTAGAGCCCCCAGCAAGCCGGTCCAAGTGCCCTCGTACGTACGGAACCCTAGCTTGCTGTAGTACCGGATCGATGAACTGGGGACAAACAATCATAACTTTTCTGGACATGAAGGACTTGTTTTGATGTGAGTACGTGACGCAACTTTCAATGCTATCTTTATGAACCTCATATTTTTTAGAACAATAACAAGTACATCTTAATAAAAATCACATCAGTAAATCTAATAATTTATGTTTGGAAGTCACTGTGGCTGCATCTATATCGACACATAAGAACTACGCATCACACTGACGTTACGCATACTCGTAATCCTGCATCGCGCAAGCAGAATTTACCGCGCCACTAGCATATATTCAACGTCCAGACATCAATCAAGGGCAGTAGTCCACCAGAAACAACACCGGACGGAGGATTTTCCCTTTTCTATGAAAGATGACTTAACTTTTCACACTGTTCCACATACCTCTAAATCACTATTCTAAATTAAAGTTATAACAAACTTACGTTGTGTTCAATCGCACTGTCAAGAAATGGAGGATGTCATCCAACATCGGTTCAGCAGATGGGCCATCGTCGTCCAGCGATGGACCTCCATCCCCAGTAGAGTTGCACCTTCCTACCACCAGCTCCTCACCCAAGAAGTTGCGAGATTCCACTGGATAAGGAACCTCAACTCCTGACATTGACAGGACGCGGTCCCAATTACCTGCATTTCAGTGATATAATGGATTTAGGAAGAGCACGTAGAAAAGAACTCGATTAAATCAAGCGCGTCGCTCCAGTCGCTGACCGCATTAGTCTGGATTCTCAAACAGGCTAAAACCTCCTGAATGGTACGGATTTTTTAGGCGCGATGTTTGTTCAGGCTTTCACCTGCAACATTGGTCAATAAAATACAGCCATTTCTTAACTTTTTAACATATTCAAAAGCCCAACACCTTTATTCGTAACATATCTACAATTCTGCGATAAAAAACAATAGTTGAGTACTCACCTAAAAAATAGGCATACAGCGTAGAATTAGTGCGTACTTTAAAATACTGCAAAATACTTATTATTCTCTCTGTCGGCTCAAGTCGGTGAACCAGGCTCCACTTCCTAAACTGGAGACTCAAAGAAAACCTACTGATATTCAGCATATTAAATATTCTTGAATAGTTATAATTCGAGACTCCTGACTGGAACAGAGGTAGCACACTACCATCCCTTTTGTACGTGTTATTTCTCGTGAGATTTCTGAATCTTTCCGAAGTGCGATAGTAGTTCCTTTCGTATACCGTTTTCATGTTCTGAATTTCGTAAACATCCTGAAATTCATTATAGTGGTACCCCCGATGCTGTCGTCGATTGGGATAATAATTTCTGACTTTGTAAATAAAATTTCCACCACACAGTCCGAGGTTGTCAGTTTTCGGGAAATATTTACTCTGTGTGTAGGCGACGACTATGTTTTGATCAAAGCGGACTGAAGTAGCATTCAGTATTTCGTTGATGAAGCTGAAGTCTTTATTCGATCTCGCTGTTAGAAGCCAGTCGTATGATGACGTATCCATTTTTTGGTCATGTAACTAAAAAGTAGTGTATTAATTTAACTTTCCTATCTACTATAAAGAGATAGATTAGCATAAATAAAGCAAAATAACAACTTCGTGAAGCACTTTTAAAAAGATAGAATAAAATTGTTTAAACCACGTATAAGAATGTTTTTCATCCCACAATTTTTTATTTTTTAAACGCAATTTAAAATTATTTCGCCAGAATTTTGTGAGTGTAATTAATTAATATATTAATTTAATTTATTATTATTTAATTATTATTATTTAATACGGAAATAACGTTTAAATATTTTCGCAAGTGTCGAGTTCTTTTCAAATTTTCAATAAATGAGTAAAATTGGCGTCGTAACTAAAAACGCTAGTTTTCTTTCTTTCTTGATTTTTCCATTACTAAAAATGTCATTAAGCAAATTCTAATTACCTTATTAATGAGTTTTGTAAGGTTCGCAGTTGCGTTTCGTCTTAAACGCGGAGATAAAATGATGATTCCGAGATTAGCTCGAAACCGAACATTCTGCATTGATTCTGAAGCAGTAGCGACTCCATTGATACTCAAGCATTTCATCAGTCGGACGATAGCCCATTGGCAACCTGCGAAAAAAATATTTTAATAGGTACAGTCATCAAAAGATATAAGTAACCAGGGTCGTCGGATATAGTTGAAGTTTGGTAAGAAACCGACGGTAGTTTTCAAATGAAATTTAATTTGATAAATTAACTGTTTGTTTTCTATTAATTTTACTTTAATTTATTCGATATCATCCATGGGTTTCCTACTAAACTTTAACTATATCCGACGACACTGGTTACTTATCTCCTTTGGTGACGGTACGTACTTACTAAGTATCAATTCAACCCTATATTTCAAGATATATTTTTTACATGGGCCTTCAACTGCCCAAGTAGGTATCTACTTGTGTAATTGAAATAAAAGAACTCGCGTTACCTACATTCTAAAGCTTTATACTTAAACTCCACTGATTCCAATATTTCTAATTTGATAAAATTGCAATGTAATAACTAACTAACTTATCAGAATATAGTTTAGAATCTTATCTGGTTCCAAAGTATAAATGTTCTGCATATGTATTCAAAACAGATGTGCAAACTAATTTGATTCACTCAATTGTTGAAATATTTGAAACCGCATTTCACTGACAAGGGCCTGCACCCTAATTGCGTAACACACAATTAATCGGAATCGGTTTCATTTTGACAGTTCAACAACATTCATTGCGTTATTTACGTGTTGAGCAGACAAATTTTTCGAACTTATGAAGCAATGGATTAGCAATTTGCTTCAAAATAATTCAGATTACTATTGATTGTGTGTTACGCAATTAGGGTGCCGACTGGGCCTGCCAAAGTGTGGAACTCACTGCCAGCGTCTGTGTTCCCTTCCACATTTAACACGTCTACCTTCAAATCAAGAGTGAACAGGCCTCTTCTGGGCACGCTCGTTCTATCATAAACCTCATCCATTGCTTTCCATCAGGCGTGATCGAGGTCAAGAGCAGACCAATTCAGTATTTTTTTTTTTAATGCTGACGTATTCTGAACCCAATTTTCATCCATCACCTGTACATTGTTCCTATAGTTATTTGTAAAATGTATGTAGCGTTATGTGGAAGAAGAGACGTAACGTACCGAAAAACTGAAAAAGAGAGTCTCTTCACCCTGTAACAGGGTGTTAACACACTAAAGTGGATGTTTTTGAGTTTTAGCCATACTCTCTCATACATTTCATTTTTATTCTCTCATAAAGATGTACTGCTAAAAACTATCATATTTGTTCGGCACTATGGAATACGAATGATATTTGAAATAAACTTTAACTTATATCTAAGTAGTAGGTAGATAAATTAAATCAGGTGCTTAAAAAAAATTGTTGTCGGTCTAGCGGACGCATCTACTTCAAACAGAAATATTATCAACTCAGAACCGAAACTCAGATGCGTCTTCTCAACATCCGTGTGTCACTATCGGGATGCAGCAGAATACCAGCGACAGGTATTGTACCCGGCATATGCTGAGCTGGACTCCTATTTGGTGCAAACATGAGACACACACCGCCCAGTAGTGATCGACCGTTACAGATTTATTTATACGAGGTTTATTTATCTTTTTAATCTTCGTGTATTTTTTTTGTTTATGTTTCACCTTTTTTTGATGTTTTCTTATTACTTGTATTGTGTATTTTGTTGCACAGAATAAACGTTGTATTTATCTATCTATCATATTATGCTGTTATTGAAATCGGTTGAATATTTTAAGTTGATTTTTTTTTCTGTGTGCCACAGTATTTTTTGTTTTACTTTCTCGGTAAAATGACAGTGGCAGCAGTTTCTTTTTTTGGACACTTGAATGTAACGAAGTACAGACGCCAGCACATCAAGATACCCGAAACTGTCAAATTTTTCCAATCAATCTTGAACCTTAATGCTTTAACGATAAAGTTGAAAATCTATTAAAGAAATTTGACAGATTGTAGTAGCTTGATGTGCTGGCGTCTGTACCTACCTAAGTAGTTCTTTAATAATCTACATAAAACTTAAGTAATCTCACAACCCGTAACAGAGAAGTAGGTAATAAAACAAACAATCGATTCGACACAAAATAATAAAACCAAATCGAATCGATAGAAACTTTCTTTGATTATATTCTATTGTTATAAACATTTTTTATCAATTTTTATATTATTACAGCTACTTATATTTACGACGCATTGTTTATTATAGCATTGCATAGGGGGGCCGTTCAAGTATTACGTAGGCAGATTTTTTGCAATTATTAACCCACCCCTCCCCCTCGTCAGCAAAAGTAAGCAAAGCTCTTACCCCTCCCCTCCCCCCATGCTTACGTAAACATTGGTACAATTGATTGATTCATGAGCAGCAGTTATAAGTCTAGAAATAAGGAATAGGTTTGGAATAGAGGACTGTAACGTACATAATATTCATTTAAATAAACTTTACTGACGCGGAATTCAACATAGAGTAAGTTACAAATATTATAATCTTAAGTAATATTACGAACAAAACGAACTTCTTATAAATTTTTGATATACATATTAATTCCATATAGCAGTCTAAAATAAATAAACTGCCGGAAAAAAATTTAGGCAAGTGAATAGCGCGCGGTAATTCCCCTACTCAGTTCTAATGGAGTACCTAAACGTATTTGTAATAATATCTTGATTTAAAAGAGTGTCCGTGGAGTTTCTTGCCTGTTCTTCTCCACAGAGATCTACGTTTTGGAATGGCAACTAGCTTCAACTTTCTGACTAACTGACCGACTATTTAATTTTGACAATTCAAAAGTGCCTGAAATGGTTTAATTGAAATAAATGATTTGAGTTTGAGTTTTATTCGTTATTTTTAGGAATCCCCGAAAATGCATTTCGTTTTCAAGCATAGACAATGTGTGGGTTGCCATATGTGTAAAAAAGTAAATAATTACTGCTGACGTAATCACCATCTAGATCCCCAACCCCCCATGTCATCAAAAACAAGCAAAGCAAAGACCCCCCCCCCCGCCCCCCTATAGCGCTTACCTAATACTTGAACGGTCCCATATAAGTAATAAAAGGCTGATCGGATTAAGCCTTTGATAGATGTAATGATTCTTAATGGCTATGTAACATAGTCAATTGATGGCACATCAATGTACTGAGTGAAAGTACGTGACAAGGTTTCCGCTGAGCAGATTTTGAACAGTGCTTCAGACACGTAGGACGAACAAACGTGAGCGGCGCGGGCGCAGACTGCCGCACGCAATACATCTCGTACATTACTCTGATGTTATTAGGACAGAAGCACACGTGGTTATTTTGTGGTGACAGGATTTTTTTTTTAATGTTGTGAATTGCAGTGTAATTTTTAAGCCGGAACATTTCGGTGAGTTTTGATAGCGTTTTGTTTTTTTTTTGTAACCGTCGATTGTAATTTATTTTTGTTTTTATTTTTTTCTGTCATTTTTATTTATGCGTGCAATGAATCAATTGAATATAACTCGATATTATGTTTTAATGGCAATAAATTTTTATTTAATTAAGTACATAAATTAAATTAAGTAAGTACAGACGCCAGCACATCAAGCTACTACAATCTGTCAAATTTCTTTAATAGATTTTCAACTTTATCCCTAAAGTATTAAGGTTCAAGGTTGATTGGGAAAATTTGACAGTTTCGGGTAGCTTGACCTGCTGGCGTCTGTACATAAGTAATAATTTAAAAAATAATTTAGTTAATAAGCCAAATAATAAGCTGGACCTTTGTGTACGTCTCTTTTAATTGTTTAATTTGTACATAAATTAATTAAATAGTCCATCACCGCACCTTCAATTTAGTTTTTAGTATAGGTATATACTTGGGTATTATTTCACTAGAGGACGGATATTTTTAATACTATGCCTTCTCTCAATTATTTTAAAACTAGTTATGAACCATTTATTTCTTACCAACCTAATTTTTAATAACGCTTAAACGTAATAAAAAAATGAATTGGTTATTATTATACCTAATTCATTTTTTTATTATGTTATGTATAATATAAATCTTTATAATTACACTAAACACTTTTGTACAAACCTAACATTATAAGTACCTAGGTAGGTATTTAATAAAGTTAAAATCAACACGTACCTATAAGAAAAATAATTACGTGCCTAATTCATACAAGTTCCTAAAGGCACCGAACTTCGCTAATAATGCAAATAAAAACTACACACCTAATTATAAATTAAATCAAACGTGTATCTATGGGTTAATTAATTTAACACAATCTTTATCAAACAAAAGAACGACACTGCAAATATCAATAGCTTTATCAGCAACCCACATATGTATGTATTGATCTCAAAGATTTGTACGTGCTGTATCTACTTAGTCGATGTAATGAAAACACACATTCCAGCATTTTTGTCAACGAACTCATAAGTACTTGCTCGTTCTTGTCCATAGGAACCTACTACGCTTTGGAAATGGGTAAATAGCTTCATCTTTCTGATTGACCGGCTCCTTGACAATTCCAAAGTGCCTGTAATTGGTGTTTAATTGCAATACAGTTTGCATCGATTTACCGATATCGGAAAATTAGACCAAATAACTCGGGGTGACATTTTCTTTAATTTAAACTACTCATTTCTAATGACGTTCCCAGACTTCATACGAAAATTCAATCAATTATATCCAATAGTTTAGTCACTATAACTAACTAGCACTTCGCCCGCAACTTCGTCAGCGTAGATTTCGTATTTTCTTCTGCAAAATATAACACCTGTTTTAAAAGGTAGTTTTCGAAATTGTATGATTGTGCAAAATTTCACGTTCCTAGTCCCACTAGTTTCGGCTGTGCGTTAATATGTCAGCCAGTCAGTCATTTAGTTTCTCCTTTTTATAGATATATATACCTACATAGATAGACGGCAGATCGGCAAAATCCATAGACAGTCCATCACTCTTTCAGTAAGCGATTTAAATTTAAATAAAACAAATTATGTGTGAGTTATCATTGAAATTTTTATTTGTTTGAAAGGCCTATCAATACCATTATGTATGGAATATGACATCGTTCAAATGTCCGCCGCGGCTTCGCTGGGTGGCGCGCATCCGAAATATCCAATTTTCCATGACTCTAGCGCATAAATCAGGCTGAATTTCACCGATGTCATAGGTTATGTTGACTTTGAGGGCCGCTGTGGTTTGTAGCTTATTCGCATAGACCTGCGACTTAAGAAAACCCTACAAGAAAAAGTCTAACGGGGTCAAATCGCACGCAGTTCACATCACCTCCACATGAGACGACCATGCTCTCAAATCGCTCGTGCAGAATGTCCAATGTGGCATGAGCTGTGTGGCACGTAGCGCCGTTCTGTTGAAACCAAATGTCGTTGGTGTCCATATCGTCCTATTCAGGTAAAAAAAAGTTGGTAATCATCGACCTACAGCGCTCGCCATTGACGGTGATGTGACGTTGGTGATGAAAAACACACCAAACAGTGACTAGTGTATGCATTGGACGCTCTTGGATCTCATGTGGATTGGTATAGTTTATAATCAAGTTGTCATATTTTTTAACACCTCTAGCGTGAAATGGAGTGATTTACATTCGGCGACAGCCCACGTCATTTGAAGCGAATGTTTATCTTTTGAATAAATAAATAATGCACTTCTTATTTTTATTCATTATTCTTAGTAGTTAGTTGGTTTGTTTGTGAGTTGTGTCCGATTATGCCTCGTAATAAGCAACGAAACAGTTTCTTCTTTAAACCAAAACACCTTTCCACCGTGTTCCGGGTACGAATATGGCTGCTGTTATATCTCTCTTCTTGTGGTGTTGTGGGGTTACGCAATGGTGTAAATAAATATGGACCAGTGGACTCAAATTTATCCACCACACTGTGAATAGTCCTCTCGGTAGGACGATTATGGCGACGATTATGGCTGCTCGAATAGAACACCCATTTTGATAAAACAATTTTATCATTTGCACGTGTTGTTGAACGCTATATCCGTCCATGGTGATTTGGCAAAACAGACTGAATAAATGACAGCCAATTTGACAAATGTAGCTTTAACAATATGGTTGCTATCAACCCTTTAGTTTGCAGGAAAAAATCAGTTTTTTTTTATTTCAATGTTAGGATCTATTTGACAGTTCGTACATACTTCTAAGCATATGTAAGTGTTGCGAGTGTTTTTTTTATTTGTTGTCGCATTATCGTCGTCGAATGTGGACACGATAATAAAAGATCATTTTACCAGTCGAAAAGGAACTGTAAAATATACGAGTATTTTACAGTTCCTTTTCGACTGATAAAATGATCTTTAATTACCAGTCCAGTCCAGTCCTGGTTTTATTACCAGTATAAAATGATCTTTTGCCCGTTGAATTTTGAAATCTACCACTAGGTACTATGTTTAATATTAACTACATAGTATAGTATCGCAGAGCATCTCTGAATGAATTTGCAGGTAAAATTACTACCCGTGCCTACCCTTGCCCATGTCACTTAATTGGGATCGGCTTATGTAGTTAGGTATCTGCCACCCGTCACATAACCCATTCATCTATTTCGTCTCTCTCTCTCTGCGCACCCATCTATTCGAATTTGGGTAATATTCATCACTCTTTCAGTCATATCGTTTCATCCCTCCTCACATGTCATACTGAGATAAGTAAAAGGTTCTGTTCCAAGTTTTCTGCATTTCTAAATGTTACTATTGAATAGAATAGACATTTATTTTTCAAATATGGGTAGTACATAATAGGTGATATAATACATTAAAGCTCAGCCATTTTAGAAAAAGGGAAGAGAAGGGAAGTAGAGGGTTAAAAGGATCCGTTTTTAACAACAAGCATAAAACTAATATTTTCCAGTTATACAATGTGGAGACGACAACGACAATAAATTAACCTTCGTCTAATGACGGATTTGGTTAAGTTTTTGTATAATCAAAAACTCAACCAAATACCTATATCCCATAGTGTATTCACTACAGCTACTCAAATATTAGCAAGTCATTTATTTATTTATAATTAATTACAACGGCTTGCGCCAATGATACATATTACACAATTCAAAAACAAATAACAAATCAGAGATCAAACATACTTAACAAACATACAACTTATTTACCTAACAAACATAGCTTTCACAGAACATGAGACAATTTGACATGATCACCCTGAGTGTGTCATTAAAGATGTCACATTCCGGGACTGTCTCCATTAAGGAGTTTATATAGCACCATGCATGCGATACAACGGGGATTGCGCGCGCGACACAGTGCGGCAATGGGATGTGGCGGCATAGTTGTCAGGTACATAAAGTGTACACGAAGTATTGTGTAGCTCCCACAATACTCCTTAAAAACTTTATGGCTATTAGAACCTGATCTCTGGCTATATTTGGGCCATCACTGCTATACAGTTTGAATGAAAAAAATACTTTTTAATTTAGATGTTAGGATTTATTTGAAAGTCCTAAATACTCTTATGCATTAGTATTGCCAGTTTTTTCATTTATTGTCGTATCCTCATCTCCACATTGTATAAGCTGCCAGACTTAAAATATTGCGATGAAGAAAACATTCTATTATTTTCTTCATCGCAATTATCGGTAAGTAGGTATTATTATAATAAACCTTAGCACGAGCCTTACAAGTTGTACAATTAAATATTCGACATACCTAATTGATTGTATGCCTCTTTTTAGAGTTCCGTAACCAAAGAATAAAACGGAACTCTAAGTCTATTCCGTCTGTCACAGGGTTACATCTTTTTAAAAGTAATAGGTAGCCAGTTGAAATTTTCATAACATACGCGTTTAGCTGTGGTCCTCTATCATGGCTAAAGTTTTGATGACGGAACCTTTAGTGCGCGAGTCTACCCGCACGTGGCTGGTTTTTGTATAAACACCGAAAATAATCAAATTATTATAATTAATTAGGCATTTTCGCAACCTTTTTTACTAAATATGTAGACAGGTAGGTGCTTACTCGTGGTGCTTCCACGGAAGCAAACACTGGAAGTTACACAAGGACCACCACGTGTAACTTCCAGTGTTCGCTTCGGTCCTATGAATTTTATAAATTAGTCGGGATGACGCCAAATTGGACGTCAAAATGTATATAATTAATTTAATTACCTATGCATAAAATACTGTGTATTACTAACTGTTGCCCGCGTTTTTATCCTAAGGAAACTTCATTATAAAAAGCTTCTTATGTGTTCATCGATTCAGCAGGACTCCGTCATAGACTGGTCCTTAGCACAGTTAGCACCTCTGGAAAGGAATGGAAGGAGAGTAAAGCTAATAAACTTGTGAATGCAAGCCATTATTGTCTATTTGTGTCAAATCACATCTAGATCCGTTCCGCTAAAGGATTTTTGAGTAACAAACATCCAAACTTACAGCATTGATGCTTTCACTTATAATTTCATTCATAAAATCATAATTATCATAATGCTGGAAATAAATATTTACGTCCAACTGAAGTTCTATATGTGCCCTTGAAATTTAAGTTAATACTACCAGTGAACTTGACTTTAAAAAATAAACGTATTGTTTAATAATCACATAAGGTAAACCAGGGCTTTTGAAGGACAACGCTTTGATTGGCATGAACTTAAGGATTCCGAATGACTGAGCTCGCACTGACCTACATGAACTATAGGTATTTTTTACTTACAAATTGCAAGGGTCATTATTACTTCATCTTTCATAATGTAAAATGCAATACATGACATAACCAACTGGTTACGATCTTCGAAATAAAGTTGTCCTACCTACTATTGTGTATCGTATTGTCATGCGAATATTTTACATCGGCATTTACTCAATACTGAACTCTTTATTGCATTCCACAATGTAGGCTTAGGTGGTAAATATTTGTCAAAAGAAACAATCATTGACCATGTCGGGCACAGCAAAAGAAAGATTTGTGGAGAAGAGGACTAATCATAAAAAAAAAATTGTTTTTTTATAAACACACTTTTAGAAAAATAATAATTTATAATAATAATAATATAAAATGTTGCTTATTATATACTTGTACTTGTTATGTGTTTCAGGGATTTATCATTTAAATATTCGTTGACAGTATAATAATAACATTTGCTTATAAATAGCTTCTTTAACTTGTTCGTGAATAGATGGAGTTTTTTTTTTATTTTCTTATATATTCAGATAACATATTGTAAATTTTGATTGACATAACTAGAGGGCTTGTTGGGTGTATTTTTAAGCGGGATGTTGGTATGTTGAATCGTGTTTTGCGTCGGAGTGTGTATCTTGGTTGTATGTCTTCTCGTTTAGTGTAAAAGTCTTTGTGTTTGTGAGCAAACTTGCATATTTCCAGTATATATAAACAAGGCAGAGTTAAAATATTCAGATTTATGACATGGGGTTTGCAGCTATCTGTTTGTTGTATATTTACTAAGATACGGATAAATTTCTTTTGGACCGTGAACAGTGCAAGGGCGTCTGTACTGTATCCCATCTTCTGATAGCCTGGGCCCTAATTCACTATGACCACTTAATGATTCCTTACTTGTAAACCACGTCAATTCCTTAACTAATCACGACTAATCACTGCTAATAACGTATTCTCTATGACACAATGAACCGCGCGATATGAAAGTGAAGTTGATGAGGTTTGAACTGTCAAAATACCAAGCTTGACAACCGTACGTGACTTACACGTGGTAATATTACGCGGGGAATAATAATTGCCATCAAGAATTGGGGCCTTGGAGAGCAATGGTAGCCCGGTAGTACCGGCCGCGACTTACTAGTTGCAGGTCGTAGGTTTGAACCCACTCACGCCCTTTACTTTGTGTAAATTATTTCATCATAACTGCTCTCAAAATGGTAAAGGAAAACATAATGAGGAAACCGACACGTCCTAGAACCAAAAAAACGAAGACATGTAGGTAACATACATGTCTTCGTTTAGGCCCGCGTGGTGGATTACAGCCCACTCCCTGTCGAAGAAAGGAGGCCTGTGTCCCAGCAGTGGGAACACTAGGTATAGGCTGATTATGTGTTGTAAAGTCGAGTATATTGATGATATTGGTATTAAATGGTTTAAACTCCAAATACCAATATCATCAATATACTCAATTGATGATATTGGTATTTGGATTTTAAATCCAGAGTAGAATTCCTTCTAACGACTGGAGGAACTTCACTGTTTTACTTCCTGTTGTGCGTTAGAGTGGAGTTCTGACACAGCCAGAAGGCGTCGCGGCAGACCCCGCAGAAGTTGGTGGGACGAGCTGACCAACCTGACTAGTGGTTTACTTTAGTCCTGGATCGCAAAAGCTAGAAGTCATGGAGAGAGACCTTTGCTCAGCAGTGGAATGATACAGGCTATCAGTAACAGTAGTAACAGTATTCCAACACATACCTTGCTCAAGATCTGGAGTATAGATGACAGCCTGATGCCACCCGCGCCACACAGCGTACTCCACCACAAAGGGAAGTGGCGCCAACGCAGCCTCTGGGCAGTAACCATTTACAGGCAACGTCTGCGCAATCATTAGCGCGTAAATCCCGTAACAAAGCTTCATCTTGATCCCTATTGGTGAAAGTTATGTTAGAATGTTTTGCTTTCATATCTTCTCTAATAAGGCTACTATTGTCCACTATTGAGTCATCATCATCATTATTTCAGCCAAAAAACGTCCACTGCTGGACATAGGCTTCCCACTCCACATCGACCGGTTCCGTGCTTCTCGCATCCAATGGGTTCCTGCGGGTTTAAAAGGTCGTCGGTCCACCTTGTACACCACTAAGTATTGAGTAGCCATAATTGATCGCAAAAAATGTTATCCCAACACATACTATGCGAATTTATATTTCCTTCACGCGTAAATTATTATTTATATTTTAATATTATTTATTGACACGGTAGTGTTTAAATTGTATATGTTACTGTAAAAGCTCGAATTGCAGTAAATCCTAAGATATTCCAGTAAAACCTAAGATCTACCAATTCCTAATGGTAAATGTCCAAAAAGATTTGCGATTCGAACTTTTACCACCATTCCGTTGGTAAATCTTAGGATTTACATCAATGGCATGGTAAATGTTGAAAAACAAAACATGTCATAACGTGCTCAGCGCATCGACTTGTAGCTTGCCGCCCCCGCTACCCGCGCACCGTCTCCGCCACTCCGCTCGCCTCAGTTGCTCGTTTGACACGTTTGAACTCGCACGATAAATTGATTTCTAATTATATTTTTGGTGTTTAAAAGTTATTTGTGAATAAAAATGAGTATGAAGCAAAGATTTTATGAAATAATGGACGAGCTTGTGGCAAACAAGAAAGATAATAACTTTTATCTCGATAAGGACAAATACGCTAAGTGTTTAGAGGAAGTAAAAACTGCAAAGAACATTAAAAAGAAGGAAGCTATTTTAATTATTGCACTGGAACAGACCAGAGAAAAACAAATAACCGATGATAGTGATGATACCAATCTAACTATTCAAATACAAACCGATTCAGAGGCAGAAAGCGCTATTCAAGCTGAACAAGATCCAATACCAAAGAAGATAGAATCTATTCTAACAATAAGAACAAAAGCAAAATTTAATTTAGAAAACCAAGCTGAAAAAATGGAAACCATGTCAGCTGATAAATATTCAAAAGTGGAAGTGGGCCAAAATGTAAGACTGAAAGTACCTGAAATTGACAGAGCTAAAACTGACCCTCAAAGCATTATTGCAGTTGTGATAGATGTAAAGGACAATGAGTTTTACCAACTAGGTACCAAAATCGGAATACAGCTTTACACCAAGAATCAGTTCGCCGCATGCTCTGAAGATTTTATAAAGATAGAAGAGATTGTTACGGATAAAGAAGTGAGTCTTCGAGAAGTTGTCGGAAAATTGTCGTTAACTAGAGGACAAGGATTCAAAAAATATAATTGTCAAAAAAAATGCTCGACGAAAAAATGCACCTGCAGATCATCAGGATTATTTTGTAATTCTAAATGCCACAACAGCAATCCGTGTTGTAACAAGTGAAATGTTTTTTTAGGAACCTTACCTATTAATCAATTACATTTGATTGTCTTTTTTTACTTCTAAACCAAATAATAAGAAAAATAATAATTAAGTTAGACTAGCTTTTATAAGCATTATGTTTGTATTTCGTTGTTAAATTCCAAATAGAGAAGTACTGATTCAGTTAGATAGATATGACAGAGATTGAGATATTCAGATATATACGTTATGTGTTTTTTCAAAATAATTGAAATAAGTTGATCTTAGTTTGTACTTGTTACTATCATTATGATATCTTTATAATACTATGTACCTGTTTTGTCTAATAGTTCAAAGTAAATAATTGAGAATTACTCATTGTTTTATTCCTAAAACCAACATCTACCAGCTGACAGTGGTAAAACCTAGCATATACTGAGTTCGAATGGTAAAAGCTCGAAAAAATCGTCGTATCTTCAGAAATACTTACATTTACCAACTCATGTCGGTAAATCCTAAGACTAACACTTAAATCTTAAGATTTACCGTAGTTCGAGCTTTTACAGTAACATATACATTGTATATTGAATTAATTTTCTGGTAAGTTTGATTGATTATTATCTCGTACTAACACAGAGTATACTATTGTAATTATTTATTTATTTACTTTATTGTACACCAGAATATTCAGCTGCATCTGGTTAGAGTGACAGCCGACCCCATCATAGTTAGGAAAAGGCTAGGCAGATGATGATGTACACCAGAAAATACATTACGTAACTAAGGAACCAAGTTTTAACAAACCACACTAGAGAGCCGACGATAAAAGAGTAAAAGGACCACAAGAGCGTAAAACTCTAAATGAATAGATTGGGAAAACAATTAATTATAGAGAAAACAATGTATCGGACATATTCCAAAGTTGGTGAAACAAACTCACATCAATTAATAAAGTCAATCAATCATAAATAACTCATGTGAGGTTGTGATTGACGTGACCGTCAGCTACAAAAAGATGACTTGTAGTAGTGTAGTATTTAAAGAATATGAGTTAATATAAAATTTAAGGTAATTAGAGGTAAATTGATTTAAGGTATTTAAGATAAATTTAAGGATCTTAGCTATTACATGAAATGCTGAAAAGTCATGTATCGAAACATTTCGTATCAATATTAATACATAGAACATTGTTAATCGACTTTTATTGCTGACCGTACCTGCATTGTTCTGGTGTAGTCTATTCGTTCACTGTGTCACGCACGAAACTTCATGGATTCAGTTTGAAGAATAGGTTATCTACTCATTGACATGAACATATTTAACACTAGCTTCTGCCCGCGGATTCGTCCGCGTGAAATGTCTTGTTCCCCGCCCCACCGCGTTTTCGCTTAGCGTTCTTTCTGATTTTTTTTCTTTTTGTTCGGCTCCTAAGGGTTATAGCGTGATGTTAAACAGCCTATAGGCTTCCTCAATAATTGGGCTAACAAATCTTGTATAATATAATATAATAATTTATCAAATCCGACTGGTAGTTCCAGAGATTACCCACTACATACAAACAAACAAGCATATTTTACCTGTTTATAATATTATAATATAGAAGTATAGACTAACCTTCGTACCTATAACTATCTCCGTAATGAAACAATCTGAAACAGTAGTTTTGTGCATACCTAAGTGTTGTCACTTGTTATTCATTTCATGATTTTTAGTGACAAATTATCTACATAACGTATAATTTATTGCAAGCATTTGAATCTTTAGATAAACTATAATGGATGAATTGTAATAAAATACGTACAGACGCCAGCAGGTCAAGCTACCCGAAACTGTCAAATTTTCCCAATCAACCTTGAACCTTAATGCTTTATTGATAAAGTTGAAAATCTATTAAAAAAAATTGACAGATTGTAGTAGCTTGATGTGCTGGCGTCTGTACATTCTTGACTATGGTTATACTTTTCGCCGAAGTATTACCAGTTCATTGCATTGATCTTAAATAAACAATGCTAATCTCGCGGACGAGACTCGTATTATAAAGGCGAAAGTTTGTGAGTGAGTGTGTGTGTTTGTATGTTTGTTACTTCTTCACGCCTAACGGCTGGACCAATTTTAATGAAATTTGGTACGAACATAGCTACCCCCCTGGATTAACAAATAGGATACTTTTATCCCGATATTCCCACAGGACCGAAATTTATGCGGGTGAAACCGCGGGGCGCAGCTAGTAATATCATAAATGCGAAAGTGATTTTGTTTGTTACGCTTTCACTCTAAAACCGCTGAACGGATTTGAATGAAATTTATCACATGGGTAGACCATAACCTGGATCAGGAGAAAGGATACTTTTTATTCTGATTACATTTCCGATGAATAATTTCCAACCTCCACACGGGCGAAGCCGCGGAGCAAAAGTCAGTGTAGCCATAATACAGACAATGTTCTATTTTCTCGGTCAACCTTGACCAACGAAATAATTTTCGGACGTTAAATAAATTCTCACCTCTAAATTCGAATTAAGACATGTAACTCCTTATTTAATGTCTTAATTCGCGTTCAACGGTGGTCGTTTTCTATGGATGGAGATGTAGAGCAGCTGTTGGGCTGTTGCAACGAATAATATTGAGTGCATAGGTGTAGTTCAATGAGTCAACTGTTCTTCTAACAATGGTAGAAAATCCCGTTAAACCGACTCCCAAACAAACACTACAAAGTGAAAAATTACTTTAATTTTAAGAGTCTCTGGTTTGAAATAATTTTTCAAATCAGCTTATAAATAACGGAGTATTGAGGTAAAAAACATTAAAAAGAACCACTTCCTTTTTTTGAAGTTGGTAAAAATAGTTTATCATTGCAATAGCAATGCAATAGGTAATACAATAAGCAGGTTAATGCCAAGTTCAGACGACATGAGTAGCTTAAAATATTACCTACAGATAGGTTCATCATCATCTGCCTAGCCTTTTCTCAACTATGTTGGGGTCGACGACCTACGGATCGCTCACAAAGTATTATTTTCCAGTGAGCATCAAACTAGAGAGTTAGTCTGTATCTTGGGGCTCGGGACACGAATTCCAAAGTGCAGATGTTAGGACAGACATATTTTTAGCCTACGCTGTCTCACTTCTGGGAAAACTTTAGACTCAGTGGAGCGCAGAGCTAAGAGACTCATTGGCGATAAAAAGCTGGTGGAGGCAAAGCTTCACAGTTTGGCTCACCGGCGAAGTGTCGCCTGTCTGTCCGTCTTCTACAGACTGTACTTCGGGGAGTGTGCTCAAGAGCTACATGAGCTCATCACGCCTTCACCTTTTTACTATCGGGAGTCCAAACGCACTGCGGGATACCACCCCTATTTGGTTAATATACCATATATACGCACTAAGCGCTTCTCGTCATCTTTTCTGATGCGCACAGCTAAGGAGTGGAATCGTCTGCCTGCGTCTGCATTCCCAAGTTCATATAACCCGAATCTCTTCAAGGCGAGAGTGAATATAGGCTTCTTCTGGGCAAGCTCGTTCCACCGTAGATCTCATTCCTGCCTCTGGGCTGGATTGAGGTCAAGAGTGAGCCCATTGTCAATAAAAAAAAAACTTCCATCTTTCGCTAGCTTGTGTCAAATTATACATGTTTGTCCGTCCAGTTTTGACGCAACCAATTATAATTTATATAATTATTTAAAGAATTTGCAATGATTTAAAGACGTATAATTTGACATAAATGATTAATACAATACATAAATCAGCAAAGTTGCACTTTTGAATATTTCATATTATCTACCTTTAACTACATATTCATACAATCGACTCAGGCGCTGGTTTAGCTGTGCAAGACTAGATAAGTAATCACTGCAAAAACGAAAACAAAGTATGCCTGCCGGATCTCTCCCTTTCACACCCTGCCCTCAATGATATTATAAGAAGCCTGCCCTACTTAAATAATCTAAGATTCTCTACTCTAGATGGTTGAGCTTTCTTCGCATCTATTGAGTGCCTTCGTGAGATATATTGTCAATGCTACCTATTAAGGTTACATGCGACGAAGCAAAGGTCTGCAATGACTTTTTGACTACAGTTAATAATTTAATTGATGATTGATTTAATGATGGAACGTGTTCAAAACAAATTCTTGAAACACTTGTATTTTAAATTATATGGACCCTTATTATGGCCCTTTTTACCCGCTGATGTACCTTACACTATTCGTATTGAGTATGGTAGGGTACAATCAGCTGGGTGTACGGCGGGAGTTCGCTTTTGTTGAGTACAATACAAAATAATCCGGGAGTAATACAGCGGTTTAGTATTTGTGTACCGCTACGTGTGGAGGCGGCGGCGTCCACCACTGTTGCTCGTACCACCAGCGAGGACCAACTTACTGGCGAAAACACTTTTAACCCGAGCAATACACACTATCAATAAAATTCACATACAAATTGACGTATTTACATCTACTAGGAGTGAACTCGCAAGGGTACTATTAAATAGGTATTTATATTATGCTACACATAAGTTGTGATAGGCAAAATATGTTTTTGTATTCTAAATAAATGTGTAGTACTATGTATTAAATGTTACCAAGTTATATAATAGTTGTTCTGTGTTATTGTTATGTATGAGATTTATATAATTTAGGATAAGTAGTATGTTATAGAAGTTCCTTATCAGGTTAATTTAATATTGTAAGTAGGTATATAAATATACCACACCGTCGCATTAGGTTAATCCTGTACCTGTTATGATAGTTGTAAAGGTAATTATAAATAAATAAATAGATTGAGCTAGTTTTAATGCAAACTTTAACTTTCAAAATTGGTTCAATAACTAAATATTTTTTTCAAGTTTACTATCCAGGCGTATGCAGGGTAGTAAGTAACCATGAATTCAGCACAAGATTCTAGCGTAAAAATTTTCGTCGGTAATCAAAAAATCTGCTGTTTCATAGAAAAGTGCAACCTACGCGGTCTATGTATGAAATCGAATATTTTTTTTAAATAACTTTCGAAAAATTCCAACGCAGGTAGGTTCACGGTCATGTCCTAAAACCATGGTACAGGTTGCGCGTCGATGTCCATGCCACCCTGTAAAATATTTACATTTAATATTGTGTTCTCTGACACATTTACGATGCCTCCCACAAATCGCCTGTCACTGTCTGAATCTGAGCAATTTTTTCTTTTTTGTTTTCAGTAAGCAACAATGGCTCCAATAACTTTTACGGAGACTGAATTGGAGCAACCGCTCCATACGACCGACTACATACAGTACAAGCTCCATCACCCAGCGAAGGACTCCAGCGACACCAGAGCCAATGGCAAACAGTACCAGTTCAGTCCTTACGACCAGATGCTAAGTAAAAATGACCCAAAGTTCCTCGCACCGATACGAAGATTGGAGAAAAACATGGGATTCCTAACTCCTATCAGATGGGTCAATACCATATCCATTACGGTGTTCCACATTCTAGCCGTCATATGGCTCTTTAACTATCTCGTCAATAATCTGTTTAAATGGCAGACTTTCGTATTCGGTAAGTGAAATTACTATGCAATGCAGGTCAATCAGAGCGTATTTCTATCATTATTACACCAACGTGTAATTTCCCTGTTAATCATGAGCCTTCCAATAATTGTAAAAAAAAATGGTCAAAGAAGACATTGACATAATTACTTAGCGTATCTTGTTTATTACCATGCTTAGCAGTCTAATTCCCGATCACAATTTGTTGTTATTGTTAACATCTGTTATACAGCCAATTGGATAGTTATTCTGCCAACCAGTCAGTTTTGATCAGTTATGGTGTCTAATGTTTCAGGATATTTCATCGGCCAGGTTGCTGGGTTCGGGGTGACAGGAGGGGTACATCGGTACTGGTGTCACCGCTCCTACAAAGCTAAACTGCCCCTACAATGGATCCTAATTATATGCTATTCGGTGGCTGGTCAGGTAGTATCCCTTTTATCTTTATTGCACGCTTTTGAAGACATCCTTCTCTGTTAGATATGTAAATGGCAGGGTGGGTTCACTATATACAGTTTAACATATCGGCAACTACCCGCTCTCGCCACATATAAAACTTCAGTCTGAAATAACAAACTGGCATGGTAACTAAGAAAAATATAACGAGACCCAAAGTCCTGCAATTTAGTGAAAGTCGCGATTTTTATTTCTTTTGTTGAAAGTGACATTAGCACGCTTAGCAAGTGTGATGACACAAATAGACATTTCGCAAAAAAAAATTGTCACCTTCACTTCACTTCACAATCACAATGACGTTTTAAAGGTTAATTTATTACGTATCTTTATGAATAGAACACTATATACGAGTGGGTTCGGGACCACCGCGTGCACCACAAGTACTCTGAAACGTCAGCGGACCCGCACGACGCCAACCGCGGGTTCTTCTTCTCTCACGTCGGATGGCTGATGATGAAGAAGCACCCTGACGTGCTGAAACAGGGCGTCAAGATGGACATGAGCGACATCGTCAATGATCCCCTTATTCAGTTCCATACCAGGTAGTCCAATATTGTAAAAATTATCAACATCAAGCCTGTATTCCCGAAAGGGTTAGGCAGAGGGCAGAGGTGTACCAACTACTGCTAGCACAGCCGCATTACGCCATATGTTTAAGTTCCATGTAACCAAGAAAACTTTGCCAACCCCAGACTTCATCTTCTTTGTCAGCTAGAGAAACTGAGAAAGTACAATATTCTAGTAGCCTTTTCCGTAAAATAAAATCTAACAGAATTACTTACGAAGCATTTGTCGCAGAGAAAATTTTATCTTTGCTTTAGCAGTACCGGGGTTAAATTGTTTAAGATCGTAGCCTGTATCTCTTTTCGTAGAAAAAATGACGTATAGAAATTTAAAACTTCTCGTAAGAGTCGTAAGCAGCAACGTTACAGCATCCCCAAGGGTTAGGCAAAGGCGTAGGTACGCCCACAATTCGCCGAAAATCATAAACTGTATAAAATAAATTATTAAAAGAAACCACATAACATTTTTAACTACTTGATCTCACAAAACATCTCGTCATCAGGCTTCTACCCAACGGTTCTAACAAAACATTCCATTCTTGAACTATTTCAGGTATTTCCTGTTATTCAAGATAGCATGCTGCTGGATTATACCATCAATAATCCCTGCCCTCTGCTGGAACGAATCCTGGGAAGCGTCCATCATGTCACAGGCTGTACTACGATACATACTGAGCCTCAACTTTACCTGGTCGGTCAACAGCTTCGCGCATTTGTGGGGCACCAAGCCTTATGACAAGTATGAGTCCTTCCATAATACTTTCTTCAGTTTATTGTGTCCCCTCGAGAAGGGCAAAGGCCTCCCTACTTCCTTTCCATTCTGCCCACTCTATTTATCATCAATTCAGTGGTACGCATAGGTATGCAGTCACGTACCTACTTCTCATTAATTTAATCACACCCTTCATGCAATAACACTTGTCGTAAAGCCTGGTCGTAACACACGGGATGTGCACGGCTGCACAACAGATATTTCTGTAGACAGAGCGTAGGTTTTAAACCATTTTTAGGGTTCCGTAGTCAACAAGGAACCCTTATAGTTTCGCCATGTCGTCTGTCTGTCTGTCCGCGGTTTAGCTCAAAAACTATTGGTACTAGAAAGTTGTAATTTGACATGACTATACACGTTAATGACGCCGAAAAAGTGATAAAATAAAAGCTTGAAAAATATAATTATTTAGGGTACCTCCCCTACATCTAAAGTGAGGATGATAATTTCTTTTCGTCCTTCCCATATTGTGGGATATCTTTGGATAGGTCTTTCAAAAATATTAGGGGTTTGGGAAGACCATTTTTTGATTAAGTAAACCGTTCGTGACTTATCAAGCTTTAAAGTACCAATTTTCGTTAGAGTCAAGGGTCCCCCCCTCTACCAACTAAACGGTTGTAGTTAGAAATTCAAATGTCACAGCATTAGTTCCTATATATAACGAAGTTTAAAGGAAAACTATCACAATTTGACGATCACGAATTGACGGCACGGTTGGCGCAGTGGTTAAGCGATTGACTGCTGCGCTGCGTGTCGCGGGTTCGATTCCCGCACGGAACAAATATTTGTATGACCTACATGTATTTGTTCCGAGTCTGGGTGTTTTTCTATCTATAATATGTATGTATTTACAAAAAAAAATGTATATAAGTAGTTTATCAGCCATCTTGTTACCATAACACAAGCATTAGGTTGCTTAGCTTGGGACTAGATGGCGCTGTGTGAAATGTCCAGGGATATTATTATTATTATAATTAAGTGGGCTTTACAAGTTTACGAGTAATAGTCGACCAATTGTATTAGACTCGAAAATTTCGAACAACTCCATAGAAATGTCGATAGATGGCGCTAAGCGTCAGTTGTATCGCGCTATTTTTTCATTCCTAAATAAGTTTTTTTTTTAAAAATCAGTTGCTAGGTACACCGTCTTATCCAAATTTAAAAAAAAAAAAATTAAAACTTTCCGTGCAAAATTGTCGGATCAGCACCCTAATTGCGTAACACACAATCAATCCGAATCGGTTTCATTTTGACATTTCAACAACATTCATTGCGTTATTTACGTGTTGAGCAGACAAATTTTTCGAACTTATGAAGCAATGGATTAGCAATTTGCTTCAAAATGATTCAGATTAAGATTGATTGTGTGTTACGCAATTAGGGTGCAGGTGAGGATTTGTATAGGAAGTCAAATTAGGTAGGTAGTCATGTTTGGCTTATAATTAGAGCATGGTACGAAACTATCAGTCAGCGAATACGACCCTCACTTGGCTGTTATAAAAACTACGGAACCCTATACTGCGCGTGGCCCGACACGCACTTGACCGGTTTTACACCTACATTGTGTCAAGCCACAACTTTTATAAATTACAGATTTCGGCAGTAGATACAAACAGTACAAGATACTGAGGTCCACAGTGCCCCTAACCCTTACCTAATTACTGACTCTTAATTTCAGGAACATAATGCCCGTTGAAAATTGGGGGGTTTCCATAGTAGCGATGGGTGAGGGCTGGCACAACTACCACCATACCTTCCCTTGGGACTACAAGGCAGCCGAACTCGGAATACCCATCAACATGACTACGTCACTATTAAATTATTTTGCGAGTATTGGATGGGCCTACGATATGAAGGAAGCTTCGCCATCCCTCGTTAGGTCGGTAGCAAAGGCCAGGGGTGAACCACGAGACGACGATGACTAAACTAGCTGACATTATGAACTATGCAACAATAATTTTATGGATATTTTACAATACCGAGATTGAAGTAGGTATCAAGTCGATCCATGTTACAGTCCTATTCAAACTTTATGGCGGCTCTGAAGTGCGCTACTCGCCGCGCAGTACCTCACCCCTCACCCCCGCTGACACGTAAATTTGGTACTGCATGTTCCGAGCCGCCATAAAGTTTGAATCGGACTGTAACATGGATCGACTTGATACCTACTTCAATCTCGGTATTGTAAAATACCCGTATCAAACAAATTATGTATTGTCAGTAGTAGGTATTTAAAATGGTACATACTATAAATTGTATAGCGTAGAATAAGGGCAAACGTGATCTTAGGTTTTATTTACTGACTAATTATTAATATAATTGGTATTTCTGTACTATAATAATGGAAGATGGCACTTTATTCCCATATATTTTCATGCTGGAAATTGAAATATACTACCATCTTTAGTAGATAGTTATAGTTGAGGTAGGACGGAAAGAATGTTTTAGGTTTGGTTGTTCCAGGACTTTTTCCTATAAGTATGTGGGAAGTAAAAATAAACAATGATAATAATAAAGAATTCCTATTTATTTAGTCGATGTAGGTTTAGATGACTTAGCGCTATTTCAAAAGGTCTAGGCTCCTTACATCGTATGTTTTACATATAAGACCCCTGACTTTTCCCAGTCACGAGGAAAGCTCTAAAAGTTATCTAAAGTTATTGATTTACATACATAAATACGTTCAGATTTTCAAAATCCTTGACTCCCTATAGTTATAGTGATGCAAATGCAAGCTACAAATTGATCAAGTGAATGGTTTTTTTTACAGTAAATTAAAACAGCTAAGATACATGGACTAATGGTCTAAAATCACAAATAGAGTGGTACTACTATTGAATGAGACATACGATGCTTGTTAATAGAATTACATAACGGTAGATATCGAAATAAAAAGTAAATGTATGGAAAAAAAGCATTTCGTGGCGTAATGGAGTTAAGCGATAATGTGTGAAGATAATGTGGGGAGCAGTGGTGGCCCAGTGATAATGGACCCGACTTACGAGTTTGTAGGTCGTGAGTTCGAACCCAGGCAGGCACTTTACTTTGTGTAAATTATTTCATCACCACTGCTCTCAAAACGGTGAAGGAAAAAATCGTAAAGAAACCGGCGTGTCCTAGAACGACAAATTCGAAGACATGTGCCATCCACCAACCCGCACTGGGCCCGCGTGGTGGATTATGGCCCACTCCCTCTCACAGAGAGAAGGCCTGTGTCTTAGCAGTGGGAACATTATAGGCTGATTATGTATGTGTGAAGCCGTTCATACACCATCGCTTAATTAACGTCGCCACGTCAAAAAATTGTGGGCGTGGCTACTAGTTAATATCCATCTTCTATCCATATTATTAATTAAAGTTGTTTTCCGTGTCTGTTGGCGTGACCACATTGTTCTTCTAAACGACGCAGAAAATGGATGGATTGTTGCGGTTTTCACCATCATTTAGAGAATTTATTCCAGAAGGTATAATAAACAAGTCATTAGAACCGTGCGAAGCAGGTGCGGATCGCTAGTTAACAATAAATTCCTCTCCTCAGGCATAATGTATTATATAAATCCAGTCTCAAGTTGATTGTCTATGATGTACAGACTGTAATATATATCAAGCTAGATTTTCAACTTTATCACTAAAGTATTAAGGTTCAAGGTGGACTGGGAAAATTTGACAGTTTCGGGTAGCTTACCCTGCTGGCGTCTGTACATAGGTACTCGTATGTCTATGTAAACATGTATTTATATTATAAGACTTATTGTTAATAAGATATTATATAAGTATAGATGCGGAAATAATACTTGTTGTTTTATTTAAAGTCAAACGACCACTTAAATTAACACAACAATTTGAATATAGCAGCTAATAAACATTAACTTATTATCAAATAACAAGCTTCAGAGGAAACCTTACAATAGGTAGGTAATTAAAGTTTAAAGCACGATGTCCACTCGCAAGTTTATGTACCTATTTGTGTCTGTGCAAGTTGAGCCACTCAGTTCACTTGCAAGTCCTATGACACTCGTGTCTCCTCATTATACTGTGGAAACACAGCAAGTCCGCTTGCTCACAAACAGCGAACTTGCGATACCCATATTTTAATTGCACAACTTTGCTAGGGGGCATTGTGCATAAGGATTAAATAAAATCACAATACAGCACCGACACTTTACCAGCACACTATAGAATAATAAAATAATGTAAAAAGAAAAACAAAACAATCATTTCTTCTCTGCTTCTATACTAACTTAAGCTTAACTGAGAGCCAGTCTACAATAAGAACATGATTGTTATGATATATTTATTAAAGCTACAATAGAATTTGAAAATATTTGAGAATACAACAAAATAATAAAAATATAATTTTAATAAAGTTGCAGTCCCATTCTTAAAACACTGCCCAGAATGCAGAAAGTAGAATAACTTTAAACAAGCATGCTATGTTCATGCTGTGACTAAAAGCATTACAATATCTAGGACTGTTCTATAATGACTCTCAATGATGAAAAATCTACACTTGTCATCCACCTCAGAATTTAGATTTCACGAGACTTGACTAGCCAGTCATTTGTATAGAGTGGGTCTCGACAGCTGTAGTATTTGAAATCAAATTCCATGATTACTATTCTATGAGCTTATGTTATATACAAAATATACCCTTCTAAAACTTCGGAATTAAAACATTGACTTTGTTTATGACATCAATTTACACTCTTAATTCCATTACATTTGGATTATACAAATACACATCTCACAAAACTAAAGCACCTTAAAAATTATCTTTTTTAAAAGACACATTAGAATGTTTTTCCATTTTCTTCAGATCATATCATAAATCGTCAAAAGATCCGGAGTTGAGAAAAGGTAGTGCTTCAGTCTTCAATTAAAGTAAACATCTCTTTCTTAGGCTTTACAGGAATCACAGTAGATAAAACTTCTAATTTATCTGTACTCATTTTGGCTTCCTTCACAGGTCTAATATTCTCATCCTTCGATGGTTTTCTTTTTAAGCTCATAACTTTGTTAGTGTAGATGCCATCACTCCCATTGTGATCACTGGCTGACACCTTTCTCTTCTTAGTCTTAGTGATGACAAAGTCCAGGTCAGAAGAATCATCATCAAAATCAGCATAGACGGGCACAGATCTGCCACTCCTTGTAGATCTGACTGGCTGTACTCTAGTAGTTTCTTCAACAATCTGCAGCGGTGGGGGCCAAGCTGCAAAGTTAGCAGACTGTCGTGCCTGGTGGTAGCTGTTCAGAGACATAAGTTTTATATAAACAGCTAGACTACGGGCTTTTTCAGCTGGTGTTATTGTGGTGGGTAGTAAGCTCCATGGCAAACGTCTGTCTCTTACATTTAAGTACCTTCTTTTCATGGGTTTTTTGGGTGTGGTACTACTGGTACTAGATTGATTGTTCTCAACCTGAAACGGAAAAATGATTCATTTTATTGTTACAATAAAACAATTCAAAATGTATTTGAGGGACTGTAGTGCCCTTTTCACACATTCACACTGCCGTCTAGGACAGAGTACCTGGGAGCAGAAGTATGGGTAAACTGGGTGAAATCTGAAAGAATGTGTGAAAGCTTTAAAACTTAACCATACATCAATACAATGCTGGACTACCCAGCAGCCTGAGTGTGTGAAAATGTGTAATTATACATAAATCAAAATGAACTGACATTTCCTCCGTCACGAGCGACTTCTTCTAGTTTTTCTGATGATTTTGAATTCTTCAAAGCTTTCAGTAGATCACTCATTTCTTCCTTGCTCAGATTCTCTTCCTCCAATCCAAATTCTATGAAAATGAAATGTGTAGAAAAAGTATACATTATTATATATTAATAACACTAGGATTTCTGAAAAATCAACGGGTAGTGTGCAATAGGTACAGCAACAAACAAAATTAGGAAAGGGGTACCTCATATTATCGAAGCTAACTTAAAATCAAAGGAGCCGTGTTTAGATCACACTAAACAATGAGATTAATTGATCCTATTCTATTTAAATATCGTCTTCAACTACTTTAAAAATTATATTATACTACCGATCAATTCATTCTTCATCAGCTTCATTTCTGAATCGCAACTATCGTCGGAAGATAGCGCGGGCTCCATTTTTGAAGTTGTTAACTTCGGACAACTATGCTATTGTACTTATTCTACATTACAATTTGGTGTTTAGTTAATTGATTGAACAGCGCATTATAAAAAGATAAAAACATTGAAAGTTGATAAACACAACTCTAATCAATTTAACTTCCTATTTACAAACTGTCAAATCCATATCATACTGACAAATTGATATGACATTTATTTTCTCAATGTTGGCAATAGATTAGGCTGACTACATAACTTAACTTATACTAAATCGATCAGTTGAGCAGAAAAACCGGCAAAGTCACATTTTCAATCGCGACTTGGCGACGCCTTTTGTTATGCCGGATCCTCACGCTTGCCATCGAAAATTCATACGTGCAACAAATTGTTACCCACAAGCCTAAAACAATGAGTCTTCTTGTTTCGTTAAAATGTGTTCAAAGTTGCAATTTCGTCTAACAGTTTCACATCATCGACGTATATTCTCTTTTCCATTCATCACAGAGTACGTTTGCGACAAATCCTCAGGACTTTTCTATCAGAAATCAAGGTTTTCTCAGGCCTTTTCAATTTTCGAAATTGCTGCCGAATTTCTCAGTGGCAGATCGGAGTCTCTGGTGCCCACACTGTGCAGGCACTAAGGACCGAACATTGGCCAACAAATAGCTCAAATCCAGAATCCGGGCCATCAATCCACCAAATCAATCTGCCATAGCATGTCAAAATTGGGAAAACGCTCGCTCCCTTTTGCATAGGAACTATAAAATCCTTCGGACCGAAAGACAGACGATTCGGATTCAATAAATAGGTAATTAAAATAGGTTTTTTAAAGGAAAAAACCGTATATTTATCAATTAATTTTATTTTTAGTCGATTCTGGTTAAACTCTAAATGGTTTTGTGTTTTATATGTTTTTACACTGTGTGACAGTGTGTACTATCTGTATCTGTAGTGGTCTCCCTCTGTCTGTCTGTGAGTTGTGACTCTGTATGGGTTGCAAATGTAATGCAATGCATGTTGCGTTATTTTTATTGTTGATTTTATTTATTTATTATTAACATAAACTCAAACAATGTTATTGAGTAACTAAGAGTATGTGAAGTGAATTTAAATTTATTGTCACAGTGGGTCTATGCTTCACTACAGTTAGAACAAAATGGAAGAAGAGATAAGATGTTTTGTTTGTAAAGAATTCTACAGGGAACCAGTATTACTACCTTGCGGGCATGCACTTTGTAGAGTTTGTGCAGTAAATTTACAGACTCACATACATGAAGGAGATAATTCTGCAGCCTCGAACGATTATCAAGAAGCGGACAAAGCCTCAGTGTCTAGCGAAACTGACAGTGGAGTAGTATGTGGATCAAGGCCTAATAGTTACGCAGGAACCCCGGCTGTGCCCGCATATTCGAGCGCAGCATTTACAATATCATGCCCATCCTGCAATAAGTTAGTTTATTTGGACGATAATGGAGCAGAGGGACTTCCACCGTTTCGCGTTATGCGAACTATTGTTGAGCGGTTCGGTGGGGTCACGGGTGCTCCGCCCGCCGAGGAGGCCTGTCAGATGTGTGAAGGGGAGCGGCGCGCAGCGGTGGTGCGGTGCGAGCAGTGCTCGGTGCGGTACTGCGCGGGCTGCCGCGACGCCTGGCACCCCACACGCGGCCCGCTGGCGCAGCACGAGCTGCGGCCGCTGGGCACCACTTGCGCCGACCACGGCTCGCCCCCTGTCCTATACTGCAACACCTGCTTAGTACCTATCTGTCAGCGCTGCCTTGCTGAAAGACACTCAACACATGAAACACAGGCATTGTCCGTTGCTGCTAGAGCCAATAAGGTAATTTAGAACTCATTTGATGTTACAACATTTTGAACTCAATTTTGGAAGTACAGGACCACCAGCCAAATCATGCCAGATGCTTTATTACTTGATGGGAAACCATAAGTGACACAAACAAGTCCCTGCTCCACTCTCTGCCTTATACAATTCAATTTTAGTATTATTGGAGGGATGTGGTTCAGATTACTAGTTTGCTGACTTATTGGCATGTATTCAACATTGCTTAACTATTTTTATTTCAGACTGAATTATCACAATCATTGCAACATCTATCTGAACAAGCCAAAGCCATGACAGAATATATACAGTTAGTAAAAGGAACAGGTGATAAAATTAATGTAAGTACTTTGATAATTACACCACAAACAGAAACAATGTTGCTGCTTTTCTTGTAACAGACAAAGACAATGTTACATTCCAGGAAAACCAGCTTTGTTTATCTTTTGAAGTGTCATTACAAAACATTACTGTTTGCAGACGTTTGCAATCCTCATCTTGATTAAATATGATTCAAATTTTGCTTTGTAGTCAAAATGTTAATTGTCTTGTTATGTAACAGGAATCTTGTGAAGAGTTGGAAAAACAAATAGATCACACTTGTTCAGAAGTAACCCGTGCCATAGAGAGGAGACGAGATGAACTAATACGTGCAGCTCGGAACACACGGTCTCAGGCCATAACCAACATGAGGTCACTCACATCACATGCTGCTCAGAAACTGCGGGAAGCAACCGCACTGTTACACTTCTCCATTGAAGCTCTTAAAGAATCTGATCATGCAGCTTTTCTACAGGTAAGAAAATAATATTAATTCCTAATTTGTGAGGACTAAATCAAGGCAAGGTTTGCTAGGTATCACATCAAAAAGTAGGGGCACATTTTTATTTAAGTTCACTGCTTTTACCAGACCTTACCAACTTAATGTTGTAGTAATAAGACCTGTAAGTGCTCTGTTAACCTTCCCATACCCATGCCAAAATCCGTAACAAGATACAAATATAAAAGAGAACCTCATGGGGGACATTAAACATACAACACATTTCAGGCAGAAGTGTCATCATTTTAGCTCAGTACAAAATTAACGAAAATAAACCCTGGAAAATAATTGGACCAATTATTGTCGTAAAATACGGCCACACGTGCTACTCGCACTAACGTACTTTGCGCCCTGGAATAAACGCAGCAACGAATCGGGCAGCTAACAGGAAATACAAAATGGCAGCATTTATGAAAAAAGGGAAAATCACAAAAGAGTATTTTGGTGGTCCTAAAGACCAAAGTATAGGTTAAGGATTTTTTTTTTTACCGTGCAATGTATTCAGTATATTTTTTAATTTTGTCTTGTACATCAATGCATTTTTTTGGCACACTGACTGATTTCTCAAATGTCTTCAAATGTTGACAAGCTTATCAATTCAATATTATTAGATTGACCTGGTTCTAATGTGTGCTAGTATCAGCAAACAGTATTACATTATGTACTGTCACACTGATAAATCCTATCTGCCATGTTATACTGTAACACATTAATAGGCCTCATCGTAATTGCTGGGTTAATCCACAAATAGCATATACAGGGTGGCACGGACATCGACGCGCAAAACTGTAACCATGAATTCAGCACATGATTCTTGTCCCCTAGCATAGAAATTTTTCGTAGGTTATCAAAACAAAAATAATAATAATAATATCCCTAGACATTTTACACAGCGCCATCTAGTCCCAAGCTAAGCAACCTAATGCTTGTGTTATGGTAACAAGATGGCTGATAAACTAATTATATACATTTTTTTTTTGTAAATACATACTTATTATAGACTAGCTTCTGCCCGCGGCTTCGCCCGCGTGGATGTCGGAAATTATCCCACGGGAACGTGCTAACAGGATAAAATGTATGTGCATCCCCAGGATGCCATCCATCTCGCGGGCCCTTTGTGGCTAATTACAATAGAAAACCAATTGTGTCTCATTGGTGGTGATTAAGAGGGTACCTATATGATATCTTTACCTAAGTACCTACCTAATTAAAAAAAAATAACCTACCTAAATAAACCTATTTCTGATGATAACTAATCTAAACTCAATAAATAAGCAAAATCCCTAAAAACTAATATCTATACGAATGACTAATCCTACCTAACAGTATTATAAAATAACCTACGGTCACTACGTACACTAACAAATATACTACCTATACTATAAAATTAAAATCTATACCTACGACTTATAAAATTAAACCTAAATAACTCTAAAAACTAAAAGGAATAAAAAGGTCGCACAGATAATACTGCGGGTGACGTAACCTACGACAAACTTATTATTTGCGGTTGGTACAGTAATCGGTCTAGGGATCGAACCGCAAAATTAAGTTTGTTTTTTATTGTATATACTTTTCCGGGATAAAAAGTACCCAGTGTGGTGCCCAGGATATTAAAGAATAATTATACCAAGTTTCATCGTAATCGAACCGGTAGTTTTTGCGTGATGCCTGAACAAACAGACAGACAGACAGACAGACAGACAGACAGACAGACAGACAGACAGACCGACAGACAGACAGACAGACAAAAATTTTTGTAATCACATTTTTGGGTTCGGTGTCGGTCTAGTAGCACCCCCTGCCATTTATTTTTTTGATATTTTCAATGTACAGCATTTTCACTTTTACAGATTTATTATAAGTATAGATATAGATAGATAGAAAAACACCCAGACTCGAAACAAATACATGTAGGTCATACAAATATTTGTTCCGTGCGGGAATCGAACCCGCGACACGCAGCGCAGCAGTCAATCGCTTAACCACTGCGCCAACCGTGCCGTCAAAAATCAGCTGTTTCATAGAAAAGTTTACATATGCGGTCAAAATGTATATATGAAACTGGAACAGCATTTTTTTTTATTATTCGATTAAAAATTTCAATGCATTCATCAAGATAAGAAAAAGCACAATATATATATTTTCTGAGTGAAACATCTCATAAGGTAAAGCAATTTCTAAGAACTCATTTTGTTATCCCAGGTGTCTCCTATCAATGAGTAAAGCTTTCTATCTCAGAAATGTAAACAAATCAATGACACCTACATTCCAGACAGTTCTAAACAAAAGATAATATTACTTTGTTTTACTTTTGGAGAATGCACCATACTGGTTGGTATTGGTGTTCGAAGTACCTTTATAAATTATTCATTCTATTCTTCGACTAATTTGTTACGCAATGTGTTCAATGCGCGCACCTGGTATATTGTATTGTTCATAGCATAACATTACGGCTGTTTTCCCTGAAGGGTTGGGCAGAGGTGTACCTGTAGTAGACCCATGTTTCGCCAGTAATTTCCAAATCCCATGTAGTACGGGGCGATCCTATTGCTGTCACACACCAATACCACACACACACCAGGAGGCCATTGTCGTAATTTAAAACGTTCAAAATCTAGTCACAGCTAGTCTCATTTCAGCGACAAACAAATGTCAAAAACTCGTCAAAATGTAGGGAAATTAGAAGTATTTTTTGACAGATTGAGACAAATCAGACTGTGGTGA